>CM017803.1:11322025-12731564 GCA_008086715.1 Sitobion miscanthi | reverse complement strand
TAAAACAAACATTTTTTTTAAAGCTATTTTGAGCATTAATTTTCGGAAGTTTTTAAAATAGTTTTTAATCTATCCTTTTCATTTTTAATATCTTAAATCACATTTTGTAATTTTGTGTCGGTATTTGTTCCAAAGGTATATATTACATTTTCTGTCGTTAATTTCACATGTATAATGTATATAGTTATATAAAATATATAATAATTAAATGTAAATTAGATAATAGTCTGTTGGTATTTTAATTGTATTTTTTATTCCCATAATTATTTTTTTTATCATTATACATTTTATAATCGTTTTTAATATGTTTAATGTTTTTTAATGAGCAATAAAGAGTTTTATTTTGCATATTTTTGAATTTTTATGTGCATATTTAACAATTTTTGTTGCATATAAATCCAGGCCCTAGTTATAACTTACCTACTTATAACACATAAAACGTGAATAAATATAACATGAACTATTAATAACCCGAACAATAATTGGACAATGAATTATAATATTCATGATTTTGATTTTAATCATATTTTATTATTAACTGAAATATTAGAAAGGTACTAATTTATACATAAATAATATAACTATAGCATATACTTAATTTTTTTATTTTACTTTATGGTTTATTTAGGTACATTTTAATATTTTTCTTGAAATGTACCCATCTATTAAAATCAACTCGATTGATAAATAATATGAATACGTTTAAGTACAAATTATTACTAACTATAAGGTAGGTGTACCTATTTAAAAGTTTCATATAGTATAATTGGCTCTAGTCTATCAAATTTTTTGAGTCGATAAAAAATTGTAGTGCATTTATTCATCTTTTTGTGCTGTACTGTTTTTATGCAACTTATGATGAACCGTGATTTATACTTTTTAGCTTTTTGATTTAAAATAATTTACATTCTATATTCATCAAAGTATCAAACAAAAAACCTAAAAAAAGTTTACAATTTCAAACATCAACAAATTGAAAAGTAACTATAGGCAACTACGCATATGTTTTGAAAATGATATCATATTGTGTAGAAAATACTTAAATAATACCTACCAACATGGATATTATGGTATCGGTAGGTATGTAAAATATTGAAGACTTTCTATACAGTTATTCATTTTTTAAACGAAATAGATTTTGTCAAAAACTTGTTTTGCGTGAATATTCTTGTTTTACGTATTTTTTCTAAGTTCTTTCTTCTTTCCGATTATTTTTAAAATTAAGTACTTACCTACTTGGAAATTGTTACCTTTGACTACTCAAAGTCCTAGAACCAATTTTCTACACCAGAAATAAAAGCATTTTTTCATCATTGTAAAACTATACTACATCATTCACTGTTCTGCTATGAAAAACTAAAACTTGAATGAATTAATCTGGACATTTAGGACCAGGTATTATAAAAAAAAACTCATTTAGGTACCTTACACAGTTGTAGGTAATCATAATTTATAACTGATCTATACTAACTAATAAAGTAATAGCCAATATGTAACTAATACGCGTAATAACTAATGATTTCTGTAATTGAAACTAAACCGTTCCGTAAGATTAAATTATATTTGCCGCGCCGCATAATTGGTAGGACGGTATCTATTGTACCTCCGTAGATCTAACGATACCTATCTGTAACCTCTTTGGCTATTTAACAGCAGCCAGACATTTGCCATGTTCTGCCAAAGAGAAACAACGAATAATATTGGTCTGATAAAAATGTATGTTTCAGGATTCTGTGGCGATAAGATAGTTGAATAGTAATAATATGGCAGGTGGAAGCGGTGAATCGTAAACTTGGCCAATTTACCTACTTACCGTCAACTGAATAATTTATTTAATTCAATTACGTGTACTATATTCGTTTTCGCCGTCGAAGTTTCCAGTCTTGTAAAAAGGTTTTAAATTGCACTTGTCGTTGTCTTTGAGTTACCTACCGCCCATAAATAGGTAATTTTTGTGAAATGCTAAAGGATGTACATCATTATTGTACTTACCTACCTATTTTTTAGGCATCTACCTAAATATGGAAGTCTGCACCAGCGAGAATGGAAACTGTGCGGTTGCCAGTGAAGATTTGTCGTGGGCATTACAAATTGGCGATCTTGACACGGTCAAAGAACAGTTGCAGAGACTCACTAAAGAAAACGGGGTAATTGTTTTCTGATCTTGGATTAATATTTCCTAACGAACATTAATCTAATCATTTTGTATTCATGTATAAACAGAAGGTACATCATAATTGCAGATATTCCTGTTGCGCATTAAAGATATACCTAATGGGTAGGCTAGGTTTTTTAATTCTTATAATTCGAGAGCTATTTACATTTTTTTAAAGCTTTTACTAAGTGTTGTTTCTACAGCTTCAATTAGGAATATATTATTATATTTTCTATAAATATCGTCTAAACTCCAAAGTGAACAAATTGATTGATGCAATAAAACAAATTATAATATTATATTATTACCTATATTTATATTTATTTTATATATTATGTGAATTAAATTATACTATTATATTTACTGAATCAAGTAAATATGAATTGATCTAAACCAATGTTGAATGTCATCAATAGGTAATAGTTAACATTTTAGAATAATATGGAAACATACCTTAAATGCAAACTGTAATGTTCTTACTAGAAATTAACATACTTTAATTTACATAAAATAATATTTTCAATCCAACAATCACTATAGTAAAAACATTTTTAAAAATTAAAAACCATTATTATATAATAATAAATATATATAATAATATTTATATACAATACAATTCAAATATGTTTGTGTTTTATCCTGATTCATTATTTAATTTAGTATTCTGATATATTTTATCACAAAATATTACAAATTTAATAGTAATTAATTATTTCTTAAATCTATCATTCAAATAAAATAGTTATTAATGTAGATTATAGACTCAAAATATCTATATGAAATATTTATCAGATGACATAATTATATATTTGCAGTGCTCAACTTAGCAAAATTAAAGTAGGGGGCTCTGTTTATTTTTAAAAAATAGTGTCCCCATCACTTGTTCTTAGTATCCTTACATGTAGTATCTCCACAACCCTTAATATCCCTTTTTAAATAATATAAAATATATTTATAAATAATCAATTTAAAAAATTAAAAAATACAAGTTAATATAATATGACATAGTTATTTTAATTTATAGATCCGTGGTTATGAAATAATCCATTAGACAAATTATAATTGTATATCGCTCATTTTAATAAAAATGCAGAATCATTAAGCTTCCCTTAAAGTAAATTCCCCAGTTCCCTTAAAAATATTAGTACTGGTATGCTAAAATTTCTGTGCGCTAAAAATTAGTTGATGTACTCTTTTCCCCTGCCTCCCTCTCAAGTCGAGCACTATACGTTTGAATAGATAAATAAATAATTAATTATGCAGTTATATCATGTTTTTAAAACATTCTTAATTTTAAATTTTAAATTTTATTTTATAATAATATAAATGTAATCAGAATATGTACCTAGTCAGAGATCTCCATTTTTTTTTACAGCAGGCAAAATCTGAGAATTGTTTTGCCATGGTAGGCAAATGTTTTATGTATTTCATTTTTGAAAAAGTCTTCTTCTGTATATCGGTAAAACGATATATTATTGAAATTATCCTATGAGCAAGTTTGTTCTTAATTTGGAATAGACTCCTCGTGTTACAGGGTGTAAAATTGTTGTAGTCTGGTCTCTTTGAAACAATCTTACCTGGTTATTTAATGTAAGATTGATAACTTTAAGGTGAAGCTCCACTAGTATGTTTTTTTCTATGGAACATTTTCAAAGATTTTAATGTGTTACAAGGTTTTTGGGCATTGTGCGATTGAATTCCTGTCAATAATTACAATTCCTCATATACTTATTTATTTTATTAATTATGCCCAAGATGAGTAAAAGTTACAGAATACATTTACAATTTACATTAATTAGTTGATAAAGAATAAAATAAACACGGTGAATCATAATAATAATCGAAATGTGTAAAGTTATTACAATAAGAGTGAGTAAAACAATTTCTTTGGAACAAATCTCTTAAACAGTCTTCAAAATACATTCCTTTATAATTTAACCGCCAGTAAAAGTTTTTCCAGCTACGGTCAGAGTTTAAAACTTCAAATATATCAGATCATAGATTACCAGCCAACCAGTTATATATAAACGCATGCTTAGTTTCAAAATGTCTATGAATTCATTCAAAAATGCAACCCATTCAATCTTTCATTACAAGATCATGTACAGAATCATGATTCCACATTTTATTTAAAATACGGCACTCTTTAATCATTAATCACTATACATATTTCATATTTTATTTAAGTTCATATTTAAACATTGAAAAAACACTTGATGAAAAATAATATTGAGGTGAAATTTTTTCTCTTGAATATGATATGTGTTGCCGCGTGCCAATCTTTAAGATTACAATAATTTATTACTGATGTTGTAACACATGTAAACGTTATTAATGACCGAAGACTCAAATTAAGTTTAAAAATCTACTTAATTATATGGGTACTGGGTTATTACATCCCCGCCCGTGCGTATGAAAACCTTATAGCCTCGCCACTTAGGTTTTTTTTATCTCTCCACCATCAATCATAATGAATATATTTGAAATAACGTACCAAACAAATAATAACAAATAGTATATGTATTTCATAATAATTATCAGTCAGCACTTATGTTGGTGGGCCTGTTCCAAAAGCTTAGTAGGTTAAAGACCACTATATTTCAGACCCTTACACTTGATTAACATATCTATTACAAATATGAATTATTATATAATTTTAATAACACAATTTAACAATATTTTTTAATTTGCATTTGTGTACTTTAGGATTGGGATATAAACAATGTTTCAAATGGAAGAACTATGTTACATAAGGCTTGTGATTATGGTCATTTGGATATTGTCGAATATTTAATTCAAAATGGTGCTGATATAAATGTAAGTAGTTGTTAATTTAGAGAAATCTGACCATAATGTTATTATTTTTGATGTAAAACCTCTGATTTTTCATCCATTTTATTAAAAAGTAAAAATGTTATGTACCTAACTCTTAACAACATAATTTATTTGTCAGTATTATTATTAATTTTATAATATATTATCAAATTTCAAATTTGAAATGAAAGGTAATATTGCTTTTCATTGGATTAAAATGCATTTTATAATAATGTAAACTTTATTTGTCACAATATTTAAAGATTGTAGACATCGAATGTGAAATGATAAATGATTATATCTAAATGTATAAAACAACTTGTCCGGACTGACTGATTCATCATCGCCTAATTGGAATCTCCCCAAACTATGAGTATTAAATTTAGTCAGTAGATTCGTTTTATGATGTAGAGACCTACAAAGAAAGGATTTTCCAAATTTTGCATTTTAAAGAAGTCTTTAAACAAGGATTTTGAAATACTTATAACTCATAAGCTACTCATCCTAAATTTGATTTTTATGCATCAAAATCCTTTAAAAAATATTCTGCTTTAAAATATGAAATTAAAACTATATCTTGTTCAAAAAAAATAAAAATAAATTTAAAAATCTTGAGAATAAAAATATTAAAAAATGTATTTATTTTAAAATGTTGTTTTTTAACGACTGGAAACCATGTAAAAGTTTTTTTTTCAAAAACATTTATACTTTTTGAAGTAACGGGTATTCATTGATAAAGGAATTACCCGGTATATAATAAATAGCTAAAATATATATATGATAAAGTGAATTAACAACAATGAAATCCTGTTTTGGTTGATTTATCCTCTCAAAGTACTTTAAGTAGGTGTTGAAAAAAAGTTATAAACACACTCCAAATCTCAAGGAATCTATTGATATAACTTTTATTGAAACCGGTCCAGTATTTTATGTGTATATTAATTACAGACAGACCAACATCCATTTATATATATATATATATATAAATGAGCATTTAAAGATACCATTGATTATAAATACTGATCAATATTTAAATAAAAATCTGACAAATATAAAATGTATTACATACACTTAACACGTTATAAATTGTATTTATTTTTTAGAAGAAGGACAATTTTGGTATTACTCCATTGCTGTGTGCTCTGTGGGAAAATCATTTCAAAGTTGCCAAATATTTAATTGATAAAGTAAGTTAATATAATAAATTGTTTGAATGGTTTTATTTTTATTAATTAAAATTTTTTTAGGGAGCAATTACAAATTTATTAACACCACAAGGATTGAAGTACTATGAATGCATTGAAGATTCTGAGATGATAAACTTATTAAAGCGACTAGAAACTCAATAGTTAATTGGATCCTTTTCATTCAATAACTGAATAATCTATCAAAGTCTATATGTACCTTTAATGTAATTCACATGTTATTTGGGATAATTACACAATATAATAAGTAATAACTAATTACATTCAAAAATTCCTTGTATTTAAAATAACCTTTTTAAAGGATAGTTATCATTGTTATTATTTATTAGTTTTAGGATATAATATTTCACATTTATTTATCAACTCATTTTAAAATATTCTAGATTCATGAAAGAAACAATTATAAAATAATGACTGGAATTATAATATTTATAAACACTTGTTCCTATAGTAAATTGTTGGTGGGATAATTTGACAATAAGTGATTAAGTTTTCATTGTTATTATTATAATTATTAATGTGTATCAATAAAGTAATGAATGATCAATTAAAATAAACACGATAAATGTGAAATTTGAGACACTTTTATAAGTAAATTAATATTAAAATTCAATTTTTAGCATGCTTAGACATGTTTACTTACTCTTTTATATTAACAACTATGTTAATCATTTTAAAGTAATAAAATATTATAATCAAATTATTATTGTTATAATTAATTACTATTTATTTTATTTATGTTAAAATATAAATCAAATGCTACTTTTTTCCAGCAGTTTGTTTTGATATAGGTAATTTATATTTGATTATCTATATAAGATATTATGCTTGTTAACAGAAATTATTTATTCTTTGCATGTTTAAGTTTTGATGATATATTAATACATTTATAAATACAAACAGAAAAATTTTAAACATAATTTTAAATACATATACCTTTAATATGAATATGATTTGTGATTGATACTTGATAGTTAACGAATTAAAAATTATTGTTGGAATTGTATATTGCTGTATTATTAATTATTATAACATTATTATTATTATTATTATTATTATTATTATTACAATTCAGATGAATATTGTTTAATATTAGTCTTTAGAAGCACTTATATAATACTATATATCCTACTGTATTTTTTTTTATTATTATTATCATTACTTCATATTACACTATTTAATTTTTTTAATATATCTTTATCTATTTATTTTTGGGTTTTTATATTTGCTTAAATGTCTGAACGCATGTTATTATTTTTGATGTTACACATTTGTTTAAATCATCACTAATATTTATTTAATCATACTGTGGCAATGCAGTTCATTTTCAATAACTGATTTTGAGTTAATTGTTTTGAATCATCGGAGAATAAAAGCATTTGTATCGTATTTTAATTCATACAATACTATTACAAATGCACTTAGCAGCTAGCATATTTTCAATATAACTATTCAGAAAATATGTATTTACAGAAATTCACTTAATTTATATAACTGTGGATTTTTAATTATATTAACATGGTAACATTTACATGAATATTTGAAAAATTAATCAGTAAAAATAAAATAACATCTTAGAAGTAAGCATCTTTGTATCATTGTAAATTATGTTTTTGGATTTCTTGATATTCTCTGTGTTTGCCTCTGGAGTACATATTTATTATTGCTATTTAATTATTTTATAATTTTACTTTTTAATTGTTTTGCTCAAAAAAAAAAACATTACGAACACGGACATCTATCTTAACAGTTAGAAAAGTGGCAGCCAAGCCATGTTAGTGTATCTGCAATTAACCACGGTGCTCTCGGCCATATGGACCTACTGCTGAGAAATAATAGTTAAGCTTATTATTATTGAAGAATCTATTCTAAGCATAATCTAAATGTTTTATTTATCATTAGCATTGAGCATAGTGCGCATTATTTTAATGTAGAAATGTGTATAGGAATGTTAGATTAAATATATCAACAGTAAATATTTTATATCTTAATATAAATTAATTACCTAGGTTTTATTATTTTGAAAGTAATAATTAAATATCTTAAGATATTTTATCGTTTAATTCGGAAACTTTTTAATGTTACCCACACCCGCAGAGCACAACATTTTAAGAAAACAATTTAAATAGGTACCTATTAAGATAATTAATTATTATGCTTCGTTAAATTGGACCATTTACATTTTCCATCAAAGGTTACAAATTATGTTTTTAATAGGTTGTTTGCGCATAAGCGCACAACAATTGTTAACTATGAAAGAAATTCAGAAATAACTAAGTCATTATATTTTACATTCATGACTATAACTATTTTGTTCTGTACTTCTGTGCTATAAGTTATAACCATGAAGATTAGACTCATAGAGTAACTAATTCTATGACTAGAATAAGGAGACCAAACTCCGCTTCTGATAACGTCCCAAAATGAGTCGCACGATTAAACAGCCACAGGCTGCGGTGCGTACTCTAGGGTTGCTCCTTTAACCCGCAAAGTATAGGGATTATTCATATTTTTTGGAAAATATATGTATCATTTTGAACCATGGCCCTCTTGGCCTCTTTAGATTCTATAGCTTGTACGATTATGCATTTATATATGAACATAAATGATAAGTGTACATTTCATAAACATGTTATTTTTAAGAGACAAATTTGAGCGTAACAATACATAAATGATTGTTAAAGAAAACACATTTGTGTAGGGTATCGAATAGTATCGGGCTCAGACTTACAGTGAACAAAGATATATAGGTATAAAATAGTGTTAGATATAGATATATTATGTTAGGTATAGAATATATAGTTTTAATGGATTGAATATTTCAATTATTAACAAAAAAATAATATTTATGAAATAAACATAAATGGACATGTTTAATGTGTAAGTAATCGTACAAGCTATAAAATCGAAAGAGGGTCATCGTTCAAATAATGCATATATTTTCCAAAAAATATGAATAATTCCAGTCTTGTAAAGTATTTGAATAAAAGTATTTGAGTAAAACCCATTAGGAAATACAATAGTGTATTCTACCTTTCTATGTATACATCATACCAACGAGAATACCTCTAAATGTACTAGTATAAATTAGAAAAAAAATGTTAATCGTCTCTTGATTGTAGCGAAAACCGATTTGAGCACAAGCGTATAAAAATCAAAAAAATGTATCGAAATAATAGCGTACAATTCCCCCTCACGATAATATTATAAAAATACGCTTTATTGTGAATTTATGGAGATCGAACTGACAAAAAAATGTGGAACGCTTCACGATTTTGCGTGTCATCCTTGCGCAGGGGCCATGCTAATCTTCTCTGTATCGTTCCAATTTTAGTATATGTACAGCCGAAGCTAGTACATTTAAAATTGTGTCAAAAGTTCCTTATATATAAAGCAATGTTGCTTGTAACGTCACAAGTGAGAACCGGTACCTTTATTCGAAACATAACGATTGAACCGCTGGCCGAAATTAAAACGCCAATAGATGGAGCTACTCGTTCACATTCACTGTTCGTTAAGGACGCCACCATAGACTTATAAACTATAATGGACAGCGCTTAGAGAGAGAGGTCAGGGATACGATATAAAGTAAAAGAGAAAAGAGAATGCAGGGGAAATATAGTATTAGTTGCATGCGTCAATGATTACCCCCTTTATGTTCTTTCTCTCTTTTCTCTCTTCGTTCTTTCTTCTTTCTTTCTCTTATATGATTCCCGTGCATTGATGGCAGGGCGAAGTGAAATGCGCTTTCCATTAGTTTATAGGTCTATGTACGCCACACACTGCAGCGGTGGCGGTAAAATTCTTTTGTCTTGGGGTGCCGGTAAAATTGTGTCCGGACTCATTTTGCCGTAACCGCTACCGACGACCGCCAACCGGCACCAGTGTGTGGGTACCTTGACATTCACGGTCATATCTTATCCCGAACTAAACACTTATACCTACTCAAAATAGTCACAAATACGTATTCTAAATACATTTGAAAAATGTACTTGGGCACAGTATTTGAATACTTTTTTGAAAGTATCTGTACTTAAAATCAAATACTATTTTTAAATATTTTTTTTCATTTTACTTTGTACGAGTAGGGACGTCAAATTTAAATAAAATAATATAAATTTGAAATTGTACAACATTTTTATTAATTGCTGATCGTTCATCGCCGTATTTTGGTGTATTGTAATATTTTTAGTGGTCTATACTATGGATATCCATTTTATCAGTCCGTCGATTTCCTAATAAAATTGTAAATACGTTTACTCGAATTATGTAGGTATACATAATAGGCACAATTTTTTTTTATAAGCATTTTAAGCTCAAATTTTGACAAAGTGTATCAAATTTATAATTTAATAATTATTTTGTAGTTTAAAATTTATAAAATGTTTAACAAATAGCTAAAATTGAAAATTGAAAACAAGGCTCCACGTAAATAGGTTATATATAAATTACTTTATTCAGAATAATATCATCAAATATACTTAGTAATATCATAGGCTGACTGACCGTTTTCGCTCAGAATCGTTTTTCTTATACAATGATATTATATCATTGAATTCAAATTTAACACCATCCATTATAGTGACCCACTTGTAACCTACTGTACAGCAGAGCGACATCCACTTACCCGCCTTTTTTTCTATGAAAATCAATTACCTTTTATTTGTTGGGTAAATAAGCTTGAAAATAAGGTTCCTAATATATTGTTACAACAACAGTTAAAAAAAAATATTAAAAATACAGTCACAATTTGTTGATATTATTATATATCCATATATTGATCTACAATAATTATCAATATAGGAGCATGAACAACCATTTTGTAACTGATATTTTGGCATTAGAATATTTACAGATAATGTTATTTTTTGTAATAATACTATAATAAGCATGGAATTAAAATAAGTAAGAATGAATCTTTGACCAAATGATCTTTAAAATAAATTACATTAGAATCGTAAGCTACGGTTTTTCTTTAGTACACTAAACCCTTTCGTTTAAATTTACCAAGTTATTTAAATTATTTACCATCCATAAAATGGAAATTTTTTGAACAATAGATCATTAAATAATTTGAAATTTGTAATGGTTGAACCTTCGAGAAAAGATATATGTAAACATATACGAACTACCTGTTTGTTTCTGATGTATTAATAGTATATATCCACACAGCATAAAAATATTTCCTAACTATGGTAAAAATATTTTCAGTAAATAATATGGTTGTCAAAATATTTTAAAAAGTTGCGTAAGTAATTAGGAAATATTTTACTTATATTCCTTGGCCAAGAAGTTCATATTTTTGAAAACATTTTATAAAAAACATTTACAAAACATTTTAATCATTTATTTTCAAAAAACATTTTTACGGAAACTTTATAAAAATATTAAGTCAACATTTTTATAAAAATCATATTATCAGGGACTGGACCTTTTGAATTTATCGGTATCGGTTCCGGTACCGGTTCTCCAAAAATAAAATAACGGTTCCGGTTCTTTAATGAAAAAAAAATAAAGATACCGGTTCCAAATAATTTCGGTTCCGGTTCCAGTTAATTTTTAGTAGGAATATTAAATAAATATTATTATTATTTAATTTTTATTTATTGATAATAGGTATGTAATATGTATGTAATTTTCTTACAAAAATATGGAAAAAGTAATATAACCTAAAGTTTTTGTGATAGGTGGACATCTGAGAACTCTAAAAATGTTATGCATGTTGTTTAATAAAAATAACTGAAAATCTTTTTAAAAATGTTTAATGAATGCAAATATCAGTTAGTGGTCCAAAATATAGACTCTCCCAATGCTTTGTTGTAAATTGTAATGCTTCATAGTAATCATGCTAAAAATGAACAATTAGCAGGTATATTGTAACTGTAATAATTGTATATTTGAAAACATTTAATAAAACTTACAAAAAATTAAAATAATAAAAACAGAAATAATAACTGTAAATAAATTATGTAAGTAAAAATTAAAATAAAAACTTTTTTATGTAAACAAACTATTATGTATAGTTTCAAATTGTTTTAATTTTAAATGATAATTTTTGATTTCAGTATCAGATATCATATTAGTTAGTAACATTTGTTTTTTTTTTACGTTTAACTGGGCTGTTTCATCATGATTTTGATTTACAGTAGTTATTGGATTTCCACTCATGAATCTGCAAAAATATATAGTATAAATATTTATTTATGTGTATTAAAAATTATTATATATTCATACTTTACGGTCTCTTTTTTTCAAAGAGCCTATTGGTTCGTACAAGTAATTGGTCTTCCAAATTATTTGAACTAATGTTAGTTCTATATGGTGATAAAATGAACTTCAGACCAGAAAAAAGTCTTTCCACACTGACCTGCGTCCCGGGCACGGAAAAAACAACTTAAGCTAATGCATGTAGCACAGGGTGAATTGTTTCCATAGATTTCCAAAATTTTAAAATGCTAATTTTGTTTCCGATTCTGTTTTGTTCGATATGGTAAGATTTTAAAAGAGTTTCTATTCGTGTTGAAATAGTAGATTTAGGGGAAAAACATTTCAAATAATTCCAATTAATATTATTTTAATAATTGTAGAAGTATAAAAGTATTATAATTTTAAATACCTACTTATCCGGAATGCGGGTTTCGTATAGGTCTATAATATTAATAGTAGGAGAATTATTAGAAAACTCAGATGATCATATATAGGTAGGTATTGAATTATCTGTTTATAGTTTATATTTTATAAACAAAACATTAAAAGCAAAAAATTATGATAAATAAAATTATTATATTTTGGAATCTAAAAGAACCTATATAATATAAAAATTCCGGTTCCGGCTCCGGTACTTTATTTTGTTAAATAAAGGTTTCGGTTCCGGTTCCGGTTCTTAATATTTTAAAGGTTCCGGTTCTTTTAGGTTCGGTTCCAGTCCCTGCATATTATAGACATATTGTACAATATTTTGTTGTTATGAGAAGATAATATTTATACAATATTATTAGTCAAATATTCATTATTCAGACACTTTGAAATGCTGTGTAGGGTGCTCGCGACGCATTACTTAAGAAACCTCCCCAAATTAACAGTCCGTAGTATTGCTTGGTATAGCGCTAAATATACTGTACGAATTACCTACTTGCATTGGTACAATCTTGCGTAACTTATAAAGGCTGTTACTCAAAATACGAAGACGCATTACTAAGTTATTCACATACAGATTCCACCTTATGTGTTTATCAATATCTATAGTATTATTCAATAGTTTTCTGAGCGGATATTTTATACTAAATTGATATTATTAATACAGTAGCTGGTAAGTTGAATTAATATTATTTGCATATTATCGTATTTCAATATTTGTATATATTAATAAACTTGGGAAGTTTCAAGTACCCATGAATAATGTTTTAATAAGATTACAACAAAGTAACTAAAATCGTTATTTTTGGTTATTTAAAATGTAATTTCACCAAATTTGAACTTAAAATGACTAGGTATTAAAACAAACTGTGTTAATATATTTTTTTAGAATTGTTGGTTACAATATGAACTACTTATGTGGAACCTGGTTTTAAATGTTTAATTCTTAGCTATAAAAGTTGAACATTTTATAAATTGTTAACTACTTAATAAATTTGATGAATTTTGTAGAAAATCTAACATTAAATGCTTCACAGTTTTCCTTAATTTCCTTAATGTTGAAAACTATTGGGAATTTTGACTTCCCCGATGCACCAACTAGATCAACTTTACCATCGAACAATAAATACTGAAGTTTAAAGTCGAAGCTTTATTTCAACTACTTATCGTGTATACAGAAACAAACAATAAAAATAAAAAAAATAAAAAAACATACATCATTGTAAAATTAATACATTTTTCGCTCCACTCAGAGATTAAAATATAAAAACACATTTTTTTTAATAATTATTTATGTTCAAATTTGGACAAAATTAGATATTTAAACAAAAAAGAACAATTTTTTTTTTAATGTGTGTTTGTCACCATCTTTTCATTTTTCTTCTTTTGGAAGGTCAAAAGTTAAAGATTCCCAATAGTTTTTAAAAGCAACTAGAAAACAAACTAAAAATTAAGGAAAAACTAATATTTTTACGCAAAACCGGTTTTGATATTATTTTGTAGTTAAAAAAATTATAAAATGTTCAGTTTTTATAGCTAAGAATTGAAAATTTCAAACAAGGATTCTCATAAATAGTTCATATATAATAAATTCAAAAAATCTAAAAAATATATAAGTTATATTTTACAGACATTTTAAATTCAAATTTGGACGAAATTACATATTAAAACCAAGAATAATGATTTTAGTTATTTTGTTGTAATTTAAAAATATTATTCGTGGGTATATGAAACTTTTAGAGTTCATAATTATTATAATATATTATATATTATTATATTTTATACACACAATAACATTTTCAAATTTAATTTTTTGTAAAAAAATAATTTAACCTATTGTAGAAGATACTAATGCCTAATACTAAAATTAATTACTTTAATCACAATAATATCTTAAAATCTGCTTAGTAATATTATATAATATTACTAAGCAGATTTTATTGGCTGACAGACTGTCTTCACTAAGAATCGTTTTTCGTATACAATCATTTTATATAATTTTATCATAAGTTACATAATAATATTATATATTATATAGGACATAAAAGTATAACAAATAACAATTTTTGTTTTTTTCTTGTTATTCAAAAATTATTCGCGGGAACTTGAAACTTTTAAGAATAATATAATTGTATGCAAAGACGTTTTCAAAATATTTAGATTAATTTGAAGCTATTTACCATTATCTATAACATTTAATATTTATGCTGAATAGTGAATAACACCTACTGTGTTACTTAAAGTAAAAATATTACTATAGATAATAGCATTGATTATAAACAAGGCTCGGAACTTTATGAGCTAAAAAGTTCTCAAATATGCGCATACATATGCGTCAAAAAACATCATAATATGCGGTAAAATATGCAGTAAAAATTTGGAAAATATGCAAAACTATGCAATTTATTGAATAAAAAATAAATTTTATACACAAAGTTTGAAAATTAAAATTAATTAATTAATTAATACTGACGACTGACTAATGTGCACTCGAAGTTCGCACTGTACAGTGAATGAGTGAAACCGGTACGCACGTAGACTGTAGTATTACAAGTTGTAATACTAATCCTAATTTACAACGAACAGAATTAATATGGTGTATAAATACTGATAACGACCTAATGGTTAAACATAATTGTTTACAAATTTCCAAGGATTATACAATTTATTTATATCATGGTTCAAAATATATGAATGCCGTGTTGAATTTGGATAAAAATAAATACGGGCTGGCCGGTCGGCAGTAACTATTTCGAGTTCTCAGTACTGGAGATTATATAATATTATTGTTAAATGCATTGGGAGCAATAGAAGAATATCTAACGACGTATTTTTCGATGAATTTATTTTGTTAAATATCTAATTTTATTTTGTTAACTATAATTAAATTGTATAAATGTAAGAAAAAAATTGTTTTCGTTAAATCTATGAAATATGTATAAAAATGTTCTAAAACCTAAAATATGCTAATTCGTACAAAAAGTAACGAAATATGCAAAATTATGCATTAAAAATTTTTGTATTTGAAATGTACATGTATTGTCCATGGATCAAAATTGTATCGAACCAGAAGTTCAATATGCACTTTCTAAACAAATATGCAAATGCCTAAAGTTCCGAGCCTTGATTATAAATAATAGTATTTATAATCAATGGTAATAGCAATATAAATATTCCATAAAATGTACTTATAGTAGTTATTAGTTATAGTAATATACTAGTATACTAATATAGGCTGATAGATCATCCTTGCACAGAATTGTTTTTCGGTAGATTTAACATAATATATAGATAGGTAGGTACATAATAACTGACACAATGACGAGGTACACCCGACATGGCGACACTACCGACTATTGTTGTACCTACAACAGAGCGCTTATCTATATACATTAATATTATATACTCATAAATTGTATTTTCGTTGATCGACTTAATAACTATCTAAAGCTAATGTCAACCCGTAATGTTTAATATTTTATGTAAGTAGGTTCTATACAAATGTTAATTAACTTTACTACATTTATTACAAACTAGAAAGTCTTAAGCAAATTAATACGATTATATATGAACTTAAAATATTAAGAATACACTATAAAAGTATAAATAAATGTATACACATAATTTTACGAACTAAGGTTTGCTCAACTTTTTTTATAAAAACCCCAAGTTATTGTGATACAATATATTATTATTTATTATTTTGAAAAATATTTTATTTAAAATTTTTTATTAAACATAATTATTTAGGTATACCCATTATTTTAAGTATACCTACACTATTTATTGATTTTTACAATTGCAAAGGTTAAATATAATTAAATAACTAATAACATCTTCAATAAAATATTACAAAAAAACACATTTAAAAATTAAACTAGTTAATTTATTACAAACTACAATACAACTGAAAGTTAAAACCAAAACTTTATCGATCCAAAAAAGTGTCCCTTTTCTTCATTCGAAGATACCCTTGTGTTGGTCTTAATAATAACAAAACTCCTATTTTTAAATAAGTACCTATAATATTGGAAAATGGGCCCGAATTAATCTCATTAAGCATGTATGGGCAATACCTGAAGCTGAGTCTGTGCACGTCTATACTGTGGACGACTGTGATAGTAATATAGTACCACGAAGATACCAGTATATTTTAATTATAAATTAAACAATATATTATTGGTGGATACTTTGTGCGAAGAAACATTATCAATTTTCTAGTTGTTTAAAATTGAAGTACATTATGTTATTATGGATAACACTATTTCAAGCATAGAAAAACATTTTTTAGAAAATAAAAGTATCTAGGTAAAGTATCTACACAGATTTTGTTCATGTAGTACATCGTGAAAGTAAACTAGAATCTTTTATAACTGTATGCTAATAAAAAAAATAACAAAAGATGTTCTATATGAAAAGGGCAACGATGAATCTATAAAAATACTCAATGCTAAATCACATTATTGTTGAATAAACTTTCTTATTAATTATAAAAATCGTAACATAAATAATTTAAATTTTTCACTTTTACTGTGTTATATACTATTAGACATTGTAAACATAAGCTGTTAAAAAAGAAATGTCTATGTCAAAAAATGTGTAGTTACGTTAAAATAATAATACATGTTGGCTAAAATTCAATATTTGGTAAGTAGGGTAAATTAGTACCTAAGTGTGCTGGAACTTTAACATTTTCCCGGGCCAAAATCTCTCCCCAATTTGCCCGGCGGATGGAAATGCTGATACCTATACGTAGTTTGTAACATTTTGAACTCAGAGTGGTGCTTTGATATCTGTTTACATCTTTCTTTAAGTAACAATTATAATATAATTTAAACTTACACTGCAAAACTTATATAGTTCACTATCTTCAACACTAATCAAAAAGGTGGGCATAGCTAGGGCGCAACCTACTCTTAAATTCGAATAACTAAATTCAATATTAATTTATTAAAAAACTCATCAAGAAATGTAAAGTTATTAAACTATAAAAAAGCAAAAATAACATTTTGAAATTGCGTGAAAAAAACCCTTATATCTACGTAATTAGTTGTACTCATAACTGTACGTCTGTACCCAGACTGTACTATACAATTTCAATTATACTTCAAGGATACGGAAATACAATTCAATAAGAGAAAAATAGAATTCAATAATTTTGTTGATGAACGGTTTCTACACTCACGTCCATCAAGCCAAAACCAATTAAAATCCACTGTTATCACATTTACTTATTGTATACCCGATTTTCATATAGATTGTAAATAATGTTTTAATTAACAAGTAAAAAAAAATCAAGTTATTCAAATGAGAGGTATATAGTTTCAACCATTAAAAGAATATATTAAAGAATATAATTATAAATATTTCTATATTTTTTTATTTAACTGACGTTTTTATTATAGGTATAATATATTGGTAGTCATCGAGATCAATCCATTTCATTAGGTACCTACCAACTTATATTCCCAGACTAATATTCTTATT
Source organism: Sitobion miscanthi (assembly GCA_008086715.1). Lineage (NCBI taxonomy): Eukaryota > Metazoa > Arthropoda > Insecta > Hemiptera > Aphididae > Sitobion > Sitobion miscanthi. The sequence goes on along the minus strand of CM017803.1, from coordinate 12,713,267 downwards.
GTTCAGGTATCGTACCTACAACCTACCTATCATTAAATATTAATTATTTAATACAATAATACCTATGTAAATACGTTTGAGTTATTACAATAATTATTTATAACTATTGAGTTGTTACATATTTTTTTAATGAGATCAGTAAGTAAGTTAACAAAATCGTGACCAGAATATGATATTCACAATTTTTTATTAGACTCGTTTGATAAGTAAAAATCAAATTCTAAAACTCATCAACTCGAAAGTTTAATTTTAACTAACAATACAATTGTGTATTACATTAATGATTCAAGAGCTCTTCTTTCAAACATTTATTATAACTCAATATTACAATTTATAGAAATTTATAAAACTTAGGTAATTAGTTGAAATTGTAGTTTTATTTAAATTTTAGAAAATATCCTCTGTAAATTACATGTGTGTTGTATTATGTCAAAAATATATAAATATTGCATAATAATATAATACTTACACATTATATACATACATACATTACTATCATATTTTTCATAGAATAATTAAATAATATTATAGAGAAATCTATAAAAAAAAGTTTGGTAAAAACTAAAAGGCGCCTACTTTTATTTTGTTAATATTAATTCATAATAATATAATATACTATATAGGTAATTTTATTTTAAAGTTGACAAATTGAGAAGTTATGTTTCAATTTTAAAAAATGTTGATGAATATTTGGGTACAACTAAAATTGTTCAACATCTTAAAGCTATTAAAAATATTGTCTTTCAAAATCGATTCTAAAATGTTAATTTAAGCTGGAGAATTTAATTTATAGAGTTTTACCGAAAATTTTGATTCAAAATTGGTGCTTATGCTGGAATTTTATTAAATACTATAAATTATAATAATTAGGTGTTTATTATATACCTAATACAGGTTGAAGAATATAATGCAAGTATAAAGTATAGGTAAGTAATATAGATCATACAGCAATTATCGACCTATGTAATTAATAGGTATGAACAAATTCTGAATAAAAAAAATTATATTAGGTACCTACTTATCATATCAGTTATAGTATGGTTATAAAATAATAGAGAAATCGTACTTAACTTAGGCATTGAAAAGTTGTATAATATTAGTCTAGACGACTAGACAAGCCGACCCATAACCTCAAGTGGAATTTTTACTGAAGTGTGCTTATGATAAGATTGTTAGACAGTATCTATATGTTTAATATTTATAATTGGTACATTAAATATATTTTTCATAACTAGAATACAAATGAATAAAAATGTAATAAACAAAAATTTGATCCTCTATTGATTGTTAAGGTTTATATTTTTTTGTTATAATTTTTTTTATAAATATAAAATACGTACCTACCAAGTTAATACAGGTAGGTCGTAGGTAGGTACCGTACCTATAGTAAAACCTTTATGTAACTCTGTAATAATCCAATTTTTGCAAAAATAGAAGTACTTGATTCATTTTTTTTTTTATAGTTTTTTAGTAGAAAAAAAAATTAAAGATGAACAACTTATACTTAATAAAGGTATTTTTTAAATTAATACGATTTCATTATTAAGTATGTACGTATAAATGTGGAAGTGGAATGACTGATAAAAATATCTATAACAGTTCGACATCAAGTTCGTATACCTACTTAAATAAAATTATTTAAAGTAATCAAAATTACGAGTAATACGATACGTCTTTTAGTCATCACATCAGTCTACATTAACCGTATCACAGTAACCATCGTTTGCTAATCGTGAAAAAATTATAATGTTTCGTAAACAATATTGGTTCTGTGCGACTGTGCGTATATACCTACCATACAGTCTGATGATAAAAAAAAATTAATAGTTACGATTTTTAACACAGATTAGAAGTTGGACAATAGCAATGGGCATCATAAGTAATGTTTTTGTGTGTAAAATATATTATAATATTATAAACACAATTCATTCAATTATATTTAATAAAATCTGTTATTAGCCTATACTATGAATCAATATAAATACTAAACTAATACAATTATGCCTCATATCTACCTACTAATTAGTACGAGTAGGTATTTAGTCACTCATTGCATTATAGTAGTATCATGATATATTAAAGTGTGTTACATGCCTACTTACTTTTTACATAAATTAGAGATATTTATGATAGTAATATATTATTTTAAAGGTACATAATTTTATTATAATCAATTAATTAAACAAATACAAAAATTGTTTACAAAAAATACGTTTTAGTGTATTATTAAGAAATACTTTAAAATCGGCGTTGTTTATATAATACAAAATATACTACGTAATCGGAGGTGGACTACATTTCAGATCAGGTAATTTTTAAAATTGATGTCGAATATTTAATACAAATCAATTTAATATCGTCGAAAGTTATCCAAACCAATTATAGATAGGCCACTGGAAATCTCTCGATATTACAGTGTGACAGGTCACCCCTCAATACGTAGTACTTTAGACCATATATTGTATAAACACTATAAAATATAACATACTATATTTTATTATATAATATTGAAGGTACAATATTACGTACACTGTACCTGGTACGTATACATTTTAAACAATGTGTGCGCAAATTTATAATTTTGAAAAATGTTCTCCATTCCAATGATTGAATCGATCATATTTCTTCTGTATGAAGACACTTTAGCAAGACAGAAGTAAAGTTAGCCGATTGTATAGTAAAGTCAAATAATAAACTACTATACAACCAACTACCTCACTCTTGTCAGCGTGGATATCCAAATGATATTTATATCCAATATAAAACCTGAAAATGATAATTCAGAATTATTTTTAAGAAATGTTTTATTTAAATAACTCCTAATAACTTAAGATCAATTTTCATAAATTAATTTCAATCTTAAATCAATTGATCCCATAGTATTAATATGAAATTAAAGATTATATATATTTATTTTTGTTACTGTTGAAAAAAACCAAAAATGTAAACCTAGAGGCTAGACTTGTAAGAAATGTAATACTTACTGAATACAATAAAATAGTAAATTATTAGGTAGGTTCATAATGTTTATGTAATTTTATTTAAACTTGTGATTTACATTCAGTATGTGATATAAATAAATATTCTACTTACATTAATGATATGAATAAACATTTTTTGTTATAGTTTAAGATCTTTGAATGATGTATGTCAAAAATTAAAAGTCAAAGGTTTAAAAGGTAGGTATAAAAAGGTAGATATTTTAAAAACGATTTTAAATAAGGCTTTCTTTTTTGAAATTCTATCTTAAAAATTAAAATAATTAGGCATTCGATATGAAATGGGTATAATGAAAGTCATACGCAAAACGTGCACCTATATTTAACATTCATTACCCAAAAAAAACATATATTTCTGTACTCTGTACCACTCATAGATCAACATTAAATTTTATATTTATTTGAAGTAACAATAGTGTATATAGGTACTTATAATATAACCTTAGAATCAAAACTCAATAATTAAGAAGATGTCACTCTCGTTGTTATAATGAAAAGTGGTTTCACAAACAATTCACATTTCTCAATTAGTAGTCTAGTTAGGTACTTAGTAGGTACTCAAATTAAGTAAAAATTACAAATATTGTTAATTTAGTGTCTTGTGGTTAAATTATTTAAGAAACTATAAGGTTGATTGATATTTATGTTAATAACAATTGATTATAATGTATAACTTATAACTTTAAAAAAAATGAAAATATAATGCTTACGTAGGACACTACATAATATGTGTTAACCTAATTTGGCTACAATATGTGAAATGCGAATTGCGATGTTGCAAATAACTTTGTACGTGATAGACAGTGATAACTATTATCTGATAACATAATATGTGACGTTGACATCCTCTTAAAAAAACACTGATAAATAGTATGAAGTATTATATAGACTTTTATTTGACAACTAAATTATAATATTAATATTATGTTATAAAATGTATGAAAATTGTTCAATGTTATCTTTGGGAATTATGTAGGTTGTTGTATTTAACCTGAATACTTTTTTTTATATACAGATAAACAGTTCACAATATTTGCATATAAGTTCTAGTTTTGAATGTACCTAAATAATATCATTTAACTATAATATATTACGAAAAAGCAGTTTGGTGCTTAAGTTCCAGGTTTTTTTGTGACTCAATGGGACCTAACACCCAACGATTTTTTAGGGGGTGCTTTATTCTAAGGACCCAAATCACCCCCCCCCTAGTTGCGCCAATGATTATTAATTATTGCAGACTATTGATTATTATATGGTTATATAATACTAGAATATTCAGTTTATTTAATAATAATTATAATCATAATCCTTTACTAAAATATTCCTAATATTTTATAAGCACATTTTATTTTATTTATTGCGACTAGATTTTAGTAAATTTAATAAATTCTTTATTTAAGCCATGCACTTTTTTTAAAAGATGAATGCACTGAGTGGCTGTATCCTCTAGAAACGAACTTGTGATACTAAACTTTGCGACACAAGTTCGGATCTACGGGTCGTAGCAACTCAGTTTTCACATTTTTCTAATTTTTAAATCAAAATAATCATCATTAATTACAGTCACATTTTTAAAAGTTAAATAAATAGTTTAAGGTGAAATAAAATGTATCTAGTCAGAAAAATCTTTATTATAAGTGGTTAAACTTGAATTTTAAATAAAAGTTATTTGGCAAATATTCAATAATTATTCAAGGTTGATTATTTTTTGCTAACGAATAAAAATTTTGATTAGGTACAGTTGTACTATTATTAATATTTAATCCAAAAAAATATTATAAATACAATAAATTTAGGTATTTTAGTCAAACTTTTGTTCGTCTTATGAAATAAACCTAACTTATATGAATGTATATAGCATAAATTTTATAAAAGGTTGGATTACAATTTTTGCCATTCAAAGCATATACCTAATAAAAGTATAACTAGTATTAGTACTTGTTAAATGCCAAGGAAGTCTACTAATATTTTGTTTCTACTTCTCAAAATTTGCCGTCTATTAACGAATGTAAATACCTTATATTTATGAAAATTATTATTTAACTGTCTCATTAAATTTGTTTAATATAAAAGTATAAAACAGTATGTATCAAATTGGTTCAAATTTTGTTGCCGAATCTTATTAGGTAGGCTAGTTGGCGCGAAGCCACTAAATACCTAACAGTACATTCATGATAATAATTTTCAAATAAAGTTTAGCAAATAAAAATTATATAGCGTTTACAAATTATTTATTTAATTTCCTTGTTGTATAATGTATAAAAAAAATGTACGAATTTAATTAAAACCTTCGGCTTTTGATTGAAAAATCCTTTAGGGATAGTAATTGATACGGAATGTTAAAAAATTTTATCAATAGCTTATTCTAAACGTAGATTTGAAAGGGCAGCGTTATAATGCATATAGGTTTTATGCCACTGAACCATTGCAGTTAAAAAACGCAACAGATCTATAAACATCATCTGGCATTAGAATCGCAATATTCTATTTTTGTAAAGCCGTCCACAATGCATATTATTCAGTTAAGTAGAATTTAAAATGGTCTACACAAACAGTTCTTCACAATATAACTATTAATCATACAATTTAATTGTATTTTATAATTATTAGGATTATATTTATATTATATCATATGTAATAAAAATTAAACGATATAATTATGAAAGATTGTAGATTTTTATATAATATATAAAAGTTGTTGGTAGTAATATTTATAGAAATTCGTCATTTAAAATTGTTAATTTATGTTTTATATTCTTATTGAATTTAAATTTATTGAAAATACATTTTAAACATTATAGTAATATAAGTATAGGCTACATGGTACATATCCCATTTTTAATTATTTGTTTAGATAAAATATATAAAATAATTTTCTTTTTATTAATTATAAATACAAATGTTTTAATAATATACATATAGTTATTTTAAATTTGAATAGTTAGTAAAATTGTATAAATCACATTACGAAATATTCGCAAAAGTTAAGCACGGAGTTGAAATATTATTAATTAATCGATGTGTTTGTATGTTTACAGGTATTGCGTACTATGTTTAAAAATGAGAAATTTTTCTGCTAGTGCAAAGTATAAAGTAATTAATTTAAATATTTTTCTGAATGTTAGGTACCTACCTATATTACTAATTTTTACTTTTTAAATGACCGCTTTCTATTTACTTTTCAACGAGAAATTTTTGCTAATTTTCAACACTATAAATTATGATTGTAAGCGTGGGTAAATCACGCAAGCACAAAGAAATCCAATTTTTTTTTACCAAGGGGGAAAATTCTAACGGAAAGGGGGGAAAAATTGAAAGAGAAAATACAACAATAATATAGCGCATATTGCATTATTGCATAGGCGTCTCCATTTTAAACACAATATGTTTTTGTGTGCAAACTATTCCATATTTATTGTATTGTAGGCAAGTACGCTGCATTATAATATTTCATAGCCACAAGTACCTATACCTATATTATACTATGTACAGCGCATTGTTTTTAATCTTTTGTTTTCGGATCGCCATCGCGTCCGATTATAAAATTATTGTTATGAATAATTAATATAAACATTGTTATTGCGCAACGGAACACTACACGAAACATAATGTTATCCGCCCATGATGGATCATATTATTTTATGCTTTACAGTACAGGGTACCTAATAATTTATACCGCTGCAATAATAATATCATACGTCGTTATAATGATATCGAACCTAAGCAATAATATTACGACGTCCGATTCGTAAAAACGCGGCCTGCGCCGATGACAGGCAGCACTGCACTTGCGCGCGCGTGCTTCATCCGGTTCGCGCAGCAGTTCTCGGTCGTACCTGATAATTTTATTATAACAATGTGTTCGTACCATGCACATGATATCATTGTACACGTGTATAATAGTCATAGCGCAGCGTGTTACTGACCTACGTCTCTGTTTTGTTCATTGTCGTTTGTTTCGCACGCAAACGTATCCGGACGGAACGCGAAAAGCGAATTCGAGATTTCGTCTGGAACCGGCAAAGTGCGCGCTCGTGCGTGCATGCATGCGGCGAGTGTGTGTGTGTGTGTGTGATATTGTCATTTGTGTTTGTGTGTGCGTGTGTGGGTGTGTTTGTGTGTGTGTGTGTGCGCGCGTATACGTTTGTGTGTGGGTGTGTGCGCGATCGATAAAGCGTTATAACAATATTATATACCCACGGTTATTTTATGGGTAGGTGAGCGACAAATATTATTAAAACGGTAAACTCTCCAAGTACGTTTTTCCGACCGTGGGTGTTGTGCAACACAAAAGACAATACAGGCGGTCGGCTCTTTAAGACATTTTGTAGAAGTATAACAGGAAATAGTGCAATACGGTCGGTTTTTACGAGGTAAATTGGAAATGTACGAGAGGGATCGACGCCGATTTTGAACCCTGATAATGTACCCAAAATATGAAGAATATAATGCAAGAAATTGTACATTAATTTTTTGTATGAACGCATCGAACATTGAAATCCGAAAGTGAAATGCGAATATATCGGCGTACTGCGCGCGTATTATAATATTTATAGGTACCCGTGTGGCCGTGTATCAATCATATTTTGTGTCATGTACGATAATCTATCAATAAATAAAATTAATAAATGTAAAATTAATGGGCGATTCTAGGAAAAAGATTTATTCGCGAACCGTTGACAAAGATATTATATTATTATGATAAAAATGAAAAATAAATAATATAAATATAAATTATTTGTTAATACTATGGTAGACTGTACACATTTAAAAAAATTTATTAAAATTTCCCTTAAAAAAAATGTATACCTCTATTGTACGAATTTTTCTTATAAGCTGGCCTATCCTGAATTGTTATCCTGGACACGCCTCTGGATCGACAATGGACGACGAACGTGCGCGGGAGGTTAGGTTAAGTTCATTGACGCCGCCGGCAGACGGCGAGCGAAAACAACGGAAATTGTAACTTTCGTCGTCGTTATAACTATATATTATAAGAGGTACCTAACTAATATCAATGTGATGAGTGTTATTATTATATCACGACGTCGTTGGGCGGTAGGGGGGGGGACTTCGATGGTGAGTGCAAGAATATAATAATATATGTATAGGATAGGTTGTTAACCTTGAATGCATTTTAGATACATAATATTATATACCTACGTCGTTGTCTCCACAAGGTTGCGTCGTCGCCCAATGACAATGTATTTTAGCGCGCGCCGTACAGGTCTTTCTCGAGAGTTACTGACCTATGTCTACGTCATTATCGTTGTTGTAATATACTTAACACTCACGCCACGCACACGCACGCGACGAACGCTGCACAGGCACACACTTGTGTATTATGATATTAAGTATTATAATATATCGTTAATAACACACATGTGTCAGACACATTACACATTTTACATATATTATATTATATTTATATATCTTAATGTTTCATACAAGTTATAAATCATAATAATAAATTATGTACCTATAGCCAATCGAAAAGTTATGGTCATTGAAATATTCTATACAAGACTTACCGAATTGTCTCCGCTTGAAACACTCAACATTGTTAACATCGTATTGTATATTATGTGCTGCCGCGGTTCTCCGAGACAAATGCAGCGTGCAAAACAAAGAACGTACATCATAGTAATACGTACTATTCAAGTTGTATAATATGTGGCGCAGATGGGACGTGGATTGCGAAATTCGCGCGTCTTGACCCACCTCAACTTGAATGGGAAGTGTATAATAATAAAAGAAACGAGCGTACCTACCCCAACCCGTAGTCGACGAGTCGTTCACCCCTTTGACACCGCGCCCGGATGGGGAGGCGCGTTCGCGGTGGATGGCCGCCAGACTCGGGGCCGTTGAACTCTCACCCCAAGCGCGAGCCAGCCATAACCTAGACAACGCCACCGCCGCCGCCGTCGCCGCCAACACCGCCACCGCTACTACTGCCGCCGCCGCTAAAGCTCAAAACCAAAATGTTAACCACAGGCGGCGATAAAAATTAATCGGGGCCGGGCGGTTATTATTTTCGACGAAAAAAAGTATACACACTTATAAATAAAACCGTAAACAATACCTTAGATACCTATTAGACGTATACTATTTTTTTGCAAAAATGATCTTACCTGATATTCCGCAATAGCTGATCGCCACGTTGAAATTATGATTTCCAATCGTCCGCTGCTTGGCGGCCAAACTTTGGCCGTCCCTCGTCGTTCCGTGTCGATTTTCGGCAGTTGTCTGTCGGGTGGTCATCGTCGTCAGCAAGGAATGAGGGGGGAAGTGGAAAAAGCTTAGAAAATAATTCAGCTCCGATACCGGACATGCATAACGAATTCCGTAAAAAATTATATTTACTCGAAAAGAAAGAAAGGAAGGAAAAAAATCATCGCATACACAATCTTCCGGTCGGTAGAAGCTGAGAAATATTATTGCGATGGAGAGCTGCTTGCTTGTTGGCGCAACGGAGGATGAGTTGCGAACGTCATTAAAGTGCATTGACACTGACCTGCCTCAATCGGGACCGAGTTAAGGCCAGACGGTAGAATGCGTTAGCCGCGCATGCGCTCCCCGCCAGTTCCACACCGCGCAACAATATTATTACGATCTGGTCCGTCTGGCGGCCGCCCGTCCGACTGGTGTAACTTTACGTTTTAGCACGCCAATACGCCATGTACCTAACCTATACTACTGTAATACTGTGCATGTACCATAATAATAATAAAATACATTAACTTATCGCAAAATTTGCGGACTAACGTAATGCGTAATGATTATAAATAAATTTATCATTATTGTTACGATATTATTATAATGTGTACGTGCCTCGGCCCTCTATAATATTATTGTTATATAATATTATCTTATATTATATGGTAATATAGTTATAATATTATGTCTACTAAATTAATAACAGATACGCATAGACAGATTTCTATAGCGACAGATGCATTTTTATCTATAGACCATAATACGTATACAAACTATAATTATTAGGTTAGGTTAGGAGACTGTATAGAACACCATATGGCCCAACATAATATTAGGTTCTGAGTGCAGCGATAGATGTATTTTATTGCTTAAGGACAACTTGAACATAATATTTAGTGGGTAGGTACTGTATACATGACCAACGAATTATTCTCAAAAATTCACAAGCTGTAGCCTATAGGTGCTGTTTTTGCAGGGTTTAACGCTCATACAGATCGATTATTTCACAGAACAAAAAATAGTATAATATAAAATGTAATCATCTAAGCTATAGGAAATGAAAAAAAAGGAATATCGTTTGTTACCATAACAACTCAACCAAGTTGTTATAGACCATAGTAATAATAAAACAAATTATGAAAAGTAGTTTTGGCAAACATTAGGTAAGTTTTTATAGTGCAATATAGGGTTTTATTAAAATTCATAGGAAGTTAATTATTATGTATTATAGGTACATAATAATATTATTTTAATGTGCATTTTCAACGAGGAGTAGGAGGCGTGAATATGAGGTGATGGCCTCGACGAATTCACGAATTTTAGCACTTCCGAAAATTATTTTTCTACAAAACCAATGCCCCAACACACACACAAATACAAAATAAAATTCTTGGCTGCGGCTACGATTGCCGCCCTTCCCTGTTGTTAGCTACGTCGCAAATTGCGTTCGCCCGGCGAGAACAACGAACCCGGCGTCCCGGCCGATTCAATATATTATGCATATATTATTACGCTCGAATTGTTTGTACCTACGCTATATTTATTCACGTAGCGTTATTAAAATAATGAAAACTCAAGGCCGGATTAAAGGGGAGGAAAATGGGCGATTACCTAAAACAATCCAAGAAAAATTTGTCCAAAAATTTAAATTAACTATAAAATAATAATATAATGTAACATAGGCAACAATGTTTTTAAAATAAAAAAAAAAACAATAGGTTCTATTCTTTTCCCTATAATGCAGTTTTAAGTTTTTCTATTGTATGGAGGATGGAGGTGTCTACCGAATATTGTCACTATAGATTATCAATATTATCACCGCAACCATAAATTAATCTTTACGATTTTGTATAGAAAAAAAGTGGATGCCGCAATAATCATAAATACACCAAATGACAGACAAACAATGAAATTGACATTTTATAGAATAGTACCTACAGGCTACAACAGTAATACATTATATTCAAATTTAATTAATTTTTTTTTATTATCCAAAATAAGCAATAAATGTTACGACGGTTGTCATCAGTTATACCATTGAATATAAATACTCTAATACCAGTACTTATTTACAATCAATGGATAGGATGTATAATTATTATCTGAAAATATATAATATTATAATATTATGTTACCAATAATATCTTTTAGCACAGTGCGTAAACCAATGTAATACCAATAAGTAATTGGCATAAAAGCCCCCGCCCTATAGGCGTTTAGTTTGCAACTGTAAACGTATAAGCACACATAAACAGCCCATCTTTGTTTTTTACAGTATAGGAACCTATAGTACTATAGCCTCAAATTGAGGCTATCCCTCAAAAGCATTATTTGTATTCTCTCTCTCACCCACGCGCACCATAACGCATTTGCGTTTAGCAGAACCAACTTCGTGTGAGTGAATAGAGTGAATTTACCTGTGAACAACTCAAAGTTAAGAACATTATCTATGTCGTGACGTTCGATTTTTTAAGATATTTCAATTTTCAAGCAAATTATGAGCACCTTTGTAAAATGTTACAGTTAAAAAATACTCATATCATAATATATACCTATTATTAAAATGAAAATATCATTAAAAGAAGCCAACGCATGCACAATTAATAATGTTCTCAACTTAGAGTTCGATAATGGGTCATTGTAATTCATTATTAAACCAACAACACAAGGTTGGTCGGTTCTACTGAACGCAAATTTGCCGTGTTGCGCGTAGGTCGGAGAAAGAAAACAATTTGTGGCGAGCCGACATTCTCCCGAGCCGGCCAGTAAGGTACCTATAGTGCATAAAAGGTTTTAGACATAGCAGCCAACTGGACGACGAAAGAGAGAATAATATTTTCAAATATTGCCGTCAAAATGTCCTACATAGGCATCGCAATTCGCAGCGTATAACGATATTATATTATTATCATCGTTATATTGTGATAATATCACAGACGGTTGCAGTGCGGAATCGGCGCACACGGTTCGTTCGCTCGGTCGGGCCGCTGCGGTGTACACGGTGCGCACTCTGCGAAACGCGCGCGCGGCTGCCATCACGCGACGACGAGTGGGAATCGACCGTCAAAAAGTGCGGAAAGGTCGTTGACTCGGACTCGTCGGCCAGCGCCGCCGCCGCCGCCGCAGCCTTCGGCATTCTCGTTTTATATTTTGCGCACAGCGTTATGTAATAAAACGCGTACGACCGACCGGCCATTTTGCGCGTTACAAAATGCCATCCATTTTTATTTTTATTTTTTTTTATTATTATTTTTATATCCTTTTCTCCGACCCGACGAACCACACCTTGTGCCTGTTCCGTCGTCGGTTTATTATATCGCTCGGAACGACGACGACGACGACGACGACGACGACGACGACCGCGACGACGACCGCGACGATATTATATTATTATTATTTTCAACTATAATTTTGCAATGTAATATTATTGCCTTACCACAACACACACCATGTATTATTATTGAGTTTTTGCCGGATGCGTCTCTCGCGCGGATTTATTATTGTGCAGCTATAACATTGCAATACCTCAATACCTGTACGAAGTAGACATAATATCTCCCTCGGACTTATAATAATGTTAACTTTTGTATTCGACATTGACTTTGACCCTCCCCCCTCCCCAGTTAACCCCTAATTTCATCAACTAGACATCTATACAACTGACGATCGAAACGATATTGACCGATAAATATTATTATAAAATTATATACCTGCGGTAATATTATTATGAGTGGTTTCTATCATTATTAAAGTTTGACAACGCGTTTTGCAACCGATCGATCGAGATATTTTTTCGTTTCATTTCAAGGACAAACGACGCGGTTTCGTTTTTTTTTTTTTTTTGTCAAGAGCTGTTCCACCAAAGTACTAATAACCTTGTTATTCGGCGCAACCATAAAATATAATTTATATAATTTATTTTATTGCATATTATGTGCGGTGCAGCGCTGATACGATATTATTAAATTATTACCAATATAATATTATAATATTTAATTTGATATGTCACTGGTTTTGTTCCCTATTCATTATGTTGGCTTATTAGTTTTTCTCCTGTGTCGTTTTCAGCTCGCAAAAAGTTTTTTGCTGATTTATTATCTATATAATGTTACGACATGAACACATGGTTTTCACATGATAGGTATTGCAGATAATATTAGTTCTTCTAGTTTTTCCCCCAATTTACTAATTCCCCCACTAAAACAAAATTATTTTCACATATTAAAAACCAGTCTGTATTGTTATATAATTGTATAATTGTAAGTATTAGGTATACATATATAGGTAATTGGGTATACCAATTATTTTACTTCAAATCGAGTAAACTAGAATTATTTTACATTACGCCTTTGTTTCATGAAAATACATGTTTGATATTTGCATAAATTAATTATTTTTCCACTTGAAAAATGATTAGATAACAATGTTTTTAATGATATATAGGTGTTTTAATTAATGAGCTATCGTAATTTCTATTACGATAATTTATTAAAATATACTATTATAATTTATAAATTCTACGTTACTAAATTATTTTTAGTTTAATCATTTTCACAATCATTTTAAATTGCTTTTTATCAAGTTTAATTGTCATTTGCGAAATTAAAATGGTTGTCGATGTCATTGCGTACTATTGATTAAAGTGAATGCGTTCATGTGCGTTGTTACATTGTTATATTGTTCGGTTTTGGCATCGTTTTTGTTCATTTCCATAAACTAACTAAATAATTCTATACTCAGCATTTATTTATATATTTACATTTTACACATATGCATATACAAACGATACTATTTATTATTTTATATAGCCATCATATAGGTACATAGTTTTTAATTGTAAATTTCCGCTTTTAATTTATACATCTAAACATGATGTACATAAATTAAAGCAGCCGGGTAGGCGGTATTCATTTGTCAATATTAATGTATATGCTGAAAAAACAAACTGTGACTATATTATGAAGTATTTAAATTAGAGGAGCTCCAGAGATGATAGATCGAACCAATTCTGAAGGTCTATTTCCTCATAAGTATTTTTTTTTCCTAAATTTGAACTTTTTTACGATAGAAAATCGTATATTATTACCATAATATACCATTGTTACTATTTACTTAAATCATAACTTTCTATACACAATGAGATTTAATTTTAAATCAAATTATTAAGACTAATATAAGTTCTAGTTTTGAAAAAACTGGATATTTAAACGAAAAACTAGTAATTTACCTCCAATGATTTTAGACAAAAAAATTTTCAAATGTTTAGACTTATTTTAAACTATGAACCTGTTCACACTGTTCTACGTTACGTGGTTTTGAGTTTTATTTTATATTTAGTTAATAACAATAATATTATATGATAAATAATATAATAATAATTAATAATACAGTCGGTATTGGTATGCAATGTTTTTGGCAAAAATCAGGTCAATATATCGACGGTATTCTTTTAAAAGGGCGTATACCAAATTTTACTTTTTTTCAGGAAACAAATAAAACTGATTAAATACTCAATTTTTAAGATAGAACATTCATTTATATATTTTATTAAACATGAGACTCCATGGAACTAAAATTGCTTATTAAATTGCTTAAACTAAATTTATACTTAATGTTATATTCATTTAAAAAAATATATCTGGTGTAGGGCCTATTAACAATTTCAATTTTATAAACGCCCTTCTAAAAACATATAATAATAGTGGTATAAGTCCTTTTAACATTTTCATCTTTACAAACGCCCTTTTAATTTTATACAGTATTTGTATACTATATTGTATCTATTAATTAGTCGGTTTTTTGTTAACTGATAATATGAAATTGAAGGGAAATTTGTTATTAAGTGTTACCAATACAAGTGATGTTCAGCGTGTAACCTAGTAAAACCACTTTGTTATTCAACCTGGTAATATACAAACATCAAAATCATAATTATTTTTATAAACAGTGAAGGTTGTAAACAATTAGCATGTATTCGGTGTGGTATAAACCCTTTCAACAGTTCTGTGTTGATTATTTTAATTTTAAAAGGGTGTCTGCATATCTTGTATTCGGTATTGCTATCTTATTTTTCAGTAGATGTATACGCCGTTTTACCAGAATATGCTCGTGATTTTTCTGAAAATTTAGATGACAAAAACGTATTTTTCGATTTTGTGTGGTAAACGCCCTTTTAACTAAATACCGACAATACCGTCAATATCATATGTGACTATTGGAAATAAAAATTGCTTATAGTACTCTTAATACAAACCAATAATTATAAAATGTCCTTAAAAATAGAACTGAATTAACATTTGCGCACTTAAGACCACTTTTCGTATAGCCGTATAGATACAATGATTTACAAGATAAGACGATAAGACACAATTCGTATGAATTTGCAACTCATAAAACAATTTAAATTATTTTAAAATGATATAAGATATTAAAAAACATACGGATTCCATGAAACTTTTGGAATATGTAACATAGTCTTGCAATAACTTACAAATTTGCAATCGCGTGCTCAATATTCGAGAATAAAAATCGGGGAACTCACTTTGTTACAGAGTTGGTGTATTTTTTCATTTAAAAACTACATTAAAAACTTAATTTTTTGTTCTAAGCTATTTTTTCAGTTTTCAAACAAAATAAATTGTTTGAGTTTTAAACAGTTAAAAACAATGTTTTAACAGTATATTTAAAGTAACTTGATTTTAATTTAATATTATGATATAATACTTTTAATACTTTTTTTCTGAAACATATCTATATTCTATATTATTATTTATTGTTAGTAATAAACCAAAAAAAACATAATGTTCACTTGGATTTTACTCTGTTTTAAACTTATGTTTTATTCGTTTTAAACAATGAACAAAACGTTTAAAACAAATTTTTAAATTCATGTTTTAAACATTACAACCCTGAAGTCTGTTGTATAAATAGTAGGAGTCAAGTTACTTTGTCCTTGAATAGGTCACTGTAATGGATATGTTAAATTGAAATTAAATTATAAATCATTTCACACAAAAAACGATTTTGAGCGGGGACGGTTTGTTAATCTGTATAATCAAGTATACTTCATTATATATTTATATTGCTACTATAGTAATTTATTTTACTTTTAGTAATACAGTACCTAGGTTGAATTCATGTTTACTAAAACATTGCATTTATTATTCTATTAGTTATTATATCTGTACCTATATAAGTATAAAATCATAAATTATTGTTATTACATTTAAACTCAATACGACTTACCTTAGGCCGTAGGACGGTATGAATAGGTTTGCAGTATAAATAGGTGCAATAGCTTAAAAGTTATAAGTTAAAACTAATCTAAATATTTTTTAAAATGTCACTATTAATTGTAAAATATAGTAAACATACGAGTATTTTTTTTATCTTTTTTATTTGTCCTTAAGCCCGACATCTATTGCTTTTAGCTGTTTGTAGGGTTGTATTGTAGTGGTGGTAGGGTTTGGAATGGTAAGTTTTTACACGTGAGTGTTTGTGTTTGGCAGAATTTTTAAGTGGGCACCTGTAGGTATCTGCCATGCCGGGTGGGGGATGGCGGCCTTTCTCTCAGGATATCGTGACTGCCCGAAGAAAAATGCCGCTCGTTGCCGGGATCGAACCGATCGAACTCCATCCCCCATATATATACCAGTATTACTTCACATTTCCCACGAATATTATTTTTGAATTATAACAAAATAACCAAAATCTTATTATATTCTTTGTAAATTTGATAAGATGCAAAGGTGGGAAAATTGATGAAAGTAAGTAATTAACACAAGTTAAGTTAAGTGAGCACAAGATCGTTAAGTTAGAAGTTAATAGTTAACAAATAATACATGAAACTCACACAACTCGCAAAGTTTAAAGTTAATACGGAAATAAATATCAACTTAACTCAGTAAAGGAGTTCTTCTAATTTATTATATATATATATATTATATTTTTCTATTTTGTTTTATTAAACATAGCTGTTTTAAGTGTAATATATTTAGAATTATATGTGCACAATTAAAAAATATTAATCTTAGGTATATTATATTATATAAATTTATACAAGTATGAAATAATACATATTTATTAAAATTATAAATATTATATTATTATAATTTATAATATAATATATACAATTTTTAAATCTTTTAGGAACCACTTAAATAATAAGTACCTATTGTTTGCCCATCGGGAGGCAATTCGTACTGATAAAATATCGACCTTTTTAACTTCAGGAGTTAGGGAATTAGTATGTCCCTTAAATCTTAGGGCGCTCGGTAGTTGGACAACAAAGTACCATTTTTAATGGTATTTGGGCCACTAAAGTGTTACAACTATAACAGGAAGACCCGGCGATTGGGCCACTATTTTATTTTTATTTTACTATTGAATCCAGTAATCATAAGTTTATATTAAAATTAGAAGTGTAGGAACATTAAAAGATAGGAAACGAACTTTAATTCGTAAGAATTATATTCTTAAAGAAATTGAAAAGCACGATGAAGGGAAAAAAAACAGATTTGAATTTGTGATATCTGTATAAAATTATTTGAAAACACAAATGTATTTTCAAGTAATTGAAAAAAGAATAATAATAATTTAACTAATTTTATGTATCTACTTAGTTTTATATTTAAAATTTATTTAAAAAAAAATTCTAAAATTATATAGTTACTGTAATTAATAAATGTTATATATTCATATATTTTTCTGTTATACATTTGTGGCCCAATCTTCGGGTAGGTACCCTTTAAAAATATATTATATATCATATTATCTCACTCGGACAATTAAATGTGAACAAATATTGTATATACAAAGCACTCAAAGCAGGTATTTTAATTCAATAATATGATTATATT
Source organism: Sitobion miscanthi (assembly GCA_008086715.1). NCBI lineage: Eukaryota > Metazoa > Arthropoda > Insecta > Hemiptera > Aphididae > Sitobion > Sitobion miscanthi. The sequence goes on along the minus strand of CM017803.1, from coordinate 12,695,194 downwards.
ATCATTATACAATTATTCTGAATGAAGACGGTCTGTTAGCCTATATTAGATACTAAATATATTAAAATATAATATTGATATATTTAAATATTTTACTAATATCAATACAGTAGGTTGAATAATTTTTTTCTGAAAAAATCCAATTTGAAAATATCGTTTTGTGTATAAAATATTATTGTAAATACGTTAAATGTTTCAAGTATACTACAAATATTTTAAAATTCTAACAATATAACTATCGTTTTTTTTTTCTTAAAGTTTCTAATTTTGTCAAAATTTGAGCTTTAAATATATATAAAAATAACTGTGCTTACACATTTTTAGATTTTTGGTTAGACTAATATTTACTTATGAGGAACATTGTATGAAATTTAAAAATTTTTTGACCCAACAAAAAACTTTTATCAACATTTATAGAAAAAAAATTTCAAAATATCTATGACTAGATCAAAATGATCATAAATATGGTAATAAGAAACCATGACAACGATAACATTAAGAAAAATCGGTTAATCAGAAAATCAAAATATCTATACCCAATCCAAAAACATATTAAATTTAATCAAAAATAATTTTAAGATTTTTTTTTTTTCATTTGGAAATTTCTTTAATATTATTTAGTTTTATGCAAATTAAATTATCGGTGAAAAATGCAATGTTTTAGCTAACTACTTATATGAACAAAATTAATAAACTTTCACAAACTAAAATAATTTCTTTGATTAATTTTCAAATGGAGAAATTTTCAACACTCGTTAAAAATGTTGACGATTTCCTTGCAGAGAAAACGAAAGCTGTAATTACTGATAAAGAATCAGTCAGAGTAAGAGAGTTTCTATTATGGAATATCATTTAAAATCCACTGAACAAAAAAATTTAGACAAATCACTAATACCAGGCAAATAAATGTATACTATATACATTTATCCGAAGGCCGAAACATAATTTACTGAATGTTAAGTGACAGTACGTGAATATGACATACATAGTATTGATATGTTTTTAAATAATGATAGTATTATTAAAAATGTCTTGTTTGGTAATGTAATCTGCGCAAGATAGCTAATAAAGAATAGTTTATTATCGATATGTATAGCTACCTATCTTCAATGACTTAGACCTAAAGCAAAATGAAATCTGTCTTGAAAATCTACACATTTCTTCCACCTATAACTAAATACAAGTTTAAACTTAAACCTTTGTCAAGAGCCTTTGCGTTGTAATTTTGATGTTGCATGAATGAAATTAACTATAAGGTTTATTGATGGGATATTATGCTATTTAATTATTAATGAACCAAAAATAAATAAATAATATGTAATAGGTCTCTAATATGTATACGTAATAATATCTATTCAATTATGAATGTAAAGAGACCTACCTCTTCCTACTTATCTATTTAATTGTAATTTTTGTATTTTCATCAAAACATGAAATAATGATAGATATAAACTGAATAGAAAAAAAAATAAAAAAATAAAAAAAAGTGGTGAAGTGGATGTCGCTCTGCTGTTCAGTAGGTTACAAGTGGGTCACTGTAATGGATAGTGTTAAATTTGAATTCAATGATATAACATCATTGTATAAGTAAAACGATTCTGAACGAAGACAGTCAGTCAGCCTATGATATTATTGTGAATAAAGTAATTTATATATAACTTATTTATGTGGAACCTTGTTTTAAATTTTAAACCCTTAACTATAAAAGCTGACAATTTTTAATTTTTAACTACATAATAATTATTAAATTTTAAATTTTAACTTTAAATGCTTATATAAAAAAAAAAAGTGGATTTTTAATATTTTTCAATTGTAACTGTAACAATATATTAGCATCCTTGTATTAAATTTTCAAGATTTTTTACCAAATCATTAAAATTTTATATGTAATTTCGTCCAAATTTGAACTTAAAATGACTTTAAAAATAAACTGTGTTTATGTATTTTTTAGATTTTTTGGTAACAGAATTAATTACTTACGTGGAATCTTGATTTAAATTTTCAATCCTTAACTATAAAAGCTGAACATTTAAAATTTTTAACTACATAATAATTATTCAGTTTTAAAATTGATAAATTTTGTCAAAATTCGATCTTTAAATGCTTATAAAAAAAATTGTGAATATGTATTTTTAATATTTTTCAACTGTTATTGTAACAATATATCGGGAACCTTTTATTACATTTTTACACTTTTTGACCCAACAGATAAAACTTTATTGATATTCATAAAAAACAAAAATAAAAAAATTGAAACATGAAATCGTCCGTAAACAGCTCAAAACAAGTCAAAATATTTTGAAAATTTTATCAAGTATATGAATTGATAAAATAAAAATTCAGTGAGTTTTTCATGTATCTACAGTTATTCGTTTTTGAATTACAAGAAAATAACAAAATCGCTACATGAGAAATCGAGTGAATATCTAATGTTGTAAAAATGCTTTCAAACGCTCATAAAAATGTAATTTGACTTTTTTTTTTGATAAAGGAAAATTTTTATGAATTCTTAATTCAAAAAATTTGCTAATTTTTGATTTCACCTCCCGAATGCACTAACTAGATTCACTTTCACACCGAACAAGATACTGTTGAAGAAAATCAAAGCAGTTTTACTGCCCCAAATCGTGATGACGGACACAAAAAAAAAACACACATCATTGTAAAATCAATACATTCATCGTTCCACTCAGAATCTAAAATCAAGTGTTCTTAAACGCTGTTAATATATTTTAATTGTCTTAAGCTATTAACTTATTAATTATTTTTAATTAAATAATTGATAAAAATTAGTATTTTTTGAAATTCGTATAACCAGACAAATAGACTATATTGTCATTTTTATAGTTTCTAACAACATATTTTCAAGATCTAGGAACTAACTACATATTAATATATTATTATATATTTAGACAAATATTTTTCTTACATAGACACTAATCTAAGTTGATTTTAAGTATCGGTATACAATATACCTATTTCAATCAAAAATGTTTTTTTATCTTAGGATTTATTCATGCGAAAATGATCGTTAATAAAATATGTTTATCTAGGTAATTATATTTATTTTTAATCAATATTTAATAATCATAAGAGTGTTAATCTTTCATATTACCTATTAATTACATATTTACACGTTAATATTTGATTCAAGGTGGTCATTCATTTTTATAATTTACTTTAGTACATAAATTGCTCATCACGATTATCTAAAATTTCATGTTTTGAAATATTACAAATAATATTATTAAAATTAAATTATGCTCATTAGTTATTACTTTATTAGTGTTATTATTAACTCGGCTGTTTTAGTATTTTAAAGTTTGATACCTACGTAGTACGGATACATAGTTCAGTTATATTCAGTTAACTGTTCAATTTCTAATTAGTTATTGCCAAATTAACTATTCAATGTTTTACTTTACATATATTATAAACAATATGTCAAGACATAAAGTTTAAAGCAAAATTTAAATTTCCAAATGTTCATAGGTATGACACATAATGTTTTATTTGAATTAACTGCCTAAGAACATATTTATAATTTTATAAGAAACTTAAAATCGTTTTCAGACTTCCTATAGGTAAGGCTAAAAGTTAAAATTAAGTTAAAACGTTAAGTTAATTCAATCGTTACTTTTTTTTCAAGATTAACGTGTTAACTTCAAATTAATTTTATTTTAGAAGTATCTAAATTAAGTTAATTTTCGTCCGAAGAATAATGCAAATGTTTGAATGGGTTTTTACTTTAATGTATCATTTTAAATTTCCCCAGTAATTTTCTCGAGCGTAAAAAAAACTATCTAATTAACCATATTATATTTCTGGAATTTTTTATTTTTACAAATTACCAAATTTTAACTTTACACTAAGTTAAGTTACTTTTTTTTCAAAGTTAACTTTTAACTTAAAGAGTTAACGAAAAAATATACGAGTAACTTTTAACTTAACTTAACTTTATTATTTTAAAATAACTTAACTTAACGAGTTAAAAAAAATCGTTAACTTGCCCAGCCTTGAGCTATAGGTACCTACACTCGTGTTTTTTTAATATTTTTTTATAGTGAATTTGATTTATGGCCATGAGGTGCTGTCTTTATTTTTAATTGTTATTTTTGATCGGTTTATCAGTGTCTATAGGTATAATATATTATGCACCTAATTGATATAAAAAATAATTATCTATAACTCTAAAGTCAAAGACTAATCATGGTACAGAGATTATAATAATTATAACTAACTTACTTGCCAAATAAACAAGGTGAACAAATCAGATAACTAAAATGTCTGATGTCTTATATTTCATAAACATTAAACAGTTTATATCAGGTGAACAAATTATTAATTAAAATACAAAGTTATGTTAAAGTGAAAAACAAACTAATTATTAAAATTGAGTTGATCAACACAATAAGCAAAAGTGGATCAAAAATTATCAAAATAATTTAAAATCCCAAAAACTTTATATATTTATTTTAGATTCTGAGCGAAGCGATGAATGTATTAATTTTACAATGATGTGTGTTTTATTTTATTTATTTTTTGTGTCTGTCATCACCTTTTAGGACAGTAAAAGTGCTTGGATTTTCTTCAACAGTAACTTTTCTGATAGGAAAGTGAATCAAGTTGGTATTTTATTTTTTTTTTTTGGGGGGGGGGGGTCAAAAGTAAAAATTTCCTAGTAGTTTTCAAAAGCGACGTGAAAAACAAAAGAAAAATTAAGGAAAAACAGGAATTTTTACGCAAAATCTGTTTTTGAGAAAATCGATTTTGTTTTTTGGTGCAACTCTTAAACAAATGACCGTAGGTACATGAAATGTTGACTGAATGTTTATATTAGCATTTTCTATACACGATAAAATGTTGAAAATAATTTGACTCTTTTAGAGCTGTTTACGGATATTGTCAGTTTTCAATTTTTTTAGTTTTTTTTTCTACAAATATCAATAAAATTTTATTTGTTGGTTAAAAAAGCTTGAAAATTTAATAGAAGGCTCCTCGGTTAAGGCCGATGAAAAAAATTAAAAATATTTTGTCACGGTTTTTATTTATAAGCGTTTAAAGTTCAAATCTTGACAAAATACGGAAAAATCACGAAAATTAGCGAATTATTTTGAGTTGAGAATTCATAAAAAATTTTCTTTTTAAATCTAAAATTTGAAAATGTAATACAATATTATCCAAAAGTTTTTCTACGTTTATTAAAAAAAAAAATATCTACAAGAAAGTCAAATTAAATTTTTATGAGCGTTTGAAATTCATATTTTTAAACATTTGATATTCACTCGATTTCTCATGTAACGATTTTCTTATTTTGTTGTAATTAAAAAACGTATGACTGTAGATACTTGAAAATTTCACTGAATGTTTATACTAGCATTTTCTATACACGTTAAATTTTGAAAATAATTTGAATCTTTTTAACCTGTTTACGTACATTGTCAGTTTTCAATTGTTTTAGTTTTTTTTTCTATAAATATCAATAAAATTGTATTTGTTGGGTAAAATAGCGTGAAAATTTAATGCAAGGCTCCTGATATATTGTTACAATAGCAGTTGAAAAATATTAAAAATACATAGGCACAATTTTTTTTATAATTTAATAATTATTTTGTAGTTTAAAATTTATAAAATGTTTAACAAATAGCTAAAATTGAAAATTGAAAACAAGGCTCTACGTAAATAGGTTATGTATAAATTACTTTATTCACAATAATATCATCAAATATACTTAGTAATATCATAGGCTGACTGACCGTTTTCGCTCAGAATCGTTTTTCTTATACAATGATATTATATCATTGAATTCAAATTTAACACCATCCATTACAGTGACCCACTTGTAACCTACTGTACAGCAGAGCGACATTCACTTACCCACCTTTTTATTTTTTATTTTTATCTATTCTTCAAGAAGATAATTGGCTCCACTGTACATGTTCGTGTGGGGGCACATGACATATTATATAGTATACATTACGATAAGTAGGTATTCGGCGTACCTACTATAATATTATAATAATATATAGAGACTTTATGGAACCTATTTTAGAATATATAAATACTTTTTTACTAAATAACTATGTATAATATAGTTCTGTATTATATTTCCAGGATTCGGTGAGTTAAGTAATGTGTATTTACTATTGATATATTTTGATGACCAGTAACAGGGACACAGGTTGGGTGAGTACGGTGCAACTCATTTGCGCCCATTACACCTTTTTTATAACCCATTTGCGTAATTTGAAATGTTTATATTATTTATACCATTTTATATGAGATACATTTTTACAACAGTAAATAAAAATTAGTGTCAATTAACTAAGTGTTATTCAATTAAGAAATCCTGGATTTAATATAAATTAATGTCATATTGACTCATTTTTTTAAACCCAAAGTGTTGACAAAATATTACAACGGCAACGTTGTATGCGAAATGGGCGCATATGGGCTATACATCGGCTGGTAGTACCTTATCTTTCGGGCGCATCTGTCCACCTCGTGGCGCCAAATGGGCTGTAGCCGGTGAGTAGACTAAGGTTCGGGAAATAATATTCATCAATAATACTCGGAATATATTATCATACATCCAAATGATACCATTATAGTATTTATAGAGTATTTATTGGTAATCTAAGACCAAGTATATCATATTTTCCGGTTACGTCCTTAACTATATCAAATATATTATGTAATATGTACAGTAGAAACCTCACGCTATTTACGAACCATAAAAATCACCTACAAACCCGGACTACTGTAACATAATAATTATCAGTGGACTCTTTGAGATCCCTACATCTAGAGCATTATCATCCATTACAAAGTACCTAATGAAAGAACTTAGAAATGTGAAACTAAATATAAGAAAATTCCCCCGATTTCCAAAGATGAGAAGAATAACAGTCACCATTCAAACAAGAATAGGTCACAATAATTCTCATCCACCTAACTCAAACTTATTTCATCATAATGAACCTACATGTGTGATTGCCGATATCTATGCGGAATGTAACGCTAACAATAGAACATAATAATATGGTAGTGATCAATTGCCCCAAATACATCATCGAAGCCCGAAAAATTGTTAACAATCCACCTTCACTACAAATCAAGCTCTCAATGATGAGAATACCTTGGTAATGTGTAATTTCTTTTGGTCAGCCACACTTTGATATCTTTGGTTTGGCAAACTCATAATATGTATGTCAGTACCCAATACCCATAGAGTATAGCAAGTAGGCACCTACCTAATGCTCATAGGCTAAATGAATATAATATACTTAGATCGTTAGATCTTTTAACATTAGATCAAATATTTAAATTCTAGTTAGTTAATGTTTATGACTGTTGTACTTACATTTACTAACGTAACATGATTTTATGACTTGGGCAACGGTTTGATCACCCTTATTGGTGTATCTTAGTAATTAGTAAATTATAAGTTAGCCAATTTACTAATGCATTTACCTATGCACTTTAAAAAGTTTAATTATTATTTTTATTTTATTGTATAATTCACCTAGTAATTTTACAAAGACGTGGCTTTTTTGGTTGTTTTTTTTTTTTGGCCTGTCGTCGTCTGTTGAAACAGTAAAAATGCTTAGAATTTAAAATTCAATATCTTTTATGGTAGATTAACACACACATTACACTATTACAGACTACAGTAAGTGTCATTAGTGACTTATTACGTCTTACTCGATTACGGGGTACCTACACTCGATACGACGATACCTACTGTACAGCAGCGTGGTCAGTGGTGTACTTAAAGCTGAATTTCGGGGGAAGGGGGGGTTATTATTGGCTAAAATACATCTTATATGAAAATAATTTTTCCTGAAAATTTTTTTGGTGGGAGGGTTATCCTAAGACGATGAGTGTTTACTTTTGTGTCTGTTATAACAAAAACTTTTGGAGCAGTGAAAGTGTTTTGAAGTAAGTTTTTGGTAGAAAATTTAAATTAGTTTGTATGTTTTGGAAAGGGAGGACAAAAGGAGTCCTTTAATAATAACTGGATTTAATACAAACGCGGGACCACATAAAAATAATACCGCAACATGGTCGAAACAAATTTATTTTTAAATTCAAATACTTAGCTACGAAATATATTTTATATGTATTAGCATTTTAAAAAAATGAAATAAATTTGAAAGTATTTCGAATATTGTTGTGCTATTTATATAGATTTTAAATTTTAAATTTTTTACCGATTTGTGCGTATGGTAAATATTTTTTTGGTCGTTAAAAAAGTTTGTAAATTATGCACTCCATATTTTCAGAAAACGCAATATTTCTTTTATGTAGGTAATTTTAAGTTGTTATACCCACTACAAAACTTTTGGAAAAAAACTTTATTTTTTACTATTTTTATCGCTAAGTTCTTCACTCTTTTGAATTACAACATACATTTTTAATTTCACGTTCAAAAGCAGAATATTATTCAGAGTATTTTGATCAATAAAAAACAAATTTTGGACAAGCAACTTATTCGGTAGGTAGTTATAACTTAAAACAATATTTAAAGTTTAGAGAAGCGGACTAACCTTTTACGGATAACTGGTGTACCACTCCACTTATCTTATCAATATTTTAAATATAAAATGTATATATAACTTATATACTACTCATCTAAAATTTGATTTTTATACATACTGATAAGTATGTAATCAAAAAATTATTGTGCTTTGGAATAAGAAATAAAAATGCAAATAGAAATTAAAAAAATAAAAGTTATAAAAATGATAAGTAATCATAAAAAATACCTAATAAAAATAGTTTTTTAACGGATTGAATTATGTATAAAAATTATTTCCAAAAATTTAAGTTTTTGAAATAAAAAGTGTCGTACGTTAAATGAGTTACCCGGCATAAGTCCTTAAAAGTTGTTCATAATGAATATTAAAATATATTGAAAATAGGTACCTTGGTAGATTTAATTATGGGCAACTAAAGTTCAAATTTTGGCAGTATTAAATATTTAAACTAAAAACAAAGATCCACCAAATTGTTAAATGTTCAAAATTCAAAACACCTATAGACATTTTAAGTGAAATTTCGATTCATAATTTATTTATAAATTCTAATGCTTGATAAATTAATTAGATGTTATTAAAACAATGTATTATAGGTACTTACTCAAATTATAGGGTACTTAAAATGATTAAATGCTTTCTATTGAAATTTAAAGAAGAGGTACCTATTATAAATGGTTATCTATACAACTATAACTATAGGTACGTAATACGCTTTACTATAGACTAAAGTGACTACACGGTAGTCTACAGCTGACAAGTGCTGAAGTTATGACTACAATGATAGGTCATAATGTCGTATACCTACCTACAAGGAACAAACTGGTATCCGGCCAAAATAGCGAAACAATTACCGTTAAAATGATATATAATTTTAACTTTCGTTATTATGTATGATCGCTTATTTTAAAATTCGCTGTTTTTATTTACGCTATTATCGATTCGCGATTTTCACATTTGCAGTAAATTGTTTCGCTATTTTGGCCTGGACCCGAACAAACTATATAACAAGTTGACTATCATGAGCATCATATGAGGTGCTCACATGACTTTCCACTGAGGCCACGCAAAAAATATTAATTATGTTTTTGGTTGCCGCACTGATTTTGAGCAAGCTAGTAATCGGTTTATTATATTACTGAGCATCAAGCAGGGGGCTTAATCTTAATTTAGAAATTAGTTGTGCATCAATGTGTGGGTCTCATGGCCCATGGAAACAATTTTTGTGAACCAAATATGGTGCTCATAGCAATGGTGTAAAGACTGCTAAATTTCTTGTGGCAGTTAACTTGATAATACCTAAACTATAGAGATATTATATATTGTTTAATATGTCAAATGTATTTGGCTTAGTGTCATATTATTATAATTAATATATTGTTATTAATTATAATACGACAATGGTTTTCCAGACCCATTATAAAAAGATTTACGAGTACCTACAGTATACAAAATAATTTAATTATAATCAATTTCTTAAATCTCAGCATACCAACTATTGAATGCTGTATAGCTATAATATGTAAGCTCTTTTTGCAATTTGCTCCTCTGTGCAAATTGCACATACCAATATTATAGACGATAGTACGATGATGAGTACTATAATGTATTATAATCAATTGACAATAGTGTTATAGACACTCAAGTATCTATAGTATGCATGGCAGTAAATTGGTAGAAAGTATTGGGGCTCAGTCAAACGCCAAAAAAACACCAGAAGCCATGCAAATATTTCTAAACGTAACTTTATCAGAATAATAAATGATATAAGTTCCATGTCCCTGCTGGCACCCCCACTTTAAATTTTCTAGGTCAGAAGATGTTGCTTTCGTTTGTGGTTCGTTAGTGCTCGTTAATGCATTTCATTCCGTAGTGCCTTATTTTTTAAAAATGTAATTGAATTTCGTACAGGTGGGTGCTGAAGACATGCTAATATAGATTTTAAATTAGAAGTACAAAAATGTTTCATTCGTTTATGCTTCGTTAGTGCTCCACTATGTTATTTGTCCCGTCGTTAGTACTCCTTCAAAAGTAATTGGAATATCGTAAGTGTGTGTGTGGAGGGGGGGGGGGGGTTGCTGCCTGTTAGAACGTACTATTTTGAGTTGCATGGTGAAGAGGCCAGACAAGGCATCTGTTGCGGGGTGCACAATTTAAAAATGTTTTGAAATAAAATGAGGGTTATTGTTATTACACTTTATTTAATTTTATGATATATTATTATAATATTATAGTGTATCTGTTGTATATTACTTAGTTTATATTTTAGTAATACCTATTACTTATCTTTATTCGATTCTGAGCAGACCGGAAGAATGTATTGATTTTACAATAATGTGTGTTTTTTTTTCTGCCTGTCTCAGGGTTGTTATGTTTAAAACATCAAAAAAAATATATTCATTTTGTTTGAAACGTCTAAAGCAGACGTTTTAAACATCAATAAAAAACATGTGTTTAAACAATATTTTTAGAACATTTTAAATTAAAATAACCAATGGATTTTTTTTCTGTAGGATACTCTTTTTTTAAATTATTTTTTTGTTGAAAATCAACAGTTTCAACGATTTCAACATTAAAAACTATGACATCCAAAGCAATTGGGCAAAGCATCAATCAATTGTTGTAGATAAAACTTAAAATAAGCACAACTCCTCGCATATTTTGAAAAAGCTGTTCGGAGTTTAATTCTATAATAAATAAATAAAATATTATTGACTATTAAGTACTAAGTACCTAAAACATGGTTAAAGATTAGGTAATAGGTAAAATAAGACATTAACATAATAAGAACACTACTAAGTAAAAACAAAAAGAAATGTATTTATTGGTCAATATAAAAAAAGATCATAGGTAACAAAACCCAATTAGCTGATCGAGTTTCGCTTCTATATTGTTCTATTATAATAATCACGAATCACGATGTAAATCTTACTTGAACCGAAATACTGTGTTCAACTTTGATTACTTTGAAATAAAGGGTTTTTTATGTTTAAAACGTGTTTTTTGTTTCTTTTAAAAAAAAACGTTTTAACAACCCTACTCTGTCTATATACTGCCAACTATACTATGAACCTTTAAGGCTTTAAATATTTTTTTTCAGGTGAATGACCAATCAAGTTATTAATCATATATTTTACGAAAATTAGTATGGTACCTATACAATGTATACTAGATAATAATCTATATCATACTTATTTACTTTTACATTGATTTATATTTTTCTATTGATTTTATCTAAGATATATTTTATGAATAATATTTTTACTATTTTTACAACATAATGTGATATTGGTAAATTCGTAATCATCAGTTTTTTCTCTGTTAACAAATTTTTTCTGTATAGGGAATGGTCAATTATATCGTTTTAGAACATAGCATTCAGTAAATAGGTAATTAGCTAGGACCTAAGTACTAGGATTTTAATCGTGATCATTCGGGCTAGCAAAAGGTATGGTACGTGGTTGAAAACTCATAATTTATTACCTTGTACAATTAGTAATGAATTCAAACCCGTTTATAGGTGCAATATTTGATATTTCGGAGTATTAGGTACATATATTTATATACACCTACGTATATTTAATGCAATGATGAATATCATTAGAAACAAAATATACAAGTTAATTCAGGGCTTGCAAACGTTATAATAACGTTATATTTGACAAAAAACGATTAAAATTTGTAAACGTTATTATAACGGAAAGCGATAATCAAAAATAATTAAATACCGCAAAACAAAACATAAGGATTAACAAAATATAATATATATATTTAAACAAAACATAACGTAAAACATAATTTATAGGATATCATTAAACGAAAAATAATGCAAAATGTAATTTATAGAATGTCATTGAATAAAAAATAACGCAAAACGAAATATTTTAAAATATATTTATTTAAAAGGTTTATTGGTTTCGTAGAAATATTTATTTCATGCAAACAATCTAAGAATTGACCATATTATATTCCGTATTATTTTCCCGGTATCCGGGCCATTACCTATCCGCATTAGTTATTATTTTGAAATTTATTAGGTATTAACACTATTTTAAATAACGATAAACGCAAAACTTGGATAACGCTTTAATCCATACAACGATAAGCGCAAAAATTGTGTAACGTTTTAATTGTAAAAAGCATAAAATGGAATTTTTTTCAAATGCAAACCCTGCACGTCATCCATATTTAAATAATGAGTATGCATCATTAGGTAAAAAAAATAGCAATGCTAGACGTTAGTGGGAAACTGGGTGTCGTAGACATGGAAAAAAGGGGAAGGGGGTAGGGGTTCTTCTCCCTTACCCATGGAAAGTATATAAATGTTACATATGTAATTACTATGATAAACCTCCCCATATTAAATTCCTGTGGCGCCTAAAAGACATTTTCTCTAAGTTGAAATTTCGGAATATTTGCCTATGCAATACTCCTTGAAATGACGCCCCCGCCTTTCAATAATAATAATAAATTATTATTGACGTTTATTTGTAATTTAATTATTTCTATATTCTACATAGCCTGCAAGTAAATAATTTGAATTTTGTTTTGTTTTACGAGAAAAGTCTCTATGTTCTTGTTTGACCTACACGGCTACACAACATTTATAATATTGACCTGAGTATTCACTTTTATAGGTTCGATTTGTTAGTAACCGAAGATTTCTGGATATAATAATAAATATTGACTTAAATTAATTAAATATTCATATTTATTGAGATGTACGATATACCTGTGTTCAACACACATGTAAACATGTTAAACTATTTAAATGTTTAATATTGAGTTACGCATATTATAATAATTATATTTATCGACAGTAATTAAAATAATTATTTAAAGCATTATGATTTGATCAGCTAATCGAAAACGACTGGATACCTATAGAGGTACATATTTTCATTCCAACACTTAAGTTCCCATATTTAGTAAACACTAAGCAGTAATAATTACAATAACCAATAAAGTATATTTTACAATAAGTAGGTAGGTACTAGGTACCCATAAAGTACCTATGACATATTGACATAATAATATACATAACTTTTTTTTTATTAATATTTGCTAACTACAATATTAACAAATCGAGTGAGTCCTGCATCAGTTTTAAGTTTTATTTTTATAATAAGTGGATTTATTATAAATACAATTATGTATAGTTATTATTTATATTTTTTATTTTTTTAACACTTTAGGTACTTACAGATATAGGTCATAGCGATGGCTGTGGTCAAATAGAAAGACTTAAATGTTGAATAGTGTAGCTTGCTTTTTTTTGTTTAGTAAAAAAGAAATGTCAGTAATATAATGCTATTCGAGGTTTATAATCTGGTATAAGTATTAAGTATTCTTGGTTATGTATACTTATGTATACCCTTACATGGTAAAATTTCTTTGAAAAAAGGTTTCATATGGTTCGTAAATTGCGCGCAAACGAATTGTAAAGGTAAATTTGTGCAAATGAGTTTTAGCTGATAAATCTCATATGCTATGGAAGTACATCGTACTTATATTTATAAAAAAAAATGTATAATAAATACGTCTCTATCATTAATACGCTTCTTTTTGAGTACCTACTACCTATTTATTACAATAATTAGAAAATTAAATAATCATTATTAATTATTTTTAAAAAAATTTGGTTTAATATTTAAACTAGGTACCTACCAAGAGAAATTTTTTTATAGTTTTCTACATATTTTATCTTTTATAATATGGGCATTGATATTTTATATTATGTAGGTACCTACACCAACAACCTACACCAATACACAAAATATTATTTATGTAATTCATATTATATAATAAACTTGTCAATACATTATTTGAAGTTAATTAATGATAACATTTACTATAATTTAGATTTTAGATAATTAACAGACATGCGTATATTTCATTCTAATTACTATCGTCTGCATATTTAGTGAGCGTGTTGTTGATTAACTATACATTCGTACAACATCGTTTTCACAATGCGCAAGAGATAATTATAATGCTCCAGTAGAATTATAAAATATTCAATTAAAAAAAAAAACCTCTAGCTGTAGTTTTTACAAAATAGATATAAATTAAAAATTAAAAAATGTTAATAAAAATTGTTGGTACGTCACGTCAACGGTCAACGAATAGGTTGTAAGTTGGAAAACTGTAGTGATGCGTATGGTCACCAATGTAATAGGTATCATAAATCATACAGTTATAATTTATTATATTTAATAAATTGATATAATATATTATTTTGTACATAAATAATATTTAGGTAAATCGTAAACTGTTACGATTGTATATTTTATATATTGGTTACATCTGTTACTACCAGCCCACAGCTAAGTCTCTGAATTAAATTTTACAAGCCACGATTAGAAATGTTTTACAATAATAATAATTATTATTTTTCCGACAATAGTGACCTATTATATTGAACAATTTATTAAATCTATTGACCAAAACAATTGTATATCATATTATATTCATAATATCGCTACCTCGCGATTCGCATATTATAAATCGGATATTAATTATTGTTTGGTGTATGTACAAAAAAATATGGTGGTGTAAAATTAAAACTATTTATAGTGAACTACATAAATTAAAAAAAATTATCAATTCAAACCAATGTATAAGTTACATTTACCGCAAGTTGTTAGAATGCGGAAAATTGATCCGTTTCTTAAACAGGTTAGGTGTATGACCTCTATACGCTCTACATGACTTAATTAAATGTAATGTATAAATTATGTAAAGTCATTCTATTGAAATTATTAATTATTAATAATTATTTCAGTGTGTATATTATAATGTACTGAATAGTTTATGAACTACGGAGCAGATTATTATTTACGACGGTGTACCTATATATACGTGGTAAAACGTAAAAAATCCATGAAAAAAATAATGAAAAACCTATACAGGTAATGTATTACCACAGATAAAGTGCCGACTATGCAATATTATGCAATATTCATGTAATATGTAGGTAAACATTGTAAGCACCGTTAAGGTACGTTTTCCCCACAGCGTCAAACAGTGGAACTGCACGGCGCGGCATCGTGACGCCTCGTCTAGACTCTAGACCGCGACTGTGTCAGGTAGTTGACGCTAGACTCCGCAGTCCGCATCTCGTAGAGGCTGCAGGGAAAACGTACCTTTTACCGTTTAAATAAACCACCCAAAAGAATACAATTGTTATATATTGCGTTTACTTCAATCCACTAGCGTTCCAAGAATGTATAATGGGGAGGGGGGGGGGGGTGAATATAAAAATGTATTGTAAAGTTTGCCGTGGGATCGTAGCCCCAACACCGGCTCCTTCGCAATCACAAGAGAATATAACAATTAAACCTCAATAAATATTATTTTTTACGGTGCCTCGTGGTAATAATAAAAAAATGAATTGTAATTTATAAAAAATAGGTACGTACATCAATGCTCATGATTTTCTAGACATGACGCGTCGAGCGAACTTTTCCGAAATCCACAACCATTATATCCTCCATGTATATTGTATGGCCAACAATGTTAACATTGCGACGGTTCTAAAAAATTACGTTAAATTAGAAAAAATATCAGGCCACAGTAGTACCTAAAATTACTTCTCATGCATCAGATAATTTAATTTTAGATTCTGAGCGGAGAAATTTACCTACATATTATTATAAATTTGTAACGCATAATATATGTATTGTCTTGTCTTTACATATTTTTTCTAGAAAAAAAATGCTTTGATTGCTTTTTATCTCGAACTTCATTATACTTTCTAGTACCAAAAGTGGATCTAGTTAGGGCATACTTTTCTAGGTCAAAAATAAAAATGTCTAGCAGTTAGCACTTTTCTTAAATATCTAATTTCGTCAACATTTGAATTTAAAGTATCTATAAAAAAAAATTATAAATATATTTTTTTGTTACAGTATAAATTACTTATAAGAACCTTGTTTTAAATTTTCATAACATTTTATAAAAATTTAACTACAAACATATTTGCAAATTTTCGTGATTTTGTCAAAATATGAACTTTAAATGATTATAAAAAAAGTATTTAGCCTATGTATTTAGGTATTAGGTAGGTACTATGGTATTATTAAATATTGTTAAAGTAAAAACGTATGAGGAACATGTGTTAAATTTTCACTCTATTTAACCAAGTGAAAAGATTTTTATTGATATTTGTAGAATAAAAACTAAACAATTTAAAATGTATATAAATAGGTAGTTCAAAAAGTCAAAATATTATCATTCACAGAGATTACAAATGTAAATATTTGGTGAAAATGACATGTACTTACCGGGCTTCGTTTTTGAGTTACACCAAAAAAACAATATCGATTTTGTCAAAAAATGGTTCGTAGTGGGAAGTGGAAATGTTTTACTTTTATATCGTTTTAAGTACTAAATACATACAGCTTGGCACTTGCTACCAGAAACTACATCAAAATGATAATCAAAGCATTTTTACTGTATAAAATATTAAAATGTGACGTCAGACATAAAAAATTAATAAAACTCATATCATTGAAAAGTCAATACATTCATCACTCAGCTTAGCATCTAAAATTTGGTAAAAACTGGAATTTGTACGCGATATCAGTTTTTGACAAAACGAATTTTGTTGAACGTTGTAGCTTATTGAAAAACAGATAACCGTATAATGAAAATACTTTAAATTTTCACCAAATATGTTTATGACAATTTTCCATGCAGAATAAATCTTTTAGAACTAAGTAAAACTTGAAAATATATCGAAAAATATATATAATTTTAGGCTATTTGTACTAGGAACCTATTTACCCGTTCTACATTATATACGGTATGACGGACGACGATAATCGGTACCTATTGACTTAGGTATAAAAGTTAAAATGAAAATACAATATACCTACTACGATTGCGATAGGTGACTATTAAAATAATTACAAAAAATTATGACTTATTGCACTAAAAATCTTTCTAACAAAAAATTTAAATTAGGTAGGTACCATCATATGAAGTTAACATTTTTTTTTAATTTAAAAACCCGCCATGATATAATATGTAGTAGGTAGGTACCTAATAATAGATTTTATATAATATTCAATTGTAATTTTTTATGAGTGAAATTTAAAAACCTATACCTATTATGATAAGGCATAAGTTATTGAAATATACTAATGCATATTATTACTCTTAGACATATAAATGAGCATATAATATTACTGCATTACAATAATGATCGGTATTGCATAATAAAACAAAATAAAAGCATCTATACTATATATAGCATTGGCAAGTATTTATATGTATCTATATATTATGTATACGAATTACGAGTATAAGTAGCTATAAGTAGCTTACGCCTTATATGAATAGTGATTATTAAACGATTTTACATTTTCTTGTTACTTTTACAGTTTAACTTGAAGGAAGTTACTTAAGAATTAAAAAGTAATAAAATATTACCTGCAAGTAAGAAGGTAGGTACTATACTATAAATAATTGAATATCTCGAAATAAACTATATCTATAAAACATGAGTAATATGGTACAAGTTGCTGGTATGTAACAGTCATCACCCTTTCAAAGACTTGTAACTTAATAAACATTTAAATTTGCATTGTATCAAGCTGGCTTAGATTAAACTACTAAGATCTGGAATGGTAGTACCAACCATAGGATTTTAATTTGTAAATGTCAGACATAAACAGAAAAAAGTTTTTTTTTATGTTTGAATTTCGAATATAAAATATAGACTAATACATTCATAATTATAAATACCTACCTAGCTTTTAACTAGTGCACATTTTTTTATTCTGATAAACAAACTTCTGGACATATTTTAATATAGGTAATAAATATACAAATTTGAACTTTTTTTAGGTATGTAGGTATAAGGTTTAACCCGTCCAGTTCATCTTGACACTCGGAAACTGTAACAAAAAAACAGTAGTCCAAATACTATATTTTTAACAATATAATATAGTTTTTGGACCACTGTTTTTTTTAAATTTAAATGCTTTACAACTTTACAAGTTCCAAAATGAACTGGAACGGGTTTATGCTTCTATTCTTAGTATTCTCATTTTAAATTTTCATCTCTTTGAAAAATCAGTTAAGTTATTTCATTTAATAGGTATAAAAATATACTCAGCAAAAATTAATTAAGTATATAAATTATAACTCTATAGTAATAATATAATATGATTTTTGAAAAAAATCTCTACTTATTAGTTATTAATATTTAATAATACATATTACATTACATTTATAACACTTAATAGGTAGGTACTTACTTGTTTTAGTAGTGGTGAATATGCAATATATAAATATATTTTGCAAATATGCTCGTTTCATTTATATAGAAACATATATATATCAATTAATTTAACTCTATGCATATTTTAAATTTGTTATTATATCAATATATATAATATTTTAGTATGACTACTGATAGGTCTCGTTGTATACAAATTTAATGATTTATGAAAGTTCTATAAATTATATTAATATATAAATCACAGTTTAATTATTAAATAAAAACAAAACATGTATAAACAAGTACAATAATATTAATTTAAGAATTATTTTGTCACCGTAAAAATGATTGAAAACGTGGACTAATCATGTAAGACGGTTTTCAGGAATATATGTATTCTATTATATAAGAAGTCACTTAATAAACTATGAATTAACACATAGTTGACTATACTGGTGATTTTTTAACAGTTAACACTTACTATCACTTGAAAAGTAATATTTGTTTTACATAATCATAATGTAAAGTCATTCATCACTTCCATTACTATTTTTTTTAAATTTTTTAATAAACAATATACATTTATAATTTCTTCATATTTAAATATTATATAACAATAACCAGTAGTTAATTATTAGTAATAAATTCAAATTATTTAAAGTGTAGTTGAGTAGAGCAGAGTGGTAGCCACACAAAGGTATCTTGTTGATAAGACACTCTCAGGTTGTCTTAACTTTTGGAAATAATGGGTGTTTTGTTCAAAGAATCTCTCAGTAGATAAATAGAAATACGCTGGGGAGAAAAGTCCTAAATTCAGTCATTAGCTCCTAGATTGATAACTAATGGAGATAATATAAAACAAAACAAGAAATACAATATTTAAAAACTGTTTCCAATTTTTAATAATTTCTTAAGTATAAATTGTTTTCAACACATATACACAATAATTATTTTATACAAAAATTATTAAAAAAATAATTTGTTGGTTTGTTTCAGTATAAATGTTTAACAAATCAGTAACTTAAATATGTTTCCTCTTAATGAATAAAAAACAAAAGCAGTATCATTACTTTTATGTTTTAAGTTTACTAGATAATTAAATACTTTATTCAAATCTTTTTTATGATGTGAAAATCTGAAAAATAAAAATTCATAATATGGATTATAAATTTAAAATCATTATTTCAAAATTATTTTGTACCTTTTAATCAAAACAGAAATTTCACTTTCTATAGTTTCGAAGTCCATCAATGCCCCTAATGCTTTAATTAGTTCCGCATCAACATTAAGAACTAGTATTTCAACACGTATTTTTGGAGATAATTTTTGTAAAGTTTTTGAAACAGCATTTGAAATCTATACAAATTAAGTGACATAAAGAACTTTTTAGTAGACATAGAAGGATAGTGATAAAGTGATAAGATACCTCTATAGGTATAGTATTAGGTACCTGACTCTCATAACGACGCTTTATAGATGTGACTAGCTTTTCTTCAGTTAAAAACATTATATTTATATATTGAATTTCATTAGTGGCTCGAGATTCATTTTTAACAATATTATTAGTTTGAGGTATGATAGTTGTTAAACTATTTTGTCTTCTTTTACGCCGCATAGATTCTATAAATTCAGTAACAGTCATTATCTTATCCTGAAATCTAAAATGTATAATACAGTAAAAATGTTAACAATTTTGGATTATTTTACTAACTTATCTTCCATCAACTGTCTTAATATAACTGATTTCGATTCTTTCAACATGACAATATTTGTCACATATAATTCCGTGCAATAATCTTGAATTTGTTCCAGAGTCTACAAAGTAAGATGACAATGTTTTATTTAAATATAATATAATAGCTAATTCTAGGAAAATTTATATATTTAATAATAACAAAAAAAATTTTATTGCTAAAGATGTGTGTTAAAGAGTAAACTGTATACTTGACACTTTGACATTAACTTATTTTATTTTATAATTTATTTTTATTTCTATATTTTTTCAATTTAAACAATAATTATTTATATCAGTTTGTAAGTATTTAACATTGTTTAAATCTGATATATATTTAAATACTTAGGGGCATCATCTGTAAGCACATTTTTGAGTATTTTAATGATTCTATGATATTGTTAATAAATAGCAGTACTAAGTAATGGTGATAATTGGTCACCTTGAGGGACTATTGGAATAACAACTGTCTTTATATATTTCACAAATTGGGTTCTATAAGATAGAAAAGATGAAAACCATGAAAGAAGAGGATCCTTTATACACATTCTAAAAAGTTTTTGTTACAGTAATTTATGTTTAAATTATTGCTTTTTTTTCGATATCTGAGTAGACTAAATCTGTTAGGGGTTTATTAATAA
Source organism: Sitobion miscanthi (assembly GCA_008086715.1). NCBI lineage: Eukaryota > Metazoa > Arthropoda > Insecta > Hemiptera > Aphididae > Sitobion > Sitobion miscanthi. The sequence goes on along the minus strand of CM017803.1, from coordinate 12,674,056 downwards.
ATTAGTCAATTATTGATTGTTTTAATATATAGTTGAATTTGTAATAGTAATGACCTTTTTTAAACTATTTTGTACCTTAAATATATTTGGGAAAAATTTACTATAAATTTATTATATTTTAGTAGCTTAGAAAATATTTTTAGTAAAATTGATGTTTTAAAAATAGTTTATTGATCAATAACCACAAATTTTTTCATTTTTAAAATACAGGTGATATGAAAGAATATTATCAGATCATAAAAAAAAGTCAAATTGAAATGATTTGTCAAACAGAAATTAAATAATTATAGGTGTAAATAAAAGAACATTATTCTAGAAATATTAAAAATATGTTGTGAGTCTGGAGTTCAATTAATGCAATTCTAGTAGTTTTCTAAATACACCAATTGGTTCAATAGACATTAAATAATAAATATATATATCAGATAATAGACTTGTGTTGTTGTCATAAAGTATTATTTAAAGGTAACTATCATTATATATGTTAATTGTATTACATTTAGATGAAAACTAATTAGGTATATAAAGAAAAATGTTTAGGTTAGGTACAATTTTCAGGTAGATTAAAATCAGTATTGGGATGTGTATTTATTAACATTTCACAGATAAAATATTTTAAAAATAGTTCTTCTTAAGCATGTGATGGCAAATAAATACAAACAATAATAATTTACTTAAGTCTCCGTTTTATAAGAATAAATTATCTGGTAAATCTATATTTACAATATAAGAATTAGTTTAATTATTAACTACAATAAGTACCTCTCCTATTCTTTAAAATATGGTTGAGAAAGGGCTTCTATAACATATATATATACGGAAAAATTATTAAAGCCTAGTGCATTAGAATTTACTAAATTAATTAACTAAATCTCTGTGAAGAAAGTATGTTATAAATAGATCAGAGTATTCTTCTATTTAAACACAATAATTTATTATTAATTAAGCTTCTGGTCTGTTCGTGGTTCATATTTAAATTAAATTAGTTATACATTATACCTGTACTACATCCAAAACTAGTGTTTTAATTCCCATTGCCCATAAGTCCTTGGCAATATTTAATTTTTCTTCAGTCATTGTTTTATTGCTGTTTGACGAACATAAAATGACATCTAATCCTGATGATTCTGTTTGAAACAATGCAGCCAGTTTATCCAATGAAAAACTAATACCTATTGCTGTTTGCTTTATATCATTGGACATATCTAAATTTCTCCTACAGATTTACAAAAATGAGTAGGTATTATCTAGGTATTTGTTTAAAAATATTAGGAGGGTACCTACTATTTGTTTTCTCTCTCTGACCATGGACAATTCATGTTTAGTAGAATCAACCCTGTGTTATTACTTTTAATATTAGAGTGAATTTGCCTATTAATAAACTTTAAGCCGAGAACATTACCTATGCCATACATTGGCTTTTTTTAAGATATTTAAATTTCCATACAATTTATTATAAGCATGTTTAAATTGTAATAATTTAATTAAAAAAAATTAAAATATTATAAAATAACCAATGTGTTATTATTATAATGCAAAGTTGGGACACAGGTAATGTTTTGAACTTAGGTTTGAAAATAGGTGAATGCACTCTAATATTAAAAGTAATAACATAGGGTTGGTTTTGATAAACATAATTTTTTTATAAGGTTAGGTTAAAGAGAAAACAAATGGTGTGCTGGCATCTTCTTAAGTAAAAATTACCTAAATGAAGATATTAGCTTATCATAGCATCCACCAGCTGCTAGAACATCATATTCTGCTACATTCTTCTTACTTTTGTTGTAATAGACTATTTCAAATATTAATCCTGAATAAAATTGCATAATATTCATTAATCCAGGTACAATAACAACTGAAAACTAAAATAAGGCTTGAATTAATTATGTAATACACAAATTATTTAATTAATTAATTTATTTATTTACTTTGATATTTAATGATTCAATATGTTTAATGACAGTTTCCAAATGATGCAGACCTTCTCGTGAGAAATTTCCACATTTTGATTTGCGCACAGTTATTTTACGACATACTTCAATCATGTCAGCCAATGTATGTTCCATTGTAAAAAAATTCATTGCTATATTAATTTGATGATTAGCAAATCCCAAAAGTTCTAACTCTTCAATTTGCTCTGGGGTCAAATTTTTTTGCTGTAAATCATATAAATACAACCATTACAACATTTAAATATTGGTGACATAATATGATAAATATTGTTTACTTTGAATCTTGCAAAATAACTGCAAATTTCTAAATGACGTGCCCTCTCTATTCCAGAATACATCAATATTCCTTGAACCAATGACATATGATTCAGACGAATTATACAGTTATTTTGATTAAAATCCTTTAGTTTACTAAATATTTCTGCTGCAATTGACAATAATTCTGCTTCAGCCATTAGATCACCTTAAACAAAATTAACAAAACAATTAAAATGTTTATAAAATTATTTTTTGGTAACCAACCTTGTGATGTACTTATAATATCAAATGCGGCCTCATAGAGTTCACGAGGATGAACTCCATAAACCCTTCTTTGTCTGTAAACTCTGTCAATTGAGTACCGTTTCAAATTAGAAATTGTAGGATTGTGTGCTAAGAACCTGGCAAATGGAATTCTAAGGTTGTGAGGTATACATGTTAACCCACCCCACCTTGCCATCATGGTTACAGTATTTTCATTGATCATGGAATTCAATGCTGGCATTAATAATGGAGTACACAACCAAACACCTCCATGAAGCTGAAATATTTCTTTTACTATGTCGATAATCTTATCTAATCGACCATGATGAAGTACATTTTTAGCAGCTGTCATAGTAAATGTTATGTCTTCCACAGTAGTTACCTTCTGTAAGACAATATATAATTAAATATTAAAAATGAAGAGTTGATAATTATAGATAATCAGACATTAATTAAAAAAATGGATTTGAAGGATTTCGTTTCTAAATAATAATAACAAATAAGATGATCTGTTACTCTTAGTCTGTACATTTATTAATAAAAGTTCACCATAAACTAAAAATACATTGATAACTAGATACATTTACAAATACAAATTATTATAGAATATAAGATATTCTCAATTGCTGCCAGTTGTAAGTTTCCTTAACAATTTGTATATTTTAGCTACATCAATAACTAACAACTTTTTTGAACTCTCATTAGGTTTTTGTTAAAACAAATTATCACTATAATATAATTAATAATAATAAAAATTGTATATTTACTTGGTTAAAACATGAAGCAATAAGGTGCTTATAGTTTTTACTTTTTGAGTTGGAAAGAGTATTTCTGACCATTTCGTGTAATTCTGTATCTTTCAATTTAGGAGGTGGTATATATTGGCTTTGTAATATGTCTGTTGAATTAGGCCGTTTACAGGGATCATGGTTTAATAACCACCTAGCCATTAAAATCAGAACAAATTAGTATTTTACTTATAAATTATAACTGTTTATCATACTTAATAATATGTTTTTGAGCAGGATCTCCAAATTTTAAATATTCTGTTGGTAAAATACATTCATACATTCTCAAATCGGTCAACACTTTTATCCTTTCCATGTCTGTTGAAAATTGTTTGTGACACATTTCAAAAAATATTATGCCCAAACTATAAATATCGACTTTCTGAAAAATAAATTAGAATTATTTTAATAAATTGTATGTTTAAAATTATTCTCTATTTTATTCTGCTTTATTCTATTATATTCTTTTTTGTTTACTCTATATCTGTTTTCTCTCCTAATTAAATGTATTATGTATTATATTATATTATGATCTAGAAACTCCAATATCACCAACACAAGGTACTACCTCAGTGGTGAATTGGGCCAAACTATGTGTAATTAATTATTGTATTTATCTAAACTATCTTATTTTTGGCCAATAAATATTATCTTATCTTACCTTATCTTATATTAATAAATTGCGAAAAGCATATAATGATTTTAAATAGTTCTGTACCTAAGAGGCATAATGATCCTGTAACGATACAGGGTTATTTTAATTTTTTGAATTTTCACTAGTAAATTAATAATAAATATTTATAAGATAATTACTAAATATAACTGATTGGAAATTAAATTAGATGTAAATTTAAAGACATTAAATATAGTACTAATTTATCAAGCATAAATAGAAAAAATATATATTAAAATAAATATAAAGACCTATGAACACATTAATTAATGAGAAAACAATATTTGAGACTTCCATAAATGTATATTATTTAAACTTACTTCATTGTATATAGCTTTAGGACCTAAAATATTAAGTTCAGGTGCAACATACAAAGCTGTACCAATATTTCCAGTTTGTGATGTATCAACAAAAATATCTTGAACATTTGTTGAATCCATTTCAGGGATGTGTCTTTAAAACCCATTAAAATACAAATATTAAAACTGTATTGTGGTATTATTGATAGTTTTATAGCAAATAATAATGATACCTTTGAATTATAGTTGTAGCTAAGCCGAAATCTCCAATTTTAACATGATCTTCGGAATCAATAAATATATTAACAGGTTTTAAATCTCTATGAATTATTCCCTGTTGATGAATATATGAAAGCCCCTCAACGATTTCTCTTAATAGTCGCCATACTCTTTTAGGTTCTTTATACAGGCCATTGTCAACTGCATTACTAAACAAAATAAAACATTAAAAAGGTTAAATAATTGGAAAATTATCATGGAATTATTTTATTTAAAAAGTGGTTTCAAATAATATATAATTGTAGTTATTTATATTTAGTACCGAAGTGTGCTTTTTTCACAGAACTCCATTTGAATATACATAAACTGATCAACTTTATCAATAGTATCTTCATTTTCATTATTAGTCCCTTGACTTGAGCTGTCAGAAGTTGTATTTCCAGAAGAACTCAAATTCACTTTTCCTGAATCAGACTGATGACTAAATAACAATAATATAATTATGAATAATAAATAATAAACAGTTTATAATATCTTAAGAGGATGTCAGCGCACTGTTTGCTTTTTTTCTCTGGCCTACGTATAACACAGCAAATTTTTTGTTCACAATAATGATTATAATCATAATAACTTCTAAAATTAGAGTGAAATGACCTCTTATAAAATTTAAAGATAAAATTATTATCTAAGGCATATCATAGGCTTTATTATTTTTTATTTTAAAATTTTAAATTGTTTGTACATCATAAAATACTCATAACTTGCTTTAAAATTAAAATATAATTGAATGCCTATACACTAGACAATAATTTTACCTTTATAAAATTTAAAGATAAAATTATTATCTAAAGCATATCATAGGCTTTATTATTTTTTATTTTAAAATTTTAAATTGTTTGTACATCATAAAATACTCATAACTTGCTTTAAAATTAAAATATAATTGAATGCCTATACACTAGACAATAATTTTACCTTTATAAAATTTAAAGATAAAATTATTATCTAAAGCATATCATAGGCTTTATTATTTTTTATTTTAAAGTTTTAAATTGTTTGTACATCATAAAATACTCATAACTTGCTTTAAAATTAAAATATAATTGAATGCCTATGTACTAGACAATAATTTTACCTTTAAAAATTATATAAGGCAATTTTACTCTAATTTTAGAAATTATTATGATTATAATTGTTATTGTGAACGTAAAATTGTCTATGTTGCGTATGAGTCCAGAGAGAAAAAACAAATAGTGTGCTGACATCCTCTTTAGTAAAAAATAGTTTTTTCTAGTTAAAAAAATGGATTAATAGTTAGATTATATGACATTGTATGATTAGCTTAATTATTATTTACATAAATGCTATCCAATCATCATCTTCATCTGAACTACTCTCACTATTGATTTCTTCTGCTAAATTTGATGGTCTCCAACCACAGCTGATGTCTTTCAAAGGCCATATTTCTGAAGTTTTATTTTTTTTCTAGAAGAAATACAATTTGAATATAAAAAAATATTTTATACAAATTAAAAATATTATTTATTGAAAACATGCGTTTCCAAATAAAAAATGTTCCTTAGTAAAGAAGTTAATGAATAATACAAATAAAAATATTATTATATGATTTTAAAATAATTATTAAAAATAAAAATTATGCAAATAATTTTAATATATAATTAATTTCAGTTTTATTTTAACCGTTTAAATATATTTGGAAAAATAATGGATCTTTTCAGTACTTTGCTATTAATGCAAAATATTAATTAAAAACCACTATTTAAATCACTTGAGAGCCCTAAAATTTGGTTTCAAAGAAAATATTTCACTGTTAAAAATATATATTTAATTTTTCACGTAAATTATAGAATTTAGATATAAAATATATTAATAATATTATCAATAATGTAGGTATAATATTTACTAACATTTTTTTGAGGTGTACCTTCTTGACTGACTTTAGCTGCTTCTATCCAAGAATTGAAATATCTGACAACGTTTTCATGGTTCAGGCGTGATAAAAGTTTTACTTCTCTAGTGATTTTTCTATTGAGGTTTTTATTCTTCTCATTCAATTCAATACATTTTATAGCATATAGGCAGTCATCTAGTTTATTTTTTACCTATTTATATATTTAATTAATTTATTAACTTTGTATAGTAAATACATATATTTAACTAAAAGTTTATTACTGTTAATCATAATAGTATTAATGTTTTTTTCATCAAATTTATTTTTTATAACACTTGAGTTAATCTTTAGTAGGCCGAGCGAGGTAAATTATCCCCCCTACAAATTTTATACCATGTAAATTTATTAAAGTATTAAAAACAATTTATTGTATTTTTTTTATATACAATATAATTTGAATTTAAAATTACTAAATGTTTAAGAAAAATATATTATGTATAATTAAAGGAAATTTTTACCACACATGAAGGAATAAGTACTCTGAATTCGCGCGACCTACTTAAGGTTAAATAGGTTTTATCTGTTTAAATAATCAAAAGACAATTTCTTCACATAATATATGAGAATATAAAACTAAGATTAACTGAAAATTATGAAAATGAGCAACATTATCAAACCTTAAGGACATCTCCAAATGCTCCTTTACCAAGCCAATCCAAAATAACAAATTCCTTATCAAGTCTAGATCTGGATGAGGTAAAATTATATTCAAAATTATGGTTATCGTTCCAATTGCTTTCATCTATTTGATCCTAAAAAAAATAAAATAATATTTTTTATGAATTATGTTGTAAGAACAAAGTTTATTTTAAATTCAATCAGTTAAGCTTAAAGAAATAAAATAAAATAAATATGTATTGTTATTAAAAAGTTACATTACTTTTTGCCGAATATTTATTTTCATTGGTGAATTGGTATTTAATGAACATGAAAGTTCTCTGAAATAAGATATTATGGTTTACATTTTAATACAGGTTAAATATTCAATATGCTTGTTACCTACTTGTAATTTATAAAACATTTTAAAACAATAAACTTAAATTAAATAAAACCAATTTTATAATGTTTTATAAAATCAAAATTTTAATATTTCTATTTAATATGTATTCATATACCTACCTACAATGAATATATTGATAAAGTAATAAATTATTTTTTAACAATATTCAAATTGATTATTAATTAATATTTGTAATGAATAATATATTGTTATATTAATAATTAGTAGGTTAACTGATTTATTATATTTTTAACTTATTATAAATAATATAAAAAAGAAGCTTAAGTTTTGTTTTACATGGCTTAAAAATATAATTGTATCTTTACATAGGTTAAATTAATTTAAATGTTCTGATTTATTTTTTAATGCTATAAATGAATTAAGCAATAATAATATTTAAAATTGTTATCAATATTAAATTATATTTATTAGGTACTTATATATATTTAGTAGTGTTAGTACCTATTTTACTTACTTCAAATCTAATTCATCTTCTTCATCTTCGTCTATTAGAGTTTCAATAGTGTTATGTCTTGTTTTATTTTTATGCATTCGTAGTTCTTCTTTAAGAGCTTCTCTCTTTTTAGACATTTCATTGTGAATCAATTGTTTCTAAATATATTACATTTAAAATGTTTAAAACCAATCATATAGTTTAAATCTATAAATAAAAATATAATTACAGTCAATTCAACTTCTTGCTTCTTAGTTTCCCTTTCTTCAAACTCCTTCTGTTGCTTCCTTGACATCATTTCTTCATAGAATGAAGCATACTGGGGTTTATTGTAAAGAGTAAGAAAATTCTAAATAAAAAAAAAATATTTTTATTTTAATTTTTTAATGAATATATTAGTTAATTAAAAATAAATACTAATATTTTAAGAATTATATAATTTATGTTACCTGTACTTGTTGAACGAGTTCAAAAATCATTACTTCACCTATTATTTTTGAAGCTAATTCATTCAATTGTTTTTCTAAATGCATAAGATAGTTTGCTGGTATACCCTTAGCATTTTTAAGACTTATCAATGGTATTCTGCAATAAAAATCAATATATTACTCGTAAAATAAATTTCAGTTAATTTGTTTTAAAGTTTTTTTTTCAAAAAGTATTAAGGCATTTCATTCGAAAGTTAGAAAAATTGATTTTATCAAAACAAAATAATTCTCAATAAAAATTTTCAAAAACTGTTAGACCAAAATTTGATTGTTCCATTATATTAAGCATAAAAGAAATAACAATAACAAAATAAAATAAAAGCAGTAGTTTTTTTACATTTTTATTGAGGCTACTAACATTTTAAAAAAAATCTATTATTTCTTGTTTATGGTTCGATTTAAATTTAAATGTACATTTTTTTCAAACACATTTAAATACATAAAATGCACAATTAAAAAAAAAAATATTGAAAATGGGTACATTAACTGCTTTTATAAAGAAAATGGTTAAAACTAAATATTCAGAAATAATAACCTAATTCCCTGTTCTTTTAACTGATTCATTTTACTGAAAAGTATTTTTTTTAAACAATAATAAAATTGAAATAAAAATAGGGGAAAACTATTTTACAAAGTATTAAAAATATTAAATTTTATTATGTAATTAATAAACGTACAATAGATTTTTTTTAGTGCGTGCCTTTCTCACAGGCCCTTCTGCTTTGTTGATTGTTAAGAAATGCAGTCATAAAATTTTCTGATAAAAAATAGGAAATATGGGTGCAATAACAGCTTACATTGTCACAGTTCATAAATACAGACTTAAAAAGTAAAAATATTTACGTTTGCATTAAGTCGGTCTTATACTACAAATGTAATTGGTATTATAATCACAAATGCTCCCTGAGTATATTGAACTGACAATTATTTTTAATTTCATAAAATTGTTCTGATTTCTGACAACCGATGGGAAACAATTAACCAAGAGTCAGCTTCATGATTAAATATCTCCTGTACGAATTGTAAAGCACAGAAATTGACTCATATCAGCTGAGTATTCAAGTTATGTGGGACTGGTTTTACATAAGTATTATAAGTAAACAATATGATAAATATTTTTATGTTTAATTAAATATTAAGAAAATATTTATAACATTTTATTTTATTGAGTTGAGTGCACATATTATATTAATCTAATACAAAAAATAAGACTTTATTTTCCATAAGATGTCACAACTTACTCATTAGGATAATTGTCTAATGCCTTGACATGCAGTTCAACTAGAATATTATTTTGTTGCAAATTTGTGAATCCTTCAGGCAATACTGTAATAGTAATATTTAATGGTTTCCAAATATCACCAGCTGTACACTCGTTGTTGTCCGTTAACTGATCATTGAAGATCGACTGAACACAGTAAAAATCATTTTAAACATTAATATTTATTGTATCTAAATGGAGATGGCAACATTACAAACTTAAATCTTACTTTCAACGCTTCTAATTCGTTTGTTTGTCGTTCTTGCAAAGTCTCTCCCATTGAATCGATCGGATCATCGAAATTTTAAAGTTTGAAAGTGATTTTTGGGGGGGAATAAGACCTGGAAAAGTTCGTTCGTTTGAACGCCACATCGAAGCGTACCTAGAATCTAGAAGTTAGAACCTACTGGCTACTCCATGTAAACAATTATCAATCACGTGCGATATTCCATCCTGTTATCATACGATTTACCAGTTATCAGTGCCTTGTGCCGTGTGCCGTGTGCTGCGCCGGTATCAGCAAGAAATAAAAAAATTGTGTATACCTATATAGTACTGTGCACTATAACTGTATACTGTAGTAGTGACGTGGTGTAGTATCTACTGCAGTAAATAGGAATAGTGGTACCTAGACAATAGATAGTATTATATAATTATATAATATTATATATCTATCTTGTGGGCAGTGATATCATCACAATGTACTAATAATTACCTATAGCAAATACTATAGGCTGTATAGACTATATACTTATATCTAGAGCGCGGATTTTTATTCACTAAAAAGTATCAAAATATGCCATATAATATGCAGTAAAAATCATGAAAATATGCAAAAAATATGCAGTAAAAATCATGAAAATATGCAAAAATATGCAGTAAAAATCATGAAATTCATTTTTTTTATTTATTTACAATTTACAAATTAAACTTCTTATAACAATTAATTACTTAAATACTTATATAAATTTCTCTTTAAATATTTTTAATTTTATTTACTATTAAAATGAATGATCATATGCATTCATATATATTTTCTAATCGTCGATGTAACAGAGAGTTATGTCGATAACGACGATAACCGACTGATAGAGCAAGAGCGATTAAGTTTACGTCGTGTCCATAAAATGTATTTTTAATTTTTCTACTTGACAAAATATTATTATTTATACATTTTTTTAAATTTTTGCTTCAATATGCAGAAATATGCAAAAAAAAATTTCACCATTTGCTTCAAATTATGATGATTCGTAGAGAATACTGACAAAAATCCAAAAATATTAAAAGGAAACAAATATGCAATTGCATAGAAATCCGCGCTCTACTTATATCTATAATCGTGAGTATCATCACACAAATAGGTAATATTAACACCAATGAAGAACACATATTTGAATATTTTATTATCATTATTATTTTTATACTTAATGACAACATTTTTATTTTTATTTTTTAGATAATAGGTACCATTGATTATTTTAGAACTATATATGTATACATAATATAATTAATGGTAATACACTAATATCTACACCAGTAGCGTAACTGGAACTCAATCAAGGTTATATAAAATTGAAATAGGAACTATATTATTTTATTACCTATATTAGTTATAACCGTGATTAAAATATCACCAATAAAAAAATCCAAGGGGGGGGGGTATCCACCCATGACCCCCTCAGCTATGCCACTGAAATACACCTACCCATGTATAAACTCTTGGTGTTCAGTGCAAAAATGGAACTACCCAGTGGCGTGACGAAGGACTTTATTTGAGGCACGTGCCTCAGCTTAAAGGGTGTTGGGTGTCCTGGAGACTATAGGGGCATTTCACATATAGTAAATAATTTATTAAGTACACACTAAGACTAAGCCAATCATTCTCAGTTACCATTTAAGTAAATACGTAATTATTTATATAAATATTTATAATTACTAATAAAAATTAATGTGCCTCATAAGTTAATGAAGTTCATCACGCCACTGGAACTACCCACGCAAAGAAGAAAAAACAAAATTTAAGGTGCTCTCCGAGAAAGAACAGATTAACTTACAAGTAGACAACTTTACATTTCAAAAAGATAACAATAACTAGTAAAAAGTGAGCAAGTACTTATAGTTAGTATAATTTATTGTGTCATACATAAATCAAAAAAAAAACTTAAAAGAGTAGAAAATTTACAATTTACAATATTTTTAAAATTATATGCCAATATGAATATTCAATTATTATTCAATTTTTAGTTACAACAAAAAAAAAAAAAAATCGAATTTATCAAAAACCAAGTTTACGTAAAAATTACTATTTTTCTTTATTTCCTTTTTAATTCATGTCCAGCTTTATTTTACTACTACCTAACTTCCGCCGCAATATGAGAAGGTATACAACGATTGAATTAAGGGGGGACGCAGAAGTACTTTTCTATAAAAAAAAGACAATATTTTTGCGTACTCCTTTTAATTATATAATATAATAATCATTGAGTCATTTAAATGTTAAGGAAATTTGATTATTATACTTTTGCATCCCCCTTCTATTTACCTATTCATACCCAAGGAACATTATTATCAAAATAGCACCCACCATAAAAAAAACATCTAGATTCATCACTGTCATTAGGTTTTTTAACTTCGGAATTATATTAAACTTTTTTTATATCAACTTAACTTAACGAGTACAAACATATTAGTTAACTTACCCAGCCTTGAAAATTTAATTTGCAACAGTTACTAAATTAAATGAAATGTGCCAATAGCTATAATGCCAACAGTACGTACAAATCGTATGGCACTAAAAATAACTCTGATTACACAGGCATTTTGACAGAATCCTTAGGTAGCTTATTTACCTAGAGAAGTCTCATCAAAAAAACACGTCGACCACATTTAAAATAATATAATTTATATCAAGTTATATTGGTACAAAAAATATTTTTATATTTACACTAGGCAGTTCTGACTTCTGCTTGATACGCTCACCAATCATTAGCATGGATAATATCATAAAAATAATTACGAGATTTCATAAAAATTAAAAGATGTAATAAAAATTATGGTATAATGGATATAAAAATAAAAGGTATGAAATTAATTTGATATTTTATCATATTTTAATTGAACATCCAATTTATTGTTTTTACTTAAGTTTAAAATATATACCATATTTATTATTCAATACCTACTTATTTTTATCATTTATAAGGTTATTACTATTAGGATAGATACTTAAGATTTGACCCAACTCTACTATTTTGAGCATTAAAAGTTTCCCGGTCTGAGTAGCATTGATGAAATTTTTTTAAATGTTAAATAATTTAGTAGGTACTTAATAAAAAGTGATTTAAATAATTATTAAATATTTATTTGTTTTTGGTATCTGACTGCCATAATTGTCTGTATTTTTTTAAGTAGTGAATAAAAACACTATAGGTAGGTTTATATTAGTGTAATAGTTACACTTATATATTTAATTTGTTTTATAATACAATGTAGGTAAGACAGATAGGTAGGTATATAATATTATAAACGAGTATTCTATTGAATGTTTAAAATGGAATATTTTGATTTTTAAATTGATTAAAACAAGATTTTTAACTGACAGTAGGATCACAAAATTTAAAAGTTGTGGCCTCGTTAAGCTTGATCCAGATGACATTTGTCAATTAGCAATATATGCACCTCAAATTTAATACTTTCTAATTCAGTGTCAGACGCCGTTGTTACTTATTATTCATATATGAAATATCTGTATCTTGTCATATAAATATACACTATGTTTTATGCACAATCATCCCCCTATATAGAGCCCGATAAAGAATGGATTTTAATAAATAGACATTAAGTTTATATAATAATGGTTTATTCAGTGTCTAAAATCACTTATAAATTAGTCAATCACTACTGACTTGCACAATAAGATTTTAGTTCAGATAAATAGCAGGGTCTGCGGCAGCATTCATCGATGATACTTCTTTTGACAGAGCGGCGGAAACGTGCGGGCATAAATGACATTTCTTCTTTCTTTAGGTATGGATAGTCAATAGCATTGAAGTCTTCGAGGTCTTTGTAATCCCATACTTCAAAATCTGTTGATAAAATATTAAATTTCGTATTGTTTTAATAATGTTTAGATTTTGAATAGAGTAAATAAGAAGGTACATTTTGTTCTCTGCTATAGCTTTTTAACACGTGGATAGATAATTGTTAAAATCCTACACTGAGAAAATAATTTAAAATAAAACTTTTTTAAAATTATTATTTTGTATTATATCTTGTAAAGTTGTAAACACTTTAAATTTGAATCAACAACAATGATTTTATAGAACTAAACCTACCTTAGAATTTAATTTTGAATTATGTATTATTGTTATTTTTAGGTTAGTTTGACCATTAAAGTATTTTTAAGGCAACAATTATGAACTCACCGGTTTCACCTCTTTTTTGTCCTTTTGGTACGTTGTACTTGTTATTGCATAGAGCTTTCATGATGTCCGCCAATTTAGAACCACAGTATTGCTGAGGTGAACGTTGGAGACGAACATTAGCTGTTACGATTTCGATCACTAATGCTAAGATGAATACACTCAAATACATATTTATCTTCATTGTTGATATTCTAAAATTGAAAAAAAAAAATGTTTAAATAAAGTTTTGGGTAATATAAATGAACGGCCAGTTATAATCATATACAATTTTTAAATATCAAACTAAAGTATACTGTCTATCCTTATAACATTACGGCTCAGCACTTAAAAAAAACTAAATACCTTGCTTAAATGATTGTTCAAATAAGTGTGGGTATGGTTTGCAGAATTGTGGTAAACTGATGATCGTCAGTCGTTGTTGGTCTTATATATAGAGACCTCGTCGCTGTTATAATATAACGCGGTAGTTCTATGTAAAGATCCAATAACTGAAAATAATTAAAACACATCAAATAACATTAATGTGATGATTGAACAAGGGTCAATATTATTAATATTTATATAGGGAAAATTAATTTAATTTTTGATTGACAGATTTTAAATGCGGGTGGTTTAATAATTGTTATTACATTTTCCCGTTACAACTTCTAAAGGTGAATAAAATGTCATTAATGACATGTCAAAATGTCAAAATGTCACACATCACATATCACATACTTATATATTATCTTGTTTCAAAACAGTTGACTTTTAGTAAAATAACCAATATATTTATACTTATATTTATATTTTTGTAATGGTATGTTACCCTAAGATTACTCAAAAACAAAAAAAAATTATTCGGCGTAAACGCGTTTTGTCTATGTTGCGCGTGTGCCAGAGAGAGAAAACTAACAGTGCGCTGATATCCTCTTAATCAATCAAATTTAATATTGTTAGAATTTATTTTAAAAATAGTATGTAATAAATAATAATAGGTATATAAAAAAAAAGGGGAAAGTAGGTAACCACTCTGCTGCATAGTTGGTGTCAAGTGTACCTTGTCATTAAGGAGGAAGTTACTGTCGGAGACCCAGACTAGTAAACGATATTTTTTCCTATCTTTGCTGATTGCATCCTTTTGTATAATAGGCAAGCGTTAAATACACCTAATATATTTGGCTCATATAATGTATAGATATATTTAAACACGAATTAATTTTACTTAATGAGTTTACAAAAATTTTATCTCTTGGCCGGTATACTCTTATCGATTTATATCATTATAATCACGTAGCAATTTAATTTACAACTCATAGTATGACTAAACCGCAGAGCGAAGTATTTAAAAAAACAAGAATTTATTGATAAACAAAAAAACGAAATCGATAAACGCAAAACGAAAATAATCTAATATCATTAATCATAATTAATGATAAAAAAATAAACAATTAACGTATAGTTATGTAACATAAAAAATTGCAAATAACGTATGTGCGTTGAACTTAACATTACTATTGTTTTTAAATCGTGTAGTCTATATAAGTATGAATATTATAAGTTATAATAGTGATTATAAATATTGATCGATGCTATGGTGGTAAACAAAGAGTTAGAAATTAAAATTATTTGTTAATTAATTAATTAAGGTATTTGTTTTTGAATTACAACAAAATAACAAAATCGCTACATGATAAATCGAGTGAATATCCAATGCTGTAAGAATATGAATTTTAAACGCTCATAAATATTTGATTTGACTTTCCGGTAGAGATTTTTTTGTTGATAAAGGTATACAAATTTATAAAAAATCTTGTATTAAATTTTAGATTCCAAAAACGATAAACGGAAAAAATCTAATAACGTTTGATAGTACAATAACGATAAACATTAAATTTATATAAACAATACAAAAAAACGATATATTTATTTTTAATTTAAGCTCTGATTATATCCCCTTTGGCCTTTACAATATACCTTAAAACTATTTCACTTAAAACTCTTCTTTAAAATGTCAAGAAGATATTTTTTTTAATCATTTAATCGTATATATTTGGACTGCTTTATATTTATTTGCTTTTATATTGTTATTTATTTAATAACACTGACAAAATAATAACTAATTGTGACTATTAATTTCCCAACCTATCGATATTAGAACTACGAATGTATTCAATAGTCATTATTAAAATCATACTAAAATAGTGTAATCGAATGCTTATATTGTATTATAATATGGGACACAATTGAAACACTAAAAATAGGTATAAAAGGTTAAAACGGTATGCAATCGAATGATGCCCATTACTGTAATGTGTGGAAAATCATTGCATTTGAAAAACGATTTGAGCGAATACACGGCCTGTCAACCTACAATATTATTAAGTATATTTTATGATATTATTGCTATCAAAGTAATTTATTTTACAATTAGATAGATACAGTAGGTTACCTATAGGTTGAAGTAATTTTTACCTAAAACATAGCATTATAAAATTTCATGTATGTTTAAAATATAATAACATATAAATAAGTACCTTTTCATTAAAAGTTTCAAGTTCACGAATAATACCTTTAAATTACAATAAAATACCTTAACTCATTATTTTTGTTTAAATATTAAAATATCTAGTTTCAGTTCTTATCTACTAAGTACTCATTAAACCCGATCATGTGCAACAGTCGAATATTCATGCCTACAGGTACCTGTATTTATTATGCTGTGTGCCAAATGTAATGCTAATATATTATGTAGACAATAAACATATTATGTAAACCAAACATAATATCACCTAAGAAAAACATATTAAGTTGAAAATTTGAAAAATTAAATTATTATCAACCAACGTTGATCCATTAGAAAGTTCATTTAACTTTTATGGAGAATCATTTGATGAAATCAAGAAGAAAATTGATACTTTTGTAAAAACTGTTAATGGCTCTTAACACTTGAAATGCTCTAAACTTGAAAAAGAAATTGATTATTTCAAAATCATGCTGAATAACAAATAACAAACTTCTTTAAATAAATACGTTGAAATTACAGATATAGAGCCATTAACTCACTGACGAAAATTTAAAAGACTCTATTATAAACTATAAAGTCAAAATACGAAGAATAAAAATAAGAAATTATAAGAATATAAATCTGATAATTTCTAATAATCTACATATTAAATTTTCTAAAGATAAAATATTTATCAATTATCGATTAACAAAAGAAAACAAACTATCTTATTTAAATATAACAAGTTAAAATTGTAACAAATTATCATGGTTGGCAAAAGAAACTTTGAAAACATATAGGTAGTTAAACATTTGTATGGTAAAATTCTGGTGGAGTTAAATTAAGAAAACAAGAAGTAAGAAAAGTTATTAAAATACATACCTATCAGTATACACGTTCTTCAAAATGTTGCTTAAAAAAAGTTTTAACGATTCACTAAAATAACTTCAGTTAAAATGTTGATATAATAATGAAAACGACAGTTCGGTACAAGACGTTTGTAACGAATGAATGAAAAACCTTTATCACACTCCTTAATATACCTCTTTCAGCTCTGTCTCTGAACATTAGGAGGAGGAATATCTACCAATCAGAAAACATTTGAATGAATATTATTAGTGGTTTTAAGTTCAGCTAATATACATTTTGATATTATGTAATCTTGATAGTGATATAGGCAACTTTGATATAAAAGGTTATTATTGTTACAATTATTATAGCTCATTAAATAATAAATATACCTACCTATCTGAGGGAAATTCTGTTTACATTTAAAAATTCTATTATAGGAAATGATGTAATACTTGGAGGTATTAATCAATGTAGCTCATTAGGTTTTTAAATTTCATTTAGGTAATACTATTTTAATAAAATTAGCATACATCTATAAATCATCGTCTAGTTTGAATAAAACTGATTTTATTAATAATTTAGAAGATTTCTCAAAGGAATAATATCTTCAAATTTCAATCACACGTGTTATGCGTAGGTTTATAATCTGTGGATAAATATATATATAATTATATTAAATATAATGATTGAAAATAAAATATGTATTAAATATTTAAACTTGCTTAGTAGCCATGACTTTAAATCGTGTATAAATGTTACTTTTGGTAATACTAACACATGTATAGATCACATCTTTCATCAGAAATAATCAGTCTTTTAATAATATTCATGGGCACATTTATTAATACGTGTTTATGGATCATTATAGTACAAACGCTGTATTAACTATTGGTTCTTCGTGAAATATTAAAAGTAATATTTTTGATAATAATAATAAAATGTTATTAACATAAACAATTTAATTATACAAATTGGACAGAGATTTTAAATTTAAACGACGTAAATGAAGCAGTTGACTTACTCACAAATATTATTGGAAATATAATACAAATAACCAAAGGTGGGCATTAGCTTGTTAAAAAGTTAATTTTTAACTTAACTCGTTAATTATTTTTGTTTTTAACTTATTAACTTATTCAGTTAAAATGTGTATTCTTATAACTTAATTTTGTATAGTTGATTATCATTGACGGGAAGTTAAGTTAATTTTCTTTTCATGTCATGTGGAATCAGCTAAACAATACTGATTCGTTGACTCTTTTTAGGTTTTGGTAACCAAAATTCAAAAATCGGCTGTTTAATTATATAATACAAGAGAATTATAAAAAATATAGGAACCTAAATGTAACTATAAAAACAGGAAGAGAACGTCATGTTTTTTCAATCAAATCTCTAACGTGAAAATTAATAGCTATACTAAAAAAATACAGGAATTCATTAATGAATCATGAGATCAGGGGTCTCCAAACTTTTTTTACGTCGAGCCAAATCTGAAATACGCTTTGGCATCAAGGGCCAAAATGGTATAGATGGAGAGGTAATGTATTTGAAGATATAATATAAGTATTATTTTTAGTAGTTGATATACCCATTAAAAACATCAAAACATATATATTTTCAAAACATCAAATAGTTTAGCGAGTTGGTTCGTAAGTTGGAGACCCCTGAATTAAATAATTATCTCAATAAAGAAAACAACATATACATAAATCAGCAGAATAACATTTTAACTGATAACATTAATATTGCGAATGAATTTAACTTCTTTTTTGTCTCTATAGATGCTATAATATATCAAATAAACTGAAAACATGATATACTCGTAATTATATTCCTTTAATCTTTATTCTACACTAATGAAGAAATAAAAAAATATATTTTAAATATTAAAAACTTGAACGTTCAATAGATGAGAGTTAACAAACAAAATTTTAAAAAGTATTATTAATAATATTCTTACACTATTACATAATATTTTTTATCTCGTTTTTACTACAGCCGTTTTTTCCACATAGGTAGGTAGGTATAGGTACATTCAAAAATACCATCACTATCCCATTATATAAACTAATGAACAAAAATTACTGTAAAAATTTATTATCGTCCTATAGCACTTACAATTACACTAACTAAAGTTTTGGAAAAGCGCATTAATGATGGACTGTATACGGTATACCTAACTTCTTACAAACATGCATGTTGCTAAATATTTTAAAAAATCAATTCGGCTACAAAAGAAATAAAGGCACCGATCTTTATGACAGTTATATTAGTCATATATGTATAACAAATTAGATGAGGGAAAAACAGTAATTGAACATTATAAATTATCTTATAAGTAATTTCTTAGAAAATTGTAATCAAAAAGTAAAAGTAAATGGTACTTTAAGTGATCCTTATTATATCTCTTATTTTAAATCATGGAACACCATAAGGTATATTGTAAAGAAGACTTATTAAACATAAACCATGATGAATAATTATTTTGTTTTGCTGATGATACATACATTTATTATTATTTACTATACAAATAAAAATCACATTATATATAATGACACATCTACTAATGTATTAAGTAGGTATCATCAAAACATGGTTATAAACATGGATAAAAATATTTTTAAATTAAATTCAAACAAAACTTGTTTCATGAACATTGCTATAAATATAATTAATATAGTTATTCATCGAAAATAACAAGGTTTTTTAAGAGGGTTACACCCGCATGCGTTTTCTCTGTCTTACAAACGCATTATATAGCAAATTGTACGCAGATCACGTTTAGCTCTGTTAGCTTAAAAATTAGGTTAATTGACCTCTAATAATATTTAAAGGTAAGATTATTATCTAGTGAACGTTATAGGTTTTTTTTGTTAGATATTTTTAATTTTAAAGCAAGTTATGAGTATTTAAAAATGCACAAACAATTTACAGTTGTAAAACACTCATAACTTGCTTTAAAATTAAAATGTAAAAAAAAAAGCCTACGAGGTTCACTAGATAATAATCTTACCTTTAAATTTTAATAGAGGTCAATGCACTCTAATTTTTCAACTAACAGAGCTAAACGTGATCTACCGAGCGTATACAATTTGCTATGTTCTGTTTTTGTAAAACAGAGAGAACGCATGTGGGTGTAGAGCCATCTCAAGAGGATTGCAAAGGGAGAGTTTTTATGAAATTAAAAATAGGCAATTTTCAGTTGATACGCATGTGGGTCTTGTAAATGTGTGCGTAGTAAGTGATCATTATTCATTAGTGTGTGTGATTGATTGTATAGTGTAAAAGAAATATCAGAGTGCTCTCGTACGCGCACGTACAACCGTAGAAGTCAACGCCTCGGCACGGCCTTGTGGAAATGCGCGCGTGGATGGTAAAAATATGTACTTGTTTGTATGTTTTTTTGGTCGATCCTACTGATGGACCCGATAATGCGATAAGACTTCTTAAAACTGATATGAACGCGTAATTAGGTCTTCCTGGGATCAACCAGGCCACATTTTAAAATATTAAATTTATATTTCGAATAATCAACTTTAAATAAAATGTATAGTTGAGGAACAAAATTTAAAATAATTTTCCTGATCGATCTTAAGCGGACCTAATATTAAATACAAATCGCTTTTCAAAAGTATAATCGTACTACTACTTCTATCAGTATGATTGACAAATTCACTTGTCCTCTTAAGGCACTTAAAAATAATAGTAATGAATACCTAGTATAATAATATATACTATAATATATTATGTATACCTAATATAGTATATAATACAATATGTCAATATATAATGTAATTAACGCTAATAATAATGACTGTAAGACGTAAGTATAATTACACTTAAATTTTTTCAGTTCAAAACATTAAAAGGTAAAATATCTATTACCATCGATGCTAAACTTAAATTAGTTAAAATATGGTAACATCATATCAATAATACAACTGAAAATTTTAAAGATCAGATTATTATTCTATAAATTGACTATGCATACGGACATGCTTGGATAAGCAGTATTTTTTTTTTTTACCTTCAAATATAAGAATGGTTTCATAATCATAGCTATACAGTCAGTATACTCTTATGGTATTTGAACTTGGGGTGGTTCTTACAATATACCTACACATTAATTTACTTGACACAATTATAAACTCTTCAATTAAAATGTATAAAAAATACTATAGAACAATACTATAGAGACTGCAGTATATTATATTTAAAACAATTGTACGCAAAATTATAATGTTTAATACAGGAATTTGCACCTAAAATTAACCGGAACCCCTAACACCCCTAAAAACCCTTAAAAATCAAACTCTAAAACCCATATACCCAACCCGAATGATTCTGTTTTCAAAACATCCTAATTAATGAAAACCCGAATAAAATATTCTGGTTAACCAGAAACCCGAATAGTTTTGTTTTTTACAATCTTCATGTGATATATTATCATTTTGTAGATATGTATTTCTTTTTAGTGATGAGTTTAATTCTGTAATTAGTTGCTTATTAATAATTATAAATGAACAGTAAAAATTTTACGATTAATCATAAGTAAATTTAATAATAATTTTCTTGAAAATAAAATCCAATAAAACCATTAATTAATTCGGATTCAACCAAATCGCCTAATACTAAATTATATATATATATAATTTATTACTTAATATGTGTATAAAATAAATCCAAATATAGCCAATAGCAGAATAAAATATAGACATGGTCTCAATAAAACTGAACAACGTATTGACAGTCGTGAACAAAATACTAAGTACTAATAAATTAAAGTAATAATATCTATAAATAATAGAATATAATATAAAATAATTATTTGCCAACCAACTTCCCAAGTGGTATTATTATAATTTAGTAACGAATATCGTAATTTGTGGCTATACTCCGGAAATTGCGAAATCATAATTTATATTTTAATTTATTTCTCTACGCGCGGCTCAACGCCCTTATGACCTACCTATTTTAAAAAGATATCAGCACACTATTTGTTTTCTCTCTCTGGCCCACGCGCAACATGGACAAAACACATTTCTACAGAATTATTTTTTCTATATTTCTAAGTACTCTTAAAGTGACGTCACCCATTACGAAAAAGATGGAGAATAATAATTTTGAGGGAACGACATATCGATTTGTCTAAATATTGTCTCAAAACAATTTAAACATAATATAAATTTACATTTTTTTGTTTAATTTAAAAGTCGTATACAAAATCAAATAACAATAAAATATAAAATCGATATGTCATTCCTTCAAAAATATTATTCTCTATTGTTTTTGTAAAGGTATATTTTACTCTAAATTACTTAAAAATATAGAAAAAATAATTCTGCGTTATGCGTTTTGTCTATGTTGCACGTGGGCCAGAGAAAAAAAACAAATAGTACGCTGACATCCTCTCAAACATTTTAGTTAACTTATTATAACCGTCGACTTGGCAAGTGATAAATTGTGTCACCCTACGACGCACCTGTCACGTATAGTCAAGTTTGTTCTTTTTACATTATTTTTTTTTGTTAAGTGACAAGTATAATGTAACTGAGTAATTGTAAATTTTTGTTGCTGTTATTATTAACTCATCCTACAATTTGTAAGAATATTTTTTTCACATTTCCTAATGTTTATAATATAATAATATTATTCATAATATTTATATAGATTTAAACTTTATAAAACCATAAAAGAGAGCCTATTGTACTTGTAAGAACCACTTTTTTGATATAAAACCCAAAAAGTCCAAAATAAATACAAATGTAATGCAATTACTTCATGATATTTTTAAAAAAAATATCCAAATTGTAGGTATGGTCCTTTAAAATTGAAAATTGAAAATCGACTTCTTAGAAAGCCTACTTATTTTGCAAAGAATTCATACATATATTAAAAACTAAAATCGGACATTCGGAAGCGTGTGTGTAATTTACCACCGCTTATTGGTCTAAAACGTACGAAAAATACGTGTGATACGATCCCCTTAAAAAATTTAATTTTAGCATGGTCTTAGTACAAGAACGAAACAAACAGTACGTAAGTAGGTAGTAGGTACCTACTTAATCTCTAAATGTAAAACAGAATTTCGGAAAATAATCCTCACCGATGCTGGCAATAAGTTGGAAATGGAGTTAAATATTGATATTTCTTATTAGTTTGTTTACAATCTTTGGACTAGGTATATAAAAACATTTTAAGAGGACGCTGCCCATGCGTTTGTTGTCTCCGTCTTATACAAGTAGTGCGACATATCAAATTTGAGTTCACTAGTTCCAATAGTGTGCTGTTAGTTTTGATATTAGAGTAAATTAACCTATAATCAAACTTTTAGGTAAGAACAATATCTATGCTTAAGGGTTGGAGATTTTTCCGATATTTAATAATTTACAAACAACTAACAAGATATTGTCATGTGAAATATCCCAAATTAAAAATGCTCATATCTTGCTTTAATATTAAAATATCAAATAAAAACCTACTTTTAAGCACAGATATAGTTTTCACCTAAAATTTTATAACAGGTTAATTATTCATCCTAATATAAAACTAACAGCACACTATTCAAAACTAGTGAATGAAAATTTTCTATGTCCTACGTGTGGAAGAAAAAATGTAATTATTATTATTTTATAAACAATATATGATGTACTCCAATTTATTATGGTTGTTATATTTATACAGTAATACTAAAGTTTTATAATCACAAAATTAAATGTGATCATTTTAATTATTTATAATAATAATACAATTTATAGTTTAAGAATCCTTGTCTAGTTGTCTCCAAACCTATAGCTTCCGGAGACCATCATTTATCATTTTACATATATTAATATTATCTACATTTAATGTAATCTTATATTACATTCTCAAGTCTTAATTCTAAATTTGAATATTTTATAAATTTTTAAAGGTTTTCTTGTATATAAATTACTTTATTCACAATACTATAATCAAATATACTTTGTAATATCAATATATCATAGACTGACTAGCTGTCTTCGCTCGGAATTATTTTTCTTATACAATTATATAATTATATCATTTAATTTAAATTTAACATTATCCATTACAGTGACCTACTTGTAACCTACTGTAAAGCAGAGCGACACCCACTTGCCCACCTTTTTTATATTGACCTAATGACCTTATAGATAAATATTGAATCATTAGTAAACTGAATTATTTTTTTATTTTAATACTATCTAGTTTTAAATATTAAAAAAATATAATAAAACCAGTACGGTACAAATGACGTATTACTTGATATTTTAAGTTTTAACTAGTACACACTTCATAGACTGTCTAAATCATACACTAACAAGGTTACAAATGTACAATGTTATTCAACCGTATTCTGCGATAATGTAAGGACAAATTACCGATAGGAAAATGCGAGTTGCGTGTATAATGTATAGATGAAATATTATATTATTAACTATCGATTATCGTTAAGTTTTATATACCTATGTATAGTGTATACCTACATAATTCGAGTAAACGTGTTTACAATTTTATTAGGGAATCGAAAGACCGATACATTCAATTAAATGGATATCCATAGAATAGGTCACTAAAAATATTAAAATATACCAAAGCATAGCGATGAACGATCTATAAATAAAATAAAAATATTGTACAATTTCAAATTTGTATTATTATGTTTAAATTTGACGTCCCTTTAAATAAAGTAAAATGAAAAAAGTATTTAAAAATAGTATTTGATTTTAAATACAGATACTTTCAAAAAAGTATTTAAATACTGTGCCAAAGTACATTTTTCAAATGTATTTAGAATACGTATTTGAGTAGGTATAAGTGTGTAGTTCGGGATAAGATAAGACCGTGAATGTAACGAACAATGAATGCGAACGAGTGGCTACAGAACTAGCTCCATCTATTGGCGTTTTAATTTCGGTCAGCGGTTCAACCGTTATGTTTCGAATAAAAGGTACCGGTTCTCACTTGTGACCTTACAAGCAACATTGCTTTATATATAAGGAACTTTTGACATAATTTTAAGTGTACTAGCTTCGGCTGTACATATACTAAAATTGGAACGATACAGAGAAGATTAGCATGGCCCCTGCGCAAGGATGACACGCAAAATCGTGAAGCGTTCCACATTTTTTTTCGTCAGTTCGATCACAATAAATTCATAACAATTCTTATTTTTATGATTATCGTGATAGAAAAATGTACGCTATTATATTGATACATTTTTGATTTTTATGCGCTCGTGTTCGAATCGGTTTTCGCTACAATCAAAAGAAGATTAACATTTTTTTTCTAATTTAAATGGTACATTTGGAGGTATTTTCATATTTAAAACACCTTAAAATACTTATCTAAAAAAAACTGTGTTTGCAAATTTTTTAGATTTTTTAGTGACAATTTAAACATATAAAAAGAGGTGGGCAAGTAGGTTACAAGTGGGTCACTGTAATGGATGCCGGATGGTGTTAAATTTGAATTTAATGATATAATATCATTGTATAAGAACAACGATTCTGACCGAAGACAGCATTGAGTATATGATATTACAAAGTATATATGATGATATTATTGTGAATAAAGTAATTTATATATAACCTATTTACGTGGAACTTTGTTTTAAATTTTCAATCCTTAGCTATAAAAGTTGAGCAATTTATAAATTATAAATTTAATAAATTTTGTCAAATTTCGAACTTTAAATACCTATAAAAAAAAATTGTACTATTTTTCAACTGCTATAATAACATTATATCAGGAGCATTGCATTCAATTTTCACGCTTTTTTACCCAACAAACAATATTTTATTGATATTTATAGAAAAAAAACTAAAAAAATTGAAAACTGACAATGTCCGTAAACAGCTCAAAAAATTCAAATTATTTTCAATATTTTGTCGTGTATAGAAAATGCTAATATAAATATTCAATGAAATTTTCAAATTTTTTCTATGGACGTCAATAAAATTTGTTAGTTAAAAAAGCTTGAACATTTAATACAAGGCTCCTACTACATTGTTACAATGATATTTGAAAATATTAAAAATCCTTGGTCACAGTTTTTATTTATAAGCATTCAAAGTTCAAATCTTGACAAAATACGGAAAAATCTCGAAAATTAGCAAATTATTTTGAGTTGATAATTCATAAACATTTTTCTTTTTAAATCTAAGATTTGAAAATATAATACAAGATTATCCATAAGTTTGTCTCCCTTTATCGAAAAAAATGTCTACAAAAAAGTCAAATTAAATTTTTATGATCGTTTGAAATTCAAATTTTTACAACATTTGATATTTACTCAATTTCTCATGTAACAATTTTCTTATTTTGATGTAATTAAAAAATATATGACTGTAGATACTTGAAAATTTTACTGAATGTTTATATTAACATTTTCTATACACGACAAAATGTTGAAAATAATTTGAGTCTTTTTGAGCTGTTTACGGACATTGTCAGTTTTTAATTTTTTTAGTTTTTTTTTTCTATAAATATCAATAAAATTTTATTTTTTAGGCAAAAAAGCGTGAAAATTTCATGCAAGGCTCCTGATTTAATGTTATAATAGCAGTTGAAAAATATTAAAAATACATTGGCACAATTTTTTTTATAAGTATTTAACGATCGAATTATGACAACATTTATTAAATTTAAAATTTAATAATTATTTTGTAGTTGAAAATTTATAAAATGTTCAACTTTTATAGTTAAGGATTGAAAACTTTTAACAAGGTTCCACGTAAATAGATTATATATTATAAATTACTTTATTCACAATAATATCATCAAATATACTTAGTAATATCATACATTCAACGCTGTCTGATCGTCTTCGCTCAGAATCGTTTTTCATATATAATGATATTTTATCATTAAAATCAAATTTAACACCATCCGGCCATCCATTACAGTGACCCACTTGTAACCTACTGTTCAGCAGAGCGACACCCACTTGCCCACCTTTTTTTATATGTTTATAATGTCACCGAAAAATCTAAAAAATTTGTAAACACAGTTTTTTTTTAGATAAGTATTTTAAAACAAAATACGGAACAATCACAAAAATTAGCAAATTATTTTAAGTTGAAAATTCATAAAAATGTTTTTTAATATCTAAGATTTGAAAATTTAATACAAGATTATTCATAATCTTTATCAAAAAAAAAGTCTACAAGCAAATCAAATTTAATTTTTATGAGCGTTTAAAGTTCATATTTTTACAATATTGGATATTCACTCGATTTATCATGTAGCTATTTTGTTATTGTTTCGTAATTCAAAAACAATCTGTAGATACATGAAAATTTGACTGTACACTATAAAATGTTCAACATATTTTGACTTGCTTTGAGATGTGTACGGACAAATTCATTTTTTTAGTTTTAGATTCTGAGCGAAGCGATGAATGTATTGATTTTATAATGATGTGTGTTTTTTTTTAAATTTTTTTTTGTGTCTGTCATCACCTTTAAGGACAGTAAAAGTGCTTGGATTTTCTTCAACAGTAAATTTTCTGATAAACTTGAAAAATTAATACAAGGCCTCTGGGTTATTGTTACAATAGCAGATGAAAAAAATTATCCATAAGTTTATCTACCTTTATCAAAAAAAAATGTCTACAAGAAAGTCAAATTAAATTTTTATGAGCGTTTGAAATTTATATTTTTACAACATTAGATATTAACTCGATTTCTCATGTAACAATTTTCTTATTTTGATGTAATTAAAAAATATATGACTGTAGATACTTGAAAATTTTACTGAATGTTTATATTAACATTTTCTATACACGACAAAATGTTGAAAATAATTTGAGTCTTTTTGAGCTGTTTACGGACATTGTCAGTTTTTAATTTTTTTAGTTTTTTTTTTCTATAAATATCAATAAAATTTTATTTTTTAGGCAAAAAAGCGTGAAAATTTCATGCAAGGCTCCTGATTTAATGTTATAATAGCAGTTGAAAAATATTAAAAATACATTGGCACAATTTTTTTTTATAAGTATTTAACGATCGAATTATGACAACATTTATTAAATTTAAAATTTAATAATTATTTTGTAGTTGAAAATTTATAAAATGTTCAACTTTTATAGTTAAGGATTGAAAACTTTTAACAAGGTTTCACGTAAATAGATTATATATTATAAATTACTTTATTCACAATAATATCATCAAATATACTTAGTAATATCATACATTCAACGCTGTCTGATCGTCTTCGCTCAGAATCGTTTTTCATATATAATGATATTTTATCATTAAAATCAAATTTAACACCATCCGGCCATCCATTACAGTGACCCACTTGTAACCTACTGTTCAGCAGAGCGACACCCACTTGCCCACCTTTTTTTATATGTTTATAATGTCACCGAAAAATCTAAAAAATTTGTAAACACAGTTTTTTTTTAGATAAGTATTTTAAAACAAAATACGGAACAATCACAAAAATTAGCAAATTATTTTAAGTTGAAAATTCATAAAAATGTTTTTTAATATCTAAGATTTGAAAATTTAATACAAGATTATTCATAATCTTTATCAAAAAAAAAGTCTACAAGCAAATCAAATTTAATTTTTATGAGCGTTTAAAGTTCATATTTTTACAATATTGGATATTCACTCGATTTATCATGTAGCTATTTTGTTATTGTTTCGTAATTCAAAAACAATCTGTAGATACATGAAAATTTGACTGTACACTATAAAATGTTCAACATATTTTGACTTGCTTTGAGATGTGTACGGACAAATTCATTTTTTTAGTTTTAGATTCTGAGCGAAGCGATGAATGTATTGATTTTATAATGATGTGTGTTTTTTTTTAAATTTTTTTTTGTGTCTGTCATCACCTTTAAGGACAGTAAAAGTGCTTGGATTTTCTTCAACAGTAAATTTTCTGATAAACTTGAAAAATTAATACAAGGCCTCTGGGTTATTGTTACAATAGCAGATGAAAAAAATTATCCATAAGTTTATCTACCTTTATCAAAAAAAAAATGTCTACAAGAAAGTCAAATTAAATTTTTATGAGCGTTTGAAATTTATATTTTTACAACATTAGATATTAACTCGATTTCTCATGTAACAATTTTCTTATTTTGTTGTAATTAAAAATCGAATGACAATAGATACTTGATAATTTCACTGAATGTTTATTTTAGCATTTTCTATACACGATAAAATTTTAAAAATATTTTGATTTGTTTTGAGCTGTTTACGGACATTTTCAGTTTCCATTTTTTTTAGTTTTTTTTTCTAAAAATATCAATTAAATTTTATTTGTGGAATAAAAAAGTGTGAAAATTTAACGCAAGGCTCCTGATATAATGTTTAATAGCAGCTAAAAAATATTAAAAATACATAGGCACAATTTTTTTTTATAAGCATTTAAAGTTCAAATTTTGACAAAATTTAATAATTATTTTGTAGTTAAAAATGTATACAATGTTCAACTTTTATAGTTAAGGATGGAAAATTTAAAACAAGGCTCCACGTAAATAGGTTACATATAAATTACTTTATTCATAATAATATCATCAAATATACTTGGTAATATCATAGGTTTACTGACCGTTTTCGCTCAGAATCGTAATTCTTATACAATGATATTATATCATTGAATTCAAATTTAACAGCATCCATTAGAGTGACTCACTTGTAACCTACTGTACAGCAGAGCGACATCCACTTACCCACCTTGTTTTAGTTTTTTTTCTGTAAATGTTAATAAAATTTTATCCGTTTTATGAAAAAGCTTGAAATTGTAATACAAGGCTCCTTATATATTGTTACAATGACAATTAAAAAATATTAAAATTATATGGACACAATTTTTTTTTAAAAGTAATTAAGGTTCGAATTTTGACAAAATACGTAAATATCACGAAAATGTGCAATTTGTTTTGAGTTAGAAATTCATAAAAAATCTATAATTTGAAAATTTAATACGAAATCCTTCATAAGTTTTATTCTTAATAGTAGTCTAAACATTTTAAAGATACGTAGCCATGTTTTTTTATAATTATCTTATTTTCAAATATTGATAAAATTTATCAAAACCACGAAAATATGCAAATTAGTTCGTAGATAAAAATGTATGAAATGTTCAACTTTTGTAGCTAAGGATTGAAAATTTAAAACAAGATGTATCAAGGTATTTTGCAACCACAAAATCTAAAAATGAACTAATCAGAGTATTTTTTAATAGATATTTCAAGTTCAAATTTAGGTGAAATTTGATATTTAAACGAAGGTTAGATTTTAGATATTTTTTTGTAATTTAAAAATATTACTATCATATAGGCTGATAAATCGTGTTCGCTCAGAATCCTTTATAAATACAGTAATTTTATACTATTAAATTCAAATTTAACATATCCCATACAGTGATCCACGACACCTAATATACAGGGGTAATTCCTACCTTTTTTTTCTTCCCTATTATTAAGAAAAGTACTGGGAATATTTAATTTTGGCCCTAAAAAGTACCAACAAGATCTGTTTCCTACCAAAAACCATACTCAAAATTAAAAAACCAAGAATTTTGATTGTTTTAATAGCGTGATGCGTGATACGAAAAAAACACATATCATTGTAAAATCAACGCTTCACCTAAAATCTAAAATAATTAAATTATATTTAATATTATACTAAGTGAAGTTGAATAATTATTATTTATAATAGTTATATTATAGTTTTTGACGCAAAATAAATTTGCGTTTAAAAATATTATAATAAAAATAAAAATTCTGAATGTTTATCAATCATCAAGTTCCTAATAACTTTATATTATATTATGTTATGTTTTTTATGTTACTGTTATCTTAATATTATTAATTCCATTACTTAAGCATTTAATTATAGTAAAAGTTCTATTGTGCACAAAAAGTGTAAGTTAATTAGATGCATAGGAACATAGGAATATAAGAACTTGTCGAATAACATGGTTTTTTGGGTAACTTAAACAATACGTTCGTCTTTTTTTTAAATTTTTAATCATGCGTTTACAAATATATTATGATTACAACAAAATTTAACTTGTATGTTACTTATGCGAGTTTACAAAATTAATCTTTAATAACTACAGTAAAATAATCTTAAAGTATATAAATAGAACTTTAATATTGTTTATTGAATACACAGAGAGTTGATAAATTAAATAAATATGTTGATAAATAAAATATAATTACAAAAATATTTTTCATTTTTTTATATTAAAATCTTTGTTTCCAGTTACTAAAATAATCTTAAAGTATATAAATAGAATTTATTAAATATTGTTTATTGAATACATAGAGAATTGATAAATTAAATAAATATGTTGATAAATTAAAATATAATTAAGTACAAAAATATTTTTCATTTTTTTATATCAAAATCTCCGTTTCCGGATCCACCAAAACCAAATCCAATACCTCCTCCTGATGGCCCACCACTTTGACCACCTGCACCACTTCCTAATTGAGATACTTGATTTTGAGCTTGTAAGTTTCCAGAAACACCATTGAATGTAGCTCCTGAACCAAATTCTTCGCCTTCTTCGTAACCTTCCCCTGTTCCTGACCCAAAACCTTCCCCAAATCCTGCTGCTTGACTATTTCCAAATCCGTTACTTTGTCCACCTCCAAATCCACCTCCAAATCCACCTCCACCATTACCTGCCACAAAGCCATTTCCAGATGCTACTCCAGAAGTACTACCAGTACCTGACCCAAATCCACTTCCAGATGTACCACCAGTACCTGACCCAAATCCACTTCCAGATGTACCACCAGTACCTGACCCAAATCCATTTCCAGATGTACCACCAGTACCTGACCCAAATCCATTTCCAGATGTACCACCAGTACCTGACCCAAATCCATTTCCAGATGTACCACCAGTACCTGACCCAAATCCATTTCCAGATGTACCACCATTACCTGACCCAAATCCATTTCCAGATATACCACCAGTACCTGACCCAAATCCATTTCCAGATGTACCACCAGTACCTGACCCAAATCCATTTACGAAATTACCCCCTGATACTCCACCATTACCAAAATTCCCAGTCGCCCCTTGATTATTACCTCCTCCAAAACCTTGTCCTCCACTACCAGAAGAAGTACCTCCAAATCCACTACTTCCCCCAAAACCACCACTTGTACCAGAAGTACCAAATCCATTTCCGTTACCAGACTCATATCCATTTCCAGACCCAAATCCATTTCCATTACCGAACTCAAATCCATTTCCACTACCAGATTCAAATCCATTTCCGGTTACAGCTCCAGAGGTACCTGCACCATTACCTGAACCGAAGCCATTTCCAAAACCTGCTCCATTACCACTACCAAACCCACTTCCAAATTCTGCTCCATTACCACTACCCATTCCATTTACGAGATTACCCCCTGATACTCCACCATTACCAAAATTCCCAGTCGCCCCTTGACTATTACCTCCTCCAAAACCTTGTCCTCCACTACCAGAAGAAGTACCTCCAAATCCACCACTTCCCCCAAAACCACCACCCGAACCAGTAGTTCCTATTTCACTTCCCTCGCCAAATCCATTTCCGTTACCAGACCCACTTCCGAATCCATTACCACTTCCAGCTGCTCCGTTCCCAAATCCTTCATTATTGTTATTCGAATAGCTTGCTTCTAAAGCACCTGCACCATTATTAGATGCACTATTGAAACCTTGTCCTTGGCCAAATCCATGAGATGAACCACTACCAATGCCTGATGCTCCAGCTTGGCCATGACCAAAGCCATTGGTAGAACCAGAAATTTGAGCACCACCTTCCATTATAAATTGTCTAACTAAGACAGTACTTTTTGATTGTGCACCATTACCTGATTCAACAGGACGAGATGATTTGAATTCCGATTGTTCGTATACTTGAACTCCGATGATTGGACGACTGATTAAAATTGTCAAGAAGACCAAACTCTTTAACATAAACAAATTAACATAAGTATAAATATTAAATAAGAAAATAGTCAAATATGTTAATTAATAATTCATCATATTAAACAAGTAATATTCCATTAAGCTAACTAATTAGAGTTTCAGATTACGATAGATTTCAATATCACCACATTTAATATATATCTTTTTGACCTATATTGACCTATGTGTCTTTATAAAATGTCCGTTTAGTTAATTAATGACATTAAATATGATATAATAGAAATTTGTTTTGTGTTTATTTGAATGCGAAAATTACAAATAATACAAGTGAGTAGATCCATCTTAAGAATATAGGTACTAATATACTAAATTAATATATTATATGTTATACACTAATTTAATATTAATTAAATAACTTTTTTCAAATAAATGTATAGTTTATTAGTAGGTAGTATACCTACCTACCGACATAAGATCTATTATGTTTGTCTATGCAATCCTAGTTAAACCGTTAAAATAAATTTGTCACCTTAGTAGTTAGTATGACAAATTAGATATGTATAGCTATTAAATATGTAAGGTAGTAAAATATACAGAAATATTTTAAATCAGAACGTGATTCAAAAATAATTAATGATAACATAATATAGGTAGCCATATAGGGTTTTATACTTTTAAGTGAGTCAAAAAAACGGTAGAATATTAAGTAAAGAATCTTAGGTACGTATAGTTTATAATTAATCATATTTACCTACATCATAGGCGCAGATAAGAGGGCTTCAGGGGCTAATCCCCGCTAAAAAATGTCCATAGCCTTAACCCCCCCCCCCTCCCGCCAATCCCAAATGCTATTTGTGCCTATGACCTACATGTGTAAATATCTGACTTTGTATATAATAGTCAGGACTTGAAAGCATTTCAGGTGCCCTAAGCACTGAACAATGTTGGTACCCAATGAATATAACTAAAAAAATCGGAGAAATTGGTCTGCTTTATCGAGTGTATCTCGTTATTGAATAGATAAATGTAATGAATATTATATTAATATTAAATTTGAATTCAATAGAAAATCTTTGGACGCGAAGAACGATTCTGAGCGGAAACGATTAGTCAAAATAGTCAAACTATAGTTTTACTAAATATATTATGTCATAATTTGCATTGCTATTAGTAATTTATCTTACTTTTAACAATACTGCAAGTTAACTTATTTTTTTCGTAAAAACATCATATTTATTAATTATAATGATAATATAATATAATATTACCTATATAGTTTATACTTTATATACTTTATAATACATTTAATATTATTTTTATTGACTTTGAGACAATACCGATTACCAACTACCGTAGATGATGGGTATTAATAGGTTCGTGGCAAAAATAGGCAATAATTTAAACTTAATCTAAATATTTTGAAAATGTAATAAAATATATTAATATACATAAATGTTTTATGTCTCCACGAAAAATAATTATAAATTACACCTAAAATTCTAGAAACCATTATTTTTATTAAAATTTGATTTAAAAAAAAATGTTTTTAAAGAGGTGTTATTTAGATTTTACCATGTTGTATTGTTGTATGTTTGTATTACATTTTCAAGCCTTAGCTATCAAAATTCAAAATTTTATAAATTTTTAAATACAAGATAATATACAAATGTTGTGATTTTGTGAAATTCATGAGATTCAAAAGCTCATAAAAAAATCATGCCCATGTATTTTTAATATTTTGAAATATATGTAAGAACAATTTTAATATTTTGAAACAGATGTAAGAATAACTTATGTACAATCTTTATAAGGTTTTTAAGATTTTTAAACAAGACTAAAAATGTTTTTAAGCCCTACAAAAAAAAAAAACTAAATAAATTAAAAATGTCAAATATCTATAGCAGCTTAAAAATAGACTATAAAAAAAATATTAAAATATTATTTTTGTAAATATTTAAAAATGTTCACTGTGTATAGAAAATTTGAAAATTTGAATAATTGCAAAATAAAAATCATTATTTTAGACTATTTAAATGATAAATCTTTATTATACGTTTGAAAATCGTCACAACTTGAATTTGGATTGCACATAAATAACGTACCTATATGTGGCTGTATTTTATAATTTAAAACAGTTTTAAAAATATTTAATTTGTATACCTATAATACGCTTTAAAATACATAGGTATACCAGGTATGATGTTCTCACTGGAATTAAAAAAAAGTTTAGCGTTAGACTCATATTTATTTTGAATAAGCTTTGGAAGTTCAAATGTTTACGTCATTGGATATTAAATAATATTTATACCTATATTATATTTTTTTCCCGAGTAAATTAAGATAGTTTACTTTAATTATTTTTTGGAGCAACTTTTTGGTTGTTTATGCCCTTAGCACGTTCTTATTTTGTTATTGATTAATCCTGCCATTAGTAAGTATATAATACAATAGTTTGTTAGTTTATAATACCTAATTTTTTATCAAATATTACTTGCAGGTATAAACTTCAAAACAAGTATTTTCAGGACACATAGGTACTTGGTATTAATCTTTAATAATTGAAATGATTTAAATGTGATTATTATGTGTTTTAAATAATTTAGCAAACATTTGGGTTTAATTTTTCGAATGATAAATACTTCGTTAATTATACATATTATACCTACCTACCTACCTACCTAAGACTTACGTATTTGAATATTTTGTTTCAAAACTTAGTATAATATTTAGAAAAATATAATAAACACTTACCATTGGAGTGTAAGAAGCCATGATTAATCGTTGAATGTATCTCTGCAGAATAGATTATGGGCTTATATAGTGTGAGATTGTTATTTATTAGAAAGAAACGGAGGACACACGACCCCCTACTCACTTATGCAATAACACCCCGAACGTATTATCCATACAATAGCATCCGTCTTATTATATAAGCCAACGAAATTCATTGAAACTTTATTTAGTGATATTAATAATATGTACCTATAGTTTGTTTTATTTCCTTATTTGAGAAGACATTCTATTAGAAAAATTAATCAAAAATGAATGTACAATTTCACCACACATTACATGAATAGTTAAATGTATGACCTTAATAGAAGACAAATGTCTTTCAATGATTAAAAACAATAATTGTATGACGTATTTTTGTGTGAAAATTTAAAATATCATCTAAACAGTAAACATTAAACATAATAATATAGATAATTTAAGTTTAAATTAATATGTACATTTTATTTATAAGATACATTTAATATATTATAATAACTACATAAATAGTATATGGTACCGACTAATTAATTTATTGTATATAACAAATTAATGTTTTTTTTTAAATAGGTAATACTCAAATTTTCCATAATCCCTAAGATCAACATTGTTTATTTGTACCCGAATTACTTATTTATTTTACGCAAATATCTCAACATACAAATATATAATGTGTCAATGCATCAGCATAATAAAATACTATAAAAAAATATAATTACACATTTACTATGAAGTACACTACGTCGTTAATTTACTGCTGCCTAAATAGGTAGGTAAATGTATAGGTCATATTATATCGTATAGTAATGATAATAATTTTTGATATTCTACTTTTTTGGAAGAAATATTAGTTTATTATTACAACTGCAAGAAAAGTAATCATTTTCAAATGTTTAGATAAAGTATCAAAATTGTACCTATTCGAAAAAAAATTTTAACGTACCTACATACGTACGATTAAATATAATTTTAATTATATTATTTTCACAATTAGATTATATTTAAAATGTTTAAGAAGTACCTACTTATATTAAAATATATGCCTATTTTAAATTCAGAGCCAGGGACTGGAAGCTTGACGATTTTTACGGTTCCGGTTCCTGTTTGGTTCCCAGAAAAACTAAAATTTCAGTTTCGGTACCGGTTCGGGTCCTAGAAAAAATAAAATGTAGGTTTCGGTTCTTAAAAAATAAAAAATTGTTACCTGTTTTGGTTTTATACTTGTATAAAAATTTGTAAAGTAAAAGTATCGGTTCCGGTAAGGTTCCGTTTTTTAAATTAATTTAAATAAAAGTTCCAGTGAGGTTCCACGTAAATAGGTTATTCTGTAACCAAAGTATCTAAAATATATAAAAAAAATATGGTTTTTTTTATAGTTATTTTATGTTAAAGTTTAGATAAAATTAGATACTTCAACAAAGAAAATCGATTTTAGTTTTGTGTTATATCTTATAATATTATTCATGGGTACTTGAAATGTCTAAAGTATATTATTATATACAAATATGATAATAAACAAATAGTGATAATTCAACTTAACTGGCTACTGTATTAATAGTAACAATATAAATATAATATAAAATATATATAATAATATAGGTATCCTAGGTAGGCTGACAAACCATCTCCGCTCAGAATCGTTTTTTGTATACAATGATATTATAGGTAATTTAAATTTAACACCAGCTATTACGGTAACCCACTTGTAACCTACTGTACAGCAGAGTGATACCTTTTTTTCTCTATTTTTTAAACGCAATACTTGTTAGGTTAGGCCTAACCTACTTGTTGAACTCAAAGTAATGCTACTTGACCAGATAAAAAAAAATCTAACTTAAGAATAATTTGATTACAGACTACAGTTTTGAAAGGTACTTCGTTATGTAATGTAATTTAATCATCAAAAAAA
Organism: Sitobion miscanthi; assembly: GCA_008086715.1. Classification (NCBI taxonomy): domain Eukaryota; kingdom Metazoa; phylum Arthropoda; class Insecta; order Hemiptera; family Aphididae; genus Sitobion; species Sitobion miscanthi. The sequence continues at coordinate 12,636,087 of CM017803.1, read as the reverse complement.
GTAACATCCTGAACACTGCTTTTATATGTGGATATGTGTATTTTTTTTTCCAATAACTATGGGAGTAGACATCTGAAATCACGTTGTCATTTCGAACAAAATATATAGGGTATGCCTAAAGTCATAACTGTATTCTCAAGGACCACTATGGGGAAAATATATATTTGTCCAACGGATCGTCAGGTATGGCACCGTCTGGGTAGTTATCGGAATTTTATTGCTAATATGAGAAAGCAATAAATACCTATAATATACTTATATAATTTATGTAGTAGGCATATAGTCAAATCAGGCATTTTACTAAATGCCTAGGCAAATAGTCAAAGAGTTTAATTTTTATGCAATTTCACTATCCACCTAGACATTTAGTTAAATGCCTATTTCAAGTCAGACAAATAAGAAAAATGAAACGTTTTCTATTATTTTAAACATTTAAATATATATTATTTATTAATTATTAATCGCTATTTTATATAAAAAAAATTTTATTAATTATAATTAGATATATAAAACACGTAGGTTTATGAAATATTTTTAATTTCGTGTCCATCGATACGAGTATAAAATAAATGAATAAAATTGATATATTATACTTACAAATTTTTGTTAATTTTTGGTCGTTACTTGTTGTTACATTTTATTATTTAGTGACATTTTTTGGAACATTTAACATTTTTTTTAAAACAAAAACACCGACCGGTTTGACATTGCCGCTTTCCTGTTTGACAGTGGCATTAACAAAACCTTGTCAATTGAAAATTGATAAGTTTCCTACTGCTTCACGTAAGGACACAAATTTGTATTTTTGTACTTTGCTGTCTTCTAAACCATTATTTGAAACTAGTTGAAGTTCTTCTCTGCTACAAAAAGACAAATTTGTGTCTTTACATAAAGCTGTAGCAAACTTATCAATTTTCAACGGAAACGGAATTTTTTTTATAAAATAGCAATAAATAATTAATATAGATAATAATATAGTTAAATGTTTAAAATAATAGACAATTTTTCATTTTTATTATTTGTCTGACTTGAAATAGGCATTTAGTTAAATTGCATAAAAATTAAACTCTTTGACTATTTGCGTAGGCATTTAGTAAAATGCCTAATTTGACTATATGCCTACGACATTACATTCATCTATCATTGTCATAGTATGATGTAGTTATTGTCATTCATGTAATTTATTAATACCGTACCTATGGGCAAGGGACCGTGGCCATTCACTATACAGTGAGTGGTTATTTTTTATGTGAAATAAAAATATTGTCATTATTCGATAGGAATGAAGTACATTGTATCTATCTTATGTTTATAGACACTAATCGATGAGTAGATATTATCCCATGGGTTGTGTGATGTTTTTCTTATACTGACTTATTATTGTTATGTAATAATGATATTAACATAAAAATAGGTAGGTACGTTTTCAAAAATTAAATGTAAAACTCATACAAAGTTAGAAAATAACTTTGGTTTTTAAATTAAGTTTAAATTATTTATAAAAACATACACGTACGGTGCCTGTAAATAAGTATAGACCGCACTACGTTACACGATATATCGATATATAGGTATACCTGCTTATAGTAACAAAACATAAATAGGTATTAAAATAAAAGTACTATTCTTTACAAAATAAAAAAAAAATCATTTGAGATTTATGGATATTGAGGATTATATTATACTATTATAGGTTATTGTCATATGAATTGGGACTTGAGCCTGGAGCAAAATTATCAAACTCCTCTATATGGCCCTGGCATCAATGAATAATTAACTTCATAGTTCATAGTGAGCAATTAGCACTATCGAATGATATTATATAAATATTATCTATTAAAGATAAACACACCGATCTTTATTTAAAAAAAAATTATATAATAGCTATTGAAATAAAAAAAGATTCACAAAAATTATGAAATAATGCTGAAATATCAAATATGAGCGTTCGTTATTCAATATTAGGTATGTGTATTTTAAACTGAATTTAATAATTAGGTAGGTATTAATTATATTTTGCAAGACAGAATTTTCCCCACCTATTCAAAATTATAAATCATAACAATAAATTTTGAACACAAAAGATACCCATGTATAATTACAAGTGGAGGGGGGGCAATGTGTTAAAAGGTACCTACTTTTAACAAATTTTATTTGCAAAAAACTGAAATCATATAAATATATTGTTTTTTTTTTTTGATAGTAATCTAATTTATCAGATTTTAAAATAAGTTTGATTTTTACATAAAATAAGTCATAAATTATAAATGTGAACCTTTTTTATTAGTTGGTAGAAAGATCATGGATCGGTATAGATAGTGGATATAATATTATCATATATAAATACCTATCAATATGTGATTTTGTATCGTGTCAAGCACGAAAATTGTTCAGCATTTTGGTATTATAGTATTCTATGTATTCAACTTATGTTTGAATAATCTAATTATTTCCCATAATGTGGTTTAGGTACATTTTATTATTTTATTAATTTAAAAAAAATTAGATTCTAAGGGAGGATTAACGTGGGATAGCACACTCGATTTGTTCCTAAATATTATCATGTTAAGGATTATTCGACAAAATTAATCGTTTTATAGCTTTCGGTTTGAAGATGGAACGATAAATAATTAGAAATAAATTCATTATAATTTATACATTTTATTCTGTTTCTGGATTATACCTTATTTTAAAATTATTTTGCATTTAACTAATGGCGAAATTAGAGTGAACTATTGCAGACCAATATACCTTAATTTGTATATATTATTGTAATGCATTAGGGAGATCAAAATTTAAAAGTTTTTCAAAAGCTCCAGGAAAAACAAAAAACAATTTATGGAAAAGCTGGAATTTCGATAAAATCAATTTGGTTTTTGGTGTAAATGGTAAATTAAAAAAAAAAATATTGCTGAAGATACAAGATACTGTAGATTTTTATTGAATGTTTATATCAGCATTTGTATACATTATTAAATTTTGTCTCATTTTTAGCTTTCTATAGACATATGACATTTTCGAATATTATTAGCGTTTTTCAAATTAATGACGATAAAAAAAATTTCGCATGATCAAAATACTTAAAAATATGATACAACTATACAAGATTCCTCGTAAGTTATTTTTAGTGGAAATTAAAAAAAAAAGTTGAGCGTAAATCCACAATATTTTATTAATTCGTGGAAATCACAGAAAATAGAAAATTATTTTGAGTTAGAAACAGGACTTGCATTTGAAAAAAAAAAAATCCGTATTATGTTATTAACAATTAAAATGTTATACAATTTTTGCGTTTGTCGTTATACAGAATTAAAACGTTATCCAAGTTTTGCGTTTATCATTATATAGAACTCAAACGTTATATAAGTTTTGCTTTGCGTTAATCGTTATTTAAAATAGTGTTACTAATCTACTAAATTAAAAAAAAAAACTAATGCGGGTAGGTAATGACTAAAGGACCGGATACGGAATATAATATAATCAGTTTTTAGATTCTTAGATTGTTTGTATGAAATGAATGTTTCTACGAAACTAATAGACCTTTTAAATAAATAAATTTATATGATATTTAATAAAATATTACGTTTTGCGTTATTTTTCGTTTAATTGTTTTGCGGTATTTAATTATTTTTTATTATCGTTTTCCGTTATAATTACGTTTACAAATTTCAATCGTTTCTTGTCAAATATAACTTTATAATCATAACGTTATTATTACTTTTGCAAGCCCTGGTTAGATATCCATAATACATTTTTGTTTTATATCTAAGATTTTAAAATGTAATACAAGATTTCTCATAACCAATAATTTTGTCAACTGTTATAAAAAAATATATATCTACAGGGAAGCCAATTACATTTTTATGAGCCTTTGAAGATCAAATTTTTTCAACATTGGATATTCACTCGATTTCTCATGTTGCGATTTTCTTATTTTGATGTAATTCAATAACGAATAACTGTAAATACACGAAAATGTCACTAAAAATTTATTTTTTCATTTTCTATACTGCATACAATTTCCAAATTGCTTTGACTAGTTTTGAGCAGTTTATGGACATTTTCACATTTTCAAATTGTATAGGTTTTTTTCTATAAATGTCAATACAATTTTATTTGTTGGGTAAAAAGCGTGAATAATTAATATAAGGCTACTGATATATTGTTATTATGATAGTTTAAAAATATCAATCCTTTATTTAAAAGATGCTTTACGCACACCGACCCGTCCGGTAACCCTGCGTAGACATCGACGAGTAATGTGGCATGTAGTTTCCTGTGGGCCAAGTTATTATTATTTATAAAGAAAAAACTCATAAAAAATAAAAATTTTAAATATATAGGCACAATTATTTACTATAAGCATTTAAATTTTAAAGTTCGAATTTTGACAAACTTTATCAAATTTCAAATTGAATAATAATTTTGTAGTTAAAAATGTTTAATTTGTATAATGTGTTTTTTTTTGAAATTATAACTAAATCCTAATTGAATTATAATTTATTATAATAATGGTATAGTATTATTTAGTTTGTTTATGTTTTGGTTGGTACCTGCTGTATGATCAGAAATAATTTTAAATAATATATATCGATATCTGAATGGATTAATTTTCTCTGACGTCTGTAATAGTATAAATGCAACTGAATTTGCCGGAAACAAGATTTTAATGTTTAAAACATAAATAAAAATATACATAGTTAAAATATATAACAGAATATTATAATAGAGAAATGAATAAATACAATAAAATAATAAAATAATAAAACAATAGTTTTGTTGTGTGATTTAGTCAGTGGACATGCACAAATAAGTTGTATATGAATAAATAATTGTATATATTATATGGTAGCTATATTATAAATTATAATGATAAATGATAAATTATTGTGTTGAGTTGGAATATGCGTATGGCCCGTGCCGTTAGCCATAAGTAGCTGCTGCGCCGCCGCCGGCACCGCCGCCGAATCCTAGGCCACCGCCGAATTGACCGCCTCCGCCATGTGCTAGGGCTCCAATGAGTTGAGGCTTGTGGTGTAGACCGAAGATACTATGACCACCACCACCGCCGAATCCACCACCGACGCCGTAACCACCGCCATGACCAAATCCTGCACCGTGGCCGAATCCACCGCCATGACCAAAACCTCCGCCGTGTCCGAAACCACCGCCGTGTCCGTGCCCGTGACCGACACCGCCACCAAATCCGGCTCCTTGACCGGATCCGCCTCCGTAACCACCTCCCTGACCGGATCCACCGCCAAAACCACTACCTTGGCCAGCTCCGAAACCGTTTGCATAGCTCCCTCCAGTTCCAAGACCGTATCCACCGGTATTACTTCCAGAGCCACTTCCTGAACCAAAACCACCTCCGTGCCCGAAACCACCGGAACCGCTTCCCTGTCCATAACCAGAACCACTAGTACCACTTCCATGTCCATATCCGGAACCACCTGATCCGCCTCCCTGTCCATAACCGGAACCACCTGATCCGCCTCCCTGTCCATAACCGGAACCACCAATACCACTTCCCTGTCCATAACCGGAACCACCAGTACCACTTCCATGTCCATAACCGGAACCGGCAGAACCGCTTCCCTGTCCATAACCGGAACCGGCAGAACCGCTTCCTTGCCCATAACCAGTACCGACAGAACCACTTCCTTGACCATAACCAGTACCACTTCCCTGTCCAAAACCAGTACCACTTCCCTGTCCATAACCAGAACCACCGGCACCACTTCCCTGTCCATAACCGGCACCGCCGGATCCGCTTCCTTGTCCATAACCGGCACCAGTTCCGTAGTTACTGTTGGTTGATTCACCACCGATGCCATAACCTCCTCCGGCTCCTCCGGCTCCTCCAGCTCCTCCACCTCCTCCTCCTCCTGCACCTCCTCCACCCCCTGCACCGAAGCCAATGCCTATTCCCACGCCGCCAGAGCCATGACCAGAACCGGAACCGTAACCGCTGCCACCACCGGCGACGGAACCACCGGAACCATGGTTGATAGGGTGTATCGCACCGAAAATCACTCTTTTGGCCGTTACTTCATCAGTATTTTCAGATTTCGTATCCGGTTTCAGTTCTGTGGACTTGGATACTTCTGTACCCGTCACAGAACAGCTTATGAGGAAAGCCGTGGAAACTAGTACCTACAAAAATACAAAATTAAATATATATCACTTATTTTATATATATATATATATTACTTAGGTAATTTATTTTAGTTTTATACAAGTAAGTTTTTCTCTGCAAGTCAATATCATAATATATTATATACCTAGTTGAAGAATGGACACAAATACCTAACTTGTTATAGGTACCGAACTATATGTCTATATGATTATCCGAAGTTGATTATAATTGATATCAATTTGAACCTGTGTTATTTTGTTAGTTACCTAATATTGTGAAGTTAAAAAAACCGCATGTATAAAATATTATTATAATATAATCACTGAATGAGCAGAAAAATAATTTTAAAATAGGTACTACTACCGCAAAGACATATTCTTAAACGGATAAATTATAGGAACAGTATAACAATATAATATATAGTTTAATTATATTAAATAAAATAATATTATAATTATTTTGTATTGATAACTATGCCTAATACTGCATTTTGTACCCATTGCAATAAAAATGGATTACTCGTTCTAAAATAGTTATGATTTTTACGAGTATAAGAATGGTTATAGGTAAATTTTGTTTTAATTTCTAAGTTTGTGATTGGTATTTATTTTTTTTTAAAAACCGTAAAGTTATGTTGAGAAATTCAAATCTAATGTTTTTTGAATGCATGATAAAAGTTGACTTTTATAAATCTAAGTGTTAAGAGATTCTTTACAAAATATTTTGGTTGTAGGTAAACAAAAAAAATAAACTAGTATTTAATAAAAATTACTTACCAATGATGTGTGGAGAGCCATGATAGATTGTAGAATGTGCCTCTCTTGGCAGTTTCAGCAGTTTATATACTCCGAGTCCTTTACCTATCGATATCTACACGAAACGGGGATACCCTACTCATACATAACAATATACAATATAACTCCGAGTGACCGAGTCTATTTTACCGAATTTGTTGCTAAGATTGTACTATAGACACATAAATAATTAAAAAAAATAACTGTCTTTGTTCGCATAACTCTTCCAATAGAATTCATAATTTTAATACTAATAAATGTTTTACAAATAATTTTTTTAAAAAAATGTTACCCAATTTAGAAGACAGACTCTTTTATTAACTCTAAAAACATACAGAATACAACTATTTTATTTTCATTTCTGTAAAATTATAATGGTTTTATTGAAAACTAAAAAATTAACTATTTAGGAACACTGAATTATAAAAGCTTAAGAAATATATTTGTTTTTGAAATGGACTTCCTGAAAATTAAAATATTTTACTTTTTATTAAGATTTTAATAAATAATAATAATCGATAAATTAACTTCAATTCAATATAACTAAATATTAAAATACATGTAGGTATATTATAATAGATTATTAGCCATCTTAAAAAATTAACTTTTTACTAAAAAATAGTAAACACTTGCCTATCAATAATTATTTGCCATAAAAATGCTTATAATACTCATACAATTATAGAAGTTGTTCCTAATAACTATAAAATATACCAGCCATTTAAAATCTGAAACGTTTGGGTGTATTATTAATTGTGCGTTCACAACTAAATTTTAGATTCATGGTAGAATAATATTTTGTTTTATTTAAGGATATTACATTTTCAATTATTAGAAGTGCTTTATAATTTAATCGATAATCGTACTACAATATAATATATATTGTTTTATGCGATATTTATTTCATCGGATAATATAAGTCAAAATTGATAAATCCCCTAGCTTTATTTTACCGTTCTCCGCTCAAAGTAATTTTTTAAAACTATGTCATTATTTCCGTGAAAATTATTCAAACGATAATGTTTTATGACTTTATTATCTTGCGAACTGAGTCGAGGGTAGGTAGTGAAGCTATTTGATTGCTTGATAGTTAATATAGACTTCATTAACTCATGTTTTTATTTAATTACAAAAAATTCAAGTTTAAACACCACCATATCGTACGCTGGTGTTTAATTATCACAATAGTAATTGATTCCTAAAAGTTGCACATAAAATGTATAAATTATTATTATGTGTGCTGCCGTGCTACACGTTTTATAAATAGATAGGTAATTAACCAATTTGACTAAAGAAACTTATTTCTATTTAATTAATTAATATTTCTAGCGTAGAATAAATATTAAAATAATTAATTAATTTCAGTTGACGTATATAGGTAGGGTATTATTTTGATCGTGCTGAATGTAAATTGTTTTTAATTATTCATTAATATTATACTAAAGCGTAAATTATTCAGTTCTGTTAATCAAATTTGTGCAACGATTAATGGGTTCTATATATATTTGTGTCAAGTTTCAACTACCTATACCTTGTCAAATAATTTGAGTATAGAAAATGTGTTGGTACTATTTAATATTTTAAACTAAGTTAAAATTAAAAATTAAGTTACTTGCAGATAAAATAAAAATTACTTTATTGTAAATGTGGATATTATTATTAGGTATACCTATTTAAATATTTTTTTCCCCGATAAATAATAGAAAGTTATGTTTTAGTAATAAAATTACTTTATAATAAATTAAAACTTAATGACTAAACAATAATTATTGACATTCAAAAAAGAATAAAAGAATAAATTGGAATTGGAGATTCAATAGAATAACGAATATTGCATTACACATAATACCTAATATTATATTATGCAGTGGCGTGCGGAAGGTATTATTTTGGAGCAATTGCTCCTTCAAAATTGTTGGTTGGTGGGTGGTCCCTCTGCCACAAAATACCTAGCTACCTAGGTGACTAGGTATATCGTAGAAATATCATATCCGATTAAACAAATGTACGCATATTTTGTACATTTTCGATGAGTTGGAAATGCTGTTATAAACATCTATGGGGTAGGTGGGTGGACACCTTGTATACATTTTTGTTCCTCTGATATTATGTATACTATATAGGTATATAGGTATATAGCTCCATAGCTACGTATAGGTAACAATGGTTTTTATAACCTGAGTGGAATGAGGAAACCAATATTTGTACAGATACCTGATGAAAACAAAATGTACATTATAAATATTTATTACGAGTCGTAAAAATACTTTACAATAATTTCGAACCTCAATATTTTTCAAAAGTTAAATTATAATTTATTACCTAAACATTTTTGAAAAATATCGGAAAGTTTACTAGTTTTTTTTACTCCCCCATTTGACGCATATTTAGCAATAATATAATTTAAAATTTTCATAAATGTAGATAAGTATAAAGGAATATTTTAAGTTTTTTTTTTTTTACTTGATTATTTTTAGTTAGCATAAATGACTATAGGTAATATAGACATAATAATAAAGTAAACATAATGATATAGCTCCGAAAGCTTTTCAAATATGATTAAAACGTATATAGTAATAAAAATAATAAAATTGCAATATGAGTAGGCTATGCCCAATGTGAGACCACAGTATTTTTCGATGATCAATGATCATTTTTTTATTTAATTCCATACAAAGTAAAAAGCTGTTACATAAATATAAGTTTCTGAAAAAAATGTAAAGTTTATTAGTCTCATAATCCAAAACACTTCATTTTACTCCCCTACTTGATGCATATTTAACAGTATAAAATAACTCAAAATGTAGGTGTAAAAGAATATAATATTTTAAAGTCTTTTTTTTTTACTTAATCATTTTCTGTAAGCATAAATGTCTATATAGATACTATGATGAAGTAAACATAATGATATGAGTCCGGGAGCTTTTCAAATATGTATATAATGTATAGTGATGATAATAATTAATAACACTACAATACGAGTAGACTATGCGCCGATGCGAGACGAGTGGCTTGCGATGCCCTGCCACTATAGTGCGCTCTGTCCAGCAGGTTGTTCAAATGTTTAAAATATCTAAGCAAATAGGACAATCAACGATGCATACTATAGTATTGTTTGACTTGCGGTATATTCACTGTAGAATTATATAAATATACATATTATGGTAACGCATTCCCGTAAAATTTTTATTCAATAAAGAATAATTATGTTATACCTACATGCCAGCTATACTAATATTATTGTCTCTTCGGAAAATTAGTTCGACCGAAAACGGCATCGACTGTACGACACGAAAACGTCAAAATCACTATGCAGGTACCATCTGATACATCGTATATTTTGTAGTAATAATATTATAATTATTATAATAATCGGTACAAGTGATTTTTTTTTGCTGCCCTGTTTGTTTACTGTTTGCTACGCATGTATAAAATGAGCAGCGTAAATGTGGGCCCAATTTATTGATTTGGCCGGGAGAACATTTCCTCTCGCGCTTTTCCCATCTTTCCGTCGGTACGCTCTGTGCGCGCTAGTTCATCCCTGCGACATAACAACATATTACGCATTCGTCATAATAATATTATACTTATAACACAATAATATTATTGTCGTTTTACATCGCGTATTTGAATATTACCGACGATCCAATTAATAGTGAGTAAACATTATGCATTTTAATAGTAATCGTAATGTCTGACACAGATTTGTGTATCGCATGCAGCCTCCGTATAATCGGATGTACCTGCGCCATGTACTACCCACCCCAGTGTCGTATGTAATACGATATTTTATAATATAGTGATAATAAGTGTGTTGTAGAGTATATTTCGTCACGTGTCACACGAATTGTCGACAATATAATATAGGTAACACAATACCTGACTTGTACGCGAAACCGTGCAAACATTGTACATGTTTAAATATTTTAAACCTTGCCTATATTATTATTATTTTAGTAAGAGAAAAACACTACAGTTTTCTGAATTTTTATAGGTTTGAATACCTACGTTTTGCACGTTTTCTATAGGTACGCAGAGAAATAAATTGAAAATCGTTACCTAAACAGTTCAAGATTTTTATAGCTAAACAGACGTTTAAAATATATTTTTGAATTTTGGCTACTTGTTAAAAATTATTTCAACTATAGAAACGCTATTATCAACATTTTGTTATCTACAATATAGGACAAGTATAGTAACTATACCAAACATTGAAATACCTGCATTAGTAGATAGGAAACTGTTTTTAGTGTACCTATAATAGCTATTACCTATATAATTTAAGATAATTATTTAGGTAGTTAACTGTAGTTTACCTGTATTGAATCATGATTGTTATGATATTATTATAAATTTAACATTATTACATTAATAAGGAAAATACAACATAATATGTAGGTCATAATCATAAATAATACGTATTACATACGAAAATCGTGTCCTTCCGGTTTTGGACAGTTTCGTTTGGGTCGAATTAATTTTTCGGCCAAATCAAAAAGTTTAATATTTATTTAATATTATGTAGGTACATAAAAAGTTATAAAAATATAAGTTGTACAAAAATTACACAATATAAAAATATAAATGCACCTATATAATTGTTATCATTCATTATTTTATCGGTGGTCGTCGAGTTCGACTGTACCGATTTAACTACCATATAGATATATATTACAAGTATAAAATATTATTACATATTATGTACCGACACACCTAGACAAAAATAAATATCTAATAATTACCGAATAAATAACTTGTTTTACAATTTATACTTTTTTTTATGTTTTTCTATATATAATATAACATGATATCAATGTTAGACTTTTTGGTTTTGTCAAAAAGGGAAGGGTACAATTTTCGTCGAAAACGGTTATGCCCTATAAAACCTAAGTTAGTACTTGGTAACCTACTACCTATACATAATTATTATTTTATACAACTATGATTGATCAAATTAATGTACTGTGTACTTTATTGTACCTACCGTGTAAATTAACATTAACTTAAAAAAATGGTATGTGCTTTGTATAGGTATTGAATTTGACTATTTTTGTATACATAATAGCAGGGCTTGCACACTTAATAAAAACGTTATGATTATAACGTTATATTTTACAAGAAACGATTGAAATTTATAAACCTAATTATAACGGAAAACGACGATCAAAAATAATTAAATACCGCAAGACAAAACATAGCGATTAACAAAATATATTATACATCATTAAACAAAATAAAACGCAAAACATAATTTATAGATTATCATTGAACGAAAAATAACGCAAAACGAAATATTTATAAATATAAATCTATTTATTCAAAAGGTCTATTGGTTTCGTAGAAACATTTATTTCATACAAACAATCTAAGAATTGATTGTATTGTATTCCGTATCCGGGTTTTTACCTACCCGCATTAGTTAATATTTTGAAATTTAATAGGTATTAACACTATTTTAAATAACGATAAATGCTAAACTTGGATAACTTTTTAATTCTGTATAACGATAAACGCAAAAATTGTGCAACGTTTTAATTCTAAATAACATAAAACGGAATTTTTTTCAAATGCAAGCCCTGCACTATAGACACTATCGAGTAAAACTAAAACCATATAGTATATATGCTATAGCAGTATTAGGTATAGTATTTTAATATAATTATTACTATTTATTTTAATTTTAATTTTATTAATTTTTCAAGAAAATAATGTAACCCACTGAAAATGGGTTCGTTGCATGTTTGTTATAATAGTGCAAATCATTTTTTACGGGGGCCAACCTAGAAATTTACCATCTGGCACCCACACCCACCATCATTAATCATCTACATTTCCAAACATGTCTATTATCGTATAATATCACATTTACGATAAGTTATATAAGTATATAACCCTAGTTACTAGGATCCACGTACCCACTGCCAAATATTTTTTTTGGACGTGAGATAGTAACCCTTCAGGGATTTGCACCACACTTTGTATTCTTTAATGAGACCCAAATGTTTAGCTAAAATACTAAATGCGCATTATTATTAATTGATTTTATACTTTGCAACTACACAAGTCTAAAGCTGGTTTTAAAATAAATACATCACATTTTAAAGTTTCTATTTTAATTAGTTATATTAGGTAGTTTCAATTCAATCATTTTCGATTTTCTCTACTAATTAGAGTAACTGAGAGTTCAAAAAGTTTGGCAACGGTTAGGTTAGACTAATTGGGACTGCAGATAAATAATATTTGATAATATGGTATAATTAATGAGATGATTAAATATTTTATCTAATAAATCTGCAGCAGTGTTATCTGTTAACTGTTATTGCTAATGTAGGTAGGTACCTATACAAATACGAAAACCGTAATATTATTAAAGCCTTTAAAAATGTTTTGAATACCTAGTAACTATAGTGAATAATTTACATGTTATAATTATATTTTATAGATTTTCATTTTGAGAAAATAATAATAAATATTGTATGGTGACATAGTGTACTGTCGTAATGTAGCCGTGTAGGCGGTTTTTGGCCCGGTGTCGGTTTTTCAAATTTTCCACAATTCTATAATATTTGAAAATTATATTTTATATTTTAGTTACCATCTTAATTATAATAATTGTCCACTAATGTACTACCTATATTTAGGGGGAAGAGGTTGATACGGTGTATTATATCGAAAAAAAAATACTTTACAAGAAAAATTCACAGGCATTGTAGAATTTTCGGATTTAGATAACTATTTTTTTATATAAAAGAAGAAGACTTCCTACAAATCCAACTGAATTCTGATTTTTTATTTCATTTAAAATAATAGTACAAAATAATTTGAAAAAAAAAACTGAAAGGTGACTTATTTTTAAATACATATTATAAAGTTTAAGATTAAAATACTAAAAAACGGAGATCAATTCGATTTGTAAAATTTACCCTCTATTAGTTAAAAAGAAGTTATTTGCTGATTCTACAGAACAGGATAATTATTCCAGTAAAGCGTATTTTTGTGGAGAAAATGACATTGGCTAAGTACCTATACCTACAGGCTGAACCAATTGTATTGTGATCATTATTATTATTCATAATCAAAAAATGCATTGATTTTAAAAATAATCAAGTACATTTTCAACAGTTCAGAGAACATAGAGCTTATCGTGTTCTGTGGAATATTCTAATATACTTAAAATCCTTTGAGAATTTTTTCGTAAATAATTTAGGCTTAATTTTCCAAAGTACTTCAACCAAAGTATTCGGTTGAATATAAATGGAAAAAAAATAGTAGTTTATAAGTAGATATTTTCAGAAATATAAAATCTTAATAAAAGTTCTCATTCTGTTTCATCATCTTGTAAAGTTTGAATGCACAAATCAATTATTTTTCTATTTTAGTCTATTCTGTATCAGTTCAATTTATTTGTACTGCATAAGTATCTATATTTAAAAAAATCTTTATATCATATTTTGTAATTTAAAAGTATCTCTACTCCATTACAACTCCAAGCTTAAACTTTAAAGAAGACGATATTACTATATATAATAGAATATTGTATTATTATACTCGTATATGTATTATTATTAGGTACTATAGTTGGTTTATATGTTATAGGTATTCTAAACAAATTTGTGAAATAGGTACCTTCAAGAATTTCTGCGATTGTGTCTGTGCTATATGTATAATTGAAAAAAAACCCAACCATTCAGATAACAATAATTATTGAAAAAGATACATTATTTGTCGATAATATGCACTGTAATCCAGTAGTGGCGTCCCGTAAGTAGGTTACGCAGTGTGATCGTTAGTATTGCCGTTGTTTTCTGATCGGTGGCAACTGAGCCCTGCAGTACGGAGTTGTCCATGATCATCTTTTCATTGAATTCTATTGACTCAGGTCTGTGACACAACAGGTGTCCCAGCTACCTTTGCATAACCCTATCGTCTATTCGTCTATTATGGTCGGCTAATATTTCACATTGTTAAAATCACACTGTGGACCAGACGATGTTCTCCGAGCAAATTAAATACATAAAGTACAACTGCGAACAATAAAAAACGAAAAAAAAAACTTTCTTTTGTCCCGCAATATCGCTTTCATCACTTAAGGTCCTATATGTTTTATATCAATTTATATATTATACGTGCGATTCCTCGGAGCAAATACGATGGTAGGTAGTTCCGTTCCTAGTGCGATAGGTAGTTACGTAAATAATTATTATTTTGTTTCTTTACTTTAGTAAAAACACAATAATTTTTGCCGGATGTCGAAAACATTCCAAATTAATAAAATATAAAGCCCATAAAAGAAATAAGGAAATTTGACGCTAGAATTTTCTCGAGGCAAATACGAAGTCTTTGTCTCACCAATATACCTTGAGAATTTAAGAACTGATTATGAATTTTCGTTGCCTATTTTTATTATAAGATTATTATAGGTGTAGTTCTAATACCACGTATTGTATCAACACCACATGTTCAATAAATTCTAATGGTTTTTTTTATAATTACATTACGTAATACGTATACAGAGTACAGACATTTAAACATATTATATTTTTGCGTAACTATTTTAAACTTTCTGAGAGTTGCTGAAAAATTATATTTTAATATATAATGTATAATTTTGCTTATATTAATTGGTTTTTTTTTAGATTCTAACCACAATTTTGAATTTTTATAATGATATATGATATTTTTGTTTCTTATTTGTGTGTAAAAATGTAAAAATGTTTCAATCTTTGAAGGTCGTTTTTTGTAGCAAATTAGATCTTGTTCGTACTTCAGAAGACCAAAATTGAACAGTTAGGAATTCTTTGACATTTTCAAAATAATTCGAAAAAAACGGAATAAAACAAACCAAACAAAATAAGGAAAAACAGAAATATATATGTAAATCCAGGTTAAAGAAAATCGATTTTGTTTTAATTCAAAAATGATTAACCATACATACTATACATTTTCACCAAATATTTATATTTATATTACATAGTCACGCTATAATTTTCAAATTATTTTGGCTCTTTTTGTATTACTATTATTTATATAACATAATTTGAAATGTTCGACATTTTTGGTTTTTTTAGTTTTAATGATTTATGTACCTATCTCGTGTGCATATAAGTAGAAGTTACGTGTTACGACTATGTTCCGTCTATTTTTACATTCAAAATCGACGACACATTGTAATATCTTATGACATATTATATTAACATCAAATAGAATTAGGAACAAAAAATATCATATTGCGATATGTATATTACATTGTGGAGCAGCGGTGTATAATGTTTGTGAGTACTGAAAGTATGGTTTTATAGAAGTTATAAATTATATAATAGTAAATAATAATTATCGATGATATGTTACATAACATAAAAGTTTCGACGTTCATTTATAATTTTTAATTGCTTATTATTTGAATAATGATCTCTCAAAGACCTCACATTTACTACAGTATAATATTATAGGAGTATATTATTTATTTTTTTTTAAATGTAATAACAATTTTTATTCGTATATTATAACATTTAAAATGTTATACAAGAATACTCATAAGTTTTATTTTACTGAAATTTTGCTTAAGCCTTAAAAGCACGTATATTTTTATTCAAATTTAGACAGCATTGGAAGGAATCAAACGTGTAATAACTAAATGATTTAACTCAAATAATTTTTATGATTATATTATAAATTATTCAAAATATAAAAATCATCTAGTCATTTTACAGTATGATCCACCAAGCATACTCACTCCCAATTTTTCATTAAATATATAATAGATTTATTCAAAACTTTTAAATATCCTTAGAAACGAATTTTTTATAATTCTTGAATTTGTTTGTACTACTTAAGGAGTGTCCTGTACCTTGCGAAACAAACTTATTTTTCAACGAGAACCCCCTTTTTTACTGAAAATTGTTTAATGGATAATTTTTTTGAAAATTTGTTTGTATCTAATTTGAAATTCGAACGTATAGTTCTCAGTTATTAAAATGTTTGTACTAAGATTACAAAACAGATGTAATATTGGATCTAGTATTTATTATACTTTTGCTTATTTAATGTTGATACATTAATATTAATCATTAAAATTCTCAAATTACCATAGATCTATTATTCTAAGTTCTCAAAGACAAATAACTCAAAAACTACTTGTGCGAATTTTGATTCTGCTACGTACAAATTTGCAGAAAAATAATTTACAGTAGAAAAGGTAGGTTCTCAATTGAGAAACAGAAGCTTGTATCTTCACAGCACACTTCTAGTAATACAAAAAATCTAAAGAATTTAGAAGTATATTTTTGAAGAATCTAATTCCAAAAATTAGATTATGAATAAAATTACTGCATTATTAAAGAAAAAAATGGGGGCGAGCATACTTAATGAACCACCTTGTACACAATGACAATTTCAAAATATTCAGACTAACGTCAATCTATAGGTATTCATAGGTGGATATTAAAAATGTTCAAACATTTTTAGTTTTTATTATACATGTTGAAAAAAAATTGTATGCATGTATTGTATGTCATTTGACAGCTATTTAGCTTGACTATAATATAATAAGTAAAAGCAAATAACACATAATTCTGTCAATTTGTCTAACTTACGCCTTACGCATAACATAAATCTAAATTCTTAGATGTATTCTATTTCCAAATTGTATCGCCAGAAAACTTTACGAAAAATTAAAATCAGTTTTCAGAAGACGCTTTACTAATTAGATCGTTATGATGTGGAAATAGAACACGTCTATAAGTGCCTATGTTACACGTGTGTCAAACAAAGCCAGAAATTATTACTGCCAAGCCCTTTAATAACAATATTATATAATATACATCTTACTATCATTATGCTAATTAATAACACAGTATATGCGATGTTTTTTATATAAAGTAACTCAACATACCTCACCTAGGTACCACTAATAGAAAAATAAATTACTAATACTTATTTAATATAAATACATTTTAAAATATCCTTAAAAATAAAAGCTGCCACATAGCTACTTTCGTGTTTTTTTTTTTTTTAATTAGGTGCCTACTTTTTTTAAACATCTATTATTTGAACGACTAAATAGAAACGTAGGTAGGTATGTAGTTCGTATTCAATAGATATTAATTTATTAAAACATTTAATTAACCTATTACATATAATATATCATCAGCATATGTTTTTATTCTGATTTTGTACACTGATAATAAATTATAATAATGTATAGCTATATAGGCACATATAGGTACTCGCGAAGTTTGAAACGTATTCAACTGTACAAGGTGTAAATTAATATAGGCATCTTATACTTATAAACATTTAAAACAAGTATTCACAACGTACGTAGGTATATAGAAATATTAATTAATTTACCGAAACAATTCGACTGGCCTTCTGGAGATACGTAATATATATTTTTTTTAATAACAGTGTTGTTGAATAATTTAATTAAAAATATAATTATTCTATCTGTTTGTATAAATTAACGAGTAGTCGTCGGAGGCCGACATATAATAGATCATAGATCATATAACTAATATTCAAATTGAAAATATTATATTATTTCTTACTATAATAATTATTGATTGTTAATAATTCGAAAGAAAATAATTATTTACAAAATGTAGTTTACTCTGATGATATTAGATCGTTGTTACTTATTTATTGTAATTTAAATGTTACTCAATAAAATGTCCATTTCATTTTTCAAAATAAATAAAATATAATATGTACTTATTTAGTTAGAATATCTCACACAAAATAGACTTAGCATTTTATGTTATAGACTTCGAGCGTGCTTAAAATTTAAATGTATTTAAAAATAGTGTGAAAATTAACAAATGTCCAAAAATAAACTATATAATATTGCAGTAAACATATTAAAAATAGTTTAAAATAGTTCATTTCTTCAAAAACTTATTTTAGGTAGTTTGGTAACCTAAAGTTTTTTAGGGATTATTATATACATTAATAATTGTATAGATCTATTATATGGGCTATAAATTAATAACTAATAAGTAGTTAAATCATTGCTTTTTTTTCCTATTTCGCCTACAGTAGAGGAGGCTCAGTTTGAACAATACTACTTCTTTGCTTCAGTAAAATCATTCCTAGGAATATTTATTACGATAAGTTCCTACTTGGTACAGCTGTAAAAGTGTATACATATTTAATTTTATTACTATTCTATAACAGTTTTTAAACATGAAATCGCTATACATTATATATTAGTAAATAGTCAATACCGTTTAAATATGATTTATTGTAATTATAAGTTTAAATAGTTTTAACTCTAAATAAATAAAACCGTGTAAATTTAAAAAAAATTTAATAATACATTATATATATATCGTAAACTACTTCTATTAGCACTATTATTTATAAATTATTTACATTTTTGTTTATGAATTATAGATGGATAGAATACCACCACAATACGACTACTATAACACAACTGATGAACCATGGTTGTCTGATAATATGCCAATTACAAATGAAAGTTCTTCAGGATCTGGTGAATTGTATTCCACATTTACCACGCCGGTTTCTCCTATTGAACGATCTAGGTAGGTATATTAATTATTAATTCACTATATATTTTTGCCAAAAAAAAAAATTTTAAATTATAGGAAAACCCATGTATACGAATAAACCTGTATAATAATTAACTTTAATCACACTAATATTTTCCTTCAAATTTGTGTTTTAATTATTTGGGTTCGGTATGCTGGTCTAATGTCAAATTATTCAATCAGTTTTTTTGTACATGTAGGTTACCTACCTATGGTTTTAAGTAAAAATTGTAAATTTTGGGTTCCAAGCATTTTTGTATGTGTTCAAATGTGACCTCTATACTTTATAGATATAGACTGGCACGTAACTACCTATTATTCTTATCAATACACATACAAACTTTAAATTTAATTAATAAATACGGCTTAATTTTCAAATACACATTTAAATTTATAATTCTTACTACAACCTAGCTAATAACCTTTATTTTTCTTATTCATAATATTATAATTTATATAATTATGATGACCTACTGCTTGTGCTTATGAATGTTAAATTAGTATAGGTATGTATCGATAATCTAACTAACGTCATAAACCTAACATAATGCATATATTTTACTTACTAAAAATATATTGTTTATTATAAATGTACAAGTACAGTACTACAGCATTAAATACTCTCTAAAATCTTATAAGGATCCATTAACAGCCGTTTTTAAGGAGTTAAGTATAGGCAATTTCTAAATGTGTTCATAGTAATAGTGATTACTACACACTAGTGTGTGTGAATTTGTATAAAAAAAACAGCGTAACGGTCACGCACTTGTCGATAACACGTATTATTATACACAAACAGTGCAGGATTAACCACTAGGCACGGTAGGCACGTGCCGACAGGCGCCGCTTTTGAGAGGTGCCAAAATTTAATACATTTATTGCAAATTAGAACCATTCTAAAAAATATTTTTATGTTGTATAATTTTATATTAAAAAAAATATACACTATGATAATTAAAATAGTTTTTCGAATGAACCTGTCTACGGCCTTAGCAAATTGTTCTGGAGAGCGATCGTTTTCAGTATTAAAACGAATCAAAAATTATTTAAGGTCTACTACTAGTGCTGAACGCTTAAATTCTTTAGCATTACTAAACATAGAAAGTGAACTCTTAAATGGAATATCATTTATTAAT
Source organism: Sitobion miscanthi (assembly GCA_008086715.1). Classification (NCBI taxonomy): domain Eukaryota; kingdom Metazoa; phylum Arthropoda; class Insecta; order Hemiptera; family Aphididae; genus Sitobion; species Sitobion miscanthi. The sequence continues at coordinate 12,615,470 of CM017803.1, read as the reverse complement.
ATAATAAAAGAATTCTCTGAATGTAAGGCTAGGAAGTGACAATTTGTTTTATACAATAAATAAAGTAGTAATAATTAATACAAATTTGTATTTTTTATTTTTATGTATAAACTACAAATTTAATTTAATCTAATTTATGATAAAATATTCTATTTTGTACATCTAAAGCGTAACCTAGTGCTAAAAAAACAATGTATCCCAGCATCCCCTCTCAAATTTGAATACTGTGTTTACTGATAATAATGTTAAATAAATATAATATTATTTAGTGTATATTATTAATTTTATAATCCTATGAACTTACGAATAATTAGTATATTATGTTAGGCTACTATAATGTTTACTTTTACTTTCAAAGGCCTGGCACAGACGCAAAATATCTTAATCCAGCACTGTACACAAATGTTAATTATTTTGTTTCTTTTGGTCAACATTTTCAATCTCTTGCCAATTATAATTGTACTAGGTACAAAGTAACTATAATCTATTTTTCAGTTATAGTGCGGTCGACGAAAAATAGACCGCAATCGTCAAGCGCCTATCGGTCGTTTTTCGTAGATTCAAGGGTTCTACGTTTGGGAGTATTATTATTAGTTTATTATATCACAGATCAGGCGATATTTCATCGCATTTTAGGGTAGATTTTCGTTTCTTAACAATCGTTTTTTTATAATTTTGTTTATGTTGGTCCATAGTTATGTTGTATCATAAACGTGATATTACACGATTTAAAATTATTTTAGGCGGTAAATTGTTTGGAGACCCATGCTGTACAACAGCCGATAGGCGCGTGACGATCAAGGGCTACTTTTCGTAGACCGCACTATTAGTATCTAAATCATAATTGAATTTGTCACAAAATTTAATTGAATACGTCTTTTTACATTTTTAAATTAATTTGTTCACTTCAATACTATTAAAATTCTTTATACCATTCAAAATGTATACATCAGATTTGGATATGAGTAGATTCTACTTTTGAACAGTTTAGGATTTAGGAATTAAAAAAAAAATGGAAAAGTGGTTTCCAAGTTAACTCTTCGACAAAACGATTTTTTTTGTTTTCAGTATCTTTATTTGATGTGGTGGATTTACAAGGGGGGTCCAGTAACCCTGGACCCCCCTCCCCAGATACCAATATAAATATTTATGTTAGATAATATACACTAGTTTATAGGGTTATTCATAAACTTATTTCCAATATACTGAAATAATATGTTGAATAATTATTTTTAATTTTTCAACAATTATATGTTTATAAAAATACAAATAATAGGTAGCTTTGAAATATATATAATTTTTCAGGCCCCCTCACCACTCCCCCCCACCACCCCAGAAAAAAGTTGAAAATCCGCCAATGAGGATGGCTATGATATAATCGGCAAAAGATAATATGTCATTTTTTTATAAAATACTGCATCAAACCGGATCGTGTAACTCTTAAGAGGATGTCGGCGCACTATTTGTTTTCTCTCTCTAGCCCACGCGCAACATAGACAAAATGCAATTGCGTAGAATCGTTTTTTCTATGTTTTCAAGTAATCTTAGAGTAAAATCACTCATTACAAAAAAGATAGAGAATAATATTTTTGAGAGAATGAAATATCGATTTCTCTAAATATTGTTTGAAGACAATTTAAACATAATTTAAATTTACAACATTTTTTGTTTATTTTGAAAGTCGAATACAAAGTCAAATAACAATAAAATATCAAATCAATATGTCATTCCCTCTAAAATATTATTCTCTATATTTTTTGTAATGGGTGATTTTACTCTGAAATTACTTAAAAACATAGAAAATACGATTCTGCGCAATGCGTTTTGTCTATGTTGCGCGTGGGTCAGAGAGAGAAAACAAATAGTGCGCTGACATCCTCTTAAGTGTTTACATTATACTGTAGATAGACTACCTAGGTATTTCAATTTCATATGTATAGTAGTAGGTAATTAGAATCCAAGTAATGAGTAGAATTTTAACTATATGTATAATACAATTTTTAAAATATGGTTCATGGGATCCATCAATGAGGCAGCCACACACATTTGACTAAATTAAGGCACCCTGCAGGGACATATGTCCTCTTTCACAACCTCTGCTGTATACATTTATTCTTCAACCATGCATTGTTTATTAATTTGAGTATATTATACAGAATAATTTTAATTTTGAAATTTTATTTCAAAAATATCTCGCTGTGTTTATTCTGTAACAAGTCGAATGTATAAGTTACTCTAGGTACTTTTTGTACTCATCAATCCAACACCTTCTATAACTAAATACTAACTAAATACTGCTTATAATTGAAATTAATAATTCAAGTTTCCAAAATATCCGCATAAATTGTAAGCTACCTCAGATTTGAAAAATATATTATTAATAAAAAATACTTTAAATTAAATTAATTTAACTGATTAATACATTTATAATTTTAGATTCTGTGCGAAGCGATGAATGTATTGATTTTACAATGATGTGTGTTTTTTTTTATGTCTATCATCACCTTTTAGGCCAGTAAAAGTAATTTTGGATTTTCTTCTATAGTTACTTTTCTGATAGAAAAGTGAATCTAGTTGGTACTTTGGGGGGGTCAAAAGTAAAAATTTTTCAGTAGTTTTCAAAAGCGCCGTGAAAAACAAAAGAAAAATTAAGGAAAAACGGGAATATTTACGCAAAATATATTTTCGAGAAAATCGATTTTGGTTTTTGGTGCAACTCAAAAACAAGTGACCGTAGATACTTGAAAATTTCACTGAATGTTTATATTAGCATTTTCTATACACAGTAAAATTTTGAAAATAATTTGACTCTTAAAAATTCAAATTTTGACAAAATTTAATAACCATTTTGTAGTTGAAAATTTATAAAATGTTCAACTTTTATAGTTAAGGATTGAAAACTTTTAACAAGGTTCCACGTAAATAGATTATATATTATAAATTACTTTATTCACAATAATATCATCAAATATACTTGGTAATATCATAGGCTGACTGACCGTTTTCGCTCAGAATCGTTTTTCTTATACAATGATATTATATCATTGAATTCAAATTTAACACCATCCATTACAGTGACCCACTTGTAACCTACTGTACAGCAGACCGAAACCACTTACCCATCTTTTTTAAAATATGAATTTAATAAATTATGATTAATGGGTAAACACAGTGTTGATACATTGTTTATTGCTACCATATATATCATATATTCATGTTAATGTTTTATATTAATTTCATATTGCAGCTTGAATGCGACTAAATTAATGGACAAATTAAATGAACAATGCTCCAAAGAACGAAACAAGTGCGAGAACTATGTTTTGCCATCTTCATCGAGTATGAGTTTCACCGGTATGTATATTATTTAGTAGGTACTCCAAAACAGTAGTTATGAGCCTACAGCGATGACTATTACAGTGTTGGCGCCAAGGGTGGGCCATGTCTGAATAAATGTCTTGGCCTCGTAGTGGTGAGTGGTCCATTATCCCAACATCTTCATGGTTATGAATATTTTATATTATTGTTTTAGTTACATTCAACAAATAATATCATAAAGATAATGCCATATTATGTGTAAAATTAATGAGTAACGGAAAATATGTGAAAACCGGCTACCAGGATATTGATATTAGTCAACATTTGATACCTAATATATATTTTTACTACATTTATGTGTATCTATTTACTAGCGCACATTACAAATTACATATGGACATATGTCATTAATGGTGGAATTAAGGAAAAAATATATCTAATAAAATAATTACTTAGGGGCAGGGCACCATTTTTGTTGTTAATAAAATATACTTTGAATTAAATTAATTAAATTATCTAACAATTATTAACTTAAAAACTATGAATTAATTAGGTACCTAGGTGGCACATATTTATAAAATTCAATATCAAAACTACTGTAGGTACCTAACTAAATAGCTTTGTTTTAAGTAAAATATTCACAATTAAATAAAGCGTTTAGAAAACGATATGCAAAGATAAAAGTAAAGTATGATCAATTAAAGTAATAAAGAAATTTACATACTAGGTGTCTAGGTATATGTCTACATGGTTGTAAAGCTTCTACTTGCTGTCTATTCTTGTTGAGAATTATCTGTAATTTGGTACATTAAAAATAAATACTTGCGTATAAATTGTCAATATGTGAATGCGCGTTTCAGCGTTTGAGATGTAGGTGACATATTATCATAGAAGTTTCTGTACCTAAACATGACATATTATTCCTGGAATAAGCAGATCGAATCATTTTGGGTACTGCTTTTGATATAGTTAAAACAATTTTGACAGACTGACTCCTGTGACCCATGTGTGCAAGGACACAACTCGCGAATTTTATATTTTCTCCATTAAACCCACCACTGTGCGACATATGTTGTTTTTAAGATGTAACTTTGTAAGTATAATGTGGCGAGGGTCCGAGAAGGCGTAGGCACATGTTTAATATAAAAATGATATTATCCTCAATGAGAAATACTAGCCGACCAATAGCTAATAGGATTTGGCGCCAATTCGTGTTAGTGTTTATAGTGTTTATACAATATAATAATGTATCCACTTCGTGAAATCTATTAATTTTTTTTTGTTAAAAGTAGTCTGTTTCATGACATAGAAACGTCTGATTAGCACCTCTTTAAATACGAATTGGATATTTAAATTACTTAGTGAAAAAAAAAATTTCACGCACAAAATTAATATTATTATATTTTATTTGTATCATATTTAATACCATAGGTACCTACATGATTTTGTTTACATCTTATTATGTACGTTTAAGCTGTAATTGTATTATAAAGATATATCTACGTTAAGCTATAAACAATAATATTTATGTCATATTAAATATATTTAAAAAAAAAAAAAAAAGACTTACTTATAAAAAGGCAAACAAGAAGTTTATTTAAGTAGTCTATATGAAGTAATTTGTTTTAATTTTGTATGTACCTATTATAGGCATTTAAGCAGGGCAATGAGTTGTGATAACGGCTGTTACATTTTATTCTACACCCACCTATATAAAAAAAGCCCATTATTTAGATTGACATTACATTTTACACAAACAAGGCCCTGAGGCCTTAACTTGTAAAATAGAATATAATCTTTTGACCATAGTCTGTACAGATGTACAGCAACTATATTATATTACACTTGAATACGACATTATATCGACACTAATAAAATCTAGGTGCACATTTCAGAAACTAAGGTGTATCGATTTCATTGAATTATTTAATAATCTATAACTATATATTTGCGTGAAACTATGTCTAAGTTATAAAGTTGTATCAGGAGACCATTAGTTCCTAAATTGTTCATGTAAAAGTTATTGTAAAACTAAAGTAGGTATGTAGGTAGCCAGGTAGGTACCTACTTATTTTGAAGACATGCCTAGCGGCTCTAGCATGCATGAGTGCATGACTAACCTATAGTATGAAATGTTACAGGAGCTGTAGTCATAAGTTATGGACCTGATTAAATAAACAACAAAACAAAACAAATAACTGTATACTTATAATAAACTGCTTTTTTCCCTTTTTAAATAAGTTATTTTTACAATTTATACTATGAATAAATAGGTATTAAATAATACAATGTGTAACTAAGCTATCTTAATAAATGAATACAAATAAAATAAAATAGTAATAGGTATATTATGTATAAAATCTGTCATAATACTCATAAACACTCGTGTAGGTACCTATATTTTAAATAAGTAAATAATAATAATAATAATAATAATTGTGTGTAGTAAATACTAAATATTACAATTGAATGAACACTTTGTAACTAAAAATATACGATATCAAATTGAAGTTGGTCTTTCATGAAAAAGTAATTATTTCGTGATACCTATATTTTAATGTTTCACAAAGTGTAAAAAAGCAGTTTTCACTTCATAAAATGTACTTACAACTTTTCATGAACAGATTGGATACACCTATACGGCTATACCTATTCAATTAAACATTGTGCAGATGTTATATTGGTATAATAACACTTAATATTGTTAATTAAATATAGACGCGGATAGTTTACACCCGTTGTCGGCTCATTCAAGGTTCCAATTATCCGACATGCCAATAGAACTGCAGCCGGAAAAATCATTGAAAAAACGTTCGTGGTTCTTTTTGGCTTGGGTCACTAGTCTGGACTTCATCATCGAACCTCAGAGTACGGATATAGTGGACACTGACCTACAGTTTTAAAAAATTTACTAATCTCAACGTGTTCTATTTTAGGCTTTTGTTACGTGGCTTGGTTAAGCCTAGTGACCATGTGCTACCTGTATAACTGTTGGGTAATACCGTTGCGTATAACATTTCCTTATCAGACGCCGGAGAACTTATGGAAGTGGATGTTGCTGGACTATTGCACGGACGCAATAAATTTGCTGGACACATTTGTGATCAAACCGCGAATTATGTACCTCAAGGACGGGTTTTGGGTGCGTGACCTGAAGCTCATCGAAGTCAACTATTTGGAAAAACTTCAATCGAAAGTAATATTATAGACTCAACACGATTAAATTAGCGTTTAGCGTTCAAAATTTAATATAATCGGTTTATTACGAACATTTGTATGAAAACAATGCCTATGTCAGTACCTACCTACCTGCAGGTATATTGGGACTATATACTACAAATATACAAAATTAGGTTAATATTATATAATATTATAAATTATAATATAATATAATATAATACCTATATAGCAGGGCATGATTTGAAAAAAAATTCCATTTTATGTTATTTACAATGAAAACGTTACGCAATTTCTGCGTTCATCGTTATTTAGAACTAAAACTTGATACAAGTTTTGCATTTATCGCTATTTAAAATAGTGCTAATACAATAATACCTATTAAATTTAAAAATAATAACTAATGCGGTTATGTAATGGCCCGGGTACGGAATAAAATATAATCAATTCTTAGATTGTTTGCATGAAATAAATGTTTCTACGAAATCAATAGATCTTTTAAATAAATATATAGATTTAAAATATTTCGTTTTGCGTTATATTTTGTTCAACGATATTCTACAAATTACATTTTGCGTTATATTATTCGTTTAATGATATTCTATAAATTACGTTTTGCATTATGTTTTTTTTAATGATATATAATATATTTTGTTAATCGTTGTGTTTTTTTTTGCGGTATTTAATTATTTTTGATTATCGCTTTCCGTTATAATTACGTTTACAAATTTCAATCTTTTTTCGTAAAATATAACGTTATTATAACGTTTGCAAGCCCTGCTATATAATATACAAACGTATTCTGATACTCAATATTCATAATGGGTTTTGAACTATATTATATTATATTTAATATTTATTATTTATATAGATACCGATGTACCGCTCAATTAGCAACATAAAATAACTATGTGAGGAATAAGTAAATTATTAGATTCTTACACGAAATAAAATAAAATAAATCTGTAATAACATTCAAATTCAAACATTCACTATTAACGTTGTGCCCATATTTTACTAGTGTGTTGTAAAAATATTTTAGAATCCAAGCACTAAATGTATTGATTTTACAATGATGTACCTATTGATGTGTGTGTGTGTTTTTATATTTGAAGACACTGTTGAATGTTTGTTTATGGATTGACAAAAAAATTAATTTTCAACTTAAAATCTCTCCTGATAGGAAAGTGAATTTAGTTGAAACTTTGGAAACAAAAAAAAATCAGTCGTATATACCTACTTGAAATTCTTACCTAATGTTAATATTAGTGTAGATATTCTACTCAAATGATTTTTAAATTTTCATAATTTTGACAAATGTTGTCAAAATTTGAACTTTAAATGCTTTTAAAAAAACCCCGTGGCTACGTATCTTTAAAATAGAACTACTTTCATGACAGCTTGCAAGGTTACTCGCCTTGTATATAGCTATTTTTAAACTGTTTGATACAGCAAAAAAATTTTACTAACATTTATTGAAAAAAAGGCGATACGGTCGTACTATACCATATTTAGTGTCGGTTGAAAATCGTAACATTGTACAATGTATTATATACCTACGACCTACATGAATTACGATGCGTAGGTACACGACCAGTAGTCAGTAGAACGCAAATTAGATCCGATAAAGCACGATTGAGCATCGAATATTTTATGCGACGTTGCCACTTGCCACAATGCCACATTCACGTTGCAAAAATGTTGTAATTTATTATATCACGTATTATTATATTTGATACTAAACTTATACGAGTCGCGAGAAGTGAGCTAAGCCCAGCATTGTTGACAATGTTATCGATTAATAAACGAGTTCCTGAGCAATAAATATTATAGTTTTATCCTTAATATACTACAACGTTTTAAACATTTAGCCATTAGATCTCCCATACAAGGTAGACCGTAGACCCCAAATAGGTATCTAACTAATTTAGCAATCTACCCACACTTAGTTCAGTAAAAATCAGCTTAGAGCTTTGTACTGTGTATCACAAGTTTATCCAGTAAACATTTAATCAAACTATTAATATATGTATATAATTGTTTTTATTACTTGTAATTTAAAACATTTACAGGTAAAAATTTGAGTACCAATCCCAATTCTAAGATCTATTGTTCTGCAAAAGTTAAATAGCTACATTAAATTAAATATTTATAATTATAATATACCAAATATATTAAACGCATTAGTAAATAGATAATATATTATAAGAATGTCTTATACACGTTTTGCTTAAAGAAAATCGTTTCCCGTAATTTCCATACGCCTAGATTTGGTTCAAATAGAGCGATTTAGAAATAGGTACATCAACAACGTATGTCTTAAGAAATTTTAATAATTTTATATAAACTTTGATCAATTTTTCAAATATATTTTTTAAATGTTGATTTACTAATTAAAAACATTTTACGCTGCAAACAAATTTATTTAGGACGGGTGTTTTGAAATTTTAACGGTATTCGTGTAATAAGTATAATAACACTATACACGAAAATTAATTTAAATATTTAATGCTATGAATATATTAATCGTTGATTAAATCTTAAACCATATTCACAATAATTTATATGCATAATATTAAAGTTGAATTATACAATATAATAACTGATAATACTTTCAATGATAAAAAGGAGGAAAATAAATATTCCGATATCCGCTCTAATTTACATACCTACAGTAGGAGTCAAGTGTACATTGGCGTTTAGTAACGTCCCTCGTCATCCTATAATGGATGTGTTAAATTACTTAAATTTGAATTCAATGATTATTGATTTCATACAAAAAACAATTCTGAGCGGAGACGATCAACCTATTAATATTATTTATTTATTTATTTTATAACATTATAAATATAATGCTTTTAACAATTATTATAGCAATTTACTTTACTATATATATATATGTTACGGTCAAAAGCCGAACACGGGCAAACCTCAGAAATGCCCGGGCAAAACGCGAACTGCCCACAATCCTTGGGCAAATTGTCATATTTCGGCTTTTGACCGGGCATACCTAGTTATGACCAACCTCATTTGGGCAAAAACCGTAGCGTCTTAAATAACTTAACTAATATTAAATACAAATAAATAATAATCATAAAATATTGTACAGATATAATTGAATACACTTAAATAATAATAAAAATATAATGATATTAAGTACTCGTATAAAAATAAACATGTTTACATTTGCATCGTCTCGTAGTAGGTACACTTAGTTTTGCAAGAACAATAAATAAACCCTTGTCCTCCAGTTAATGAATTTTGAGTACTAGCAGTCCTCAGTGGTATTTCGATATTCGGTAAATCACTGATACATATAATTGTACTATTGACACTACGGTTTTGCCATTACGATAAAAGTCAGTATACGGTTTTGCCCAAATGAGGTTTTATAAGAGTACCTAATATTATTATATGTTTATTTTTATACGAGTACTTAATATCATTATATATTTATTATTATTTAAGTGTATTCAATTATATCTGTACAATATTTTATGATTATTATTTATTTGTATTTAATATTAGTTAAGTTATTTAAGACGCTACGGTTTTTGCCCAAATGAGGTTGGTCATAACTAGGTATGCCCGGTCAAAAGCCGAAATATGACAATTTGCCCAAGGATTGTGGGCAGTTCGCGTTTTGCCCGGGCATTTCTGAGGTTTGCCCGATTTCGGCTTTTGACCGTAACATATATATATATATAATATAGTAATACGTGGTATAAACTATAAAATAGCAAAATTAATCAAAAGGTTTTGAAAATGTCATTGTGTAGGTGAATTATAGAGTATTAGAGTATAATAATATACTTACCTACGTAAACGTTTAAAATCCCCACGAAAAATATTTTTGATTTGTATCATTTAAAAGTTTGAAACAAAATAATTATAAAATCGTTATTCTTCATTAAATTATAAATTTGGTCCAAGTTTGAACAACAAATGTCTATAAAAAAAATCAAGGTTATAAATAAATTTTTCAGATTTTCTGTTTGCATTATGAGCTCTTCATTACAAAGAACCTTACACCGATATTGAACACTTTATACGTAATATTTAACAAAATAATTTTCAAATTTTTGTTATTTTTACTTATTTTGTTAATATTTGAAGATCAAATGCTTATAAAAAGTATTCATGCTTATAAGTCTTAAATAAATTTAGATGGCTTTAAAAAAAACTTATGACAAGCTTTGTATTAAAATTTTAAACTTTTTGACAAAGCGAAAACATTTTTATCGAAATTTATAGAAAAAAAACTTGAAAAATGTCAACTGTCTATGTGTGGGTATGTGAAACTTGACAAATATTATGTTGATTAATTATTATACGTATCAAAAATTATCGTATCGTAATAACAAAAGAAGTTATGGACACATGTTAAGCACATGTCCTAATATAGTAACCCACTTCTACGGTGGGTACTTCACTATATTATTAGAACGTTGCTATAACAATAAAAAGAGGACATCTAACGCCCATACATATTTTAGTATGCATTGTCTCTTGTCTCCAAAATAAATACGAATGTATATTCAATTTATGTTATAATATATAGGCAGGTATATAAGTTATTTAATTATCTTTAAAAATCTGAACTGTAAAAATAAAATTATATTTTTGACGGTGAAATGCGAGCATATAAAAATGGGAAGATATTGTATTATGTATAAATATATACTTATAGCTATATTACAAAATATATTATAATATATTAATTATTTAATAGACATTTAATAAATTGTACCTACCATTAAAAATGTAATTTATGAACTCCGAGCGATAGCTTTATAATTATGTTGTATTACTATACTATTTAATCTTTATAATATAGTCTATAATATTATGCTTATATATAATAATATATGCTAATAGACCATTTTTTCAAAGTATTAATAATATTTTTGTGAAAAAATATTTATTATAAGTTTAATAATAACTGTCCGAAAAATATTTTTTTGCAACCATTGCATTATATTTAAAAAATAATTTTTCACGTTATTGTAAACATATTACGAAATAATATTTATGAAAAGTTGTATGATCATTGTTCCAAAAACATTTTCATGGAAACTTAATAAAAAATGTAGTCAATATTTTTATACAATCATAATATGGTACAATATTTTGTGATCATGAGAAGAACATATTTATACAATATTATTAGTCAAATATTCATTATACAAGCACTTAAAAATATTCACAAAATATTATTATTTCCCAAATGCTGTGTGGGTAATGGATGTACAGCTCAAAAAGCGTCAAAATTGTTTGAACATTTTAACGTCTAAATAAAATGCTAATATAAACATTTGGTGATAGATTTAAGCACCAACGATCATTTAATTTTTTAGTTACAACAAAAAGACAAATCAATATTGTATAAAACTGGTTTTAACTAAAAAAATGTGGTAACCCGATTATTTTTAAAAATACTGGGAATTTTTTTCACCTCTCATAATTCCCAACTAGATCCAAAAAGCAAATCATTGTAAATCCAATATATTCATTACTCCGCTCAGAATCTAAAATTAGTTATTAATTTATTATTATTTTTTGTAATACTTATATAATATAATGATTTTATTTTTAGTTGGACATAATTTCCCTTTTGCCGGCTGACTTGATATGTCTAACACCAGGATTAACTTCAGAAATGTTACCTTTGTTGAGACTAAATCGAATAATTAAGGTAAAACAATAAAATATCTTAGTACAATTTATAATTAGTTTTCGCTTTAGACATTGATATTTTGAAAGTTAGTAGAACAACAAATTGTCCAGTGTTTGAGTAAAAGTTGTTATTTTTCGTGTATACAGTTTTAGGTAGGTATACACTATTAAGTTAATGCAAAAATGCATCAATACAGTTATTTAATTTGTTTTTGTAGATAATCAGAATAAAGAAAATAATTCGCGATTTTATATATTTTTGACTTATGTCATAGGTGCACATTTAACTATAATATTATAAAAATGTATAATATGCATATACCTTTGTTATAAAGATTCAGACGTTTTGGGAATTCTTCGACCATTTTGATAGCGTTTTATCGTCACCGTATGTAGTCCGAGTAACAAGAACATTGACGTACATGGTTTACTTAGTGCATCTAAATGCGTGTGCGTATTACTATGTTTCGGTTAAAGAAGGGCTTGCTACGAACAACTGGGTGTTCAACGGTCAGGGGAACGCGTGAGTACAACTTTAACAAAATATAATTTTACATTAACGATCGGTTATCAAATTTATACTTACTACAGTTATGGGGCTGGCATAGACGCAATTTGGGGGGTGATTGGGGGTGCTAAGCATCATCGAATTTTTATTGACTATAATATTATGCCATAGGTATTTGGATGCAATTATTTTTAAGACCTTATCACTTTCATAATATATTATTTTATAGATAGGTAATTGTATATATTAAGAAGGTGTATGAATGGAGGGGGTAGAGAGGAAATCCTTCCACTGATCACTTTAGTCGACATAAATCTAGCCCCCCATAAATTTAACCCAAATTGCGCCTATGGCTATTGATCAGTAGTACAAGGGTGAGTTTAAGAGTAGTACATTTAAAGCATTAATGTTTTATTTTTTTAAATATTTATAATCTGAAAAATATATTTGGTATATAAATACTAATTATAGACATGATATAAAATATAAAAAACCAAATATTTGTATCTAAATTTATCTTTTTCCCTCTTGGATGAGCAATAAAATGCAGTTGCAGTGGCATGTGCTGTGTAAAAAAATTATCTTTTGTGAGTTGGAGGTTTTGGCATATTTTTCACTGAGCTCAATGAGCTTAATGAATAAAAATGACAGTTTCCTAATTTTATACAATATTAAGCCCACAGTTTATCAAAAATGATTTAACATTTTTAATAATGTCTATAAAAAACATTTGGGTACAAAATCAGTAAACATTTAAATTATCAAATATCTTTATAGTTTATATCTAATATAATAGGTATTACTAAATTCCATTGCAACAGTATAACCAAAACCATAGACAACTATAGACGTTCTTGCCATTCAATTTATATTACACCGCAGGTATATACGCTGTTTTTTCTTCGCCACCAAAACAGCAACTTCCATCGGGAAAAATCCACATCCGGAAAACGAAGCTGAATACTTGTTCATGACTGCTAGCTGGCTGATGGGTGTTTTCGTGTTTGCGATTTTAATCGGACAGGTATGTATTATAAATATGTCATTATAGTAGTACAGCACTATAATAAATTATGTCTGAATTTGTATCTGTATCAGAGGCATACTCGCGGGGGGAGTGGGGTGGAATGAGGGTGTCATAACCCCCTTTGGCTTATTTTTGTCATATAATATACATGGTAATTTAATATAAATGGTATTAAAGCAATGAAAGTATATTGCCGCTATAATATAATAAGTGGTCTGAGACATGCAACTGATCTGTAAAGTTTATTATATTTTTATATACCTTATTCCACAATAATTATTAGTGCAGCCTAAACAATTTCCGGTACAGAAAATTCAAAAATTACCGCTCGCTACGCTCTCAATAGTTCATTCGCAAATAATTCACTTGAATAATTTAAAGAACATGTTATTTTACCGTCAACCTTCAACATTTCTATTTAGACACGCATTCTCGTACCTTTAATTACATAATATACGCAATATTTTGACCTACCGGATTACAATAGTACAACTATTCAACGTATTCAATCCGTTTTATACAGATTCTTGGTTCCAAACCATTAATTTGTCTAAAATGGACTAGTGCTAAAAATAGAAATTAAAAATTGTCTACGATGAATCTTGAATGTTTTTTTTTTCATATTTTAATTCTAAAGCTAGTTATGAGTGTTTGAAAATTCTAAATTTTTCGAACATTTCAATCCTAAGTCTGAATAAAGTGGGAAGGCAATTTGTATTCGTTATGTTCTTATTCGCGTAGGGAACTTACGCGTTGGTGTATTTTTTTCGTGTATACCTATCATTGATTTTGTAATATATTATAAAATCAATGGTGTATAGGAACTTAACGTAGGTATTCATACTAACTGGTGATTTTTACCTGCTGGGAACTTAGGTTAAATTAACATGTTACAATTCGAGTTTCGACCACCTACTTGTGATGTACAAGTTTTATTTAATTTATTGTTAGATAGTAGACATACCTACCTAATTGATAATTTTATTGAATACCAGTCCCAAAATCTAAATATGAGGAGCAGCCTAGTGGACATCTACACACATCTGCATACACCTGCTCATCAGCCAAATCGTTTCTGTAGTATACTTTAAGTACAAGATGTTAGGTGCCACCTAATACATATTATATAATTTATATAATTTACATTATTGGTGTTTTTATGACGTGTCTTTTATTATTGTTTTTTGATATTTTTATGTTTTCTTATAGATACGTGACATAATAGCGACGGCCACTAGATCTCAAACCGAATACAGGAAACTTCAAGACGAGACGTTAGAATATTTAAGGAAATTAAATATACCTCCACGAATACGACAACGGGTGGAACAATGGTTTTCGTTCACTTGGGAACAGCAAAGAACTTTAGGTGGATAATAATAATCGTATTATAGATATAGATTGTATAATATATAGGTAACATAGGCGAAACTACGGGTCGGGCCAGTCGAGCCATCTACCTACAGACCTATAATGGCTACTACTGACTGGATAACATAATATACTGACCTAATAAAAACTGATTTTGTAATCAGAAGTTTTATTCATATTTATCATTTGGCATGTCCTAATAAATTTTCTAGTTTCGCCTATGCCTATAAATAATAATACGCATGTTCTCCAAAGACGGTCTGTGAAAACATTTCCGCCCGGGAAATTTTATTTGTCCAATTTAATGTTTTCGCCATTATCTTCAAGTTACAATGTACTTTGAAAGGGGGGTCGGGGGGAGTGAGCTTTAGGAGTTAAGCTTCCCGAATATTTTATAATAATATATTAATATATATATCAAAATTATTTTTTAATAGATAAGTATATAAGTACCTATAATTACTGTTATGGAAACTTAAAACCTCTAAAAATATGTTTCTATAGTTATAGTTGGGTGTATTTAAGAGACACCCTTCTTTTAAAAATCACAAACAAATAATCTTTACAGTTCCCTTTTTGAATTATTTTAAAACAAATTAAAAATTTTAAGTGGTCTATTGGTTATTTTGTACTAGATTTTTAAATAATCTTACAACTCAAACCCGGCCGCGACCGTGGAGGTTTGATTATAAAATTCCACTACATTTTGTCTAAGTTAAAAAATATATAAGTTATATTTATTAATAATTTAAATTCAAAATATCTAAAATTATTACCTATAGTATTTTATACAAGTAAATGTGTGAAGTATATAGAGAGGTAATATGTTAATAGGCCAGGTCACCCCTGTACACGTCTATAGTAATTATATCACAATATTAATTGGAATCAATATATATTTAAATATTTTATATGCTTCGTATATGAATTATATGTATACTTACCCACTAACCAACTTTTTGGTTTTAAAAAAAAACATTTTTCATAAGATATATAAGTTATTCATAAATAAAATTAGCAAAAAAAAAAATAAAGCGTTTAAACAACTTCATTTTTGGAGACGTTTTAGATGCTCGCCACTCGCCAGTCAACATAAAAATCACTTGATTAATGTCGATGAATTAATGAATTGATTAATGTACCTATGCCCCTATTCTTGAATGTTATTTATTTTTTTCAAACAGATGAAAATCGTATTTTGGACTCTCTGCCACATAAAATGAAAACCGACGTAGCAATCAACGTGCACATGAAGACGTTGAACAAGGTGCAGTTGTTTAAAGACTGTGACAAAGCATTATTGCGAGAGTTGGTGTTAAAACTGCGACCGATATTGTACTTACCAGGAGATTATATATGCCGCAAAGTGAGTATTAGGAAATACTGCGAGTGTTAAGACTGTTAAGTGATGTAGACTTGTAATTTGAACAGTTTGGTGCTGCAATCATATAGGTAGTAGGTCCATAAATATTAGATAAGTAGCTCACTCTATTTATTTTTTTAAAAAAAGTCGGATAGAACACACCTGTACTTTGCAGCATACCTATATAGCTATAGATATACCTGCTAAATGCGTATTGAATTCAAAATGCATAAATACATTTTAATTTTTAAAATTACACACGTTAAACTTTAAGAAAACAGCAGACCACATATTGTGTCACAAATGTTCAACATAAATACCTATCAAATTTGGGTTCAGATGGACCAAATTTGTGTTGAAAGCTTTAATATTAGACCTATTATCCAACTTAAAGATAAGATTATTATCTAAACAATAGAGCAACTCAATGGGTTTGATTGATACTTAAATTTTAAAGTGAATTGTATAACAATGTAAAATATTAAAATGTTGAAATGCATTTAATAATTCACTTCAAAAATATCAATACAAATCTACGAAATGGCCAATATAACATTCTTACTTAATTTGTCAGTTCACTCTAATATCAAACCTAATAACACAAATTTATTGTATACCAATACGTTTATAAGATATAACAACTAATGCTGTAGTGACTATTGGAGGGTAAACAGCGGTATACGCCGTATACCAATCAATAATTACGAATAAATACCGAATACCTTTTGGTTATGGTCGTATACTCTATTTTGTAGTGAAATAATATAAAATTATATATATATTAGAACACAACATGTATTTTGTATATGTATACAAAAACACCTAATTATAATTGGTTATAAGTTGCCAAGCCTTTAAATTTTCAATTTTTCGTACTACACACTATATTTTAATTAAACGTTAGGCAGGTAACCTATATAGCCAGTAATGTACACAGATAATAAAAACCCTTCTAAAAAATTGATTTTCTTTATCAAGCAAGTCTAAACCAATACTTCAATATTTGTTTATGTGAGTGACTGTTTTTGCGATTCCAGTAAATAATGTATTTTAAACACATATTTTAACATGTGTGATCAATGCATTTATATATACCTAAGTCTATACGAGGATTCCTGCACATGAATGCAAATCAATGCACGCAAGGCTCCAGAAGTTTAATAACATATTATGAATATTCGATAGGGCGAGGTTGGCAAAGAGATGTACATTGTGAAAACCGGTCAAGTGCAAGTAGTCGGAGGTGAAAACGACGACGAAGTATTAGCCACGCTCACGGAAGGATCGGTATTCGGCGAAATCAGCTTGTTGAGTCTGTGTGGTACTAACCGGAGAACGGCAGACGTCAGGTAATAGCCAATTAAGGTTATATATATTAGGCCATTATATTCTGCAGGTAATAGGCTCTTCAAAGTTCAAATTATATTTATTCGGTACCTATAATTTGATGGTGGTTGAACGTGCTGTTATAAATGGCTACATGGCGTATTTGTGGGGACTTTGAATATTTCGTTGCCCTTGACGGAATTATTCTAAATTGCAAATGGAGTTGCGAATTATTATGTGAACATTTTTTAAGATGAAGAAACCAAAAATCCGTTAGGTAGTTAGTACATTTGCAAGCAATGTGTATTGACAATATACTTTTTATAGACTTGAGGCAATTTTGAGGGAGCGATTGGTTCCGTATTGATTTTATTCCGTGAAATGGATACCTTAACCGTCATCAACGGAACTTGTTCGGTCATTTGGATGTCCATATAACAAAAATTAAAAAACTTTAATTTTAGATTCTTAGTGGAGCGATAAATATTTTGATTTTACAATGATGTTTGTTTTTTTTTAGATTAGTGTTAAATTTGAATTCAATGATATAATATCATTGTATACGAAAAACGATTTTGAGCGAAGACGGTCAGTCAACCTACGATATATTATTTCTAAGTATATTTGATGATATTATTGAGAATAAAATAATTTATTTACCTATTTGCGTGGAACCTTGATTTTAATTTTCAATCTTTATAGTTATAAAAGTCAAACATTTTATAAATTTTTAACTACTTCATTTTAGATTATGATCGGAACAGGGCTTGCATTTGAAAAAAAAATTCCATTTTATATTATTTACAATTAAAACGTTACACAATTTTTACGTTTATCGTTATTTAGAACTAAAAAGTTATCCAAGTTTTGCGTTTATCGTTATTTAAAATAGTGTTAATACCTAAATTACATTTAAAAATAATAATGTGGGTAAGTAATGAGTAATGAATAATGGCCCGGATACGAAATAATATAATATAATCAATTCTTAAATTATTTGCATGAAATAAATGTTTCTACGAAACCAATAGACCTTTAAATAAATAAATTTTAAAATATTTCTTTTTGCGTTAACTTTCGTTCAATAATATTCTATAAATTACGTTCTGCATTAATTTTCGTTTTTAATGATATTCTATAAATTACGTTTTGTGATATATTTTGTTTAATGTTATATAATATATTTTGTTAATCGTTATGTTTTGTTTTGCGGTATTTAATTATTTTTGATTATCGCTTTCCGTTATAATTGCCTTTACAAATTTCAATCGTTTTTGTCAAATATAACGTTTTTATAACGTTTGCAAGCCCTGGAGCGATCAATGTATTAATTTTTCAATGATGTGTTTTTTTTATTTTAATTTAATTTTTTTATTATTTTTATGAAGGTAGACAAACTTATGAGAAATCTTTTATTACATTTTCAAATCTTAGCTTTAAAAAGAAAAATTTTTATGAATTTCTAACTCAAAATATTTAGCACATTTTCGTGATTTATACGTATTTTGTCAATATTCAAACTTTAAATGCTTATTTATAAAATTGTAACTGTATTTTTAATATTTTTCAACTGCCATTGTAAAAATATATTAGGAGCCTTGTATTAAATTTATAAGCTTTTTGACCTAACGAATAAAATTTAATTGACACTTATAGGAAAAAAAACTAAAATAATTGAAATCTGAAAACAGCTCAAAACAAGTCAAAATATTTTGAAAATGTTACAGTGTATAGAAAATACTTAATACATTTAGCCAAAGTTTCTTGCATCTACGGTGGTCATTTGTTTTAGAGTTACAAATAAAATTAACAATTTTTCCAAATGACGGAACCAGTTGAGTCTATTTCACGAAATATAATCCATATTGTGTAATTGCGTGAACCGCGGTTCCATTTCGTGAAATGGATGCAAACATTGTCCATTTCGTGAAACACACAATAACGCGATATGAATGCAACCTACACATTTCAAGTTTTTATTGAGAATTATAGGATCTTAGTTTAAAATATTTTGTTAGGATTAATGTAATGCTCACAATTTGAAAAGTGTAAGAGTTGAGATTAGAATTGAACACAATCTCAAATTTATATTTTTGTTTAAGAATGTTTTCAATGAATAATATTAATAATACTCATGGTGTTCAACAATAAAAACCATCCCCGACGAATATTATTATTTATTCCCAATTTCGTCATCATCGTTTTTATTTTTTTAATCTTTGAATTTATTTAACTGACCTAAATATAAAATATTTCATTTGTGTATTAAATTGATCTTTTGTAATAAAAAAAAAAGGTAATTTTTGGCTATCTAATGATAGTTTTTTTGGGCATTTAATTTTGGGCTCTACTAATAACTGATTTTGCTATAAAACGCAGGTCTCATGGGTTTTCCAATATTTTTGTTCTAAGCAAAGAAGATCTTAACGAAGCTATCAAGTTTTACCCGAACGCACAAGAAATACTTAAACGCAAAGCGAGGTGAGTACCCATTAGTATCGCATTTTGATTATTATCCTTGCAGAGTTATATAATAAATAAATAATAATTAGCTAGTACATTTATTCTATTATTTATATAATATTATCCAATGTAATTATTTAATGATGGAATTTCAAAATAAAAAGTTTAAAAGTTGCTCAAACATTTTTACTGCCAACGCCAAGTGCCACAGAGCTTGATTTTTGTAAATTAACTCATTCCGTTTTAATTTAAATATTTCTGTTTTATTCGTCTTAGGGAGCTGATTCAACAAAATGCAGCAAGAGAACACAGGCAAATACCCAATGAACTACTAGACGACCAATACGGAAACAGCACGGAAAACTTGATGCGAGTTTTATAAATCTACTCATGTCTAAAATATTTGATCATCGAACATCGTCAACTATTCTAAATAGATACATACATTATTTCCATGATTATAATATATTTACACTACGTGTCTACATCGCATTATAAGAATACAAGCAAATCTCGATATTTAGGTATATCAATTATATCTATAATATCATAAGTATTATGTATTATGTACCTATACATAATGTATCAGTGGCGTGCCCAAAACCATTTGTAGGAAGGGGACTATAAAATATATAGTATTAACTAAGTTTTTACATGTTATAGTTTTAAATTACTTATTGTAAAATAATATATATTTATTTTTATAACTGTGTTTAAGGGGACGTTTGAAGAGCCCCCACCTGTGTGGTCTCCAACTTGCTAACTAAAGAATAAACTATACGTTCAGAATAGTCCATTTTGCTCTGCTAATTATTGGCCTATTGGCAATTATATAATTTAAATAAGTAAGGACATTGTTTTGGGCCCTATGTTGGCTTATTATAATTTTTAAGCAAGTTATACGAATATATTAAAATATAAAAAATGTCCTTATTGAGGTTCTAAATATTAGACGGAGACAACACATGCGGGTATATACACAACCTTTTAAGAGGTTGTAATGAATATATAACTTTAACCACATATTTAACCATTAAAGCAACAAAATATTGTACAAATGTATTAAGATGTAACTATATAACTTTTTATTAGAATTATAGTACGTATGTAATAAATGCAATAATCATTCATAGGCGATAGGTCATTTGTATATGTGTATTAATATTAACTATTAATGTAATCAGAAACAGTTGAGTTAGGTTCTGATAAATTAACTGTAAAAACTAAGATTTTTTTTTAAAAAGCTACAATAAGGTATGAGGCGTCTGCCAGAATTTTTTATTCTAATAAAATTGAGACCTTGAATACAATTATATATTTTGTGTTTAATTTTTGATTCGAACCCCGAACTTGTGATTTAATGTGTAATAATATTATTATATGCATTGGATAACAAATTGGATCTGGTTCATGGTTGGCACTTTTGAGAGGTATAAGTTTAAAATATATTGTATTTTTCAAAATAATCTGAAAAAACAAGAATTTTTCGCAAATCCAGTTTTTGACAAATCGTTTGATTTTTTTTTTGGTGCATTTTTTATACACAATACAATTTTCAAAATATTTTTTTGAAATATTACAGGTAAAGAAATTTTTGATATTTATTATTTTCTTTTAAATTATTAGTGTCGATAAAAAAATGATTTGCTTGATTAAAAAATTTGAAACTAAAATACTCATAAATATTTCTATCTATAACAAAAAAGTTAACCGGAAAATAACGCTATATATTATAGTCATGAGTAAATTTCGATTTTTAATAATTTTTTTTAAATTATTTAATTAGATTATTTATTTAAGTATGCTAGGCTGACAGACTGTCTCCGCTTTGAATCGTTTTTTATATAGGTGATTTATCATTTAATTTAAAATTAATACGTCCATTACAATGACATAGGTACTCAACAACTATTGTACAGCAGAGCGGTTCCCACTTTTTTTTCTTTAATTGTCGATAAATTATTTTTGCTTGGTCAAATAGTTTGAAATTTTAATACAATGATACCCGTAAATAGATTATAATATTAGAACCAAAAACTCAAAGAAATATATAAGCACAATTTTGTTCAATAGATATTTGGAAGAACTTAGATATTTAAACAAAAAAATACGATTTTACTTATAGTTATTTTGTTGTAATTTAAAAATATTATTTGTGGGTGCTTGAAACTGAAGTTCCTATCTATTATTCTATTTTATACACACAATAAAATTCTCAAATACAATTTTTTCGGAAAAATTTACTCAACCTATTGTATAACGTATAACCAATACTTAGTAGTAAAATAAATTACTTTAATAGCATTATAAAATATATCATAAAATAGTAATTTATAGGCTGACAAGCCATCGTTATACCAGGCCACCATAAATCGTTTTTCGAATGCATTGATTTATCATTGAATTTAAATTGAATTCAATATCTATTATAACAGTGACCCACCTACCCATCTCTTTTTATTTTAACTATTGTTAATTTATTAGTATGTATTATATGTTATATTATATTTTAATATTTACATCCGAATAAATATGAAATAACGCGTAAGTACTTACCTAATTACTAATGTACCTACCTATTGATAAAACTAAAAGTAGAGATTCGTTTTAAGCCCGATGTTCAATCGTTTTTTTTTGCACAATAGTAATGGAAACTTCGACTCAAAAGGCAACCTATGTGAACTGTGTTATCATAAACTTATCTATAATAAATTGATAGACGTGTAATACATATATGTGCTTGTGCTATACACGTAATTTCTAATTTCTCGATTGCCGATCAATTTTTTCGAAAAAAAATCACAATACGCCTATGGCTCTATACACCTAAGCACGTCTTTTACAATCCCACTCAGAATCTATATGACACGCAACAAGGTCTTGACACACGATCGTCTCGGAAGACTTTGAAAACGTTATTCTTCCAACAGTGTCGTTTCCTCGAATACAGTACAATATAATAATTCGTTGTATGACAATAGGCATATTATAGGTACACATAGTATTGTTTCCTACGCACCATCAAGGTCATAATAACAACTAATAATTCGCGGCACTGCGAAGCTGTTGCGAAATAGTGTACACGAACAAACCCACGGGATTGTAATACAAGTTATAAAAAATAAAACATCGACATCATCCTGCGCCGCATAACTGTTGATTGAAACAAACTATCTTATAATAATCACTATCGATGTCCAATAGAGAAAAATAATAACAGACTCCTTTACTGGGAGGGGTAGAAAAAAATGTTATACTTGGGCTGATGTCCTACAACTATCAGTATTGTTTCATTCTGATCATCTGACCATACCAATAATACAAAAATTAAATAATAGTATAAAACAAAATGTTTTCATAGAAACGTAAAAACTTTATTATATACTCAGAAAATGCAAATAATCAAACATTTTAATCAATGTTTGTTCGTAAATCATAAATAAAACTGTGTAACCGGTTGAATACAATTTTAGCGAAATACATTTTGCAATATTATAAAAATTTTTTGTTATTAACATTTTTTTCTTATAAATTTTGAAAAGGTGATATTTTTACATGATTAATTAAATTTAAAAAAAAAAAATAACACTCATATTTCATAAAATATTATAATATATAGTTCATAATACAAAACATTAATCATAACAAGTTAACAGTTAATTTTTTAAAACTAAAAGTATGAAAGTATAAAATAGGTAGATAATGGCAATTTTGATTGAAAAATTAATTTTAAAATCTTCTTTTTGAAAAACCTTTAAATTTGTTCATCATATCAAATAATCATTTTTGTAATTTCTTCTTTCCCGCAAAAAACTAAAAATAAATAATGGCGGTCAATAAAATCTAATATGTAACAATATTATGACGGGTATACTGTAGATGTTATTTGTCCAATTTAAAACAAAGATAATCATTATTTTATTATTTTATTATTAATTATTAAATATTTTCAGATAAGTACAAACAACAATCAATCTTTGCTTTATAGTATGTTGATTTCTTAACAGATAAAATGTCAACAAAAAAGTAAATAAAAACAATATAAAATTTGAACTTAAATTCAAAAGCAAATAATAAAAAGGTAAAATAACATTCTTAAAATAATTTAAATAAATAGGTAATAAATAAAATAATTGGCGTTGTATTTAAAAATATGACTGTTAATAATTTACTAAAGCCCAGTGGCGAACAAACAAGATATCAGCTCGCCGAGTTTATGGATATATTATCAATACAATAAGTATAAAATAATTATAAAAAATGTTGATATAATCTTATTTGTTTTGTTTTGAATTAATTTTGAAGATTGTAGTGCATACAGCCAATCATTTCACACATTAGAAAATATTCCTAGTAGGCTTTAAATATAACAATCACCAAAAGGCAAAATGTTTTAGTTTTTTAAAAAGTAAAAAATAAAAGTATATTTCTACAAAAGAATACCTTATTTAACTGAGCAAATGCAGATCCAAACTTGGAATGATCTTGTAAAGAAGGTTGCAACCATTTAGGAAGAGCATTGCGAACATTATCTCGTTGGTAACGATGATCTAATAGCAATACTGCTGCATAATCTTGTTGATGACGCACAGAACGACCAATTGATTGATTTACAGCTTTCATACATAAATTTTCGTAATGCTGTTGCCCAGAGCCCGGACCCTAAATAATAATAACTATGTTTTTAACCAATCTAACTTTTAAAATTAAATTTATACCATGTGGCTATTAAGGTAGTTCATTTTCTGTTGTAATTCAAGTGACTTAATATTTGGATATGGAAGACCAATGACAATAACACAACGTCCCAAATCATCACTAAAATTTAAACCTTCACTTAACTTGCCACCTGTATAATAATACAAATATAATACAAATTATATAACTATTATCAAATGTATAATACATATTTAATTTGTTTTAAAAAAATAGCATTACCAATAACACTAAATAACAATGCACCAGTTACTTTAGAATTTAAAACCGATGTTGTTGTAATGGCTTGAGAGTAATTCTTCAAAACTTCGTCAACTTGATTAGTTGACTTTGGTTCTCTAAACAACTTCAATTGTTGTAAAGCATTAAGTTATATTTCATATATTTTTAGATTTGAGATATATTTAAATATAAAATCATTAAGTGTGATAAAAAATAATTCATTATCGACAAGCATAATTACTTTTTTTCTTTCAGAAAGCCTATTGATAACCTTGTTTTTCTCTAAATGTTGATAAACAAACTGTTCATAGTCATAAGATGGGAAAAAACATACAATTCCAGCAGGAACTGTTCGGCAAATGTTTTCTAGTAATGAACCAATTTCGTTAAGCTATAACATATTTTGACTTTAAACAGTATACTAGTTAAACATTTTAAATTTTATAATAATAACAAAATACAATCGCACCATTTTAATTGAAGTTCTCTCTTGGTAAGAAAAATCAAATTGTTTTCCAGTTGGTCCAGAACACACAATCAATGGTAAGATATGATCAGGTGGTACAACATGGCCACAGCTAAAATGCATAATTCTATCAGAATTATCACCATTGAAATTGAATAGCTGATCCTTAAACTCAGATATAGGTTCCATTGTTCCACCTGATACAATCACTGACCTAATGTTTAGAATATTTTAAATAAATATATTTATAAACAGAAATAAGATACAAATATATAAGTATTAAAGTACAAATAATAGAATTATTTACCTAGCTTTATCGACAATTTCTTTAAAATGAACTGCAGGATTCAAAAGCAAAAATTTTAATACTCCTTTACTGACAAATGCTTGTGTAGTACTAATAATACGACCATCCTCACAGTAATTTGTTAGTGACTCTATAAATGCCATTACTGGTGTAAGAGGGTTGTTACTAATTATATCAGTAACTTGTGGGTCAATGTGTTTGTTTTCATCTTAAATACATATTTATAAATATATAATATTAAATTAGCAATTTGATTGTAAATACGTTTGTGTTAATTATTTTAAATTGATAGAATTTCTCTTTTCTAACCTTCTTTGAGTTCTTTGCCTTTGTTATTTTTCTTAGTTTCGATTTGTTTAAGAAAAGTCTGCAAATTGCTTAGTTTAGGTTTAGATGGTTGTAATGATACTGAAGGCATATATTTTTCAGAATAACCTCTAATCTGAAATAAAAATAATATAATATATATATTATTGATATCATATAGAAACTTGAGCATTTATACTGCATATAAATATTAAGTAAGCAAATTACTTTCTGACCAATCTTGCTTTTTTTAAAAAAATCAACAAGCATAAACATATTTAGATGATCAATTTCAGCTTGATGTACAAAATTTTCAAGCGTGTATACTTTTGAGTCGACTCCTTTTCGACTAGCTTCCGCATGACTAACACCGGGAGTACCACCTTCAATATATGAAAATGATCAAACATTAATAAAACAATGTAATAATATATTAATAGCTATATTACCAAGCATGTTAATGAGCTTTCCAATAACATAAATTAACTGATTCAAATGCAGCAAATTACTAGCGCTAAACCTTAACTCAAACTTGTTCTTGTACTGTATCAACTGGCTATAACTATGAGTCAACTGAAATATAATAATTTCAAAATTATTAGAAAAACTGTGTATTATGTTCTTAATTCAATAGCAAATTAGGATAAGTAAAATATAAAAATAATAATTCTACTCATTATATTCAATATTAGAATACATTTTATTTAGTTATAATAACGTGCACAAAACACAGCATCTGCCACTGATTCTAACTAGAATTATTTTTAGTTAATATACTTGAGAACAAAAATATGATTTAATATAGATGTACCTGTTGACCATTTATTTGTGAACTGTGTATATGACCAATAGTATCTAATAAATTATGAGCTTCATCAATAATAAATATATTACCCTCAAGACGGATTCCACTTGCTTCTCTGGTACTTTTATGTAATAACGTATTATACGGTAAAGTAACAATCTATAAATATAAAATAAATAAACAATACATAATACTTATAAATTAATATATTTTATTACCTGGGCATATTTTACAGATTCTCTACTAGCATAATACGGACAAGCAGATATTTGATCTCCTCTATTTACTAATTCTTCCATGTCTCTTAATTCTATAGTAACTTCCTCGGCTAAAGATTGAATTTTATCTTTATCGTTATATGGACATTTGCATATAGATTCAGACTTTTTTTTCTTAACTACTGAACCAACTGAAGACACTTTTGTAGGTTTTTGAGTAGGTTTAGGTTTTCCCATTTCTAAACATCTGTGTACCAAAAAAGTCATATAAATCTTAAAGAAAGCAAAATAAAAAATGTATTGTAGAATTAAATTTGTTAAAATAAAAGCTGAAAATATTTATTACTTAAGGATATACAAGTATTCAAAATTACCTTTCATTCATTAATGTAATGTTTTTTAATTTTTTTACTGTTCTATTTATGCAATAGTTTTGACGAGACGCTAATGGTATAATACGAGATGTTGAATATGGACTTTTCTTCAGTTCAGCCACAAACTGCGACAATTGAGAATGCGTACGACTACAAAAATAAATCTATAAATTGAAAAATGAAATACATTAAACACAAAACAATAATTAACCATAAATGAATGAATATTACCAGAAATTAAAATCAAGAAAAAAACAAGTTAAAAAAGCTTACTCCGTGAGTGGGCTAAGTTAAACAAATTTTAATTCAATGCAATAAATTATAATTCCGTATATAATTCATATATTGTAACTACCGGACAATAAATAAATATCAACAATTGTAACTATGTATTAATAACTAACAGACGGACAAACGGTCACAACACGGATATAAGGGGTTCTAAACATATGTTTTAAAGCCTGAAGACTAAAACCACCAAAAAAGAAATTAACAGGAAAAAAGCATATAATTATTTTTATGTTTGATTTTAGTTGACATTTTGTTCTAGTTTCAGACAGTTAAATTAAATTTAACAAATTGCTTGTTAAATAAGATTTGTATATAGGTACATATCAATATAAGTTAATAAAAATGAACTTTACTCAAACCTGTCAATATGTCAACATTTTTATCAATAGTTGGCAATAAAATGCAATTTATTGAAAGGGCTTTTTTATGGGTTTTTTTTTCTAATTACCAAATAAAAAAGTAAAATATGTACTGTTTAAAATATGATTTTTTTTCTAAAATTTAGAAATCCTCTAAAATGTTTTTCTTATAATAAAATTGTATACAATTAAATATTTCTTTTACAGTTTAAAACTTTAAAATAAAACCAACCAGTTTTTAGAAGTATAAATATGTAAAAATCCATTGAAGAAGATTTAGAATGATTATAATATAGGATATTTACTAATTTTCTTATACATTTTAATTAACTCATGAAATATTATATAAACTGGCAACATTTACTTTAACTCCTTCGTACTGGACTTTTTCATCTGATATTTCTTCAAAATCATCTACAGATGACGACTGATCATATTCTTCAAGTACAAATTCACTTTCTTCATCAAAAAAATCTTTGTCTTTTTCTATTTCAAAATCATTTTTTTGATTTAAAGTTTTAATTACCAACGACTTGGTTTGATTTTTTTTAAACTCTTGTTCCTGAATAAATGATAAAACAAAATGTATTTATTAATTTAATACAAAATAGGTATATATATTATTTATACAATATACCATATTATTATATTATATTATATTAAAAATAATAATATGTGCTGTACATTTAATAGACAATATTGTGAACACAATTAACAGCGCAATTGCGAGAGGTAGTTATTGGTACTTATCATTATTAAATTATAAATTGGCACCAGTAAAACATACTTCTTACTATGCTACATAACATATACTTAGCATAAAAAAAACAAAGTTTTAATAAAAAGTTTATTTTATTTTTGTTTCTTAAAATAACCGCTACAAGTTTGATAATGAAAAAAAAAAAATTTTAGTTATAACTTATTTTAAATTGTATACTGATGTTTAAAATAAATATATAATTCACTCTATTTGTTTATAATAATATGTTATTGAATATTTCTTTTGAGAATTAAGAAAATGAATGGATTGTGTGCGTAGTTACTAGTTATATTGATCTATAATTTAGCATCATTAGATTTTTAATATTAAAAATTCCACCCTTGGTTACAATATTTTTTAGGTATATAATATGTATATATATTTTTATTAAATATTATATCTATATCATGAAATTTCATAGTAATAACTATGAAATCGTAATTAATAATAAACCATGGACATTTTAACTTTTGAATTATTTATTATAACATAGTGTTTCCTATCTTGATAGAAATTATATCACATTGAATGTTGAAAAATGTTAAATGTATATTTTTAAAGTATATTGCTCATACCTGTCTAAAAAATGGTATATTATAATGATCTAGAGTCACATTATTTGTTTTAAGCTTGCAATTAAAACAATTGTTATTGTTTTTAGACTCTAAATCTCTAAAAATATTAAGTTTTAAAATAGATTACAGACCATAGAAAATAATAAATTGTGATTTTCTGATACATAATTATGAGAAAAAGTGTTAAAGTACTAATTGGCAATCACTCAAATAGATTCTTATAACACAAAATACCTACCTTTTTTATTTTTTCAATATTATTATTGAATTCTTCCAATGATTTAAGCATTTTATTTATTTCATATACTTTACGTTGTTGCTCCACTAATTTAGCTTGTCCAGCAATCCAATCATCATCATCATCATCATCATTATTAGTTTCCCCGTTTTTCATAGTTAGTGACTCGAGTGCCAGCTTGAGTTGATTCCATTCTCTATTTTCATGATCAAGTAACCAACGTACTGCCCCACATATAATACTTAATGTCTTACCCTGATAAAATATTTTAAAACCAATCAATTTGTATAAATGAAAAATAAAAATAAATGTTTAAAAAACAAACACAGTGCGACTTGTGAATATAGACAATACATGACTTACAGTTCCAGTAGGGCTTTCAAAAATTCCTAATTTCCTGCCTTCTATAGCTGAATAAATTTCAGTCATGAAATCGTGTTGGATTCCATACGGAGTAAATGGGAATAAAAATGTTGAAGGAGTTTCAAGTTTTTCTTCTGTGATCAAGCATTTTAAATCGTCACCGTCAGGCATGTTGCTGAATTAAAAACGAAACACAATGATTAAATTCCAGTTCACGAAATGTTGCATACCCGTCACATGATTTTGAAAAAACGGTTGGGGTACTTGCTTTTAGCTATTATAAGTAACCTATTGTACAAAACACTGTTGTGCCCATACTCACGATTCGGCCGGTTTATTCTTTGGTCGCAATTAAAAAACTGAACTCGATGAAAAAATCCTTAAAAGTGTATAATCGTTAACTGTTGGGAAGTTAAGCCAGACCGGCCAGGCTCTTGAGCGTACAAACCAAAGAAAAGTAAGTAGTAAGTAAGTGGTACAAACATCAAAGTGTTCGAAGTTTCGAATTCGTTGACGATTCCGTATTTTCATCGTGTTATCTCTAATATTGATCCAGACTCGATCGCAATTTTTGGCGCGAAATAACAACTGCTGTTCCTCGGCACTCATCAGTAGCAGTAGGTGCGTCATAAATACGAAAGGCCAATACATACACTGCAGGACTAAATCCAATATTGTTCTCTTGTGCCACTGAACGAGGTATAGTATTACCACAAACATATATACAGTACATAGTATATAGATATAGTACATAATATATAGATACAGTGGCGTAGTTACGGGGGGGGGGGGGGTGTAAGGGGTTTCCACCCCCCCTACACAAAAAAAAAAACAAATCTTTTATATAATGGTTAGAATTTTAAATAATAGATAAATAATACTAGTACAAATTAACATGTGTAATATTATTAATTATTATTACTATATATATTAATATAGTTATAGAAATTATCCGAGTGTTTACACTTCTAAGTTTTATTTTAAGAAAACCAATTATAAAATCGACGAAAACAGCGATAACGGTTTCCGACGTCCAATACGTAACAACACGAGCATGTCGGTCGATAATACGATATTACGATCTGTCGGCCGTCATAATATTTCATTTGATTTGTTGGAGTTTGAAACTTAAGTATCGTTACACGATACTCCTATTAACTATCATTTAAGATTTAAGTATTTAACTATGGGTACATTTGTTATAAAGGTAAGCATATTAAACAATATTGCATTATTTTTGTACAATATTAGTACATTAATATAATAAATTACTTAATTACGCATAGCTTAAACTCTGAAAACATTATTTTATTTATTCTAATAAAATAATAATTTAATCATTGTGTATTTAACAATTTTAGTATTTATTATTATTTTTGTTGATGTTACTGTTTAGTATTTAATGTTTATTTTTCACTACATAATACTAGATTCTATTACATACATTAGTATATTCGTATATTTTAAAATATTTTAATATTACTTAACAAATACAAATTGATCAAAGTATTAATTTTGTATTTTAGAAAACGAAAACAAAAGATCCTACTATAGAAAATTCATTAGCACCTAAAAATGATCTAAATATTAAGACTCTTGAAACCTGTATACCCTTCTTCATCTTTTACTTCGGTTGATGTAAGAATTAATGACATAACATATTTTGTTAACCGTGTATTGTCTCATAGTGAAATTCATACAGTTATTAATAGTATATGGACACCAGATATAACGTTTAATTTTCCTATACATAAAAACTTCGATAAAATTAAAAAAGGGCAAACGAGCAAATTTCAATTTAATTGGTTATTGAGATGGCGATGGTTAGCATACTCAGAAAAAGAAAATGGTGCATTTTGTAGACTTTGTGTTGCTTTTTCAAAATCTGAAGGTGGAATAAATGGCCAGAAACTTGGTGCTTTGGTATTAAACAAATTTGATAATTGGAAACATGCTACAGAAACATTTACTAAACATGATAAACTAAATTATCATATTAAAAGTATTAGTATTATAATAAACTAATATAAAACTATAAAAACTATTTATAATTAATACAAATTTGAAACAAATTAAAAATAACGTACGTAAAAAACTAATTACTTGTAATTTGTATCACAAATATATTTTAAAACCCCCCCCCCCCCCCAGAAAACAATCGTATCTACGCCACTGTATAGATATCTGTGAGTATTGCTATTAGGGCGGATGAGTTTGTGGGAGCATGTGGCCGGCAGCTTAGCCCCTTCAGTTTTTTAATCATATTTTAGTTTAAAATACAAATTATCAGGTTCTCGCTGCTGATGGAATTCTATCCCATCCCCCCAGAAAAATGTCCATAATTGTACCTTTCGGCCTATAGGTCTACGCATAAAGCTTATACAATGTACAATATAATAATATATAAAATATGTGAACATGCTGAAAACTATGGTTCATGGACTATGGTGAAGTCAGAATTTGGAGGTCGGACTTAATTTTAAAGTTATGGCTAATAGAAAATTACCGCTCGCTTGGGCAATTAAAATCGAAAACATCCCACAACTTGTTAGGTATATAAAACCACCTTGGGTGGGTCTCAGACTTCAAATAGCTATAACTTCAAAACTAAGTACCTACCTAAAACTATATATATATTTGAAATTTTTTTCGTTTTAATATGAAAATGATAAAAAGAGCAAAATTTAAAATTAAAAAATTATGACAATAAAAAATATTAGATATTATTAATCACCGGTAATACTGCAAACCTCCAGAAAAGCTAATAAGTCTAATTGTCTATATTATATTCACATATAGGTATATGATTCGTTATCATTTCTATATACAGAACAAATCTAGTTTACGGCCCAATCTCGTTTTTTAATTTATTTTTTTAAAACAACTTGTTTTTTTAAGCTTAAAACGATAGCGTACATTTTTTTGCCAGAAACTATTATTTTAGTATTTTAGAAGTTATAGCCTTCCAAAGTTTGCAATTTTACGTTTATGTACATGCGCGCAACGCTACTCGACTGCCACGCGCAACGCTTTAACAATTTTTTTTTACGATTTTTAACAAAAAAAACGAAATTATGCATCGATTTGTTGTGTAAAATCACCTAAAATAGGTCACAGGGTAAAATCAAATGCATTATTAGTGTATTGTGCCCCTCGAAACCGTGCAGGGTCAAATGTGATTGCTTCAAAAACTTAAGCGTAACAAAACACACATCACACAATTAAAAAAAAAGTCAAAAAATTAGTTTTCTGTTATTTTTTTGAGAATACCAGTTTTAAAAATCAATTGTTTTCCGGTTTTTTTAATATACTTCCGTAATAAAAAAGATCCACAATTTTTTCAAACACATTCAAATTTAGTGCTTTCAAACACACGTTTAAAAAAAAAAAATTTGAAAAACGAGCCTGGACTGTAAACTAGATTTATTCCTAAATATAACATAAGGTTTCCTCGTAAGTGGTTGTTACTTGTTAGTGGAAATTAAAAAAAGTTGAGCGTGGATCCACAATATTTTTTTATGATCGTGTGAAGTTCAAATTTTGACAAAATTCGTAAAAATCGTGAAAATTTAAAATTATTTTGAGTTGGACCTTCATAAACATTTTTCTTTTTATGTCTAATAATTGAAAATGTAATACAAGATTCCTCATGAGTTTGTCTACCTTTATTAAAATAAAATATATAAAAAATATACAGGCAAAATTTTTTTATAAGTGCTTAAAGTTAAAATGTTGATAACATTTATCAAATTTTAAATTTTAAATTATTCTGTAGTTAAAAATAATATATAAAATGTTCAATTTTTATAGCTAAGGGTTTAAAATTTAAAACAAGGTTCCACTAAGTAGTTTATTATATAACCAAAAAATCTAAAAAATATATAAACACAGTTGTTTATTATAGTAATTTTATATTAGAAATATAAATTAGATGAAATTACATATTAAAACCAAGAATAGCGATTTTAGTTATTCTGATGTAATTTAAAAATATTATTCGTGGGTATGTACTTGAAACTTTAAGAGTAGGTAGGTCATATAGGTATATTCTTATATATTATACGCGCAATGGCATTTAAGAATTTTCAAATGCAATATTGACAAAAACAAATTTAACATAGGTACTGTAGTACCTAACTAGTAAAAAAGTAAAATTAATTACTTTAATTACAATAATATCGTAAAAATGTAAAATATATCTAGTAAGTAATATTATACGTAGATAGGCAATATACTGACTGCTATAGGCTGACAGCCGTCTTAGCTCAGAATTGTTTTTCGAATACAATGGTTTTATATCATTGAATATTTAACATATTCATTACAATAGTGCCACTCTAGAGTCAAGACACCTACGCTGTACCTACATCAGAACTCTTACTACCTCGTCCATAGTTTATACTGCGCAGATGTTATAATAATCTGTTGAAATCCTTAATCCACGAATACTCATTTTCTTACTTGTCAAACTAAATTTGAGTACGTAAATACATACCTACATGATACAATATATGTACATACATATACATACATACAACTGTTTATAAATAATTTAAATAATTTAATAATTATTATTTAAAATAATAATTTTATTTTTATATTATTAATTGTTAAAAATATTAAGTATGTATTATTTTATCAGGTTTTAATAGGTTATATATATTTTGAAATATTACCTATAATTGTTTGAATTTCTAACAACATAATATATTATTAATATTATTATATATATTTATTATTTATTATTATAATAATATTAGAATTATTTCAATTTTAAAAGTCTTAATAATTCACAAGTTAACAAATTGTTAACGCCCGGGGCAGTAGTCGCCTAATCGCCTTTGCCCCCCCCCCCTTAAATGTGGTTAGTTCCCCCGATTACTCATAAAAAAATAAAATCATGTATTCTACATCTCTATGTATACATCGCATACCAACGAGAATACCTCCTAATGTACTATTTAAATTAGAAAAAAAATGTTAATCTTCTTTTGATTATAGCGAAAACCGATTCGAACACGAGCGCATAAAAATCAAAAATGTATCAATATAATAACATACATTTTTCTATCACGATAATCATAAAAATAAGATTTGTTATGAATTTATTGTGATCGAACTGACAAAAAAATGTGGAACGCTTCACGATTTTGCGTGTCATCCTTGCGCAGGGGCCATGCTAATCTTCTCTGTATCGTTCCAATTTTAGTATATGTACAGCCGAAGCTAGTACATTGAGATTTGTGTCAAACGTTCCTTATATATAAAGCAATGTTGCTTGTAAAGTCACAAATGAGAATCGGTATCTTTTTACTCGAAACATAACGATTAAACCGTTGACCGAAATTAAAACGCCAATAGATGGAGCTAGTTCTGTAGCCACTCGTTCGCATTCACTATTCGTTAGATTCACGGTCTTATATAATTATTATTTATCCCTAACCAAGACTGACAATGTCCGTAAACAGCTCAAAAAGAGTCAAATTATTTTCAAAATTTTATCGTGTATAGAAAATGCTAATATAAACATTTAGTGAAATGTTCAAGTATACTACGGTCATTTGTTTTTGAGTTGCACCAAAAACCAAAATCAATTTTCCCGAAAACAGATTTTGCGTAAAAATTCTCGTTTTTCCTTAATTTTTTTTTAAATAAGCCTAAAAATATAATGTGAAGGTCCACTACCCAGTGACCAGTGTATTGTTATTAAAATATAACTATACGCACTTTTAGAGTTTTTTTTGTATTATAAATATTAATTAAAGTTTTGGAATAATATATGGTTCTAAAAAAGTATTGCAAAGCAAAAAGATTGTTTGCTCCTATATTATATTTAAACATTCAATTCTTTAAAAAAAATCTTTACCAAATTTAAAATGATAAAAAATGTATCACAAACAAATAATAATAATTAATAAGATATCAATTTATTATACTTATTACTTGATATTAGACATTAATTCAACAAATTTCATAATATATGGTAGGTACCTACTACCTATTTATATAGAAAAAAAATAATTACAAGCAAATAACAATATGGAATACAATTGTATAACTTAGTTCAAGTCATTGTAAATGTGTCATAAATCATAATACTTATAATAATATGTACTATAGAAATAGAATCATTCAAATTAAGAACAGAAATTCATTTTTCTTGCTTTTAAATTAGCAAAGTCATTTATAACCTTTTCTAAATTTAATTCTGATGTACCAATTTGTTCAACATTAAGTATAGCTATATTAGTCAAACGATCTTGTGCCACAGAATTTCTCAGAAAGTACTTAATAAGTTTGAATTTAGAAAATGATCTTTCTGCAGAGGCAACTGTAACTGGCAATACTAAGAATAGCTCTTAGTACTTCAGAGTAACTTATAGAAAAATCATTTTTTAGGATAAATGTTGCAAGTTCACAAATTGTTTTTACATTTTTGTCCATGATCATTTCCTTAAGAGAGATAAGTTAACTGGTAAATTCAGAACTTATATCTGATTGCCGGGCTACGGTCGGCGATTAGTGATTACAAAATTATTTCGGGAAATTCCAATTCCACACATAAAAGTAACTCAATGACAATAAACAATGAAACGCTATAATAATATAATTTTATAGATAAATATAGATATTATTATGGATAAATATATTTATCTTCGATAACAAATTATATATCAATATATCATAATATATTATAAAAATGAACATTTTTATTTAATATATTTTGTTTGATTGCAATAATTAAAAATTTAAAATAAATGCGGGGCCCCCTGAGCCGACGATTAGCGGCCCTCTACAGGGGCATTGCCCAGGCTGCCCCTGCGGTTGTTGCGGCACTGATAATATCATTGTATAAGAAAAACGATTCTGAGCGAAAACGGTCAGTCAGACTATGATGTTACTAAGTATATTTGATGATTTTATTGTGCATAAACGTGCTCCTTTTACGTGGAGCCTTGTTTTCAATTTTCAATCCTTAGCTATAAAAGTTGAACATTTTATACATTTTTAACTACAAAATAATTATTAAATTATAAATTTGATACATTTTGTCAAAATTTGAACTTTAAATGCTTATAAAAAAAAATTGTGCCCATGTATTTTTAATATTTTTCAACTACTAATTTAAAAATATATTAGGAGCCTTGTATTAAATTTTCACGCTTTTTTACTCCACAAATAAAATTTTATTAATATTTATAGAAAAAAAAACTAAAAAAATTGAAAACTGGCAATGTCCGTAAACAGCTCAAAAAGAGTCAAAATTTTTTCAAAATTTTATCGTGTATAGAAAATGCTAATATAAACATTCAGTGAAATTTTCAAGTATCTACAGTCATTCGTTTTTTAATTACAATAAAATAAGAAAATCGTTACATAAGAAATCGAGGGAATATCAAATGTTGTAAAAATATGAATTTCAAATGCTCATAAAAATTTAATTTGATTTGCATGTAGACATTTTTTTTTTTGATAAAGGTAGACAAACTTATGGGTAATCTTGCATTACATTTTCAAATATTAGATTTAAAAAGAAAAATTTTTATGAATTCTCAACTCAAAATAATTTGCTAATTTTCGTGATTTTTCCGTATTTTGTCAAGATTTGAACTTTAAATGCTTATAAATAAAAACTGTGACTAAGGATTTTTAATTTTTTTCATCTACCTTTGAAACAATAACCTAGGAGCCTTCTATTAAATTTTCAAGCTTTTTTATTCAACAGATAAAATTTTATTGATATTATAGAAAAAAAAACTAAAAAAATTGAAAACTGGCAATGTCCGTAAACAGCTCAAAAAGAGTCAAATTTTTTCAAAATTTTATCGTGTATAGAAAATGCTAATATAAACATTCAGTGAAATTTTCAAGTATCTACAGTCATTCGTTTTTTAATTACAATAAAATAAGAAAATCGTTACATAAGAAATCGAGGGAATATCAAATGTTGTAAAAATATGAATTTCAAATGCTCATAAAAATTTAATTTGATTTGCATGTAGACATTTTTTTTTTTGATAAAGGTAGACAAACTGATGGGTAATCTTGTATTACATTTTCAAATCTTAGATTTAAAAAGAAAAATTTTTATGAATTCTCAACTCAAAATAATTTGCAAATTTTCGTGATTTTCCCGTATTTTGTCAAGATTTGAACTTTAAATGCTTATAAATAAAAACTGTGACTAAGGATTTTTAATTTTTTTCATCTGCCTTTGAAACAATAACCTAGGAGCCTTCTATTAAATTTTCAAGCTTTTTTATTCAACAGATAAAATTTTATTGATATTTATAGAAAAAAGAACTAAAAAAAATGGAAACTGACAATGTCCGTAAACAACTCAAAATAAGTCAAAATATTTGGAAAATGTTATGGTGTATAGAAAATAGAAATATAAACAACCGGTGAAAATTTCATGTATCTACGGTCATTTGTTTTAAAGTTACAACAAAAACCAAATTCAATTTTGTGAAAAATCGATTTAAGACAATTTAAGACTTTTAGAGCGAACAAACTCCATAGCTATATGTTAGCAGAAGTAGCAATATTTTTAATTGTTTTGGTTAAACAGTAGGTAGTTAAATTCTTATTGAAGTTTCAGAATCATCATTTTGCAAAAATATATCCAAGATTATTCATAGAAGTTCTAAATTTGTCCCATTTTTATGAAAACTTTTCATCAAAATCTTGGAACACGTTTGAACAACACTCCTCCTCTCCGTCCCCTCTAATTATATAAATTATTAGGCATAGGTACCTACCGCAGTTTAATATAGAATGCTGCAGTTATACCGAAAAACTGCATGTCTGCAAGGTTTTGTAAATTGTAATATATATTTGGTAAGTATAACTGATATATATTTGGGTAGGTATTGATTTTAAAGAATATTTTTGTACACTAAAATTCTTCGTTTCAAAAAAGCTTGTTTTTATCCAAATTTTAAGTAATAATTATGCTCTTCGATACTCGATAATTCTGAAATAAATTGAACTTTATAAAAGTATTAAAACAATACCTAATTTGAAACATTTATTTTTAACAATACTACGTCATCACAAATTTAGACAGTTCATTTGAGTTCAGTTCATTTTTATAGTGGGTACTTATCAATAAAATTTGAACGAATGAAAAAAACTAAATTATTAAGATATTTTAAAAGTTTAAGTAAAAAAAAATATCTACACTTAAGTGGAGGTTGTCTGCAGGTTGATCTTCGCAGACGACATCACGTGATGTGAGTTTGTGACCTATACCAGCGGTTCTCAACCTGTGGTACGCGTACCACTAGTGGTACGTGGACAGCTAATAGGTGGTACGCGAAAAAAAACCTCCCTTATTATGAAGAAAATTGGAACGAAACATTATTAACATTAAATATTATTTATTTTATTTGGTGGTGCGGAGGCCGTTTGTAATCGTAGCAATTATTAAGATAGCGATAATCTCTTTAACATAGGACATAGGTACCTCCTAATAGAAATAGATAAACTTTATCCGATAAACGGATAAAGCGTATTCTTATTTCACAATAATGCGTTTTTACCTTAGTTTCG
This sequence comes from Sitobion miscanthi, assembly GCA_008086715.1. NCBI lineage: Eukaryota > Metazoa > Arthropoda > Insecta > Hemiptera > Aphididae > Sitobion > Sitobion miscanthi. Next base: position 12,575,686 of record CM017803.1, on the reverse strand, counting down.
TAAGTTCTTTCATTTAGAGTGCCATACGAGTTGTTTGCATCAATAGAATATTTTATATTAGTTTTATTGTATTTTTTTGTCACGTAAAATTAGTTAAAAATGAAAATATTTGCAAAACGCGGAAGCTCAAATACTAAAAAACAGAGAACACAGGCGAATCGTAAATAATATGACGATAGTCACTTACAATTCGGAATCGTTGTAAAATTTGGTTCCGAAAATTCTATACATATAAAATAAACGTATCGATAAGCAAAAAAAACGGTCAGGCGGTACGTAAAAACGTTCGAACCGTGTAAGTGGTACGCGAATATAAAAAGGTTGAGAACCGCTGACCTATACGGTTTCGTATATTATATTAATTTAATATTCTGTGCGAAGTGAATGAGCGATATGTGTATTGATTTTATCAAAAGTAAAAATTTAATGTAATTTTCAAAAGCGTAGGATAAAACAAAAAAAATTAACAGTTTAATTTTGTAGAAAATAGTTAAATATAAGTAGTATAATATTAATACATACGAAAATTTCTTTTCACTTTCACTTAATGTAGTATTTCAATATTTAATATTAAAATAATATAAAATATAATCTGATTACTAAAGAAATATCTTAATAATAAAGAACATAACATTTTATAACTAGTAAAATTAATTTAATTTTTAGTTCTGATGAACATAAATTGTAACAACGTAATTTGATTTTGTTTATTTCTTATAATATTCATAACAAAGAATATCCTCATAGAAGACCAACCACATTTTGTCCACTAACAAAGAAGATATTTCTTTATTTATTCATGTTTAGTTTACTTGTATTTATTGTAAATCTGTAACTTATAAAAATGTGATATGTTGGACTGTTAATTAATTGAATAAATAAATAAAAACAGGTAAGTGGTTTTTGCTCTGCTGTACAGTAGGTAACGAGTGGGTCAATGTATAATGGATTGTATTAAACTTGAATTCAATGATATAATATCATTGTATAAGAAAAACGATTCTGAGCGGAGACTTTTGTCAGTCTGGACTTTTTATATTGTTATTATTTATTATAGCCTGTAAGTTGAATTAATATTATAATATTATTATTTTTTATTCGTCGCTATGGTGAAATACAAAGCGTGTAATACATTAAAGTTATGTGGCTGAACTAAAGACTTGTTAATTTATGGACTATGCATCCATTGCACCCCCCCCCACCCCCATACCCTGATTTAAGTTACCAATAGTGTCAACATTGTTAGAAAAAGATAGGTACCTAGTCAATGCCAGGGTTAAAATATGTATTTAGCCATAGTCTGATAGTTAAACGTCCTGTGCATAATGATAGTATCATAACCATACTACCATTGGTACCTACATTCCCAAAGTATCGGTACGGTATCGGTTAGGTACCAACAACTTTGGCCCCCCCGTCCTCTCGATCTGTTATTAGTCTATTTATGTATAGATCTATGAGCAATGCTCAGGGATAGACCCACACCCACCTAACTGTGGTTGACCAGTTACCCCGATTTACAGAAAATATTAGTATATTATCTAGCCTATATTTTCTGTAGGTACCATTTCGTTACAAAGGTACCGTAATAAAAAATGTAGGAGAGCCACGGTCGTTCTACACTCTTTCAGCTGATTTTCCTACTTTCAGCGGTTTGACGTTTGTGCAAATTTCAATTATTGTTATTATTTATTTATTATATTACTTTTATGTTATTATTATTATTAGCTATTACTCGTTAGTCGTTACTATAGCAAGGTGATTTGAAATTATTTTAGGCGAGAAAACAGTTTGAGCAGCACCGACGAAGATCGACCACTTAGCGCATGACGATCGCGGCTATTATACAATATGTCTTTAATAACTATATATGTCTATGCTTAAAATTATATAACACAAAATAATTTAGTACTTTTATATTTTCGTCACGACGTCGCAGTTGGGCAGAAAATCTAAACATCAATCTTATCTTATATTGACTAATGACCACGATTAAAGGTATATGGGTAATATAAAGGTAATTATTAAATCGTGCTAATGATTAAGATAAATGAAAAAAAAAGAAAAAATTGAAATAAGAAAAATAATTACAAGGATACCAACCTTCTGCCTACAGAAGGTACTATTTGTTATGTTTTGCACTGTCGCCGTTTCTGTATTTCCGTTATTAACCGTGTCGTTCAGTATTTTCTTGTTGTTGTTATTCACCGAATTAAATAAATATAAATAGCATTGTTCAGACAAAACGATTTTATTAGCCATTGATAACCATAGTCCATAATATTTAAACAACCACCTGGCTCGCCCAACTTACGGCGGAGTACCTTTACTCTTTAGCCTATGCACATACATCAATAGCGCCTTCAGTTTTAAACATTACACGTAATTCGTAAGTACACTTTACGATCATAGGCATCATGTTCTAATCTTTGTATCATGTTACGACTACATAGCGGCATTGTGCGTTTCGCCGGTTCCCGATATTTTATTATTTGACAGGTATGTTCAATTTATTTAATCCGTTTTTAAATTTCAAAATGTACATATTACAATTTAGTTTAAATCAATCATACAAATATTTACATTATGTTTTTAGCTGAAAGTTGATATCAGAAAGCAGATTTATATCCATGTTGATACGAGATTGGTGTAATGGTGTATTTGAAAAGTATGAGCTCTACATGGCTAGTACTTGGAAAACTAGCTGAACTACAACAACTCTGAATCACTGAATCTTGGCCGGAAAATAAATTACTGTAAGTGTTGAATATATTTATATTAAATAATTTAAAGTAAAACAAATTGTCTTATTAGGTATTTAAAAAATTAATTTTATTACTGTAACAATTATTGTTCCTATGTACATCACAAATTCAACATGAATGAAATATTAAAACAAAAAAAATACATTGAGGTATAATGTATGACCCAAATATTTGTATTTTTTTATAAGTATTAATAACATATAAGTTAAAACTTCCAATAACATTAGTAATTATTAGATAGTTATATAAATCTAATTGTTGGTAGAAATAAAATTAAAATTAAATATACAAATTAAAATAAAAAAATGAAAGTTAAAAACCTACAATTATCCTACCTTCAATAAATAACAATGTAATATAAATAATATAGGAAGGTAATGAAATTACATTTATATTGTAAAATTGTAAATGTATTACTGTCAATCCTGTTGACTTGGAACGTTCGTCTAATTTTTTTTACAATAGTATTTAATTTTGTGCTGGATAAGGGACATACAATTCTGCTACCAAAATAATATTTGTCAGAACATTTCATAAGAATTTGTCATTTATGAATGCACCATGTGATTTTGCGGTCCATAAAAGATTAAATGCAATCTGTATCTGAAAAACAGATTCATCCAAAATTTCGAGTGACTTGAAACAAGCACCTTTTTTTTTTTACTTCAATTTAATTGAAAATTTGTTGTATTTTTGATCAATCTATATAATTATGATAATTACTATAGTTATGTAAATATTTATTTCAAATGTTTTTTTCATGCAGTTATTTCTGGCACTACATAGAATAAGTTACCTAAATAATTGTAACTTACTTTTAGATACCAAACATAATACAGAAATACCAGAAAATAAAAATTATAATAGTTAATTTATAAGAATTTACCTATATTAACAATAGTGTAATAACATTATTAAAATTAAGTTAAAATTTACAATCAAATAGGACATAATTATACATAGGGTAAAAAAAAAAAATTGTATTAGTTAATAATTAAAAAACAAAGAATAAAAATTAGAAAAAAAAAACTAACTAACTTAAACAATGATTTACTTATTGAATACCAATTATATATTTGTATATTTGTATATCATTTCATTGACTAAGTAATACTAAATATTATAAACAAAAGAGATTTTAAGTCTTATAGTTTCCAGCATATTAAAAATTAACCGCAATACTAAATTATCATAATAATTTTTTTATTGATTTAACATTTAAAATAAAAATTTCTAATTTATTGTTCATATTTTATATATAATTTTAACAGTTAATATAAAATTTAAACTTCTTTAAAAATGTATAAAATTATTCATATTTTTTATAATTAATAATATACAACTTAAATTATTATTTGAAATACAAACATATCTAATCATAAAAAAATAAATACCCTATTGATCCATTAGCTTTTTATTATAATGGTAGTAAATTAGTACCTATATAGGTATATTTTGATTATAGGTGTTTTTATGGCTTGATGATCTCGATTATTATTTCAAATAAAATATGATAGTGTTTAAAAACTATACATAAATGCTTTTAAACTAGTGGCAGTTGTAATTAATACATTTGTGAATTAAAATTTGAAATAACTTTGGAAATAGACAATACTAATTACTGTATTAACCTTCAAATCACTATTTTATATTAAATACATGTTACATTAATCTAGCAAGATAAATTAAAGTTGTGACGCAAACAAAATTTATTTTTACAAATTGCAAATAATAACATGCATAAAATAGAAATTTATCAGAAGTCCACGTTAAATTAGTATTTAATTTCAAACAGTTTTGATGAAATCATAGCATATACAAATAAAGTAGGTACCTACCTATTACATAAATATTTTATTAAACAAATATATGATTAAATGGATTGAAGCAATGAATCCTCTTTTTAGTGTTTAATCATATTAATTTTTGTTTGAATAGTACAATTTATGTAATTAGTATAGGGTTAGAATTTGATCCAAAGTGGGTTTAACAGTTAACATAATCTTTTCCCATTTCCTTCCTAAATATAAAATATTTATTATACTAACCAAGAAAAAAATGTAGAACAAAAAATCAAAGAATTAACATTATACCAGAAACTTACTCTAATATTTATTTGCTTTTTACACAAGTAATATATTAATCTTAATCGTATAGGTAATACTGCAAGATACATGTTTAGAAAATTGATATTTCTGGGTAATGCTGCTTCCAAACCCTTTAATACCCGCTTAATTATACTGGCTAAATGTTGATTAAATAAATATTAGAATATTATGGATTTTAAAAACTAAAATTGGCCTTTTTAATAAATAACAAAGCAAATTCATCTAGGTACATAAGATTTTTATTCTTATAAACAAAAATATCCAGTACAAAACGTTTCAATTTGGTGACAAAAAATGTATACACAATAAAAACCTATTGTAACAGTATTTTAATAACTGAATCAAAACCTTTGGAATAGAAAAATTACTTATTATTGAGCTATGAGAGAAAGTTACAAAATACATTATTTTAAAGTATACACATAGTTAGAAAAAATAATAAACATTTCAATAAATATTTGTACAATTACACTCATAGAACACACATACATATATATTCATATGAAAATATACATTAAGTTAGAGATCAGCGGGACATTTCTTAAGACTAAAATTGTATTGCATGTATATTTTATTAAATAGAAACTTTTCCCGCTTGTAAATATAATAAAAGGTACACTATGTAAAATTATTTACAAAAACAGAATATTACTTAACAAATTAAAAAGTAGCCTACTTGAGTTTTGAAAAAATAAAATGTGAATATCAAATGTCATATTATGTTAACATTGTTAAAATTATGAGTACCAATACTTAAAAGCTTTAAACATAAGATTAACATTCTTTTTTTATTGTCTGCAGTCTGCTTTGCCAACAAAATTTATCGCTCTTGATTATTCATAAATGGCAGTGTAAAATTTACTAATAAAAAACAAAATATCTATAATATAAGGTAATAGTTGAAATTGAAATTTGATTTAAATACAATGTATATTTAACAACCATATTCAAAAAATTCTAATAATATCAAATAAAGTAGGGAAAATACTGACAATTTGATACTAAGTTGATGTTGCACTTCATTATATAAAAAAAAACTATTTAAAATTATAATTTAAAAGATAAATTAAGATTGAAATTAGTGTGTTAAAAAAATTAACTCTGGGAAAAAATCTCTGATTTGTTACATTATACTTGCTCAGTGCATAAAATATTAAAATGAAGCCATATAATTTAAAAACAATGAATTCTTGGTTCTATCAAAATATTAGTATTGAACATTTAAATTTAAGATGATGACTGCAAAAAAAAACATAAAAATTAACCTACCAAAAATGTATAGAATATAACTTCTTAAAAATACATAATATGGTTAACAGTAAGTTGTGTATAACAAAGATAAACATCTTTTTAAAAATACCCAACTTTGCTAATAAAAAATAGTTATTTTTTCTGTCTTATTATCTAAAATTAAAACATAGAACACATTAAATGCATTTAAAACAATATAAATAACCATGAAAATAATAACAATTTATCTTGGAAAGTTTAAAAGTAAAATTTGTAAAAATAAAATATAAATGTTACTATTTTGATAAATAGCATCCATAAAAATTATCTTATATTTGGTTGAAAATGTTATTGCAGACAGGATCATTGATCTAAAAATAATGAAACATAAATTATTAATTTAAATTAAAAAAGTAATATTTATTATTACATATCGACAAGGCTGGCCATTTTTTTTAACTCGTTAAGTTAAATTATTTTTAATTAATTTAGTTAAGTTAAAATGTACTCGTATTTTTTTCGTTAACTTGTTAAGTTAAGAGTTAACTTTGAAAAAAAAGTTACTTAACTTAGTGTAAAGTTAAAATTTGCTAATTTGCAAAAATAAAAATTCCAGACACATATGTTTTAATAGATAGTTTTTCTTTACGCTGAAGAAAATTACTGGGGAAATTTAAAATGATACATCAAAGAAAAAGCCCATTTAAAACTTTGCATTATTCTTTGGACGAAAGTTAACTAGAAGTTAACACGTTAATCTTGACAAAAAATAACTTATTCAAGTTAAAAGTTAATTTGAAAAAAAAACGACATGGCGTTCAATTTCACTGAATTTGCCTATACAGCCCCTTACTGACTAAATCTGCAAAAAACTAATACAAATAGTATGGCGCAAAAATTTGAATCCAATATCCACCATAAATATGCATAGAAGTATAGAACTACACAGAATATAATATTAAAATTAAGAATTGTGTATAGGTAATATTAGAGAGCCTTTATATATAAGAGAGTGGCCAACTCTGCGAACATTTTCTATTAGCTGTCTGTTATCATTGATAATGGACGTTATTTTTTGTCCAAATTTGTATATATCTGACCAATGTTAAATACATTAATTGTCAATTGTTTTTACACGGCAATGTAATTTTAATAATATGTAACTATTAATATTTTGTTTTGTTTTGTTGCATAATTATATAATACCCATATTCATATTTTGTATCATAGACTATAGTTATGTATTATAAATTAAGATAAATATATACATACCTAGTTATTACACCCAAATTTCATATTATATTATACAATAATTTATCATTTTAGTTTCTGTTATGCAGTACCTAAGCATATTTCTTTAATATTTTATAAATTGACTAGTAAATTATATTATTTCCTATTTTATACATTTTAGGTTTAAAAAAACGCGGGAATTTTTAGGACGAAACATGGCTTTTATCTATTCAGTTGACCACCCTCTCATTATCTAGGTAATATTATTTATTGTGTATTAGTGTATTGTGTATCATAATAGTATAATATAATATAATATCAGTGACAGCAAATACTATAGATTAATAATTGTTATTTATTCAATTCATTACTTAATACTTATCAAAATTAATTATTTTATCACAAAAATCAAAATACATAAAACAAAATAAGGGGATTGAATAGGCAACTAATAGTTGAGTGCTATTGTGTCCCATAGGCTTCCCGTATTCTAATCTATAGTATTTGGTATAGGTTATACCAAATTAATTAAGATAGTTTAATAATAATTAGTATTATTATTTAATATATTTTATGTAAATTAAAGAAACTATTAAAACTAATACATTTTTGTATTTATTTCTTATTATAATTGTAGATACTAAATGTAATACTGTGACTAAGTTAGTGCAAGTAGTAAATAATATCTAAAATTCATAAATAATTTTTTTATCTACATACCAGTACTTTTTCTTCTGTACAGTTTTCCATACTTCAACATATATTTTTTAATGTACTGTTCTACTTTTTGCTTGACACTATCACTAATTCTTAAATCTTCTACCTTTTTAACTTGAAGTTCTTTATATAATATATTGGAATTGAGCTGTAAATACCAATCAAATTAACGTTTAAATATATTAAATATGCAAATACAAATATTACCTTTTTAGCTAAATATTTGAAATCATCATCATTTTTTATACGACCTTGTTTGCAACTCTTCTTCACATACAAGTCTAATACTTTGACAATAACTGTGGCCATTGCGTGATAAAAATCAATAACACATTTGATTTCTCTTTGATTGTCTGGTACAAGGTTAAGAACCTCACCAGGTAAAGACATCATACTTTCTGGTAGCTTATATTTACGGTTTGTATCAATCGGTTTTGATTTAGTACTTTGTATATAATCCCTCACAATAGGATCAACAAGATTTGCACGTATCATAGATTTCTTTTGACTAATAGAATTCTTGAAGTTCTGTACGATTGGGTCAATTAGTTCACTATTAGCTTCTGTTGATGGTAAGACATAAGTGGAATCCACACATAAAGTTGAGGCTAAAAGTTGAGCATTCTGTTCTAGTTCAGTTATTAAAATGTTGTCTACTTTATTGAATGGTAAACACTTCATTAGAGGTTTTTGTCTAATTTCATTTGCATTTGTTTTTAACGTTGTTATATTTGTGATTAAATGATTAGATGGTTCTTCACTTAATTCATTTAGATTTATTGTTGATGGATCAATATCTGGTTTTACACGAACTGATGTACTAGGTTCCAATCTTAAATCGTTCAAATTTAATTTTAAGGAAGCAGTACTTATTATTATTTGACTTGATGTACTAGGTTTCTGTCTAAATTCATTTGCATTTATATTAATCAGCGCAATACTTGATATTTTAGGTTCTTGCACTGGGCTGGTAACAGAAGTATTAATACGTTGAGAGCTGTTTTTATTGATAATAGGAGGCATTGGTTTTTTGAAAACTGTATTATCATTAGTTTTATTTATTATTGTAGCTTGATTTCTGGAATTACTAATTTTTTTCATTGATAAATCTACAATTTTTTTATTTTTTATGTTGTGTAAAGGTGGCAAAGGCATTTTTCTTTTTAATTGTTTTTTAACTTGAGGTATTTCTATACTGTTACCGGATAAAACATTATTTTCTTTTAATATCGAATCTAAATTATCGGATTCTAGGGCTTTTGTTTCATCATATTTCATGACTATTTTTTGTTTGTACACTTTTATGATGTCTTTACCAGCTCCCCTTTTTAATTCAGCACAAAAAATATTTTCTACTGAAGGAAATAATTTGAAGTGAAGTTCTAATTCATATGAAGGGTTGTGAGTTATTATCTTGGTATCTGGTGGTAATTGGAGAAAAAAATTTTTGGGCATACTTGAATTATGTTTTACCAAACCGTTCAAAATTTTAAACGCAAATATATTTTTTGTATCTAATTTTAACGATTTATTGTTGAACATCTTATTCAAGTTAAGTGTTTCAGGAACAGTACTTAGTTGTTCATTATGTAACATTAAAGCTGCTGAAGTTGTATCAGTTATTTCAGTCTTTTGGTCGTCCTTAATTCTAAATATGTCATTTTTACTTTTTTGAGAATTTGATTTTACTGAATTATTTATTTCAATTATTTTGGATGGCTGTTTTCGATAACCATTGCTTATTACTTTTATGCGTTTGATTAAGTTCGGCAAAATATATTGATTTGGTTTGTTTTCAGGTGCCACATTTGTTGATTTCACTGGTTTTTTATTAAAAAATGATTGAAGTATTTTAATTGGAGACTGATCTACATAATTTTGTCTGGCTGTTTTACTAACATTCAATATTCCTTTATCAATTAATTGTTGCACATTTTTTTCACATTGTTTAAATAATTTTTTACGCATATCTTCATCTATAGGCTGTACCACTTTGTATTTTTTATGCATATCTTCATCTAGTGGCTGTATCACTTCGTAATTTTTATGCATATCTTCATCTAGTGACTGTACCACTTCGTAATTTTTATGCATATCTTCGTCTAGTGGCTGTACCACTTTAAATTTTTTATTGGATTCTATTTTTTCTACATTAGAATTTAGTATATCTAATTGAGTTTTAGTCGAGTTTTTTAGTGTTATGTCAATTGGTAGGAAATCCAATTGTTCTTGAAGGCTTGGATGTTGAGCATCATACATCACATTTTCCGGACGCGTTACCCACCAAGTATTAGTATCATAAGAAAATAAACTTTGTCTAGTTTCATCGGACGTATTTGAAATAAAGTCATTCGGTAAACATGGAGGAACTGTTTTTAGCATAGAACGCAGAGTAGATTCATTACAAAGATCAACGATGGTTGGAGGCGGTAAATTCCATATTTGGTGTATAGTTAAAATTTCTTCAATAGGGTAATATACAATTGGTTCAGTTTCAATTACTTCAATACTTAGTATATTAGAAGAATTAATTTTTTCAGAAGAATCAGTTGGAAGTTCATGGACCGTAGAGTTATCTGCAAAAATTAAAAAAATATATGAGATGATACCAAATCAATTTCAAATACAAAATATATTATTATTAACATAGTTTTTATAATAAAGCACAAATAGAAAAAAAATACAAGGTTCCTCATAAGTTGTTCTTATTGCAATTTAAAACATATAAAAAACAATGTCATGAGCATAATTTTATATATTAGTGTTTAAAGTTGTCATAATGTTGCTACTTGTTTTGTGCTAAAAATCCTTAAAATTTTTAATTTTAATACCTATAGCTTAAAAATGCAATACAAGATTGCTAAAGAATTGTTCGAATATTGTCATCTTCACGTAGTTAAATAGCATTCAAATTATATTATATACAAAGTTACTATGTTAAGCCGTAAGGGATAGAAAAATTAATATAAGTAGAAACTAAAATAAATATTAAAGGGATTCGATACCGTAATTTTCTGATTTTGTTTAACACGCGTCCGACATAGGATTTTAGACAGGTTATTTGCAAAACATACCACTATTGATCTAATGAAGCACTAAGAATTCTAAAACCGGAACAGTAAACAGAGAAATACAACAGTTACATACAACAACTTAGTGTATTTTTAGAATTTTCACTTGGTCGTTTTTCTACAGTTGAAGGAGATCTATGAGGTATATGGGAACTATTTGGCCATATTATTGCACTTAGTCACTTTTTGCACAACAGCGACCATTTAAATTATTTTTATGTGGTTCAAAAAAATATTAACTATAGACTTTTCACATACGTAAAATATTTAGACAAATTTTAAGAACTGTTTTTTTTTCAATATATGAATTAAAATTTAATGAAAACTATACAAACAACGATTCAAAACACAGCAAACTGACTTCTTCAGGGTTTTTTTAAAAGTATATTTGAAGGAACAGATACTTCAATAGAAAAATATCATAAGTATTAATATAAAAATATCCTCAACATTAGAATATAAAATTAAATACTATTCTTTTAAGTACTTAATATGTATTGAATTTAAATCAAATATTCAATTTATTCTCACTTTCAGTGATGTCACTCCATTTTATATTCTTAATAAGAGTGCTGCTTTCAATCGTTGGAATATCTTGGTGTATAATTCTCGTTTTAAATGTAGATGTTGAGCTTTGCTTTGGATTTAAAACTGAATTAATCGAATAATTTACCATGGCAGGACTAATAACCTTATTTTTTTTAAAAGGCTGATGATTACATTGTTTTTTCCATTCCAAAACTGTTTTGTTTCTATTTGATCAAATTAATATTAATATACCACAGTCATTTAGAAACATTTTAAATACTTAAATAACTATGCTTACTTGTCTCGATTAATTTTTTGATGATTAATTATTTTACTTATTGAATCTACAGAATTGGTCTGACCATTACCTTGGTTTTGCACACAACTAAAATTAATTTATACATTTAATATAACATGAAAAGTGTTTCAAAAACAAATTTTAAACAAATATAGTTTTCAGATAATTATGTGATTGATCAGCTTATAGTTGCAATATAAGATAGTTATTTAACTAAATATAATTTAACTTTGTGGACATACAATATTTAATTTATGCTTTCATACCTTATTTTAGAAGGTTGATTAGGAATTGCAGGATTTCCAAAATGATATGGAACAGAATTTCTAAAATAAATATGTAATAATAACATTAAATAAAAAAGTTTTCAAAAAAATTAATTTTTATTAAGTCTTACGTTTGTGTTTGTGAAACCAGTACTGGTGGTTGGATAACATCATCAGGAATGCTCACTAAAATTAAAATCATTAAATCATAAATCTATAAACTTTTTAATTATAATATTATTTTAACCATGTACATTACAGTCCAGTGTTTCCCAAACTTTTTTCCTCACAAGTTATAAATAGTTGTGGTACACTTTGTACATTTAGGTTTAAGAAAACTATCATTAAACGTCAATGACACAATTCAAATTTTTAAAAATTAAGAATAGATAAAAATGGAGCATAACTTTGTACCCTCGGTATAGAACATTTATACATACTCATATAAGCCTTACAAGACATTTTGTACATATGTTAGTTTCCTAAATACTTATATCTTGAGTATATTTGTATTATTATTTTAGGTTTACTAAAACTTAATAACTCTTGTGGTTTACTTTTATCATCACACTCTAGGAAACACTGTTATGCATAAATAAGAGTATATTTTGTGTTAAAAATTAATTTACCTAAATATTTTAGTAATTTTATGTTACTAGAACTTCAAGCATTATCAAAATCACATATCAAACAATGACAATACAAATTAACCATATTATAAAAAAAAATTTGAATAGTAATACATTAGAACCAAATACTATGAGATATAGAAACATAATTTCAATATTAAAGCTAACAATTAAATGGTGTAGTTTTACACATTACAATTTTTGATAAAATTTTATTTAGTATTGGATAGTAATTGATTGACAACCATAATATTTTTCAAAAAAAACAAAAATGGTAGTACAAAATTACAATTGTTACAATTTTTAGTATCCAAATATTGGATTATTAGTTTTTATATAAGTGAAGTTTGCTGTCCATTTTATACTTATGTAAGATATAGAATATTAGGTATAACATGTTTATATAATTTACCTTCTTTTGGACGGTCTAATTTTGGTATTTTAAAAACAATTTTCAGAATTATCCATTTTTTCCATAAAATTCTTGCTGCTTTAACTAATGGTGATATATTTTTTACATCTGGTAGCAATTTATCAATTTCTTGTTCATGTTCCTTAATTTGTGATATTGGATACTCTAAACTAAAAATTAAAAAGTATTATAATAAAATATAAATCTAATAAAAAAAAAAATCTCATACATAATACTCAACCAAGGCCAATAATAATCTAACAGTTGAGTATTTAAAAATAAAAATATATTTTAGTATGGATGTAGCCATTACATATAATCGTATATTTACTTTTCAATCATCTCTTTTATGTTTACAGGAATATTAGCCCATTGTGCAACAATATCCAAAACCTTTGATTTTGTTATTGTATTCCTGTTTGAAATTGGAAGATCTGATAGAGTTTCAACAATCTGAAATATAAAATAATTTAATGTTTGGAACATTTAATTATATTATTTATATGTTTATAAAACCATTTACTTCTAATTTTAAACGTTTGTTATTATTTGAAGTCATCCAACTATGTATTATATTCAATCCATTAAAATTCATAAACAACCTCTTACAGTTTAAATCGTTATCTCTGATAAATTTCAAAATATGTGATCTACTCATTGAATCCGTGATATGAACCATTAGCTTATTTAAATTTAATGTTGAGCTCTCCAAGTCAGAGCGGTTTTTATTTTTTAATTTACTGATATCCGTTAACTGTTGATCAAGCTAAAAAAAATAAAAATAAAATTTAGCTTCTCATATTATTTATACAGAACATACCTGTCGTAAACGTTTTCTATCCTTGTTAGATATTTTCTTAATTGCTTTTTTTTTTTTCTCCAAACATGCATCTGGTTTAGCTATTAACGACACATTGTCATCTTCATGTTCATCATTGTCCTCAGAACAACTGCTTTGATCATCTCCTGTTCTAGACTTTTTGCTTATAAATCCTCGACATTTTGGTGTGCCACAATAACACTTTTGCTGTGCAGCATCTCTAAATAATAATAATAAAAATAATAGTTTACATAAATTAAAAATGGTAAAACAATTGTAATACCCAAATATTTCAAAACTGTAGTCAAAAGTAATTTCTTCTCCTTTTCGTATTAGCTCTTTGCTAAAAAACCCCATTCGAGATTCACCCAACACATTCCACTGAAAGTATATTTTAAAAATGAATTATTTTCTTTATGTTTATTAGAATGGTAAGAGTATACTTTTTCTGCAACACAGTTTGGTTCACAGCTGTGGTTTATGAATCTTGTAATATTTCCTTTCCGCGTAGCATCGATTATTTCATCATGTTTCAATTGTACCATATAATTGTTATTTTTATACAATATTTTTTTCATTCGGATTATCATTTCACATTGATCAATAACTTCTCCCATATATTCATCAACAAATGTTCCACTACACAAAATATTAACTAAAATTAATATTATATAATACCAATTTATAACCATTTATAAAACTACACTTTTTGATCAAATTATGTGATATTTTTTAAATTTCATTAGAGGACACTACACACCCATTTGTTGTCTCCGTCTTACAACTGCAAAACATAACAATTTTTTGCTTAGCAGATCACGTTCAGCTCCGTTAGTTTAAAAATTAAAGTGAATCGACCTATTATGAATCTGGATAGTAAGAACATTATCTGTATGTATATGTGAGTTTTGTACGATAGTTCAAATTTCTTGCAAGTTACGCATTATGGTACAAAACACTCATACAAACATAGATAATGTTCTTACCATCAAGTTTCATAATAGTCGATTCACTCAAATTTTTAAACTAACGGAGCTAAACGTGATCTACTGACTGTACATTTTTTATGTTATGCACTTGTAAGGCAGAGACAGCAAATATCTGTATAACGTCCTCTAAAGAAATTAAAAAATATCACATAATTTGATAAATTGTTAAGAAAATCATTTTTAATTAGAATTTGATTTTTTCTTTCATTAATCAATATTAATAATATAATTAATACTTGATAGGTACAGTAGAATTATTAATTGAACCGTATTTAAATTAAAGTACATAATAATATATTTTATAAACTCTTATGGTAAGATTATTATCTAGGACAGGGGTTCTCAACCTTTTCATATCTACGTTAATAATAAAAATCTTATGCAATACCCTAGATAATAATCTTACCTTTAAATTTTAGAAGCGGTAATTTCACTCTAATTTTACTGAGTAAAATACTAAAATGTATTATTGCGAAAGTAAAATTTGTCAAGTTGTACATTTGTTTATAAGACAGAGACAACATAAGTGGGTTCGGCGTCCTCTTAAGAATTCAATTTTTAAATATACACTAGGTGGGGGAGAATAACACTTTTTGACTGCGCATATACTATTACTGCCCCTACTTCTGTTTATTGGCGGTTGGATTTGTCAAGGAACAAGTTTCGGATTAATATATTTCAGAGAAAATTGTACTGGAATGTGCTGTTTCCGTATCTTTAGCACATAACATAGCACATTTTACTCTGTTATTTTTAATATTAGAGTAAATTTACCAAATTTAAAGGTAAGAATATAAACATTGACACACATACATTTTTGATATAATAATTTTGAAGAAACTTTCAAGTATTTCAAGATTGTACTTTTTTTTAAACTACAAGAAAATATTCTGACTTTTAAATTTACAAATAGTTCAATATACAGTAATTAAAAATGAATTCTTCTCTATGTTAAATTTGGTATATTATGTGATAAAAGGATGGAGAGAACCAATACGGGTGTGAGTGGTTTAACATTCTTTTAACATAATAAAATATTTATTCAACATATTAGATTGCCATTAAAATTGAATCTTATGTAACTATAGAATTTATTACCTTGGGATATCTTCAAGCGCAAAAACACCATAGCCTTTATCTGCAGTTTTGATAATTTTAGTGCGTTTGAATTGTTTATTTTGAAATTGCTTGTTTGTACATAAAGACTTCAAAACACAAGCTTTTCCACTTAAAAGATAAAATAATTTTTTTAAATTAAAATATCAACTTCTTAAAAATAACATTGATTTGATTTACCATTCAATATTCAATAAACGATTTAAACACTCTGTAGCACACCCAGGCTTTTTTTCAATCCAGTCTTTTCTTGTATACTTACAGTGGCATTTATAAGTATCAGAATTGATAATTATCCTAAAAAAAAAGCATTATTAGTCAAGACTGTACTGAGCAATCGTTGCTCAACAATGGTAATTTGAAACCTTCTAAAAATAAAATACAACAATTCCAAAACCAATCAATAACTCACAGAACATGTTAATCTTAATATAATAACAAACACAAGCTGTGAGGATTTTTAATTTATATTTAAAAATAATGTATTAATTACCTTGGTTTTAGTCTCCGTAATTCTTGTGCTTCTGCTGGTGTATACTCACTCATTTTTCTCCTAAAATAATATTTAATTACTAATAACAGAAGTAATATTATTGATTATTAAACATTGTAGATAACAAATAATAAAATATTATTTGGCCAACAATGTTTTAAAAAATATACAAAATGCTTACCTATGAGGCCTGAACAAATTGTTAGTTATTAAAGTAAAGTTCAATTTTTTTAATTTTTTATCCAACTCTGGGTCATTTGCTCTAGCTTCTGCTAAATGTATTTCATTGTCTTTTCGAATTTCATCAGCTAACAGTAAAGAGTCAATTTTTGAATTTTCAGATGATAATAAATATTCTTCCTCTAACATATCAGTAGCCTTAAATTTTATATTTAATCGCTTAGATCGTCTAATCTTGCCTTCAAATTCCTCTTGATCGCTTTCAGAATTTTTCAGTTCGCTTATGTTTGGGGGTTCACTATTTTCAAGGAAATGGCATTCATATCTATCAGAACCTCTGTGATCCTCCGGATCACTTTCAGAATTTTCCAAATCGCTTATGTTTGGAGGTATTTGAAATGATGGTAGATCATTAGTAGAACACAACATATTTAAATTATCTAAATTTCCAGACATAAAGTTGGTTTTCTCTTCTGGTTGTTCATATTGCTGTATGGGCTTACTATTTTCACAACCATCAGAATCTGAATTTGAATCTGCATTCAAATCTGATGACGACTCATAATTTTCTTCTGAATCACATTCATATTCTTGAACTAGAAATCTCCAGATAACTGTATCCAAAAATAAACAGTTTGGAAAACTTCTGCTACGTTTCAACTTTGATCTAAATTTTTTAACCAGTTCATTTTGTGCTATTCTTTCATTCTGTACATTAGGTCCACGTTCTAAATAAGAAACACTTTTCCAAGATTTCAGTGGCTTCAAATCCTCAAACATACATTTTTTTGATTTTTTTGGAGGGTTGTACACAAAATTATCAGTAAGAGAATTTCTCCGATATTTTATTTTAGTAGATTCATTTACACTGTTTGATCTAATCCGTTTAGTGCTAGATTCCAGTCTACTTTTTCAAGTTCAGAGAACACATCTTGTTCACTTTCACTTAAAAATTCACTGATTTTAATTCTTGTACCAGAAATACAATCAATTTTATCTTGAACATTTAACTTATCACATCCTTCTAAAAAATTAATGGGTATAGTGTCTTCTTGTACATTTGATTTATCACATCCTTCTAAAAAATTAATGGGTATAGTGTCTTCTTGTACATTTGACTTATCACGTTCTTCTAAAAAATTAATGCATGTAGTGTTTTTTTGTACATCTGACTTGTCACATTCTTCTAAAAAATTAATAGATTTAGTGTTTTCTAGTACATTTGAGTTATCACATCCTTCTAAAAAATTAATGCGCGTAGTGTTTTCTTGGTCAGATGATGTATCACATCTTTTCGAAGTAAACCGTGGTGATTTTACTGTATCATTAAATCGTGAAATAGTTATACATTTAAAATCATTACCATCGCCTGGAAATAACATGATTGGTGAAAATGATCTCTCACCAGATTCAGGAATGTTCTCATTTACTTCTGTTTTATCATAACTCAAAAAATTTTTATTTAATTTTTTAGTTAAAGATTTTATTACTTCACTAGAAGACAACTTTACAGGCTGTCTTGGACCTAATTTCTGCGATTCTGAATCAATAATTTCATCAATTTCAAACTCATCATTGTTCAATTTTGTTGCACATGGCTTCTTTAAAACAGCAGAACCTTGTTTTGTTCTTTTTCGTTTTTTTGCTGGAGCTGAATTTGACACAATTGGTGATATTTGATTAGTATTTGATGTTAATTCATTTTTTCTCGGTCTGCCTCGACCTCTTTTAATAACTTTTGGTTCATCAACATTTTTAGGGTCAGCAATTGAATTTGAAATAACTGATATATTATCAGTAATATTGTTACTTATTTTTCTGGGTCTACCCCTTTTTCTTTTTACTGGTACAGAATCATCATCGAATTTGTCTACAACAACACAACAATGGCTTTCACAGTTTGAATTAGCATCAGTTTTTTCATCGGTTTTTCTAGTGTCATCTGTATGTTCATTAATTTGATTAATTATACTATTTGAAGGTAAAAGGTCCATTGTAAATATCTCATTGATTTTTCCAGATTTAGATAAATTGTTTACTGGATTTTTATTAGTAGAATTTTCTAATGCTAACTCCATTTGACTTGTACGGGTCCATTGGGATTTAACTTTCACTGGTTTGTTATAATCATCAATTTTTGGTACAAAATTAATCAAATTAACAGTAGAAAATTTGTGTAATTTATAATTTGAATTTATGATTTTATCAGGTGTGTGAGTTGTAGTTAAATAATCAATAAGTCTTTGTTTTCTAGTTGGTAGACTTGATTTAGAATCAATAATAGATTGGTTTTCATCTATCAATTCTATATCAGAAGATGAATTTATTTTATTTGATGGTTTTTCAACTTGCTTGTTACTGTGTATCATTAAATCATATTCTGTGCAACATTCATCCATATTAGCTCATAGATAAATCCTAAAACAAATAATAATAACAAATTAAGTAGTTAAATAATGATAAAAACATAATATATTAATGTAATATATCAACAATTAGTTAATCGTCAATAATAATAAAATTATTGTCTATCTGTCTTATCCTTAATAGTCTTAACAAGTATACTAAATTATAAGGAATTATTTAATTAAGTAATGGCGTAATGCCTACTTTTTTAACACTTTATTTAAACCATGGATTTTTAAACTTTTATAAAAGCCTTTATTTACCTCAAAAAGAGCAAAAATATTTTGTAAATAATATCACTCGTATTATCATGTGATGTCTAAAAAATGTCATTAATATGTGTTATGTAAAGAATGTCTGTAGGTAAAATCTCCTTGACATTTTAATAATTAATTACTTAATGGTGAACTAATTTTTGGGTAACTAATTAATACAAATTTAATGGAAAAAAGTTGTGTATAAATATAATATGTATAAACGCATTAATGTCACTATTATTTATTATATAGATTCAATTAGCAAAACCACTTTGACATAATACAATATATGTGTAGCGCTAGTAGCATCATAAATGAAACAAAATAATGGTATAGTCAATATAACAATTTTTACACACAACTTAAGGGGATTCGATACCGTGATTTTCTGTTTTTGTCTAATACATGTTTTTTTTTAAACATACCAATTGATGTAATGAAGTGATAAGAATTCTAAAAACAGATTTGACTTTATCGTCAAGTCTACTTGTAGTTGACTTTCCCAAATTTTTTATATTATTCCCCAAATTCCTAAAAATGTCATATTAAAGAAGAGTATTTAAAAATTGTTGTAATTCAATTTTCAGAGAAGTTAAAATCAAAAAATCTAAAATGTGGGAAAGTCGATTTCAAGTAGACTTGACTACAAATTCAAATCTGTTTTTAGAATTCTTATCACTTCATTAGATCAATAGGTATGTTTGGCAAAAAACACGTCTAAAATACTATGTTGCATGTGTGTTACACAAAAACAGAAAATCACGGTATCGAATAAATTTAATATTTTTTGAGAAAGCTCTATATTCAAAATCTGATTTGACACAAATTTGTTTCATAATATTTACAATTCAAATCCTAAAATGTATGTTGAAAATTTAAAATTTTAAGTGATTTTTGCATATTCTTTAAAGATATTATGCACATATTGATGCATACTTTGTAAATAAATCATGACAATAAAAATAAACTACTAAAAATCAAATTTAATAATATATCCTTCACGCGCACTCCCATGATCACTTAGTTTTTAATCACACTATAGATTTAATAATTATTTTTTATTGTGTAGGTACATGTTGCAAAATATTATAATTTTGAATTTTGAGAAATTATCCATTTTTACATAATTTTTCATAATTCATAAACATGTATATTTAAATTTAAAAAATATAAAAAATTAAAATTGTTTATAATTTTTTTGGTGTTAATGTTTCATTGGCTTTTAGTGCATACTCTTAACAATAAGAACAGAAATACATTAGAATTGTAACACAGATTAAATTAAAACTTTTAATATTTTTAATAATTTAATAGGGCCTGAGATTTTAATGCTTGAAAATGCTTTCCATGCTTGAAAATAATATACATTTTAAAGGATACTCAGACTAAACTGATCGTCTTTAGATTATTTTTTAATCAGGAAAAACCTAATGGGAAAAAAAATTAAATGCGCATATTTTAGTAGTTATTGATTCATGAACTTCAGATCCCAATCAATAGTTATGCATTTTTACCAATTTAATAGAAACACTTGAATGGACTAATAGTGTTGTCTGTGCATCAGGACATAAACCCAAATCCTAAAGATCTAGTAGACATTTTAGCAAAAAAAAAAAAAAAGAAAGATGGACTTTATATTATGAATAATACATTAAGGGCCGTATATAGTCTCGCTAAATTATATTTATCTGATAGTTAAGCTAGTGTGTAGTTAAGCGTAGCGAGGACTTTAATGGCGAGTTCAGAATAAAATATTATTACAATGTTACAGCTAGTTCTATTCATCAGATAATTAATCTCAAAACAACAACAATTTTCATTGGTTATTGAAATCAGCTGTTATGCTATAACTGATAATGAAACATAGATTTAAATAACACTGTAAACTGATGCTATCTTAAAATTGCATGTTTATATAATATAGTTCATAACTATTTTTAAATATTTTGTAATAGGTAGGTATATTTTATATTAATATGAACAAAGCTTAAAAAGATGGACAGGAAAATTTCTCTTCTCAATGCTATTGGCGTAAATTACAGAACCCAGCACCCCGAGAATCTCATAACTATCTTAAATAATAATAATTAAAATCTTTAAAATTCACTATACATATATACGCTAAAATATGAATTAAAAGTTCTACATATAAAACGTATTAATACTTTTAAAGTCCCCTTAGTTTTAATAAACTTGTTGTCGATATCGTCGTAAATAAATTATAAAATTGTAAACATAATATATAATATAAATTCTGATTAAGTTAAGTTTTTTATTTATATACATTTATGATCCACCTATTTGATTCTAAATTCATTTTGCAGGCATGAACTAGAAATATAACTATTTATTTAATTAGAACTCTCATCTCGCACAGCCATTGGCTTGGAGATAAGCAACTCTTATAATAACGATAATTTTGTACTATGTATTACTGTTTAATTGGAATAAATAATAAATCTATTAAGCAGTATTAAAGAAATACCATACTTCAGATACGACCAATATATTGTTATTGCATTATGAAAATTAGTCGCAGACAAACAATAAGTATCCAATATTCTAATTAAAATGATTTTCTGTGCACCAACAAAGCAAGCTTATACTACACCCTTCACTCAACAATATGGGGTCAGTACCCTTGTCCTAAATCTTCATAGGTCTCTGGCTCTTACCTCTCATTTACCCGCTATTTTCGTGATATTCATAATTTGTGCCATCTTTGTTCTCCCCTTCCTCTTTCCTTTTACATTTATTTCCATCAATTTCTTGATAACTTCTTCCAAAATTATGTGGCGAGAAAACACATTCTTAGTAGGCATCATCAAGACCAATACCCAATTTAATTTTAATTTATTACTAGACATACATACATCCTTTTTCTATAAGACAAACTTAATATAATTATTATCCAATTAAACAATTGGTCATTATGCTAATATTGATATTAACTACATTTTAAATAAATACATTAAAATGTTGATTTTTAAATTAAGTCCTAAATATTACATATTCTATAGTTTCTAGTTGGTTTGTAAGTTCAATAAAAATATCTTAATATTATAATATGATAAAATATTATTAGTTATTACGTAAAATTGTACAAATACGAGCTTATAAATAAAAACTGAACAGTTAAAAATTAATAATTATTAGGTACCTACTTATTGAAGATAATATTTTAAACTATTGACAACTGTTATTTTTAAAATTTGATTGATAATTGTTATTTTTAACTAGTATAGGTAATTAATTTAATATGTAAGTAATTACTTATAACTAGGATAATATCAAAAACTTATTTATATAATCTATACCTTCTAATATTATAAAGCTGAAGGGTTTGTATATTAGAACACATTAATCTCCAAAATTACTGGGTTAATTTCAATAAAAGTTAAATCAATAGTTTCCTTGAGACTTCAGGGATAGTTTTAGCTTATTTACTCAATCCCTGTTGCTTTAGGATGACGCACACAAGAATTTCATTTTGGTTCACGAAAATCAAATAATTTTTATTTCATAAATAGATTTGCAATTGGTTACAGAAATAAAATTTAAAAAAAAAAATTGAATTGATGAGGCCGAACTGCTAGCTGCATGTCATATGGATTTTTTTTTAATAACAACATATATTTTAAAAAACAAACAGATAGTACAATACTTTAATTATATTACATTAATGCAATTGTTTACACACTCTCTTAAAGCTAATGATTGAGTTTAAGGTGGTGGGTTCATAAAATAAGTTACATAACCAATTTCTATAAATACTTAGGTAATTAATACTTAAATAATATTATATTATAAATACATTATATTTTGATAGACAGATTCATACTAAATTAATCTTCCTAGTAGAATATTTAAAATGATTATAATTAGTGAACAGATTAATATTTATTTCCATTTGTCTACAAAGTGAAATTGCACTTTAGTCTCCAAATTGTTTTTTACAATTCGGAGCAATAGTATATATATTTTTTTTCAAATTTGGTAATTATGGTTACAAGGTAAATACATTTTATGTTTAAAACATAGGTGAAGAGTTTATCAAAGTCTAAGACATTTAATTCTTTATAAATAAATTTAGTTCAAGTTAGAACTTTTAAGATAAATTTAATAATTTAATTCATAGTTGATTTTAATTTGTTCAAGTGGATTTCAAGTGGAAATCTGCGATTTCACAATTTTAATTATTTTATTAGCTTTACATTATAATTTTTCAATACTTTTTTCGTGAATGAGAGCAGTATCATTCGCAAAGCAAATTATTTTTGAATTAGCATTAATATTCAGCAAACCGTTTATGTATGTATATAATAAAAAAGACAGGTCTGAGAACGGTCCCTTATAGAACACCATTGTTTAATAAAATAAAATAAATAATAATATTTAATTTATTGTTTGTTATTCAAATGTACAGCATAAGGCATTATAGACTCAATGTTGTATGTAATCCTTATGTTGTATATAGCTTAAAGACTCAAAAACTAGACAACCGATTTTTACCTACTTAAGTTTCAGTGATTGTTCTTAGAGATATCAGGAAAGTCTTGAGAGTAGTTTTAACCACGTTCATACATATATTATGTGCTATATCTAATTCAATGATCGGATTGCCCATACCGTTAGAACTAGTTCTGAAAGCGAAGAAAACTGATGCCGATTTGCACTTAAACTGAGCTACACAGTATGTTGATTGAAAACAATGGTAGTTATGCATAAAAAAAGCCTGCAAATTATTTTTTGGAGAGTGAAGCTGAAGATATCAAATTAACTTAAAAATCATTTGAAATCTATCTGTTTGCAGAATAATAAAATTATTAGGAAATCATTATTTGGTATGCAGAAGGCTGTTCTACTAATGATAACTATACTTTATTCAGAATAACTTTGCCCACTTTAGCGTACGCAACTGAGTCACCGGCAGCTGTCCGACCCCTCTGGCGAGAGTCAGGTGCGCTGTGATTGGTCGTTAGTTGTCGACAGCTGCCGTCAACCGTTGCTATCGATAGCTACCGCCGAGCATATAGATGGTCATATTACAAGATCGTAATAATTATTACCTATTATGTTATAATGTATATTTTTTTTCTTTGCCATGTTTCTTGTACTTTTACCTTATTAGTCTGCATCAAACACAATGCCTACATCGTATACAATTATTCGTGAAAACAGTGCGATATTATTGTTTAGTACGTATACATCTGCTGAACGTCGGTGGCGGTGGCACAGCAAACATTAGCGCTCACCGTGGCAACAGATATGTGCGAACGAGACAAGTTTTTGTCGATTGAGTGGGCAAAGTTATTCTGAATAAAGTATAACCGACTAGAGATATATGGAACAAATAAATGTATCACAACAATCACAAACTGATGGAGACTACGGAGGGACCAAATAATGGCCATTAGTTATGGTAATATTGAAACAGCACAGTATCTACTGTGCACTTGACAATACCCACACTCATTCTATAAGTATCAAACAGGTAGATGGACAACAAAGACAAGACTATATCTGGCAGTATGTAGTAAGTGCAAATGTGTAATGAGTAGACGACTACTCACTACTGTAGACACATCGAGATAGTATTACACAAATACTGTCAATAACGATTTACTGAACCTGACAGGTTGACGGCAGGCAAAAAATACAACAGCAGTAGAACAGCACGCCAGTTGACGATATAAAAAAATGATCATTGACTTTCCACATTGGCGACTGCCACGACCACAGGGTAACATCTATCTACAACTTAAATACACGGTTGACAATCACCTGAATTCCGATGGGTCCGACGAATGACGCACCACCGCCGGTGCACCGGTCGAAAGTCGCCATCACTGCCGCCGATACACGAAAGCCACGGTGAAGTACACTGTTATTATTCACGGAGAAGGTACACAACGGTCAACGGTACTGACGTCAGGAGTGGTCCGGTGTTGGAGAACAAAACGCAAGACAACGACGGTTGACAGACTACACAGTGTCACAGTGGAAATGTGTAAGAGACGCGGACCAGTGACAACGGGTGGTGATGGTATTTGCGCCGTGTTGCCACTTGCCGCCGCTGAATCGAAATGACCGTCTGTGTACGCTAACGACTGATAACGCTCCGACGCCGACGGTACAAATGCACAATTTTTAATGGTAGGTCGCAGCGCGCGGTGGCGGACACTGATGCGTGGAAAGGGTCCGAACGCCTGCGCGTGCCGCGTGCGTATGCGTGTGTTGAGAGCGTGCGCACCGCCTTCCACCAACATAAACCATAATTATGGGCCTATGGCCTGTTACCCGGTTACCAACGTGTTCGTCGTATTAAGTCGTATCGTCTATAGTTTATTGTACCACCACCAATCACCAATGCGGAGACGAAACAACAATAATAAATGTTCAAGGAGTGTGTCGCTACGTATCGATTCGTAACGTTTCATTCTCGTTATCGAATGTTAACAAAGGTACTGTACATACCGGCGAAACGTACCGGTATCGGAATTCGGAGTTGGATTCAACTCGGCACGTAACTACTACCATAGAACCATAATAATGCTACTACAGTACCACAGAATAGAATAATACTACGAAGAATTCAGATAGAACAGTACTAGATCATAATAATATTGTCAACGGCTATACTGGCCTTGGCGACATTTGTTGTCTTTTTAGTTTTGTTTACGTGTACGTAAACACGACACTCAAACCTACGATGACGATGGTTGTAGAGTTTAAATGAAAATAAATAATAATCGAAGGCGTGATTGAACGTTTTTTTATTATTCAACTAGAGACAAGACAACAAATTATGGATTTTTATGTTAAATAGTTTTTTTTCCGAAAAAAAAACAATATTGTTATGTTATTTTTTTTGTAATTTTTAATATTTATCATACACAAATTTAAGACTGGGCAATTGCCTCCAAAAAATTAGTGCTACTGCCATAGACGATAGTAATGCACTAATGCATTACATGGAAATAAATAATGGGGGGAGGGTCTGAAATTTTTTTTTTAAATTATTTTATATATAAAATATAAATATAAATATAAAAATAGTATACTATTTTATATTTTTGACAGATTATACGTTGTATGCCGCATATAATTATTATTATTGAATTTATTATTTACATATTTTACGGGTTGGTATTATAATCGTGTTGTATATAATAATATGTGGCGGCAACTGGTGCATTTTGTTCTAGGTAGTTTGGGGGAATTTATATAAAAAAAAGGTACTTACTGAGGGCAACTGGTACACGCAACTTATAGTAAAACAAATTACTATATATAATAGAAATATAAATAAATAATAAAAAAAAAGCAGGTAAATGGATGTCACTCTGCTGTACGGGTATGTGCACGAAAAATATTCAGGTAAGTCCAACAACACGGTATCTTGGTTAATCGTGTGGTAACTTAACCTACCTAACCAACCAATCAGAGCGTGATACGTGTATGGTGAAAACCCGCCTTTAGTTTATAGGTTATGTCGCCGACGACTCTATACCCCGTAATCGCCGGGTAATTTAAAAGTCAAGGAAATGAGGTTAGGAAAGGTGGAATGCGCTAACCAGAATACGTCTCATATTGTTGCCGACATACCAATTTATTTAGTCATGTGCTTTCCTGTGTGATATGTTTCTAAACGGCAGACATATGGTTCTATGCCCAAACGCATGATTCTTTCTCTCTCGGTTACCTCATTCGCTGGTTAATGGCCTATAAGTCCATTAGTAAACATTTAATACAAGATCCAATATAAGTTGTTATTTTAGTAATTTTTAAATATTAGAAATACACACCTATCTACCACTAACCTAACCTAAGCACACATTTATAAATTGAAAAGAATTATATACACATGATATTATTGATCTTTAAACAATGTTCAAAATGTATTCATAATTTGTAACAATCTCTATTAAAATATTTTTTAATTTATTTAATGAAAAAAATATAAATCACACATCAACAGATGTTTTAAATATTTCTATACAAACTAGATATAAAAAATAAAATATATATTAATTGTTTTTAATTTATAATAATAGTAACATTAGAATTTCTAAATATCAAAATATGTTTTCCACACATAGACCAAACGATCTTTACCAACAGTTGCAATCATACTTCCGTCATTAGAAACATCCATATCTAATAAACCACCTTTAACATATTAAAAATAATATAATAATACAATTATTATAAAATTATGTAAATAAAAATATAATTGTTAGAAATTAATTTATAGGCAATAGAATATTATTGTGTTTAATTTTTTATTTATCTATTACCTATTTATTAATTAC
The DNA here is from genome assembly GCA_008086715.1 of Sitobion miscanthi. Lineage (NCBI taxonomy): Eukaryota > Metazoa > Arthropoda > Insecta > Hemiptera > Aphididae > Sitobion > Sitobion miscanthi. The sequence continues at coordinate 12,547,853 of CM017803.1, read as the reverse complement.
TTTCATTATTCTAAATTTAAAATAACAACTATTTACCAGAGTGTGTCTGGACTTTGTTAATAAGTTCAAATTTTTCTAAGTCCCACAAATACAAGATTCCGTTTTCACCACCAACAAAAACATGATAGCCATCCCATGCTAATGTCCTATAAAAATATAATTTTTAATTTATTCATAATTGAGTTTATATTATAATTATATTACTTATACAAAAATAAAAATGTTTTAAAAAAATAAAATGTTATGTAAATAGTATACTGTTGCATACATAAGGTACTTAATAAATATATATAAAGTAACAAACAGAATAATTTTTACTTGATGATTTGACATATTTTAAGACTTGAAATAATACCCTAATGTATATTATATAAGTAGATTTACAAAGAGACCAATTTTACTTTAATGGGCATTGAAGAGTATTAGTGTAAAGTTCTAATCCACTATCAGAATCAAACACTTTGAAACAGCAATCATCAGAACATGAAAGAAGTTTTGAACAATCTCGACTAAAACACATTTTATTCACACTGTCTGCATGTCCTGTAATTCAATCAATTGCAGTTGCTTAGTATTCCAATATACATTAAGTAGGTATGATTAATGACATTTATTTAGGTATACCTGGTAACTGTTGTATAAATGAATAGTCAAAAAACGACCATAGAAAAATTTCCCCTACATTAGTTCCAGTTGCCAACAATTTGTTATCCCTATAACATATGCAAATTATATTTATATTAAAAACTAAATAATTATAAAAATGTAGCAATATGTTTTTTTTTTGTCAAAGATGTTATTGACTATGTACAAATAATATAATAAAGTAACAATATTTAAATGCCACCAGTGGCGGACTGGACGACTAGGATACCGGGAAATTTCCTGGTGGGCCGCTGCTCGTATAAAATATATAGGTATTTATTAATATTATTACTGTGAAATTATAAATTAAAATATTATCCAATAAGTAATAAGTATCTATTAATATTATTAAACATAAAAACCCAGATGTTCTTATAAAATATAATTTATATAGTAATGCATATCATTGCTTGACCATGGCTTATCAATACTTATTGGCATTGCCGTGTACTGAAGTAAGTATACAGTTAGAATGTTCCAATAATTTGTTTATATTTTATTTTAAAGATCTAACTGAATTTCTATTTAAATTATTAATATAGATAGCGTGGGAAAGATCATTTTCTCTATTAAAAATAATTAAAACTCGTCAGAGATGGGGGAAGAAAAATAAAATTGAATGAATTTATGATGATGGCAGTCGAAAAAATTGTTTTATTTAGTATTGATAATGATGATACTATTAATATGATAAAAACTAAAATTGATTTATTAAATAATATTATTTCTTATTAAAATTAAATTGATTGTAGTTTAAATTATATACATAACAATAATTACTTGCGATATACTCTAACTAACAAATTTACAATAGTTATTTTATTTTGTTTTTTATCAACTAATTAAAATATTTAAAAAATTCAAAAACTAAATTGTGTTTACAAAAAATATATATATATATTACCTATATAAAGGGCCGTTAGTATATCAAAGGCCTCTAAAATTAAGATTTTCCCAGGCTGTTTTTTTCTCCCAGTCCACCATTGAATGCCACATATTTTTAAAATATTGTATTCATTTGTTTTAGCTATTAGTATATTTTAACCTTTTTGGGTTATGGGTTATAATATATTGGCAACATCTTTTGTATTTGTAATGTTATTAAGTTACCATAATTTTAAGGCAACCCTTCTCTAATCAATGAGCCAGTTAAAACAACTTTCACCAAAACAAAATCCAAAGTATGCTACTAGTTTTGTTTATACAAAGATTATTATCACTCACACAGAAAGAGCTAAACTTGTAACTTTATTTTCATGTTCCAGTTCAGCTTTAAGAGATGTTATCAACTCAATTTTGGTCCAAGGAGCTTGTGGAGCCTTCCAAATACGCGCAGTACAATCTAAAGAACCAGTTATTAAGAATCCATTTTTAGACCATGCTAAACAAGATATGGAATCTTCATGAGCTCTAAAATCATCGGTAATACGACAACAGTCAATATCATAAACAATCCTATTGGTTAAAAAATAATTATTAGTTCAGAAATTTAATCATTAATAATTTTCCATAAGAAATTATTATAATTACAAAGACCCATGCATGGTAGCAATCAGTGCTGTTGATGTATAATTTGATGGTAAAATTATATCATTAAATTTAACTGGAAAACCCTGTACGATAACACTTCTAATTTGTTTTTGAGTTGATATGCAATGAACCTTAAGCATAGCATCATATCCAACTGACCAAACTGTTTGCATGTCTTCACTAAATTTGACACTTGTAGCTATATCTCTATGTATAGTCGTAGTGAATAATTTTAATACACTCAAATTTTTCCAATTCCAGTACTGTTCTATATTTGGTAAAATACCTATCAAAAAATATTATGTCAATAAATAGTATAAAATTATTAACTATTATTTAATAATACAACAGTCAAATAAAATACAATATTACCAAACTTTTGGAAATCTTTAATTAATAAACATGTTTTGGGTGGATGTGGCTTTTCAAATATCTGTTTTGGTATTTGTCCAAACTCCATAATTTGCACCTCTAATGCATGTCTTTGATTCCAGTCTCGAACATTATTTAAATCAACAGCTCCCTCATAACATAAGTAGTAGAAAACTAGTAATAAAATATTATTATAATGATTAATAATATAATATGGCATTAATGTGAATAAAGTAATCAGATTGTTTAAAACATTTTGTTATTTATTGTTAATACTTGAATAAATTATACCATTATTTGCTTTAATTGCTTCTGGTCCGTTTTGTTTATAACCAAAAATAAGATCTATCCAATGGTGTAAATGATTGGACACATAATCACTTTCTAGAGCTTGTCTCAATTTAGAAATGAAGTCTACAGGACCTGATTGGCATGTAAAATAATTTAATAGTTATTAAAATATCTAAATGTAACTTTGACTTACTATTTGCCCATTGTGGAAGTTCAACATCACCAACTTTGCGACCATCATGTCTAGTACCAAAATCAATAGCATATTTATTAGTTAAAAAATCACCGCATTGATCAGTGTCATAAAATTCTGGAACTAGCTCTTTAAAGTCTGACATATTGTTTAACACATTTCTCCACGCATCTGATATACTTAAAAAAAAAAAGAAAACATTTTATACATTTTTATATAATTGTATCTCAAAATCTGATTCAATTTAAGAGAATAATTCACAATAATTTGGTTTTTTCTTAAGCCCCCAAACTAAGATATCAATGTTGGAAACATTCATTCTTGGTCTCAACATGGCTTACATATTGTAATACCACATTATTTAATATTATATTATAACTGAACAAAAAAGCTAAAACCAAATTATTTCAACATACTCTAATACTGCCTTACTAAGCAAGAGAGCTATAACTTGAAAGAAAAGTGTAAGGTACAACATCTGATAAATATAAAAATGTATACATTTCCTGTAGAAAAAACATTTAGTGTTCCATGCCATACATAGCAAAATTGTTTTGCTATACTAAGTAAGAACAGTTATAAATGTTTTTTATAAATATAATATATTTTTTGTCCATGTCTTATCCAAATTACGGTGTTATTGCAGAGCAATAAACATTTTTTTTTCAAGTTATGGCATTTTGTATTAATGGATTTTAAACTGTTCTTTTTCATTAAAAATTGGAAAGTTTATTATTTTACTTTGTGAATTACATTAAGATAATGATGATCTGATTGTTGTTCAATATTAATTCACAATTATTGTGAGTTCTACATTAATTTATTCAAAGAATCACAAGAATTGTTTATTTACGATCCGGAAATCAATTCCTGCCAAGCGAAGTAAAATATAAATAGAAAATTACAGGTATTATATCATTAAATAAAATGAAAATTATGAGTTATATTGATTTTTATGAATGGGTCAACTTTAAACTACAACATAAACTTAGTAAATCAACAAACCATGTTTTACTAAACAACAAAAAATGTCTATAAAAGTTGTTTGAGATAAATGTTTTTTTTTGAAGAGCTTGATTTTTAATGAAAAATATCTGGAATGACCACACTTCAACCATTGAATGGACCTTGTGACTTTCCTGTAGAAAAACGAAACAATATTCTCAAAAACTTAAATTAGTCCGTCTACAAAATAGGAGACAGTTTTGGAAATATAATAAATATATGAGTTAACAATTAAAATGTTGAACATGCTCTTTTTTAAATTTTAATATTATATATAATGATGATAGTTTTGTAATAATTATATTTTAACAAGGTATAACTTTAAACAATTTGTAAAATATTGTTACTAGGTTATGCTGCAATTATAGTCATAAGATTATAATTATTATATTTTATGTTATACCATTACATACATTTGTTTATAGCAAATAATTAATAAAAGTATAGAAGATAAGATTTATAATTACTCATCAAAATGTTACTTATTTAAGATTAACTATCTTACGTCATTTTTACTTTGTGAATAGAAATTTATACGGCTTATTTGCTAAGTAATAATATAAAAATAACTAGTATTTCTGTAATAGATGATAAAATCATTTGTATTGTTATTCCATTACATTTCATATAGAAAAATCAATAAAATATTTTATACATTAAATCAAACAGAATAGTACATAGGTTTAAACAAATAAAATTACAAAAAATTTTTTTTTTCTATCAAAACTAATTCATTGGTTTGTACGGCAATTTTGCTTAACAGGCAGAATAATACTAAAACTCATTTTAAGGAATATGAGTGCATAATTATTTTAAGTGTTACTAACTATTAAGTATAATACCTGTTAAACATTCGGTCTGGATGATCAAATCTACCATTTTGCAAACACAACATGTATTGAGGATATTTACGTACTAAATAAAACAAAACAAATCCAGGAGTTGAATAATGAGATCCATATAAGAATTTAGGTACATTCATTTCATTGTATCTATCCTATAAAGTTAAGTACATTAGTTAATAAATACTTTCAAAAATTGTATCATGTATTATTATATCAATATAATGTTAGTTGTTATTTAAGACCTGAAGTTTTAATAATCTTTCTGGATTCAAGGCGCCAATGGGTTTGGTAAGATCACGGAATGTATTTGAGTTCGTTAAATCTAGAGTAGGTGATGAGTAATCTGCTACAACCCACGGAAAAACAGGATACTGTGTCAGATCATTAACAGTTCTATCAGCCAAACTAAAATATTACACAAATGTATTTGAAATTTACATAATAAATTTTCCTCATAATATAGCACTGATCTAATTTATTTTAATAAACATAAATAAAAATAAACAAATCAAAATACATTATTATTTATAATTTAAGAAATTAAACTGTAATGTAATATACCTTGATAATATTCTATATTTATATGAAAACTATTTTCTTAGTATAAAAGTTATGTTATAATATATTAAGTTTTGTAAACCTATACATATATAATATATAAATATAGACTATACACCAAATTATAAAATATCAATAAATACCTGTTTAAGTACAGTAAATAATCATAATTAGACAAAGCGCCATTTTGCCATTTTAGTGTCATGATGCATCTTTCACGTTTTTCCATTTTCACTTTTGACTGATTTAATAAATTATCATAAAGATTATCTCGTATTTCAGTATTTTTAAATGTCAAGTACAGTTGTTTATTGGGTTCATATTCAAATTCTAAACCCTAAAATAAAATTCCATAAATATATATTTCTATGAAAATAAAAATATAAAACTTAATGCTTTAATAATTGTTCTACACAATTTAAATTCTACAAGCAAATATATATATTTTATAATTTTGTCAAATATAGATGAGCACTAAATACAATAGAACATGACTTGTGTAAAACAGTAACTATAATAAATAAATAATAAATTACATTCCTAATAATTAGCAAGGCTGGGAAAGTAAGTTACATTTTTTAACTCAGTTAAGTTAAAAATTTATTTTTTTTAACTACATTAAAAGAGTAAAAGACATTTCGAACACATCAATTAAGTTACCTATGTAGATGGGATTGGTAACTTAATTGATGTGTTCGAAATGTCTTTTACTCTTTTAATGTAGTTAAAAAAAATAAATATTTAATATAATATACCTACCCAATACAATATTTGGATGCTTATATTATGTGAATAAACCCCATACAAAAATATTATTAGTACAAATATTATTCATATTTCAGACTCGGGGAATATCCTACTAATATTATAAACGCGAAAGTTTGTAAGTATGTTTGTTACTCTTTCATGTAAAAACTACTGAATGGATTTTTATGAAACTTTACAATAATATAGCTTATACATCAGAATAATACATAGGCTACAATTTATAAATATATATAGTGTGAATTTTTTTGTTTTAATTTTAATTTAAAAAAATGTGTAAATTATATACCTATACCCTTTTTAGTAAAAAATAGTCGCTGGCTGAAAATAAATAACATTCAAACAATTATTATAATAATTTAGTATAAATTAATATTGTAGCCTATGTGTTATTCTGATGTATAAGCTATATTATTGTAAAGTTTCATAAAAATCCATTCAGTAGTTTTTACGTGAAAGAGTAACAAACATACTTACAAGCTTTATAATATTAGTAGCATATATAAATGAATGTTTGTGAGTAGAATAGACCTCTGGGAAGAAGATAGGCTAATTTAAAAAGGGTTAAATTTTTTTTTTATTATAAATCGGATTTTAGTACGGTTTGGTTAGGTTAGGATTTTGTTTTGATTGATTATATTAGGCAGGTGGAATTCAGTAAAAATTACAAACTTGGTATAACTTTGATACTTAAGAGTTAAATCACACAGTTACGTACAAACAGCACGGGGTCCGCGATCTACCGCAGGTAGATTGCCTACCTGATAATATACTTCTGCGAATCAGAATTTTTATTCCAGGCAACAGAAAATTTAAGATAAGTTTATAAGTGAACAGAGTTTGAGTCATATAGAGTTGGTATATTTAACGGGCAACGAAGTGCACGGGATCAGCTAGTCTAAATATAAATTTGAGTGTACATGAACTTACTGTATTTTTTAACTATTATAATTTTTAAAAAAGATATACTAGTTTTATGATTTATAGACTTATAATCAAATATTATATATTTTGAAATGATGATCTTATTATATTAAGTAAATATATCTTTTATAGATGATACAATCCCATTATATTTTATTTATTTAAATAAAACATTTAGACTAAATATTGAAACAAACAACTACTTGGTAGGTTTATGTAAGTAAATATTAAGTAGTGAAAACTAATTAAACTGAAGCAGTTTAATGAGTGGGAAATTAAAAATACAGTAAAAATGTTTAGTATACATTATACATAGGTACATGATGAGTTTAAATTTAAATGACTACAATCCATAATAATCATATCAATAAGTAATATGAATATAATTTGTCTTTTAATGTCTTTATATGGGTGACTTGTGTTACACCTATATGACTATATTATATAAATAATTATAAAATATGATAAATTAGTTTTATACATAAATATGCATATGAAATTCTTCTTAAAAACTTTTAACATATGATATTCTGGATAATTTAACAATTAAAAATTAATTTAATTAGGAATATTAAAAAAATTACAAATTCAATTAAAGTTAACATAGATGCAAATGAGTAAATACTTATTACCAGGGCTCGGAACTTTATGCGCTAAAAAACAATGAAATATGTGCATACGTATGCACTAAAAAAACAAAAATATGCAGTATAATATGCATATATTATTTTATAAAAAATATATATTTTAAGGTAAAATTATAAAAAAAAAATATATTTTATTTATATTTTTTTTGTTGATGATTTGGAGCTGTTATACTAAATCTATTCCCAGAATTCTAAATTTAAAAAAAATAGAATTTATCAAATACAGCGAATATTAAATAATGTTAAGTATTAATTAGTATTTATCCAACATATTTACAACCTCACAAATTGTTTCATAGTATTTATAATAATAAAGTACTGCATTGATGCAGGTACCCCAACTAGTTATAATTGATTCTGGAAGTAAGGGATCTCCGGTGCATAATTTTTGAAAATTTGTATACGCTATGGTGGTTTTTTAAATATTTTTTTTTATGTTGGCTACAATTTTATGAATTTTAAACCAAACTGATTTCATACTTCCTCCCAAAATTCTATGGAGGCCATGAGCAGCACATTTACTATTTTAGAGTAGAATGCGTTCAAATAGATTTCCCACACTATCATATACGGTACTATTTATTTGTAAATCATTTAATTTACAATATTCAATTATTGAAAACTTGTTTATTTTTGTTGATTTCTAAAACGTTTTAACATAAAATGCATTTATATACTCAAAATCTTTAAATATGCAAAATCATATAAACTTAGTAAAATATGCAAAAATATGCAACATAAATTGTTGTATTTCAATAGTATGGTTCATGAAACGAATTTGTATCGAAACAGATTTGAAATATGCAGCTTCCTGAGAAAGATGCAATTGCATAAAGTTCCGAGCCCTGCTTATTACTAACTAACATAACTTTTAACTCGTTAATTCCCAGCCTTGCTAATTAGTAATTGTAAATTATTTAATGGTGATCTAACTAACTAATATTGTGATTATAGGTAATATATTTTATGCTATGATTTATGAATCCTTAACTAAATTTTTAAATACGATTTCAGCAAAAGTTTAAAAAAAAGTATTTTATAATATGTATGTTTTAAGGATACACAAAGATTCAAAGCCAAAAGTGTAATCCAAAATAAATCGTATATTTACTAAATTTTACCTAAAATATAACAGTTTTATAAGCATAGAATAATATAATGCACATAAACATGAACAATATTAATAATTTGTTGTAACAATTATCATTATTGTAGTCATACTTAATAAAATTCCAATACATTATTTAAAAAGAATTTTTTTAATGTATTACAACAATAATGTCAATTTATACAACATCCTATTGTTTTAATATTTTATTATTATTAACTTTAATTTTAATTAGAAAACATTGTCGTTTTTTAGAATAAACTTTACAATTTATTATTTAATTTCTAATTTGTCAGGAAATATATAAATATATAATTCTAATTTGAAAATACATTTATTTGTACTAAAATGAAATAACTAATATATCATTAAATTTGCCATGCAATGAAGATAAGGCTGAAAACCATAAGATACATACAGCTGTTAACCAAAAGATTCATGGTGAATATTTTCAGCAACATATTTTCCTTCAATATAATGTCTTGGTTATTAAATTAAATTAATAGGAAGGGGAAAATTATAATTAAACAAATTAATTATTAATGCTTTAACTAAATAAGTTTCTTATAGAACTATCTTAAGAATTAGATTGGAAAATATAAAATAATTCCATGTTAAATCAAGTTGCTGTAAAATAATAAATATTATTAGGTACAATACTATGATAAACAATTTATTAGTACAAACGTATTAATACTTACAACTTGTTGTAGCAGAAATCTTCTTTTAATTATTCGCTTTATTTCTGACAACTTAATTTTCAAATATAAAGTCTAAAATCATAAAAATATTTGTAATATGTTATCTTAATATTATACAGTTGGTATTTTAATAGTTGCATGTATGCATAAAGCTAACAGTGTTATAAGCTAAAATGTATTATGTATTATATTTTAATAGTGTAAGACATGTTTTATTCTAAGATAGAAAAAATTAGTATTACATTAAATATTTAAATATTCAGGATGTAACTGACTTATTATTATTTTATTTGTCAGGTCATTCTGTTACACATTGTTTAATATGTATTCAATAATTTACAAAGCAACCACACATACATTTACATTAGAAATAGTAAAAACATTTCAAATATAACTTACCATCTCATTATTGTTGAAAGGCTGGAAATACACATGTAAACTAGTCAATACTATTCTTCCAGAATTTATACTAAGAGGTGTTATTTTTTGGCCTACTTCTTCTATTATTATATTTTCACCCAATTCTAACCATGTTGGATCAAATGTAATAAGTGTTTGTCTACCAAATGCTATTGCTGCTGCCTAATAATATTAAAATATATTCAAAGTAGTCAAATTGTGTATTAAATAACATAAACTATTTATTTTTTTTAATTGATTATTTACCATATGTCTATGTTCTGCAGTTTGCAAAGAAGAAGCTCGATGTAATTGTAATATAAGAGATAAGCAATTCTCCACTCGGGCATATTTTAAATCGATTCTGAATAGTGATAGTTCCTAGAAAATTTAATGTGTAAATATAATATGTAATCAATAACAACATATAAATACTTACGTTAATAAACTTGTAAGGTTCTAATACATTATGATCTAACATTTCAATGTACTGTTTGCTTATTATATTTAATATATTTGAATCTTTATCTGAACTAGTTATATGAAACAAAAATAATAAAATTATATAATATTAACAAAAATATAAATGTATTATCCTACAAACATATAAATTTGATAATTACTAGGTTGGTATTTTCCTTAAATCTTATATTTCAAACATATTGAACATACATTTTCTTTTACTCTTATGGTACAATGACAATTATAAATATATACATTCTTTAAATGTTTTACCAAATACTAAATAATTAAAAAAAATAATACTATCTATATAACTAAGTGTCACAAACCTCTTAGTAATGGACCCACATTGTGTAAACGGTATCTTTAAAATTGGTTTATGATAATCTTTTGGATCAAAAACTAATGATAATGAACATATTTTAAGTCGTCCACTAAGCCAGGTATCATTCTCAGTAACTGCTAATGAAGCTATGTAATCTTCAAAATAGTACTCTCCAGGTTCCAATAGCAGCAATGAAAATCTATTAAAATATACATTTATTTATTTATTTTTCATGAGCAAAGAATATTTAAAAATATCATATCTGCACTATTCATATGTTAACTACCTATAAATCTGAAAAATTAAGTTTCAATAATTTAAATAAGTATAGATTTATAATCTAACAATTGAACTACTTATATTGTACTTGAAAGTACTTACAAAAATCTGATTTTGTATTTTAGTTTATAATAATTATTAAATTTATAATTTAAATTTGGTTGTTGAATTTTCTAATAATGGCAAGGCTTGTGTGTCAATAATGGGAGGAAAAATTGCGATGGGATGAATTACATGACGTAAAATGTATTGAACAAACTTCCAACATTGTCTAGTTCTGTAACTGACTAGCTGCATGAACCATACATCCAACCTATGTAGCCTAAATTAATTCAACAACTACAGAACTTTCAGTCAATTTTACTGTCTAGATTTCTGCAACCAAGAGTATTTTGCATCCAAGTCTTCTATGTTCATTCGTCTTGCCTCCGTTATATTTTAAATTATTTAATCCAATTTTTCAAATAATTACCTTTCCTTGTTTTCCATAGTAAAGTGAGGAAAAACGAGACACAAGTTGTATGCTAATGTGTCATAATCTCATAGGAGTATCTGACGATACATTATTTATTGATGATTTTGTAAGACGTAATAGTAATATAATTAAGAAGTCAATAATTGTTTACACTCCATAAGCCATTCAACTACGAGTATAAATATTGTACCTCAACTATTTATGAAACGCGATTCACAAAAACTACTTCCATATTATGTAATATATAATAAACAGTATACTAACAACTAATATAATTAATTTGGTATTATTTAATATTAATCATAGTTTAAAGTTCATACCAATTATTATGGTAAAATAAATAATATCTATTTTGTCATGCCGATTACTTAATAGTTAATACCACAAACGAAGACAGCATATTGAGATATCTTAGTTCATAAAAATATTTTTCTTATAAGATAACAATATATTTATCACTTTCCAATGTCTTATCTTTAAGGATAACAAACTTCATAACAAATCATATAATATTTTTTTGTACATGTTTTTGTAAAATAAAATGTAACTTTTTGTACAAATTAATTGTAATTTATTATTGTTGTGGCCTATGGTGTCTTATTATTGATAATAGGTATATAAATTACACTTTACAGTAGGTACATACTACCATTGTGTATAGATAGTATCTATACTCAATGATACTACATAGTACATGGCCATAGGTATTTATTTTGTCATGAGTAGGTGTATCTAATAATTACGTATTCCTAACCTTCCGGTGGATCTGAAACTGGTATGTTTCACTAATCTCGCAGTATTTTGCACCATGTATAACTGTTTTATGATAATTGCATCAACTTGGGCACATATTGATTTTTATTTTTTAACCTAATGCAGTATGAATCGCGGTAAAAAAATCCGAAGTAAAAAGTCCAAGGCCTAAATAGTCTGCAGTAGATAAGTCCTAAGCCTAACAAGTGTGTGAATAATGTCGGTATAGGTTTATAATATACAACAATATTTCAAAAGATTAATTTAAAAAAAAATTGCAATGATTATATAATGACTTTAGTATCATTACCGGTATAAAAAAAAGTCGAAATTATTATTCTTACAAAAAATATATAAATAATATATTAGGTATAATGATTTATCAGTTTAATATAACGTCATATAAAATAATATAATATATTTCTACCCGGCTAATGACTATAATGTTGAAGCCGTAATAAATTAATTTAAAAAAAATAATGCAATATTTATAATTTTCATCTAGGTTTTGTTCTTAGATTATTATTTCTTAGTTTAATTAACTTTTTTTTTTGTGTTATCGAAGACCGGAGAAGGAACCAAGTTACCAATACTTCTCCTAAATAGTTAGTTTAATATTGTCATACAAATAATATATTTTAAAAAAAAATTACAGTTAGTTGCAACTTATATTAATACTAATTGGAACGTTCGATTGTGCATCTCAAAATTTATTCCTATATTTTCCATTTACGTAATTATATGTATCGGACTTTTTCACCACGGACTTTTTTTTACCTCGGATCTTTTGGTTCTCAACCAGTGTAGACTGTAGACGTGTAGTATAGACGCCACGAATTAAGACACATTTATACGGTATGTCGGTATAAGTATAAGACGATGTGGTGTCATCCAAGCATATACATGCATATAAATAATCAAATTTAATAATCAAAAACTGCTGAATATCAGATACCGATCAGAAAGAATTTTAAATCATACGCTCATAAAAATTAATGATATCCGGTGAACTCTATTTTTTATAAATGTAGAAAAACTTGTGTCGAATCTCGAATCTTCAATTGAAATTTTTGATATTGGTAGAATGTTAGGTATACCGTATACCTATGTAAAGAAAAACTTTTAAATTTCTAACTGAAAAATAATTTGTACATTTTCGGAATTTTGTTAAATTTTGTCAAAATTGAACTTTAAATGCATATAAAAAATAATTATGTCTATATACCTTTAATAATTTTGAACTGCTAATAAACCAACTTATGAGGACTCTTGCATTACATTTTCTAACATTTTACTAAGTGAAAAAGTTTCAATCGACAATAATTTTAATATAAATTTCGCAAAAAGAGTCAAAATATTTCTAAAATCTTACCATGTAATATGGTAAATGGTAATATAAATATTTGGTGAAAATTTCAATTGTACATTTTATTGGTTTTTGAATTACACCGAAAAAAAAAATCGATGTTTTCAAAATATGACTGCGTAAAAATTCTCATTATTCCAAATTCTTATTATGTGGAGTACTATTAAAGACATCATATTTATTTTTAAAACCTTTTTTTGACGATTCTTCAATGTTCTTTAGAAGTTAGTTTTAATAGCTTTTAATGTTTTTATAGTTACTGAAGAATCTTTATTTTGTTTATCGTCATTCTTTGCAGACATATTTTTATCAGTTGAATATGATGTACTAGGTAGGTAATGCTTTATCGACATTTCTTATAATACTGTGACTAAATCTACTACACAATAATTGTATTCCCCTTGGATGACTAAACATTGTACATCTGAGTTTTCAATCAAAATCCTCAAAACTATGTAAATATCTGTAATGCATTATGCAACACAAAAAAATTATTAATATTGTATACATTCAATTTTTATTGTTTTAAAATAATAGAAAAGATTTCTTAAAATTAATAGGTAAATTAAAAAAAATAAATTTTCATTTTCATATATTATTTTCTTATTTATTAATACAAAATACACTTATTTAATGCAACATGTGCATCACACAATTTATTTCAACTGTTATTAATGTTCAAACAGCATACGTTTATATTATGAGTCAAAATAAAATCTTATTTTGTGTCCTTTATGTAATTTTTAATAAATGTAACTTCGTTATTTAAACTAATATTTAATAATTGGAAGATAGGTAATTAATTTTTTTTTTGAATTAAGTATGGATTGCTGGCCGGTGTTATAATTTATATTTTTAGTTATTTTGATAAAAATCCTCAAAACTGTAAAAATCTGTAACGCAACATAATAATTGTATTAATTTTGATTGAAATAACTAAAAATATAAGTTATAACACCTGCCAACAATCCATACCTACTTTGTTCAAAAAAAAATTTAATGAACACAGTTATTTATTAAAATATTTTATACTATATCGATCATTGTGGTTTATAATACGTACAAATTATTCAATATATATTATTGACATATGATAACAGCGTAGTGAGAAGAAACAAAGAGGAATATATCAATTACCTAGTTGAATTGTATTATGGCTTTAAGTAATTTATTTATAAACGTAACTAAGTTATTTAAACTAATATTTATTATTTGGTAAATAATAAACTTTTATATAAATGGTTATTGAAATATTATAAATATGAAAAACAAACTTTTTTTTGTAATAATGTTAACACTGCCTTCTTTGTATAACTCAATGTTAAGAATGTTAACCTATGATCATTTATCAAATTTAAGATCATCAACTTCGTCTATCAAGTAAGATCTAGAAAAATAAACCATAAGTTTTTCTATCAAAGTATGATTTTCTGCAACAATATGACAATATAGGAATCAACTTTATAAATCAAACACACTCATAAATAATAATCATTATTTATAAGTCGAAACACTCTAAAAAAAAATAGGTAATTAATAATTACATATTAATGAACAATGCACTGAAAAAATGAAAAATTAAATATTCAAAATGTATTCAAAATATTTATAAATACACTTACAGAAATCTTAAAAGATTTTTATCAAAAAAACTTTACTTAAGAGAACGATGTACTCACATGTGAGGCCTCCGTCTTACTAATGCACAATAATATATCATAATGTACATACAGCAGTTCCAATTTTGTATTGTTAGCTTATATATTAGAGTGAATTGACCTACCTATTATTAAACTTAAACGTAAAAACATTATCTGTGTTCTCTTGTTATATTTTACATACAAAAACTCACTTAAAAAATAAAATATTGTATCAAACCAACGATAGAACACAGATAATGTTCTTACATTGAAGTTTGATGATAAGTCAATTCACTATGCTATTTAAGCTAACAATACAAAATTAGAATATCTGGACTTACATTTTGGTATATTATGCGTTGGT
This sequence comes from Sitobion miscanthi, assembly GCA_008086715.1. Taxonomy (NCBI): domain Eukaryota; kingdom Metazoa; phylum Arthropoda; class Insecta; order Hemiptera; family Aphididae; genus Sitobion; species Sitobion miscanthi. Next base: position 12,532,206 of record CM017803.1, on the reverse strand, counting down.
AAGACGGTGAGAACATATATGCAGGTAAGAAGTCCTTTCAAAGTGACAGATAATAAAGAACAAAAATATACATTAGGTTATATTTTAAACAATGTAGAAGTAAAGAACAGAGCTATAAATCGCAAAAAAAAAGCGGGCACATAATAAAATACTATTAAAGAAGTACTCAAATTAATTAATTATTGCTTTTTTTTTAGGAATTCAACAGAATTTTCTAGTACCAATTCATCAAAAAACCATGAAAACGGGACAAAACATGAAGGTACTACAATTAAGTACAATGATACTCAAACAGACAATATAAGTAAATATGTTTAAATTTTCTTTAATATAATATATAGGTATTACAAAATAAATAACAACACAAATGTTTCAGGATCAGTGGCATATTTTCGGGGAGGGAGCTCAATCCCCCCCCCCATCCAGAAAGAATAATCTAATTATTAATTCAAAACTCACATTATGTATTTTTATAATATTATACACTTACTTATTTTTTAGACCCCCATCAAAAAAAAAATTGAATATACGCCACTGTTTAAAATCTATCCACAATTTTAAATAAATCATTGTTTTTCTACATCATACATTTATTTAGATAAGTTCCTGAATGCGATAAAACAAAAAATTAAAAACATTACAAAAATCAACAACAAAACAACTAATTCACTAACTGAAACATCCAAACATCCAACATATAAAGTAATAAAATTAAACCATCAATGTTGTCATCAAGGCAAGATTTGTGCATGTTGTAATTCTAATTATTGCAACATCAAGGATAAAAACACCCAGCACTGTTGCTTTAAGTATTGCAAAAATTGTCAATGTTATTAAATTATTCATAAACTTTATAGTTAGGTATGATTTATAATATTGGTTTTTTTAAAAAAAATATTATTTGTTTCTCATTTAAAGAATAAGAAAATATATTAAAGGGTTTTTTATAATGAATATCAATAGGTAATTTAAATTTGGCCATGTAATTTTAATAATTAATTAACAAAATATTAAGCTAAAAAAGTAATAAAAATAAATAAATGTAAAAAGTGTTATAAATCATAAGAAAAATTCTTAGGATAGACCTTTGTCATGAATTGAGAATATATTTAAATAACATAAAACAAACATACAATTGTATATTATTTACATAAAATAAAAATAAATATTTAAACTTCTCCACTAAAACATAATGGTATTATTTTTAGAAATATTTAAGAAATTCATGTTTAATAATTATGAAATTAAACATTATAGTATAATACTCAAATTTAATAAAAAAAATATAGTTGATAGTGTAAGTAGTTTTTATATAAGTTTACTGAAATATTAAAGAAAGTTTATTAATTATTTATGATTAATGAAATATAATGTTTTAAATTTGAAATTGTAATTTAATTTTTTTTTAATTTGCCTAGATTTATATATAATCAATTATAAGAATATATACCTAGTACCTATTGTTTAACAGAATAAAATGGTTGTTGTATATGACCAGCTTTATTTGTAACAAATTTAAAAGTTTACCTTTATTAACTTTATTATACCCATCACAGTAAGTTATAGATAACCTAAAAATAATTAAATGTTTTTAATTATTATAAGCTAGATAAGATGTGGTGATAATTTATTAATACAATTTGCAAATTGAAATTAAAAAAAAAGTGGGTAAGCAGATGTTGCTCTAGGATGTACAGTAGGTTACAATTGGGTCACTGTATAATGGATGGTATTAAATTTGAATTCAATGATATAATAACATTGTATATGAAAAATGATTCTAAAAGGATTTTTTGTCAGTGTGGATATTTTATATTATATTTATATTGTTATTACTTATTATTAGTATAGTAGCCAGTAAGTTGAATTAATATTATTAAACTACAACAAAATAACTTAAATCGTTATTCTTGGTTATTTAATATGTAATTTTGTCCAAATTTTAACATAAAATAACTAAAAATTGTGTTTTTATATGTTTGAGATTTTTTAGTTACAGAATAAACTATTTACCTATAACCTTGTTTTAAGTTTTCAATCTTTATAAATTTCTAACTATAAAATCATTTTTTTAATTTTAAATTTAATAAATCTTGTCAAAATTCGAAATTTAAATGCTTATAAAAAAAATATGTGCCTATGTATTTTTAATATTTTTAACTGCTATTGTAACAATTTATCAGGAGCCTTGTATTAAATTTTCATGATTTTTTACCCAACAAACAACATTTTATTGATATTTATAGAAAAAAAAGTAAAAAAATTGAAAACTGACAATGTCCGTAAACAACTTAAAAAGAGTCAATTTATTTTCAAAATTGTATGGTGTATAGAAAATGCTAATATAAACATTCAGTGAAATTTTCAAGTTTCTATAGTCATTCGTTTTTTAATTAAAATAAAATAAGATAATCGTTACATGAGAAATCGAGTGAATATCAAATGTCGTAAAAATAAAAATTTCAAACGCTCATAAAAATTTAATTTGATTTGCTTGTAGACATTTTTTTTTTGATAAAGGTAGACAAACTTATGAGTAATCTTGTAATACATTTTAAATCTTAGATTTAATTGCAAAATGTTTATGAATTCTCAACTCAAAATAATTTGCTAAATTTTGTGATTTTTCCGTATTTTGTCAAGATTTGAACTTTAAATGATTATAAATAAATAATAGTAAATAGCAGATATCATAAAAAAATTATGAATTTCAACACCTAAATAATGTGTTAAAGTACCGCAACTAGCTTTTTATTCTCCCAATCATATTTTGTGAATAGTTTATAGAAATCAACATCCCTCTCATTTATCACTGGAGCTTGATCAAGAGGAGTTCCTTGATAATCCATACATTTAAAAAGTCGTACGACAAAATGAACTTTTTCTTCAATTGATTTTTTATCCAGAATTCTTAAAAAAAAATAATGTAAAAATAAAACTCATTAATAGTGCCGTGAAAACCGGGTTTGCAGAGTGTGCACTGCACACAAGCCTCGAACCTCATAATATATTGCAGGGCTTCAAAAGTCAAAAGGACTAATATTAAAAAATTATTAAAATATCAAATGTTAGTTATTGAATGGAAAATGGAATCAATGTTATTTTGTATCTATTTAATAATTTACTATTATTGTTGTCCTATTATTTTGATAGGGCCTATCAGGGGCGGACTGGCTACTTTTGGTCCAGGGTGCAAAATTAATTAGGGGCCCGTACATTTATTTTTAACTCATTAAAAATTAGGAATGAGTTCTACATTACAATAAAAGTTAAAAATAAATTGAAAGGGCCCGAAAATGGTAATCGGGGCATGTATTATAAATACAAATGGGGGCCCGGGGTGCTACGTGGTTTGTAGCACCCTGGGTCAGTCCGCCCCTGGGGCCTATAAAAATTATGAAATATAAATATAGATTTTCGTCCGTATTTTCATGTAATACTATTAATAGATTATGGTATCGTACATTCGTACGGCGTACACACGTCTTGTCTGCTTTTTGGGTTTAATCGCCGATCACCGCTGTTGTACCCTTCCCTTCCATGCAGCTAACTAAGGATACCCAGTCCTAAACGACCTACGCAGTACGTATTCACTATTCAAAATACAATTGCTGCAATACCTATGTGACTTTGTCGTGCTGTTAACGTGCACACTATAGTACTTACTAAAATAATTTTAGTATATTACTACGATACACAATGACTTCAATACCAGAAGAATTAATTAGGTCTGCTTATGATTTTGTAAATAAATACTCAGATGATATCAACTCAGATTTCACACGCCAAATTTTATCATTAAAGAATTTTTTGATATCTAATTTAAAATGTGAAGATTAAAAAAAATGACTATTCAAAAACTAGCAGAATATATAATTAGTAATGATTCATCTATAATATTTCCAGATATTTTCACAAGTTCATTTTCAAAACTTAAGCTTATTATAAATTATCTTCGTAACATTACATCACAAGATCGTTTAACTAATATTGTTTTATTAAATATTGAAAGGCTTCATACTTCGCGGATCGATGTAGATTCTATTATTAATAATTTCGCTAATTTAAAAGCCAGAAAAAAGAATTTTTTAAAATAGATTAACTATACTTGAGTATTGTTTAAATTTAATAATTATTAATCACAAACAATTTACCTACAGTCCTACAAGACACAAGTGGTTTCAAAATACAATATTTGTTAATTGTTTATTATTGTACTTTGTGTATTATATTATATTATGTTATATAATGTATATATTATTCTGATAAACTGTATTTTATATTTTTATTTACTTGTTTCAGCATCCCCTCCTGTAAAAAATAATGGAACAGTTGAAAATGATGTACCTATAACAAGGGGCCTCTAAATTTTAGTTTGCACACAGGCCTCCAGTATTCTAGTTACGGCACTAGTATTGTCAATAATACTTATATATATGCGATATTTATATCCATAATACATATATTAAAATTATTGCCGATAAAAACTTTTTCACATATTAAAAAGTTTGAAATGTAATGAAAGGATCCTCATAAGTTGCTTATTTAGCAGTTAAAAAAATATTAAAGATACATAGACACGATTATTTTTTATATGCATTTAAAGTTCAATTTTGACGAAATTCCAAAAACGTACAAATTATTTTTTAGTTAGAAATTTATAAGTTTTTCTTTACATTATATACCCACCGTTCTACCAAAATCAGAAATTTCAAATGAAAATTCGAAATTCAACACAGGTTTTTCTACGTTTATCAAAAAAAAAAGTTCACTGGACAGTAGGTTATGATTTAAAACACTTTACGATAGGTATTTAATATTCAGCAGTTTTTAGTTATTAAATTTGATTATTTATATACATGTATGCTTGGATGACACACCGTCTCTGCTCAGAATCGTATTTCGTATGCAATGATTCTTAGTCAACAACTAGTGTACTGCAGAAATCTCGAACTTAACCCCCTTGATGTAATTGCCATTATAATAAAACTCAATATATTATCTCAAATTAATAAACTAATAGCATTGCCTATCTAAACCCCTTAATCTATACCGAAATAAAATATTATAATACATATTTTATTTACTGGAAAATTCGTTGATATTGGTAGTTAATATAATGTTTATGATGGTAACATTGTAAAATGTTATCTTTCAAATATTTAAAATCTAATAAAATTTTTTTTTAAACTAATAATGAGGTATAATAATTACTGCAGGTATACAAATTTATTTGTTAAACATTTATAACGTCATAACTTTTATTTCTAAACATCAATATTTTCGGTATAGGTAATCAATGCCAATATCATTTATTTATTTATATACTTTTATAATGTATAATTATTGTATATTATGTACTAATGTACCAATTTACTATATTGATTCTTACGCACTACAAGGTCGTAATTTACTTTACGGTGCAAGACACCTCATCGTTTATTCAAACCAAGTGACTGTCGATATTTATCCCTAATTCTATCCAGTTAAGGAGTTGGTTGACCAATATATTGACTATTAGTTAATAAGTCTATGGCTCTCTCAATCTGTAAATTTTTTTTTGAATATCGATGTTTTTATAAAATACGACACGGCTTTTGTAGCTACGTATTTGAAACATATATATAAGTATAATCAATGGTAGTACTAATGAATAAATAAACATAAATAATAATATTATATAGGTAATATCATTGATTATGAATACTATTGATTATTCATAACCAATGGTAATATTATTATTACAGATTATATAAAATAATATACCAAGTCACTGAACCCAGACCCACGCAACATTAAAAGTATTTAGAATTTATCTCTAGTTCTAAACTAATTAAAAAAATTTAAAAATGTATCTATATCTAACATATAACATATACAAATGTAAATTAATTAACCTACAATGTATAGTATAGTCCGTACTATATAATATTGTAAAATAATGTCAGTTCAATGGCCACAGCTGCCGCGGACCTTGTTAATTAAAATAATAATAACAATAATAATATAGGCAATCTGTGCTATTACTAGTATTATATTATGTATAATACTACAAGTAGGGTACTTGACGTTTTATAATTTGTTTAGTTTTACTGTTTTAGATTCTGAGCGATGAACAATGAATATATTGGTGTAGCCGTGTAGGTATTCAAAATTGGGAATATCTCTACTACCATAATTCTATTGTAGTATTATTTGTATTCCACACAAAGATGATTTTATCTATTTGTTTTACTATTACCTTTGAATGGTACCCAATTCATGCTGTGTTAGATTCAAATTAGGTTTTAAATAATATATTGTATATAGGTCCTAATTCCTTGCAAAGTTACAATATTACAAACATATTTTACATATTTTAACATTTTATAGCACTTACCAATAATTTTAAATAATTAAATGAAAAAAAATATAATGTTCTCAAACTGATAACTTTTGTTATTCAAATAATAAAAACACTACAACATGGATAAAGTGCTTCCCTGTGCGTTGTGGAATTTTGGTATTTCTACTATAAATACAAAGGGAGCATAGTTGTCCCGCTCAAAACAGTTTTGGCTATATTGTGCATTCATAAGACGGCATCAACCCCATATAGCGTCCTCTTAACTTATAAGTTGAAATGAATCACACACTTGATCATAAAAATAAAAATTAATAACAAATTAAACAAAAATCTTTTGTAATAATTATCTAATTGCTACGGGTGCTTGTGAAAATTTAAAAAATGCCTTGTTCATATTTTAAATATAAATAAGGAATTAAAAAAAATATATACCTTAATAACAAATAATAAAGAAATTTTTGTTTTGAAATTTAGTTTTATTTCATTATTAATTAGACTAGACTAATGTATGCAGTTTTCAATATATATTGATTTTATTATACTATATTAAATTATAGCACTATGTTGAATGTATATTAAAGTAAAACTTCTTTTCGCAGGTAACTATAAAAAACACCATAGCACGCTACTCAATATTATTTTTTTAAAAGGAAAATCTATGATTTATGAATCATAAATATGTTTTTGTTAATAAGTATTTATTGTGTATCCGGCCCAAAAACATATTTATATTGAAATAATGAAATGGTCAGGTGTTTCTTCATAAAAAAAAAATAATATTATGATTTCTAAAAACTAAAATGTTTCTCTTTTCTTGATAAAACCGCATAAGAATGATACACACACATTTTTTGTTTATACATTTTCTTCAATTTCTATGTAATCATCGACAGTGAAATAAGAATTATAATTATCTTCCAAAAATCTGAAAAACCAAATAAATATTTTCTATAATTATTTTTTATGTATTAGGTAAATGTGCTGTTATAATTAAGTATTTATAATAACATTAAAAATATAATATTTTAACTTGTTCACATCTTGTCTGTGTTTTATAGGTAATTAATTTTTTTAGTAACATCACAGAAGAATTCATTTTGAATAAAAAGAATATTAATTTGGTAATATACTGATTTAACAATACAAAATATATCGAAAATACGATTTCTACAAAAGAGAATAAGGAATTAAAATATGTTTTCAAAATCAAAATCGGGCTTATACGCTTTCAGTATTGGGTATTGTAGTCACAGGAGTTGAAACTTTTTTTTATCAAAAAATAGAGAGTAACAAGTGACTGTGTGTATGTGCTCTACGGATTTAGCCATAGCTTATTTTGTTAATATCTACTATAGTATGTGTACACAAATACAAAAATCAAACACCATTGTAAAATTAATACATTTATCTATAGAATTTATCATAGAATTTGAAGTATTTAAAAATGAAAATCATTAATATAGGTATAACCTTGTATAAAACATGGTTTATTTTACATAATCAATTTTTTATCATTACCTTACTTCGTCTAGTACCTTTTCTCGTTCATGTATGATAGAAACAGAAGTATTAAAATATTGTATTAAGGTAACACAGAACATTGTTGAACATTTTCTAAAACAAATATAGTATAAAATATTTATTAGAATTACATTTAGATAGTTGTTAAATAATTACTTTTGGCTGTCTATGACAAAATACGATGAATTACTGAAGGTATGGATTACTTCAGTCAAAAAGTTTTTCTTCGGAATCTTTAATAACTATTAATAACTAGAACCATGCAATCAATATTACAATGATATAATCATAACGTATAAAAATAAAATGTATCGTACTTTTTGGAATGTATTGTGTATCGTACAATCGAAATCCATTGAAATAAGTGGTAGTTTTACTGCAAGACGCTAAAATAAAATTTTGATTTACATAGATAAATAACTCCAATTCTTAACTTTATTTTTTACACTATTTGTAATAGGTACCTTTGAACAAGAAATAATGTTTAATACAATAATAGCAACAGCCCTAACAGCTGCTTCATCTTCTAAAGCTGATATTGCAGATTGTTCAACATTTTTTTGGGCCGGCCTAGTTTTAATAAAAAATTACAATGACAATATGAAATCCAAAATAAATATTAAACTAAATTTCTTTTTCTCAAATCTAATTTTGCAATATTTTGTTATATTTGCTTCTTCAGATTTTTTTGACTTTTTTGATTTTTTTATTTACATTAAATAATTATGATAATTATATGTTTTATAAATAAATAGTGATAAGTGATGAGTAGTAATAATTAATCAATATCTTACAGCTAGATTCTAACCATTCCTTATGTCCCAAATTAATTTCATCAATCTCCAACTTGTCCCCAACACTTCATCGACATCAGTCTTATCATCCTATTTAGTTTCAAACCTTTAAAATGAACGAAGTATTGAATGTCACCAGTGTCTGTCCTGCGTCTATTTTCCTTCATACAGCAATTTGTCATAGTAACTTGTCACCTAATTAAGAATAAAAAATTACAATTCAGAAAACAACACACTTATATGCAGGATTCATTCAATTTTCTTATGTAGAAAAGCAAGAGTTTAGATAGGAATCAGATGAAAAATAAGTACAAGTTAAGTGTTGATTAAAAATATATTATAGTAGGTACCCCTTTGTACATATTAGTAAAAAAAATTATAAAAATAAAAGGTAGGTATTCATAAATAGCTTCGTATTATACGTGAGATGCACTATTTACCAACAGAAAAAAAAAACGGGAGATAAAATTGAAACTTGAAGAACACAAGATGAAGGCACAGTGATTTGTGATTAAACCCCATGAACTCATCTATTGATGCATAGTTGTCAAATAATAGCTAATATGGCAGAGTAGGGGCTCATCAAAGCTATAACTAGCTAGAATCTATATAAGAACAGCACGATTCACTAGTTTGAATGCCTTAGGAGTCAGTGTAGCATAATGTATTAGCTCTTGATGATGAAATACATTCATTATATAGGTAGGTAGTTCATTAATACCGTATTATAAACATAAAAATAGTGATCGACACCAGCTACCTACAGTTGAAACTTGTTAGATTTTATTTTAGCAATTTATTAATATAATGAGTAATTGTTATCATTGTTATGATATACCAAAGTGCTGTTACAGTCCCAAAATTCACAATATTGTTGATATATATATTATTCTTCACTAAAAAATAACAATTAGCCACTCAGTGACATCCCAAGCACTTAGTACAGATAAGTGTATAGTGTATACTGTCAAAACACGAACGAAAATAACATAGGTAAAATTCGATATTTGAATATTCGATTAGCTTTGAGGTTATTGAATAGCATAGATTGAAAAATGAAGATTGATCGAAAGTTGAAATCTTAGTATCCAAAAAATGAATAAATATTTAAATTGATTTGAAAATAGGCCCACTTTGAAAAGTATTTTGTGCGAATGGTATCCTTTCATATTCAAACATAATTCCGTGTAAAAACTAAAAATAACTTGACTATAAGACTGAAGACTGCCAATAAAAATTAAATTAGAAATCGCAAACCTTTTCACGATACATTTGTGCCCAACACCGCCATGTAATTCTAGTCGACCTGTAGTCTGTAGACGATTTTCTACAGCTGATTTGCGAATGTGTACGTAGTTCAGTAGTTGTCCCTATAAATTGCATAAACGAATATTAAAAAACAGTATAAAAATAATTATACAAAAAATTATAATATTATGAGCTATGACCACAGATTACAGAAAACAGAACAATTAGATATTTTCATATGTTATCATAATATAGGTCTATGGATAAATCTGTGATAATAGTTGATGATAAAGTTTGTCGTTAATAGTTTGTGCAAGTAAGCGGGAATGACTTTTGGAAACCACTGAAATATTCTTATCATACTGTATAAACATTTATTGTAATTATTATTTTGGTGGTAGTGTTTATGTATACGAAATTGCGAACGCAATAACGAAAACGCTTAAACGCATAGTAGTAAGGAACGCCACAGGGGTCCGGGATCAGACTATAACTACTGTCCGACGGCGTCTGTCCTTCAGCCCGCCGGCCATCGTTCAATATACATTCTCGACGCGTCCTACTCACTGAGGACCGCGGTACTCGTCTCGTCTGTCATCGACAGCGGATACCATTGCTGTTTCTCGCCGCGGACCAACGGAGTTTTGTTCTGCATCGTCTCCTTCGGTATGAGAGAAAGATTACCGGTAAGTTTCATATTGCAGTTCGCTTGTCCATTATTATTAATATTTCGTTTGTCTGTCCAACTGTTAACGGTTTTCGATCTCCGTTTGGCCGATCTCGAACAGAGTCAGCTCTTCTATTTCGGTGTTGTCCGGGACTAGAGGGGTTTTTTTTTTTTGACAAGAATGAGTAGGTATCAATTCCATGTATTTAGAATTATATTTCTCCTCCCCTTCCCCTTAAATATTGATACATTTTGTGTTATACTTGTATACAGCAAAGATAGGATTTAGTAGTTGTTTCTTAAATTAATTTTGCTTGTTTTATAATAATTTGTACTTGCTCAATGTCATAACAGTTTAACAATTCATACTTTAACTACTTTTGACATATATAGATAGGCTTCCCAAAATAAATTTAGTAAACAGTTATAAACGGATAATTCATGCCGCGATAAAAAGGTTTAACCAGAATTTGTTTATAACTATGTCAGTAACATTAAACATACCAACAAATAAATTGAATGGAAGCTACAGTATTCTATTGCCGTTTAGTGATGGTGCAGTTGTTGGAATTATGGCAGTAAGATAAATATCCAAATACATGTTTCTGTTATACAATTAATGATAAAAGCTAACATTTTGTATAAATCCTGACTGAAATAAATTTGAGTCCTTATGGTATAGTGAGTAGCTAATTGTAAATAGCAATAATTAAGTTATTAATGACGTTAAAAGTTTTTTATTCCATGGATACTCGCTTTTTTTCTGAAAGAATGCTTTTATTTACTAGTAAAAATACTAGAATCCGTGGATGTAATAAATACTGTTATAACGTCATCGTATAAACGAAATCAACAAATGTGTACACCCAAGCTGGTGTGAAAAAAAACTGCATCATGATACCATTCATATGGTTCATTATTCCATTGCATTTTTTACGCTGGTTTGGACCAACAAATTTCTAGAGTAGATACCTGATTACCCTTGAATACACGTTAATTAGTACCAAATGACATATTTTAGTAATAATGTTTCTGTTTTAATTTGCAGAGCCATATGTTGTTACTCTAATATAATGTATATAGGTCATTAAAGATTTATAGTCAAGTAGATATTATATTACATTATTATTATACATGAATAATAATTGTATATTAGTAGCATACAGGTCAATAATCATATGATCAATATTTATCTGTAGGTACTTACTACCATATTATAATTATTAATCCTGCATAATTTCAAGTCACATATTTCTAGTTTATATCAATATATTTTTAATTAAGGAATTATTGTTTAGTATTATTGTTTTTTTATATTTTATATGACCTAGACTTTGGATCTAACTAGTTACTAATATCCTAATACCTGCTTAAAGTTAAAGAATATATCGTAGAGACTTTAAATATCTCCAGTTTTATACATTGTTATTCAAATTTTCTGAGAACCAACATGTCACACTATTACCTAAACATTATGCTAAGAATAGTTATATTATGAAAATAATGAATACACCACATACTTAATAACATTTTAAATGTTATTCAAGTTCCCCTGTATTTTATAAAACTGTAAAATAATCTACCTAATTATATTTTATTTTATTGTATTTTACAGATTAAAAAGCGTATTATAAAATAATGTAATTAAGAGGAATAATCATTTTTACAAAACTATAAAAAAAAAAACCGGCATTTACAATGGTTTGTATTATTCAATTTCTCATATATAATTTAGTATTAATAATGACAAAAAGTGAACTTTGGAAGTTTAAGCCAAATATTAAAATAAAATTAATTGTACAAAAATTTAAAAAAAATCTTATTGAAGTAAATCATCAGCCATTGTTTATAATTTTTAAAACAATTGTATTAGATAATTTTGCAGTGTATTTCTGTTATTCCTATGACATCATTATTATATCTCACTTAACAATATAATAAACATAATAAATAGTTAAAAATGTCTTATAATAATTTTAAAATAATCAACTTAAAACTATGCATAAATAGGTATCTTAATAAATGTATGAAATATGTCAAAAATTATATTCACAAACGTTTTATTTAATTAATGTAAGGTTGTTTGGCTTAAATTTCCATATAGAATTATATCTTAGAGCTAGAGTTGCCATTGACTAAGGGTTGATTATTTTAGCCAGCATTTTTTTATGTCCTATAAATATTAAATAATATTCTTGTTTAGAAATATATGTTTAATTTATATACTGCCTAATACTATTAAATGATAAATAATAATTTAAATGAAATAATGTTTCCTATTAAAACTTAAATGTATTTATTTTTATTTATCATAGAAGATGGAGTTAAAATGTATGATTTACTATAGCAATTAAATTACAGATATAATTTTGTTCATTTAAGCTTAGTAAATTGAATAAATGTTTTATACAGATAAAATATATTTTATTTTATTTTATAATATGAATCATGTATATAATTATTTGTTAGAGCATAACATTATAAGTTATTTTTAATTACAATGTTTTGAGGTAATATGAACAATACATTTCTTTCATATTTTTATATCACTAGATGAGGTAAGAAGGTATGTCAAATGTTAATATTATTTTAATATTTTTAAAAGTTCTATAAATGAAGGAATTTTTAAAATAATATGGTATATTTATGGCAACTTTAGTTAAATATTTTATGTATTTACTTATTCTGGAGCAACTATTCAGTTGTTGGTTGTTCAACTTGGTAATGATTGCAATTACTGTATAAAAAGTAAATAAATGAACCTAGTTGTTTTTATCCATGGGTTGTTTTCAGAATGAAAAAGATGACATATGAACGAGGTCTACTACATGTACCTACTTGTTATTCCATTAACACTTAAATGGAAGTCAGTATGTAGTATGGTCGTATGTTTATTCTTAAAATGTATGTTACTTAGATATATATCTACCTATACTATATAGGCGTATCTCAGGATTATATGTTCTGGTTAGTTTCAAATGAAAATATATTTATTAAAAAGTGTTAAAAACCAATGCTTTATAACTAAACATACATTTAATATTATTTAATCTTAATTCATTATACCAATAATATTGAAATGACTAGAATTCATAATTCTGAGAAATACCATGTGATATATGTATTTAAATTAAGTACTCAATTTTAATGATTAGCACCTTTTTTTAAAATAACTATGTTTATTTTATTTTTAGTGTAAGTCAAGCAGTATAAGTGCAATATCATATTATATTATTCATAGTAAATAATAATATGTATAATGCGTACTGCTATACATTTTTGACTATGTAATTTAAACTTCAGTTGATGGATTGGGATAAAAAATATTTTCTTCTTATTATTGAATTTGATGTAATGTAAAATTTCGCTACTAACTAAAGGCGAATATTTTATCAAAAAAATCAGTCTATTGTGATAAAGGATTGATAAAATCTCAACTTAAAATTTTAATTTAGTTAATATTCTTGTCTTACATGGATATTTTGGATTTTTCAATTATGTCTTACTATTGATTAAGCTTTATGCAAATATTAAATTAATTGTATTATAAATATAATATAGTTTGAACAATTTCTTGTAATTGGAGTTGAATTAAGTTAATCATTTAGTTATAGTGTTAAAAAAGTTAAGTTGGTGTTGTATATTTTATGGAATTTATGGGTTCATTAATCTTATGAGTTCATAATCGTTCTATGCATGCACTTAATTATTGAATTCTATGATTACCTATTTAGACTGCTTTTATTTATGTGCTTCAAAAACAACATTTTTATTGTTGAATAGAAACATATTATAGTTTATATGTAAAACATAGGTGAATTTGGATGAACCGCCTTTTCTTGCTGTTGGAACAGAAGTAAGTGCCAAATACAAAGGGGCATTTTGTGAAGCAAAAATAAGAAAAATATCAAAAACAGTAAAATGCAAAGTACGTCAATTAATCTATCATAACAACTTTTTAATTTTGTAAATGTTCATACTATAAAAATGTGTATTTTTCTATTAAGGTTCAATATTCTAATGGGATATCAACATTTGTCACGGATGATGCAGTAAAAGGACAATTAAAGGTTATAAATTATAACCTCAATAAAATAAAAATATTATTCCTACACGCTAAATATGTATTAATATTTTTTTTATTACATTAAGGTGGGGGCTACCGTTGACGTAAAATGTAGTGATAAAAAAGAATTAGTTAGAGCAACAATTCAGAAGATTCAAGATTGTAGTCAATACACTGTTGGTATGTATTTTCCTATAATTATATTTATATTTTATAGATTTAATTTGGTTTTTTTGCAGTATTTGATGATGGCGACATTACATGTTTAAAGAGAACAGCATTATGTCTTAAAAGTGGAAGACATTTTGCTGCTAGCGCTACTCTGGATCAACTCCCACTAACACACCCTGAACATATTGGGGTTACACCTGTAAGAACCACTATTGTGCAAGGCCGTAGAAGTCGAAAACATAAAAAAAGTTCTGGGTAATTGCTTACACACATACAAATATTTTATTGTGTTCTCAATTATTGTTATAGTAGTTACTTGCAGTGGTCAGAAGTAGTGTACTAATTGTAGCAACGCTACAGTTGCACGCTTCTTTATTTGTAGCGAATGACATAGCATCGCTACATTATGCTTTAGATAGCAAAATACTATAGCACGCTAAACATTTCCGGTTAGCGTAACAAAAATTATCATTATTTTGTCGCTACCTACAATCTAATTGGTAATTATTAAAATATCAATTATAATTATATTTTTTATTTATATTATGATAATGATTAGTGTAATAGTGAAGTTTTTGTCCTTGGTCGTGTCCAGTGACCTAATGTCAAATCAGTACAAACTACAAACACTAGTTTTCTATAAGAACATTTTTAAAAATGTAGCAAAAAAGTAGCGCGCTACATCTAAACAATAGCGTTAGAAGCAGCGCGCTACTCTTAAAAAAAGTAGCGATAGCGAGCTACTTTTTGGGGGGGAGGGGAGGGGAGTAGCTGTAGCATGCTACAAAAAACTAGTAGCGTCCTGACCACTGAACTTTCTTGCATATTTAAATTTCAACATTAACTAATTGTTTTGCACAATAAAGGGAAAGTGGTGAAGAAGAATCTTCAGCAATGGAGGAAAAAGATATTGGAAAAGTAGTTTGTGTAGAAGCTAACGACAAAAAGAAAGTAAGAGACAATTGGTTTCCTGGTTTGATAGTTGCACCCACTTCACAATCCTCAGTCAAAACTAATATTGCAGAAGACTACCTAGTTCGTTCATTTAAGGATGGAAAATAGTAAACACTAATAATGTTTCTTAATATAATTAACTATTTATTATCATATTTTATAATTACAGCTATACAGTACCGAAAAAAGAAATTACTCAATTTACTAAAGAAATTGGCGCTAGAGTAGAAAATCCTACACTTAAAACTGGTAAATATTAAATTTATAGTTTTGTAAAAATCAACCATTATCATTATTATTATTATTATTATTTAGCCGTTGAAAAAGCCCTATTCTTTCTTGATAAAGATGAACTCCCGCCTCACTGGGATAGAGATTTGTTGTTTGGAGTAAATAAAATTTGTATTGCTACAGATAGTGAAGCATTTGATAGTGATGTAAGTTTAAACAAGTAAAAAATAACTGAGTGGAATACTATGTTAATGTAATCCTCACTAGTATTGAAATGTTGTAAAAATTATTATTCATTAAAAAAAATACATTATTTTTATTTAAGAATTCTGATGAAGAATCAATTGAAGAAAAAGATCATTTTGTTGCACAGCTATTTAAATTTATGGATGACCGTGGAACTCCTCTTAATCAAGCTCCAGTGATTAATGACAAAGATGTTGATTTATATAAACTTTTTAAGGTATTTGATAAATTAATGTCATGCAATAAAATAATATGCTATATACAAGATAGGATTGGGAAAGTAAATAGCCAGTTGTAGTACTTTAACACATTAATTAGGTGTTGAAATCTTTTATTTTGCATTTTATATAAAATTATAATTTTATTTCTATTGTTTACATCACTGTTATTTATTTAAGACTGTTTAGTAAATCAACTAATTATTGCTTAAATAAATAAATAATACTTCCAAATACTCTCGATATTCTCTTATAAAAATAGTTGGTAAGTGTGCTAAACAATAACTATAAAAGAAACTACATATTTTTTTCTATTTTACACTTTATATAATTTGTATATTTTTTTTTTGTATAAATTGTATAATTTTCAAATATAATAACCACTTATCTGTCCAATCATTATTAATAATAATTAATACTGTTAAATTATTTTTAGATTGTTAATAATTGTGGCGGGTATAATAAAGTCAACAAAGGTAAACTATGGAAGTTGGTTGCAATTAAAGCTGGACATGAACAACAGACATTTTTTTCTGTTAAACATTGCTATCAACAGTAAGTTTATTTATTTATAACTTACCTAGGCTAAAAAAAAATATTTAAATCTACAACCCTCGCATTTTATAGTTAAATGTGTTATAATTTTTCTTGAATATTCCATAATTATTGTTAAGTATTAATTAATACTTTTTCTTTAAAAAAAAATAAAATAGTATACTTACAATATGTAATTTTTTATATACAATAAGTAAATTTGATAACAATGGATTAATAACAACATGAAAATGGGAGGAAGAAATTTGTTTTTCCACTGTGGAAACTCTCTGAAAAAAAACTTAAATTATCAATTTTACTTTTATTAAATATCAATTTAGTGTTTAGTTTCTTGACAATTTTCATAAAAATGTTTCCATCAATAATAACCTTATAATTATTTTAAACATAATATATTTTTTTTATGTCATTAATATTATACAATTCTTATATAATTGTTAGTTCATTTTATGTATTTTAAGTATTAGATATTTTTTTTTAAATAATAATAATAATAATATTTTAAATATAAACAAACTAAAATTTAAAAAATAATCTTATACATTTCTGTTCTTTATCAACTGTTATGTTAAGTTTGTTTGACAAATTCTTTTAGCATTTCTGTAAAAGCATTGATAAATATTATGAAAATATTTTGTGATTAACATACAATATTTTTAATTTTAATTTATATTTTTCCAAGCACATAATAAAAAAATTATTATTAATTATTATTTATGTATTTTTAAGTGACTTGACTATGATATATTTTTCTTGTACTTATATGATAAAAGAAGATATTGTGATATTAAATTTGAGAATAATAATGGTTTCGTATTTGAAACATTTGGTTCTAAAAATTAGATGGCAAAGTAAATCTTATTACAAATTTAAGTTTGTTATATTAATTATCTAACAGTTTTTAAATATTACTATATTAGTTTAAATAGCTAAGTTACATTTATTAAAAATTGCATTCAGACACAAAATTCGATTTTATTTTGACTCATAATATAAACGTATGCTGTTTCAACATCAAACAGTTAAAATAAATTGTGTGATGCACATGTAGTATTAAATTAGTGCATTTTGCACCATAAAGAAAAAATAATATATGAAAATTAAAATTAATTTTCTTAAATTTACCAATTCATCGTATGGAATCTTTCTTTTTCATAATTTTATTTAAAATAAATATGTAATATATACAATATTAATAATTTTCTTGTGTTGCATTACAGATATTTACATAGTTTTGAGGATTTTTATCGAAAACTCGGATGCACTATGTTGAATCCTCCAAGAAGATCGCGCAGCAGATTTAGTCGCAGCATTATCAGGGATGTTGATAAGACATTGCCTAGCACCTCATCTGTGGCTGATAAAAATAAATGTGCAAAAAATGAATTGAACGATAAAAAAACTAAGGATTCTGCTGTAACAAAAAAAACAGCCAAAGCTATTAAAGCTGAAGAAAAACTTTTAAAGAATAATGAAGAAACTTCAAAGAAAGGTGAAAAAAAAAAAGAAGATATTGCTAATAGTACGTCACGTAATAAACAATCAGTGAAATGGGATCCTGATATAACAGAAACAAAAGATCCAGTTAGAAATTCTAAAACTAAAAAAGAAATGAAAGAAATCTTAAAAAAGGAGATAAAAAAAGAGATAGATTCTGATACAGTTGATGATAATCAAATCATTGAAGAGAAAAAAGGAGAGAAAAAAAAATATACAAGAAATTTATTTGGAAAATCAGTACGAAAAACTACTAAAAAAGAAAAAGTTGTTAAAGTAAAATCTGCAAATACTGGTTTACCAGGTATGAGAAAAATGAGAGCTATTAAAGAACAAATCAAAACATTTGTTAAGGAAAATACTCCATTCAAAAAGTCTAAAAGGGGAGTTTCTAATACTCAGCAAGATGCTACAAATAAAGGAAAACCTGATGAAGAAGTACCAAAAGTAAAATTTGTTTTGTTTACAATATTATGCTTTTTTTAATTAATTTAATCAGGAGTTTAAAATTGTATTTTGTTAGGCAGTAAAAATAACAAATAAAAGTCATCATTTTAAATTTTGGTTTTAACGGTGATGGCTTATTAGACTTACTTAAGTTGAATGTACTTATTTTATTGAACTATACAAAAAATAGCAATATTAGGTATTTTTCTAAAATTACAATTACAATCAACTAAAATGTGTGAAAGAAGATTAATGATGTACTCTATTTCATTTTATAATTCTATATATAATTTAATTTTAATAGTTATTAGATATTTTTGGTATAGTTGATAAATGTAGTATGATTTTGAAAATAAAATCTCAACATATCTATTTTTTATAAATAAAATATGTTTTTAAAAATTAATATTTTTTCTTATTATTTTAGCTTACACGATCAAAAACTAAGGAAGATTTACCTACTAAATCAAGGAGAGTATCAGTGTTAAGTGATTTGGCTGAAAGTTCTTCTATTGTTCAACTTACACAGTCTGGAGTTCTCGTAGAAAATCTATTTAAAATTAAAAAAGAAGAGGGATCTGAAAAGAAGAAAACTGTAAGAAAGAAAAAGGATGATAAAGAGGAGAAAGCGTCTTCAAACGATATAACTCCTACACCTGTGTATGTTTATAAACCATAATATAATATAAATCAGTTCTATGTATTTCATATTATTTCATATTTTGTTAATTTAGTAATATTGAAAATGTACCATTTGATAAAGACTCTCCGGTGGTTGTTGGAGATAATTTAGTAGTATATTATGGAGATAAACAAGCAACAACTTATGATGCAAAAGTAAGTTATTTAAATGCATAAAAATTATATTTTTTGTTGTTTTAATTTATTTTTAATTTATCAGACTTTAATTATATTGTGTAATACACTAAATTACCATTAATTCAAATAAATAAATCTTATTTTTAATCATTATGAACAAACTATGTAGGTAAACAAACTAATTACTTATTGATCATTTTTTATTAACTTATATTTAGGTAACTTATTAATATCATGAATAAATAAAATAATAAAATAAATAAATTAGTGCTTTTTTAAAATTTTTAAAATCACTTTTACATAATAGTTATATTGTTTTTTATGTATTAATATTGTTCTTGTTATAAACAAATCTTATTCAAATTTTAATTTTCTGCATTTTAGTTATCTCAAGACTTATTTTTTTTTTTTATCAGCTTTATCATGTTTGTCATACTTTCAACCGGCTTTAATATTAAATAATTTTTTTGGCATTAGGTTAAATTTGAGTTTAATTATCATCCCATAACCTCGGGGTAGACTGGCCATGTAAAAGCTTACTGACCTATAATTATAGGATTTCCAAAATTCAGGAAAATTCAGAGGAGCAATATTAATATATTTCGTCAAACACAGCCGTGATCTGGGGCCTGTAGAAAGTTATAAATTATTAAATGTATATCCATAGCTCTTATTTATAAATTAGTTCTATAATAATAGAATATCTTTTTTTAAGATTTAAATTTAAAACAGCACTTGTTATTAATATTTTCATCATAAATAATAATTCATAATGTAAACTGTAAATACATTACACCAACAATATAATATATTATCGATTTATAGCAAACTATTATTAAATTCAGAAATTACAGTTGAGAATTATAAAGAACTTTTATGTGCTCTCTTAATTATGGCCCGATGGAGTTTATTAATGAAAGGTCCCGTGCCCCCCTAGTACAAGATCAATCTATCTTAGAGGACAGTAGGCCAGTGGGCCAGTCTGCCCCTACATACTTTGATATATAATATGTTAAAATTTGTATTATTTCAATTATTATTTATTATTATTTAAATAATCAAATTACATAAATACTATACATTTTTAGGTTATTAATGTGTGTGATATTGAAGGAGTAATGAAATATTACGTACATTATAAAGGATGGAATTCACGTTATGATGAATGGATAGATGTAATGCGTATTGCTTATAAAACTAAGGATCCAGAACCAGGACCTGAAGTAGATAATGATGCCGATTCTTCAAAAAGTAGTCCTCCAGAAGTATGTATAATAGTTGTAAAAAGATTGGATAGAAATTGGTTAGTGTAAAATAATTTTCTTTAGCTAACATTTTTAGATTTTGTTTTAAATATTAAAAAGTTTTACTAAGATTATTATTTTTAAATTACAATTTAATAGTTATTTATACTATATTCTAATTAATATAGGAAATATTAAGTTTGTATTAATATTAGTTGTTTAGAATTATATATTTTAAACATTTTGTTTAATACATTGATAACATTTATAACTTCAGTCATTTTAAACAATGATAATATAGATGTCAAAATGTGTGAAATATTATTTGTTCATTTAATTATTTTCTGTTAAATAATTTAATGAAAATAACTTTTTATTTAATTTTACAATATTCTTATGCTTTTGAAATTGTGTACACCCTATTAAATAATATAAATCAATAAAATTCAAATGCACCATTTATTCAAAATATTATATGAATTATTCTGCTATAAAATAATACTTTTTAATAGAATTTATTAATATTTTATTATAATTTATGATATAATTGTAATGTATATAATGGATATTCATACAAAAAAAAAAATATTATAAAATGTTTATTTTTGTAAAAACAAATGATCATAATTAAATATATTTATAAATATTATTATGCTGATGCATATTACATAATTTACAAGACAATCCATATTCTTGATAGATTGTCCATTAAACAGTTTGCCAATGCTATAATCATTTTTTTTATTCCTATAAAATAGTATATACATATTATATTAAATGTTAGATGTATAATACTACCTATTAAAAATAATTACCTAGAGTTTAATAATGTATTGTATAATAATTTAAACAATGAGTATACTCTGTCTCAAAAGAGAATAATCATTTGGCCAACCAATTTTTGTCAATGCTGCGCATTTATCACAAACGACTTGGTGTTAGTCCAGTGTTTTAGACTTGATCACGTGATTTTCAATGCGCCAATTGCATCATTCACGATGCGCAAAAAGTGGTTTTTATCTTTTGAGACGTATATATATTTTATTTGCTTTATTTGGTATATTTTTAAAATTTAATCCAAGTTTGATTGGTTTTTTTTTGAAAATAAATATTTTTTCAAAAAAACAATGACACTACTATCAATATTTATTTCTATACTAGCTTAAAGTTTTAATATTTTCAATACATTTTTGAAGAACATATTTTTTATAATATCATCTCCATTGTTTTTAGAAAAAGTATTAAGCTTATTCAAACTTGAATGTACTCACTTAGTTTTTATTATTATATTATTTATACCTTTAAGAGAAATAGCATACATCCATCTAACAATATTAAAATTTTTTAGCAAAAAAATGTGGATTCAAAAAAGGTACCATCAACAAGTAGCAGAACTAGAAGGTCAGTTACTCCACTCACATCAAATTCAAATATAAAAAAATCACCTTTTAGCAGTGCTCGACCTACTAGGACATGTACTTTGACCGATCGTCCATTATTCAATATTGGTACGTAAAATATTATTGCTAATTTATGTTTATTAAAATTCATAGATAGGTGTAAGCAGAGTTAAACAAAATGTACATAGAAAAAGATAAATTGTGATCTATTGTAAAATTATTAAACGTTAATTAAAATGTAATTTGTTTTTACTTTGTAACTTTACAATATAATTTAATATAACAATTAAAAATTAGTATAATTTATTAATGATAATAAAAAAATATTTAAAAATAATATCAATCCAATTAGTAATTTATAAAACAACCTAATATAAATAAATTCTATTAAATTAAATATTTTATCAATTGTGATAGATTTCTAGTACAATATTGAATAAATTAATGATCAAACAAAAACTCTGGCAAAAATCTCAAATAAAGTTTGGGACTTTATGCATAAAAACCAATTAAATTTTTCAATATTTTTACTTTATAGTTATAAATTATAATGTATATTGTTAGCATTCAGCATAAGACTGTTATACGATACTGTTATATGATATAATCAAAAAATAAATATTGTTATATATTTGTTTAAAAACAAAATTAGGAAAGAACTGAATTTTTAGTAATATATATAATAATATGATGTATTTTTTTGTAGATAATTCCGATTCTGATGGAGAATACACAGTAAGTGTAGGATCATCCAAACAATACAATAAGAAAAAAGTCATAAAATCTGAACCTGGTGTTATTATAAAAACTGAGCCATTAGATACTGATAATCAAAAAAAGACGCTTTATCCTAAGACATATCCTAGTAAAGAAGTACTTATGCAGCGAAGTGCGCCAAGAAAATCAAAGGCATGTGTGATTAAAGTTCATGCCATTAAATCTGAAGAAGTTGAAGTTAGTGAAAAAGTTACTCTTAAACCGCCGTTTGATTTTAATTTTGTGGTGCCACCACCAAGTGATAGTATAAAACCAAATGCAGATAATGAAAATGTAGAAACACATAGTGAAAGTAAAATAGAAAATATTAAACAAATTGAACCAAAAATTGCTCCAAATCATTATTTGTCACCTAAAGAAAAATCTGAAAGAAATGATCTAGAGCATATTTCTGAATCTACAAAATGTGGGAATGAAGAAGTTAGAATTAAATCCGAGCCATTATCCATTCCAATCAAGTCAGAAATTTCAAGTATCATTTATTACTCATCGTCCTCTGAAGATGAAGAACAAAATCAATTAAAAAAAGTACCTGATGTCATCTCTTCTTCATTAGATGATAAATCTGATGAATCTAAAATATCTGGTACCGATTTTGATCTTAACAAAATAAGATCAGAAATGAAGGGACTAATGCCTACTTCAACCAATAGTAATAATGATATTCAAAATACAGAACCATTCATATTGGATCAACAAATAGAAATAGAAGTTCCAAAAATTAATGAACCAGTTACAGATGATGTTTATGAATTTAAAGAATCTGAATCGTGTAATTTTGATACTAATACTTCTGTCACTGAAGACAAATTTTGTAGATCTATTAGACATGATTCACCAAAATTATTTAACTTAGAAAAACCTGATGAGCTACCAAGAGTCATTGATTCTCCAGCACAAGAAGAAGTAGTTGAACAAGATGGGTCCATGATACCATTTGTGCCTAACAGCAATAGCATTTATTCATTTGATAATAATGTTGAAATAAAAGTTAATGAAAATTCGAACATTATAAATGAAATCGAAAATCCGATTATGAGAATTCAATCTGACAATGAGTCTAATGAATCCCAAAACTTAATGATAAGTGATGTTACAGTAGATACGCCAAGTATAAAAGAAATTGAGCAACATTTTCAGGATGAAGCTGTTTCCGATTTAAAAGATGAAGTTTTGGATTTGTGCATGAAACCACCTGAATCACCACCTACCAACATTTTTAGTATGCCAGAGCAAAATGAACTCAATGGTATGGTCATTGAAGAAGAAGATGATGATGATGAAGATGATGATGAATCAAAATTGGTAATAGCTGAAAATGATAAAATTGAAACTGATTATCAAATGGATTCTGATCTTATGGTTATTAGCGAAGAACATAATTCTTCCAATGAACAAATTGACGAAAACATAGAAACACATGCCCTGCCACCACTACCACCTAGTGTATACACTAATATTGAATTAGATTGGAAAAGGTCATCTCAATTAAAAAGAGATATAAGTATACCAAAAGATACAGATGATGAAAGTACTACATCTTGTAATGAAAGCATTCAAAATGCTCTTATTCAAAGTTTCCAAATGTATTCACATTTTGAAAACCATTCGAGTCAAAATAGACTTTATATGGATAATATTGATGAAAATACAAAATCTGGTTTTGAATTTGATTCAAATTCAAGATCGCCTACAATTGAAGATAGAGAAATTGTTGAATCTGGAATTAAGCTTTCCATTAATGAACCTTCGATTAATGATAAGCCTAAAAAATGTGATTTTGAAGTTGAAAGTGTTAAAGTAAAATTTGAGAAAGAAAAAACTATGGTATTACCAGAATTGCAATGTAGAGAAGAAATAGTAGATGAAGATACTCTCAATAACGCTTTAGTTATAGAGTACAATCGTAAAGCTGCAGAATATGACATTCATAAGCCTAGTACTAGTAAAGGTTACTTTGATTCGATACATCAACCAGGTACAAGCAAAGATAGTTTCTATGAAACTGACACTAGTAGTGACACAAAAAATAGTTTCTTTGAAGCTAGTCAAACAGTTAAAAATGTTATTTTTGATACAAATGTCCCTGGAAAAGGTAGTTTATTTGATCCCAAAATTCCTAGTTGTAGTAGCAAAGATTTCTATGATCATAATATTCCAAGTACTAGCAAAAGCAGCTTTTATGAAAATTCTTTGCCTAGTACTAGCAAAAGTTTTTATAATCCTGAATCTGATGTAAATAGTGTTCTATTTTGTGAAGAAACCATACCAGGCAGTCCAACTGGTACATCAGAAGAACAATATGATCAAGAAGAAAGAAAAAAAGCTCTTCAAGCACTTTATGAAGAAAGAGAAGCGGCTTCAGCTATGTATGCTATGAATCAATCTTTTCGTAGACCAATGATTACATTGATGGGTGCTACGGAAGAAGAAATGGAAGAATATACTAATATTCTACAAAAGTAATTTTTTGTATTAGTAGATTATAATATAGATTTAAGAGGACTTTGTAGTCTCATAATGTTGGCCAGTAAGTGATCATTAGTGTAAGTGTTTGAAAGAAATAGCAGATCGCTCCCGCAAGGGCACGTACATTGTACATATCAATAACGCATTACACAAATATTAATTTTATTTTTTTTTTGAAAGAAATATTAATTTTTTGTGAATCATATTAGCTAATCTATTTATCCAATAATATTTCAATATTTCAATCATATTATATTGATTGTAATGTATTGTAATTTCATTATTAACATTTTCATTTTATCACAAATTATAGAGATGGTGCAATACTTGATCAAAGACATTTACAGTTCTTAGCTGAGATTTCTAGTAGGAATCTTGGTATAAATATAAATGAACCATCAGTTACAGAATCACTTGAAAAAGAACCAGAGACAATAGTTGAGAGTAAGTAGTAGTATTTAAATCGATATATTTCAAAAAATGTATAATATTATTATTGAATGTACTCACAGAAATAGTTAAGCCACCAGAAAAACTACAATCCAAGCGCAGAATTAGCAGTCATGAACAACCATCAAAACGCTGTAAATTGTCTACTACTACTGCTCCTATACCTTCAGGTAGTTTTCAAAATTAGTCTTTAATTAAACTTTGGTGACGCACGTGGGCTAATCATTTACTCCGGTCTAATTTTAATATGCTAATTATTTTTGTGGATTTTCCATATTCTATTAGGTAATGATATCTTTTAGTAATATTATTGTACTATCACAAAAATGTAAAAATATAATATATTTCTTATAAAATTTAAAATAAATAAATTTGTATGTACATTGATTAAATATACGTAAAATATTATTTAATCAATGGTACGTAACAATGAATAAATTATACTTCAATATAGAGTAATAAAAAACATTATTTTATCATTTTTAATATATTAATTACCTTACACTTGGTAATTATTAAAATTGTATTAAAAATTACCACGCGTGTCACTAAAGGTACAATTTTAACAGCTGTTGATCGAAATATTTGTTCGCTATTATTTATTGTACATTTTATTAAAATATTTCTGTAGTATTTATATAATTAAATATAAATATATAATATCTGTCTTTTAAAAAATGTATAGTAACTCATGTTGAAAAATCAGATGAAGAAAAAATACCGATACCTCTAAAAGATGGCAAACCATTGGTCGTATACAGTAAGTAAAGTTACACTTTTTGTTTTTGTATAATAATTTATGATGTGTTGGAATAATTATATTATTATCATTGATTAAAATATATATTAGATTAGGTAAAATAATATATAAATATATTGCATTTATAATATAATTGTATATTTCTAACACATAATATATTATAATAATTACAATCTTTCATTACATCAACATACATTTTAACATTTTAGCTCCAGATATGGATTCGGCTCAAAGGCAAGCTGTTATAATAGCGAGAATGAATGATCTACGAAAAGAATATAGTTCAGTAAAAGGCCGTTTAACTGTGGTTGATCGAAGAAAGAAAAAAATTAAAAAGCGAAAAAGGGAGCTGGCCAAAGCTGCTAACCTGAACCAAAATAGACATTCACTAACAGCTAGTGGTGCTAGCACATCTAAATAAAATTGTATTTAGTTAATCCACCTATTAGAACTTAAGTATAGATATACATGTTAACTACTTGATATTATGTCATTGAAAATGTAATTCCAATAATAATATTATATACTTCATTGTATTTATTTTGTTTTTAAACCTTTCATAGTAGTATAACTTATTTTTTACTCAATAGAATCAGTGCTCGAATTGGGGGGGGACGCGGGCGGACGGAGTCCGCTTTCATTTTTTTCATAGATTTCAGCGTTCCCCTTCATTTAATTAAGCGGGGAACGCTAAAAACGAGTCCCCCTCTGACCCCTGGGGATGCTTACTTTTGAACGGTGTATTTGGATTTTTTTTGTTTCGGTTATTATTACCGCCGCGGTGGTTTCATTGGTTTGTACACTACCACGATTAAAGATATCATGTCTACCTTATCTCTATTATCTGCAAGTGTAATAATTTTGAAATGATTTCGGTTGTATTGCCGCCGTATACGTGTTTCTACATTCTACTTTTGAGAACTTTTTGTTTAATTTTCACAACGGGTTACTTTACAATTTATTAGCTATGGAACGGTGTTTATTGAACTAAAACCAGCGTCCGTCCTCAATTTTTTTTCCAATTCGAGCACTGAATAGAATAGACATGTTTTATGACAGAATATTAAAATTTAAAATTGTACCCTATTTAATGTTACCTATTTAGTCTTAGTTCAAAGTGTCTTGTGTGTTAGCACTTAGTAAACAAAATTATTTATATTTAAAATGCGATATGAGTTTATTTTACAGTCATTTGAGTTTTTTCACTATGTTAATAATTTGTGGGCGCGCAAAGGAAAACTGTGCCTTATGAAGATCTTACTAAGTGTGGAATACTAAATAGTATTTAAACACTTCCTATTTTGTTATTAAAATTAAGTGTTTTTCTATTATTAAATTATTTTATTATTTTTTATTGAATAAGATATTTGATTCTACTCTAGTTCTAGTTATAATGCCATCATGCCCTAATTTATTCATAAATTATGAATTAGTACCATATTATGTTAATATATTTGCTGAATATTATGGAATTATTTAAACTTTAATGTATTATTATCATATAAATGGTTCTTAAAACTGTTGTTCATGTAGGCAACTTATAAACTATCATTAATGTTGAAATTAAGTTTTGTGTTTATAAGAAAATAATTTGTAAGATTGTAAGAATAATTTAAAAGTATTTTTATATAAAAAAATGTGGACTTCAATATTTATTTATAATTTTATTTGTGAATTGGTGTATAGAGTGGAATAGGGTGGAAAGTCAACCTAACAAACAAATAACAATTTTTAAAAAACTCCATGTATGTATACAATCCATCCAGGTTATTAACTTAAAATTACATTTGACAGAAAATTGTTTTTTAGATATTCTAACGGATTAATATAGAAAACATATCTATAGGTTTAAATTATTGGAAATAATATTTTGTCACCTGAACCGAAAGTTAAGTTTTCGATGACGGTTGAAGCATTGGAAACCGACCTTTTTCCGTCCAGCTGGCGGTAAAGTAGGAATCCCTAAAAGTGCCGAGCGGTAGAGTGGATATCCCCTAAAATGCCGGGCTCGCATATCACGCGTATCCTCTGCACAACTATATATAGACACTGAAATAGTGCAATCTATACAACGGTCCTTATAAAACATCGTTGGTGACGCACTGACAGTAATACAACGTATCTCGATTTTTGATGAAAATGAGATTTTGGTATCAAAAGTTTTATAACCTCTTTGTGGTCATATTATATAAGCAACAGTAATAATTTAGAGATTAATTCGCGTGTTATCGACGTTATTGTAGTACATCGTATCTGAAATTTGACACTAATATCACGTATCTCAAAATGTATAGTTTATTATAGTTCATAAATAATATTATTGGTTATGGACTAATATATTATTATAACGTCCTGACTCAGCATTATAATTAATATTATTAATTGTTCTTGTTAATTTTTATTAAGTATCCATATTGTTGTTTAATTTAAGTACCTATTGTTTTTGTGGAATAGTCTAGTTGTTGCATACACAGCATGAACTAGATGATACACAGGCACACAGCACGATTAAAGATATACAGGTTGCACATCGTCATAGGTGAAAATCGGGGGGGGGGGGCTTGAGGGTACTAAGCCCCCCAGAAGTTCAAAGTACTGGTCTTAGCCCCCTAGCCCTCAAAATTTTAAAGTGACTATACAATAACTGTTATAATTGTAAAATGCATTTTTTAATAACTGAATTAAAAGATAAATTATAAAAAAATATTCTGTACGAGTAGCTTATGAGTTATAACTTATAAGCATTTAAAGTTTAGATGGACGGAGTGGAGTGGTATGAGGTTACGCCGCAAATTCTTTGTCCACTACTCTACTTGTCTAAACTTTAAATACTTATAACTCATAAACTAATCGTCCTAAATTCGATTTTTATGTATTTTTATATAAAAAAATATTTTTACAAACATTGATACTTTTTGAGATAATGAGTGTTTTACACTTAATTAATCACCTTGCATATCTATGATCTGTTAATTTTATTGCGATACTGCCGCTTGGACCGCTACTGGTTAATTTTTAATAGTCATTTCATTCACGCGTCATCAGATGCCGATGGGCAACCTGTATATCTTTAATCGTGATACACGGATATAATATATAATAACTAATAACTATTAATAATAATTATTATTATATATATCTTTGGTTGCATATACCTACATGACAAATTACCTTTGCCGTGATCGATGAACGCAGAGCCGTGACAAAAAATAGTATGTGTGGCTCGTTTTGAGTTGTTTATAGACATTTGAAATTTTCAACTATTTTTATTTTGTTTTCGTGAATAGTTTATGAATCCCATATTTTCCTAGTTCTGTTAAACATTAAATTTCAAATTGGTGGAAATGGTGGACTGTAGTTGTTTTAATACTACGCCTGTACTATCGTGAAAATGTGAAATCAATAATGGCGGGATCTACGAAATTCCCTGATGGGATCCAGCAGGTACCGTATTCGCCGCTTTTCCACCTATACGCAGTTGAATTGGGAAAAATTAAGTAGAGGAGCTCAATCCAACGATTTAGAAACTGCGTTCTAAGTGCAATATTATTCAACACAGAGCAGTGGTTAGTGAAAGGCTTCCCCCCCCCCCCAATCCTTAAATGTTGAATATTATCTAAATTTCAGCTTAGTTTTAATATAGCATTTTAGCTTTATTAGGTACCTATTATATTCCAAATATAATATAGATAATTATGTAACAAGTAGGTGAATGTAGATTTATATTCACCCAATTTTTCTAACATTTTCCCAATTACATTACATACATTCAGTCACTTAAAAAAGACATTTTTTATATTATTATTATAATTCGCATTTTGATAGAAATAACTACATGTTTCAGTAGTAAATAAAAAAAATTATTATTGATGATAGCATCTTATCTTAATTTGTGGTTCTTAATGTGTGAATTTTCAACACTAGTCTACAAATATTTGATAATACAAGTTTATTGTATATATCTGTGCATTACTGCACTAGGATGCCTAGTCTAGGTAAAGAAGGTATATACTATACATAGGAATAGGAAATATTAGGTAGGTAATAAATAATAATATACATAGGCAATAGGTATCAATACTAATGATCACTAATAACGTTAGTTGCACCAGTGTAGGTATATTATTACGACATTAGGTATATAGTGTTGTATCGCCGTATTTTCGTTATAATTTTCAAGAATAAAAAACGTTGTTTCATAAACATTTTTTTTAATTTTATTAAAATAAATTAATATTTCATACAATGACATAAAAATGAAAACTGTTACAAAAAGTCACAAAAAATACTCCCTTATACAATAATAGATAGGTCATATTAAAAAAAAAAAAAAATAGGAATGTGTACGAGTTTTATTTCAAATTTATAGGTATATTATGAATATTGAATAATATCTCCCTTCTGTCTTTGTTTAATTTTTTATAAATAGTTAAATTTATTTAGAATATTATTATAAAATTTTTAACAATATTTTTAAAAGGTATAATGACTAATGGGTAGACATCAATGATTGAAATTGAATGTAAAATGTATATTATGTAATATATTTTATTAAAGATGTAAAAAAAGTGCGTTCGTTTTGACCACGGCGCGATTGCTGGCGGGTTGAGAATGATACTTTTACTAAATTAAAATGGGTAGATAATTATTTTGAAAAATGTTAAAATAACAAATTAATAAAAGAATATAAGACACACATTTTTATTTAAGTAAATACACATATATAAGAATATAGTTATAGGTTTACTAATATATTTTTATGTAAGAGTTAAAAGTAATATAATAAAAAGAAGGATAAAAAGCTTTTATAGGTAGTTCATAAAGCCGATTGATTTGATTAAAATTTAAAATATTATATTACCTACTGATGTTGCTCTATACATAAATGTTATATATTTTATATTGTTAAACAAAACAAACAACACATTTTTAACAAGCTAAAACAATTATCACACAGATGACATTGTTTTCAGTAAGCTACTCTTTTTTGGCCACGCATAAAGCTTATCCTGGCAGATCTAATAGGTAAGTAGGTACAACATTATTTTTATAGATATTTAAGACTAAAATAATACTTGTTACAATGGCTGAGTTTGTTAGTTTTTTGAATGTCATTATTTGCTTTAACAAATGTCTCCTATATTTTAATTTATTAAGGTTTCGCTTTCAATAATTAAATACAATTAATTAAATAGGTACCTAGTTAAAACTTATCGTATAGTAAAGAAAATTTGGCTAACATATCTCTTAACAATACATAATATAATATAGGTGCTACCTACTTGCTAATGCATACATCATAAATAGGTAATGCATATAATGTGCCTTATTATTATAAAAAACATCAAATACCATATAGGTAACATAAATTAACAATGTAGCTATCTATTTCAAATTTCAATGCATATATATTATAATTCATAATATTAGAACTGCTTATAAACATAGGTTTTCTAGGTTTTTACTACTGATCCCCCTTAAAATTAGGATCTATTTATTTTCTATATAATAATGTAATATTCTAATGTATTATGATTTATGAATATATAGTATATAGACATATAGTATAATACTGAGTTTGTAGGTACTTAAATTATTTACACTCAAATATTTATTATATAATATTATTTAAATATTTATGGACACGCTATTGTATCTAATTATATATTACCTATATTTTTTTATTTATTCTTTTAATGTGCAGATACCTATAAATAATTCTTAATAATTAAATAAAACAATTATGAAAATATTAAATGGCTCAATTTAGTGCCGAGCGGAAGAGTTATGTGGTCGAGTTCTGAATCTACTTGAGGTTAGTTCATCGGAATCAGGAATATAACTCCTTAGAGGGTTTACACCTCTAGTGTTAACAACTGTATCATGTAAATTCATTCTGAACATTTCCGATTCCTCGATAATAACGTCTTCATCAATATCGACGTCGTCGTCGTCGTCGTCGTCGTCGACGTCGTCCATCGTGTGGAATTGTATTGGTGCGTCATCCTCCTCCATCATATCATTCAAACCCAATAATGCAGCAAGATCTATACCGTTCCTTTCAAAATTCATAGTAGTAAATCTATTTCGATTTTCAACTGAAATATAATTATTATTTTTTTAGTTATTATTGAGCTGTTTAAATTAAGTACGGCTATAGGTATTTACTTTTCATCTTATTATTGCGATCTTTTATAGCTACTCCACGCTTATGTTTAACTTCCTTTGGCAATTGTTCAACGATCTTCTCTATGAAGCTATCCAAAGTCAAACAATGTGCTTTTGATTTAATATGCACACGACAAATTGGACATTTTTTGACACGCTTTGTCCAAATA
This sequence comes from Sitobion miscanthi, assembly GCA_008086715.1. Classification (NCBI taxonomy): domain Eukaryota; kingdom Metazoa; phylum Arthropoda; class Insecta; order Hemiptera; family Aphididae; genus Sitobion; species Sitobion miscanthi. The sequence continues at coordinate 12,498,988 of CM017803.1, read as the reverse complement.
TGAATGCACGATTCACAAAAAGTGTGTGAACAATTAAGCACAGTTGGCTAAAATATAAAATAAAAAATATTATTTTTGATTTAAGGAGAGTTTTAACTTTTAAATGTATCATTTTATGATATTGACATACGTTTATACTGTATATTATAATTATATATTTTATATTGTTAAAAACTATTTCCTAACTTCTACTGTAGTTGGCGTACAGAATATATAACATTTATACACATTTTTAAATATAAAATCCAAATTCCCAAAACATTTCTTTTTATTTAAAAGTATGTACTTACATATAATAATTACGTATTTATTGTTTTGTATAGATAGTTTTTCATTGTCAGTTTTATACAAACAAAATTCCGAATACATACCTAACTAAGGTATTACTTATTAATTGTTATACATTCACTGTTCAGTTTCCAATAGTGTTATGGAAGTCAAACTTCAATTGTATCTAGGTACTGTTGAATACCTACATACATAACTAATACAATGATACCTATGACCAGTATAATACTTATACGGCTACTCGCTAGTTAACTCCTTGATTATACTTATCGTACAATTAAATACAACTTATTAAATAATTGCTGATAATAAATAATTATAGTTTAGTACCTTAATAAATATTTCAAAACAGACATTGCACTGTAAATCATTGTCAATAGCACACCGTATAATATCATTCCACGCAGAATTATCATTTTCAGTACTTTCTTTTTTCTTTTTTTGATGAAGTGCATGTAATTTACTTGCAGTCTCTTTTACGCTTTTGCTATTTCCTGATTTCATTGCCACAGAAAGTTCGGTCGCCACTTTTTCTATTTCTATTCCAGAATCGTCAGGCTGTTTTAATATTGGTCTAAATTAATGAAATTTTATAAAAATTAAAATAACAACAATAAACAATTTAATTATAATTAAAAGAACATACTGCATAGAGGCTTCAAGAAGAAGTTGAAGTCCTTTTGGTTGCGCTTGCGTAGATTTGCCGCTAGTACTAGTACTGGCACTGGCACTGGCATTGGTACTGGTACTGGAACTGGCACTGGTACTGGAACTGGCACTGGTACTGGAACTGGCACTGGTACTGGAACTGGTACTGGCACTGGTACTGGTACTAGTACTGGTACTGGTACTGGAACTGGCACTGGCACTTGCACTAGTATTAGTACTTGGAGACATCATTGAATGTTCTTGTTCGTAATAAGCTGCCGCTAAAGGGAAAGAATAAAAAATTAAAATTAGTTTCTAGGATTTTGTTATTAATAAGTTGTTACCTACCTATATAAATCAAAGTCCAAAATCTATTCAATAAACATAATTAAAATTTCAATAATAATCTCATATAGTTAGACAATATAGGTTAGATAATATATTCCTAGCGATTTCTGAACGCTATAGTAACTACTATAATATTTGCATTTTGTTATGAAAGTGATTACTGATAATATTTTAAAAATATTATGTTAATTATTCTTAGGTTTTCAATATTTGTTGAACTTTCAAGGTATCGTTATAATTAATATTTAGTATTTTATAAGAAATAAATATCACTTTCATTTTCTAAGAATTTTTTTTAACAATATGCGAATAATATACAATATTTTTATTCGTGTACTATAATACAAAAATTATTAGGTTTCATACACGATTAATACCTATTTATATCAAATTTCCTAGAGGAGCCGGGAAGTTGTACATGTAATAATTAATCTCCCATTAATCTATATTGTATTATTATAAATTATAATACAATATTACATTCATAGGAGAGAAATATAAGGAGGGGACTTTCCTAAACATTGTTTTCCTAAATGAGCATAAATAAGTTTGTTCAATATTATTAAAGTAGAGCTTCATCCCCCTCCCCAAATCTCAAACGCTATTTGCACCTATGATTACATTATAACGATAGGTAGATACCTATAAATTATAATAATATTAGGATGATAAATTCTTGTATTTTATTGTTATCCCTAAATAAATCCCACTCGATGGCGTACTGCACGAACACACATACTCACACGTAAGGGGGATTAACTCTTGGCTTTTTTTCACTTGTAATGTTTACCCCGTATTGATATTAAATTAATTAATAATACAATATAATATATTTACTTGCAACTGCTGCAAGTGATAGAGCCCTCGGCGATCGGCGTGTCAAGTCGTGGGAGTTCCAACACTTACTGCCAAACCTGCAAGCGCCTCGCAAGTAAAACATGCAGATATCCGAAGACTGCATAATTGTGATTTTACTTACTAGAATCTAAATTCTAATTGATACCTAATAATATATATTATATATAGTCCGAATTCAAACTACGGAAGTCAATCACCGGTCGGCTATCCAAATATTTTACAATATTAATGTTGATATTAGTATTATATTATAAGACGACGGGAAAAACGACGGTCAAAAATCCCGGTACTATACCGGCTGCGTCCGACAAATGTCCCTATCGAATGGACTCGGACGAGTGCCACAGATCCTGAGCTGACGTCCCCGACTTTCTCTCAGCACCCCTCTTCAGTGCTACCACCATCATTCAACCCCTCCGCCGTTAACACTCCAACCCCAATGAACGTCACTTTCGTTTCGGTGGGTTTCGAGTTCGGCAGCGGGAAGAGCGCTGTTCACACATGGGGTGGTGTGCGACGGGGTGTAGGTTTAGTGACTGCTGTGTGGATCGGCGGGAGGACTCGGTGGATCGATCGTCGTTCGCGTCAGACGAAGGGCGCAAACGCGGCGGATAACGATCGAATCCGGAACCACCCTGCGGCCTGCAATATAATATATACCTACCTACAGCATAATATAATATTGTATACTTACGCGTATAGTTCGTAATATTATATAATATAAATACGCAGTTACGTTTAAAATAATATTTAAGTTATCGTCGGAGCCCGCCGTACATATTATTATAACATATCGTGTAGGTACATACATATAGACATATATACACGAGTGTCGAGTGTGTAGGTATTATTGTAAATTAAAATCTTAATAATCGGTGTATTGCACGCGTAACGTTTTTCCCAGAGATACCTGTATAGGTATACTGGCACTTGTCAACAATATAGTGTACGAGTCGAGGTGTACACATGAGAAAATGTACATCATGATTCGTGATTGTACAACTTTCTGTTTCACGTGTGGTGTTATTCAATATATTGAAATCGATGTGCAAGCCTGTACCTACTAGATATTAGTTAGGTACTTTGTACAGGGTGAATGATTATACGAAAGTATAACGCATCGGTTACAATATTTTTATTGTATAATATTGATATAAATGTTAAAGTAATAATATGCGATTTGGTACTTAGCAATTTATAATACAATATATCCGTGCGGTCGTCCCTGCAATAGCTCCGCCGACGATTTCGTATGATACATATAAAATGTATAATAATAATAAGCATTTAGCACATAGATAGGTAGATATTTTATATTGAACAATGTTATAGTACCTAGTACCTACCTATGTATTTATGTGTGAAATTATTCTATTTTGTGTTTTTACATAACGTGTACTAAATATTGTCTATTGTTACATTATTGTAGTTTTATAGTAGGTACCTACTACCATATTGATTATACATAGTATAACATTATACTATAGTTTATATTATGCACACTATGTATAATCAATGCTACTATACCTATATATTACACATTAGTAGATAACATTATGTACCAATTAATATATTCATGTGTAGACCGTAGACGTGTAGTATATTATAGTAGAATATAATATATAGCTATATAGGAATAGGATACTATATAATATTAATACACACATATACTTAGATCAGTTAGATCATAGACCATAATATACTGTATAGGTATTCATATTGTGATACGATTGCAGTTTCTGATCGGTGAGAATAATATTATAAATAATATGGCGTTTAGATATTCGCAACGTTTCGAGGTAAGGTTAGCGTTAAGACTCTAGAGTACTCTTTATATTATAAATTATAATATACGAGGAAGGAGTGAAAACAGAAAAATGTCGATACTTAGCTACTGATAGGTGTAAAATATAAATAAATCATATTAGTTTACTTTGTTATATTATAGCCTTATTTAAACTATTCTAAGAGATATTGACGGATTTCTGTTCAAAAGAAGTAGGTCATCTGGTACTGTATAGTGTATAATGTTACACAGTATCATTTTGTAACTGTTTATTATGGCTTTTAATATATTATATAGGTAGGTTGTAATGTTGTATAGGCACCTACTCTGTAAACTGTAGTACCTATACCGAACTTAGGATGTAAAAATATATTATGTAACTCACATTTTGCGTACTTATACCTACGCATAGCTATTATATAGCCTGTACAGCTCTGGCCGGCGGGGGAGTTAACTTAAAATATAATATAATGTACTGCGTGCGACTGTACTTTTATTTCGCTCGGTTCAGTTAAAAACGAAAGTTTAAAAGTGATATTTTCTTCTTAAAACATTTTACGATATTTAACGATAAAAAAATAAAATTCGTATTTGGTATTTAGCTTAATATTTTCCACGGGCTGTAAATAGTGTATAATATAATAATAGATTTTATTATATTATTTTAGGTAATTTACACACAAGTGCATAATCTCTAAATCAATAATTACCCAGCATTGCCCTAATGCCCTCTCACATATTTATAGAGACATTAATAATATAATATAGGTACCTACCTATATAATATTATATATACTCATGAATATAAAATGTTTTATAAATTATAGGTGTAGGTAGTACTCTATAGTATTTCAGGCTGCAGTGAGTATAGTTACGGAGTGCTTACATTACCATATTTTAAATATTGTTAAACGCTTAATCATCTTTAGTACGTTAACGACAGCGAATGATGTAAATATAACTACATAGAATAACAAATGAATATGAATATTATTTTTTAATTCCCACTCACAAATTGATTGTAATTAAATAAAATATTTATAAGTAAATACAATATAGATCCTGACTAAACAATGTCAAGTTATAAAATGACGAGGTAGATAGTAAGTTGGCAATATAATAGGATTTTAGTTTATAGTTACATATTGAAAGAATTTCGAATGAAAGTGAATGCAAACGGTATAGGTAAAAATAAGAGCAGCTATAACTTTTTCTGTGGTACACTCGTATACTTGGCTGAGAATGTAAATGCTTTGTTTTCAATACTAACAAAATTTATCTGTAGATGATTTATTGATTATACCTACACGTAACTTCGTTACTTCTGTGTACCTACATAACACAGACACAAATTATTAAATATATAAGCATAGAGTTTAATATACGGATAATGGTTTTTCGATTTTCCCCAGACTATTTCACTTTTACATATTTATAAATTTATTATGTACTTGCCGATGAGACACAGATCAAAATATTTGAGTCATAGTATAGTATTGCGTTTCAACTGAATATAGCAGACGAGTTATTGATTTTATAGAGAGCTCGTCAATAATATTCAATTTAACCTATATATGGTGTTGCTGTGCCTTTGCGGCGGCGCAAAAGATGCTACGAGCAGCAGTAAAATCTTGTAGACTGCGGGTGAAGTAAAATAAAAATACGTCGTTATATTCTAACGTTATAACAATTATTCTAAATAATTATTGTTGGTTAACGGTTTGCCGTGAACATAACTTACCTATAAAAAAAAAATCGGAGGTACGTCATTTCTAGAGGGTTGAGAAAGCCTGTAGACCGTAATATTTGTTTCTTGTATTTATTGCCTACATACAGGCTACATAGCCAGTGGCGTATTTAGAATGGGGTATCCGGGGGCCGCCAGGTACCACAGTATTTTAACATAACATTAAAAAAAATTTAAAAATTATTATTTTTTTTTTAATCAAACAAAGGCTCAAATAGCTCATTTTCAATCATACAATTGTATTGTTTTAAATACATTTATAACTATTAAAACAATAAATTATTATTATATTTATAATCATTTTTTTTATTAGCCTCACCAGACTCTTTGGCAGTTTAGCATCACTATACACTATTTAATAATTTAATTTCTGAGTGTAAGGGGGCCTCCCCACCTTCTATAGGCCCTAATCTAACCAAATTTCCCGCAACAGCAACGCTACTGTATATAGCTGCTATAAGTACCTATATTATTATTATTATAATATTATATCATTGACCCGCATTGGAGACCACACAATGTCACAATATCTATAAGTACCTAAGTAATATTTCATTAATTGCATATCTATACTGATTCGTTGGGGAATGGCGATCACCGTTAAAAATAATAACTGTATGAATATAATTTGTATATAATATATAATATTAATATGCAATATATTCGAAGAGAATAATGTCAAATAACGGGTAAAATATCAATAATATCAAACTCATATAAGCTGATTAGATTAGCTTGGGATCCAGATCACTGCCCGATAGATGGTTGATGTGTAAAAATTATGTTGAAACTTGGTCTTGTAAATTTCATTCAGAAATAAATTTATTATGAATAACGCACACGTAGAGTATATGAGAAAAAATTATGTATAATCATAATGGCCATATCATAGGTACTGGAGTCTGGAGGTCTAGAGGGACAAATATTAGACAGTTTGAAAATATCACGTACTTGCTCCTCGACATGGGCGCATATAAGCTGAATCCCTATTATAATAGTAATATTGAATATGCTTAGAGGGGCTTAGCCTAGCCTAACCACTAACCAGTGGTGCAATAACCGTGGATGATGGCAATGCCAAGCATCGGAGCCTCCAGGTTCCAAAGGGGCTCCCGCTCCAATGTCTCATTATTGACAAAAGTACACGACTACATTTATGATTTATATGTAATATGACAAACAGACAAAGTCATTGGCGTGCCCAGGAATTTTCAATAGGGAGGGGGGGATCGTTATAACTTATAAGTAATAATGCATTTAAATAAATTGAGGGGGATATAACCCCTAAGTCCCTAACATTTCTCAATCCCTGCTGATCACCTTATCGTATGCGCACTACTCGAAAAATTACGACTGTATAATGCATTCTACCGGTGTTGCCACTTAACAGCAATATTTAAATAATATTATATTCGAAGGACGTGATGTAAAATTAATTAACATTACTCGAAGTTTATTAATAAAAATTATTATATTATCAAAGGCACAGTCGTCTTCGTCTCGTCACTTATAAATCTATAGATACCGCACCTACCTACGCTTTTGGTAAATGTTGTTATTTCAAAATATAATTACCGTATACCTTTTTGGAAAAGGGTTAATTGTGGCCCAATTACTTGTCCTATAAGTTAGGTAGGTACCTATTAATTCCAGCATTTAGGGCTCCAGACTTACCTTTTCATCAGTGCCCCCGAAATCCTAGTTGCGCCACTGTACCTAGTAGGTACCATTGATCATAAATACTAGTGGTATTTATAATTAATAATGCTACAACCATGGCTTAAACTACCTTCTACCTATGTCAACCGATCAACCTACCTATTTAATAAAACAACGTAAATTATTATTGATAAGTATTTTAATTTCGTGATTTTCTATTAATATAGTTATATAATAAATTATATTATTATAATGACAATTAACTATTATTTTGATATTAATACAGTCATACAGACGTCAGATAATAATAATGTTTTCAATTTTTAAACAATTATTACGGACTGCGGTGGCCTGCAAAAGTGAAAATTTAGAATGTAGAAAAGTTGAGTGTTGAGTGTTATCAAAATATTATCACAATTATATTGAAATCTATTATCTATAAGCATCCGGATAAAGTATAAACAAAAATAATAACATCGGATAGTGCTGATTCCTGATAAGCAAACGCGATAAATAAGAATAATATAAGATTTTGTACTGGAAAATATGAAAAAAATGAATTCTTATAATATGTCGTTAAATGTTACAGGTTCATAATGAACGCACCTAGTCCGGAAGTAGATGTGTTTATTAGCAACTACACGATCGTCGATCCGGACGTATATCATCTGTGGGTGAATGGATATTCCGGTAAACATTACCTACTTGATAAATAATATAATAATATACTATGCAATGAATTCAATTGTATTGAATTGTTTTGCCATTGATTGTTTAAGCATCGGAAGCAGTGTCCATTCTGAAACAGTATGGTATTCTGGAGGAGATGGGCACTACACTCGACTTGGTTGCATCCGACATATTAGACCATTACAGGACTTACAGTTTGCTAGAAAAAATAATACATTATCCGACAAAATTAGATCAACAGCTTGCATTTCAAATAGAGCCACAAACGAAACACATATTAGTAGAAAAGTATTTATTATTTTAATTATGTATCAAATAATGTTCATAATGTTATACTATATCTATACTTTATATGTATTCGTCTCACCATCTCAGAAACTTGTATACAGTAGCGTGACGAAGGACTTTATTTGAGACACGTGCCTCAGCTTAAAGGGTGGTGGGTGTCCTGGAGACTAGAGGCATTTCACATATAGTAAATAATTTATTAAGTACAAACTAAAACTAAGCCAATCATTCTCAGTTACCATTTATGTTACCATTTTATTCATTTTTGTATTTTTTTTTACATTTGTTTTTTACATTTATTTGAACTTTTCTTGTTGAAAGTGACACTTTATTGTAGCACATTCAGTTTCCATTAGCTTGTCGATTATTGACATGCATTATCTTTATCGTTTGTTGTCGCAATCTACGATTAGTTAATGAACTGTAGACCGATATTATTTTAGGTCCGGTCAATTAGATAAAATTTCCCAAAAGTCGATCAAATTATTTCAAACTTCAAAAAAATATTTTTGTGGCTCCTACGAGAGTAAACATTTTTAAAGAGCTAGAACCTATAATAAATACAATTTATGACCCATGAATTGTATAAAATGTAATTGTTGTAAAACTTTAATTTTTAAAAATGTTAAGTCATTATAAAGAAATTTTAAAATTTTTTTGTGTGCATTTTATTATGATTTTTTGATCATCAAGTTCCGGGCCCTAGTTATTAATTATAATCAATACAGTAGCCGGTTAAGTTGAATTATTATTATCATATTTGTATTCATTAGTATACTTAAGAAGTTTCAAGTACCCACATATAATTATTTTAAAATATAACACAAAACTAAAATAATTCTTATTTGTTTAAATATCTAATTTCGTCTAAATTTAAACATGAAATAACTACAAAAAAAACTTTTTATTGAATAAAAACCTTGATAAAAACCTACTTACGTGAAACTTTGTTTTAAATTTTCAATCCTTAGCTATAAAAGTTGAATCTTTTATTTATTTTTGACTAGAAAATCATTTTTAAATTTTAAATTTAATACATTTTGTCAAAATTTGAATTTTAAATGTAAAAAAAAAATTGTGACTATATACTTTTAATATTTTTCAACTACCATTGTAACAATATATTAAGAGCCTTGTATTAAATTTTCAATCTTTTTGACCCAACAATAAAATTTGATTGATATTTTTAGTAGAAAATAAAACTAAAAAAATTAGAAACTGAAAATGTCTGTAAACAGCTCAAATGAAAATGAAAATATGATGTATAGAAAATAGTAATATAAACATTCAGTCAAAATGTCATGTATCAACGGTGATTTTTTTTAGAGTTACACCAAAAACCAAAATTTTTTATTTCAAAAACTGATTTTGCGTAAGAATTCTTGTTTTCCTTAATTTTTCTTTTGTTTTTCCCGGCAATTTTGGAAACTACTGATAAAATTTTACTTTTGACCCCCTAATTGTACCAACTAGATTTACTTTCTTATCAGAAAAGGTACTGTTGAGGAAAATCTAAGCATTTTTACTGTCCTAAAATTACAAAAAATATAATAAAAAATAAAACACACATCATTGTAAAATCAATACACTTTGCTCAGAATCTAAAATGGTAATTAAATTTGTGTAATACATTTTATAGCACAGACATTAAACAATAAAAACAGTTCAAATGTTCTTAATCAACAAATTTAATAAATTTGGATATAAAATTATTAATTAATAACTGAAACCTATAAATTAATCTATTATTATATTATTTAGGTATTATGAAATAGATGATATAGTTATTCGAGAATTTCTTGGAAAAAAATTATCATCAAAACATCGTAAAGATTTGGATGAAGTTAGTGAAAAAACGAGCATCGCTATAAAATCTTGCAGGTTTGCATTAATAATTAATTATCAGAAACATAAATAGAAACTTTAATGATCTGTTAACAACAAATTGTACATGAGATTATACATAAAATTATAATTTTAGACGTCAATTTGACAATGTCAAAAGAGTTTTCAAGGCTGTTGAAGAACTTCAAGGTTCTGTAATCCAAAATATTTCTAGCATATTTCTATTATCAGAAGATCTGGCTAAGTAAGTAGAAAACAAAATTAAACTAATGTTTTAATTAATATTTTGCAGGAAATTAATCAATAAATATGTTAATATTTTTTTTAGGAAGTATGGAGTAATTGTTTTCATAGCCTGTATGCGTTTTGAAACGTCGAAACGTAAATTACAAATGTTAACATTTCCTGACTTTTATGAACCAACCCTTTGTATTATGAACAGGTGGACTTATCCTAAAAGTAGTCCAGAATTTGGAGACACTGACTTGGATCGAGAATTTTTGCTTGAACTAAGAGAAGTTAGAGTATTATTGGACAAAGAGAAGGATCATAAACAGTAACTATTATTTACTAAGTACAATTATCAAAATTAAAATATTTAAGTTTCTTTAAGAGTTACACTTGCATTATTAATCTCTCTCTTATAGGTTATGTAAAGATATCTTGTTACATATTCACCACTGCACATTTTCAACTAAAACTATACTCTGTTTATTGAGAGAATGTGGTTACTTCACAAGTATCATACTTTTTTAAGAATTAACTTCTAACTTGACGAGTTAAATTTTTCTCCTTGTTATAAAATAACCTATGAGTTAATTAATTTTACTTACATCTTTAGTCAATTTTTTTCCTAAAACCACAGATTTAAAATATTATTTATATTTAAAAAAAATTAACAAATATTGTAAGAAATAAATAATAATTTATAACAATGATTATAATATTACATATTCACAGAATATAATTATTATATAATATATTATCTACAGAAAAGTTATAGGGATAACTATATCATTAAGAAAAATAAAATATAACTATTTACTCAGTATCCCATACAAGTTTGTATACTTATTAATAATATAATATCTACCAATAGATGAAAATACCTGTAAAGATATTAAAGATATTGTAACTATTATCAATTTATTTAAATTTTAATCTAAAAATTTAAAACTAAAATTCAAATATTAATTACTTTTTATATTAACAATAGTTAATTTGAAGTTCTTTGAAAATGTCTAGATAACACTTACATTAGTACTTTAGTTGAAAATGCAGTTAAAATTGTAAAATATGTCCTTAACACATCAAATGTTTGTAATATGTAAAAATATGTAATCAAAATGTTTCATATTTTTAATTTTGATATTCGATGACAAAATACTAATGTTCTGCTTACTTAGCATATCATTTGATCGACTAGAATAAATATACAAATTCACACTTTAATTATATATTATTATTTTATACATTAATTTTTTCAATTCATTAATTCTGAAAGTGAAACATTTACTTTTAAATTATAACATAGAATACCACTGATAAAATATTATTATTGATATCATAGATTTATTTTTATCTTTGATTTAATTATTACTTATCAATAAAAATATGTGTTTATTCGTTATTAACTTTTTAATTACTAGGTTCTTATAACTTATTTATTTCCATATTATAATTGTTATTAACCTTTCTTTTTAGTATTGTATGTCAAAAATTAAAGCCAGAGTTTCTAGAAAAAACATATAATAGTATGGAAGTTAATTTTCGTTTGCTGAGTAGAGCAATAATAGGAATAGCCTATAATCTTCACCACAATAGAGACTTAAGGTAATTTTCAGAAATAAACTTTTATTTACAATTAATGTTCATTATTAGTCATTATATATTTTATAATTTCATTTTAGAGGATTCTTTCTGGAAGTAGTAGAAAGAATTATTGATCCATGGAGAATACTTGGTTGGATCAAAGTAGATGTGATGAATTTTCTAAAAGTATACGTCAACTGTGCCATTGAATTAGATGTATTCCAGTAAGTAAAGTATTGTGAACTAGACTGTATTTTATCTACAAAACCACTGAAAAAAGTATTGAAATAAAAATAAAAAATGTATTATATTTATGTAATTGTAAGTAAAGTATACCTTTTACAGTAACTTCATACCCTATATTTAAAATATATTTTATTGAATCATATACTTGTTAGAATGTCAGCACACTAATTGTTTTAACTCCGACTTATGTGCAACTTATCAAACTTTTGTTAAAGTTAAACCTGCATTGTGCATTTGCTTTAATATAAGAGTAAATTTGCCTTTATTATCAATTTTACAGATAACAATTTTTTGGCAGACCTTTTTAACCTTTTTACACACTTATTTCTACAGAAAATACTTGTTATTTTCATCCATTTCATTTAAAATAAATTTCCTACTTTTATTAGTCTTTTTTCTCTTTTCTTTATTTAACTTATTTTTTGTCAATACATATATTATTTAAGTATGAGATTAATATTATTACGGAGGGATGTATTTGATACTTTATAGATTATATGAATATGATTTATTTTATGTTTATCATTTTCCCTATACATTAAATTGTATTTCGACTCTGTGGGTAATTTAAATTAATAATTGTCCATTGTCTAGAGATGCAGAAGTGAAGAAAGCTTGGGAACGGTATATGGATGTAATAACAACCAGTGTCAAACAACTCTACTAAAATAATACAGCAATAAATTTGAAGATAATTAAAAAAATTGTTTGTTTTATAGAATAGACTGCTGAGATAGTGACTTGAAATATTATGTCAGATATTTTTTAACCTGTGTCCTTATATATAGTTGTGACTATATTTTATTATATATATATGTTATAGAAAAAGTTAATTATTTTTATAAGCATAGGCACCTCAAAAACGCCAAAATATTTGTTTTATGTTAATTATATTAGATAGTATTTAATATTTAGATTATGAGTGTTATATTATTTAACTTCTGTTTTACTAAAAGCTTTCATATAAAATCTAGTTTTGCAATTTTATAAATTCATTAAAACTAATTTAAATTGTTATGCTAGTCTTCAATCTAATAAATTTACATATGTATAGTATGTTTTAAAAACTGCAAAAAATTATAATATTTAGACTTATACTTTTAGTCAATATATTATGTTTAAATCAAAACTTTGAATTACTTTTATTAATTTAAATTTAGAGTATTAATGGTTAACCACAATTTATTTGGTTTTAGGTTTTAGGTTTTCACAGGGTGTTACCACTGGGTATCTTTCCTACTCTAACTATTCATATCATTTTTTTTTTTATTTTCTCTTACCTTTCTTTTATCAAACCTACTTATTGTACAAAAAACATGTATAGATTGTAGATTTCTTCAAATAAAATAAAAAAAAAAAAAAGGTTTTAGGTAGAAAGTTATTAGTTGCATTATCTATACCTGAATAACATAAACATTATACTTAAATTAATGTAAATACAATTTATTTATGTGTAAATTTCAATAAATACATGGTAAATTCAAAACATTACAATATTGAATTATAATTTAATTAACGTCACATACAATGTTAAAATATATTAACAGTTAAAAATCGCATTTAAAAAAAATAAAAGAAGTGTACATAGCTTTAACATACATTACATTTTGACAACTGTTGATTTACAATATGGTTGTATAATAAACATATAAATTAAAATCTAGAATTTAATTATTAATTTGTACTTTGTTAACAGCTAGATACAAAAATCTCACTAAATGTCATATTCATCAATAGAACTTAAAATATGAGAATAATAGTACAAATTATTGTATATAGATGTGTTTACTGAGAAAATACTATAGCTAAATTTGATTCTATAGTTATATTGGTACATAGAAATTCCTAATCTCTATGTTAAAGTTTAATAACTGAAACACAAAAATGCAATATATTAAACCACTCATACAAATGTTAACATCACAAACGTAGATGTTTTACAGTTAAATTAATTATTTAAAATAACATTTAATTTTAAGATCAATGGGTTCAGACGAATAAAACGGTATTTTTGATTTCTATACATAATTAGTTGTTATAATAAACTATCTCTAATTGGATTAGTACATTTTCAAATTATAAATACATTTGAATAAAAAAGCAAATATTAAAAATATAAATCTCAATTTTAAAATTAGGATCTGTTAAAAATGTACATTAGTCATAAAAAAAATTGTTTACAAAAACAAAATATAAGATGAGTTTGATTAGGATATTTTAGTATAGTATAGTTTGATCATAAAATAATGTGAAAATTATTATGTCTATATCTCAAACATTTTCATTTATTTGATCACCTACATTTATTTCAGCTAAGATTTTCATTATTAAAAAATGTTACTTGTTTTGAGTATGCTGCTGCAATATGGTATGGAGGTGGAACTCTTTGTGTGTTCATTTTTGGTTCATATATTTTTTCCTGCAATGAAGAATTTTGGATTTAATTTTATTCCAACTATTTAAGTATAATATTTATACATACTGGCTCAATCACACAATTTTTCATTTGATAAAGTTGTTCCATTTTTTCCGCTTCATGATCTATTATTGAACAATTATCAATTTCAGTAGGAAGTTGTGTGTCAAATTCACTTGATATTTCCTAAAAATTAAAGCGTTATTCTTAATTAACTTTTTCTCATTTCTTAAGAAGATTTTATTTCACATTTGTTGTTTCTGTCTTACTAATACATAACAAACCAATATATGTTCAACAGTTTTAATTTATATAAAAAATAATCAAACTCTAACGTTAGAAAATTATTTGTGTACTTTTTTTTTGTTGGTTTTTTTACTATATTTTAATTTTTAAGAGGATTATAAATGTTATAAGTAGAGCTTGGATTTGAAAACCTTAAAAAAATAGTATTATACT
Source organism: Sitobion miscanthi (assembly GCA_008086715.1). Lineage (NCBI taxonomy): Eukaryota > Metazoa > Arthropoda > Insecta > Hemiptera > Aphididae > Sitobion > Sitobion miscanthi. The sequence goes on along the minus strand of CM017803.1, from coordinate 12,483,898 downwards.
CTAAAAATTTTGAAGAATACTACACATATAAATTTTTTTAATAAATTTGGTTTAAATGAATACATTTTAAAGGATTGTAACAAAATTTTACAGATAGAACTGATCATTTTGGATTTCTTTAATCTGGAAAAAAAATTATTTACATAAATTATTATACTTTTTTTTTATAGGTTGAGATTATATATTTATTTACTTATAACAATATAGTTATAGTTTGTTAAATGTATATAAAAATCATGTGAATGTATGAAAAAATTTTAAATTTAAATTTTGGATTCAAAAACATAAAAAATGCCCCAAACACCTAAAATTCTCTAGCAAATTAGAAAAATGACTTTAATATTTAAAATCATAAAAAAATGCAAAATTAAACTTCTTAAACCAATTTAAAAATACATGAAACGTGTACGTTTTAAAACGAGCATTGCTAGCTACATTCGGAAAACAACGTAAAGGGCATAACAATTTTAGCCTTATTTATGAGTATATATAATATTCATACTATTAAAATGGGGTAAACTTTGAAGGTAACACAGGTGATGTTTTTATCTTTAAGTTTGATAATAGGTTATTCGCTCTATTTTTAAAGCTAATAACACAAATTTGAAAAATGGAAATGTTGACATAAATACAAATTTGGTATGTTGTCTAATTTATCGTAACATGGAAACATCTCATGTAATGGTCCTCTTAAATTTAAAAGTATATAATTAATTGTCAAAAAGATAAGAAGTTTGTGAGTAGTGTTAGCACTGCTACTTTCATGTTAATACTATTTTATTTAATTGTTGTAAATATTAAAATAATTTTAATAATTTAAAAAAGTATTACATTATTTTTTTTTTTCCTTTCCAATAACATTTTTGCAAATGCTCTCATTTTTTTTGGATGTGGTGTAGGAACTCTCATTAAATTTCCTGGTTCTTCTAAACCAGAATCCTCAGTAAACCTGATTCTTGTATTTGTTTTAAGAGGTTTATGATTTTGATCTTTAATTTCTAGAAAAAATATTGTATATTATATAATATTTTATTTTATATGTATTAATAACAAAAAAAAAATATAAAGTTTACCTATATAACTCTCTTCTCTTTGTGGTAATAAATAACAAGTTAAAATATGTTTTCCAGTCTCATGTTCATAATCATTTTGTAAAGGTGTCAGTGGTTTGCTTTGATTTTCGGAAAGCCAGAGTGCATTTAGATTTTTTAACTTAAGAACTGAAAGGGGAAGATTTGTTATCTTGTTTTGTGTCAACATTAAAACAACTAAATTTTGTAAGCTTCCAATGCCATCGGGCATACTTGATAAATTATTAGATCGTAGGCTGAGTTCTCTTAAGCTTCTACAGCTACAAATTTCTAAAAACAAAATAATACAACCATGTAATTAAGTTTTTATTATGAAAGTCTGAAATATTTTTTAACTTTAAATATAAAAAAACAAATTACCAGTTGGTAAGCTGGTTAATCGATTGGCATCCAAACGTAAGGTATTTAATCTTCTCATTAAACCAACAGTAGGTGATAAAGTTTCTAAACAATTGTAAGAAGCATCAAGTTCTTCTAGGCACTGAAGACCTTCAAAAATACTATTCATTTGTTTCAGACAATTATGATCCACCTTTAATGTGACTAAATCATGTAAGTGTTTCATTGAATTCGGTAAACTCTGAAATTAAGTTATGATAAAATAATAGATAATACTAATTAAGATAACAGAAGTAAATTTACCTTTAAATTGTTAAATGATAAATGTAGATCTTTTAATTTTGAGCAATATTGAATATCTTGATCGATTTTTGAAATTCTATTATAGCTAGCATCAAAATACCATAGTTCATGTAGATTGCTAACTTCCTAAAAAAAAAATATGAATATTAAATTTAAAAAGTAAATGTTAGATAAATGTTTTTGAGGTGATGTAAATAATATAATAGACAATAATAAATTTAAATTCCTATATAATATTATGACTATTCTTGGTAGCTTCTTAATATTGTAAGATATGGTAAATCAGGTAATCAGGTATATTATTAAGTATATTCATCATTTAACAAATTAACAAAATATTAAGAATTGTTCAGTTTTATAAATGTAACCTTTTGTATTCAATGCCAATACACACAAGCTAATTCTCGATATCGACAATTTCTGTTTCAAAAACTTCTCCTAATAGCTGGCCATAATTATACTCTTTTTCCTCGTTTTAAACATCAAAATCATTTTCGAACACTCATTTAATTTCTCTATTATTCGAAGACTGCTTTCAAAATATTGCAACATAAATTTAAACAAATTGTATGATTTCCATGTTCTGTTAATTTGCTTATAGGAATTTATATTAGTATTATTACTATATTTATATTACCAATATTCTTAATCATAGTAACTAATAAATATAGAATCAAATTTATCAAATGTCAATAAATTTATTAGTTACTAATTTACAATCAGTACTTAAATACATAGATATTAGACCTAATCAAAATACATTTTTTTTTTTTGTTTGCCTCTCACCTACTGTAATTTTTGTTCTAGAAAATATTAAGTATTTCCTTGAAGACATTTTTTTTTAAGCGTCATTGATAATTTTTATTTTTCATTTGATTACACACGTGATTGCAGCTTATTGATTATTAAAATTGTTATAACTTTTTTAAGTTATAAGATAGAGACTTCAATTGGGACAATTAATATAGGTTTAAAAATCCTTCAAGGAAACACATAATTTTACCAAGAACAAAAATTACAGTGAGTGGGAGGCTAACAAAGAAAATAAAATTTTATTTTGAGTAGGTCTAATAGATATACAGGCTACAGTATATACAAATACTGTGATAAATCACATAAACAAGAATATAAAACAATATTTTCATATAATATGATATACTTACTGAAGGAATGTCAACAATATCATTGGAGTCAATCCACAACTCATGTAATCCATAAAGATCACTTATTGCAGTAGGCTAAAACCATAAAAAATGTCATAATTTTTATTATGATTGAGTTTAAACTATAATAATATTCTGAATCATACTCACAAAATCAATGAAGTCATTTTGTCCGATGTCAAGTCTATATAATTGCATCAAACGTGAAACAGCTTTGGGTATTTGAGATATTTTATTATCCCTTAATTCTAATACTCTTAGATTGATAAGTCTACCAATGTTTGCTGGTATAAATTCTAATTGTGTGTCATTTAAACAGAGTTCTTCTAAAGACAATACTTGCGTCAAAGGTATTGGGAATATTGAAATAGGGTTGGCACTTAAGTTTAAAATAGAAAGTTTTTTACAATTCTTAATGTTTTCATCAATTGTTGATAAATCTGAAAAAAATAAAAATATTTTATAAAAAGGCCTACGATAATTTAATACATTTCTCTTACAGTTTCTGCTCACATCTAGCTCAACAAGATTAACCAAAGATCCAATTGCTTTTGGAAGATGTTCTAATCTATTGTCACTTATATGTAGTACTTTTAGCTGACCGCAATGGAATAAAGGCGAAGGTAAATCTTTAATCTAGAAAAAAATAAATAAATTATTTTTATATTACAATAATTGCTGTTAACAACCGTTTTAGTTTCTGACTTCTAAGTGGATCGATAAAAGTATTGATTTTACAATGATGATTTTTATTTTTATTTTTTGTGTCTTATCACCTTTTGGGGCAGTAAGAATGCTTTGATTTTCAACTATAGCATCTTTTCTGGTATGAAAGTGATCTAGTTGGTATTATGGAGGTCAATAGTAAAAAATTCCAAATAATCGTCAAAGCGTAGGGCAAAACAAAAAAAAACTCGTTTATACGCAAAACCAATTTATGACAAAATTGTTAAAGTATTCATGACGTAACTCAAAATCTAATAACTGTAGGTAGGTAGTAGGTACTTTAAATGTTCACCAAATGTTTTCAACAGCATTTGCAATACATAGTAAAATTAAAAATAATATTTTACCTTTTTTTGAGCTATTTATAGACAAAAGAAAATTTATTTATTTTTTAAGTATTTTCAATTAAAAAATTTTCCCTCAGTCAAAATACTCGAAAATTTAATAAAAGGTTCCTTTTAAAAGGACGTTATACAGACATTTTTTGTCTTAGTCTTACAAGTGTGAAACATAGCAAATTTTGCGCTTAGCAGATCATGTTAAGATTCGTTAGTATAAAAAATAGAGTGAGTTGACCTTTTATAATATTTTAAAGTAAGATTGTTATCTAGGCAATGTCAAAGGCTTTTTATTATATTTTAATTTTAAAGTGAGTTATGAATATTTAAAAACTGTAAATTGTCTGTTCATCTATAAATACTTATAACTCTTTTTAAAATTAAAATATAATAAAAAACCTATGAAATTGCCTAGATAACAATCTTACCATAACTTTTTATAAGAGGTCAATTCACTCTAATTTTTATACTTATGAATCTTAACATGATCTGTTGAGCGTACAATTTGCTATGTTTCACACTTTTAAGACGGAGACAACGAATGTCGGTGTAATATTCTCTTAAGTTGTTGTTACTGAAAATTAAAAAAAAGTGAAGCGTATATCAAGAATAAACTTTTATGAGCGTCTGAAGTTAGAATATTGATAAAATCATGTTTTTTTTGCAAATTATTTTAAGTTAAAATTCATTTTTTCTTACGTCTATTTATATCTAAAATTTGAAAATGTAATACAAGGTTCCTCATAAGATGTCCTACCTTTAACAAAAAAAAAAGTTCCTATCGGAAAGTCAAAATAATTTTTTATGAGTGTTTAAAGTTAAAATGTTGTTGATATTGGACATTCGTCTGTAAATTAACAAATTCTCATAGAACTATTTTCTTATTTTATTGTAATTCAAAAACAGATAGGTACATAGCTACTGGAAATTTTTACCAAAAGTTTATTGTACAATATTTTAAACATGATAACATTTTCAAAATATTTTGACTCGTTTAAACTATTTGACATTTAGAATATTTTTGATTTTTTTTCTATAAATGTCAAAATCTTGAAAATTGTATATAAGGCAATTGAAAAATATTAAAAGTGAATGGGCATACGTTTTTTTTTATAAGCATTTATATTTCAAATGTTTACGTTTAACAAAATCTCAAAAATTTGCATTTAATGTTAAAAATATTCAAATTGATTAGCTAAGAATTGAAAATTTTATGTAATGTTTTTCATAGGTTGATTACTGAAATAATGATTTAAGTTATTCTGTTATAACTTAATAATATTATTCGTAGGTACATAAACTTTATAAAGTACAAATTTATTGTATACACAATGTCATATTTTTGGCTAAGATTAATTCAATATATTATAATAATTACTAATGTAAAATAAAATCAATAGTAAAAAAAAAATATTTTAACAGCAATAATATCATAAAATATACAAATATGTTGGCAGAGGACAGTCTCTGCTCAGAATTGTATTTTGAAAACAATGATTTTATATTATTGAATTTAAATTTAATACATCAATTACAGTGACTCCTCTAAACACATGCTGTACAACAGAGCGGAATCCACTTTCCCACTCTTTGTTTTTTTGAGATACACTAATAAGTATTTAAAAGTATCATTGTTCTCAGTGGCGTAGTGAACGGTAATTTCAGAGGCAATTGCCTCGGAGGTTTTTCTAAAATAGAGGGGTGGGTGATAGTCGGTGAGTCCCCTAGTAAAATGTAATATAATAAAACTATATAGGTACTACATATATAGGAAACAGAATACAAATATCAAATATTCTTATACAGCGAAACCTCCCTAAACGAACACTTCTAAATAGTGTACATATTTTACTAATCCTCTGAATAGCAGATAAAATTTCAGTGACCGAAAATGTCCGGTATTTGGAGGTTTCACTGCATACGTTTAAGAATAACCATGAATATAAATATCTAATTGATAATACTTGCAACTTAATAAATAATTCATATGATATAAATATATCTTCTTATCATGCATTAATATTGTACATACTCACTATATTATTGTTATGTCCTCAAGTTTATAGCAATGAAATAAATAAACAAAAGTTATTAAAAATAATTAAACCCTTTTAGTTAGTAACAGAAATTGGGTAGGTACTTTTATATTTATTATGTAAATTATGTGAAACTATCATAAATGTTTTGTTTCCTTACATGATTGGAAGATAATAATAATTTTTCCAGGGTCCTTTCATACAGAAATATATGTAATGGTACATCAACTAGATCCGAGTTGTTCATATCTATAAAATCCACATAATCTTCATATTGGTGGTTAGAGCTTTTCCGGCCAAAGCACGATAAAAGAGACATGATTTTCCTAAATATAAAAATAACTTTGTTTAACGTTTAACGTTTATAATTAATCAATTGTAAACAAAATGTTTTATACTTACGTTCATCGGTTAAACATGTTTACAAAACAAATTGAGAAAATACGATAAGTTCAACTTGGTGGGAATCTGTTTTAAAAATGTGAATGTTTGATAACCGAAAATGATATGAACGCAAACAAAAAAAAGGGAAACTAGTTTGCGAACGTTCTAATCTGGTTCCAAACATGCCTCCATAAAAATAAATCCATATAGTATTGGAGGCTCCAGACGTTCCAGTTGTGATAAGAAATACGCTCAGATATCAGCTTGCAGCTAGCTATAATACTGGCTAATGACTAGGTAAGTTATTACTTATTTTATAATAAGTTTGTGGTTATTCATATTTTTCGTAGGTACAAGGTACTATTAACTTAGGTTGACCGTATTGTATTTAGAGCGGACCGATGAATGTGTAAGTTTAATACAATGAATAAATATGTAGGTACCTATGTAAAATACTTTGTTTTATCTATGTAATTTGCTTTTGGAGAAGGTAAGTAGTTTCTAAATTATGGTAGAAAATTGGATATAGTTGGTACTGTATAGGAGTTCAAAAGTAAAAAAGCGGGCAAGTGGGTAACGCTCTGCTGTACATTAGATCTAGATGTCTAGAGAATTCACTGAAATGGGTGTGTTAAATTTGAATTAAATTATATAAAATTATTATATACGATTATACAAAATACAATTCTGAGCGAAGACGGCCTACCTATCAGCTTATAATATTTTATTTTAATAAGTAAATGTATGGTATTATTGTGATTAAAGAAATTTATTTTACTATTAGACATTATTAGGTACTAAATAATCATCATGGAAGCATCATACAACTTTTTTATTTTGAATATTTTTGGTATTCAACATTATAGTTAGTAAAAAAGTAAATCATCAACCATAGTGAAAAAAATGTAGGGAATTGCATTTTAGTTAGTACTAGGTAAAAGTTTCAAACACATTGTTTTTAAAACTAATATCTGGTACCTAATTTTACTGACATTGCCAGTATATAGGTACTTGTTCATTACTTCTCTCATAAAACTTCTTTTTTCGGTCTTTCTTGGATTAAAATGACGGTTATTTTCATTAATAATATACAACAATAAATGAATAAACTCGTACATACCTCTTAAAAGCCACGGAATCAAACTGCAGGTACTTAGGAATCAAATTCACACACAGCCTTTATTATTGTCGGCATTTATTAGTTTATTAGTTTATTATCCGTATTATTTATTTTTGTAAACATTTTAATTTTAAATAATTTGTTGATACCTACTTACATAAAAAATAACTGTGGATCTTTAATATTTATCAACTGCTATTATAAAAACTTATGAGGAACTTTGTATTAAATATTCAAAATTTTTGACGGAGCAAAAAATTTTTATCACAAATAATCAAAAAAATAATGAATAAAAATCGAAATTTTTACCTGCAGCTTTCTGCTTAATCCTTTTTTCACGTCCAGTTTCATTACCTACTGTGATGACGTAAAATTACGATAAATATAAAAACGACCCTGTCGATAGTTATATTAAAATTGGATGTTTAAATAATAAAATTACAATATTACGTATATAAGAAAGCCGAGAAGTCACCAGGTTTGGCCGAGAAGTCAACAGGTTTGGCAGGTATTGATCAATTAGATTTATTGAGGTTTTCGATTTACCGAGTGTTCAGTTATGAAAATTGTATTACATATATACAATATACATTGAATTTATCATTTATTATACATTTATTTTGACATATTTTTGTATTATATATTATTATATTTTATGTTATTAAAGTAAATAAATCAATGTTGTATGATTTTTTCACCAGTTTAAGCTGCTGAAATCACTTTATTTTTATCGGTGAGCGACAAACACTTGTACTCTACGGAATCCATATCAGACTGACTACGTCTTATTTGATTTTAACAAAAGTTTACTTATTGTGGTCTGCAACTAAGTGTATTCTTAAATTTTTACCACAATTGCCTCCCTGCCCTTCTTTGCTACGCCTTTGACCACAGTCGCATATAATCGTTTGAGTACCTGTACGTTTTTGATATTTGATTTTGAAATCCAGTCTGACGGATTTGAGATTGGTACTTTATACCATAGACCTATGAAATTTGATATTTTAAAAATTAGTAAAATTTGAACATTTTATGTCATAAATTGTAATACGGATTCGATATACATATTTTATTAGACAAATGCCATCTATTATACCGAGCATCCTTGCTTTCATATTAAATTCTATCTGTAATCCTCGGGACCGCGTTGAACAAATGGAAATATTAACAATAATTCATTTCAAATTTGATATGAATTTGAATTAGTTGAAAATAATTGTCTATGCTTGCATATTTTTCTAAGCACATTATTGCCAACACAGTCACATCCAATATTCTTACCGACATGTAATTATCCATCTTATTTTTAATAGTGTTAAAATAAATAAATAAATTATTCTAGAAATTTTGAACTAAAAATTATTTAAATTCTTTAAATTTTTAGGAATATAAATGAACGAAAAAAGGAAGCAATAAAATCGTCAATGTTCATCTAAAGATTAAAGAACTATACATATTCCCGTTAAGTTCCTGACAATTTAACGAAATCATTGGAACGAGTTCCTAATATGACTTAAAATTACGTACATTAATTATATGTTCCACATTTTAAGATTTCAATATATATATATACATGGAATTGGAATGGAAATATGGATTGATATTCTGTAGTTAATAATTACAATTAAGTAATGTGCTTCAATTATAATTTAAAATGCACCAGAACATTGTTTATTAATATACGTAGCCACGTAGGTACCTACTTAGAAAATAGTATAATAAGTATAAAGTAGGTATACGTATAGACATTATATGGTATAATTATTTGTACATAACTATATAAGTATTAAAATATATTATATTATTATTTGCTAGTTATACAAATATTGTACTTTAATATGTGTATTTGAAATTTGTTTGAAAATTATTTACTAATAATATATACAAATTTATTCTTATAATCTGACGATAGTTATTTCTGATATATTATAATAAAGGTAGGTATACGTTGATATTACAAATTCACTAAACAAAAAATACCTTGAAAAAATAAAAGGAGAATCATGTGAAACTTCAATGATTACATATTAAGTAAAAAGTAATTGATCATTGTTTTAGAATAATTTTTAGCATGCTTGAGAACATGCTTGAGAATATATTTTAACGATAAAGATGTACACGAGGTGAACGAGACTTAAACAATATGATGTATGGTTGGTAAATATATAAAAATATACATATTCCCAGTTCCCATACAAATTATGTAACAATTGATTACATCGTTTTGAATCTTAAATAACAATACGTGATATGATTTGAATTATTATGTATGTATTTAATATTACTTTCATAGACAAATCATTTTTATTGGTCTGGATAAATATTATATGGCCGGTGGTAAAATCTCCCGGGTCATCATTATGTTTACCTGAAGGAAATATATAAACTCTCCCGAGTTATTTTAAAACTATACTGCAAACAAGTATAGACTATATGGACCAAAAAATAGACACCTGATGTTTTTTAAATATTTATGTTCATATTAGTATTATGAAATATATTTAAATTATTAATATTTATTTTAATTCCTATAATTAAAAAAATTCAATTTTTTTAATGATATTCAAATGTATATTCAATTTTAAAAAGAGGAAAGTGGATGTCGCTCTGTTTCACGGTAGGTTTCAAGTGGGTCAATGTATAATGGGTTGTATTAAACTTGAATTCAATGATATAATATCATTGTATTATTTGTATAAGAAAAACGATTCTGAACGGAGACGGTTTGTCAGTCTGGATATTTTATATTGTTATTATTTATTATAGCCAGTAAGTTTAATTGATATTAGGTATAATATTATAATTTTTATTCGTTTCTATGATGATGAACAAAATTAAAATCTCAATTTTAGTGGTTTTTTTGTAATTTGTCAGTGGTTTTTCCCGTTTCTAACCTAACCTCTTTGAAGTACCATCTTGATCCAATTTTCTAAAAAATAAGATACTATATGTTGAAATCGGAGCACTCCTTCTAGTGGAAATTTTGTATATAGGATAAAAAAAAAATAAGCACCATTGTAAAACCAATAGATCCCTTGCTCCACTCAGAATCTAAAATGTGTATGTTCATAATATATTAATATTATAAACATTAAATTATAATGTATGAACGAAGTTATTATAGACTCGGGAGAGTTTGCATATACCCTTCAGGTAGTACTTAAATAGGCCCGAGAGGGACGCACACAAATTGCCAACCGTGAACTTTTTTTAAAAAGATAACTCGAATTGTCTCCAGATTTCAAAAATATCATTCACTTGAATTACCTCCTATTTAAGGTAGTGACCTTCTTGTACTGGAATTGCCTCCGATACCTATTATCAATCAAATTCTAATTCAAATCACAAATCTTTATTTTTATAAAATTAACAACAATTATGAGCGCATAGAACAGTAATTATAGAAGGATATAGGCTATGTTAGGTTAGCTTGTTTAACCTTAAATTATAGGAAATATTAATAAAATGAATAAATTAAATAAATTAAATTAAATAAATAAAATGAATAAATTAAATAAATTAAATAAATAAATAAAATGAATAAATAAATAATTAAATTAAATAAATAAAATGAATAAATAAAATAAATTAAATAAATAAATAAAATGAATAAATTAAATAATTAAATTAAATAAATAAAATGAATAATTAAATAAATTAAATAAATAGAGTTCCTAATAAATCAATCTCGATTGATTTAATGTAAATTAAGGTTGATAAATAATCATAAATATTTTAGTAAATATACCCAACGGCCGAAACAGCAATAATAAATAATAATAAAAATAAGAAATAAGAAAGTATTAAATAATTTAGATAAAAATATATCGTTATATTTTACCGTCTAAAATTTAAGTTAGTTATGTTGTATCTTCTGAGATTTAAATTTATTTGCCAACACTTTTAAATATTGAAATTTAGGTTGGGCAAACGAAACTGACTGTTGAACTGGTTATATTGAATACGATAATCAACTAATATTTAGCTGATTAGTGATCGACAAGATTATTGTATTCGGAAAATTAATCTGTCTGGAAAATACTGTATATCTTAAAAATAATATTTTTAATATTACGGAAATCTATAAAATAATCAGTAGTACTGGTACACGTACAAGTATCGATAATATTAATCTAAGTATGCTAGAGAGGCAATTCGAGTGAAACAAGGTGGCTACCTATACTTGGGAGGCAATTCGAGAGTCATCCCCGGGAGAGTTTACATGTACCCATCAGATAGACATATAGAATGGTAATAAGATGGATCACCTCCATATATATACAACAACTAGATAGCCGTCTCCTTTTTGTCATCGAAGTCGGTCGCCATTTACAAAGCAGGCAATGTTTACTAAATAATATTATCATAATATATATGTATAGATAAATATATATGTATATAAATAAATGTAAAACAAATGTAAACATTGCCTGCTTTATAAATGGCGACCGACTTCAACATTGGTCACAACTGTAGTATAAAGACAGCTATCTAGTTGTTGTATATATCTATGATCACCTACAAAGGCAATGGCTGAGCTGGAGGAGAGAGGTTCTAAATGATAGACGCTAAAGACTAAATTAGCTGTCTTGACTACCTAAGTAAAAATAGATACTAAAGCATCGTATAAAAATTAATGAAAAGCTAATTTTGTGCTAAATTATAGTTTAACAATTCGATATAAGGTAAAAAATATTTTTCATACAATTTAAAATGATTGAAATTACTTAAATTTAAGTTATGCCTTCAGCGTAAATTGTATAAATATGTATGTATTTTCAATTTTAATTAGTTTTTTTAAAATTAATGTCGATAAAAAATTTCTCGTTTGGTCGAAAATTAAATACAAGGTTCTTCATTAGTTATTATTAGTGGAAATTAAAAAAAAAGTTGAGCGTAAATCCACCGTCTATTTTTATGAATGTTTGATGTTAGAATTTTGATAATTTTCGTCAAAATCATGAATTTAATAGCAAACTATTTTGAGTTGAAAATTCATAATAAATGTTTTATTTATCCCTAAGAGTGGAAAATGTAATATAAGATTCCACTTACGTTTTCCTAACTTTAACAAAAAAGTCCACCATACCTGTAAATCAAATAAACTGATTATGACTGAAGTTCAAATTTTGTTGACTTTGGATATTCAGTATTCACATGATTTTTTATGAAACGATTTTATTTGATTATGATGTTATTCAAAAATGAACTGTAAACGCTTGAAATTTTCACCAGATTTTCATGTTATCATTTCCCATACATGATACAATTTTCAAAATATTTTGACTCTGTTTGTGCTATTTATAGACATTTCCAAATTTCAAATGTTATTGGTTTTTTTTTTCTCAAATTTCGTTATTTTTTTATTTTTGGTGAAAACTCAAAATGCTTGAATATTTGATGCAAGATTCATTATACTACATTACAATAGTAATTTAAATTTAAAATATTAAAAATATATAAGCGCGATTTTTTTTTTTATAAGTATTTAAAGTTCAAAGTATGACAAGATTCATCATAACTCAAATTTAACACATCCCTTGACTACGGTATACGGAAAATTGGTTTCCGCATAAAAATGCCGTATGCGGACTATCGGTCCCCGTCATAATTTTACACGGTAAATATTTTTCCTTGAGACAATGAACACTTTTAAAACGTTTTGTGTTAAAAAATGATTTTGCATTTAAGTATTTAACTTTTAATTATTTTTACTTTGTTTGAGGTCACGACTAACGGGAATAGTTAATAATATACATTAAATATTTATTATTTTTATTAAATAAGAACATTTTATGCATAAAAAATATTTTGTATTTAACTTTTAAGGCGCGGAGGCCAATATTGTCCGCTTGCGGCGTTTTTCCGCGACGAGTGCAGGGGACCAATCGTATTAGCTCCCTTCACTCCTACAACTGTACAGCAAAGCTTTACGCACTTCTAATTGTATTTGCATTTACAGAGTAGATTTGTTGACTTATCAGTTATCGTAATGAGCGTAATTTGGATGATAGAAGTTTGCTGAAAACGACGCACGAGTCACGGCGCGTGATGGTTTGTTTTTTACTCGGTTGTTTCATTTGACGTTGTAGGAACGTTGCAGGGACGTTGTAGGAACGTTGCTAGGACGTTATAGAAATCATGACGGAGGCCGATCAGTTCTACATGTAACAGGAGCGTATGTTGTTATAGCGACGGCGGCCGAACGAGTGGCTACAACTACAAGTTACAACTGCCGCCGCCGTCGCAGACACCGCGATCGAAAAACAGTAGCGAGTAGCGCGTGCAACCCTGGTACACGGAGTTCGCAACGTATCCCGGACGCACACTTTCTACACACTCTAAACAAGCAGTTACATGAAATTTTCACTGGTTGAAACATATTAGCATTTTCTATACACCATAACATTTTCTAAATATTTTGACTTATTTTGAGCTGTTTACGGAAATTTTTAGTTTCCATTTTTTTTAAATTTTTTTTTCGATAAATATCAATTCAATTTTATTTGTTAGTTAAAACAACTTGAAAATTTAATAGAAGGCTTCTAGTATATTGTTACAATGAAATTTGAAAAATATTAAAAATCCTTAGTCACAGTTTTTTTTAAGTATTTAAAGTTCAAACCTTGACAAAATACGTAAAAATTACGAAAATACACGTACCCACCTATACGGCTATACACCTACAAAGTCTTGAGTCCCATCTGCCCATGCCTAAAAAACAACCTTCACACCACCACTGTATGCGTTTAAAATATATCTAAGCTATATCTCTTCTACTTAGTACCAACCCAATATGTAGAATATAATACATTTTACCGTGAATCTATATTTTATAACACATGAAAAAATACTGTTATCATTTTATTTCAGTTTCAAAATATTATATTTTTTCCATTAGTAGGTAAGTATGCTTAAAATTAAAAACTTTTTAAAAAGCTGATAAGATCATAGGTATTAATCCACGAGTATCACGCTTTCAATCAGAAAATGTTATTCCACTTGTAGGACGCCAAAATCTCTAATCATATTATAATATGGTTAGGTACCATGGATATTATATTTATAGGAAAATATCAGGTGTTTTTGATAGGCACCTACTGGATATATTTTGCCTCAAACCAAGTGGTTTAATTGTCACCGGGTGATATTACACATTTTTTATGTAAATAATTTACAAAACATTGCACTCTCTAAAAATTGTTTAACAATTTTTTAGTTGCATAATATTTGGACTTAAATAATAGTGCAATAAGTTTAATGTCAATTTTTCAAAATATGAACATAAATTTAGGATAAGGAATTAGGAAATATACACATATTTTCATGTATGGTGAATCGCAACTTGCAAAAATTGAAATTTAAAGCCAATATAAATTGTATAACTATTATTTATTTATACTCCTTAAAACTAATTTTATAAAAATGATGTATAATCCATATGACAATTTCCATCACTATTCACTGTTCGTAAAATAAAATACAATAAACTGGTACTAACAATAAAAAATAATACATTTCATGATTATTTATAAATTAGGTGGTTTTTTGATTAAATTAGTTTTTCTTAGTCGAACCGGATTGAGTCACAGAAACATTTTCAGATTCCTTTCCAACCCAGTATTCTCCACCGTTCTTGGCGACTGTGTATCTAGAAAAATAATATACATTATCATATTATTATTGTATACAATAAAAATTTGTATATTATAGATGCATAAATATCATATGATTTCGTGTATATTTTTTATAATATGGTATTAGTAGGTATATTACGGTTCATTGTTTGATATTTTATTTTGACGCCCATTAAAAATTAAAATATTATACTAATAAAGAAAAATATTTATAGGTACAATAGAAATAACACATAAATTATATTTAAAAATATTTACTTAAAAAATAATTTGTAGGTATTGTTCTAACTTAAAGTTGTAACAAATAATATAATGTGGTGACTGGTATATGGATACTGCACACCCATACATTATTTGTGCAAAATGTTTCTCACGAAAAGAACTACTAAGGCTACAGTCATAACACATAAGACATAACTTTTAGTCGAGAAATCAAATTTATGTATGAAGCAAAAGACATTTATCATGTGTCTTAGTGTTTTCATATTTTTATAGAGTATATTATTTTTACCAAAAAGTTCTTTAAGTAGTCTTTAGGACAAAAAATAACCAATTTTAAAATAATAATAACTTTTTTTATTAATTATAATGTTTTTTTTAGCGTGTATAAATTTGGTTTATAATACCTATGACTTAAATGGATTTTTTTTTGCGCGAAACCGTTTTTCTATAATATGTTCTTGTAATTGTGTAATAACTAATAAGTAATAACCGACAATCATCGTACTGAGATAAGACCACTTGTATTTATTTATTGTAACTTATGATTTTTTAAATTTTTCTCAAGATTTCATTAAAATGGCCTATATCGAATCCCTTAAAAATTGATTGTCTAGCTTTGCGTATAGTAGCAACTCTTAAGTCATTCATACTTTGTTGAAAAATTTACATTTTTTGTGAAGAGAATTTACTATTTTATGGTCCTTAACTTATTTTTAAGTAAAATACTAGTCCCCTTAATTTATTATTTAATTCTAATAATAACCTATTGAAGGCTGTTTCAAAGATGAGCATACTAATGACCGATATTTGACAAGTTTTGACTACGGACTCCCTACTTAATTAAGTAACCTAATCATTTCCTAATCAATAAAAAACATTTGTAATAATAATATGTAAAACATTTTTATTTTAACTATTGTAACTTATTGTAATATATATATGGTATACCTACAAATATCATCTACTCGTATTTTTGTAATATAGGTAATTAAACCACCTTGTGGTATTAACATATTTTATTAGATAGTAATATATTAATTTGAAATTATTAACATGATAAATGATGCATAACATAACATAACATAACATAACTGATCTCATATATTAATGCAGTTCAGGAACGTCAATGGGAAATTACCAGTAGTGGATCTAGAATTTTTTCCAATTGTCTTTTTCCAAGTTTTACGATAAATATATTTAAAAACTGCCCAATTTATTAACCTAGATGTTAGACCAAGGGGAGGGGGACCCCTTTAAATCTTCCACTGGAAATTACCTACTAGGTATGATAATTTTTTTTTTAAATCTTGGGAGACAGAAATTAGATCCACCAGTTTCACTTATTATAGGTTACCTAAATAAAGTTATATTACGTTATACAGAAGATTTAATCATAAACTTAAATTTAAATCAAACTGTCAATTTTCATAAACATTATTTAGTTAATGAGATTAAATTGGACAATAAATGGTAGTTTTATTTTAATCATGGATTCGTGAAGCTGTGTTAATTCGGAAAACTCGTGTTGACGGATTAAGAAACAGAGTAAATTATTAACATTTAAATCGATAATATATGATTTCCACCCAACTATAAATGTAAAAAATTAAGAATTAAAACTATTAAATATTAGACAATAATTTCATCAGCTTATACTGTATAGGTACTGTATAGACACAATGCTATACGTTGAAACAATAAAAAATATACCAGTACTTAGATGGAAAAAATAAAATAAAAAATGACCCTGAGAAATGAGTTGAGACAGAATTCAATATTATATTTTATTATTTAAAAATAAAATTAGATAAGTATGAGGTACAAGTATAAGGTACCTAGCTATGAATTATTTTAATAATCTATAATTGGTTTTGTCTGTATCATTTAGTTGTTGAATGTTGTGAAGTGTTAGAATGGGGAAGTACAAGTGTCTAAGTACAATGTAGGTATATACTAAGTAGGTACTCGCGTATACGTTATTTGTAACTTCCATTACATTCACTACTAAATCGGGTCTTAAATAATTGTACTTTAGGTGTATTAATGGCCTTGAAATGTTGTTGTATACAACAAATTAGCATATTATTTAGACTGTATGGTGCGTATTATAGTGGTTTATATGCATTTAAGTGTTGAATCGGAAAATCCCATGCATCTCTGCGAAATACGTTTCAGGTTTTACGTTTTTCACCTTTAAGGTACCTTAATATAATATACATTTAATTATTTGAATGTATAATAATAATGCGATATTAGTTAATAACATCTACATTAACACATATATATTCTATACCTATTATAATTATAATTCTGAAAAATCACTAAACCAGTCAAGTCAGCTATACGAATATATGTTTAAATTGAGTTGAGAAATAAACCGGTCGAAGTAACCTTCCACACATCACGAGTAGGTACCTAGGTACTGACAAAAATTTTGTTTCTAATTATTCATAGCATTATTACTTATTTAAATTACATTTTAATTGAAAAGTATGAAGTGTATCCATATTTGCTATACGAATAAATGTAACAAGTAAAAAATACTATATGTCTAAATGTTTGTTCAAACGTGAAAGAATAATTATTTATAATTTTGATTCTATTCTAACTTAGGTAGTTATATCATATTATGGACAACAATGGTACCCACAGGAAGGATCGAATGGGGCCAACAGATTTTTAGTGTCGATGTTTGTAAAATGCATAATATATTTTTTTTTTAATAAGAAAATCATTGTTTAAAAAATAATTTAATGTTGAAAAGTAAATATAATTTAAAAGAAAAATACAGTATTGTCACAGTCTCACAGTATATATTAGGATGAAAAAACAATAAATATAACATCGTTGATTTGCTATTTTTACTTTTTTTAGTTTGTAATAAATGATACACACATACACAATACACTCTCAATACAATATTATGTATATTATAATAGTCTAGATACACATTGCCCTCCTCCTCTTCCCTCCCCAATCCAGTGAAAATGTCTACGAGCATCCTTAGCTTACAACATTATAATGTTACCTTACCAGTTGATCAATATTATACGCGCCTTTGTTTCATTTGTACCATTCACTCATCATAAGTAATAGAAAATAATTTGGTACTGTTAACGTAAATATGTCCCAGCGGCCATCACCCATTAGTAAGTTTGTATTTACGGAGCTTACAAAAACGTCAACTATTTTTGCTATAACTATTTAGCTAACCTATGCTACCCGTTTATATTCTCTACATAAAATTCAAAAGGTATAGTTAATATTTAAGAAATTGGATATGGATACTATTAACTAAAACAGTTTCTATAGTTTCACTATCATAGACTGTACCTACTTAATAAGAATAATATCATTTGAATATAATAATTTCACTATAGGCTAAAGGGCAAAGACTAGTTCTGTTGTAATAAATAAAGAAAACGGCCAAAGATAAATGATGTCAAAAGTTGATACGAGTTGTACATTTTGAATAAAATTACGATTATGATATTCTAATGACATCGTTTAGTTTAAATTCATAAATTGTGGAATAAGTACTAAGTGCCATTGCTATTTCCGAGTGCACTAAAATGCAATAATTAATGCGTTGAATACGTCTATAATTTTGTGTCCTCTCTACAAGTTAGAAATGTATCTATAAAATTGCTTACAATGTTTACTGAAGTGTTAAATACCTATAGGATATTAAAAGTACTGAATATTGTAAATAAAGTAAAATGTTTCTAAATGCCATAGTCTCAAATCATTTTTTATTTAGTATAATAATTACATTAAATGTAAATGTAGGCAAAGCAAGTATATAGGTATCTAAACTTTTTTGTTTTTCTCGGTGTATGAACTGTGGTGGTTTTGTATAACAAACATTTGTATATGTAGGTCTTCCTTAACTTTATTTTAATAATACAATTAATCCGCTATTTCTTAAAAGATTTTTAATCAATATCAATAAATACATTTAACTTGGATCTTAACTTTATATTATGTTGTTCTATATTTCTAAAACTATTTTTTTTAAATTAATTTAAGACAAAGGTATGTTTTATACCCTGTTATAGTGCCGTAGTTGTATATTGTATATATATACATTATATTTTAATTATAAAATATATGTTTGAATTGAAATCATTTATTAAAATGTAATCGATTTATTTACGTTTGTGGTATGTGTGATGTATTTGTGTATTACAAAATGTTCTTAATGCAAATTAATAAAAATGTTTATTATTTAATTTCAAGCCTCAACTTCTTTTTTTTAGTAAATAAGCTAAAAATTAAAGTAACTTTAACCTAAACCAATGTACGTACTTTCTAAACACATAACAAGTAACAAAAAATGATAAACTATAGCTAGACAGCCTTGAAGATTGCAACACGACACTTAAATGTTAAAAATTGTTCTCATCCATTATAAGTTCAATGTACATAGATTTGTTTCGTTTCCTTATTGTGGTGTTTGTAAATAATTGTCGTATCATTAATTATTAATTTTGTCATGTTTCATCTGAGTTACTTTTCTTACATTTCCTACGATCTTTTTAAGAATAGCCATTATTATTACTATCAATTATGACAACTTCTAATAAATATAATTGAAATAATACCACTGATAATATTATGTTACACGACTTCATTTACGAGTTACAAAATATAATAGATCTTCGAGAATTCACTTTCATAATTTATTTTACTCGATTAACTGTTTGTGATCACTATTTGATGCCAATCGATGGTCATGTGTAATGAATAAAAGCGTCCTTACTCGGGAAACGATTATGGTGAGGGACACGCACTATTACACAACATTTGTATGCAAATGATTATTGAAATGTATGTCATTATGTCAACGATACTTTTTGAAGAAATATTTCATGCCGGCATTAAAGTAAGTATGTTTCACATTTGTCACATTATAATATTATAACGTACGCATACGACTAGTCTGCTATTTAGAAATACCGGTTTAACTCTATGTCATATATTTCTTTTCGAAAACCCGTTCAGCTACAACTTCTTTTAATAAATATATGTCATTATTACTTCCAATAAACATATTGCCCATTGGTTATTTTGTAATAGTTTAACTTAATCTATTGTAATGCTTTTTAAAGTAATAGGTACTTACTTAAATCTGAAACTCTGCCCTTCAAGAGTTTTCGGTGCGGTCCATGTGAGAACTACTCTTGATTTTTCGACAGCGTTTGCATGAGTTGCGGTATTCTATGAAAAATTTACAAACGTAATTTGTTATAGTCAAACGTTTCATTGAATGAGTTACGACCGCATTAGTTATTTAACAACTTCACGTTGTATAGGTACTTAATAGTTTGAGCCAACTGGTTTATTATTGTAAGTTATTGTCATGCAAATTATAATTAAAATTTTAGTATAGGTATTATTCTGCATTAAAACATAATCTGACTTGAATAATCCATCAACATAAATCGTGATCCAGATCATATAATAATTCAATAGATAAAATGAATTTGAAATATATTAGTTATAAAAATACCTACTTTTATAGTATATTAGTATAATAATAAGTTCGAAATTTCGAAATTTCTTCACATCGAGTCTTGTGTGGCCAAATCAGTAAAAACTACATGCATATTACATTATTTTAAACCTATATACTGTTTCTAATGTCATCTGATCGTCTATTATAATTTGTCTATTATTATGTTGTGCACTCACGTTGGTCGGTCCATCTGGGCAACTGATGAGTTTCCATTTGCCCTTGAACTCTGCATTGTTCTTGGATGCGGGCAGAGACGCGAACGAGCCCATGGGCTTGTCATTGCTATCTCTAGCCTGAACCATGAAGCCTTTGAATTTGGAGAAGTCTTTGGAGGCGAGGGTCAGCGTCATTGTTTCGCCGCCTTTCACGGACTTGCGGTTAAGCGTTAAGGTGTAGGGTGATTCTTTGGTCTGGGCGGGGGCTCCGTGCTGGGGCATCAAGTCGGTGCACACTTCCAAAGGGGCACCTTCGGAATAAGCCAAGGCCGTCTGCAGGTAACCGAAAGCGGCCACCGACACCAACAGCAGAGCTAATTTAGCGTTTACCACCATCATTCTGACTGCAAAACGCATACAAAACACACCGGGTACTGATTATTTAGTTTTTAAATGTATAGGTACTATAATAGGTTTGAATTATTTTCAATATTCACACAGCTATACCACAAGTTAATTTAATTGATTAGGTAGGTATTGAAATGTGTATTCTTATAAATTATAATAATACATTGATTGGTACACGATAGGCAGCATGTATAATATTATCTACCGACATACAAACATTATGTACTTACATTTGTTGAAGGCATACGAAATAATTAATACATTTTATATTATACAGGCCGAGTGAGTACTTATATATTTATAGTCGATCTCCAGTTGCAACATATACTTCAGATGGCATTTTAATAATTATACGGGTATATAACATCTATACTTGGTTATTATTTTTAACTCATCTGGTATTTTAATACTTGTAATATTATGCCCATGGTTTATTATTGTTTCTATTTTTAGGTACATAATATTATCTTCATACCAGGGTTTATGAGCACAATCGAAACGTTAAAAAAAATATTATAGATTACTGTATGAGATTGTATATTTTTTAATGTATTTATTTAAATTTATAAAAGAAGGAACATTATGTTTATTATTATTATTATTTTATTTTTATAAGAAAAGAATAATGAATAATATACTGTAATATAATCAAATACGGTACTAATGGCAAACTTAATTTGTACATAATTATGATCGTACGTGAAATTAATCGTAACACGAAATAAATGAAAAAATTATTTAATTGTTTAGGTATTAGGTGATAATCTAAAATATGAATAGTATAAAATATATTATATAATTTAAATAGATTCCATTATTTGTTGCATAGTTATTAAATACATACTACATAGCCACATATGTAATTGCTTAAATTTAAATATCTCACATAAATTCGTATATATTGTTAAATCTGACATGTTTTAACTTCTGACAATCACAACGTAACTAATATACAAAAATCATATACTTAAGTCATAAAAAAAATTACATTTAAATATGTACCTAATATAATATAATGTAATTTATACATTATTTATGTAAATTAATTAAATTAAATTAATTACTTGAAATATTATGTTACCTATTTGTTGAATATATCGAATTACGAGTCAAATGTTGAAGTATGAGCTGAGCACACGATATCAAGTTGAGTACTGCAGCAATAGTCGATGATACCTTTGTCCAGTACAACATATAAAGACTATTACCACACAAAGAATACACAAACATAATTGTGGAAAGAAGGGGAACTTAACCTTCATGGAGATTGTCTAATAATGTACTCATTATTGATTTATACCTGACCTGTGCATAATATTCAAACTAGTGTCTAGAATAACTCGTTATTTGTGTGCTGTTTCCCACCTAAGCTCCTCGTGCAGACAAACAATTATTATTCGTCTTCACATTATGTCTTAACCTCCCTCGTTAGACATCACTTCAGATTCGGATGAATAACGGCTGTATACTTAATATTGAAAAAAAAATCACTCGCCATAGCGTATGACCTACTATTATAGGTACATTTTTATGCATCTTATAATTATGGCCTATCATTTTTATTTTTATATTCTGTAGACAAATTAAAATAATTTTGTAATAATTTGGTAGGTTGTAGGACGCCAGGTAGGAGTAGCCAGGTTGGTACATATTAACATTTAAAAGCTTATGATCGTTATTACAGAGAATTTTTCTTTATTCTATAGAATCTATAGAGGTCGTTTTGCACGTAATTACTAAATAGTAATTACAAATTTATGCACATCTAACAATAATATACTTT
Organism: Sitobion miscanthi; assembly: GCA_008086715.1. Lineage (NCBI taxonomy): Eukaryota > Metazoa > Arthropoda > Insecta > Hemiptera > Aphididae > Sitobion > Sitobion miscanthi. The sequence goes on along the minus strand of CM017803.1, from coordinate 12,460,675 downwards.
AATAGTAATGCGATAAATTGGATAGTTTAAATTTAAAATTCAAAGATTAGTTGTTTATTATTAATATTGATATTATTTTATTAATAATAATTACCATTTGTTGATAGTTGATACAGTTAAAATATTATATGCGAGAAACTTACCGATATATCTATACATTTTTTTTAGATATTTTTATGAAACATTTTCGGAAGGAGTAAAAGGAGTTTAAATTTTTATGGAACCAATTTGGAATATAAATACAGATTTATCCAATTCATTTTCACGAGGGCATTAAAGGGTATTTTCATCGAAAATAAATTCGCAAAAAATTGTTTATTTACCATGTTTTACATGCTGTTATAGACGTTATAGTAGGTACTTTTTTTGGCAATTGGGACATTGGGCAATAGAATCTATATAGTCTCCTTTTTTTGCAAAATAAAGTCAACGATATAATATGAATACATTGCGGTTGCATTATTATAATGTGACATGCCGATATAACTCAGTTAATTATTAGAATAATTGTTGCGTTGGAAGAATTTCTATTAATTACAATATACCATAAATACCTACATAAGAAATTAAAATTACCTGCATTTTACCATTTTTAATAACTACATTTACTTTGAATAATCCTTGTATGAAATTATAACATACATACTAATAAATATATTATATGTATGGCACATGGCAGTATGCCGTATGGGTCAATAATTTTGTATTATACCTACGACCTACCTAGTAATAAAGAAACAATAACCTACAACCAACTTACATATATAAGTTTCATAACACATGTTTCATTCAACATCAATATATACGTAGACCTGTACAAGTGTGTGACTATATATCTTATAATCCTATATAATAAGAATATCAATCCATTATCCATACACAAGTATATTTTATTATCACCTATCGGCTATCAATAATTAGGAAATATGAATCAATTAATTTGTTAAAAATAATTAAATTATAAATAATATTATGATATTTTAACAGTATAAACTATAAGTTATAACTTCAGTAGTTATATCTCACATGTACACTCGAATGTTTTATTTGCTATATTTAAAGCATATTAACCCATTGATCACTTAAAAGAAAAATCTTGTTTTACATTTTTACTATTAGATACGCTCTTAAGACTCTTCTTGAACTCTCCCAACCCAATAAATTTACCATATACAATTCAATAATTCGACCACGGCCCACGGACCACGGTTTAATATTAAAATAAGGGGTTCTGCAAAACTAATACTTAACAAGTCATACTTAGTCATAACCGCAGAACCATGCATACTTAGATGTAATTTTAAAAAGTGGGTAAGCGGATGTCACTCTGCTGTACAGTAGGTAACAAGTGGGTCACTGTAATGGATGGTGTTAAATTTGAATTCAATGGTATAATATCATTGTATAAGAAAAACGATTCTGAGCGAAAACGGTCAGTCAGCCTATGATATTACCAAGTATATTTGATGATATTATTGTGAATAAAGTAATTTATACATAACCTATTTACGTGGAACTTTGTTTTAAATTTTCAATCCTTAGGTATAAAAGTTAGACATTTTATAAATTTTTAACTACAAAATAATTGTTAAATTTTAAATTTGATACATTTTGTCAAAATTCTAAATTTGAATGCTTATAAAAAAAAATCGTGCCTATGTATTATAAATACTTTTCAAGTGTTATTGTAACAATATATCAGGAGCCTTGCATTACATTTTCACGCTTTTTTACCCAACAAATAACATTTTATTGATATTTATACAAAAAATTGAAAACTGACAATGTCCGTAAACAACTCAAGAAGAGTCAAAATATTTTCAACATTTTATGCTGTATAGAAAATAAAAATATAAACATTCAGTAAAATTTTCATTTATCTACAATTATTCGTTTTCAAAAATATAGATTTTATCGAAAACCGTTTTTGCGTAAAAATACCCGTTTCCCTTAATTTTTATGTTGTTTTTCCTGGTGCTTTTGAAAACTATTGGAAATTTTAAATTTTGACCTCCCAAAGTACCAACTAAATCACTTTCCTGTCAGAAATGATACAGTTGAAGAAAATCGAAGCAGTTTTACTGCCCCAAAAGGTAATGGCGGACACAAAAAAAAAACAAATACATCATTGTAAAATCAATACATTCATCGTTCCACTCAGAACCTAAAATATTATAGGTACTTAAGTACCTACCTATTAAAAATGTTATTTCGTATGTCAAAATCTAAATAACTATTTAATATAAGTTAATAAAGAAAGTTTTTTTTCCTAGAAAATCCTATTACCTATATAAGATTCATTAAATTTAACATTCATTCAATTACCTAAATAATATGTTATTTTTGTTCATTGAAATCCACTTAAATGACATTAAAACCACATCTAAATACAGCAAGAATTATGCAAATTGTGTTACGTAAAAATGTTGTTGCTAACATATTTTAGTAAATTGTGACATTTGATCAATGATGGTTTTCTTCGTTTGCAATAAACGGCTTATTTCAACCATTTATCATTAGACACACACAAAAAAAATCATCACACATTATTGTAATATCATTGTCTTTGTCGCTCGCTCAGAATCTATCTAATAATATTATGTATGGAATTATGAAATATAATAATAATAAATAATAATATTATTGTCATCAGTAATTATTTATTATTAGAAAAGTATGTTATTACTTATTATAAATAGTTAGTTAATGAAATAATCAATGCAATGTAAGGCCATAACTCAAAATATTGATTTGTTTTTATAAATAAATACTATTTCTCGTAATTTTTAAAAGTACATTATCAAACTTACAAGACATTTTCGAACACAACACTATTGTAATACTTATATGTGGCTAAAGACAACTTGCACAATTATTGATTTTCACGGAAATTTTTACTTTTGACCTCCCAAAGTACCGACTAGATTCACTTTCCTATCAGAAAAGTTACTATTGAAGAAAATCCAAGCACTTTTACTGTCCTTAAAGGTGATGACAGACACAAAAAAAAAAATTTTAAAAAAAAACACACATCATTGTAAAATCAATACATTCATCGCTTCGCTTAGAATCTAAAAGTATGAAAATAAACATTATAATGATTAAATAAGAATTTTTATTTTATTTGGAACTAAAAAAAGATCGATCGGAAAATGAATCTAGTTGGTGCATTTGGGAGGTCAAATTTTAAAATTCCCAATAGTTTTCAAAAACGCCGGGAAAAACAACATAAAAATTGAGGAAAAATAGAGGAAAAATAGGACTTTTTACGCAAAATTGGTTTTCCACAAAATCGATTTTGGTTTTTGGTGTCACTCTAAAACATGAAATTTTCACTGGTTGTTTATATTTGCATTTTCTATACACGATACCATTTTCAAAATATTTTGATTTGCTTTGAATTGTTTAGAAACATTTCCAGTTTCCAATTTTATTAGTCTTTTTCTTTGAATGTCAATAAAACTTTATTTGTTGAGTAAAAATACTTGAAAATTTTATACAACGCTCCTAATATATTGTAAAAATGACGTTTGAAAAATATTAAAAATATTTACTCACAGTTTTTTTTTATAAGCATTTAAAGTTCAAATCTTGACAAAATATCGAAAAATCATGAAAATTAGCAAATTATTTTAAGTTTTCATTCATAAAAATTTCTGTTTTAAGTCTAAGATTTGAAAATTTAATATAAGTTTGTCTACTTTTATCAAAAAAAAATGTCTACAAGCAAATCAAGATAAATTTTTGAGCGTTTGAAATCCATATTTTTACAACATTTGATATTTACTCGATTTCTCATGTAACGATTTTCTTATTTTGTTGTAATTAAAAAACGTATGACTGTAGATACTTGAAAATTTCACTAAATGTTTATGTTAGCAGTTTCTATACAGCATAAAATTTTGAAAATATTTTGACTCTTCTTGAGTTGTTTACGGACATTGTCAATTTTCAATTTTTTTAGTTTTTTTTTCTATAAATAGTATAAATATCAATAAAATGTTATTTTTTGGGTAAAAAAGCGTGAAAATGTAATGCAAGGCTCCTGATATATTGTTACAATAACACTTGAAAAGTATTTATAATACATAGGCACAATTTTTTTTCCAACTTTTATACCTAAGGATTGAAAATTTAAAACAAAGTTCCACGTAAATAGGTTATGTATAAATTACTTTATTCACAATAATATCATCAAATATACTTGGTAATATCATAGGCTGACTGACCGTTTTCGCTCAGAATCGTTTTTCTTATACAATGATATTATACCATTGAATTCAAATTTAACACCATCCATTACAGTGACCCACTTGGTACCTACTGTACAGCAGAGCGACATCCACTTACCCACCTTTTTTATTTTCAATTATAACATACACTTACAAGTAGGTACCCACATATTTTATAATTCTATTTTGAGATTTTCTTCAAAATTAAATTGTTGGCCGACTCTCTTATCGTTAATTGTTATAAATAATTATATTTTATTTAAGACAGTAGGTACTCATTTCTATATAAATTTGAACGTATAACTTACGAGAAATATTAATAAAGTGACTAACGGCTAACGAGTAACAGTTATGACGTCGATACTCGATAACGATCACTAATTGGCAATTATATTACTTAATATACATTAAAAATAATATATTCGTTTTCACTCAGAATCGTTTTTCTTATACAATGATAGCATATCATTGAATTCAAATCTAACACCATCCATTACAGTTACCTACTTGTAACCTACTGTACAGCAGAGTGACATACGCTTACCCACTTTATAATTTTATTTATGTAAATATATACATATAAGCCCATATAGCTCATATAGCCTTCGGTAGGTTGTAGTTACATACAAACTAGTATACATATAAATTATACATAATACATACATGTTGACATTAAATCATAAAAGTAATACATTTTTTTGGTTTAATAAAAAAAAAATTTGGTAATTAAAACTGCAGTTCAACTAACATGTAATTATTAACTTTTCATAAATTACAAAATAAGTTATTTAAATATTAAATTGTCTATAAATATTCTAAACACACATATTTATATTTAAATATAATCAATCTTAAAATACGTGGGTAATAAAATATATTATTATAATAAAACTGATTAACCAGATAATAAAACGGTCTAATTTTTAAAAAAAATTGCACTCGGCCCTTTTGAAGTAATTAACTTTTATAATACAGTATAATACGTAGTATATTATATCAAACTACCTATATAGTATAATTAATTTTTGTTTTGTACATAATTATAGTGAGGTAAGAATGTAATATTTAAAATTATTTTATTTTGAAAATTCTATAAATCACATAATCATTGCTAATTCACCTAAACAATAATAATAGCATGACATCATATATTCATAATAATATAAAGTTAATGTTTTTTTTCAAAAATTATGACATAAGATATTTACACATTTAGTTATACTATTAAACACTCATGATAATAACGTATAATACGTAAGTATAGTTAACAATTTTGATTGCGCATCAAACAAAAACAAAAAAAAACTATATTATTAACTAAGTTCACAAAATTCTCAACTTTCTCAATGTTGGTAAATTTTTAGTTAGGTACATAATAATATACGCAATCGTGTATTTGTGTTGTGTTTTATCAAACATAAAAAGGTAAAAAAACGCACAATCATATTGTTTTTTCAGCTAAAAATGCAAAAAGTGTAAAATCGTATTGCACCGACTCGGGGCTGTTGACCTCTCCTTTACATCACAGATAATAAAATATAAATGTAGTTATATAAACTTTTAAAAATACCAAAATATTTTAAAGTATACATTTTACCCCTTCCCAGCATATTAAATTCCTGTCTACGGCACTGACCGACTACATTATGTATTTATGTAAGTATCTATATTAAGTATTAACCAAAATCCTATTGACCTATTATATCCTACACGCTATCCTACAATATTAATAGTTTATTAGTAAAAAAAAACACCAACTTATAAATTTGATAATATAACTGTTATAACAAAACAGTACAAACTCTCCAAAACTTGGATAAGTTAACCTACCATAAAATATGTATTTTGAACATTTACCTAGGTATATAATGATATTATACCTACAAGTATAATTAATATTTATTTTATAATAAGGCCGTCATAGATTTATACCTATATTTTAATAAAATAAATATCGATTATCGAGTAAGTACCTGTACTAAGTACTATCGATGACTCGTCGGAATAATAATAATATAATATAGTAATAACTAATAACTAATAACTAATAGGTTTAGTAATGTGCTAGTAGGTACCTAATATAATATAGGTAATATATATTCAGTTGTTTATATTATTATACGAGAATCGTGAATCGTGTTTTTTAATTTATTAGTATTTCATATTTGTATGCATACAAATAATATTATTAAACGTACATTTTACATGGCAATAAAGAACATATAATAATTTGGGATTTGTTTGTTTATTTTACAAAATTAATAAAAAATATGTTAATGTTACAACGTTTTCCGATCCACATTTTTTTTCATCGAATATTTTTTCCGTGATTTATAAATACACAAGCCCATTATTACACATTTGCACACGCTAATTCACTGATTTATTTATAAAATTCATATTAATTTACTATGGAACCTACCCACTCTGGCCTCTGATATTAAATGTTGTTTGCTGTGCATGATAATATGCTATACTGATAAAATTGACATAGGTAAGACTTCTACCTATAATAATAACTAATTTTATTTTTGCTAGTTGAAAAATTAATTTGTAAATAGGTACCTACATAATAAATACCAAAATATTTAGTATAGGTTACCTACATTATTTTCGAATTTTTCAAAATTTTCAAATTAGTAGGTACCATTTTAAAATTGTAATAATATTACCATATATAGATATATAATATTATAATATATAGGTACCTACCTATTATATAAAAATATTGAGGATTTCATAATACGTAATACCAACGTGTATCACGTGTATGTTACTTCTACTTACAAACATAAAACATGTTATGCAAATTTATCAGTAGGTAACCTATAATTGTATAACAACTCTTTAATAGGTATAGATAGGTATATAATAATTGGTTTGATTTAATCTTTAAATTATTCTGCGTATGAAGGTACACTAATAACAATTTGGATAGGTAGTCAATTAAAAAAACCATAATAGAAAAAAATTAGTAATTAATATCTTAGAAATATACTTAGCCTCTTAGGAGCTAAGAACACAAATACACAATTATATTTTCGTTAACATGAAAACATTTGAAAACGGCTTAAATAATTTTAACGAACGTCAACGTGAACAATGAGATGGAAAGAAATAGGTACACATAGTACCTAATTATCGGAACTTTTAACTTATTATTTATGTCTGTACTTTTAATATAATTAAATTTAAGGAAAATATTTCAAATATCTGTCCGTGTTAAAATTGAGCAAAAATGTAAATGTTTGGAATTACCTAAAAATAAATATATAATTATAATTTATTCATTTGTTTTCCTTATTATTTGATTGTGATAGATATTTTGCTTTGTGTGTGGCCAATTAAGATCAAACCAAATGTCCCAATTAGGTAGTGTATAAAAATAGCTTAAAAATATTGAAAAATCGTGACCATAATAAATAATGATAACTTGTATTTATATTAAGAATATATCTAATAGCTTAACATTTTTTAACGTAGGAGATGTATAATGTTGTGTATTATATATTTATATTATTAATAAGAAATACTAGAGTTATCATCATATCGAATGATGCAATATGCAATGGTCATTGGTATTTGGTACCTTATAATGGCTAATTGGTAAATATATACTTACCTACCTAATACCTACAAATATATAATGCTCTCGTATTAACTTCTTCTGTAATTTGCGTGATATTATTTGCAGCGTAGACCGTTAAGATTTGGTTCATTATAAAAAGGATATTTGAGTATTAAACGAGTTTGATTAGTTATATTAGTAAGTAATATAACGTACCTGCCTATATACTAAAATACTGAACGAAATAATATTTTACTTGTTTAATTTTAAATATAAGTGTCAATCATTTGTAGTGAATAGTGATTAAAGTCGTTTTGAATAAAATAATATATTATAATCATAAAAAATCTAATTATATTAGGTAGGTAGGTGCCTATCCAACTATACAAGTATACAACTCAAGCATATAATATATAATATTTATATACCTATTTACGTATTTTAATTATTAAATTGTACTATTAATTAATAACTATATTATGTCATATTACTATTTTAGTGTCTTAATTATTATCTTAGATTCATTTAAAGGATCTATGTAAATTTAAATTTTAAACAATTAATTTTTGAAACAAATGAAACTTATTAGGTTTATCGTACATATATATATTTACTTGCATGGATACATGATTAATTCCATTGGTAAATAATAACAATAATATATATTATATAATGATGATTAATAATATTATTTATTAATGAAAATCCAGCATAATTATAATTAGGTAGGGGAAGGCGAGGCAGAGCCGTACTATTAACTTCTAAGCGTTGTAGAACTTACATTTTAAGAATTTGAAATTGGATTGCGCAACTATTTTACAAATATTGTCAACTTCAATAATATTTAAGCATTTTTAAATAAATCTTAACGTGAAAGAAAAAAAAAAACTAAATTTTTAAAGTTCTTAAATATACGATTTTGCCTCATAGGGGGGGGGGGGTAAAACCATATTAGTCTTGGGACAAACCCGTAAAGATGGTTTTATGATCTAAATTAGTAGTCATGGGTGGAAATAATCTACCAAAACGTCGAGGGGGGGTCATCACTTCGGGTTTGGTAAAGGGGGAGTTGGATGAATTCATACCTTAGCTATACCTTACATATAACGGCGGAGACAACAATTAAATAACATACCAATTGACCTAACCAACTGCCCTTAAGGGGAGTACTCCCCTTAATACCAAATGGTCTTTTGGTATATTACAGATTCCAATAATTTTGAAGCTTTTTTCCACGAAAATCTAATTTCGCTGTACAAAAATTAATACGGTATTGCCCTAGAATAGGTGGTTTCAAATTAACAGTAATTAAGTAAAAATTCTAATCAATATATCTCCAAATTATATTATTAAGTAATCTGTACTTGCTTTCTCGTAATTTGACAGCATTTTTTTTACATCAAACAAAATGAAATATAATAATTTTGAATAATAATATATGAAAAAAATAAATAGTGATGACACATATTTTGTGATAATAGGAATTTGAGCGGGAATTTATTAGAAATGAGTTTAAGAGGACGTTATACCCGCATGTGTTGTCTCCATCTTACAAGTGCATCACATAGCAAATTTTACGCTCAGAAAAACAAATGTAGCTCCGTTAATTTAAAAATTAGAGTAAATTGACCTCTTATAAAATCTAAAGGTAAGATCATCTTACCTTTTCAGATTACCTTATCTATGAGTTTTTTATTATGTTTTAATTTTTAAGCAAGTAATGAACATTTTAAAATTTACAAAGAATTTACAATTTTAAAATACTCATAACTCGCGTTAAAATTAAAATATAATAAAAAGCCCACGAGATTGCCTAGATAATAGTCTTACCTTTAAATTTTATAAGAAGTCAATTCGCTCTAATTTTTATAGTAACGGAGCTACACGTGTTCTGCTGAGCGTAAAATTTGCTATGTTACGCACTTGTATGACGGAGACAACATCACATGCGGGTATAACGTCTCTTAATAATAGTTATCGATAACAATTATAAACATAATAAAATTCATGGATAAAATTTAAGCATCGATAATTTTTTTTTGCTTGATTCAATGTTTAGAAAATCTTATCATTGGGTTTTGCCTCTCGTACGGAAAAACCCCGCCTTCCCCTACCTACTGCTACTGTATGCTTCTACTTAGGTAGGTACCTACTTAATTATTAGTGTTATAATTGGTGTATTATAATATTATATAAAAAAAATGTATATTATTAGTCATTACGATGAAATAAGACGTTCAAATCTTCAATATTAATTAATTCGAAGTTTTGTATCTCAGTATATGCGTGTAACCTTCATTTGTTTACTTTTCAATTGCGGGCGTATAGTAGCCTATACACGCAGGTGCAATATATTTATTCCACTTACCTATATGGCTATAATATAACATGCCATTTTATAATTTACTGCAGTATTATACAAAATTATAGACGGACAATCCCTACCTATCCGTTTAAATACCATGTTTTCGTCCTAAAAATTATACAGATAAATACGATAATATACCTACCGGTACGTGTAACTTATTATTTATTATATATTATATGGATATTATTGCGGACGAGATTAATAATAAAATCGTATAGATTACATTTGTGTGACAGGCAGAAGAGTCAGGAACAAACATAAATCGAATATGTGCCTATACCTATTATATGTGTAAGTAAATAAGTTTAATCATATATGCAATAAACAACAATCGCTATGGGTAGGTATATAAGGTAACAGGTGTAGGTATATCGATAGGATTCGCCAATACCTATTGCTAATTTAAACTATTATTTATACTATCAATCTCTAGCATATACTAGGTAATAGGTATATAGTTAGGTACCTACCTAATTCAACTTTACAGTTCCTCATATTGAAATTTTATTAGATAGTTACAAACGTGTCTTAACTCAAAATAATTAGTTCTATAAGAATATTATATCAAAATTAAATATATATATTGCATAGGTACCTACATATTATGTAAGGGATAATTATATATAGGAATTATACCTATGGAATATAAAATAGTAAATTAATATGGATTCAATTTTTCTAAAATATACAACAAAAATATAATAATTATATGTAATGCATTTACCAATGTTTTCCGAACTATCATTATAAAGGCTGTAGAAAGCGGGTCATGTTTTCGTGAATTTAGACCAATAAGCGAAAGAAAAAAAATATACTTCTAGAAGTCCAATTTTAATTTGAAATCGTTCGCTTTTCGAATGTGTTTTGTAGGAAATAAATTTTTTATTTTATTTTTTTTAGTAACACTTCAGTTAATTTGCATTTTGTAAAAGAAGGAAATTTATTTGGTAGGTACCTGCCTACTTTATTAATATAAGAGAATGCAAAAAATCAAAAATCCATTTCCTACAAAACCTAGAAAAGTCAATAAATAGAATTCAAGTATAATGTTTTCCAAATAAAAATCGGGTCTTCAGTACTGAGAGAATTTTTATTTTTTTTTTCGGAATTTTATAGCCACTGAACTACTGATCCTGTATTGGCTGTATAACATTAGTTGAAACTTTTTTGAACTCAAAATATAGAGACATGTGACTCCGCGTATGTATACGCTACGCATTTCCAAGAATCGTAGCTGTAGTTTATTTCTAATTACTTACATCAACTATAGAGTGTTTGGAGAACTCAAGCACACCAATGATCAGTATCACTACACACATCCTTCAGTGTCGGCCTAGCCATGGCCTATGGGCCGCAAACGCAGCCGGGGCACCTTCGTTCAATTTTTTTTTCAGGGTCTCGTTTTTTATTCGTTTGGTGTGTTCCTGAATTATACATATAGGCCATATGGATAAGGGACTCCGCCAAGTATTTATCGAAATATTTAACTGTACGTAATTTTTAGGCACAATTTTTCCTTACTTCAGGGCCCGAGTCCGTTCAGTATGGGGCATTGGGACCCCTTAAAAAGAAACTGATCCATGGGCCTTTGGTGTGCACACTGTACACACAGTCACACAGTATTCACGAAGAATATAAAATATTGCCTGTATCTTACCCCTTAAAAATGGTCCGTTTTCAACAACAATTTATTATTGTGAAACAATTTTGTAATTTTAGAACGGATTTAATGCAAGTCAAATCATCTTTGTTACTCTTACTTTTAAATAAGTTCATGACATTGGCCCATACATTTTTACAAAATTTTTCGTCAAAGATAAAATTACCGATTTTACGAAATTTAAATTAGGAGCGTAATAAGTAATATTACTTGGCATATATTGGCATCTATAGCCTTTTACAATACCTTACATTCGTTTAAACTTTAAATATGCTATAAAACTTGTATTTTTCGTGTTAATATTTAAAATATACAATAATGTAACGTACTTACCTATTGTGCTTATAGAATCAAAAATATGAAAAATAAAAATAGATCATGTGTATCAATATAAGAGGTGATTCTTGGACACACGGACATTTTTAACCAAATTTTTAGAAGGATGCCGTAAAACATACTTAACAATGCATATAAGATATAAATCATAGCTCTACTTACGAGTGTACCTATATATATACGACATCCGTTCACATCCGTTTCGTAAAATGCCAAAATTGATAAAAATGTTATCCATTTTAGTAAACTAAACTAAATATTTTACATATCGAGTAATAAATTTTCACGAAACGCGCTCAGAATTTTAGTATTTGGGAAATTGTTTCTTAATCTATAGGTATACGCCATTACATTAACATAACGTACAACAATATTATACGTATTAAATGATTAAAAGAAAAAAAAATCAACTTGATACAACTCAATTAACACTAATCTTAATAAATAAACTTCAACTAAAAACTATTTATTAAAGTACTGTACAACTAAAAACTATTTATTAAAGTACTATACAACTAAAAAGAACTGATTTTTTTTGTTGTGCGATAATATAGAGTTTCCAAAAGAATAATTTTGATGGTTTAAACATTTTATTATTGGACTTTATTATTAATTATCATATACTTCCATTTTGGTTAACCAAAAGACATTTAGTGTACAGTTTTAAATTTACCTTGGTGTGTGCCCTTTATTTGAATATGAATTCGGATACAATTACGTACCTACACGGCTACACATGACTTCTTATGGAGATTCAATACAGACTGTTTTTTAAGGAGTTCAACATAGGCAATTTTCATAATTCGTGTCGTATAAATGTGTAGCGGAGTGCTCCTAAACGTGCCATAACAAACTATAAGTACATGAATATTCATTTTTTAATTTTTATATTTTCCATGTAATAATCTAATGTACCATGAATATAGTATACCTAAAGGTTGCATCAATCACTTAACAATAGTAACAAATCAATTCTGAACTAATGGTCCCCTAATATGATTTAGTAGCCCATTTAATCATGTTCATTAAATTTGATTGAACTATTTATTATTTGCCAAATTAATACATTTCTCATACAACCTGGCATTAAACAAGTATACTTATGCCAGCTAGAGTGCATATTCATTGAATAGTTAGGTATTAAAATTGAAAAGAATAATCATGGGCCACTAAATTATGTTTAAAAGGTACAATTGACTCTCAATTGGTGTACCAAATGTTTAGTCATTGTTCATGAAACCCAGCTTAGTATATTTTGAATCGATTGGTAAAATTTTTCCATTTTACGGAGTACCTTTATTTAAAAACTTAATACAATGTTTGTAATATTATAAATTGGTTAACTTTAATTCGTAAAATGTAGAATAGAAATATTCAATAATACGAAACATATTATACCTACTACTACCAGCACAAAGTTTGACATGTTTATAAACATAATATGAATACATTTTCAAATCAAAATACTAGATTACAGCAAGGCTGGGCTAGTTAATGATATTTTTTAACTCAGTTAAGATAAGTTAATTATTATTTTTTCAATTAAATTAAAAATTAAGTTAATAGACATTTTTAAGACATTTAAGTTTAAAATTAAGTTGACAAATACCATTAACTTAACTATTAATAAGTTAATAATAAAAAAAAAATGCATTTATGAGGTATTGTTTAATAAAATAAGTGATAAACACTTGAATAGTAATTATCATTCATAAATCATAGGTATATTACTATTCAAACAATCTTTGATAATCATTATTCTACTAATAAAAAATAATTAATAACTAATACTCATTAGTATGAATAGGTATTATGAATTATGAATATAATTTGTGGCCTTGTGGGCTATTGATTTCTTCATACCAGCAAATAATGTTACCCCCATATTAATATTTATAAGTACCTTATTAATACAATATATTAATTTTAACTTTAAATATAAATACAAAGTTCTTTGTAAATATATCTTATTTTTTTCTGATAATATTTTCTATATTCTATATTGTATAATAATTAATATAAACAGAAAACCCATTATAAACAAAATATTTTTTTGGATAATACAAAAATTCAAAATTAACTTGATTGTGAAAAAAAAATACAAGTTGATTTTAAGTTAATATAAAGAAAAATGAGTTAAGTTAAAGTTGAGTTAATTAAAACACCGAACTAGTAAGTTAAGTTAATAAGTTAAAAGCCTTGGATTACAGGAACCAGATTATTATATGGTATTTTCCTTTATAAGATATACATTATACATACATTTTTATCAAGCGCAAAGGTTGTTTCGATGAAAAAATTAATGGGTTTGTAAGGACTTATTATTATATTGATTATAATTGATTTTTCTTTTATCATTGGGTATTACTTATTAAATATCAAATATTAATTAATCGTGTTCAATTGAAATTTTTGATACACTTAAATATAATGAAAAAAAAAAAAATAAAATAAACTTATATTTTTACTATTTTAATCAACTAAGTCTAAAAGAATTTTTATTATGCTACTAATTGAAAATAATACTGTAATCAATCAATTTAACGATAAAATAAAAAAAAAATTGAATATAAAAATAACATAAAACTTAAAACCTAACTAGTTTAAAAACTAATTAGGAACTAAAAATATTCACAAGCTACAATAAAAAATATACTTGTTTAAATATATTTAAATGATGAGAAAAAAAAATGCAACCATATTGTTTATTTGTATACATGTTTTATGTATTTTAACAGATCAGAAACACAATTAATAGTATATTTTCAAAGTACAATAATAACATAGTCTTCAGCAAAATAAAACACAATACTGCAATGTTTAAGTAAAATAAATAATTAATGATATTAGTGATCTATGATTATAAAATAATACATTCATAAAAAAAAAAAAAACAGGGAAGCACAATAAAAGATAATTTCTATGTTAAATAGTTTTTGATTTATCAGTTATTAAAATGTAAATAGAATAAATAATTGTATTCGTTATAAGTTATAACATTAACATTTTTAATTACTTATTAATTACCAACAAAAAAGGTTGACATAAGAACAGTACATAACATTTAACAAATATTTTGATTATTAATGTAGCATGTTTAGTAATACATTGATTAAGACCAAAAATAGACTTAAAATAATATACTTATTTCTATTTTGACTCGATTAGGCAATGATAAAATTAAATTTCTCAAAAAGGAACATAAAATATAAATTATATAAATTTATGAATTTAATAATTTTAGCCATTCGTTGATTATACAATCACAAATTATAATGAATTATCAAAATAAATTTCATTAGATAAAATATTAAAATATATAATATCATAACTCATAAACATATACTGGCTAAATGCCATAAGTCAGTATTAATAATAATTATTATTTAAAAAATATTTAATCAGTCATTTAAAATGCTCATTTTTAATTATTTAAGGAACAATATAAATAGTAAGGCATCAAAATGTATATTTATATTTTAGATGGTAAGGAAATCCAATGTACAAAATAAATAATGGAACTATTTAAAATAAAATTAAAGACAAGGAAGTTAATTCTTATATGGCTATTATACTATTATCAAGTTCAATAGTATATAATTTATACAAATATCAACTAGAAATGTATAATAATTTTATTTTATTCCAGTTATTCCAATTAATTAATAAATCATTTTTATTTGATATTTTAGACACCCATATTCTTAATTAATGTTTGTGATTTGTATAATTCATTTTGTTTATTGTTTTACAATATTATTTTAATGTATACAAATTTAAATAAAAATATTCAATAGTAATTATGTTATATTACTGAAAATACGCGTAGTGCACAATAATAATATATCAGAAATTACTTTTAAAAAACTTAGGGAAATAATTAATTTAAATAATGATATTACCTATAGCGTTATTGGGCTACTTTTATTATAAAATTAATATATATTATATAACATATTGAAATTTATAAAACGGTTTGAAAAAAATTCAAAATTTATCGAGAATTTAGATAATACATATTATCTAGTACATGGCTAAACTTTGATCATATTATAAACTTAAAACAATAAAATAATTTTTCTTTGAAAACAATATTTGACCGAAGTATGGATGTCTTTTGTTGAAATTATTACCTTGTATATTATATATTATAATATGTGGTATAAATTGAAATACATATTTGTACCTTACAAATTGATCAGTAATATAAGTTAGCAACTTAATACGCTGTTGAATTTATTGGACATTATTGAATTGTTTGTTTTTTTAGTTCAATTGTATTGAATAACTGTTATAAAGTAAGCAATTTACAGATAAATTATATGAACAAATTGGTTAAAAACACACTTTCACAAATTCAAATAATACTAATATAAATTTCATAAAATAAATATCTAAGATCATTAGGGACAATATTTTTTTTATAATTCATCTCTAAATATGTAATACCCCTCACTTTCTGGCGAAATAAATGTATAATAATTGTCCAATACTTCATCAAAGCTTAGTACACCATCTTGGTTCTTGTCTGCTTTTAAAATTAAATTTTCTGCTTCACTTTCGGCAATCATGCTGTAAAATTAAATGTACTCTAAGTATTATATATTATCCATTTCATACTAAAATTTTATATGATGTTCTAATTCAAATTTAATTAAATATTTAAAAACTATATTTTAATTTCAAAGATTTTTTTTTTTTTTATAAAAATAACATTTATATGTATTATGTATTGAAAATATTTGCTAATAATGTACTACATAAAAATATATATTTTTATGAAGTAATAAAATGGTTGAGATATAAAACTATAGTAGTATTAAAGTTCTCACTTATTGTTTGGTGATGCCCAATCATGCACTTCCTCTTCATCTAATACTCCATCTTTATTAACATCGAGTTCTTCAATAAACTTAGTTTTTTCTTCCTGAAGCCATTCTTCAGTGTGTTCTGTTCCTAAAATGTATTTAAACAATTTTTATAGAAAGACATTTTCATTTGTTTAATTTAAAAAAAAATTAAACAATATTAAATTAAATTATTTTACTTCTATCTCCTATGAACTCATCAAATGTAATTTTTCCGTCTTTATCAGTGTCAAATCGATTCATTACACCAAGCAATACTACTGGTTGCATGTGTGGGTAATCTTCAGGAGTATAAAAATAACGAAATTCTTCTTTATTTAAATGACCATCCTTATCAACATCAGCGGCCAAAAATAATTGTTTTTCATCTTCTGTCATCTAAATAAAAATCAAAAATGATAATATTTTTAAATTAAAATCAAATATTTATGGTGTTTTTTTTATTTTTATGTTTATGTTTATTAGAAAGTATGAAGACTGGGTGGACATACTAATATCTATTTCGCTCAACACTTGGTGAAACATTATTATTACAAATTTGATCTATTGCTTTATAAATAATTAGCAAAGATTCAAGTAAATTGATTCATTTTTACATTATAGGTTTTTATCAAAATTGAAGTACAACATTTTTATAGTAGGAAATTGGTTTTATGATATTGATGTTTTTATTACTCTGTAAAAATAATAACGATCATTAAAATAATAAATTCTATATTTTACTCAGAACTAAATGAATGTTTGTTTTTTATAGTAAATTGAACGTATCCCATGACAAAAATTATGGTTTCTTTATTCAATTATTTGTAAAACAATTACTTCATCATCAAAATGTTCACTTGAACCATAAGTATCACCAACATATTCCTTCCATGTAATATAGCCGTTTTCATCAAGATCACTAGTTAGAAATTCTGCATCAGATTCTTCAGCTGATAATTTCCTAAAAAAAATATATTTTGGATGAAATATACATAAAATATAAAATGTTGATTTCGTTAAATACAAAGTAAATAGAAATAGAATAAATATTTTTTATTAATTGTTTGTTCTACTTTGAATAAATATTTTAGTACATTTTTGTACTTAAATCATTAAATATAATATTTATAAAAAAAAACGATTAAACTAGAATTAACATATTCTATATATTTTATTACTTGAATCTTTTATTCACGTTCATTTTAAATAAATAATAAAATATTTATTGACATCATAATTGAAGATATTATAAAGGCCTCAATATTAAAGACGTCATATTATTATTGAGGCTTTTGTGTTGTATAAATTATAAGTACTTATTTATTGTTTCAATAATGTGTTTTGCTCATCTATCATGATTTATTATATTATACAACCATTTTTTTTTAGTTATGATATTATATTAATAGGTAATTGAGGTATTATTGAATTGAAAATTGAAAATATTATTTTTTACATATTGTTGAATATTTTCAATAACTCATATAAAATTAAAATATGAAAAACTGAACATATGTAAAATATATTTAGCAAAAATATATCCATAAATTGTGTTGTTTTCATATGTTTATGCTATTCAACTATATATAATTTAAATTATAAAACTACGTAATTATGGTAAAATAACACATGTATACATAAACAATATAGTATAATTAAGAACGCTATGTAACATCCGACGTATTTCACAACTTAACAATGAATACTTCAAACTTGTGAATTTAAAAGTACATGTAATTAACAAAAAATGATTCTATATATAATAGTATGAACAATTTTAAAATATAAATGTTTTACAGAACTTTTGAGTCAAATAGTAATAATAAGTAAAATATCTTTAATAATAATAAAATTGGTATAACTTCATAATTTTGTAAATAAAATAATAGATTGGTTATATCAATTAAAATATGTTAACAACTCCAATATTAAAATAAATGTAATGATGAAACAGAATCAATATGATTTCAACTATAATTTTGGAATAGTAGCCGACTGGTTTTATATTAATATTAATTTTTTTTTTTTTTGGGATATATTTTGTAGTATTTACTTATAAATTAATTTAAAAAAAATATATATAAAACTATCATTAACTATAATTTGAAAAGTGGGGAAAATAAAAGTATCATATACCTGATAAAAAGTTCATAGTATATAGTTTTCATATTATTTAACATTTAGTTAAAGGTAAAAGACGATCTTTAGTTAATAACAAATTTTTTATCTATGAATATCGTTGTGTAAGATTAAAATATTATCTTTATACAAATAATTAAGTACTACATTCATAATTACCGATAAGAATCCAATAATTTTTCTAATAGTTCATTTTTTTCAATTAAGCCATTCTCATTTATATCCATAGTTTTAAGTATACTAGTCATACGTGGTTTTATTTCAGATGGTTCTAAATGTTTTATTTCATCCAATTCTTCCTCGTCACCTTAAAGAAAATTACAAAATCAAATTAATACAATTTCATAGGTAGCTGATGAACATAATATTATTATATTTTAATACATTTTATATAACCTGGCAAAACTAGTCATTGGGATATGGATTTACATAATATATTTATTAAAAAAAAAGGATTAAAGGATAAAAATACATCAGTTGGATACTAAATTTTGTTCAGTATATTAAAGGCTACAATACATTTGGTAGTAGTAAAGATAGAGGGGGCTCATGATTGAGTGATTCCAGAAGTTTAGAATTTTGTAGAATCATATGATGTTTATACAAATTATCATCATACCAATAGTTTTTTTAATATAAATATCAAGTAAGAACATAGGTTGTAGGGAGCCAATGAATGTTTAATTAGTTTATTAAACATTGACTAGTCATCATCAATATTATTAGTAAAGTGAATAATAGCAATCTTGTCTTCGTCAATGTATTTTAGACAGATACCTAAATATCAGGATTTTCGTTTTTAGTTCTTAGCTATATAAAATAGTAAAGTAAAAATATGTCTAATGGATAATAGAAAACAAGTAGCGTGCAGCTTACTTAAGATGCCAGCGTAAGCAGAGTCAGTCCGGTGGTCATGTTCAGATATCGCCCTGCGCCTGGAAATGATTAGGTTTTCTTCGATTTCTTGACCGTCAGTCATGTGATTAACACCGGACATGACAGCTGCTAGCAGCGTCTCAGTGACCGCCATCAGCACGAAAGTAATAGGAAAATAGTTCATCATTGAAAAATAAATTGATTTCGGTCGATTGTCGTTCAGTAGAGGATTTCTGTGTTGGTGGTCGTCGCGCGAAATAACCAGTAATCAGCAGTAACTAGTAACTGGTAATTAACGAGTACTAAATGTACCTATCGGTTATATCAGGTACACTGAGCCCAGAGTCTAGTCAGACCGTCGTCACTCGTCACTCGTCAGTCGTCAGTCGTAACTGATGCGGGTGGTGGTTCAGCAGTTCGGCACTTCGGCGTCGATACACCGAAGGAGTGATAACGCTGTGGGTGATAACGATTGCGAAGGATTACGTGGACTTCAGCGTACCTATTGCGTAATCGTAACATGATAGAAATATTAGCTTAATATTAAGGTAATAGCACAGACTTCTATAGTTCTATAATATATTAATACTACTGTACTATATAGAAATCTGTGGGTATAATAGGTTAGGTACTACTTTAGTATACTTTTTAGTTATTTTACTTACTTTATTATATTAAAAAAAATTTTTTTTTCTAGGAAAAATTTGATATAAAATGAAAGTTTCCTATATCCCTTTATATTCTGATTGCACAATCCAAGTCCCAAGCTTACATTTTACCAATATATGGTATCATTGTATATAATATTTATAATAAATTACCTATAATATTATTTATTATAATATTTATATTTATAAACATTATATTTATAATTAATGATGGTACCTATAATAATTACTTATTATTAGTTATTATTCATTACTTATTGTTAGGCCCGGCTAAGGGGTAGGCGACATACGCCCAAGCCTAGGGCGGCACTTAAGCTGCACTTTAGTAAGAGGGCGGCATTTTCAAAATACTGATAATATTATATTGTTATTTGTTACCAATTGTATGTCTGTATATTATTATATTTTGAACAACACGACATTAGTTATCAGCAGGGCTCTGATTTTGTAGCAAAATAAATCCTTAAAAAAGCATTTTAATATCCAAAAAAATCAAAAAAAGTATTTATTAAATTTAATTCTATAAAAACAAATTTAAATTACCCATTAAATTAAATATTAAAAATGGAATAACCTATATTATAATATTTCCGTGAATCATAAACATATTTTCTTACGATTTTTTTAAATTTAAATTTTAAATTTTCAACTATATTGGTATTTTACACTATAGGTACATTGACAATTACTGATCAAATAAATTATTTGAACGTGCTATAAAAAAATGCAGATATATAATTATATATAAATATATAATTTAGATAATTTCCTCTTTTTCTAAGTCGTAAATAAAATTTTAATTACGGCTATTTTGATAAAATTACAATTTTGACACAATAATAATTAACGATAGTTATTTTACCTGTCATCCATTATTAATTCTGGTTTTATAATTTCTAAGTAGTCGAGGTATAATATTGTAATTAAAAGAAATATATTAAATTTTTTAAAAATTATTTAAAAATGAAGAAAAAAAGCAAAAGAAAGTTTAATTCATTAAAATCAGAACGATTTAAAAACATTTCAAAAAGTCAAAACGTATCTACGAATTACACATTTTGCTTAACTACAGTACTTTGACTATCTTGTATTACTGTAACTATGTAGTTAAGCATGCAAAAACAATGGTGAAGTCAGAATTTGGCGGTCGAACTTAGTTTTAAAGTTATATCTATAATTGAAATTTATAGTATTTTCATATAGGCACACCCGGCATGGCCACTCGCTCGCTTTCGAGTTTTTTCAAGTAAATACTTTTAGTATTTACCTATAATTGATTGTAAATCCTATCATAATATTATTATTAACTACTAAACAAAGAACTAATTATAAGATCAATTTAATCCTATAAAATATGTTCAAAATGATATATCACATAAAGGTTGTAAAATAAAAAAAGTTGGGTAAGTGGATGTCACTCTGCAGTACAGTAGGTGACAAGTGGGTCACGTATATTTGATGATATCATAATTGTGAATAAAGTAATTTATATATAACCTATTTACGTGGAGCCTTGTTTTCAATTTTCAATCCTAAGCTATAAAAGTTGAACATTTTATAAATTTTTAACTACAAAATAATTATTGAATTTTAAATTTGATAAATTTTGTCAAAATTTGAACTTTAAATGCTTATAAAAAAATTGTGCCCATGTTACATTGTCAGTTTTCAATTTTTTTAGTTTTTTTTTCATTAAATATCAATAAAATTTTATTTGTTGGATAATAAAGCGTGAAAATTTAATGCAAGGTTCCTGATATATTGTTACAATAGCAGTTAAAAAATATTGAAAATACATAAGTACAATTTTTCTTTATAAGCATTTAAAGTTCAAATTTTGACAAAATTTAATAATTATTTTGTAGTTAAAAATGTGTAAAATGTTCAACTTTTATAGCTAAGGATTGAAAATTCAAAACGAGGCTCCACGTAAATAGGTTATTTATAAATTATTTTATTCACAATAATATCATCAAATATATACTTGGTAATATCACAGGCTGACTGACGGTTTTCGCTCAGAATCGTTTTTCTTATACAATATGATATTAATATATTATATCATTGAATTTAAATTTAATATCATCCATTACAGTGACCCACTTGTAACCTACTGTATAGCAGAGCGACATCCACTTACCCACATTTTAGATTCTGAGCGAAGCAATGAATTTATTGATTTTACACTGATGTGTGTTTTTTTTAAATTTTTTTTTGTGTCTTTCATCACCTTTAAGCACAGTAAAAGTGCTTGGATTTTCTTCAATAGTAACTTTTCTGATAGGAAAGTGAATCTAGTTGGTACTTTGGGGGGTCAATAGTAAAAAATTTCCAATTAGTTTTCAAAATCGCAGTGAAAAACTAAAGAAAAATTAAGGAAAAACGGGAATTTTCACGCAAAATCTTTTTTCGAGGAAATCGAAATTTTCAAGTATCTACAGTCATACGTTTTTTAATTACAATAAAATAAGAAAATCGTTACATGAGAAACCGAAAGAATATCAAATGTTGTAAAAATATAAATTTCAAACACTCATAAAAATTTAATTTGACTTTCTTGTAGACATTTTTTTTTTGATAAAGGTAGACAAACTTACGGATAATTTTATATTACATTTTCAAATCTTAGATTTAAAAAGAAAGATTTTTATGAATTCTCAACTCAACATAATTTGCTAATTTTCGTGATTTTCCGTATTTTGTCAAGATTTTAACTTTAAATGCTTATAAAAAAAAACTGTGACTAAATATTTTTAATATTTTTCAAACGTCAATGTTACAATATATTAGGAGCGTTGTATCAAATTGTCAAGTATTTTTACTCAACACATAAAGTTTTATTGACATTCATAGAAAAAAAGACTAATAAAATTGGAAACTTAAAATGTTCCTAAACAGTTCAAAACAAATCAAAATATTTTGAAAATGTTATCGTGTATAGAAAATGCAAATATAAACAACCAGTGAAAATTTCATGTATCTCCGTTCATTTGTTTTAGAGTGAAACCAAAAACAAAAATCGATTTTGGTTTCTGGTGCAACTCAAAAACAAATGACCGTAGATACTTAAAAATTTCACTGAATGTTTATATTAGCATTTTCTTTACACGATAAAATTTGAAAATAATTTGACTCTTTTTGAGCTGTTTACGGACATTGTCAGTTTTCAATTTTTTTTGTTTTTTTTTCTACAAATATCAATAACATTTTATTTGTTGGTTAATAGGTACAAGATTATCCATAAGTGTTTAACTTTATAATTGATTTTATTTATCGTCATAGGTGTTGGTAATATTACAAAATAGCATTTTACTGAATTTTAATTCTGATACTTGCATCATCTTTAACACATAAGACCACACATTTATATGTAAATTAAATTTCAAAAATTTAGGTAAATGTTTAGGTACCGGGTACAATTTTTTTTTTAGTTTTAATTCAATCGGTGAAAAATAAATTGATAAATTAAAAGTAATTGATTTTAGTGTTTGTCTGGTTCCAAAAAAAGATGGATAAAAAACGTAAAGGCGGTGCACAAAAACAAAGAGAAAAGAAAAATAAATTACTAATTTCAGAAGCGTCAAAATGCAAAAATTTAGATTCATTTTTTACTTCTTCAAAAATTTTTAATATTGTATCAAATAATTCTCTAGCCTCAGCCAATTCTCATTTAAATCAAAACACCGGGATTATTTCAAATGAAAATTTAAAAAATGTTTCTAGCATAACCGTAGATCAATATTCAAAAAAACAAGCAAGTACTTCAACTTCATCCGACATAAATCTTGATTCTTGATACTGTCGTTGAGCCTATTAAATGTAATACCGAAAATGAAGTATATATTTCTAATTTATCTAAAAATACTGAGAAATCTTATGATAACTCATACATTTTTTTTTGTACTCCATTACCAAATGAAAGAAATCAATTTTTTGAATACCACCCAATTCAGCCATATCAAGGTATGTTACCATTCAACCCTAGGCCAGTTTTTCAACGTAAAGATGGTTCAAATCGTCAATGGTTGACTATTTGTCATGAAAAAAAAACACTTTTTTGTACATGTTACTTAGCGTATGGTGATGTGAAGGAGAAAAACTGTCTTGTTACAGGTGTATCTGAATTTAATCTGAAACATTTGTACTCTACTTTAGAACGACATGAAAATAGTAAACAGCATAAAAATAATATTGAGACTTACTTTTTGAATTTTAATAAAAAAATTTGTAAAAAATCTAATTTTTGTAAAGCAAACATAATTGAAACAGCTTGAAATACAAAAAAATAGGGAAATATTGGAACGAATTATAGAAACTATAAAAATAATAGGAAAAAGAGGATTAAGTTTTCGCGGTAAACGAAACGAAGCTGCATATAGTTTAACGGATGAAACCTTAGACCATGGTACTTTCATTGAAATACTTATACTCTTCGGTAAATTTGATCCCATATTAAAAATCATTTGGATTATGTAGCTTTAAAAAGTAAAAAAGCCCACCAAAAAACAAAACTGGCAGAGGTAGTTTAGTAACATTTTTTTCTAAAACCACCATCAATTTAATTATACAGATAATTTGTCAAATAATGAGACAAAACATTGCTAATGAAATTAAAAGTGCTGGAATGTTTTCTATACAAATTAATACAACACAGGATGTGAAAGTTGAAGTTCAATGCTCAACTATCATCAGGTATCTAACCGACTCGGTTAAAGAAAGACTAATAGGACCTGCGATCGAAGTAAATGTTAATGTACGATTACTGAAATAGCTCTCGGTGATGCGTCGTATGTATGTGGTTAATTCTTTGTTACGCATTGCCTCGAGAATGGCGTACCAAGGGACTGAGTTAATCACGTTTTTGACGTCTAGAGCCAGGACGTCGATTTAAATTTCTTTGACTCAACTATGTCCCTCAATAGCAGCATATCTGCATATCCCTATATAGTATTTTAAGTGGTCTAAAATCTTACAGGTCAAATAGTGTAACCCACAATAAAATTACACTTATGTATTATTTACAACTACATTTTATTTAAATGAATATGGTAATTTATAGTTGTATTATTTAAATAACTATTACATAATGTTGTTATTATTATATAAAAATACTGATAAACATAGAAATGGTTGGTTTTATACTGTTCATAACATATTGACTGACAAAAAACTTAATCGTTGTATAAAGTAAGTGAAAGGGTTTAGAAATATTTTCACCAACCAGTTTAAATTAGGGTTTCATATACCTATGAAGCATAAATGCAATGTATTTAGGTAAAAGTATGAAAAATATAAGTCAAGATAATTCATCTGAGATTCAAAATTTGCTGTTTTGTTTGGTGAGAACAGTGTGGCCTAAGAGGTTCCAATGAAATATGCACTTCTTTGATTAAATAGGTACTTAATAAATGTTGAAGAAAATAAGAAATATATACTGTTAATAATTCTGGATCATTATATTTTGTGGCTTATGTCCGGATCAAAATAAAAATAATCAAGTTCTTTCAGCAATATTTTGGTTCATGAATAAAGTAGCTTTAAATATTAATTCTATTCGTACAACATATTTACAACGTGGACATACTTATAACTTATAAGTTATATTAAGGTTGATTCAGTTCATTCAGAAATAGATTTGAACTTAAAAAAAAAATTGTTTGGGCTCCGTCTGAAGGAAGATGTTTTCGATTTTAATTGAAAATTTTAAAAGTGACCACGTTGGGTGTATATGAAAATATTATGCATTTCAATTAGCTATAACTTCAAAACTAAGTCCGACTGCCAAACACTGGCTTCACTATAGTTTTCAGCATGTTTAAATACTTAGGTAGGTACGTAAAAAAATAAATAGAAATTCGTTATAGGTGCTGCGCGCGGCAGTAAAATGCTGTGTTGTGATTTGTGAGTATGCGTATAAACGTAAAATATCAAACTTTGGAAGGATATAACTTCTAAAATAATGATTTCTGCAAATATTGCACCATCGTTCTTATTTCGTTGAAATATGTAATTAAATTTTAAAAATTTAAAAAAAAATGCTGGTTAGTTAAAGTAAATTTGTTCCAAAATTATATTTTATAATAAGATATTCAGATATTCTATTGTGGGTTACAGTAATTGGTAGGTACTATTTAATTATTTTATGTCAATTACTGCATCCATCACTGACTAAATTTATCAAGCCACAATGATTCATACTATTATAGGCCAAGTAGTGTAACCAACTAGGTATTTCACTTTGGCGTAACATAACAATATATCATATTGGATTTAGTTTGGTAAGTATGACATTGATTTTTAGATATACTATTTTAGTGTAATAGGTATTATTTTATTTTTTGTTAGTAGTATGAAAGTAGGCAATAGCGCAGAGGATAGAATGTTATGCGGTAAAACCCATAATCCCCTAAAATGGACGAAATTTGTCTTAACATTTTTAATTTTAATCTTTTTACAAGGGAAAATAATTTTTTTGTCAAAACCACGGACTAAGAATATCTTCTTGGTTCATGGTCAAAATATTTACAACTAAAAACTATGGTTAAGATAACTCCACAGGGGACGCAGTGGCATTCCCCGTATGTACAACTATGAGATTTATATAATAATATAAATTACATATGTGGAAAATATTATGTTATAATATATTGTACCAACATTATGAATGATACTTGTACCGAATTAAAATAGGTGGATAATCATTTACAAAAATCTTGAAATTATAAAAGAATGAAAAAATATTAGACACACATTTTTATTTAAGTAAACATAGATATACAAGTATATAATAATAGATTTATAGATGCATTTTTTTGTAAGAGATAAAAATAGTAGCTTTTATATATCATCGCAGGTTGATTTGTGCTGGATTGCATAAACAATTTATTAAATTTAATGGTTCACTAAAAATTTAATGGACCAATCACGGGCCACTAAATCTTGTTAAAGGAACCATTAGCTCACTATTGATTCATTAAATGTTTTATGTAATCCAGCATTAATGATTTAAATATTATTACTACTGTGGGCTATGGTTGTATACATACATTTTATAATTTGTATGATTCAACAAAACAAATAAAACATTTTTAACAAGCTAGAACAATATTATCACACAGAAGACATTGCTTTCAGTAAGTAGTAATCTACTCTTTTTTGGTCACACATACTGCTTGTCCTGGCAAATGTAATAGTTAAGTGCAATATTATTTTTATATTTAAGACTAGAATAACACACAGGCTGAGATGGCCGAAATTTGTTAGTCCTTTGAATGTTCACTATTCACTTTAACCAATGTCTCCTATATTTTAAATTATTAATAACAATTTATTTAGGTTCCATTATGAATGATTAAATTAAATTAAATTAAATCAATAGGTAAGACTTATCTTAAGTTAAGACAAATTGCCTAACATATATCTTAATAATACATAATATAATATAATAAAATTAATACATGATCAATAGGTAATGACCTTATTATTATAAAGAAACATCAAATAACATAAACCTAATATAAATTAACAATGTGCCTATTTCAATAATACGTCATATTATAATTGAAACCTCTCATATTATAATATCTGAATATTGAAATATTAATTAGTGGATTTTTAAAAACTATCTTGAAGTGATTAGGCTTTTATTCTTTATATTTTTAATAGTTTTACAGTTGTCCAAATATATTGGTATAGAAATTTTTACAGTAAGTATAAACTTGCACATACAATTAAATATTTTCAGCTGGATCCATACATATTTTGTTCATTAAATAATACATAGTTGCAAATAAAATGTTATACCTAAATAATTGTTGTACAAATATCCTGAGTAATATTATGTAAGTACAATTAATTATCCCATATTATTGTGTACCTATTTATCAACAATTAATTGCAATAAGTACCCAACTTTATGACATCACTCAGTAATTCGTTTTTTTGGTTGTTAGATTTTAAATATGTATCATAAAATGTGTTTTAATAAATTCCCAATACCAACACAGCTAATACTACGTCATTACTATAAGACACAAAATTATACTAACATTTAAAATTAGTCTTATATAATAAATTATAATCAAAATCCTCTTATCCACTTTTCAGAGACATTACCAGAACGGCAGAACTCACCCATGACATGCAATGTGCATGTTAGGCAGGAAGATAGTAAAATAATGGGATTTTCTAAAAAAATCTCACATTTGATTTACCTGATTTATTACAGTATCTCAATCGCAATTGTAAGATTGCCATTTTTACAACAATAATTACAGTGTATATTTGTTATTTTGGTACCTACATAGGTAATAAAATAGAAACAAATTCAAGAAATGTAAAAAAGAAGTTGAAAGCGCATTATATAATTAAAAATGTGTAATCAGTTTCACATTTCAATTTATTTAAGTAGGTATTTTGCTTTGAAGTAACTCAAATTTACTTTTATTCACTTCTTCATCAAACTATTGATAGCTCTTAGTGTTTTCTAAGTATAAATGCATTGATCCTTTAAGTGTACTCAATTAATGTGTAATTGAAACAGTATAATATACAAATATAAATTAAATGGGATAGCATAAAAACACAATACAATTAGCAACGATGATAAAATATTAATAACTAACAGATAGAATGTAATATGTGCCTATTTTATTTTTAAGTTAAATGAGTGAGTGGTATAATAATCCAAGGAATTTATAGGGGCGTATTCAAGAGGGGGATATGGGGGTCAGATCCCAAATAGTATAAATAATCTTTTTTGGAAAAATCCTAAAAATATAACACTGTTGTTCATGTTCATAAAAAAAATGTAGTTATATCATTATGTCTTTACACTTATAATACATAGATGCAATTCACAAATTTTCTATAATTATGAAGACATAAATAAAAAGTACAATTAAACCAGGTCCAAACAATAATAGAAAAACGCTAATATCATGGTACTGTAAATAAGAGAAGACAGTAAGACCACAGTGAAGACAATATTATGATAATTTCTGTCATATGAACCATGGATGTATTAAATATATATTAACATAATATAATATATGTATAATATATATAAGACTACGTTTTATTATTTATTTATTTTATGAAATTATAATTGTAATGTATAATAGATAATTGTTTACCTAATAAACTCGACAATCATTCCATAAATTATTAATACTTTAAATAGGTTCAAATTGTATAATATAACTGCTTATAAACATATGTGTGACTAGACCTTTAAATTTGGGTGGCTTGGGTCTCAACTAAAATATTTTTTCATACACTTAAATCTTTTTATGTTCTTACCACTGATCTGACCCTCCCCCTTACAAACCTTAAAAATCAACATAATAATGTTCATTGGTTAAAAAATAATAAAATAAAACTAAATAACGAAGTGCCTGAATTTAGTGACGAGTAGAAGAGTTATATGGACGAGTTATGCGTCCCTCTGAGGTTTCTTCTTCGGGACCATAAACGTAATTCATTAGAGGACTTATACCTCCAGTGGTATCAACTAATTCATGTATACTCATCCTAAAAATGTCCGGTTCATCAACAAGAGCGTCTGTATTGAAATCAGCATTTCCGTACATCGGGAGCCGGGGTGGTATGACAGCATCGGCCTGCTGTTGTGCATACATTAATCCGGAACGACCATTTCTGCTTAATCTATGAGTCACTCGTTGAGGTCTTTCGACTGAAATATAAATATTATTTATTTATTTATTATTAAATCTAATTAGATTAGGTAGATAATGCTTGGTATTACTTATCATATTATTGCGGTCTTTTATTGCTACTTCACGCTTATCTTTAATTTCCTTCGGCAAATGTTCAACAATCTTCTCAATGAAGCTTTCTAAAGTCAAACAATATGATTTTGATTTAACTTCCACACGACAAATTGGACATGCTACGACACGGTCTGTCCAAATGAAAATGCACGATTCACAAAACGTGTGTGAACAGTTAAGCACAGTCGGCTGGAAAATAAATAAATATTATTCTTAATTTAAGAAGAGTTTTAAAACTGTGAACTGGAACTCTGTTTATATATTCTTTAGATTCTTTTTCGTTATAGTATGAAATACTTATAAGAAACCTTGTTTTCAATTTTCAATTCTTAAGCATAAAAGTAGAACATTTTATACATTTTTAATTACAATATAATTTGCAAATTTTATTTTTGTGACAAATGAATATTGTCAAAAATTTAACTTCAGACGCTTATAAAAAATATTATGGATTTACGCTTAACTTCTTTTTTAATCTCCACTAACAAGTAATAACAATTTATGAGGAACCTTGTGTTAATTTTTCAAGTTTTTTCACTGAGCTAAAAATCTTCTATCGACAATAATTTAAAAATACTAATAAAAATCAAAATTTTCTCATGCCTGTAAATAAGTCAGAAAGAGTCAAAATATTAAAAAAATTATGTGGTGTATAGAAAATGTTAATATAAACATTCAGTGAAAGTTAAATGTATCTACAGTTTTTTTTTAGAGTTACACTAAAAACCAAAATCTTTTTTTCTGATATTTTTGAAAACTTCTAAAAATGTTCAAATATATCAACTAGATTCACTTTCCCTATCAGAAAATTTACTTAAGTTGACTATCGAAGCATTATTTCGACTACGTTTTATGTAGACACACACAACAAATAAAAAAAAACTCATCTTTGTAAAATAAATACATTCATCAAAATCTCAGAATCTAGAACATTAAATAAATACCTAACTAAGTTATTACTTATTATTATATATACTGTTCAGTTTTCAATAGTGTTATAGAAGTCAAACTATAATTATAGGTACTGTTGAATCTAACTCCTTGGATATTTATATCGTAAAAATTAAAAAATTCTTATTAAATAATTGCTGAAAATTATAATTTATATAATTATAGATAGTACCTTAATAAAGATTTCAAAACAGATATTGCACAGTAAATTACTGTCAATAGCAGACAATAAAATATCATCCCACACAGAACCATGATTTTCAGTACTTTCTTTCATCTTTTTTTGATAAAGTGCACGAAAATTACTCGCCGTCTCTTTTTCGCTATTGCCATTTCCTGTTTTCATTGCCACAGAAAGTTCGTTCGCCACCATTTCCATTGCTTTTTTAGAATTGTCAGGTTGTTTTAATATTGGTCTAAAATTAACACGATTTTATTAAAAATTAAAATAACATCATAAACAAATTAGTTAAAATTGAAAGAACATACCTCATGGATGTTTCAAGCTGTAATTGACGAACTTGTGTTTGTACTTGCATGGTTAAGGCATTAGTACTATTGGTACTAGTACTAGTATTTTGAGACGGGCTTGCACAAAGATCTTGTTCTTGTACTTGTGCAATTAAGGCGTTAGTACTATTGGTACTAGTACTTTGAGCTGGGCTTGCACAATGATCATGTACTTCTAGTTGTGCACTTAAGGTATTATTAGTAAGATTGGTAGCAGTATGTTGATTTTGCATTTGCCTTTTGCGGTGATAATCTTGTCGTAATGTTCAACAAACTTTCTTATGTAATTGGTATGTCTTGGATCACCTTGAGCAACTTTTGCAAGTTGTTTGGCAAATAATATCCCTAAGAGGAAAGAACTAAAAATTAGTTCCTACTTTTTATAAATAAGTTCCTACCTATATACCAAAATCCAAAATCTTTTCAATAAACATAATTAGAATTTCAAAAATAATAATCTCATACAGTTATTGAGGTTTCTTAATATATTCCTAGCGATTACTAAGCTAGGTAGTAATATTTGCATTTGTTTATGAACGTGATTACCGATGACATTTTAAAAATATGTTAGTCATTTTTATGTTTACAATATTTTTAGTTATTATAAAATATTGTTATAATTATTGTTTCGTATTTAAGTATTTTATAAGATATAACCTAATAATTATATCCACACTCAATGGCGTATACCCGATACTAAAAAACTGTATTAGACGGTACATGCCTGGTTGGCGGGATAGAATGGCACTACGGCCTTGAGAATATTACACAGATTTCTATATAGGTAGTAGTATTGTAGAAGTTTGTGGAATATTTAAATATTAGTGCTCATATTGGATAATAGAATTAGTGATCCAAAATCATGAAGCCAACATAACGAAGAGAAAAACAACGTACGGCAAGAAAGAAGTCTGAGAGGAGAAACGTCGTTTCTCTCTCCGTTGTGTTGGCATCAAGCCAGAATCTTTTTGGACACGTCGCTACTGCGCATGTGCCCTGTGTTACGGCCCGTCGTGGAACGTGTGAACTACTCGTCGCTCAGACTGACTGTCTATAAGTATGAGATCTATGACGCACGCACGCACTCACACACACACACACACACACACACACACACACACACACACACACACACACATACACGTATGGGAGGGGGGCGGCAGCGGCAACCCTAGGCTTTTTCCCATTTGTAATGTTTGCTACGTATTGATATAAAATAAATTAAAAATACAATATAATAAAGGTTTACTTGAAGTCCTCTGAACCGCTTCTATCCTAGCAGCATCAATAAGATATTGGTCCCGATGAGTTCTCGCTGCATGCGAATTCCAACACAGATCGCCGTACAGGCATTCACCTCGCAAATAAAACTCACAAATCCTTAATGACATTATGATCGCGGTCAATATATTGTACTATTTAGACGATTTAGAATGGATAATAATATATATAATATAGTCCGGAGTCAAATTGTGGATGTCCAACAATCGCCGGTCGACTATATGAATATTTTACAGTATTAATGTTGCTATTAGTAATTTATATTATAAATCTACGGTAACGCACAAGCAAAAACCCAAGTACTACACTACTGTTTCCATTGTCTGATGAATCAATGAATGACGGAATCACGAATGTCAGACCAGGCCGGGTGAGTACTGACTACTGAGTGCAGAGTGCCGCCGATCCAGAGATGTCCCATATCCATTGTCCCCGACCCCCGTTTTTCTTGCGCCACCCTTTTACAGCGCTACCACCATAATTCATTCCCTCCACCGTTAAACCCCGACCAGCTAACCCACTGGATTTTAATAGACCTATTTTGTTTAGATTTTGCTTTCTATATTATAATAATATTATGTGTAGTATTGAGTACAGGGTTTGGACTGTTTGGAGGATGCAACAACACCATTTCAATAAATCCAATATGCTCTTAAAAATACGTACTAATAATAAATTAAAAATGAATAGATTCTAAAATATTATGGAATATTTTTTGTACATAATAATTCATAACACATTAACATAGATGGTATTATTTTGAAATGGTTTTCAAGCTTTGAGTATTTTAAAATTGTAAATATTGTTTGTACATATTAAAATACTTATAACTCGCGAACTAACGGACCTAAACATGACCTGCTAAGTGTACAATTTGTTGCACCTGTAAGACAGAGACAATAAATGTCTGTGTAACGTTCTCATAAACATAACTCGGGTAAACAAACATATAAACACAGTTTGGTGTGCGGGCTTTTTCATGTTTTTTTGGTGGTTCGTATCAGATCATAGGCAAAAAAGAAGCCGATCAGCTGATCGTGATGGACGTTTGCGGCGAACAGAATGTGAGCGCTTAATAAGTTTTCGAAATAAAACTAATAAAATGGATTGTTTGGAAATTCAAAATACAATTAAGTACAATTATTGATTTACTACTTACGTCCGTTCCGATGCTACCGGTGGCTTGTATACAGATGGCGTTGTATAACCTCTCGGTCCCTATTGCGACCCCTCCCCGCACTTATCTCTTGTACATACGTTCGTGGGTACTGCTCGTTTCCAGTCACAGACTTCTAAAATACACGATATAGAATACTACATTCTATATTATAGAAATTGTTCTATGATAGTAGGCAACTTAAAATCAGTGATAGTCATAGATCTCTAAAAATATGATAGACCTTATGGCTTATACTAATCAATGTGATGCAGTGACGGAAAATTGTGTTAGAGTGATGTATTATTTTAGGTAATACGCGGTTAATATAACGAAAACGTTGAAATGAAAAAGACTTAACACAAGTTTATTCATAATTCGTTAAATATGTTTGAAAATTGTAAGAAATATTCATGAATTATAATATTATTATAATACGATGATTACGTAATTATATTGTTTTCATTTTCAACAACTATGCCAAATATGGCGTGGTCTACGCAAATGCGCATAAGTTTAGAACAATACGATCAGCGTCACCAGAAGGCGGAACTACCACCATGCTCCATTCTTAGCTAGTAGTTCCCAAACTTTTTTGTCGGTCTTTTGTTTTTTACGCCCTTTTTGAACTAAGGTTATCTAAGGCCGCCCTTTCCAAGTCATAGCATGACTAATCATAAGAAATAGAAACAAATTGTAATGAGTGATATGACAATATGTATTTAATTAAAATTATGCATAATTTATACATTTTTATTTACATAATCGTTATTGTTTCCATTGCCACCATTGTCGGGTTTTCAAATATAGTTTTGGACCATACAAAATTCTTAAGAAGCACGGCGCCCCTGTAAAGACTAAGTACGCTGCGTACACTTTGGAAAATAGACTCTTTTTAGTATAACCGTTGATTATATAATATTAAACGCAATACAAACCGATACACCAAACTTAGTGGTTGCATCTTATTTCTGGTCGCAACATTTTCGTATAGCAAGGGTTATCTGTGTATTATTTTAATCTACAGACTACAACAGGTGTGACTTTTATAATTTTATCGAGTGATTCTCAGTGACTCGCCTGCGGAGCTGGTTTAAATAATGAAAGAGGTATTTTTTTGATTTTGTCATACCCAAACTGGTACTGAATGTCCAAACTCCAAATGCCTAGGGTAGAGATAGGAGATACAGTTTGAACTTCACTTACTACGCACACAAGCCACATGCACACACACAGAAAATTGCCTATATTGATCTCCTTAAAAACGATCGGTTTTTTGTTTTTCTCCTTATCATTTGGTATAGGCAATTAATATACAGAGCCATGGTTGCCTATTTGAAATATTGCCTATTGGTTATTTGAAATATTGCCTATTGGCTGTTTGAAATCACCATTGACAATTTATTATGAAATATTACTATAATAATTTATAATATTATATATTTATATATTATACTATATTTTTATAATTCATACGTTTTGTGAATATTGTGAGTTGGGTTGCATATTGACGTTTTTGTCATTTCAACTTTAAAATATTATAATATTATTGTTATCGATATCTGATAATAAACACGGAGATATAGATACCACGATCACGGATAATATCTTCTCTACATCGTGATAGTTCATAATCCGTGATAATAAATGACTATAATATTATTTTGTCACGGCAAGACGTGCATTAATTATTGTACTGTGGTGCAGTTATAATGCTACTTTTTACTGCGGTAAATTCGTCTACCGCGTTCCCGCCCCGTCACCTGCAAGTACGGCTAAAGAATTTCATTCTGTGGTACGAGCCCAACGACGACAATGACGATGACCCTTCATATGCGTGTAGCGACGGCGGCGGCGAAGTTTCGTGATCCAGACCGGCTGCCAAATCCGTCGTATGACCCGACTTGACCGGATCTGCCTACGAACGTGAAATCGGCCTACCGATGGAGACACCCGCACGCGTATGCATTCTACTGTTTCCATTGGTACTAAACGTGTTTCGGGACTCGCGGTCTTCAGCTAGCATTCGACATCCCGACACCGCGGTACCGTCGCTTACGGCCCACTGGCCGCGGCCACGGGACACGTGCCGCCGCCGACCAGTGTCGGCCGTCCTACGAGCCTCGGTCTTCGACCTGCTCTCGCCGTCATCCTCCGCCGCCGCCGCCATCGACAACGCCGAAGGCCGAAGTAGGTGCAGTAGCCGCTTAGTCAGTCAGCACTTCATTTATCATTCGTCTCCCACTCACGCTGCACAGCTGTCGCCGTTCCGCTGAGTTCACTCACCACTATAGTGTCAGTCTTTCAAGTCTCAACAACTTCGAGTCCGAACCGCATCCTAACCGTTCAACGATATGAGCCAGGCAAGAGAATTCGGATGGCGCTTGCTTGCCGCTGAGACGATTTTCCACTCATACGACTCGTCTAAGGTGAGTGAAAAAACGACCGTTTACTAGAACGGCACCCTGTACCAAAGCCATTTTGCTTGCCCATTCTGGTGCTGCGCTTTTCTGTTGCTCTGATCATTGCTAGGTAGTCATGGGTCCTCTATGGTTCATCACCTGGGTGGAGACTGATCATTGGTTTATTTAGATTTGTTGGTTTTATTTTGTTCCCCTACACACGAGTCAGCCCTGCTGGGTCAACTAATCGGAGGTTCGGAGATCAATATCCCGCATCATTACAACGTTGTACCTTCTCGTTTCCATTGTATCCATGTTCCGTAACAGACTGATTGATGTTTATTTCTTATTAAATCACTTCATAATGACATATACTCCTGAGCTAAATAGGTAAATTACCTATACTTAAATACCTAACTACTCAACAAATAAATTTTAAACCATTCTTCTTGATGGCGGATGTACAATGATAATTTTTACATTTTTCTTACTATTGTATTTTTACGAATATTTATATATAATTTATTTTTATAGTATGGAGCACCAAGTGTGATCAGATTTGATGAACCTGTGAACGTTCGTGAAATCAATATTCTTTCACCATCTATGTATATGCGCACTTCAAGCGGAGGATTCCTTATTGGGTAAACAATGTATTCTTAATATTAACAATGACTAGTTGAGTGGCTGATTGCTTTATTATGTGTATCATAGCCCACAAGTATAGTTTAACAGCTAAAATATTATCAACCATTATTTATTCTTATAATATTACATTTTTTAATTTCAGAGGAACTGATCCTATAAAATTTCCGGTTACATTTCATTGTAACAATGTAGATGA
This sequence comes from Sitobion miscanthi, assembly GCA_008086715.1. Lineage (NCBI taxonomy): Eukaryota > Metazoa > Arthropoda > Insecta > Hemiptera > Aphididae > Sitobion > Sitobion miscanthi. The sequence continues at coordinate 12,423,043 of CM017803.1, read as the reverse complement.
AGACACTGCTTCAGCGAATGTGAAGTTGGGTGAGCTCAACTATGAGGAAGATGCATCTATGACATTGAGGTGTGACAATGAGGTAATTAAAGTATAAGAGGAACTTAAATTTTTTTTTAAATTTAACTTTTCTTGTAGATATGGACAAATAGATTGATTGTGTTTGCAAAATATTCAACATTAACCATTGTCGTGTATGGAACATCAAAGAATTATAATGCTAAGGAACACTTGAAAAATCTCTCACCTATTCAACGTATGGGCGCTAAGTATGCAGATGAAACATATGCATTTGTTCGAAACTTTCCAAGTGAATCCAAATTATAAAATTTATAAAATACTTTTTAAAAAACTCATTTCTTAATTTCAATACCATTACTGATAATTGTATTTTATAATTTTTCACTTTTTTTTTAGTAATTCATAAATAAATATTAGGACAGAGGAGTTATTAAAATAAGGTATTTTTTTGGTGTTTACAGTTTATAATATTTAGTTTTACATATTATTGTCATAATTTTTCATAAAAGTACATTTTTAGTTATCTAAAATTATTAGGGATTTTTTTATATAATTTTATAATGATTATTGATGTAATTTATTAGTATAACTAGTATTTACTTTTAACTCTTTGGTATCTGGGATGTTTAAATGTTTATTATTTGTGTTATCGCAAAATATGAACTTTATATTTGATTCATAATTATACATATTTTGTTATGAGTATTATTGGTTTGTTAGTTGACTTAACATTATAAGAATATTATATTTTATTTACACACATTTAAAAAAGTTTAATATGTATTACTTAACAAAGTTAAAATATTTCATTATTTATATAATTAAGTTATTGGTACTCAAAACAATTATGACTAATCTTGGTAAGATAATTAAGATCTATAACTTAATAATATCACCCAATATGTGTTTTAAAATGTCTTTATAAATTCCAAATATTGATTTAATTGTAAAAATGCTATTAAAATTCTATAAAATCATTTATTATTTTAATTAATTTAATCTGTAAATGGTTTAAATGTTAAATCTCAACCCAAATGTTATTATGTAACTAAATGTTTTTTCTACCCAATTGTATTCTTTCCAATTTGCAATTTCTTATTTAATTATACATGATCAATTTTATCCAAATAATGTTGGTGATCTAAAATCTAAAACTATTTGTAACATCATGCATTTCAATGTACTAACAATGTCTTAACATTACTAAAAATAAAAGTATATTTTCCACTAAAATGCTGTACAGTTATTTATACTTTTTTATTTATCATTATACATTTACCTAACCATTATTCACATTATTCAGTGTAGGTATATTGTGTATTATGGTATATCACTAGCTAAACCTTGTCAAATATATATAATTTATAAATGTTTGTAACTTACAATACAATTAATACTGACATCTAGAACACGTTTTAATAAATTAATATAAAATTGGTAATTATTTTTTTTAAACTTAATTTTCAAATTTGAATTATTTTAAACAAACTGTTATTTTCATTTTTCTTATAAAGCATTATCTATTTCATTTGGTCATTTGAAATTCTCCTTGTTTAAGTTTACCTATGTGCTTTAATTTAGAATATTTTTTAATAATACTGGATGCTAAAGAGAAATATATTATAAAATATATTCTTTGAAAGGGTTTGAGATAACTAAATGTAACTATAATTTATATACTTTTCAATAATTTATATAAAAGGGATTTAATGATTTTGAAAAATAACTATTTATATATTTGTTCAAATAAAAAAGTGCATAAAATTATATTATACATAAATATTACACACATGACAAAAAAAATAAATATTTCTTTAGTATTTGGTCCCAAGCGTCTTAGTCATGTTAAACATTATAAGTTTTTTTTTATTGATATTTTTGAAATATATACAATCTTTTAAACAGCTGCTGTTGCAATAAGTATACAAACGTAGAAAAAAATATAAGTAGGTACATGATAATATGCATACTTGAGGGAAAAAGTTACCCCATAACGGACTTAACGGCTAACACTCAGATTTGTTTAAATATTTATTAAAAATTATTATTTTGTTTGACAAATTCAATTATTTCGTTTTTAGCTGTAATTGGTGGAGAGGATTATATTGAATATTCACACGTAAAATAATTATTTTTTTATTTGTTGTAATTCAAAAACGAAAACCGTAGATACATGATTTTTTCACCAAATGTTTATTATTATTTATTAGTATCTAATATCTATGCATTGTACAGCTAAAATATTTTTGATGTTTTTGAACTATTTGTAGACATTTAAAATTTTTTTAGTTTTTTGTTATTAATATCGATAAAAAACATTTTCACTCAGTCAAACAACTTGAAAATATTATTCAAATTTGCTCTTAAGTTATTGTAATATCAAATTGAAAATATTAAATATACATAAGCACATTTTTTTTTATAAGCCTCAAAAGAAAATGTTAACAAAATTCTTTAAAATCACGATAATTTTTAAATTCATTTGTAGTTAAAAAATTATAAAATGTTTAATTTTTGTAGCTAAGGATTTAAAATTTAAAACAAGGTTTCTTATAAGTAATTCATATTCTAAATCTAAAAACAATATATATAACAGTTTTAACTTAAAAATAGTTTTTTTTTCAATAGTTATTTTATGTTAAAATTTGGACGAAATTATATATTGAAACAAAGAATAATGATTTTAGTTATTTTTTTGTAATTTAAAAATATTGTTCGTGGATACTTGAAAGCGGGATAGGCACTTATTACCTAAAAAGAAATGGTCGAATTGGGTTCAAAAAAGGTCGACCATTGCACTCGGGTAAAAAGCAGGCAGTGGTCAAACTGCACTTGTTCAAAAAAAAGAGTTATAATTTAAAACGTTCACGTTTATTATTATAATTATATTTGACGATTTAAAAAAAGAATTAAAATAGGTAAGTGGATGTCACTCTGATTTACAGTAGGTCACAAGTAGGTCACTGTAATGGATGGTGTTAAATTTGAATTCAATGATATAATATCATTGTATAAGAAAAACGATTCTGAGCGAAAACGGTCAGTCAGCCTTTGATATTACCAAGTATATTTGATGATATTATTGTGAATAAAGTAATTTATATATAACCTATTTACTTTAAATTTTCAATCCTTAGCTATAAAAGTTAAGCATTTTATAAATTTTTAACTACAAAATAATTTTTAAATTTTAAATTTGATATATTTTGTCAAAATTTGAACTTTACATGCTTATAAAAAATAATTGTGCCTATGAATTTTTAATATTTCTCAACTACTATTGTAAAAATATATCAGGAGCCTTTCATTAATTTTTCACGTTTTATTATCCAACAAATAAAATTTTATTAAAATTTATAGAAAAAAAAAACATAAAAATTGAAAACTGATAATGTCCGTAAACAGTTCAAAAAGAGTCAAATTATTCTCAACATTTTATAGTGTGTAGAAAATGCTAATATGAACATTCAGTGAAATTTGCAAGTATCTACAGTCATACGTTTTTTAATTACAACAAAATAAGAAAATCGTTAAATGAGAAATCGATTTTTTTAGGTTTAAAAAGAAATATTCAACTCAAAATAATATGCTAATTTTCATGATTTTTCGATATTTTGTCAAGATTTGAACTTTAAATGCTTATAAAAAAACTGTGACTAAATATTTGTAATATTTTTCAAACGTCATTGTTACAATATATTAGGAGCGTTGTATCAAATTTTCAAGTTGTTTTACTCAACACATAAAGTTTTATTGACGTTCATAGAAAAAAAGACTAATAAAATTGGAAACTTAAAATGTTCCTAAACAGTTCAAAGCAAATTAAAATATTTTGAAAATGGTATCGTGTATAGAAAATACAACTAAAAACAACCAGTGAAAATTTCATGTATCGACGTTCATTTGTTTTTTAGTGACACCAAAAACCAAAATCGAATTTGTGGAAAACCAATTTTGCGTAAAAAGTCCCATTTTTCCTTAATTTTTATATTGTTTTTCTCGGCATTTTTGAAAACTATTGGGAATTTTAAAATTTGAACTCCCAAAGTACCAACTAGATTCACTTTCCTATTAGAAAAGTTACTGTTGAAGAAAACCCAAGCACTTTTACTGTCCTAAAAGGTGAATACAAACACAAAAAAAATTTTAAAAAAAGCACACATCATTGTAAAATCAATACATTCATCGCTTCGCTTAGAATCTAAAATAGTGGAAAATAGAAATGTTTAAGTAAAATTCGAAGCATTATTTCAACTACTTATCGTTTTTTACTACGCCAACGATTAAAATCATTGTTAGTCTTAAGTCTGTAAGTGGGAAGGGAAATGAATGTTTTATAAACGTTTAACCCATTCAAATACATGATATTTTTGTTGGAATACATATTTTTAGCCCAAGTGTAGTTCGACCACTACCTATTTACCTACTTTTTACCCGTGTGCAGTTTGACCATTACCTTTTTTAAACCCTAGTGCGATTTGACCATAAAAGACCTTGAAAGTTTTCAAGCATATTATTATAATTTATACATGTAATAAATTGTTTTATGCAAAAATTGGCAGTGACAGATCGTTTATGCTCAGAATCATATTTTTTATATAATATGTACCTAGTATATATATTATACAATGATATAATATCTGTGGATTTAAATTGAACAGGCTCATTACAGTGACCCACTCGATACCTACTGTACAACAGAGTGATCTCACTTGCCCATCCTTATGACTTCGTCTTTACTTTTTTTGGATAAACATGTACATTACTTACATTTTGATAGGTCCCTGAAAACTTCCTAAATTTCTTAAATGGCCATCCAAAAATATTAATTGGTTATTCCTGGTATATATAGAAATACCTATATTATGAAGAAAAATTCATTTTTCAAGATTTTATTTAGTTGTATTTTTCTAAATACCTACCTATCTATAAATAAACATTTTTATTTTCATAAGTATAATATTATTTATCATGTTTTTATAAAAATATTTTTATTTCAAAACTCATATTATCCATCAACAAACGTGTAATACATTTTTTTTAGCACATTTTAAGTTCATATAAATAATAAAATATACACGATATTATGAATTTCTCTGCTGGATACTGCTAGGTCCTATAAAGTTCCTATATAGTTTATTAATTTACGTAAAGAAACGCCCAATGTTATTGTTTTTGTATAAACATTACGGATTACAATGTGCGATTGAAATGAATTAAGTTCCTATATTTTTAAGTAATCAATTCTCAAAGGTTACCTACCTATGTATTTTTCGAACAAAAAATATACCAACCTATACCTAAGTATTATGTTATCTTATATTATATACCTGCGTTGTACGACGCCACGGCCTTCTTACCGGCTACGCGTGTCCAATGAAAGGAAAAACTCGTTTTGACAGTTTAATGATTCAGTCGTATCTAATATTGGTAGGCGCGGTGCAGTTGCGACGTCTATATAATATAAGAAACGTGGGAAAATTCTTAAATAAAGATGCCATAAATCTGATAAAATTTATTTCGTCTGATATAATATTTTTATATTATATATAGGTATTATAGCGGTAGGTAGACGGGTTTCCTACCTAACGACTGGACGCCCGGTTCAATTAATGAAACAAAATATTACCGAATACCATCATGTTTGAAAACTTACGTGTAAAGCCGGGTTCACACTACACCATGTCGTGTGATTTCGTATTTTTATGCCTTTACCAAAATGCAATACTAATGATATGAATATTGTACCTGATGAGAACACAATATAATTTTATTTTAGATATAAATTTCCCGCACAAAAATCTAACCACACGGTCAAAAGTTCAATATATTCAACTATACGGTATCGTTTGGGAACTGTGATTATTTTACATTTCACGGTGTAGTGTGAACCCAGCTTAAAAGGTATTATACCATCCATTAATCAATCTCGTAAAACGCATGTTATATGAAAATACAGAACATCCATATCCATTAGTGCGGTACTCCCTCCCCCTTTTCCCATAAACCTGAATTGGAATGTTAGATTTGTAGGTATTATAATATATTTACACGTACATATAAATTTAAGCCTATATAGGTATACTATATGGCGTTGAAGTCATTTTTCTAGTGCGCGCAGAGCGCTTATTTGCATCCGATAAACACTAGGTAGGGATTTTAACTAAGTATAAGTACACATTTTTCATCGACGACAAAAAAATAAATCAAACACATTTTTATATCTTTAGTGTTCAGTAGGTGTTATGTAATACTACTTCAAATAATATTTGAATTTATATTTAAATACTAGTGATAAGTACCTACCTACCTACAGCTATACATGTAATATAGGTAAATTTGTACTATTAGTCTAAGTGAATAGGTAGAAATAAATACACAAATTACTGGTATAGTATGCACATAGAATCCAAGAATTCAAAAAATGCATTCGTCTAGACATACTATTAATGAAGCATTAAATATTATAATAAATTGTAATTAGTATTCAGCTATAATGTACAAACAGAAATAAAAGACGAACAATAGAATCGAAATTCAAAATAACCGTCATTAGACAAAGCGTCTAAAATTCGTGTCCTATACAAGTCACCAAAACCCCTTATGACTTTATATAATTATAAACAAATGCCTAAGTCCTAAATAATCCTAAATAAATCCGGCCACGTTCTAGCTTCTGGTTTCAGTCCATCTTTTATTAAAGAACAAATTTTCTAAAATCTATAATATTAGTAGTCACTATAATTTAATATTTGTTGTACAATAATTTTAGTTTGGTTGGCATATAAATTAAAACTTTGATTAATGACAGTTGTATGAAATTTTTATTGTAAAGACTTAATATCATATAGGTATATAATCAATGTGAAAAGGAATTAATTAATTGATTAAGCTACACATGATGTTAAATTCTGGAGCCGCCTATAATATGAGACTTGCAGTGATTTAAACCGGTGTACCGTGTACCTCAACCAAGAGCGTCGAAACTGTACAATTTTTTTTTAAATCAACTGAAATCGTAAAATTGGAGTGTTTAACTTGGAACGAGCGTCGTGACGCTTCGTGATTCCGAGAAAATCGTCTACTGAACATTCTAATATTTAGAGTTTTATGCGTGTTGACTCTTCTTGTTAGGCTAATATCAGCAGTTGGTTACAAATTATTAAGACCTTACTATAGTTACTATATTATATAGGGGGGGATTGGGGGGGGGGGGGGACTGAGACCCAGTTCAAAATATAGTAATTAGTTCTAATTTTTATATTCCGTGTTGCTAAGCAATATGGCCTATGGAGAGGAGGGCTTGAGTCTGCCCGAAAAATTTAGTCATTTGCGCCTATGTAGACGTAAACTATTGGCGCAAAAAAGATTTTCAAAACTATAAAAGTGTAAGAACTAAGAATTACATATAGTATTATATATTTTTCTTCCATATGTAATATACAATATACATAGATAATCAATTATTAGTATATATCTACGTTTAAAATATAATAAATAATGTTCACAGCTCATAGTTAATATTTACTGTTAAAAGCAGCTACCTAAGATCTATTTGAATTTATTAAATATATTTCGCACATAATCCAAATTATATGGGTTCTATTATATTTATCATAATATAATTCACAGGGTAATTCACTAGATTATAACTGGAAGTAAGTATAATAAATTAATTATTTACATGCGGTACATTATTTTTGGATGCTTACTTTTCTAATATTTTTTAATATTAAACTCAGCAGCTCGTTTATAATTTTATTACCATATTAATGAGTAATCTTCTCATAAAATGTGGGTATGTGCTAGCCCGGATTAAGGATCAATTAGCCGCCGGGACACCATACACTTAGTGGGCCCCTTTAAACTTTAACTTGAAAATAATTGTATCATTACATATTAACGACTTTATATTATTGTATAATTTTTTATTATACAAAAAATATACAGAGTGTATCTTATGTCATTGTAAGCTGGTTTTTTTTTTTACAATTATGGATCGATGATATGGAATTTCGTTAAAACGAAAAAACACGTGTTTCTTTATTTTTAATAGGCAATTTTTTTATAACGTTTTCAAAATTTATAAACATGCTTTTGTACCAAAAATAAAATCGACTTTATTTTTTCAAATGGTAACCACTATATTTTTTGATGGATTCTGGTAAAGCTGTTTTTCTGAACATTTTGACAGTCAAATAATCAATTTTGGTTCGCTAGGTTATTAACTATATGGTCCTCTAAAGTTAAGTATAATATGCATTAATACTTTTAACTGAAATACCTAATTTACAAGAGCTAAATAATTTTTTCTTATAACTACCTTTTTATACCTATACTTAGATAGTAAAATTGGTAATCTAAAATGCTTATGTTCATTATTTATAGTAATTTTTTGTGAGAATAATTTTATTTTATAATTATTAATAATACTTTACCTACTATACCTATCTACTAAAAACATTTTTTTTCTTTTTAAACTGTATTGGGCGCGTTAAAAAAATATTTCTTGGGGATAAAGATGAGCCCCGGGGCCGTGCCCGCCTTGCCCTCCCCCCTTAATCCGGGCTTGCGTATGTGCAGTAATATGAAATCAGTTTTTAAATTATGTAAATGCAAATATTTTTAAATTATCGATATCGTGTATGTAAAAAAGTTTATATACCGGTTTGTGATCTATATTAATTCATCACATATAATAGGTTAGTTAAATAATAATATTATAGTTCATATATATTTTGAACTCATTTTCATGCACTTGGCTTTACCTTTATTTATGTTTTGATTTTTCAGTTTAAGTTGTTAATAATATTTAAAGATATATCCATTTCACACACGGTACTTAATATTAAACTAAAATACTATAATATACTATAATTTATAACTACGTATACAGTTGTAGGTTCGTTATTATTAATCATCTAATATAGGTGGAAATATTAAATCGGTAGTAAAACAGTACCTATAGGCATTGCGTTGACTCCAAAAACCGCACACTTTTGGTAGGTTAACACCGCACAATTTTAAAAATTGTCGTATCCAAAAACCGCACAGTTATGATTTTGATCCCCAAAAGGTCGATAAACAAAAAACGCATATGTATATGTATAATTAGTTATTTGTTCTCATTATTCTCATAGTTCATCAAAAAAAATGTATATATTTAAAAATTTTAAATATCAATTTTAAAAAAATGTCAACTTAAAAATGTATATATTCAATAATTTAAAATATTAATTTAAAAAAATGTAAAACGAAAAATTTATAGGTATATTCAAAAGCTTAAAATATTTATTTAAAATTTAAAACTTTCAAAGTTTGATTGGATGAAACCGACTGCCGACGTTTTTTAAAAACTTGATACGATCTCCGTCACGTAAAAATTCTTCCCAAAATTGAAACAATAGTACATAATATAGTACATATCTTAAATATAATCTTATCTTTTCATTATTTTCACTAAAAATAGTGTGCAATTTTAACCCACAATAAATGTACGGTAATTTGTTATACAATGTCCGATAAGCTGTGCGGTTTTTGGCTATCGACCTTTTTAGGGCTAAAATCAAAAGTGTGCGGTTTTTGGATGCAACTAGGTATTGGTACCTAGTGTAAATAGTAATACAAATACATTTATCATACATTCTTCCGTTATTAATTACAATATTTTTATATGAGCTAATATAGATGTAATAACAAATATATATGTTATTGCACTATTATGATCCAATTTTTCATTTAGAGCCTGGCTACACTTTATTTGTTTTGGTGGTTCTGGGTAAAACTGACGTCCCATCCAACCGCATTTTCTCGTTGATCGTGGATATGACATTGATACTGGTGAGAACCAATAAAGCTCAACATGTGACATACTGACATCTCATCTAAAACTAAAACTAATGTACTTTGTTTTTAAGGCTCTATTTATGGATTATGGGATTTTATCGACTCCGGTGAACCTTTTTTTTATTTGGATATAAAAACCGTTAAGCTGGTTACTGGCCGTTAAGTCAGTATCGATTCCACCGGTATAGGAGGGTTTAAAACAACCCGTCGATTCCACCAATTTAAAATTGTAAGTTTACCGAAACCAGGGAATGATAGGGAAAATATAAATTTTCCGGACAAAATTAAATTCAGCAATCGTTTTTAAATTGACTTAATATAGACACCAGGTATTGATTATGTATATGTACAGTTTAATTCGTAAATGTATTATTTTTAAGTGACAATTATTCAACATTTTGAAAAAATTATTAATTGATAAGAAGAGGGAAAGTATTAAAGTAGGTAACTGTTCCACTGTACAGTAGATATCGTAGTGTGTCTCGTCACTGAGTTAGTCACTGTAATGTTTGTGTTAAATTTGAATTCAATAAAAACCATTACATACGAAAAATGATTCTATGTTATTAACAAGTATTTCATGATATGTTTTTTGATAGTGCCAATTACCAATCAAGTAATTTATTTTAGTATTATAATATTATTATGGTAGATTAATATAATTTTTTTCCATGAACATTGCATTTATTATATCGTTAGTATTTAGTTATTACAATAATATATATGTGCACCTATAATTTTTTATTACTATTAACTTATTGTTAACGCCTTACCACAAAGGACGGTGTGATTAAGATCGTCGTATTATTTAAGCAATAACATGAAACTAATCTAAATGTTTAGATAATCGATTTTGTTAAAAATTGGTTTTGCGTAAAATTTGTAATTTTTTTTTCTCAATTATTTAGAAAAGTACCTGGCTTTTTTTACAACCAATTTAAATATTTAGCTAATCAGTCCCTACCTGTTTTATTGTTTTGTAGAATGTTAAAATATTGTTTTTCAAATAATTAGTGACAAATATAAATTTGTATTAGCCATTATTATGTCTCTTTTGTATGTACCTGAGAAATTATTTTTAAACTGATATTATTATTATTCCATCATTGGTTGCATGCACGCGTATATAAATTAACACAATATGTATTAAATTATTCCATTAACATACTCAAAAAAAATTATTTGTCATATGTAAATTAATTTTCAATTAATTAATCAAGTTAAGTAATAATATAACCAGGATGGCGCCACAGGTGAAAATTGAAGGGTGACAGAATCGATATTATATTGTTTTATAACTAGGTACTTGTAGAGGAATCGATGCTATATTATTGGTGCCTGTCGGAATCGTTGGGTTTCTGTTTTAATTAGCGCTCGAAGGTAACTAATTTAGCAATTTACAGTTCCATGTATTATTTACATAATATATTGATTTGATATTTATTGTTTTTAAATTGTTCAATAACTATCTAAATTGTTATGAAATCCCGATTTAGATAAAACGATACGATAATAATGGGTAGAAATAATATTATGTAAAGGAATAATTTTCTGGTTGCTTTATATTTTGAATAATCCGGTTTTATAAAGAATCTACTCCGAGAAAGGAATTTATTCCTATAGGATATTGCAGGACCATTAACAACCTCGTCGTTCACACCGGCAGTGTTGTATGCAAGTTTATGTGTTCAGAAAGGTGGGACGTAAAAAATAGTTTTATAAATTATGGACTGCATGTGCAGTGTGCACGGAACATCTAAAACAAAAACATTAATATATTTTTTTTTCCATTCAAGGCCTCGACTACAGAGGTCATTGGCCAAAACATAAATATATTAAATATATATATATTTATACAGGCCTCTTAAATACTGTTCCCAATGTCACTGCGGTGACCTATCCCCACTCTTTTAATTCGGTTCGACGGATGTTGCATAAGTATAAGTATGATAATAAAAGATAGGACCACCTGCTTTCTATGACTTGTCATGTTTGATTTATGTTAATGCATACGCAGCCGCATGTTGTTTTCGGTTTCGTCGTATCCGCTGTAGAGGTCCGTATTTTCCATTTTATTTATTATAGTTGAATAATGAATATATTAAGTAAAAAAATATACATATTTTTTGTGTATTCTTTTGGTTTCCTATTAACAAGCCTAAAACCAGATCCTACTAATTCAATAGGATTATCGGAGTGTTATCCGCATCTAAATCACTGTATTATAATATTATGGTATAATAGTTGAATAGGTATACAGTTCTACATGTATATCCAAATGGTTAGAATTCATGTTATTATACGATACACTTATTTTGTAGTTACCTAATTAATATTTATGACGTACAATATTCATTCTTAATTTATGTAACGTACGAACGAGGTACCTACGTCTAATATACAATATACGATGATCATTTCATGACGATAATAATAATAAATATTATTGAAAGTGTTATAATATTATAATGAGGAGTTTGGGTTTAAGTATATTTTCTTCCAATTATATTACAAGTATAAAATATCATTAATATAAAATCGATGAAAATAATATGAAGTACTACTTATATGAATTAGTTGATTTAAATAAATGAGTCAATTATCTACTAAAAATGATGACCATTTATTTTTTAATCGTGTGCAACGTTTAGTAAAAATTATATCAAAATGTATTCACTTTATCGTAAATAACATTAAAATACATGCCTTAAATATAAACAACAATACCAACATACCCCAGTGCTATTTTAATAGGTAACAAATGTTCAAAAAAAAAATAAAAAATAAAAAATCAATGAGAAAATTTGAGTACTTTAAATATAGTTGTATGGGTAATATAAGTAGGTATTACTAGGTAAGTATCCTATTCTATAAACATTATTTTAGGTCTTATATTTAATAAGAACTATTTACATAAAGAGAAAATGATAAAAAAATATTTTTATTAATAGTTATTGATTTAGGAACGTCTGTTATAAAACTGTACGATTCACTTATAATTTTTTCAACTGTAAAATTTACAGACTTTGATCCTCATTAATTCGTTATATTTTGGAAATGTACAAGTTTCTAATAAAATTTAACTTCCTAATGCCTTGTACATTCACGGTACCCCTTTTATGAACTCAATTTAAAATAAGGCAACTTAACATTATGAAATGTATTTACATATATATAGTATACATCATTAACGAAAATAATGGGGGGCTTGGGGGTGCTTAGCTCCTTAGCCAAAAAAGTCCGTCAAGTCTCCTCCTTTATTTTAGTTTTTAAAACCCCCTACTAGGATCGAAACTCCCTGCTCACATTGATGATTAATGCTAATAATGTTAGCACCCACTGAAATTTTAATGGACTTCCGCTTATGGTATATACATATATATATAGATGAGTCATATTTAATATTTATACTAAATATCAATTATTAATGATAATGCATCAAATATTTACACAGAATGTCAATGTGAATTCCTTGAAAATAAGAAAAATTAATTTTGTCACGATTTAATATGTACACATAATATTAAAATGTTAATACCATGTAACGTTCGACGCATCTCAAACGGCTCCCGTTCATTGTTTGCTTATTCCCAATCGGCTCCCGTTAACAAAAGGTTTTACGAACAGGTAAATTACCAAACGGCTGACACTAGTACCGGTTTACCGATTTGAAGTCGACTACATACCGATATACAGTATACCGTTATAGAATTTAAATTTGATTTTTAAAAAGGAATACCGAAAATATCGGACATATTGATATTTATTATTTTCATTTATCTATTTATTCAGCCAAAACAATTAGAACTAAATAATTACAATAAAATACATTAATAATAGCTGATACGAATACTAACTGTGCTATAAGCTCGTATCTGGTATACGGAGTTCAACGATATTAAAATTTGTTTAAGTAAAATACTTATACAAAAAAAAAAAAATATAATATAATTAAATAAACATAACATGATAAAAGAAACTTTAGAAACAAAAATTAACATCAGAATTACATATTATAGGTACATATTAATATATTATACGATATTATGTTTAGACACATTGAATTATTATGATTTTATTGATACACAATACATTATCATCAAGATCTCTGACTATTTTATTTATTGCCTTTTCTATTTGATTTTTATTAATTATATCATTGGTATTATTGAATTGATTTTCACATAAAATTTTTATTAGACTCTTTACTTCGTTATTTAAATTGTTGAAAATAGTTTTCCCCGTGTAATTAGGAGAATTTCTAGAATAATATCGAAAATACTGAAACATTAAACATAGTATTATCTATACCGAAATGAATTATATATTATACGTAATCTTACTAACCGAGCATCATAATCGCCGATGCATGTTAGTTGCGTCCCAAAGATATCTAGGGAAAAAATCTAATCTGAATTTCGGCCTTATTAATATTTATTATACCAATCATAATATAAGTATATTACATAGATATTTATTTGTCATACCAATATAATATTATTATACCCCGTTCGATAATATCGAGCAGTCATAATATAGGTTTATAAAATTATATCAAGATAATTTCTATCTTAACTGATAACTTGTTGACTGTTTAATAATTAATGAATTAAAGATACACAAAAAGAAACCTATATAAAACTAAGAAGTACTCATATATAATCGCAGAACAAATATATTAACAAAAGAAACATTTATTAGAAATACTGTGAAACATTAAAAGAAAACAAAATTGACAAACTTAAACATATAAAAATAATATCATACAAGTTTTTACCAGGGCCATAATATTAGTTATAACATTAGTTAAAATATTTATCTACATTTAAATAAAATCAAAACAATATTTTTAACATAAAAATTATATACAAACTGCACACATACAATTTTAAGCCATATTATTATACATTTTTTAAAAATAAAATTTTTTTAACCTATTTGTAGTACTGATGCATGAGTAGAGCCGCAAAAATTCGTATGTACGCTAAAAAAAACCTGGGCCGCAATTTGAAAGATATTTTTCCGTGGTAAGCAACAAGCTGCCACCCAATGCATGAGTGTATTATGACGTCTTGTAAATGACTCGTATATTATCATCGATTCCTAATATATAGCGTGTGTGTTGATGGATAATTGACAATATTTTACTGACCGAATTTGTGTTATAAAAAACTGAAGCCGTTTGAGAATTTACATGTTCATAAAACCTAAATCGACGGGAGCCTTTTGGGAATTGACTTTTTTGTAAAACGGAAGCCATTTTGGAAAAACGTCCTAAACGTCATCTTTTTGAAGGGAATGATATGTGATCGATCATCGCTTGATTATTAAATAATTCAATTTTTCCGACAGTAGATAATGTGTTGTATTGTTGTACCTTGAGCAGTGTGCATTACACAAATTAAAAGCTAGTTGGCTGTGTTTTGTAACCCATCATTTTATGAGAATATAATATTGTCAATCAAATATATTGTTCGGTAATTATAACATTATAACAATACCTATTGTATATTTGCATTCTTTTATGTGTAACTGAATGGTTAAATCGGTTTAAGTCCAAACATGTATTATATTTGTCTAGACCTAATAGTAAACACGTTTGTGACTATAACGATAAGTTTCATATAATTGATAACTGTGGTATAGGTATGCGTTTCATTTTATAATATATTATATTATAAGTTATCATATATTTTATACATATTATACCTATTACGGAATAATCTCAATTATTATTTCTTCTATCAAACGAAAGTCGAAACGTGTTCCAAATACTGTTGTTGTTCTATAACGTAGATAATGAATTAATAATAATGATTTGAGAGATAATTATAATTTATATTATAATAAAGTTCATTGATCTGTAATATATTGAAAATTATAGGACATATGCAGGACCGAACTAATACTTAATAGCCAGCACATTATTTTTCAAAAATCTTTTGAAAATATTAAATAAAGCCTAATTTATAATCATAAGTACCATAACGGATAATTTGGTAAAAAATATCCTTTCAGAATGTTGTACTCGTATAAAAAGAATTGATGTCAATATTTTGAATTCTTGACAAATAGTATTTCTATCGATATTATATTTTTTCATAACAACATATTACAACATACAAGTTTTAATAAATGCAATTAAACTAAAAATAATAAATATAACTTAAAAGTAGTTACATGTGTACATAAAGAATAATATATTATTTATGATTTTAATTTTAATGAGTATTAATAAAAATGTTATGTTTTCCCGAATATTTATGTACATCAATATTTTTTTACCAATATGAATTATGGTGGAAGTAATAAAAAAATAAAAACGTGATCCGATTTCGGTAAATAGAAAACAATTCTACATCATTTTTTGCTCACTCACATTTTGGGAATAAAAAAAAAGCCATATCAAAAACGTAGCTCTAGGCACGTTTATTTGTATCCAATAACGTGTTAATAATCAACGCACTATGTGTCACTATGTCAAATTCGTCCGAAATAAGTGACCTAAATAAATCGGTAAATACCTACGTGAAAACCACGAAAAACTCAATTCGAATCAAATACCTAATTAATAACTATTGTACCACACAATGATTGTACTTCGACCCGTCAACAGTGCCTTAGCAGTGTACCTATAACCTATATAATTATCACGTTAGGACTTCATTATCTATACCCCCGAAATTGTTTTCATGTTTTTCTTGTACACAATATCTATGCCTACTCGTTAAAACGCGGTACATAAGTTATAATATATCCGGCTGCGCGTTGGTCGACCATTCAACTGTATAGGTATATTATTAAAATTTTAAATCATCATAATATAACGACCAAAGAGTTCAAGGACTTATGATAATAACATAATATATAACGTTTATTATATGCATCAGACGGGGTCCTATTATTTTTGAATATTTATTTTTTGGTATATACGTGTTGTAACACTGATATTATAATTTAAAATTTATACATACATTACCTATCATTGTTGAGTGCGGACACCTAACCTAACCCGAAGCACCGCTTTTATGTAATAATATATGTGTTACACACACATTTATTACAATGGTGGCTACATTGCTGTGCGTTATTTGTTATTAATTATTTTATCAAACAATGATCAAAGATATATTAGGTATATGACGACAATGTACGATTATTGTTTTGTGCAGTCTTGTACCCAACTAATGTACCTAAGACCTAAGTACTCGAGCGAAACTAATAAAAGTATTCAAATACTAATTATACTTAAATACATATTTAAAATACTTTCCTAAAGTATCTGTGCCTATTGAAATTAAAATACTAATTTTCAAACACTTTTTTTCTTTAGTATACCTAATTTTATTTATTTTTACCTACCTATGTGTTTTAATTAAATCACATAAAATAAAATAATAAAAACTGAAGAATGGATCTGAATTTGAGTCAGAAATTATAATTTATATAAAAATATACATAAATCATAACGAAGTAATAGCCAGAAGCGTCATTTTTATTTGTACTTACTTACCTACATCGTTAAATAGTATGAAATAACATAGTGGGTTTATCGAGTCCTGTGCCCCGTGGAATATTATTACACTAAACTATTGATGTATACAAATGAGAATTATAATTGTATTCATAGGTAATATGAAATATTATATTTTTAAAAATAATTCCTGTCACTTATAGGGTGTTACCACTGGGTATCATCCCTAATCTTATTATTCATATCATTCTTCCTTGTCACTCATCAAACCTACTTATTATACTAAGAACATGTATAGATTGTAGATTACTTCAAATAAATAAAAAAAATAATAATTATAATTGTAACTGTAATTATCTGGACCACTACGTAATGCAATTACCTATACAAATATATTTACGATCATAATAATTATACATTTTTGTGAGACTATTTATTTTACTCGAATCAAAATTCAAATAGCTCAACATAATGGAAACATAATGTGTCATTTATATGGTTACACCAAATTATTCGGTGTGAAATGCTCGATATAATTAATGCAAATCACAAAAATGTTAAAAAAATCGGACCAGTTGATTCATTAGGATAAAAGGAATGTTGTGTGGACAGATTTAGAAGTAGGTACCTATTTTAAAATAATCAACTTTTATTTAAAAGTACCAACATCTGCGTATTTGTGTCAAATACTTTTTTTACCGAGTATTCAAAAATCCGTATTTTAAACACTTTTCAAAATAAGGATCAGTTGAATTTTTACAAGACTGGTTTTGTGTATTTACTATTGTGGCTATATCGGTGGTGATCTCCAAGAGCTTGCGCCCTCGTAAAGGCCATACACCATCTGTCATCCACATGTCACGTCACAAAAGAGTAGTTAATATTTTACGTTAATGCTCACTGCAGCAGGAGTGTCGTTTGTGTGGAGTGCACTATTTATTTTTAAATACCAAAAATAAAACGAAATGTCTGGTACATATTTTTAAATATATATTATTGAATCGGTATATCCAGGGGTGACCGCAGATTATCAGCTCAGTGGATGCAAAATTGACTGTTGTATTATTATTTCTTAATTTTCAAACACATTTTTGTTGTGGTCTGACAATTAGCCAACTATCAAGAGCAAATTGTTAACACTAATATATTATATTATAAAAAACAATTAATATAATAGTAAAAGATAATTTTAAAATGGCATAATAATATGGTCGTTTGTATCCTATACTAATTATTACTACAGTACGCGGCACATAAACCTCTGGTCCTAATCGTTAATAATTGCGTTGATTGGAAATCGCAACATGCTTATAAAAATAAAAATTAAGTCTAAAAATTGCATTCCTATAGATGTTGATATATATCTTATCACCTACCAATTACATGCATAATATAATATAATAGGTGAAAAATGTTACTTTCTAATGATATAACCTAGATCAGCGCGTTCCTTCATGTTTTTTTTTATCAGTGGAATTTTTTTTAATGTCCACTTTTATCGGTGAATCCCTACATTGTCTCAATAATTTTAATGCAACACATTCTGTATGAAGATTATTTACAACAAAAATAACAATTATTTAATATTAATTTAATTCAAAAAATATCTCCAAAACTTACCTACCAAATGTTAATAGACAAACCGGACTTTTATATTTTAATTTTAATGAGATGAATGGTAATATGGTGTTGCATTTCAATAGGTATTAAAGATATACTTAATATTAGGTTTATTGGATGAAAATTGAACTCTCATGTCAGATTCGAATCTGTTGCTGTACCTATTTCGTTTTTGTCGACATATCATAGGTAAATAAGCCGAGAAACCGGTTTCACGATTATGCAATTACGTTATAATTAATCGTACGTTACCGATCACAGACTTTATGTTGCTAGTGTTTAAGATTCAATTATTTTGATAAAATATTAAAACTGACTATATTGTATGAGAGGTGTGTGAGTCGACATGCGATTGAAAATAATCAAAATTTAAATATATATTATTTTGGCTAGATATTTTGAAGTGATTTCCTTGAAAGTTTTAAAAATAGCACTTATGTTTTGTAGAGGCCTTATATATTATGATCTTTATAGAACCACATGGTTGCGCGGAACACAGAGTAAGAAACACTGAGTCCTATACAATTAGAGGCATGGTAATGATTTTAAAAACGGCCTGCGAACATTTTGGCACTCACAGCTGAAAAGCTAAAATGACCAGTGGATCTAGGAATTTTTGAGTGGGGGCTGACACGTCAGTGGCATATTTACGAGTCTATAAAAACAAATAAACTGCGGAACTCCACAAGTGTCATATTATACATTTATACCTATGAATTGTTGAAATTTGGTAGTGTTTGTGGCAATCGATCACAGCCAGGTGCACAGGTGGGACGTCTGGAAAAACAAAGGCGAGGCGTATACAGTGGTACCTACTGCTGAATAATATTTTGTTATAACTTATAAGTATTAAATTCTTAAAAAAAAACATTATAGGAACGCAGTCGGGTTGCCGAAAGTATTAACAGAAATATGGCCGTATGAACGCCATGAAAAGGACAAACTATGTGTTAGGTTATAATATAATATACACTTGCACAATACGCAGGGTATTTTCATTTTTACTAGGGGTCGTGCTGTCCGCTCTCTTTGGCAGACGCATTATGTGACTGTGAGGGTGCCATAATGTAAAATATGGTGAAACATCGACGAGGGTCTACGGACCATCATTGGAAACGTATATAACAATATATACGTGTGTGGCGTATATAGTCCCGCATAAATATTTAAGTCGATGTGAGGAGTTCTTGTTCGTATAACATATAATACATAAAGGAACGTTTATTTCGTTTTCGTTTTCGTTTTTGTTATTATTTTTTTTTTGTGATGGCGGGGTTGTTCAAAAGATTTTCGTATCGAATTGCATTATGTATATATGTTCTGTCTGTATGATATAATATTATATTATGTGCTTACGTCTGAAGATAAAAAAAAGCCGGTTTAATGTGGATAAGGAAGACGGGAGTGGCCGCGACCGTAATGAAAAATGTTTTTATTTATCTTCATAATATCCTTGAATTGTAGACCCTTCAAGGAATCGTTTGTCAGCGTTAACCCGCCTGTATAGGCCTTAGGACTTTTTTTTTCACACGCCACCCCATTTTTTTTATATAATGCATATATGTTCCCAATCCCGTATAATACCCAGCAATAAATTACGAAATCCGAAAATATTATATTATATTAGGTTAAAATGCACTTTAGTATCGTGCTCCTTACGAATCAAAGTTTTATTTTTATTTTTTAAATCTTGTTTTTAAACTCTGATTTTGATTTTTTTTGCGGAAACCATAAAGAAATCATGATAATTTTATGATTTTTTTTTTTGAAATTCGTGAGGGACGTGGTAAAGTGCATTGTTTCCATTATTTAATATTTTATATATCGTATTCGATTTTCTGTTTCTAAAATATGAAACGTATATAATAATAATATAACACATTTCTATACGAAAAAAACGAAATAAAAATAGAATGAGAGACACGAGTCCATCCACGTGACACGAAGAAATGCTGTGCCCACAAAAACATCTGGTTAAAAATGTGGCTAGGCTGTGATATTTATAATGTTACTTTGTTTCCGGCACAGAATCGAGGGGAGCTCGAGTAGTAACATAATATTTATTTAGGATATTACTTTTAGGTTGCACAAGTGTTCAAAATGTTAATACTTAAACAATTTTTTTGTTTTTCTTTGAGTTTGTATTATAATTAATTGATTGTTTAGTCAATTATCGGTTATGAGCGTAGGTATGTTTTAAATAAATTTTTGAATCCATCACTGAAATATAAACGATAATAATATTATTATTGGCTGAACATAGTTAAAAACTCTGTGTGTACATAGCTTATCACTTTTTAGTACATGTTCCTTATATATCTTATTACTGGCGGTGGTTCGAATTTAGTCTTGTTCTCCATTTTAAGATTATACACACGTTATTCTAATTATTCTAAAAAAATGTATTTTACAATATCTCAACAAAATATAGTATAGGTACAAAGTATTATATTTTAATTGGAATACGATATTACAATTGAATATCTGGTGGCCTCATTTCATTTTGAGAACATTTTCCGTGAAGGCTAAAGCCTAAAGATTTTTTTATTGTATTTTATTGTTCTGTCGCACGTCTATATTATAATATATACCTACCTACTATAATAAAGGTATTATATAGTGACAACAAAAAATAAGAACGTTTTTTTGGAATACCTAGCCACTACAATACACATAATATAATACACAAACGTAATGTATACAATATGTTTGATTTGAACACAAACGAATGAATTGACACGCGTTTGGAAGGCACAGCCGCTGTCGTCTACGATTCCAAGTTCCAACGCGGTTGACTCAGTAATTGTACGGTGACGTATATTAAATTAATAATATGTTTAGAGTGGGGCGTGGCACGTGAAGCTACAGCAGCTATAATGGCAGTAACCCATCAAATTCCTCGACCATCCCTTCTCACGACGATAGATGATTATTGAAAATATGATATTATTATTGTTTTAACATAATATTATTTTATTGTTTATACGCTTCATTTGAATAACACTTGTTGATACCTACTACGTGAGGTTAAAAACATATAACATATGATACCCATTATATAGCTACTACCTCACTGGCGATTGGTCCACAAACCTGCCCGGCAAGGAGCACAAACAGTAAATTATATTATAATATTATGTTACCTATTATATTCCCCCGAAGAACTTATAAAAATGCATTTATAAGATATAACCGAACGAAATCCATTTCATAAACACAAAAAATGCACTTAACATAAATCAAAGTTTGAAGAAGTATGGATAGGTAATAAAAATGGATTTTATGACTTGTTATTCGATGGTGACAATATGAGTTATTTTATTGATGTGTTATCGCCGATAAATTACTAGATTTTATGTATAGACAATGTATTCTAATAATATTATATTCATATGGTACATTTGTCATTTTATAAGAAAAAATCTTTGTTTGTTATAGCTACATATTCTCGTCTAAACATAACAAAAAAAAATGTATCCAAATCCGGCCCTTGTTATTATGTTAATAGTATATTAATTATACATGTTTTGTAATTTTTACCATGATAAATTTATTATATTTGTCATTTATTATTTTACCTGCCGGATTTCTAATGGCTTCAAATATTTTAATACCTACACTTAAACATTATACTGTATACCATTTATGTGCATTTTAAACGTACATTGGTAAAAATTATTTTAAAATAATTCGATTTCATCATATCCATCATGCAGATATATGATATCTGTTTTTGAATTGTTGCGGCCCTCATCCTTACGAAATAAAATAAAATGCTGGAAATATTACAAATACAGGATGTGTGAGCACATGTGAGAAGGAAATTATCATTTGTTGTAAGAAGGACTTACAATATATTATAGTATTTTAAGAGGGTGAAAAATTTTTGGTGTGTTTCGCAGTTTTGATACGCAATATATTAAAAGTAATTAAGATTTATATTGGTATGATAATAATATATAGGTATAACTATTAATTTTCTTTTATTAAAACTAATTGTATAATATTAAGTATATGCACAACGATTTATTGACTATTAAGCAGGGCTTGCATTTGAAAAAAATTCTGTTTTATGTTATTTACAATTAAAACGTTACACACTTTTTGCGTTTATCGTTATTTATAATTAAAACGTTATCCAAGTTTTGCGTTTATCATTATTTATAATTAAAACGTTATCCAAATTTTGAGTTTATCGTTATTTAGAACTAAAACTTTATACAAGTTTTGCGTTTATCGTTATTTAAAATAGTGTTAATACCTATTAAATTTAAAAATAATAACTAATGCGGGTAGGTAATGGCCCGGTTACGGAATATAATATAATCAATTCTTAGATTGTTTACATGAAATAAATGTTTCTACGAAACCTATAGACCTTTTAAATACATAGATTTTAAAATATTTCATTCAACGATATTCTATAAATTACGTTTTGCGTTATGTTTTGTTAAATGATATATAATATATTTTATTAATCGTTATGTTTTGTTTTGCGGTATCTATTTAATTATTTTTGATTATCGCTTTCCGTTATAATTACGTTTTCAAATTTCAATAGTTTTTTGTAAAATATAACGTTATTATAACGTTTGCAAGCCCTGCTACTAAGTACTATTACGTACCTACTCACCTACTCACGCGTCTTTATTTGAGTTTCGAAATGGACGGTGCGTGGATAAAATGAAAAAAGTTAATTTTGGGAATTTTTTGTCATTACGCTATGCCGTATAGAATATGTTGTTTTTATTTGAAAAATGTGATTGACATTATTTCTTTTTTAAATTGGCCGCGAAGAAATTAAGAATAAAATCCATTAAGTCAATACAGAAATGAGATGCTTTTTTAAAGATTCCTGAAAATGAGTGATTTAAAATTATTCCTTATACTCTCGGCTTGCTCCATGCAAATAATTTTATCACATAATATATTACAATCATATATTATATAATACGATTTTCTACAACTATTTGTTGTTATAGAAGGTTATGTTTATATGGTTATCGATTTTTCCGTACAATTTTAGACATTTTTTTAGAAGTTAATGTGATAAAACGAGTAACTGATTACAAGTATTTTTTTTCGTATTTCAACCTTTCCTCTGTGGTCGTGTACACAAAATAATTATAATCTCTCCAAAGTGCAGTATAATAGTGTTCACTCACTGGCGACGCCATCGACGAGGATCGTCTGTGTAAGGTCACAACTATAAACGCGGCGCATATTTGTAGGCCGCAACGACCAATCGAAACTCTTTATATCTTATCCTGCAGGTGCGTTTATAATTTATATATATAATATTACTATGAAATGCAGTCTCCCGCATTCCAATGCACGCACTATAACTCCCGCACGCGCATGCGTGACATGTTATACTGTCGAGTATTCAAAAATATTTACAGATGTTCAAACTTCAAATTTAATTTCGGGTATAGAGATTCGAATATAATCTTATGTAATATATTATTTTACATATTTTATACAGCCATACGAGTTTAACATATTATGCCTATGCGTGCCTAAACGGCTAAACCTATTTTAATACCTATTATAAAAACCCGATTTATACGTTAGTTTCGTTGTATATATAGATAGTATATTTTAAATTATAGGTGTGTTATAAAGAAAAAGAACACTGTAAACTATCTTTATTCCTATCGCATGAAAATAAAAATCGTTTGAATATTGTTTTATAAATTCAAAGTGAACGTAGGACATATTTGTTTTACAAGTTAATGAATATTTTAGTTTTAGTTTTTTGTGTGCATACCTTTATTAAAATTAAAATCTTAGTGGGGGTGTGGTAATTACTACCACCCACAACCACTTGGTATTTTTTTAACAGATTTATTTAATATTTTTAGGGTTTATTTAAAACCATCACATGAGCATCACCGCGATCATGTTTGAAACTAAAATTACCTATCGTTTTATAGTCTGCAAATGTTACGTTTGACCGGATTATCACTAATAATTATCAACTTAAGTATATATACAGTATAAATTGATCTGTTATAAAATATTACCAACATTTAATAACCAATAATCAATATTATAACTATTATCTATGAGTAATCCATTATTATTCTGTATTTCTGTGATAAGTGTTAACCTTTATGGTGTCTTTTAGTTTTAAGCGGATCAAAAGCACTGATGTTCTGTCTTTGGCTATAACACACAGGTGCAATATAGGAATTGAGATGTGTTATAATTCCTATATACGATAATTTATTAATCTAGTGATGTGTTAAGAATTCTAAAAACATTTGTACTTGTCTTTATTCTACTAGACATCAATTTTTCCATTTTCTTGATTTCAATTATAAAAAAGTTATATTAAAAAATCAAAGAACTCGCTTTGTTTTATAGTAAGTGTCGAGTCTGCCTCGTCATTGTGTAACCATTGTAAACGATGGGTATAATTTGCATACAATTGCATAAATCATTGCATAGGTAAAACAATTATTCTGAGCGGAGACAGTCTTTCAGACTATATAATATTACTATCATTACCTACACCTGAATTGTATTATATTTTTATATTGCTATATTACTTATTTCTTTAACTACCTACTTATCAGTAATACGAAGGCTTGAATTATATTTTTCCAATAATATCACAATTATTATAATTTATAATAGTTAATATATTTTATATTAGGTATATATTTTTATTATTACCTATCTTTCTAGTCAATATACTGAATTACCGTATAATTGGTTCATTATATAAATATATTACTGTATACATTTATTTACTATTAGGAACACGGTAACTTTATTTTTACTTATAATATCGCATTCATTATTAATTAGGTAATTATTAATTATTATGTGTATATTTTATGTCGTATAAATAGGCAATAGCTTAAAACTAACGTAAATATTTTGAAAATGTCATCACACGATTTCGTCAAAATTTGAAATTCAAATCTCCATTAAAAAAATGTGCGCATATATGTATTTTTTAGATTTTAAGATATCTTTTAGAAATACTTTTGAAAATCCTTGAATTAATTAATGTTCAATGCTTAACTATTAAAATTTAAAATGATATTAATTTATAATTAAATAATAATTAACAGAGTTTCGTGATTATGACGAATTTTGTCGTAATTCTTACTTCAAACGATTATAAATAAAAAATCGTGGATACCTATGTTTTTCAAATATTTTCAATTTACCATAAGAAAAAAATTGTGGATCTTGTTTTAAAATGTCAAGTTTTCGACTCAACCTAAACGTTTTGATCAACACTATTATTATGTCTATAGTTATTTTTCCTTATATGTTCGTCCGTGTGATCGAAAAACTATACTGTACAAAACAGTTTTTAACATAAAAAGTAAAAATGTTCTCTAAATTGCATAGATATGGGTTCATATCATTCATTCCATCACATTATAATTGTCCACTTATATAATTTATAAGTTATAAATATGCTTATATTCGCCTACCGCCGCTTTCTCTTAAAGTAGTTTTAATTCAGCCTCTGAACGGCGGTTGTAGGAAGTACCTATATAATATTATATTATGATAAATGCAATGAAATAATAATGCAGTTCAATCAAACAACATTTTATAAATGTTTATTATTTTCAATCGCATATAGTTCGCAATCGAACCATCGAAAATTCAAGACTATATCCGTGATCGTGTATTACTATTATATGGACGTACATTTTTTCGTGATTTATTTTTTACGTTATGCATCACCTTCACTGCCGTTGAATAATTAATTAATTATATCGTATCATTGACTTTTGACTTTTAATATTGATATATATTTTAATCTAAGGCAAATAGAAAACAGCTATTTATAATAGGTATACCTATACACAAATATAACTAATGAACTTTGCCAGAATACGATTTGTTATCGGTATAAATTCTTATGTTGCTCTATGCGTGCCGGGGAAAAGTACGTTGCTGCAGGCACACGAAAAATAATTTTCGGAAAAATTTTGGGATCGGACGTGTTTCAACTACTTTTCGTACATTATAATGACTATATAAATTAAATTATACATAGAAGCTTGAAACCAATAAACCACAATATAACTATACAGTTTGCATTCGCCACAAAATATGATTTAAATATTATACTAATAATTGATTTTTATTTGTAACGTAAACACGGAAGAATACCTATTAAAAATGTTTGCAAAAAACATAAAATTATCAGTGTCAATATTGAAACTGTTAATACAGGGCAGATCGATGTATATAATTATCATATTCCCACCGAGGTAATATTATAAAATGGACAAACACACGATGCTTCACACTGTACATAATAGTATTAGTCGACTATGTATAGTAAATAATTATAATAAAATGGAATTCGTTTTATAAGATGTATAATTCCACCTTTATACACTCATACACAAATAAAAAATTGTCCGATAATAATATTTATACACACTTATACTATTGTTTGTGGGTATTTCTTATAGTTAATAATTTACAGTTAGTCGCTTAATTTGTTTCAAACCATTCAGTTTATATTGTTGTCTCCGAATTTCAGAATAATTTTTCAAATTAACAATACAGAAGTCTCAAATTAATATAATGATTTATAAAAAATATTCTGAGATGATACTTTTAATATATTATTATATTTGGTTTTCCGTACTATGTATTTCGAACGTTTGGAGTGAAACCACATCTCATTCCAACAACAGCAGTAAGTATTTGTGATTAAAATATAACACTATATAATATGAATTTTGAAATGTACAACTTAATGACACAAAAATGTTTTTAATGCTACTAAATTATGATACAACAATTTTAAAAGATATTCATTTTTATACATTTTAAATTCCATAGGTACCAATTTATTATGCACAAAATTATGCCTATAGGATATAATGATTATATTTTATTTATATTTTAACGAAATATACTCAATAGTCAGAACATTTGTGTATTTTAAAAGCTCCATTTATTTATTAGAAATTGAGTCTATATTATAGTTTATATTCGTAATATTTCTTTTTTGATTTAACATTAAGCGAATTTCTTATCACCGTAATAACGTTTGTCTATATTTATACAAAATGTTTCTTTTAGTTATCAACGCTCATTACCTATTATAAAGTTATTTATTTTTCTAAATTACTTGTTTTTACACAATTGTATATTTGTATGTCATTGCTAAACAACATTTTTGATAAACAAAATTTCGATTGAATTTCGATCGTTAAACTAGTCAAGTTAAGAAACTTATTAAGAACTTAATCATAGTTATTAGTTATGAATAATTATCTACTCGTTTGAAATTCAATATTTATGTTTAAAATATTCTACTTTAGTTTAAAAATGTATGTTGTCCTTCAAAAAAGTAAAAAAAACATTTAAAATTTAAAAATTCAATGACATCAAATTGTATAAAATAATATCTTTTAAAAAATAAAACTTTTTGAGATAGTGAGTGTATATATATTGTATAACCCTTAAATAAATCATTTTATTTAGGTAAGCCAGCTTTCCAAAAATAGGTATTAATAATATTTTAGCAAGTACGGTTATAAATTTGTGTTTTTCAAACAATTACTGTATTTGTGAATAATAATTTTCATTTTTTCGAAAAACTAAACATTTGAATAAGCCTACTCAAAAATCTAGAAAAAAATTATAAAACATTAATATAAAATGTCTCTAGTTAATTATATTATAAAGATTTTACTCCTCATGAAGCTTGAGAGCTCTAAAAATTATAAACATTTAATGTCTAGTTAGAAATAATTGCGTGGATTTATGTATAAAAACATAATATTAGAATTTTACTATTTATTATTATTTAATTACTATTTCAGCCATTCATAAAGATTATGACGTTACAACAATTTACAGAATGACGAATGCGTTTACCAGACCCATTAAAAGTGGTATGTTAACAATAATAATTATTAAAAAGGTAAGTAAGTGGATGTCGCTCTGCTGTACAGTAGGTTACAAGTGGGTCACTGTAATGGATGGTGTTAAATTTGAATTCAATGATAAAATATCATTGTATAAGAAAAACGATTCTGAGCGAAAATGGTCAGTCAGCCTATGATATTACCAAGTATATTTGATGATATTATTGTGAATAATGTAATTTATATATAACCTATTTACGTAGAACCTCGTTTTAAATTTTCAATCCTTAGCTATAAAAGTTGGACAATTTATATATTTTTAATTACAAAATAATTATTAAATTTTAAATTTGTTACATTTTGTCAAAATTCTAAATTTAAATGCTTATAAAAAAAAAAATTGTGCCAATGTATTATAAATACTTTTTAAGTGATATTGTAATAATATATCAGGAGCCTTGCATTACATTTTCACGCTTTTTTACCCAACAAATACAATTGTATTGATTATATTTATAGAAAAAAAAACTAAAAAAATTGAAAACTGACAATGTCCGTAAACAACTCAAGAAGAGTCAAAATATTTTAAAAATTGTATGCTATACAGAAAATAAAAGCATAAACATTCAGTAAAATTTTCAAGTTTCTACAGTCATACGTTTTTTAATTACAACAATGTAAGAAAATCGTTACATGAGAAACCGAAGGAATATCAAATGTTGTAAAAATTATGCGTATGTATTTTTAATATTTTTCAACTGCTGTTAGAACGATATATCTGGAGCCTTATATTAAATTTTCACGCATTTTTATCCAAAAAATAAAATTGTATTGATATTTATAGAAAAAAAAACTAAAAAAATTAAAAACTGTCAATGTCCGCAAACAGCTCAAAAGAAATCAAAATATTTTCAAAATTTTATCGTGTATAGTAAATGCTAATATAAACATTCAGTGAAATTTTCAAGTATTTACAGTCATAAGTTTTTTAATTACAACAAAATAAGAAAATCGTTACATGAGAAACCGAAAGAATATCAAATTTTGTAAAAATATAAATTTCAAACGCTCATAAAAATTTAATTTGACTTTCTTGTAGACATTTTTTTTTTTTATAAAAGTAGACAAACTTATGGATAATTTTATATTACATTTTCAAATCTTAGATTTAAAAGGAAAAATTTTTATGAATTCTCAACTCAAAATAATTTGCTAATTTTCGTGATTTTTCCGTATTTTGTCAAGATTTGAACTTTAAATGCTTATAAATAAAACTGTAACTAAGGATTTTTAATTTTTTTCATCTGCCTTTGAAACAATAACCTAGGCGCCTTGTATTAAATTTTCAAGCTTTTTTACCCAACAATTAAAATTTTATTGATATTTGTAGAAAAAAAAACAAAAAAAATTGAAAACTGACAATGTCCGTAAACAGCTCAAAAAGAGTCAAATTATTTTCCAAATTTTATCGTGTAAAGAAAATGCTAATATAAACATTCAGTGAAATTTTTAAGTATCTACGGTCATTTGTTTTTGAGTTGCATCAGAAACCAAAATCGATTTTCTCGAAAATAGATTTCGCGTAAAAATTCCCGTTTTTCCTTAATTTTTATTTTGTTTTTCACGGCACTTTTGAAAACTACTGAAAAATTTTTACTTTTGACCCCCCCAAAGTACCAACTAGATTCACTTTTCTATCAGAAAAGTTACTGTTGAAGAAAATTCAAGCACTTTTACTGTCCTAAAAGGTGATTACAAACACAAAAAAAATTTAAAAAAAAACACACATCATTGTAAAATCAATACATTCATCGCTTCGCTTAGAATCTAAAATGTGTAGGTACCTAGATTTAAATTCAAAACAAAAGTAGGTAATGGTAAGTCCTTCGAAAATATTTATATTTTTGTTTGATTCTGTCGCGACCGACAATTGTGAAAATTTCTCTTTTGCTTTAATGCTCATTGTTTTTATTATTAGATGTGAAATATTTGAATTTTGATATTTTTTTTTATTGAAATAAATCTACAATCTATACATTTTTTATACAATAAGTAGGTTTGATAAGTGAAAAATAAAAGGTTGACACGAATCGTGAGATTAGGGATGATACCCAGTGGGAACACCCTAGAATTTTGATATTTAAATTATAGATTATGAATTATTATTGTTTTTAAAAAGGTTAATTGAGAAATATGTAGGCACGGGTTGTGAAGATTAAAAAATCAATCACACTCAAGATGTTTACATATTTTGTTGTGCCGTATAATGTTATTTTGCTGATCTTAATAGTAGAAATAACGCGAAATATGTACGATTTTAACTATTGGATGTGAGAAAATCTGTGATCATTATTCATCGCCTCATTCATTAATATTACTATAGTATCTATTAAATTTGTGGTTAGACTTTTTTTTAAGGATTATTATAGATTGGCATTTTTTTTTAAAGTTTTCGCATGTCATATTATATTAATTTTGTTGTGTGAGTAAACCATCATTCGAGTGGGCTTTTACGGCACCCGCTACCAGAACCTTCGTTGTCTACTATTTATATGGTAAAGTGTTGTATCAATTATTAAAAATTATTGTACAAAAGAACATAATATGATAATAGTAGGTACCTAAATAATATTATAGAATATTCAATATTATACATTATTACAGTCGCGATTGTATTGCACACAAATAATTTTTCAATATTTTCAACATGAAAATTGTTCTTCGTTTTTTTTTGGTGTTACTAATACATAATAAAGTGTATTATTTAACTGTAAATTGATTGATTAATCAAACATCAATAAACAAAAGTTTCTCATAAAATATTTATGCTTAAATAATATAAAACCCTTACTAATATAATATACTCTTAAACTAATAAGTTCCGTGTTTATGGGTGTATGTGATGGGCGAGGTGTTAAGGTGTTGTTCTTTCCCACAGGGAATTTATTATACACTTATCTTTTTTTTGAACTTATTCCTATACGAAAAAAAATATAAAAATTTGATGATAAAAAAGTTTATAATATATTACTTTTATTACTTTTTGTATAATATACTACCTAACTATATAGGTACTTTCCAACGAACTATTTCATAGATAATAAACTGTGTACTGTTACTATCACCGATGTATATAGCTTTTTTTTTATTAATCTGCTGTAAATTATATTTGTTTTGGATTTCACCTTTATTACTTTGTTACTTTGCTATTGTTATTTTCGCGATTTTAGTTTTCACTTTTTATGTTTGTTTATTGTTTCGTTATTATATATTTCGCTATTTTCTTCGCATTTAATTACAATTTAGATAGAATAAATAACGCACATTTAAATTGTGACATTCATAAGAGTGTTTCAGAGTGTTATTTTTGACAGTATATTCAATCTCATTAGTATACATACCAATGATTTTACTTGAGCATAGTATTTGTGTGATCAACTGCAGTTAAAAACTGCAGTGTACCTTCTTATAATGGCAATCATTAATTTATTGTTAGTTTAGCATTTTATAGAGACTTAAAAAGATTATTCTTTATGATTTTATATTTATACACATCCTTCACACCCTCCACATCGCAAAACAAATGCATACTTGAATTTTACTTACTCTATATAAGGTACTTAATAAAGTAATAACACTTTTACTCTACATAATGTTTCCATTATGAATGTGCTAGTTAATTTAAAATTGCTTAAAATCTATAATTATTTTGTTACTAATATATTATTATGTTAAAGATTACTATTATTTTATATTTCTACATTAGTTGGATTCAAGGACCCTGATTTTCATAAGATATATTCAAAAAATAGCTATTCAATTGAAATACATTCAAGAACAAATGCTATTGGACTACCAATTACTGCAGAAGTAAATTCTTCACAAAAGACATGGTCTAGCCAGTCAATTTCACTAATTAATAAGTTAGTGTTCTTCAAATGTGGATTATCTCAGAATGATAGTCGTATAAAGGTTGATTATGTTCCTAAAACTTGGCTAGTAAAATCTATTCCATTAATTGGTGTAAATGGTAAGATATATTTCACATTTTTAATTCTTATAACTTTATATAAATACCTACCTACCTAACTTTTATTAGTTGCAAAATATTTTTACTACGATTTTTAATAAAACATATTATTTATTTTTTTAGGACCGTCAATGAATTACTGTAATTATGAAAACTTCTCTTACGAAGGTAATTTTGATATGTATATTTAGTCAGAATAATACAACATAGGCAGTGAATGTTATATAGGTATATAAAAAAATTGTCCCAAAAATTAACAATATTTTATCGAACTTGACTAATATATGTTTGTTAAAAAAAAAATGGAAACTGTGGTATAGTTATGATTTACTTAAGAAAGTATTTAATTTAACTTTTCATTTTTATTTTTGATATCAAGTAGGTAGGTACATGTGATACCTATTATCGAAAATTTATTTCTTCTATTAACGTTCACTATATAATATTATAATCTAATGATATTTTAACTAGTAGAATCTTTTTAGTTTTTAATTATACTTACGTTTAGTAAAAAAAATTTGTAAACATAAATTATATAGGTACTAGGTACTGCATTAAGTAGGTACTGGTGCACTATCACTATAAAACTCAGTACCTACCTACCTATAAAGTTCGATTATAGTTTTAGGGGTTTTGAATTTCATAGAATAAATATAACCACAATGAATTACAACAACATTGGTAAATTTATTAATATCAATAATTAATAATAACGGCTGTATTATAAATTCTAATTTATAGACATATTATGTTTTCTAAGACACAAGTGACGATATACGTGTATTATATAATTTTTAAATCTTAGTTTTCAGCAATAATAATTGGTATTTAAATTTCATAATGTCAACTCTAAAAAAAAAAAATGCATTTATATTTCAAAAACTACATAGGTATTATTAATATTTATTTTTTATTTTTAGATAAATATCAATGTGTCAATGTTTCCGAATACAGATATGAAATTGACGTTATACCTGTACATAAAAATAATGATTTTAATACAATATTTTCGGTAATTTGGACATCCGACCATGGCCGAGCGGGTTTATCAATCACATACATACACACACCTTCGTCCAAAATGGATATCTTCTTGAATATAGCCTATTCAAATGGTACATTAATAAGTTTTACCAAACTATTAAAATTTGTGAGTTTATTATCAATTATCATTAATTTAACTGTTTTATATTAGCTACTTAATTAATTAATTATATAAAAATCTATTCTACATACAGGAAGATGTTAAAACAATAACATTTAATGATATTGGTTTCACGAAAGATCAAGAATATATGTTCACGTTAAAAATGAAAATGAATAGTGATTATTACAGCCGAGGACGCTATAATTATGTTTATAGTGGATTTTGGTTTGGACTCATACGGATTGCCGAATCTTCAAATTATGGTATGTACTCATTTATTAATTTACTAATGTATTAGTCTATATACAATATACTATAAATAAAATTAGAAATATTAAGAATTATTTTGCTTATTATATAGCCATTGTTTTGTGCGGACTAGCAGGGTAACTACAAGTACCTAATTATATTGTACTATCAATTATCACGAAAGTGAATAGGTATAATGAGTAATGGCACTCTTACAAATATTATTCAAAATGTAGAAAAGTTTTTCAAGTGTTTTTAAAATTTAAAATTATGGAGCAGAACCAATTTTTAATGAATTATTATATATTGTGATTTAATTTATTAAAAAAATGTGAGAATTAAAAAACGGACCATATGAATTTAGGTATATGATATTATGATATTATATCTAAGAATGTTCAAATTATTATTATATTTACTAGGGGTCAGAAGTTAATGACCCTAAAGTTTAAACACCTAAAAAAATTAAAATTTGATCTAAAAAATTATCTAAAATGTCCTAAACTGGTCAGTTATTAGTTACTATCATGGATTTATAGAATCTTAAATTCAGTTCCATTTATTAATTTAGCACTATTATAATACAGTCATATAAAGTTAGTTCAGATAAATAGGTTTTGAAAATTTGTTATTGTGAGTGGTGACTCGTGACTTTATACAAAGACTTTGAATGTGTTCAATATTTATTTTATATCTGAAATGTAATTGCTGTTTTATCACATATTATTATTTGATAATTGGTTTATATTGTCATAAGCTCGTTTAATGAATTAATGTAACATTAATATTTTCCAATTGTACGGTTATGATCGTAATACAAATTATAAAAAAATGTATTATCTACATACAATAGCTTACTTATTACTTATTAGTAATATCAAAATCTCATACCTGAATCTAACTTTATAATTGTCATTGTTGTTCTATAGATGAAGAAGATGTTCGAATTGTGTATGATTTTGAAGACGAAACAAAGCCATTCAACGTACTTGGAAACTATAAAAGTAGGTACCACCTATATACACAAATCACATAAAAAAACCTAATTTATAGTATTACGTGAGACTATTGATATAGGAAATAAAGGTACCATAAAAATTGCAGTTCAATAACTTAAAATCAATGTACTATTAGATAGTATTTTATACATTAGTAGGTATACATTTACATTTTCCTTGACAAATATTGAATTATTATTAATTATAACTTCCTATTGTCAATTGGAAATTGGTGTCAAAAGTCTTAAGAAAAATGTGTGTAACATTGTAAATGTTACGTTCAACAGATCACGTTTAGCTCTGTTGGTTAAAAATTTGAGTCAACTGACCTCTGATACAATTTAAAGATAAGATTATTATCTAGGCAATCTCGTAGGATTTTTATTATATTTTATTTTTAAAGTCAGTTATGAGTAATTTAAGATGTATAAACAATTTTAAAAAAATCGTAACTCACTTTAAAATAAAAAGCGTATGTGATTACAGATAGATTTAGATAATTTATAATCTTACCTATACATTTTGTAAGAGGTCAATTCAATCTAATTTTTAAACTAACGGAGCTAAACGTGATCGGCTGAGCGTAAAATTTGTTATGTTACACACTTGTATAAGACGTAGACAACACAATATGTCCTTTTAAGAAGTTCTTCAATCTCATAAGTAAAAATAATAATTATATTCTTAAAGATTATATTATAATTACCAAAGGTAATAATTATTAACAAATGTTAAAGAGCGATCTACTTAATGTTTTAATAAAAAAAATTCCGAATACATTGTATTTGTAACGATATTTTACAAAACATGCATATAGATAACTGTGAGAAATTAATCACACAGGTAATAAAATAAAATATAACTGTCAACATTATGAACTATTTAAAATAATTATCAATTCTATAATTTACTAATTTGTACCTATTTTCAGTTCATAGTAGGAAGTATTATTAGCTAATTATATAATATTGTCTAATCACAACAGTGTAAATAATATTCGAAGATAAAAAATGTAAGCTGTATGTACTAGGTATATAGTCATATACGTAGACGGTAATTAAATAATTAATCACCGGTTAATGTATAATCACTGTGAATCAATATGATTATTATGACTTGAATCTTTTAAGTTAGCAGTTATATAAATTATAATACTTTTAAGTTATAACTCATCAGTCGTATAGTGTGTTATATACACATGACTTATAAATTATCAGGCTCGATACAAGGGGGAGATCGGAGATATGGGGGCTGAATCCTCTCTCCTTAGTCCTTATGTACTTAAAAGACTACCTTGATTGTGAGTTTATTAACTAAAGTAAAGGTGATATAGGAGCAATCTATATACTTAAGGTCTTAAAACATTTTATATTATATTACTTATTGACATTTAGGAGAGATTGATAAACGTAAATTGTTTCATTTAGCCCCCCCCCCCTTTTAATTTATAGATCCACGCCTGTAAGTTAGAAGTTATAAAGTATAATATAATGTTTATTGTTATAATATATAGCATATAATGCAATCGAGAGTATGAAACAGAAATCGGAATGTTTAAATGGCGGATACAGTGTACCTCCAATGAATAATTGTACTTGTCCTCCTGGATTTATTGGAAAACTATGTGAAACAAGTAATTTAACTACTTTGCTATTCGTAATATATTATATATTGATATCCACATAGCGATATTATCTATAATAATTTAAATTTATAATTAAGTAAAATAGTTCCTAAGTAAATATATAGGTACTTTGGATAAAAATATAAAACGTCAAATTATAACTGACATTACACGAAGGTAGGTACTTGATTAATACATAGGTATGTACAGAATAAAAATGTAATTATTTTAGTGTCCGAATTGACGTAAATAACACACTTTATTTCAGCATGTGGTCCAAATTCTTACGGATTCGATTGCAAAGGCGTTTGTTCTATGCATTCAGCAGAAATGTGTCGTGGTATGTACATGTGTACGAAATTCGGATGTACTTGTCCGCCGGGTTTCACTGGTCCATTGTGTAATAGAGGTAAGAAAATCAAATAAATAAATATATTAGGTATGTCTTTGGCATGGTATAGCATTTAAATATTTTTTTAACTGCATAAATATAATGTTATAACCAGGGCTCGGAACTTTATGCGCTAAAAAACAATGAAATATGTGCATACGTATGCACTAAAAAAACAAAAATATGCAGTATAATATGCATTTATTATTTTATAAAAAATATATATTTTAAGGTAAAATTATAAAAAAAAAATATATTTTATT
This sequence comes from Sitobion miscanthi, assembly GCA_008086715.1. NCBI lineage: Eukaryota > Metazoa > Arthropoda > Insecta > Hemiptera > Aphididae > Sitobion > Sitobion miscanthi. Next base: position 12,385,514 of record CM017803.1, on the reverse strand, counting down.
ATATTTTTTTGTTGATGATTTGGAGCTGTTATACTAAATCTATTCTCAGAATTCTAAATTAAAAAAAATAGAATTTATCGAATACAGCGAATATAAATAATGTTAAGTATTAATTAGTATTTATCCAACATATTTACAACCTCACAAATTGTTTCATAGTATTTACAATAATAAAGTACTGCATTGATGCAGGTACCCCAACTAGTTATGATTGATTCTGGAAGTAAGGGATCTCCGGTGCGTAATTTTTGAAAATTTGTATACGCAATGGTACTTTTTTAAATATTTTTTTTTACGTTGGCTACAATTTTATGAATAATACCAAACTGATTTCATACTTCCTCTCAAAATTCTATGGAGGCCATGAGCAGCACATTTACCATTTTAGAGTAGAATGCGTTCAAATAGATTTCCCACACTATCATATACGGTACTATTTATTTGTAAATCATTTAATTTACAATATTCAATTATTGAAAACTTGTTTATTTTTGTGATTTCTAAAACGTTTTAACATAAAATGCATTTATATACTCAAAATCTTTAAATATGCAAAATCATATAAACTTAGTAAAATATGCAAAAATATGCAACATAAATTGTTGTATTTCAATAGTATGGTTCATGAAACGAATTTGTATCGAAACAGATTTGAAATATGCAGCTTCCTGAGAAAGATGCAATTGCATAAAGTTCCGAGCTCTGGTTATAACACTATTGTAGCCTATATAGGTAAATAAATGTAGTTGTAATTTTCTTACATTTTTTTTTAGAATGTGAAATAGGTAAATTTGGCGCCGATTGCAATCAATATTGTTCGTCGAATTGTTACGATAGAAAGTGTGATCGATACACGGGTCTTTGTTCACATGGGTGCTCACCACAATATGTACTACCACATTGTTTACAAAGTAAGATAAAAAAAGCTCATATTAGTTTACATTACGACATGATTACATTGTAATACAATATTCTATTATTCTTATTATATATAATTGGATTTCAATTGAAAAAGTTTATTCTGAACTACGTAGTAGGTATTTATAGCTTACGAAATTGAAATATTAATTATTGGTTTGTGTAGTACCTAGCATTACTAGGTCATTCAAATAACTTAAATTTCCCTATTCTGCATACTATATGCTACATAAAACAATATATAATGTGATCTGTAAATTAATGCTTACAAAAGTATATCGTCAATCGTTATAGAACATATTACATATTATATTAAACTAAAAATGTAGAAAAAGAAATTATTATAAGCCATATCGTAATTTATTCTTTAAAATAGTGATCAATTATCAATTTAAGATACTAAAGGGCTTAAAAATAGTGATTAAAAAATGATGACCGAATAAATGAGGCTTTACATTTTAATAATAATAAACATAATGGACTAATATATTTTAATGTTTAGAATATCCATACCTCATAAATCCACCTAAACTACTATCAAACGAATACGAGTCAATAGAAATAGAATGTGATTTTGAACCTTCTAATGTAATGGGCGAAGATAAAAATATTAAGTTGAAATATTATCAAATAGTTTATAAGGTAAGATATTTTGACAAAACCTTTATTGTAAATATTTATTTAATTTTAGTTAACTTAATTGACTACGATACAATAATATTTAATATTAAATGTAATGAACACACAAATTATACGCATACATGATAATAATATATAATATGTATTATTATAAATTATAATATTGAATCTAACGATTGTGAGAAGTTTATATATACATATAACTATATAGGTAATAAAATAATAATATATTACTTATATTATGCTAAATTAATTTTTTAAACACTTAAAATTGCTTTATATTGGCTATATTTGGTTCTTAAAATAATAATATTTATATTTTTATTAATCAATTTGTAGTTTCTTTAAATACCGGAGTTTTAAATACGCACTCTATAATCATTCCTGAATAGACTAAAAATATTCGGTAGGTATTGGGTAGATAGTTTTAACATCGATAGTTCATAATGAAAGGGCTAGTCTTGTATACAACAGCCCGGTTAATGATATTGCCTACATTGTCCATCAAAATCAGACGTAATTATTAATCAAATTCCTACAAGGTGATCTATTAAATTATATTATGAAAATTAATATAATTATGTGTTCTATGATCAATGTTTCTAGGCGTTAAAAGAAGATCAATTTATTAACTCTGATATCAAACCCATTATTGAAAATAGTAATGACACCAAAGAAACTTTAAGTGGTTTAGAACCGGACACCGTATATTTAGTTGGCGTTCTGTTAATAACAGATGATGGCAATTTTAATGACCAAGATATAGTATACGGTAATTTTAAGACGTCGTGCATACGTAAGTATTGTTAATAAAACACTTAATTAAAAACAAGAAAATATTCATCAATGCAAGTTATTATAATATCCATAATATTATGTAAGCTTTTACAATTTTATATTTTAGCACCAAATATTGATGATTTTAATGTAACACTTGTAAGAGGAATAAAAAGCATCAACGTATCATGGAACAAAGTAAGAAGAAAAATGCAGCTATTATTAACTAACAATTTTCCATTAAATAAAATATTTAATATTATATTTGATATTTTTCGTATAAAAACAATAAGAAGATACATGTTCTAATGGTTTTATAATTACTAATCACTATAGATAACTACTTCTATTAACCGGTTTGAATGCAATATTGTTGAATATTTATTGGTGTTATCGTACAATCAGTCACAGAACCAAGTATCTGGTGTACAGAAAATAAGATCAAATTCAGTTAATGGTCACTATATCTACGACCTTATACCTGGATATCAGTATAACATACAATTAATTCTAAATACAACTCAAGGACAATTATTTCCATCGCCTATTTATTTGGTGGCTCCACTTCCAGGTATTCGTTATATTTTATATACATTATAATACAAGTTTATATAGGTAACTACATAATTATATGGACTGTAAATGTGCCAACTAATAATTCTTATGTTATACTTGATGAAGGAATTGAATTCAAAGTTAAGGATATTTTCACAATCAGTGAAAACAGAAAGATCAAAGTATCCTGGAAATTAGGATATATGTATGAACGTTATAATGTTGTGGTAAAATCAGAAATAAATGAACCAGTCACGTGTACTTTACGATACAAAGTAATTAATTTATTATTTATTATAAGTTATATAAAACGCTTTCTTAAATAATTGAATCATACATTTTTCACTCAAATGACAACCTAACCTAGCATAATAGGTAATATTTTTTTTATTACCTATAGTATATGATAAACAATTTAAATCAGTAATTTAGGAGGTGGGTATAGATTAGTAAAGTGGTAGTAAAGTATAATATAACAAAGCCAAAATTACGATATTGTTTAGATAAACCGAATTCTCAGTTGTACTTTGCAAGAATTGGAAAACAGTTGGACGTCCGTTGTAATTTCTAATCAAACTAGCTACGAAATATCAGACGTAGTACTTAATTCGCAGTACTTAATACAAGTTCTTACCGGTTACGACAGTCAAATGGTATATACATTAACGCCAACGTCAAGTAAGAATTATTTCAAAGTTAAAATTAAGTACTCGTGACTTTTTAAAATTATTTCTATGTTTATTAAATTATTAAACTTAGAACCAAACGTAGCTCCGGCTATTGATCCCGAGAACCCACTGTACATAACAAATAGTTCTGTGTTCGTTCAATGGAAATTTGATTTTATTAACTGCTCTAAACTGAATGGATTCTTTTCAAAATACTTCGTGGAATTAAAGGTATAAATATATAATACCTACTTAAAAATTAGAGTTTATTATTTTATAAATGAAATGGTTTTTTTTTTTTAGGATAAGAGTAATAATAATTTACAAGTAAAAGAAACGAAACAAAATAATATTTCGTTTGAAGACCTCAAATCAAACAATGCGTATGAATTGAAAGTATTTATCAAAAACCATATTGGATATAGTCTTGACCATTTTCTATCCATCAATTTTACGACTAGATTTGGGAGTAAGTACTAAATAAATTTGATACATAATATATATTTATGAATTTAACATTTAAAGTATATGCAGTTATTCATTTTTGAGTTATCTAATAACAATATACATTTTAGTAAAAATGAATTTTACTTAAACATTTCTATTTTCCACTATTTTAGATTCTGAGCGAAGCGATGAATGTATTGATTTTACAATGATGTGTGTTTTTTATAAAATTTTTTTTGTGTTTGTAATCACCTTTTAGGACAGTAAAAGTGCTTGGATTTTCTTCAACAGTAACTTTTCTGATAAGAAAGTGAATCTAGTTGGTATTTTGGGTGGTCAAAAGTAAAAATTTTTCTATAGTTTTCAAAAGTGCCGTGAAAAACAAAATAAAAATTAAGGAAAAACGGGAATTTTTACGCGAAATCTATTTTCGAGAAAATCGATTTTGGTTTTTGGTGTAACTCTAAAACAAATGAACGTATATAAATGAAATTTTCACTGGTTGTTTATATTTGCATTTTCTATACACGATAAAATTTTAAAAATATTTTGATTTGTTTTGAACTGTTTAGGAACACTTACAGTTTCCATTTTTTTTAGTTTTATTTTCTATAAATATCGATAAAATTTTAATTGTTGGGTAAAAAAGCTTGAAAATTTAATACAAGGCTCCTAGGTTATTGTTTCAAAGGCAGATGAAAAAAATTTAAAATCCTTAATCAAAGTTTTATTTATAAGCATTTAAAGTTCAAATCTTGACAAAATACGGAAAAATCACGAAAATTAGCAAATTATTTTGAGTTGAGAATTCATAAAAATTTTTCCTTTTAAATCTAAGATTTGAAAATGTAATATAAAATTATCCATAAGTTTGTCTACCTTTATAAAAAAAAAAATGTCTACAAGAAAGTCAAATTACATTTTTATGAGCGTTTGAAATTTATATTTTTACAAAATATGATATTCTTTCGGTTTTTCATGTAACGATTTTCTTATTTTGTTGTAATTAAAAAACTTATGACTGTAAATACTTGAAAATTTCACTGAATGTTTATATTAGCATTTACTATACACGATAAAATTTTGAAAATATTTTGATTTGTTTTGAGCTGTTTGCGAACATTGACAGTTTTCAATATTTTTAGTTTTTTTTTCTATTAATATCAATACAATTTTATTTGTTGGATAAAAATGCGTGAAAATTTAATATAAGGCTCCAGATATATCGTTCTAACTGCAGTTGAAAAATATTAAAAATACATACGCATAATTTTTTTTCATAAGCATTTAAAGTTCAAATTTTGACAAAATTTATCAAATTTAAAATTTAATAATTATTTTGTAATTAAGCATTTATAAAATGTTTAACTTCTATAGCTAAGGATTGAAAATTTAAAACAAGGCTCCACGTAAATAGGTTATATATAAATTACTTTATTCACAATAATATCATCAAATATACTTGGTAATATCATAGGCTGACTGACCGTTTTCGCTCAGAATCGTTTTTCTTATACAATGATATTATATCATTGAATTCAAATTTAACACCATCCATTACAGTGACCTACTTGTAACCTACTGTACAGCAGAGTGACACCCACTTGCCCACCTTTTTTTTTTTTTTTTCCCAATTATTTTACTAAGTAATGAGAATTGTCTACTTTTGACTCCCTGAAGTACCATTTCATGTTATTGTAAAACTATTTAAGTCATCGCTCGACTCAGAATCTAAAATAAAATATAAAAATGATTTTTCATTTTTTATGTTTACATACGAGTGCGTAATTTAGGATTATGTATATATTTTGCTAAAGAGACAACTGCAGGCTATTCGAAATTTCTAATTTTAAAATTGATATGTCATATTAAACTACTATAACTGTATAAGTAAATTGTTTTAAATTATAATTTCACTAATGTACGTTTACTAAACTCTTGCGTTAATAGTTTTAGGACTAGTGGACGATTTAGTGGTGTACAAAAAAGCTATGAAGAATAAAGTGGTTGGACTTCGTTGGAACTATCCAGATGATTTGAATTTAGATGGATTTATAATTTCATTTGATGATAGCTCATTTATTGGACACGAGAAAAATGTTACTATTATTCCACCAAGGAAGTGTTCAGCTTGGCCAGAATATTTCTGTCATACATTTTATGATTTGAGTTCTAGTAAAAATGTTACGTTTAAAGTAAGAATATTGGATAACAAAATAGAAAAATTCTAATAAATAAATGCATTGCTGTATCTAGTTGTATTATATTTATTTTTTCCTATTTGTGTGATATAGGTTCAGGCCAAGTCAATAGATTATCCAGGAGGTGGTTTATCTTCGTCTATAAATTTCACCAACATTGATGGGAGTAAGTTAGATTTATGTTCACACGCAAACTATAGCGAATTTACATATAACGCCATACTCTGTATTTTTACCGTAGTACCCGATCCTCCAAGTAATGTGAAAGTTATCGATATTGGAAAAACATACATTACTCTTCAGTGGGATATTCCATGGGTATTCAACAGCGTATTGAAAATGTTTGTAATTAATATTGAAGAAATATCACAAGTAGATATGAGCCAGTGTTGTGTTAATATTAAGCCAACAGAAATCCCATTCGATGAAGAATTGCCTTCTTACAACTATACGGTAATAAACTCACTTTTTAAATTATAATGTTGCTTACAGGCGTATAACGCGCGGTCGCGTTCCATACGCCGTAATTCCCGTAATGAATTTCCCTTGACTTACTACCATGCGATTCATTTGAACATATAAACATATTTGAAAATATTTTTGATGTGTTAACATCTTAACGGCCCCCTTCCGGAAAATGTGTGGCTCTAGAAATATTTTGTGCAAACGAACGAAAACGTGTTACCGGCGTTACCGCGTATAATGAACGCAAGTTGCTAACGGCCAATCTCAAACAACGACTTGACCCATTTCAATAAAAGTTATATCAATAGTTTTCTTGAGACTCAGCAGATGTTTTTAGCTTCTTTTTTTACAACCCCTATAATATACTGCTATAGGCTAGCATGAATTTTTCGTTTTGCTTCAAGAAAATTCAATATTTTTTTGTATACATAATAATTAGTGTTTCCATTGGTTATAGATGACATTACTATTATAATTAGATATTAGAAATATGGCATATTTTTCAATTTTTTCGCATGAAAAGTGTTAAGATGCTTACATATAAAAAAAATTGTACCGTTAATACTGAATGGCTCACAACTTTTTTTTTTTACATTATTTCAAGGTGTTAAAAACTTAATTTTTATACCTACCTAGGTATTTTTAATATTTTTTAATATTTTTACTTTTTAGAATGACAACATGGTTGTAAGTTTCGATATGCAGAGTAGTGGACACTTTTCTACACTTTTCAAAACATTAAACTATCATAACTTTAAGTTTCAACTTACAAACTACTCGTCCAAAATTCAATTTTTATAATATATAATTAATATTCTGGCTTTGAAATAAATAATTAAAAATAATTGTTGTTAGGTATACAAAAAGTAAAACTTAAAAATATTATAACGATGAAAAATGGTAAAACAAATATAAGTAGGTATAAATTGTAGTTAGGTAAAAAAAATAAATATTTTCATTAACTTAAATAAGGTTTTTTGATAAAAGAATTACTCTGTATATGTTGTATTTATTCGTTATTCCTCAATAGGTCAACAACCGATGTACTTGATCGTATACCGTTGCTGCAATCATTCAAATATTTTCAGCACTAATTGTCGTCAATAATCTTTCCTTTTGATTTATTCATTCCTTTTGAAGTCTATCAAGTTTAAATTATATTATAGTATTTATTTATTACCTATATAATATTATACTATTTTAACCATATATAGGTGTCCCGTGAGGATATACCTATTAGCCGTAGAGGGGGCTTCGCCGCCTGGACAAAAACAGATTTTTTGCCGTCCTCCATATATACTAAAAAATTATTAAAAATCATGAGATTTATGAAAATAAAATTTTGAAAAGTTTAAATTTTCACAAAAATAAGGTCTTTAAAATGGCTATCTTCAATAATTGTTCCAAAAATAATAAAAAATATATTATATAGTTAATTGAAATTAAAAGGGAAATATACTTATACAATATACTGTAGAATATAAATTAAAAAACAAAGTAAAACATAATTTCGTCGAATAGCTCATTAAGATAAGGAGTACCTAGGTTACTGTTACTATAATTTGACATGGTTCGATTATGTGAGCGATATAAAATGCTTGAGAGAGAACGGTACAGAATTATAACCGAAAACAATGGTTACCTATATAATATAGGCATAAATACATAATGACCTTCGACTTATTGATATAGTACGTAGGTAACTGTTTCTTATTGCTGAGTATCAATAGCAATATGTTGATGTTATTGAACTGTTGAATGGTACCGTTTCCGGGTTTCATTGATAAAAAAAATCGAACGAGAATAAAATTTTTAAGCCCGTTAAAATAACAGTTAAATTGACAGACTGTCCAGACTGGCAACGGAAATCGTTATAATATAATATTACCATATTATGAGACAATGTTAAATTGTCTACATAAAAGTAGGTAGGTTTTCTTTGACAAATATTAAAATGTTTTTTGGGCCCATATGATAAAGTTTGTTCTGATCGCTGTCTATAAAGACATTAGAAGTTATTGTACGAGTATAGTTAGAGAATAATCATAATATACTATTAAATAATTAAAATAAATAGTTAAGTAGATAATGCAACCTATTTTTATAGGTATGTATGAAACTAGTCTACGTTTAGTTATTATACGCATAATATAAATAATATTACTGCTGTATTCAGTATTTGGATGTTTTAGTATTCTGATTATCCGTATTTAACAATAACTAATATTATACAGTTGGCCAAAAAACAGGTGTCAATAATGAATAAATATTACAACAAACCACAGTTTTTTCTAAAAAAAAAGAAAACTAAACTCAGCTCGTGTTTCGTTCTGTAAATATTGTGTATAATGTATATGTATTTTTTTTGTTTTTGAACCAATAACAATTCTGTTTCCATTCAGCCACGCCTAAGTAGTTTAACACGATAGACATAATATTATGGTACAAAGTTGTGTTTTAAGTTTCATCATAAAGTGTGCGTTTTTATTATTATTATTAAAACACGAATGTATTTTACAAGACAAATTTATACCTACGTTTTTTTTACAGCTAACGGGGCTACAACCAGGCTCAACATATTCAGTTGGGGTGTTATCCGTATCAAAATCGTTGTGGTACAGTTCTCCAGCAACAGTTCATGATGTTACAACACTTTTAGATGCATAAATGTATAATATCGCAAAATATATATTGTTAATCTATATCTAATTATTTCAAAATACGACAATTATTCTATGAACTTATATAACATAAATAATTTATATATATAAAATATATTACGTATTATATAAAACACTATAAACACTATGTAATAATATGCACTAAGACAGAAAATATTACTGTCAATGGTTTTTCTTCTTTAAATATTAGAAAATCAAACCATTTTTTTTTTTTGAAAATTAATAATACAATCATATGTTCTGAAAAATATACTTTGTTTTATTTTACCTAGTCTGATTCACGGGAAAAATCTGTTATCTACAGGACGATTTCAAATTTGTACCAAATACGATAGCGCATAATTATTAAATCACGACCGTGAATTTTTTAATTTTGACAAGAAACTTGAAAGAAGTGCAACATATGATTATTAAAAAATATCATAATTAAAATAAAATATGAAGAAAATAAGTAACTGCTCTGATATACTGCATGTAGGAGTCGAATGTAACTCGTCATTGAGCAGATCACTACAATGAATGTGTTAAAATTGAATTCAATGATAAATCACTGCAAAAAAAATTCTGAGCAGAGACTATGAGTCTATTATGATATAAATATTATTTATTGCTATTAATTATTGCAAATTGTAGTAATTAATTAAAATATGAATACATTTATAATAATAGTCAAAAGTTGTTGTTGTTTTTTCTCGATTATTTTGAAAACGAATTAGGAATTTTCAATGTTGATCCCAAAAGCACCATCTAGGTACAATTTACCATCAGAAGCCACCCTCAAAGTTGAAAATAAATTTGCCGCGAAAGATAGTCCAGTACACATATTTTCATTCTCATGTTTACACGCTATGGATTTTGAGTGAAATAATAACTAACCAGTCATAAATATTGAAAAAAGTATAACTAAATTTAAATAATTTAAAATTTAAAATTAAATTGTCATTGTAAACATTTAGCAGACTTTTTTTCAAATAGACTAATTTTCTAAGTCTCCCATAACCCAAAGTAAAGTACCTATAATATATTAAGTGGCCTCATACAGTTTTGCAGGTATTATCGATACATTGTTTCTTGATATTTGATAAAATAATAATGATGATAAGTAGAAATATAATAATATACAATATATTTTATATTGCACTGAATAATAATAATTCAAAATGAAACAGGAATCAATTCGGCTCACAAGTGAAAATTATGTTATTGGCTGGACCATATCACTATTGCGTCTTTAAAAAGGGAAAATTATGACGGTAGGTACCTATTTTGAATTCAATAGAAATTTGGTGGCCGTAGCCTCTGGTGGGAGGCAAATCACCAAATCGGGTTCAAACCTATAGCTTTGAATACAATACATTGACATCGATACACATATACCGAATCATTATGTTATGGACTGCACTCTGCAAAAATATAAAAACTTCCTCAAGTACACATTTTATTGACGTTTCTCCTGTTATTTATTGTCGTATTGTTATAAAAATAAGCCAATCAATTTATTTCAAGAATAATGATTATAGGATTGGATTACTTTTATCTTTATGTACTATTAATATAATTTAACGATGTTATTTTATACGATTGGTTTCTCAACCATAAAATGAGTTTTAAGACTTGCGTAAGAATAAACTATATGATTATGGTTTCGATTTTGGCAAATTAATTATTTTGCCCCCCTAGTTGTTTACCCAGTTACGCCACTGGGTACACTAATTATGTATGTAGGAAAATTATAGAATAAAAAAACAAGAATTGGTATGTACTTCTTTTCATGATCGTTGATCAATAGTAATATTTATTATTATTTTTGTGTAAGTTTTTGGAATTATAATAATAAGAAATATAAATTATTATTATGTTTGTTAAATTTAAGCAATGATATTTTGGCATTCTTTAAATATATTTATATACCTATAGTATTATAATGAACATTTTTACTGTCAAATCAATAGTTACGAATGCAACTAGGTTTTAAAAAAAATGTATGCTGAAACGTAAATTACCTACTTATATAATAATAACCTTTTAAGTTTTTTTATTCGGATTCAACTTACCTACCGATTACAATGTTTGATGCAATAAAAATGTGCCGAGCAGGGTTGTATTTGAAAAAAATTTTGTTGTATCTTATTTACAATTAACACGTTACACAATTTTTGCGTTTATCGTTATTTAAAATTAAAACGTTATTCAACTTTTGCGTTTATTGTTATTTAGAACTAAAACGTTATACAAGTTGTGCGTTTATTGTTATTTAAAATAGTGTTAATACCAGCCGCCTGTTAAATTTAAAAATAATAACTAATGCGGATAGATAATGGCCCGGATAAAGAATATTCTTAGATTGTTTGCATGAAATAAATGTTTCTACAAACCAATAGACCTTTTAAATAAATAGATTTTAAAATATTTTGTTTTGTGTTATTTTTTGTTCAATGATATTCTAAAAATTACGTTTTGCGTTATGTTTTGTTTAATGATAATATAATATTTTTTGTTAATCGTTATGTTTTGTTTTGCGGTATTTAATTATTTTTGACTATCGCTTTCCGTTTTATTACGTTTACAAATTTCAATCTTTTTTGTCAAATATAATTTATTATAAAACGTTTGAAAGTTCTAGTATCAAATAAAAGTAGATGTGATATGGCAGGGGTCTCCAATTAAAATGTGTGTGGAGTTAATTAGCCAATTATGAAATTCAGTAAATTTTCGGGGTGCATCAAAATGTGATATACATCATGCTTATCCCAATGAAGTAAAGGAAAAATAATAAGATTATGTCTTACTTAATTGCAATTAATGAAAACCTCAAACATCACCAATATAAAATAGTTAAAAATAAAATTTCAGTCCATAAAGTTTTCCACGGTCCGCTATTTGGTAACCCCTGCGATGTGTGACCTTTATTCAATATTACCTTTTACAGTATTTGAGTGTCATTCAGAATCACCCTTATAAATACATAGACGAAAATTACATTGATGTGAACTCGATAAAAGTGAAGTAGGTACTGTCAATAATACCTGTCTACCGTAAGTATATATTATCAATACAATCTATCAAATACCTTCGGGGTGTTCTTATAGTTCGCAAAAAGGGCATCAATTTCTTTGTTGTATTCAATTTCATGGAATACGTTTAGATACCGTCAAAACTCGAGTCGGATTACCTACATACTTGAGTAGGTAATTATTATAAAATGAGCTTAACGGGAATCGTCGAACTGTACATCTCACTTATACCAAAATGTTCGAATTTCACTCTATTTCAAAAAAAAAAAGTTATGTTTGAATTATACTCGATCCGATCATTATACATATAGAACTCATTAATATTCATTTTAGATGAGAATTTGCATATTATTTCATAGGTGTCTCTATCGATTTAAATCAAACGATCAAATAACATAACGATCAACGACGTTATCTACTATAGTTTAAAAACAAACAAAAATACAAACTCGTATTTTCATATAAGTATTTTGATAATGTGATTATAAGTACCTAATATTCAAATTGCAGATTTTGGGGAAATCAACTCATTTTTTATTAATTATGAAAATTATCATATTATTAAATTTCAGCCATGTACCTAATAATTATTATAATAAAAAAAACATACTTTAGATATTAAATTATTCATCTGACCGTCAGACTGGTATTTATTTTTTAATAAATATGTTTAATGTAACGATTGGAACGAGTATAATATTCGCACATTACCTTTTTAGAACCCGAGTGCAATTCAACAAAAAAATGTGCAATTCGACCTTACCCTGTTTAAAGCTGGGTTGTATAGACAAACAGGGTATATCGATCGCGGGACCACGGGATACACCTGATTTTCTATAATACTGCGTTGTAGGTGGTTTAACAAATTCTACGTAATAATAATAGAACGCGTCGTTTGTCAATAGCAATTTGAAATGATAGTACAATATGTTCATCTTTTGTTCAGTGGTAGGCATCTTAGATATTGCTCGAATTGGTAGAATAAAAAATGAACTAGGAGGTTTGAAAAAAATTATCATTCCTTACAGTGATTAAACTCAACCTCTAGCCCGCGATTACACATCCTCAACCATCTATCTTTAACAATATGTAGTTGAAATATTAAAAAATATACCAATACTAGTAAGTAGTAACATTTACCTACCAACAGTTACAATAAATATTATTTTACTTGTAATTTATTCACATAAAACTAACAGTTACGCGAAAGTATTTTCTATCATTTCTAACTAACTAATTAGGTAATTAATCGTCAACTGTAGTAATAATAAATAATAGACTTTTGACCACGGACTAAGATATTATACTTATATAAATCCATGATTTTGATCGCGTAATAAATTATCATGAAAAAATCGTTAAATTTAATTTTAATATATTATTGAATAAGTAGGTAACATTTTACGAAATAATAATTACTAAATCACAATATTATTCAAACAAAATAAAACTCTAGTCCCACCGTTCTAATGAAAATAATTAGAAGGGATGCTCTATAAATATAAAAAAATGTTTGAGGAGCTGTGTCCACGGAAATTATAGCCGGTTGAAAACGGACGATGTCACCAGCTTATTTTTTTGCCAATTTCAAAGACAATGTACATTTGCGCAATACTGTGGCCACGTGTACACCAAACCCAAGAAAAAGGTACACGTGTGGTATGCGTTGCCTAATAAATTCATATTAACAATAGGCACGTTGAGACATTATACAACAATCATAATGTGTTGACAATAGTCGCGTGGTGAATTTTGGAATTTTTTAGAGGCATGTCTAATATTAAACCCATACACCAAAATAACCCCTTTAAAGGTATTTTCTGCCATATTTTTAACTGCACATCGTAGTAAATACAGCAATATATTAAGTTAATTCTAAATTATTTTATCCATTGGTAGCCACCCCTTTACCCCTTATAAAATTCAGTAGCGGCGTGTTGTAATGAAAGGTATTTTTTGTTTCTTACCAAATGGCAATGTATGCATTTAAACGATATCAATTGTGTAGTACAATGTAATAGATCAGTGTATGAATTATACTACGTGAAACGTGTTTACCTTACTGGTTTATCCAAATGACAAACACCTGTGTAGTAGAGAATGGTAGGTAATGAGTGTCCTTAATGACTGTTTTTAACTCCAGTTGTCAACAAAATGTTAAAAGTTGAAAATGTGTTTATTTATTATAATGATTAAATAGCTATGTACTAAAATAATAGTTTTACATTTAAATTTTTTTTTTATTCTATTTCATAATAAAAGTGTAATCTTTGTAATTTATATTTAACAATAATAATTATTGTTAAATTTCACAATAGTAAAAAAACTATTTTTATTGACAAATAGTTGTATTATAATTAAATAAATTGTTTATAAATAATTAATAATTGCGCGATTATTACAATAAACAATTAAACCTAAAGACTAGGTATAATAATAATAAATATCGTTAATATCATGTCTAATATGAATTATGCTGTTATAGGTACTAATAAATGTTGAAGTTTTATTTCATGTGTATGTAACAAACCCATTATCTCCGTACAAACATTATGAGATAGATGGATGGCTTGTTTAACATAACTTATCATCATAGAAGTTTAACAAAGCTGAAGTTATTACTAAAAAATCTTATTAATGCCGAAGTTTTTAAAAATTAATTAATTTTCAAACCAAAAAAATATTGTATCAAAATATTATCTATCTTATCTTCTAAATATTATTAGCTGATGCATACATTAATTGTTTATTCTAAAAAAACAGAAAACCTATGCATTATTATTTTTAATTATGATAGTCAATAACTATAAATTTGAAAATACTCTTAATATAACTCTTAAATTAAGTAAATATATTTTGTACTATAAAAGTTAATATATCTTGAAAATAAAATATTGGATTTAATAACTCCAATTACGTTTTTAACAAGTGATGAGATGAAGTTGAATCGATGTAGGTAATTGTTGCAGCCAAAATGTTGCTGCTAATAATTACCCAAGGTCAACGATATCAGTCACAGAAAATTATGAATTGGATTAGAAAACCAATGAGTCTTGGAATGTACGACTAGAAATTGAATAACAAATTATTTTATTATTTAATTATTTAATAAACTATAAAATTTAAAATTAAGAGACTTACATTAAGCCATCCAAACCAATAGATGAAAACAAATTGACAGAAAAACTGGAATGGTTCTGATTATTTCCGAAAATTCCTTCAAACGCATCTTTCAATGATCTGTAACAACCAATTTTGTAATTATTATTTTTAAATTTCATGTTTAACATATACCAAGAAATAAGGATAATCCACCAAATATTCTATTTTCCATTTTTTTTTTAACAAATAGTTTATTCAAATTCTGATTTGAAATTTTTGAGTACATATTTTTTTATCCCCGCACACGGAAAGAGGCACTATAGCACTGTTCCCCATCAACTTAGAATTGATTCCGCTCCGTTAGAAATATTTCTCGCCAAAAAAACATTCCCCACAGCATTACTCCCCCTAAATTTTTAGATTCTGAGCGGATCAATGGTTTTAATTGATTTTACAATGATGTGTGTTTTTTTGTCTGTGTATAAGATAAGTAGTCAAAATAATGCTTCGATTTTCAACTTCAGAATTTTGTTCGATAGGAAAGTGAATCTAGTTAGTGCACTTGGGTTGTTAAAATTCTCAGTAGTTTTCAAAAGAGCCAGAAAAAAACAAAAAGAAATTAAGAAAACGTGAATTTTCACGGAAAATTGGTTTTTGACCAAATCGATTTTAGTTTTTGGTGTAACTCTAAAACAAATTACCGTATATGCATGAAATATTCACTGAATGTTTGTATTAGCATTTTCTTTAAAACATCAAATTATATTTTGACTTGTTTTTAGCTGTTCAAGGACATTATCAGTTTCCAATTTTTTTAGTTTTTTTTCTATAAATGTCAATAACATTTTATATGTTTGTTCAAAAAGCGTGCAAATATAATACAAGGCTCCTTATATATTGTTACAATAGCAGTTAAAAAATATTAAAAATAAATATGCACACATTTTTTTTATCAGCATTTAAAGTTCAAATTTTGATTAAATTATTTTGCTAATTTATTATTATAAATTTATAAAATATTCAACTTTTATAGCTAAGGATTTAAAATTTAAAACAAGGTTCCACGTAAATAGGTAAATAAATCATTTTAATTACAAATGATCATAGGCTGATTGACCGTCTCTCTAAGAATCGTTTTTCCTATGCAATGATATTATATCGTTGAATTCAAATTTAACACCACTCATTACAGTGACCCACTTATAACCTACATTTTTAACAATTCACTGTAAAAATGGTGGTTTTCATTTGAAAAAAGTTTGTATCGACACTTCTTAAATGATATACAACATCTAAGTATTTGAAAATATGGTCTTAAGTATTCTTCAGATTTTCTAAAAGTAGAATTTGAATAAATGCGTTATTAAAGGATAAAAAGGGAGATAAGTAGACGCGGTGTTCACCCCCTGTATAGCCTGAAACATAAAAATTGTACAAAGTAAAACAATTTATTACTTACGGATCTGTAACGTAATAATTCATATTGTGTTCTCCCATATGTTTAACTAACTCTTGGAACAAATGCTTGACAAAATCTCCAGTATATGCTGTGGTTTGTTTTTCATTCAGATGTATTGTTGACAAAACCATCCAAGAAATTGTATCAGTATATAGCAGTTGAGCGAAATATTTTGCAACATTTTGTAACTTTATCTTGTCGAGACTATTGACAATAGCGTATGTGTCAACAAACAATTTCTCAAACTGGTCAATTAGCAATCTGTTTAGCTGACAAAATATCTAAAATGAAAACATTACATTTGAAAATAATAGCCAATAGGTACTACGTGAAAGGTCAATAATTATTATCAACAATTGTATCGATATTATTTCATTCTACTCGTATTTCATTGTGTACTGTAATTAAGTTGTTCAAATCAAAATAATTGTTTACAATTGTTTATGAAATTAATGAAATATTTTACACAAATGATTTTAAATATTTTTAAAATCAATGTAATTTCAAATAATGTTACATTCATTTTAAAACTCGATAATCAATTTTACACTAAACAATAATTATAAAAAAAATAACTGTTATTTCTTAGCAGGGCTTGAAACCGATATTTGATACCGATTTTAAATACCAATTAAAACCGAAATCGATACCGAAACCGAAAACAAAATAGAAAAATCCAATACCGGTAATCAAACTGAAATCGAAATCAGAAAAATTCAAAACCGGTATTGAAAAACAAAAACGGAATCAGAAAAAATAAATATCGATATCCAAAACTGAAATCAAAATTGGAAAAAAAAATACTGATATCCGAAACCGAAATCTAAATCGGGAAATATATTTTCGGTTTCAAACCCTATGTCTTAGTATGTAGGTACGTATACATAGAATGCATAAGATATAGTAAACAATAATCGATATAAATGCATTCTGAATCTTACTTGTGTTATGTGCCCAAGATTCTCAGTATAATCATCTTTCTCACAGCAAAGTTCCAAAAATACACAGCAAATATCTTTTTCTTGACCAGGTTTCAATTTTATTTTCATTAATTGAGAAGCACACTTTTCATACTTAAATGATGTGGAGTTCATTAAGACTTTTACCACATTTTTTAAAAATTTCGATTTTTTGTCCATTTTTGGATTTCCTGTGCGCTTAACCACCAATTTTTGTCGTGACTCTATAAAATATTAATTTTAATTTATTTCTGGTCAATATATAAGTAACACACTAATATATAGGTACACACTAATCATACACCAATACTGACCAATACAAAATATACACACTTAACATTTGTTGACCCGTCCAAATTATGACTTATCATTAAAATTACTTATGGGAGTTAGTTTGACAGTCCATCAACGGTGATTGAACTCACTGATATACTTATTAACAGCCATCTTCCAAGACAGTAAAGTTCTATTTTAAATATAATAATTACCTACTATAGGTTTATAAACTAAACGTGTCTTATTATTGATAAAAATCTCATACACAGTGCTCTAACCCTCAGCTACGGAAAGCTTATCCACAAGGGATAATAAACTTTCTTTGGATAACAATGTTCCCCCGACCACGTTGTAGTAGTATAAGTACAATAATGATTTATGAATGTAGTACCTAGTTGAAGTTGTGGGATTACTAACTTTTATAAATAAATACTTACTTTTTCCTGCACCATAGGTATTATAATCGTACATTAATATGTATTCATGTCTAATATCAGTTCCCAATATTTGTTGGCGAAATAATGAATAAATTTGTTCACTGGCTTCATAATTTGGATCGTAAAAGTAAGAGTCTATAAAACAAATTTTTAATTTCAAATATAAAAACTATTATTTTAAAGTAAGTTTGAGTTATTGAGAACAAGTTAGTAAAACTCATACCCAAATATTGATCTGAATTGAGTGGTTGATCGAAAGAAATATTCAAAGGAACTCTAAATAGCTCAGGAAGTTTGCCGTTTTTAAGCGAAATAGTTTTTATTATTATGTGTATCATACGTTTAATCTAAAATATAATAAAATATTAGTATTAAATATTATTATTAGTCATAACTCATAAGTCATAGGGAACATTCATATCACATTCAATACCACAAATATCTTAAAATATGTGATATTCAAATTTCAAGTTGATATTATACATGAAATCTATTATATAGGTTCTTAATATTATTATATTGAAATAATATATTTTTTATCAATAGTAAAATACTATTATAGTATTTTTTAGTGTTTTTAAATGCACACCAACAAAACAATTAAAACTAATTTACAAAATCAATGAAATAATTTTTGTAATCGGCCATTATTAACTGTTAAATTTGTTTGTACTTACTGCGCACTTTTGCGTAAATGTATACTATGCTAGAATACAAACGTAGTTACTAGGTAGATAAGTTAAGAGGATCATACAAATTGTACTTTGCGTAGGGTTAATATAGAAATAGATAGTACAAGAACGTAATAGAGTTCATGGATATCAAATTGTTGAGACATTCTACGTGCACATGCATATCCAAAACTGAACGATGAAAATAAACAATTATCATGATACCATTTACCTTTCTGAAAAACCGTATGTTGTATAACGCTAACGCTTTATCTTGGATAATATCTAAAATCTCATTGAGTTCTTCCATACAATGTTCCTTCAATTTATGTCCACATGTATTTAGAATCACAAAAAATGCATCAATTGAATCCTGGCTGGGTTGTTTGATGATATGGTGTAATAATCTGATTGCCATTAACGGAGAAACCTGTATCAATTAATATTTGTCAGTGTAAATATTTTCAAAATATTAGGACACCTTGAAACTTACTACATCGTAATTAATCAAGTACGAAATAAATAGAGCTGATGCTAAATATTTATATTTTTCTTTCTTCTTATTTGCATCACAAAATTGACGAAGACACCGTATCAAGAGTAACTCTCCTACTGATGGAACCTAAAAGTACCAAATTAAATTTATTAAAAATTGTGTTTTATCTAACAAAGTTAAACTACCTACCTCATCGTAGATAAGGGAAATAAAAAAAGCATATATGCGAGTATCTCTGGTAGAATTTAACTGAGCTTCCATAATATTCTTGCAAAGTATACCTTTACCACGCCAAATATTCAAACGTACAATCTTTTTTTTAATTTCAATGGCTTTGGCTTCTGAATTCACATGCTTAATTAAATTAGAGATAGAGGTTTCTAATACATTCCAAGAAGTTGTCTGAAACTCTTCACTAAAATTAGCAAATAATTAATACAATAAAAAATATAGAATGTATTGTCTATAAGCTAACAAATCGGTTAGCACCGGTAGTAATAAAAAAAATTGATTAGTATAGGTACTCACTTACATAGGTAATATACTACCTATACTTTTAGACGCAACTAGGAAAAAAATTCTGGATTTGGGGGGGAGGGGTGTACCACATTACAAAACTATTTATTTAAAATAACCCATATAGGTTATTGCATTTGCACTCCCCCCTCATGCATGTTAGAATCTGAATTTTCGTCAGCCGTATTTGTTATAAAATAGTTTAATTATTTAAAATCATTTGGTGTTGGTGGCTGAGGCGCTAAAGTCAGTTGATTTTCAAGACATGCCCTCCCCCTCCGAACAGGTCTGCGAATCAGCCGATTTGTCTATCTCATTCAACAGGCCCGATTCTATCAGCTATACAAATTTCAAGAAAGCTAAAATGGGTGAGGTAAGACTGTCAGTAGCTCCTAGACTATATTACTTAAGTAAATTTTAAACATTTCATTTCGATACAAATTTAATAAAATATATTTTTATTTTATTTTATTTCAAAACCATAGAATATATTGTACTAAAAATATATTTATTTTTGAAAAAATAACACCACTATTGATATCTATATATTATTTTTAATGTTGGTGAATCTATTACCACATATATACGAATATACTATTGTATAGGTAACTTAGATTAGGTTTGGACAATAATTATATAAAAATAGGCACCTACATAACTTTCCGAAATTATAAGGCAGCGGTCACCAAATGGCGGGCCGCGAGCCGGATACGGCCCTCCGACAAATTTTATCCGGCCCGCAGATAATGAAAAAAAAGTATAAACCGACAATAATATGTATTTGTTTGATTTGCCACCTGACAGTTGTAGATGTTTTTAAAGTTTATTATACTAAACGTTATTATGAGACTACATATAAATCATTCTCCGAAAAATATCCGGCAATTTGTGAACTTCGTAAATCAAAAATTCAGAACCTGCATATAAAATTTTAAGTGCACGAATCATACAATTTCATAGTTAGTTGAGAGCAAGAATCCCCAATAATTTTAAATTTTTAACCCAATTTTCTATTCACATAATAATTATTATGAATTTGTATTTTATTTTAATTAAATTAATCGGGTAATTACTATTTTATTTCCACTAGGTAACTATCACTATGCTACTGTTGCATTATAATAAATAATATGTTAAAAATATTTGCTTTGAATTTTGATGGCCCCCGAAAATTTTCAAAATTCCCAATGTGGCACTCCAAAAATATTAATTTGGTGACCCCTGCTATAAGGTATCTACCTAATACTATATTTGTTTCAAAGGTATAATAAGTGGTAGAATCAACTCAATAAATAACTATTGTTAATAGATATATATGGGCTAAATAATGGCATATTTTTAGGTATTTTTTTAGAGTTTATAAGTATGTCATAAATAAAAATTATAAAAGTTACCTCTGCTTGTTTACAGTGTATTCCGGAATAGCTTTTAGTTGACTAACTCCTTTTTTTGGCCCTGTAAATTGTAATACAGTATAATATTACCTTTATCAACAGATTAACAGTATGATTTTATATCTATATTTTGCAAAATTTATAATATGTTTTCAACAAATAATAATGTACTACCAAATGTATTTATTTCTTACATCAAATATCAAAAACGATAGGTAGTAGATTATAATTGTATATTAATTTTAGTAAAATTATAATCAAAATACTAACAATTAATATTCAAACAGTAATAAATAATCTTGTTGTTTTTGATACCTACACATAAACAAACAAGAACTAAACTCTAAGCTCTAAACTATGGACTTTCGTTTAAGTTGTGTGTACTGTGTTAACATCATTATGGTTTATAGTTAGAAAATACAATAACTAACAAATTTAGTCTAAACCATGATATAAGTGTAAAACATCAGTAAATTAATAGCATGGTTATAATATAGACTATAGTATAGTACACACAATACTTTTAAAAAGTATTTTACCCAATTCTGCAAATGGCTGAACATATATAAGGTATCAATCGATCAGATATATTGTGCTGATGGGGGACCTCGCAAGCAGATTGGTTGGATGGCTTAAATGTTACAACCAAAAATGGTTAAGTACTTTTAGGTCTAATTTTTCATTAACGACGAAAATACCGTAAAATATAATATTGTCCCCCCGACCACCGCTTATCAATCTCACTACTCTCGTTACTGCGGCAGCATTCACTCTGAATCACTATCATATTATTAAAATTTAAAACTACATATTTTATGTAGCGTACTTGTCCGTTACCAACATAATACATTTAGGTACGTAAGTGTTTTACAAAAAGTTATTAGGTACTTAATAATATTCTATCTTAAAGCACGTTTCTTATTTATAGTCACGTAACTAATAATATTTCATCAAAAAATTTGTGATATTTCAACAAAAACACTCCGCCAAGCTCTGTATAAAAAAAACCAGCTCTAAAAGTTGTAATATAATTTTATAGCCAAATTTTTGAACTATAGATATCATTTATGTTAAAATAGTCTGCTAAGTAAATTAAGTTAGCTTAAGAAGACGTTATACGGACAATTGTTGTCTCCGTCATACAATCGCGTAACATTTTAGTTTAAAAATTAGCGTGATTTGACCTCTTATAAAATTTAAACGTAAGATATATTAATATTATCTAGGGCATCTCATAGGATTTTTTATTATATTTAAATTTTGAGTATTTTAAAGTTGTAAATTGTCTGTACATCTTAAAATACTCATAACTCACTCTAAAATTCAAATATAACAAAAAGCCTGAGAAATGTTCTAGGTAATAATCTTACCTTTACATTTTATAAGAAGTCCATTCACTCTAAATTTTAAACTAACGGAGCTAAACGTGATCTTCTGAGCGTACAATTTGGTATATTACGCGCACTTGTAAGACTACGGAGACAACAAATGTCCGTATAACATCCTCTTAAGTTACAAATTTATAAATACTATTGCATAATGAGTACATAATAATATAGACTACTATTGTTAAAATAAGTACTGTATATTACTAATTAAGTGTTTTAAAGTCACCAAGTTAAGTTCAATTATTTACCAGACTATTTTATTTCGAATACTACCTATATAGTAATATAGGAATATATTAGCTATACAGGTAATATTTATATTTATACCTACTCGAATAATAGTAAGTAAATAAGAACTTAACATCGATTTAAATTGATACGAAATAACATTTCACGTAAAAGTAACTATCAACAATTTTTCGAATCAGCGAAATTTTTTTGAGAAAACTATACCTAATATTAGGTATAATAATTTTATTACTGTTAATTTAATCGATTTCTATTTTATACATTTTTTTAATATTTTTTGTTATTTCCTTTATTGAAACTTCATGATTCAAACATTTTCACATAATATCCATATTATCCACAAAGTCATAATATCCACATTTCTATAAACAATACTAGATAATAATACTTACGTACTAAACGCACATACAATTTTTCGTGTGTATAACATAAATATACTATGCTTTACTTAAAATAATAAAGTGTAATTTTATAAATTAACAAATATTTCAGGTTATAAAATATATGTATTACGATTTGTCCACAACAATAAACTGTAGGAATGATTTAATAGGTATTAGTTTCGTAAAACCAAATCTGCTGTTAGAATTTGTATACTAGTGTTTGCTTGTAGGGCAATAAGTAGGTAACCTTAAGCACACATAAATAATAATAATTATATGTAATGGATATCGATCGCGCGTTGAAAGCAATTATACAATTATTATAATAATACAATAATTTATTATTAATCGTTGTAGGGGGGGGGGGGGGGTAATCAGTGACGGCGTTGTAATTTCTAAACTCTCATACATAAAAAAATAAAAAGTTATGGATTGTTACGTAAAAGAAAATGGAGGACATTTGAAGTTTTACCGTAGTAAATTTGTGATAATAATATAGGTATATTTTCGGTTATTTATTTAGAAACATAGCATACCCAAAACATTTTTAGCAATACTTTCCTGAAAATATGGTATACACAAATGAATGTGTAATCGAATAGTCGTACATAAATGCCCCAACAGAAAAGAATTTGGCCCGGTATCGCTCTACCAATAAAAAATATCTGGCGCCGCCACTGCAGGGGGTTCATCGTCGATAACGACCGGCGAGAAATAATGAAGAATATTGAAGACGATGGAAGATAATATAATATAAGGTTTTAGGTATCATATTTGTTATATTTGTTTATTATTATGTATATACCGAAGACAACGGTATATCTACTATTATTCGGAATTAACCGGAATTATTCGAAAACGGAACGATCGGATTCGATACACAACCATTATAATATTATAAATAATAGGTACAAAAATGTGGAAAGCGGCAGCATGCGAATCTGGGAAAACGGAGGTTGTGCCGGGCACGGGTTCGTGCCGCGAATGCACCCTCGAAGACGGAAGCGCAATAATGCCGCGCGAACCAGGAAACAAACAATATTACAAGCACTTACCTGCACTAGGGCAGTAGCGGTAGGTCACGGAGCGGCGGCGCATGTTGTAGTTGAACAAATGCGATGGGTACCGCGGTGGTGGCGGCAACGGCTTGTTCATGGCTGAAAATCGTGGGCTCGGAGCACGTGAGACGACGAGACGACACACTCGGCCGATGGTATATGATGGTACTGGCAGTACGTGTAAGCGGCAATGGCGTAGTGGTACGAATGATAAACTGGTGGACGTGTGTCGTCGTCGTCGTGGTCCGCCGCCGCCTCCGCCTCCGCCGTTCTCTGCGCCTATCGTTTAAGCGGAGCGGGTCGCGGGAGGCCGAGGCGGCCGTGTATGTCCTCCCTCGGCGTCGGCGGCGACGGCGGCACAGGCAGTTGTTGGTTCAGTTTGTTCGTGGCGGGGAAGGGGTGTTGGAAAACGACACGTGTCCTCCGTGACTCATCACCACTGCGGCCAATAACCTTGAAACCCGGCCAAGTAAGGTTATTATTATTATTATTATTATTGTTGTTGTTGTTGTGTGCTGTGGAATAATGTTTTAAACGCGCCTAGTCGCCTGGTGCGGGGGGAGGTAGGGGTCGTGAAAGAAAGAAATGTGTGCTCCGGTACGCACTTAACAGAGAGATACGCTGCAGCTGCAACTGCTCCTCCGTCCGCCTATGATTGGGGGACTGTTGCAGCTGTGTAACTAAGTGACTTACGCCGCAAACATTTTATTCCTATCAATGCAATATCTCATCAATACACCTCGCGATGTTAGCCGATAAATTAATATTGTTTCTTCATCGCGAGATCTCGACTCGTATGTCTGCCATGTAATATAATATTATGGTGGCCGCGTTGGGAAGATGGGACCTATACGTGTAGACTTCTGAGTATACTATATGCCAAAATGGGTGCGTGTAAATTTCGCCGATTCTCAGATAGTCGATTTTAGGGTAGGATTTGTAACATGTAAAATATTTAACCTGCACATTTTTTGACATGTAAAAATAAAATAATATATAAGCTTCAGCGGTATTAATTCATATAAAATCCACCGATATTAAAAAAAAAATCAAACGTGTAGCCACCAAGCAATAAAAATGATACTTTTAACGCGTTGTGTAATTAATTTTAAATTGGAAAATCAAATATGTGTCATTAATAAATATAGTTTTAACTTAATCAAAAACAATATCGGCCATGCTTTATTTTACAGGTCCAAAGTTATAACCAGTGGAATTTACATGATTTAACTGATAGAAAAAACGTACCGGTGCCATTTATTTACAAAAAATCGTGCAATCTGTAGAATTAACAATCGCCTCGGTTAGGTTAAATATTTGAATACCGGTATTGGGATATCGTTTTGGTTATTATGTCATAACAATAATCGACGCTACTGACCGGAGATGCTCTACTCCCATACTAGATACCTATACTTAGTTACTATAATATATTATTATTTTAATGAGGCGTTGTATACATTGATATATGAAATCATCAGTGACGCTGATTTTTTTTTTTTTGGGGGGGGGATATGTTGTTACTGGTAACACTTTGTTAAATGGCCGTATTTGTCTTTAGAACTATTTGTCATATCATTATACGATTCGATAATTATCCGAGGTTATATTTTAATCTGTAAACAAACAGTCTTACATTTCTATAAGTTGATTATTGAAATAATTAGTTAGATAGTATAATTGTCTAATTTTCTTCGATGATTTTTCCGTTTCTATTTAATCATCCGATGCATATTGTGAATACAGTTTTTATTGTCAACAATCGACATTTACCTACTATAATTTTACTAAAACTTTGATTATATGTCTATGGGAACCGTTATAAAGGTGATTGGTGACGGCCAAATGACTATAAGTGTAGACGGAATTCGTAATTTATGTCGACTAACATTCTAATTAATATTATTGATAATATTCATTGTATTGGGTTCAATTGGTCGCGGTTCATGAGATTTAGAGAATACGTTTTGTCAAAGACGTGCTACGCGAGTAGAAATTCGGATTTCAATTCATAAAATTCATAATAATATAAGGAACTCGTGTATAGGACTTCTCGCATTATACATGTATACCTACTTCATATTTGTGGTATACACTAAACGCGCTTAGGTGTAAGGTCGTCGGTGGAAATAATATTAAGCCCCCCCGCGAGCTCGTTACCACCACGACAAGGCATTTATATCTAAAATATATAAAAATAAAGGGCGTAGGTGACAGATGAACATGGGTATACACCTCTACTCATCGACTTCCCACTACGCGGGTATGCTGGGGAACTATATACACGCACCAAAGGATGTAATTATAGCCACACATGCGTCGAACATATTATATAAGGTGTAACAGGACTCTATAACAAATTTTCATTACAAACGTTGTTATATTTGTCAAATAGTCCCGTTACACCCTGTATACGAAGATTCGACAACCCCTCTCGGCACACAATAAATATAATATTATACTCAGTGACAGCTATATAGAGTACGTACGGATGAAATAGTTTATTATATTAGGGTCTCCCTAGCAGACATTTTGGTGTACCGTATCAAAACGATATTATCATCATGGCGGCAGTGAATTATACGTATCGAGTAGCACTATTAATAAAGACCATTTCTTTCGTATATAATATATTATATTCATCAAAAATCCTTTATTGCCATAACAATTAAGTATCTAATGGTAGCGAGTACCCATACGTCTTACTTTTTACTTAAGATTCATTGTTTTTAATTTAACCAACGTAATGAAGTCATTGAACCTATGACTTTAAGTTACACCTCAACTATATAAAAGGTATACATTTTTATGTTAATACAAAAATATTTAATGAAATACTTTTATTTAAATGTATGTTTTGTACATTTTGTGTAAACGATAAACATTTTTATTAATATGTTTATTTTGTACATTTTGTGTAAAAGGTCGAAACAATAATAAACTGAATTGTTCTGTTGTATTATTATATTATAAATTCTTTACGATTATTATATGTAAATGTCAACATTTATTTTATAATTGTTTGATGTTGCGCACGAAAATAATCGTTCAACAACCAGATTAAATTCTTATTGGGTTCACACCACAAAGCATATTATAGTAATCATTGACAATAAACTTGAACTAAAAGAAAAGTAACCTTATACTGATTTTCATATAATTATTATGCAAAATTATTTTAAAATGCTATAAAATTGCGTGAAATGTGTTAGAATCCACATATTTCAAATAGTTTACCTTTAAAATGTGTATATAAATGTATTTAATTTGAAATTATAAAAAATGTACAAATTGTTACGCATATTACTTACCTGGGTCTTGAAGTGATGATGAAGTAATGATACATAAAATTATGATTTACAATAATAATGGGTTTCATATGTATAAGTGTATAACTATATTACCTATGTTAATAAATAATAATAGTAATATAATATTAATATTTGTATTATTTAAAAAAAAATACCAGGTGGATAACAACAAAAATATGACTGTCAGTTTAATGAATCAATCGTTAAATCGGACTTTGGATAGATTATTATAAAAATTAGCCTACGTGACTTCACGAGAACACTAACAAACATAATATTATGATAAAAAAATCAAGCATAATACTTACATCCGGTGTGGTGATCATTTACGTCATGTAGTCGTTCTAATATTCGAAGTCATTAATTTCAAAACATTTATACATTTATTTGAACTATTTCAATATTATTTTATCTCTGTTTGATTTTTTTTCTTTATATTATATGTGTAGTTATACCTATATTATTACGAATATTTTTAAACTAAGATAACCCTGGGCAACCACATGAGTTTTTCTCAATGAAGCCCAGTAATATTTTTGCTATTATTTTATGTAATAAAAAAAAAGTTACATAGTTCTAATTAGGTATACGTTTGGACGTAAGATAATATATTTAAAAAACATATTTAATTATTTAAATTGTTTTTATTAAATATTATTACTATCCGATAAATTATTTACGACTATTTAAATCTTTTGTCAGTTAAAAAACCGATGATGTCTAGTTGTAGTCATTGAATTATTATCATCTGCTACACGACAAAAGCATATAATATAGCAAGAAAACAATACATAATAGTCATTACAAATCCACTTCTACCTAAAGAAGAAAATACTGTTAAATAATAAATAAATATAACATAAAGAATCGTTCGATAATTATTATTAATATTAGGTACGTGCGAATTGACTTTTCTAATGATTATAGTTAAACGAAAAAAAATAAATCCCGAGTAGGTATGGTTAACTACAGTGAACTTCAGTTGGCTCGGAACAATTTTTCGCGTGGCGTATGGATGTGCTAATTAATAATTATACATAATTCTATAGTATAACCTTACTTACATACAGGGACGTATTTAGGGGGGGGGGCAAGTGTACCTTGTTGCCCGGGGCGGCAAATTGTTTAGTCCGTTTGGGGGGCGGCAAATTTATATTGATAAATTATTATTATATATTAATTGTTGAGAAAAAATAAATAAATTTACATAATTTTAATTATTATTTTAAATCTTCTATTAAAAACATTATTATGACTTGAAAAGGTATAATATGGTTATCATCAATTTGTTTCAAAACTGTTTTTTACGGCATCAACTCAACGTTGGGAAATGTTGAATGTAAAAGTTACGTTAAAAGGTCAGTCTGAAACTCGGTGGTCGGCTCGCGAAGATGCTTTGTAGATCACTTAACAAAAACTGGGATTTGGTCATTGGAGTTTTGAAAAAAATTTGGGATGATACTAGTCAAAAACCAACCACATGTTGCGAAGCCAAAGGGTTATTGAAAAAGTTAAACCGCCTAGAATGTGCTCTGATTGCTGTATTTTGGGGTGATATTCTTGAAATTTTGAACAAAACAAGTAAAAAGTTACAATCTGTTAGTATTGATTTAATCACTGTTGTTCAGCTTTATGATTCAATAATATATTATGTTAAATCAGCTCGCAATAGAAATAGATTTATGGATTATGAAAATTCTGCTAAAGATTTGTCTGGATTAAGTGACTATAAAGAAAATGAGAAACGAAACAGTAGACGAAAGTTACCACATGGCGAAACCAGATCCAATGATGTGACATTATCCGGTCGAGAAAATTTTATTGTAATGACATATTTTTTTATACTAGACAATTTACTATCAGAGTTACAAAAACGCAAGTCTGCTTATGATAATTTGGTAAAAAAATTTTCCTTTTTTCATAATATAACACAGCATTCGATTAATGAAATTTGTAAAAGTGCTAAGGAATTATGTAAAGCTTATCCAAATGACTTAAATATAAGTTTGGCTAGTGAGGTGGTCCAGCTACATGGGCACATCCATAGCTTAAGAACTTCTGACAATAATCCTCAAACTATTTTGGAACTCATGTTATTGTTAAGAAGTAACAATTTCATAGTTTTGTATCCATACGTAGAAATTGCGCTACGTATTTTTCTATCAACAGCATCTACTAACTGTTCAGCTGAACGTTCGTTTTCTGTTCTAAAACGAGTAAAAAATTATTTAAGGTCAACAATGAATCAAGAAAGATGTTCTGCATTAGCTTTATTGACAATAGAATCTGATATAACCAGTGAAACAGATTTCGAAGAAATGATAATTTTATTCTCAAACCTTCAGTCAAGGAGAAAGTTATAAATGTATTTATATAACTATTTAGATTATAATTATTAATAAAAAATACAATGCTTAACAATAAATAATACATTATTTACTTAAAACTATTTTCTTTATTTAACATTGGTTATTTCCTATTTAGAGAAATAACTATAACAGAAGAAATATTAATATTTATAGAGAAATTATATTATATTTTGTTAAATTTTTATGATCATAATTATTATTCATAATACATTTTACAATAATAAATCATACACATAAATATAATATAATAGTATACCTACCTATATTGTATATACATTTAATTTGCCAATATTATATTAGTGAGAGTAGCATATTATTATGTTTATGTAGTTGGTTTAATTTTCTGTGTACCAAAATTGTATACAACAAAATAATTAGGTACACCTTACATTTTAAGAAATAGCATTTTTTGTTTGAGGGGGGGGGGTAAGGGGGCGGCGGAAATATGTTGCCCCGGGGCGCAAATTGTCCAAATACGGCCCTGCTTACATAGCCAGTATTGAGTATTTGCTGGGACGATTTCGCGCGCAAAACTCGATCTTGAATTTTTAACGAAGCCGTATTAAGATACTGGTTGACGGCGCGATTAACATAACATTGTTTCGTACATTTCAATTAATTATCAACTGTGACCAATTATTATTAAACTGGCACAATCCGTTTCGTTTGTATATTTTATTATATTTTTCGTATTTAGCTACGCTTTGTTATTGCCATTGCAAATAATAATAATGACCAAATTATAAAGAAAGTTTTAATTTGAGGAATTTTTTTGCTTAGAAAAATAAAATTGTGTTTATTTATTTTAATTACCTACTATACTATATACATATACAGTCGAGTCTCGATAACTCGAATGTCAAGGGACATAAAAATAAATTCGACTTATGTATTTTTCGAGTTACATAACTCGAATTTTTTTAAAAATACGAAAAAATTCGAGTTAGACATTATTTTTTTTTTAATTTGTTTTTATTAGAAGTATTATATGTATATTTATAAACTACAATTAAAATTAAAAAATTAAATTTTAAGACTCATTTCCTTATTTATTAATAAAATTAAAAATTTATTAAAAGATTACATTTTAAAACACAAAATATGTAAATTTCTTACAATTATTTAGAAAAATAATTTGAAATAAGAGTTTGACGTTTGGGTTGTTTTAAAATAAAGTCTTCAATTTCCCCCAAGTACTTGAAAAATATTTCATCTGCACCTTCGGTTTTTTCAATGAATACTCTTAATTTATCAAGTGATGCTTTCGCTTCTTTTGTAGAGACAACTAATGGATATTCATCTTCTTCATTTTCGTCTGAGTCGGATTTAGGAGTCGGTTGCACTGCGTCTACAAAATCTTGATCACTTAATACTCCAGTTGTATGTATCTTAGTGTCTATTTCAGTAAATGTATGAAATGTAATTTCTGGTTCTAGTTTATAGTGATCTACTATAAGTTTCCAATCGGAACCTCCATCGTCGCTTTCTAAATGAGTATATTTGATTTCTTTTTCCTTAGTTGAAATTCCAGATTTAATAAAACAATTAACAATTGTATTTTTCTCAACATTTTCCCATGCTTTATAACACATTCGCATAGTTTGTAACAAGTTTATCGAAAAAGATCTACCTTCATCGATATCATTAACCATTTTTCGAATAACTTCTTTACGATATAATATTTTAAAGTTTTGTATTATACCTTGGTCCATTGGCTGAAGTTGTGAAGTCGTATTTGGTGGAAGAAATTCTATTTTAATAGAATTGAATTTCTTTTTTGTATTATGAGCAGTACAATTGTCAATTAAGAGGAGTACTTTTTTCCCTTTTAACTCATTTTTTTATCAAAATTAGACAACCATTTTTCAAACAATGCACTCGTCATCCACGCTTTTTTATTTGATTCATAATCTAATGGATATGTTTTAATACCTTTGAAACACCTAGGTTTTGCCGATTTTCCAATTAATAGTGGTTTAATTTTATCTGTGCCAGTCATATTTGATCCTAAAAGAATTGTAACTCTTTCTTTACTGTTTTTTCCCCCTGCACAGTTCTCTCCTTTTAATACAAATGTTTGACTCGGTAAACATTTATAAAATAAACCTGTTTCGTCAACATTATAAACGTCATCGGGGGAATATTGATTTATAATTGGTAGGTATTTTACTAACCAGTCAGAACATATTGATTGGTCAACTGAAGCGTTTTCACCACATATTTTACGAAAAACGACGTTATTCCTAATTTTCCAGTTGCTTAACCAACCTTGACTAGCTTTAAATTGTTTATGGCCGAGTTTAGTAGCAAAAAATTCGGCCTTCTCCTTTAAAATTGGTCCATTTATTGGAATGTTTAAATCTCTACATCGAATAAACCAATTGAGTAAACTAACCTCTATATCGGGATACTCACAAATCTTCATTCTTTTCATGAACCCTTTATTAGTTTCGTATTTTTGTAAAATATCGTCTTTATTTTTCAGAATAGTTGAAAGTGTACTGGGTGGAATATTAAATTGCTTGGCAATTTCATTTTTCTGTTTACCACTTTTTGTCACCTCACTTATAATGTTCACTTTTTCAGCAATTGTTAATGTAACCAATTTACGTTTAAGAGACATAACTACAAATTGTACACGCTACACAGCGAAGATATACGGCAACTGCCGATTATTTTACAGCACAACAGTTGTACATAGGATAATTTCATTTGGACATTTGTGATTGTAAACCGGTTATTCTAACGATAAAATGTAAGAAATGACTTCGAGTTATCTATGCTCAACTATTTTTATATATGACTTATCGCGACAAATATTGCATTGAGTGTATAGGAATTTCCTAGGGACAAAAAAAAAAATTCGAGTTATCGAGGTTTTCGAGTTATCGAGGTTCGAGTTATCGAGACTCGACTGTACT
Source organism: Sitobion miscanthi (assembly GCA_008086715.1). Lineage (NCBI taxonomy): Eukaryota > Metazoa > Arthropoda > Insecta > Hemiptera > Aphididae > Sitobion > Sitobion miscanthi. The sequence goes on along the minus strand of CM017803.1, from coordinate 12,352,160 downwards.
TAGCCACCTAGGTGTAAATATTACTAACTATTCACGGCGTACTGCATATACTACAGCCAGAATATGTTGGTTTATAAATATGACATGTTCGTCCGATACTCCAGTTAGTTGATTTTATTTTATAATGTATTAAGAAAGTCGTGACTAACTAAACTGAAAAGAAATAAATGTTTTTTTTGTAACAATATTGACTTATTTAAATATTTTTAGCTTACAGTAAATCTTACAGTTTTCAAAATAAAAATAACATTTTATAACATTTTTTTATAGTGAGTTGAAAAATAATAAATTTAACGTACGTGTTGTAAATTATAATATACCTACTTACTATAATAGTATAATATTATAATCATAAAGATGAGTACATAAATTGAACAAAAAATTAAATAATTAATTTAAATTCTATTCACTAGGTTAAATGTATATTTACAGCTTGTAATAAATATATTATTAAGTATGTACCTATAAGTTTAAATGACCTAATCTAAAACATTTTACAATGTTAAGGAATAAACTACTTCGATTTTATAGCTTGATCAAATATGTATTGTGTTTTGTAAATTATTATAAAAAAAATAATCAAATTATATATCAGCTTGTATGAGACCATTCATTGTTGAGATAATTATGAAATAACTTTGATTGATCATTATGATTATTAACTTATTCAATGAATCATATGAAGAAATATAACATCGATGTAACTATAATATATTGTTAAATTGTTCTAATATTATATCGATAAAAACTTAAAAGAAAACTCAATTTATTTTAGATTATTAAATATTAATACATAATAATATAATATATACGTAAATAATTTTCAGGATGGTAATTTGTGAATTTCCAATTCTATTTTGATGTTGTTCTAATGAGTAATAAATTAGTACCTAATAAATATGTTAACAAAAATGTTATTTGAAATCCGTTTTTTACCAGCATTATAATATAAGATTACTTTTACAGTTTATTTATTTTAAATAAAAAAAAAACAAGTTTAGAGAACAAACTTTTTTTAGCTGAAAATCTGATATAAAGTAGGTAAAGATAAGTTCAAAATACAATTTTACATAGTAATATAAAATATTTACTTTTAATTTAAAACAAATGATTTTTAGTTGTATCAAAATTCAAGACCCATGTAAATTCTCCAAATACTAACCAATTTAGAAGTTTTGGTAAATAAAATAACTTTTGGCATGAGATAAGACTTAAATTAAATATTAAGTTAAGCCTGTTAAGAAATTGCGTAGTTCCGTAGTCCAAATATTCACGTAAATCTATAACCTCTACAGGACTGTGAAAAACGTAGGATTCATTTTTAATTGCTGTCCATTAAAGAGGAACCATCGGATGTGTGTTATTGGTGTAAATCCGTATAAATGCAAGGGGTGTAATAATTTCAACAACAACCAGCCCTCTCAGAAATGTTCGAATGCAAATAACTCGTGGAAAAGTTGTTTTTCTCCATTTAAACGAAATCTTGAATAGTTATGAAATTGTGTGGTTTATTGAGTCTGTAGGGACTGTATATAAAATTTTACTATTTCAGGGTTCACTGCACTTTTTATCAGTTCAATTATTAGCGTTGATAGATTTCTATTCAGCGAAAAACCTATATAAGGAGAATGCCCTCATATCCCATTTAATACAAGTAATACAACAGTATTAAATTATCTTACATATTTAGGTACATTAATCATAGGCAAGAATTTTAGGCTAAAAATTATCAAAACAAAATAAATATAAGCAAAAGCTTAAAACATAATATATTAAGAGCGTACTCACGCACACGTGTTATATCTGTCTTACAAACGTGCAACGCGGAAATATGTGTTCAGTTGTACCAATATTGTGTTATTTAGCATTAGCATTAATATTAAAACGGCAAGAATGTTGTCTAAAACATGTTGTGTATTGATATTTTAATTTTTAAGCGAGTTATGATAACAAATAAAGTTTTTAACTGGATTGATAGGTTTGATTAAAAATATCGTCTTGCCTAAACCTAAGTATAAGCCATAATAGGAAGTGAATGGTTATTAAAACAATTCTTATGTTAAATATTTATAAGTACTTATACAAAAATACTTTTATTTGAACGGGTGATTATTAAATTTGTGTAGCAAATAGTTCAGAAAAATAAGTCTGAATAAAAATTATTCATACCAAACATACGATAAAATAAGTATTAACCGATATTAACTTCACATATGTCTACATCGAAAACCGTGTCCACAACTATAAAGGGTAAGAGAGCCAGTGAGCACCTTTTAAACTTTTTAACTATATAACTCTATACGTCACAGAGAATTTCTGGACATCAAATATATTTGTATTATACATCAAAATGTCATGCAATATAAAAGTCACATATTTATTATGTTTAATAATTATACAACATTATTCAAAGAATAAGTCTGCTCATATTATTTTTATATATTTTTCAAAGCAAAGATATTATACACTTAGTCTAAAAAAGACAAAAACAAAAATATTTAAAAGATTTAAACCTTAAAAAAGGTGGTCAAGTGGGTACCGCTCTGCTGTAGGTACATTAAGGGTCACTGCAATAGATGGGTTGAATTAAATATTCAATGATATACCTAAAATCATTGTAGGTACCTACTCGAAAAACGATTTTGGGTGTCAGGTTATTTTTGTATAATACATCAGTCGTATTGCATTGAATTTTATGTAGAAAACATGGTTTTAAGAGACTCTGTGTAATCGTGATGTATATACTATATACTAGAGAGCCTAGATAATATATATATATAAAGGCTCTCTACTATATAGGCACATACATCTACATATTACTAGATAGCGAACTCCCACCGTGAATTGAAGCATCAAGGTCAGGGGGCAATTGCATGGTATATCATATGACCAAAATAAGATTAATTACGATTTATTTTGTATTGTATTTTATTATTTCTAAATCTGTAGTTTTAAAAACAAAAAAATAATATTTTATGTAAGTCATTTTACATTTACTATTTTATTTTACCATTAAAAACGATGTTGTTCCTAATACATTATGTATAATGAATGAAGTATTTTGAAAAATAGTGGCCGTTGACAGCTAAGCTTCACTTGATAACAATTTAAATTATATAGGAGTACTTTATCTAGTTAGTATAGATAGGTATCTGTATATAGATGTATTATATGTATAGTATATACATCACGATGGGTATACCACCGTTGTTATCGTACAGATTCATTATCATGTTTTATACTATAAAACTATGCTATACGTCATTAATATTTTTAATAAGTGTTGTTAATAGGTTTTTCAACTAAAATCTTAATTTATAATATTGCTTGAAAATTAAACCTTAAAAATTTATAGGCGGCCGTGATTGATGATAACAACAGATTGATAATGACGACTGTATATTATGTGATAATAACATAATAATTTAATATGATAACATGTGTGAAACTGGCTAGTCTATGTCCTATGATGAAGCCAGTACTCAGTACAGTAGTCTTAAACCATTGAACATTTCAACATTTGAACTATTACTATACCTATAATAAGTAATATCTATTGTTAATTTATTATATTGTTCAATGACTTCAATGGTCTCTACTCACCAATACTTTGATCCATTGTCCACCGACAAGTGCCAATAGTGAATAGGTACACCATAATATTATTATGCATTGAATTCAATCTTATAACGATTAAGCTTTTAAGTTCATAAATTAAAGAATTGATGAATATTATTTTTAATTTTCTTTGTTAGAACTTCTAAATTTGTGCAGAAGATATTGTGTTCAAAAAATTGGATGTGGCATTTTACATAATGGAAATCTTGTTGAGATGGCACCACACTATAAAGAGGTAATTTATCTACTGTCTTAATTCTCAGTAATTATTCTAGTGTCTAGTCATAAAATGTATAGTCCAGTGGCATGGTGAGGATAATTTTTTGAGGCCTGTGCCTCAACATAAATGGGTGGGTGGTGGGGTGTACTGATGTGAGGCCATGAGAATAATATTAGATTGACTTGTCATAATAGAGAATTAAACGTTATCAAATAACAAACCTTTGGAAAGTCAAGGGACTTGTAAATTGTACATTTTTACTTATAAAAGTAATGGCGGTGGTGGTGGTAGTAGTAAAAATAAAAATGCATTGGGCTACATACTTAAAAAATGTTCTACAAGCCACTGGTATAGTAAGAAAACATACAAGTTTGTTGTTACATACATTTGTTAATGGTTTTTATTGATTTATCATTGCTTTCAAATCTAATACCTTAGCACTTGATATTTCTGTATCTTATAAGCATGTGCACAAGGTATGCATGCCACAATTTACTTTGAGACTACAAGGTAAATGTCTTTTAATCCCCTCGAAGTGTTTTGTTTACAAAATATCGAGAAATTAAAATGTCATTTTCTAACTATAGCCTCAGAAATATATATTGAATAAATTATAAACATCTATCAAAACATAATATTAACCTTACTAAGTGTCTCATCTTTTATAAAGTATTTCAATCATCTTGTGAAAACTTACATTTGTAGTCATATGCAGTGGCATAGCCAAGGGCAATGGGCCCGCCCCCTTAAACGGTATTATTTTGATCGATGGACGTTCAGGCACAACACGTTTGGATACAAATAGACACAACGTATGAACACATAGAATAAAAGGTATTTTATAATTTTACCTGGTAAATCAGTGTAATCAGAGAACGTTTGGGTAAACATAATACATATACAATATTAAACAATATATCTTTATAACACTTGTATCAATATAATATATATCACTACAGATTTATTTATTCATTCAATCACTCAGATTCAGTATCTCAGTTTGATTCGTTTTTCCTAACAGAACAGTAAAAATCATAAATATTAATATTACTAAAGTTTTTGATACCTGTCATGGTAAGAAGTGCATTATAATTGCCGATTATTAATTTAAAATGTAGTGAATTTAAAGTAAACAAAGAGGAGCGCAACATTTTTTGTTATACCAACTAAACAAAACTGTAATATTACATGAATACATATAAATAAAAAACAAATAAAAAATTAATGAATCTAAACTTGACAATAATACTATCAATGTTATGTCGGAAATATAAAATTTTATAATAAATAAGATTGCAGTAAATAAAATCAAATACGATTTTTAAATTAAGTAGATTTAGTATTTTTGTAATAACCCAATGATTTAATATAATATTATGTAATACAAAAAATATTTTTAAATTAGGAAACAATTATGAGTCAACCTCCTGGTGGTGTCTCTTAGGTAACACTAATTCTCTAAAAAATAAAATAGAAAAAAATGTGTACCTAAACGTATTGGTGCTCAAATGTAGTATTATATTAAAAATATGATGTACCCAAATATTGCATTCATTTTTGGTGTCTGAAAAAATATGTACCTAAAAATGTTACTTGTGTTCCTTTGCTTTGCCCCCCCCCCCCCCCACTCCAAAATCCTAGCTAAGTCACTGGTCATATGTTAAAAATGTATATAAAAGCTATGATTTGTAATTGTTACTAATTAGATAAGATATTATTTTAATATTTGTCAACTTTTTTCCTCCTACAGTTTTTGGTCTTAATATTGGTAATTATATTATAAAACACACATTTTATTTTTTATTTCTATTCTAAAGTTTTATTAAAATATCTACCTATATACAAATAATTATTTGGAATTTTTAATATTCTACAAAAATTCTATAGTAGGTTCTTAAAAGTATTTAGTGAATTGATTGCATCACACATTGTAGACTATAGTACACTTTGTTTAGTTGATTTTTATAAAAATATTTCAAAAAACAATTAAAATTTTATTTTTGGAAAAATATAAGCTATTTTTTTATGTGGCATACAACCACTTATATGCTATTATTGATATTTAACCATAAGGCATGATACAATCAAGTTACTAATTTTTTAACAAGTATAGAAATAGTTTTAATTCTAAATATGTTGTATACAGTAATTTAGTGGGGTTGGAATACATTTACCACTTTACATTATTTGATCGTTGGATATTAGCTTGGACGATGTTCATTTAATGTCATTGTTATAAATTCAAGTCGCCTACGCTCAGCTTGCATTTGTATACCTATAATAATAAATACATTTTGTAACAATAGGAAATATTCAATTACGGTATAGGTGCTTCATTACTTGTTTGTTTATCCTTAGCTCGGGCTTCTTCCAAGTCCCTGAACGCCAATCTAGTTTTATTTGGCATCAGTTCCATCTTTCTTTGGATGAAGTTGTTCATATTTAAACAGTGTGTATAATTGGTTACCAAAACCCGACATGTTGGACAATGATTATATTTCTCTAACCATTTGTCAATACACCATTCACAGAACATGTGTGAGCAACTGAGCAATGATGGCTAAATCAATGTAAAATAAAATAATTAAAAATGTGGTTCTCTATGATTAATTATATTTTTAATTGTATCTTTTATATGTATATTATATTTCCTTAAAAATTATCAAAGTTTTACCCTTATGAATACTTCACAACAAATACAGCACTGGTAATCGTCATTATTCAACAGTGCAATATTAAATTCCTCAGTAAGCTTAGCATTTTTATTTTTTTCCTCTTTTAACTGTTCAGTTAGCGTACTTGTTAATGTTCCAAGTGTAACAATTGTTCCATTTAGTTTGGCATTCTCATTTCTTAGCGCTTTTAAATCTGAACAAAATATTTAAATGTATTATATATTTTAATATGAATTAAGTATACAATTTAAAGTGGTGATTGATACCATGTTCCAGTTGTTTTTTTATGGATTTGGTTTTCTTTAATTTATTTGGAAATAAATATTTTTCATCATGTACGATAGCTGTAGTCGGTCTGAAAAAAATAATGCAAAACAAAAGTAAATCATAACTATTATAATTATAATTTAATTTTGTGAAAACCCTACACGATGGTGGACTCGATAGTGGACTCGATGGTGGACTCGATGGTGGTTGTTTGCTGAACTTGTTTATGGGTGGTACCTGCAGCTCCAAAATCTAGTAAAGGATATTCATCATCATCATCCAGTTTCACTAAAGAAAACAATGGATTTTATAATTATGAATTATTTATAAATTATATAGTAAAGTTGAAAAGTTTTACTCAAACTCTTTTAACTCGAGATTTTTGATACCTCAAACTTTTTCCATGTCCCTAGAATTTTCTATTGTTGTATTATCTTGGATAACTCAAACTTTAAATCCTTCAAATTTTTGTTCACCAAGTCCGACTATATTTGAAAATGCATAGTGTTCTATTCTTTTATATAATTCAATATATATATAGGTACTTAATTTATATAATTATAAAATGTATTTTACCTTTCATTAAAAATTATAATATTTCAGAAATGTCAATATTTTTTTGCCATAACTATTTTGATTAGTAAAAAAAAAAAAATAACCATAATCATTATATGCTATATGCGTCTAGTTTAATATCAGTTATTTTGATTGGAATCTTTTAAATTTGATTATGTTTAATATATTACTATTTTGTCACAGCCAATTTTTAAGTAGGTTCTTGAAATACAATTATTTTTAAATATATGATACTCACATGGCAGCTTTTCATCTCTATTGTCACATTTCTTACTTGACAGACAAGATTCATGCAAGCAAAATTTACAAATAGGATTCATATTGCTCCAAAGGTGTCTTGTTAACTGTTACTGGAAACAGATTTATAATTAAATTTAAAAGTAACTCAGAAAGAAAAATTAAATTTTCATAGACTCACAATGTTCATAATTATTTTAAAAAGATTACCATCAATAGAGACTACCAATTTGATAATAAATAATATTATATAGCTTTGATTTTTCTATTGTGAGTTGTTTTATATTATTGAAATGTTGAGCTGTAGATAGATAGTAGTATAATGTACCAACATTCTGATATAATTATTTGATTTACAAAGTTTGAATGTAATAAACAAGTGGTATTTTAAAATTGATTGTAGGTATAGTAAACAAAAAATTTTAGGAGAGTGCAAATATTTGTATTGCTAAACTCAAATGTGGAAACCGCGTAGAGATTTGAAACGCCTTAGTGATATATTTGTGAGATATTAGATTCTAAATGAGTGATTCAGCTAACAATTTTTAAAGAATACATTTTTAAAATATTGTTATTTTACTATAATTTATCAGATTGAAACCATCATATAAGTTATAATAACGTCATTAATTAAATTACCATCCATTTCGTCGTCACACCATGGAAATTGTCATTGGTCGTGTGACATTTCCATTCCAAAATAATTATAAGGAACTTCTAAACGGGCAACACTAGTAAAGTTTATTCAACGCTACTCTCAACATATTATACAGGCACCTAGTTGTGTGGGAGGTGGTATACATCTGATTGAAGCACAGACTTCTATACTACACTAGATAAGGAACTCATATATAAATGAAGCTCAGTTGTAAACGGCCGCCATTTTATCGGTTGGCAAAATATTTTATTCATTATACAAAATATATAAAAACTACAGGTTTAGAAATAATAAAATACAATACAAAATAAATCATAATTAATCTTATTAGCCATATAAAATACACTCGGGAATATTAAATGATTTTATACATTTTAAAACCTAGTTGTTTAATTACACTAATTAGTAAATACAGACCATATGCTTCAAAACAAATTTAAAATTAATATGCATTTTTCTAATGGTATTTCAATCACATATCCCCCCCCCTTTCAATAAAGCTGGACACATCACTGTATGAAACTAACTCGTTAAAGTACACACATTTAGCTGTTTAAACTTAAAACGTGTCTTATTAAGCATGGCTGCCTCGAACTGCTGGATCACGAATGTCAGGTGATACGTACGCGTGAATGTAGCGAGGTCAGAGAATTAACGAAAATGCCATTAGTGATTTTTTGCATGATATCAAATACTATACTCGGTCTCAAAATAGAATACATCAGTTTCGCGAATCGTGACTGATGAAGCTTGTAACCCGATTTTTCCCCCCACTATGCGGTGAAATTGACTATGAAATCGACTCACAAAATCAGCTGTGGAAAAGACGCCAGCGCCATCTACCAACACCACGGTAGTGTACACTGTAATTTCTAGAACTCAATTTGGTAGTCACCTTATCATATACCGATGTCCAACCTGTAAATTAATTTGAATCGTGAATATACTTATAAAATTGTAGAATGCATCGTTTATTAACCTGTGGTACACGTACTACTAGTGATACGTGGAAAGCTCGTAGGTGGTACGCTAAGAAATTCCCTTTCATGAAAAAAATGGAATGGATCATTATTCACAATAATTATTATTTGGTTTATTTGATATTAATAATAATATAAATATAACTGTATATATTTAATTTTCTTTTTATGCATTAAATGATTATATTATCATAATTTCGTAGTTTCCATAGATATATAGAACAACTAGATAGCCGACTACTATACAACTGTCATGCAATGTCTTGAGGTTGTGTCGCCATTTGTTGTCTAAACGGCAATATTTATATTTATTATATTTAAAATATATATATATTGATCATTGTTATCATATAAAGGTGTAAACATTGCCGTTTAGGCATAGAGTGGACGGGACGGGGACGCGGCTTCAATAACAAATTATAGTCGGCTATCTAGTTGTTCTATATGTCTATGGTAGTTCCTAATAAAATAAATGTCTATACTTCTAAAATCACGTATTCATTTTTGATAAGGAAAAAATGTTATTTGGTTATGAAAATGTTCAAACTATGTAGGTGGTACGCGCATATAAAAAGGTTAAGAACCACTGGTATAATGTATAGTTGGTTTATTTGGAGCATTATGTACAATGGTTATTGTTAAACTGTCGCGTCTAGCGCTCTGGTACTAACACCTGGTGAGTAGACCAGTTTAAAGCAGATGCTCTGCGGCGAACGAAATCTGGTCGGCCTGCTGGTGTATAATACTTTGAGCCAGAGTATATAATATGTATTATGTTTAGTCGTGATAATATTATATTCACCCAAATTACGACACTGAACACTTAAAGGTATTAAATACAATTAATATGAACATTGTTTACTACGATACAATATATAATATTATGTATACACACCTGTGGAAAGATGACGGTGTTCGGCGAGTATTGAGTAACAAGCCGCCTGGAAGATACCTTGATAACGCCTGTGCTGAGGCCGACTGCCGAATACCCGAACGTCAGAACGCGCCGTTGTGATTACTGCCGAAAACTGGTCCTCCTACGTCGCCCGACCCCCTCTCACCTTGTAGGGGTACCAATCTCGCCACAACGCCACCGTCGCAGGACTGATCCGTGCTAAATTGTTACTTCCATAGTAGGTACCTATCTATTATTCTTTATACAGTAGAATCTCGATTATCCGTCTCCTAACATAACCTAACATTCTTTACAGGTTAACTGTAATTTTTTTTTGTATTCATATGATGTGAATTACTCATAGGATGCAGTAACGTCTTAATATATTCTTATCGCCCTTTTGTACGAGCCGTTATAATCGGGAATTTACGGCAATACCTGCTAGATAGGCGATATAATTCGATGGCGTAGCACACAAGTGTGAAGTGAAATATTTTTTTAAAATGAGTTAAGTGCATATTCAATTTAATTATAAAATTCTGCACATTTTTCACAGTGAATAGTTCATTATTGAAGTAAATTACAAATGTTCTAAGTGAATGTACAACATTTGTGATTTTCATCTATATCTTTATGTTGCGTTCAAATGGGTTAAGAGGCGCTAAAACATTTGTGGACAATATGGTAAAATAATAAAGACAATGTTTGTCACGTTTGGCGTGCATTTTATAATCATATAGAATAGAAACATTTCTATAATCTAAGTCAATATAACCTATGTCTATATGACATCAATATAGCATATTATATAGCATCACATAACCTTACAAGTTATCACTAAATTTTCTTGGTGTAGCGCACAAGTGTGATAAGTGGCATTTTTGCTATTTTACAGGTACGTCATTTTAAAGCGGTTATTCATTTTTAATGTTCTTTAATTATTATTAAGTTTTAATTTCACTTATCACACTTGTACGCTACACCATCGATATACGTTTTATGGATAAGATAATTTAAAATATTAGTTTTACATTGAAAAAAAATATATGAATGTATGTAGTAAATAAATGTATAGTACATTTTAAAAAATAACCAATATAATATAACTACACTATTACAGTCGTCACTCGATAAAATTAGAAATTCAAAATTCAGAAGTTCGAGGCATAAATTTGATTCATAGAGGTTTTCGATTTACCAAGAATGTTATTACATACATTGTATTTAGACATTTAATAATATGTATTATTATATATGTTATTAATGTAAATACGTTAATGTAGTAAGATTTTTTCACCAGATTTAGCTGCCGTAATCATTTTCTTATTATCAACGAGCAACTTGTACTTTACGGAACCCATATTCAAACCGACTACGTTTTATTCGATTTCAACAACTGTTTACCTATTACTGAGATTTATTTTGGTAAAATTATACGATTAAAGTAGAAAAACTCTCCTCAGACATTTTGAATTATCGAAGGGACCGAAATACATGTATTTTATTATAATTACAGGGGTTTTATCAGGGGACCTTTAGTTCTATTTATGGAGATTTTCGAATTATCGGGCGACGACTAATAGTTATATAACTTTTATGCTCTAATTATTTGAAAAAAAATAATAAACACTGTGTATATAGGGCGTAACAAGAAGACCTGACAAATGAAATAACTTTATTCTAATATTAATAAGCCAATTTGTAAATTTGGTTTTTATAAAAATTTAGTTTAATTTCATTATTTTTGTTATTAGGATGTAATATATACGCGTATATTATGTTGACTCCGTTTTACACACGTACGTTTTTGTTAACCAGTTTCAATGGTGTGCTGTAAGTTTTAATAATAGAGTGGATTGACCTATTATCAAACTTTTATAATTGAACATCATAAGTTTTCTCTTGTTAATTTCTCGAATATTTAAATTTTTAACTGAATTATGAGCATTTTCAAATATTAATATTTTACTTATTTATAATTTACTAAAAAAATTAAATATCGTTAAATAGTAAGTCCATTAGTTCTTAAACTGATAGTTAATTAAGGATCGACTGTCTAATGATAAATACGAATGCCAATTCTAAAAATGGAATATTAGGAATAATAATGGAATATTAGAACATTAGTAAATTTGAGATACTCCCCTATATTAGAATCCTACTGCACTATGCATAGTTACGATACAAGCATAAATGTTACTTTTAATATAAATTTAAAAACTGGTGAACTCACTTTGCTGTATATAGTAGGTTTCGAGTGTACCTACCTCGTCATTGAGTAGGGCACTGTTATGGGTGTTTTAAATTTAAATAAAAGTCAGTGATAAATCATTGCATATGAAAAAAACGATTCTTAAGGGAAACGGTCCGTCAGCCTATTCATCTAAGTGTATTTCTATCAATACTTAAAAAAAAATCTAATCAAATAACATTTCAAAATTTCAAATTGCCTATTAAAATCTAAAAACCCAAAATTAATCAAAACATTATCAATTTTTTTTAATATTTGTGTTACATAATTATAAATTTAATATTATTTTAATTACAACTTAATAATATAAATCTTTATTATATCTACATTTGTATAATCCAATATTGTCAAAATGTTATCTTCGATCGCAAATAGAAAAAAAATTACATAGCTTTACACTAAATTTTTGCAACTTTCTGTGGAAAAAGCTTACCTATGCAGAATTCTGTTTTACATTTTCAAGTCATAAAGGAGTAAAAATTAAAAGTATGAACTTTTAACTACAAAACAATTCAGTATTTATGTGATTTTGTCAATTGTGTAAACATTTTAACCTTAAACGCATATGAAATAAAATTGTGCCTATGTATCTATTCGATATTATTCTAATAATGTAAAAAATAAATAAATTAACAATAATAAATGTATTTACATTCAGTGAAACTGTCATGTAATGTCTACGGTAATTTTTTTAAGAGTTACACCAAAAACCAAAATAATTTTTTTGTAAACAACCTGTATAAAACAGCTTTGTGTATAATACCTTGTATAATATAATTTTATACCACTGTATAATACAAACTCACATCTCTAAAAGTAATAATTATTGATAACATCATGTAAGATAATGCAGCATGAGTGAGTATCGTTTTAATTTTACAAATGTATTTTTCATGATCAATAATTAATTATAATATTGATTTAACATTTTAATCCACTGGACACTGCAGGTGTATTGGTCCCACGAACATTAAATTTTTGTACATAGAGTGATGGGGGGATATAGGTTCGTGGAAATATTTTCAAAAAATAATGGTTGGCAGCGGCCACAATATGCACATTATATAATTTATATGCCTAACTATGTACATCTTATTTAGATATAACTAATAATATAAGTGGATAACATAAATGTGAGAATGGATATAATGTTTTTAACATAACATAACATAACTTTTTGTTATTGGTTCATATTAACTTAACTGAGTTAAAAAAAATCATTAACTTGCCCAGCCTTGGTCATAAGTTATAACTCAGTCATTTACTTACGCAAATTTTAATCGTGCAAACAGTAGATACCTAGCAAAGACGGAAGACACGAAAAGAAACGCCTTCAAAATAGCTGACAGGCGTGATAGTAACAAGATAAGTGTAACTAAATATTCAGTGCGTAATATTACATGCTTATTGTTATTACATATTAATGTTGCAAAGAAAATATGAGAAGAAAGGAACTGACACATCTCTTAATTACTATATATAGTAGTATAGTCTAATATCATAATAATATATCGTCACTTATTAGTCATTACTTCATCATACCTTAGGTAAATTACCTATATAACTTATTTATGCTCAACTTACTGTTTACCAATTACCTACGTATTATAATATATTACCAGTGATATTTTATTTATTTAAAATAAGCAACGGCATGGATTGCAGTGATAATTGTAAATTATAGATCATACTATCTATTAAATATAAAAATTTTTCTTCTTAAAATATATCAATTAATTGTTGAAAAACTGAGAAAATCGATCTGTTATGAATGGTATGATTGAATGTTCTGTGGGCGTCGGGAGGGGAGGGGATATATTTTCATTATTTTTAGTTTCATTATCCGTTTAGTGATAGAGAATAGTTTTTGACATGTTTTCTTTCATAAAGGTAGGATAATAATGAAAATGAAAATTATTTATGAATTATGTATTTTAACTTACATAAAGATTATGATACTGCCCCTATTTCCCACCTTTTGGACGCCCTTGACATATACCTCATCATATTCAGTATGTAGTATATATTTATATTTATACTTTTAATTTTAAATATCAAGTTTCTACGATAAATATTTTTGAATACATTACAACAAAACAGGCATAATCGTTATTTTAGTTCACCTTCCCAACGACGTCAAAATTTAAATTTCAAACATTAATAAAAAAATGAATAAGATGGCTTTACGCTAAAATTATTTAATTAGGTACAGTTACAACAACTTACGAGGAATCTTTAATAACATTTTCAAGTATTTAGTATTAAAATTAAGAATCGATTTAACAAAAGAAACTACATAATTTATAAATGTAATTTTTTATGATTTTATAAAACTATATGATTTTTGAAATGCAAGAACGATTTATGAAAAACCTTGAATTCACTGTCAAGTTTTTTAATTTAGATATAAAAGTTTTTTCGACATAATCTAAAAAAAAGTTTATTAAATGTCTAGAAATTACTAATATAAATATTAGATGAACATTTCAAGTATTGCGTTGTGTGTAGTAAAATATAATAATATAAGTAAAAGTATGTCAATATAATGTATATTTTAGTTTTTCCTTATTTATTTTGAAAACTGCTGTGCATTTTTTACTTTAGACCCCTCTCTCCACTTCTGGATATAATTATTGCTAGGTAATAGGTACTATAAACTATATATTATGTCGTATTTTTACGTCTTCAAAAGATGATGACAGATGCAACAAACAAATTTTAACCAATATAAAAAATAAAAATAAACCACGCATTATTGTAAAACTAATAAATCTTTGTTTCACTCAAAATCTAAAATTATTATTATAATATAGTCTACAAAGTTTCATAAAATTAAGGAGACGGCATCAATGCAAATACTATCCATTTTTAAGGAGTTTTATATAGGCAACATGAGATTACCATTGTAATAAGTATTGTGTGATTGTTTTCCTAGTAAATCTTAGTTCATGTGTGAGAAGCCCTATCACTGTCACGACGCATAACTCTCGTACACATATTATATCACTATATAACTCACTGTCACGGGTGATTACATTTTTCGCTAAAAGCATGTACTCTTTGTCATATTTGTACACTTTTAAAGAGTAAAAATATATTTAAATTCGTTATTATTTCAACCTAATAACTTTTTTTTCACTTTTTTAATTAATTTATTTTAATTCCGTAGGTATTATAAATTATTTAAATTTTTAACATTTTAGTATTGTATATTACAATTTAACGAAAGCAAGTTACGATAAGAGAGAAAGTCGTTCTCAGAAAAATTTTTTTGAGAAATTCAGAGCTGTTTTTTAAATTTGATTAGTGCTTTATTAGTTCCATTATCGGCACGATGGATAATAGGTTAATAATTTTGGTACACTATATACATACGATTTATGATATACCTATTTGGATAATATCGATAAAAAGTCATATAACTTAAACATTCATATAGAAATGTATAAATTCTATTTAGCCTAC
Source organism: Sitobion miscanthi (assembly GCA_008086715.1). Lineage (NCBI taxonomy): Eukaryota > Metazoa > Arthropoda > Insecta > Hemiptera > Aphididae > Sitobion > Sitobion miscanthi. The sequence continues at coordinate 12,336,318 of CM017803.1, read as the reverse complement.
CAATAAGAATTCTTCAATTGTATATATTTTACGCATGTTAATTGAAACATTAAAAGAGCGAATGTTTTAAATTATACTTTGTAGCTGTGAATTTGTATGGACAATTTCCAGGAGGCGGTCACAAATTCACAATATTTTAATAATAATAATATGTAATAAATTAATAATTATCTATTATCAACATCGCTATGAGCTTTTTGCTACAGTCATTGTCACCCCTGAGAATTTTCAATTACATGTACTTTAGTATCAATATCAATAAATATTATTAGATTATAATTTATAAGTAATTCTTGCCCCGGATGGGATTTTATCCTGGCGCGATTGTGTAAAGTATGTTCACAAACATGAAAAGTGATTTAGTTATTAGTTTATCAGTCCGAAACACGAGTGTTAGATACTTAGATATATATTAAAAAGCTATTCTACGATATATTTGTTGATAACAACAAAATACTGAAAAATGTTTTAACAAGAGAACTTTATTGTAATGTCTTAACTAATCATAATATTGTTGTGTCTCACTCAAATTTACTTCTAGAGAGAGAGTAATTTCATGTGTTTAGCTCGTTTTGAATTTTTTGATAATTTGTATAGACCAAACACTAGTCCACTGGAAAATCTATATATCTTATTTAAGACTAATTACTTACTATATTTTAACTATTTGTTGGTTGAACTTACGTTATATTTGTCGGCTTACTATGCTATTCAACGGCTGCTCTGTAATGCTCATATGCAGTGCTCGAATTGGAAAAAAAATTGAGGACGGACGCTGGTTTTAGTTCAAAAAACACCGTTCCATAGCTAATAAATTGTAAAGTAACCCGTTGTGAAAATTAAACAAAAAGTTCTCAAAAGTAGAATGTAGAAACACGTATACGGCGGCAATACAACCGAAATCACTTCAAAATTATTACACTTGCAGATAATAGAGATAAGGTAGACATGATATATTTAATCGTGGTAGTGTACAAACCAATGAAACCACCGCGGCGGTAATAATAACCAAAACAAAAAAAATCCAAATACACCGTTTAAAAGTAAGCATCCCCTGGGGTCAGAGGGGGACTCGTTTTTAGCGTTCCCCGCTTAATTAAATGAAGGGGGACGCTGAAATCTATGAAAAAAATGAAAGCGGACTCCGTCCGCCCGCGTCCCCCCCCCCCAATTCGAGCACTGCTCATATGTAGTGTTAGATTGGCGTGAGTATAAAAAATTCGTAATATGAATATCTTAAAATTAATCTAAGTTTTTTGAACATTTTATTTTGTAGAACGTATAACTGTATAAGTCTGTGTATAAATAATAATATATATAGTGGAGGAAAAGTTATAATACCCGGCGAATAATTTCTTATTATTTTTATAATAATTGTATTCAATTTTTATATTTCTGAAAGAACGACTTATTAGAAAACGGCCTGTGTTAAATGTGCATGCGTATAGACCACCAAGGCATTTGTGAGTCGTGTAGATACTACATAAAGTGTTAAACATAATTACAGCAGCGTTGTACAGTACTATCTATACACGACATGGTTATAATATATTATACACATAATAATAATATAATATAGACACGACGTGTTATAGTTCTATACATTATAAATTAAAATGAGCCGGATTGTGAGGGGACGGGTCGATGTATTATTTTTGTTCTCGGTCGATGTGATTGCGTTGTCAATCTGACAAAATATCCTTAACAGAGAGTTAATTAATAATTTTATCATAAATATCATTATGTATTTTATACAGCAGCTGTGTCCGTGTATGGTCGCACGTGGGGGCGGCGGCGTTGGTTGTGCGATGCGGTACGAACATGACACACGGCGACCTTTCCCCCTCCCCACGCCATCCGCTTCTTCTACTCGTTAAAACGTCGCGTGCGTATAACGAATTTTGGCCGCTGCGGCCGCCGCCTAGGCGCCGTACTGTCACCTTATTCGTACACCAATATCAAATATTGCGTTATGTATAACAAGATTACATTATACAGTGATACTGTGGTAGTAATAAATGTCGGACGGCGAAAACCCCATTAGGTCTTTGGGAACGTATCCAGAAAATGGTATTATTCATCCGTATAATAATCTAATAATATACATATAAGGGCGTTATAGGTAGTGCAATTATTTTGCGCTCTTATTTTCGTGTTATTGCGTTCACGTCGGTGCGAGTTAAAATATTATACGGTTGACGTATTTTGATGGGACGCAGACGTCGAAAAGCAAAAATATTAAAGAGTTTTCATATTTTATTCATTATTGTTTTTAAGCAGGCCGTCGCTAGGGTACAAGCAAGTCATGTGTTGCTTTAGGGCGCCATAACATTTTAAAGAAATTGAGGCGGCAAATTGTAAATTTGTAATATTAAATTTCCAAAAAGACAGTAATTTAATTACTATTTTGCGTCTTCATTGTTAATTGTTACCGTTTTGCTATCTCGTTATGATAGCGAATGATCACAATGTATAATAAATTAGTATAGTGTTACAGTATACTGATATACGCACGTCGAACACTATAACGTGTACAGTACAAAGTACAAGTGTTTAGTGTATACGTATAATGTATGTAGATATATCGTTTATGTAGATTGTAGCTCGTACGGTCATATTAACTATAGATGGTCTTCGATAAAAATAGAACATTATTATTTCCATAAAAATATTTTATTTACTGATAATGAGAAAAAGAATTACTGTCGCCCGTTAATATATTTATTTTTATCTTAAACATTTACCGAATATGATCGTAGTCTTCTATTTTAATAATACCATATTTCATTTTCCAACTATTGGCCGTCGGTGAAGTAACTACGGTCTATGGTCTACGGTCTACGACGACGTTGAAACAAAAAATAATCAGTAATTATTTTGTTATATTTTTAAAGGGCTAGAGATATATTTTATTTTATTGATACTTCGTAAATTATATATATATTTTTAAATTAATAACTCTTGTATAAGCTTCTAGACGTGTTTAAAATCTTTTTGTCTTCTAAATCTTGTATACTACTGTAATTTTTTTTTATTACAGTTTATAACAGTATGTATAATATTACATTCTCGTGTGTTTTGTACTTTTTAAAGTTGTATTTATATTTATGGTTTTGTGTATTTCTAATTTGTAAATCAATACATGTATAAAAAATTTTAATTGTAATATTATTATGCATGTAAATATTTAATTTAGTATCTTAGGAGCAGCATTAAAATTTTCGCTTTAGGGCCGGAAAATATCTTACGACGGGCCTGTTTTTAAGCGTTCGCTTTTATAGTTTATAAATTATAATATTATTATATTCAACGGACGATTATTAATCCGATTATGTGTCGATATGTCAACATTGTTTTGTTATTGTTTCTGCCCCCTTTGTTTTAATAATTATTATATGAGCCATTCCCGAAATAATAATAATATTATGTCATACGAGAATACGAGACCGATCAATCACCGTGTTTTTAATTATTAATATAAATTGAAGCACCAAAAAACACACGTTTCAAAAATTCAAATCTTTTTTTCAATAACACTAGTAACATACTTACATTGTACGATTCCTATGACGAGTCAAAAGTAAGCCGTTAACACATGCGTCTGACGCGTGAACTTGAAGTATGCTGGACATACGTGAAGTTGGCACCCCGACTTTGTCGTATTGTATCCAAACTAGTACTATCTTATTAAAAATCATTGCAACAATTTACAATACTGAAAAAAACAAATTTTTTATGGAAGCCGAAATAAAATTTGTAATTATATAATTCATTAAATAGTTATGTATATTATCATTTAATCATTATAATATGTAAATAATATTTGTTAAAAAAAAATAATTTCTAAGAATTATGTTCATTAATAACCAATCAAAAAATATTATAATAAAGAATAATAAATGCAATTAATTGAAATAATTTAAAATTAGGGTTAGGATTTTTTTTGGTTTTATTCAAATTTGATTTTTATTTTATTATTCATTACTTGTTGGTATCATTTTTTTTCAATTGAATATTTTATGTGTTACCAATTACTGATCAACATCGCCTAACATGATAACTTTTATAGAGTCGTATACCACTTGTTCATAAAACATTAACAACATATTATTATTTAAATAGTTAAATCATGTTGTTTTATTATTTATTTTTAAGTATTAGGTAGTTAAGTCTTAAATTCATATTTTAATCATCATAGTGTGACGTATTATTTTACATGTTCGTAAAAATAGGCAATCACAGGGTAGTAAGTTCTATGATATGTTTATGTGAATCATTTCTTTGTCTATCATAATTATCTGGTTCTAACATATACGCTTAAAAAATATAATAAATTATTTGTTGTGCCTACCTTTAAATACCGGCGGTATTCACTATGATAAAACTAAAACCAGATATTTTTTTTTTGGAACATTACCTACATAAACCAAATAATAAAATTACATATTTTAAAAGCCTGAACCGGTACCGTAAAAACTGTAGATTCAAAGCCCCGGAAATCACTAAACAAAAATGAATACAGTGACATTAATATTTAGGTAGGTACCTACAGTTATAATATAATATCTTGTTACTTGTTAGAGGTATTATAATAATATTATTCGTTGTTCAATCCGCTTAGGTATGCATTTTACCATTAGATGTACAGTAGGTATTTATATGTATATATATAGGCTTATATCATATATATTATATTATATAAGCAATGTAATAATATGTAAGCAATAAATGTCTTTGTTATAATAATAGGTATATTGTTTAGTACCTATTTTACACGTAGGTATGTAAATATGAAATTTAAATACCTAATACTTTGTGTAATTGCATGTGTTTAATATATTTTGTAATAATGACCACAATAACACTCTATACAATAAACAGCACAAAATATTTATGTGTGTTTAAAATAATTCATTTAAATACCTATAATATCAATACATTATATTTTAATGAGTCAAGTAGTCGGTATTGTCAGTACGAGAAGATAACGCTATGTTTTACTGAGTTAATATTACGTTTACGTTATTTGTATTATAAATTATAGTTTAAGAATTTATTTGAAACAAATTTAAAATATAATAATTAAATGACAATAATTATAGCCACAGAATAATTATCAATAGATACTTTTTTTGATAAAATTAGTCACCTTTAAGACTCTAAATACAAGCGTGTGGTTATTGGTAATTAATGATTTAACATACCTTCCACTAACAACATCCAAAATTAAGCTTCGTAATTGTTCAGGTATTTATATGAATGATTTTATATAGGTATAACCATTTGATACTAAAGTCTATATTGACATTTTTTCAGATTAATGAGAGTAGTCGAAATTTTAATCACTTTACATTCTATACATTTTTTCTAAAAATATATATAAAATACATTGTTTGTTTGTAGAACGATTTGATATTTTGTATGGTAAAATGAAAGGCGTGGTTTTGGGACCACATTTTGTTTACCAGCCTTATATGAAATATAATATGTATAATTAATCACTCAGCGTTTGGGTGATTAAAATGTATAATGTTATAAATGTAAAGCTTAATTGCTCGATCCCCGTATCATGTTTTTAAACAATAAGTTGATAATTGATTTATTTTAATCCATGAAATGTGACCTAATGGCTAATATTAAATATACAAACTGAAAGTAAGTTGATTTTGAACTTACCACAGTACATAATTTCTTATTATAATTATTCTTATAGTAAATTTTACTATATATTTAGGAAAATATATGATAATTACTCAGTTTATTATACAGAAATGAAGAACGTGCCTATACATCATATACCCCATAAAAACTACAAATCAGAGCATTGTACGGTTGTGATTTATTTAAAATTATAATCTGGGATAAGTACTCAAATATCACCCTCCCCTTCCCTAAAATAAGAAACGTGTTAAACAATACATCATTCACCTAACCTGGGCTTTCAAACATTAAAATAACGTTATGATTATAAGTTATAACGTTATATTTGACAAAAAACGATTGAACTTTGTAAACGTCATTATAACAGAAAGCGATAATCAAAAATAATTAAATACCTACCGCAAAACAAAACATTACAATTAACAAAATGTATTATGTATCATTATACCAAACATAACGCAAACGTAATTTATAGAATATCATTAACCGAAAAATATCGCAAAACGTAATTTATAGAATTTCATTGAATGAAAAATAACACAAATTTAAATTATTTAAAAGTTATATTGGTTTTGTAGAAATATTCATTTCATGCATACGGAAATCAGAATTGATTATATTATATTCTTATGCCCGCATTAGTTATTATTAAAACATTTAAAATGTACCTATTAATAGTATACTAAATAACAATAAACGGAAAACTTGTATAACGTTTTAATTGTAAATAACATAAAACGGAATTTTTTTTAAAATGCATGTCCTGCACCCAACTAACATATTATTACCTCTCATTTTAGTAATCTATTATAAATTATAATAAACTTACTATTATGCCGATGGATTTAAATGAAAACATATACCTAGGTACTATTTGAAATACCCATATACCTACCTAAGTACAATAATTAATTCCTATACAGGGCTAATTCTTAGATACCGGTATTTTTTACATCCTAACCGCGATATGATATACACGGAGACGTGGTCTAAAAACCAGTTTGTCTTGGCGAAATCTGGGTGATTGGCTAACCTTGGGCAATAGCAGTTTTAAGGGAAGGCGATAACATAATGCCTGCGATCGCCCCCCTTTCCATGATTGAGACTTGGTTAACTCATTTTAAAATATAAACTGTAAATATTAAATAATATATATTCATGGCAATTACTAACATTAAATATTATACAAGTTTTAAAATATGACAAGAACGATAAGAGAATGATGACAATGGGCCACAAGATGCAAAATTCAGCCTCTCCCCATTGACTTTTTATGGATCAGTGGCCAGCAGATGGTATATAAGCACGAACGCAGGTGATCTGGAAAAGTAGGAAGACCAACTCAAAAGAGAGGTTCTTATTTATTTTTGTACATATTATTATATACCCTTATAGAGTATAGCATGCGAATATAAAATATTTTTATTTTATAGCTGTATATATTTTTTTGAATCTTTAAATAGATATTTATAACTATTTTATTCAATTATCGTGTGTAAAAAGTTGTCATAATATCATTGTAAAATGGAGTATTTAGAAGTTATTATATATATTTTACAATCAGTTCATCCGTATCGTAATTAAATATTATTGTCATACGCAGCTGCTTTTAAATTATATACTTTACCTTTACCGTTGACGCAATAATATTACTGATTAATGATTATGATAATTGTATTAAGTGAATACATCTAAAGAGACGATAACTTGTTTAGCATGTAAAACATTCGTTCCGTTTCAAAGGTGTGTTTTACACATATTTAACGATGATAAATAAGAGCATATTGATATGATATATACATAAATTATTATTATTATTTACTATAACAGTATAATGCTGGGTATAGGAATGCACATAATTATATAGGTGTTAAGTAGGTAGTATAGTATAATAGTACTATTTAAATTTTTCTGATAACTATATGATAAAATCATCAATTCAAACTAATTTATTAAATATAATTATGCTGATATTATAAGAACTTTATTGTCTCTAAAACAAACTTAGCTTACGGAGACAATCATTTTATTTTATTGTGTATTTATATATAATTTAAATATTTTATAAATAGGGCTAAAAGCTTCTACGCATTTTGATATTTTTATTAAATTGTCTTACAACCTAAAGCAATAATTAGCTACACATTTCAATCAAATTTTTCAACGAACTGGATAAATATTTATATTATTATTAGACAGTACAATTTCACTTATTTTATCGCTTTCTGGTTAGATTAGGTATTTTCCTTCCATTTTTCAGACCTAAGACTGGCATTATAATTGTATTAATATTGGTTTTGTGGTTTGGTATATACGTGATTAAAAAATGTATTTCTTAAAACTAGTAACTACCTACGCAACTGGTAAAAATGTGTATAAATGTGTAATAATTCCCCTAAAAAGTTTAAGTGAATAATTATTTTTGTTCGCTTTAATTTTTTTTAGTACCTAGGTATACAATAATTTATGTATCTGAACCCATAATTTTTCAACTTTTTGTTCCTTGAGTTTTCAAACTAATTTACCTATGGTATGTAACACTTTGGGGTTTTTTTTTTTAAATAACCAGGGACCCAATTTACGTACATTTCAAAAAAAATAAGTAGCAAGGCAGCAATTTATGTATAGTACCTATATAATACGATTATGGCATTTTTCGGGGATAAATTTTACTGTTACAATTATCGTCTTTAAACGAAAATAATTTTACAACCGTTATTGCGGCGACCTTAATTTATTTGTTACGCGATACGTAATTTCATATTTTTTGGAAAACAAAAAAAATCAAAATTTTAGAAAATAATTTTAGATTCTGAGTGTAACGAAGAATAATATCCTAATTAATCCTTGTTGAAATAAAATAACTCGTAACGAACGTCGAATTATTACACTCGATTATTAAAAAATACTAAAAATATATTGTCAAAAATTTAAGCATTATAAAAACATTAATAAACACCTGCACCATTATCGAAATTCAAAGCGTCTTAATAATGTGTTTGTGTATTCCATTCGAACCAAAAATGCTGGGATATGTATATATTATGTGCATGTGCGTATGTGTGTGAGTGTTTGTTTGTACGTGTGTGCGTGCGCGTGCGTGCGTGCGAGCATTTGTGTGTACGGGCAACTGGCAAATACAACTACTTAATAAGTGTCTTGTGATTGTTTTTCACAAGTCCCTCTTTTTCCGAACAATAGTGGCAGTGAAGTGAAGAACTTCGCTAAGAGGGTGTGCGTGAGATGGAGCGATGGAGCGAATATATGGATGTTTAGTTTAGTCGCCTCAGTGACGCCACTATAAAAGTATAAATCATTCTGAATTTTCTACAGTTATCAAAGATGTAGTACATTTTCTTCTTTCAGCTTCTCCTAAAGCTGTTCAAAATATAGATTATTTGTAAAATCCTTATCATTTAAATAATAATGAGATTTTACTAACGAAAAATTGGTCAATCTTGAATGTATAGTATATCACGCAATAATATGCTTGTGTTCCTTACATTAGGTAACCTGCACTGCAGCAAATTAATTAATAAGTATCCACAGTGACAAACGCAAACCACGCCTACTATGTGATTCGTAAAATATTTAATAAAATAAAAATTGATTACATTTTAGTAACTAGTCAGTAATATAATAAATAAACCACGACGAGTTAAAAAAAAAAACAATCAATTTATTAACGTGATTTTATTGTTTGGTAAGGAATCATTAATTTAAATCCTTATATAATATTTTCGATTTAAAATGAGTATACAATATTTTTCAATACATGTACATAATACCCCATAAGTCAGTAAAAATCTGTTCAGCCGCATCAAATAATCAGAAATCAGTTTCCTAAAAAAAACTTATTCTGCAGAGTAAATATTAACGTTACTGGAGTATTGGTGTATTGACAATCAAAAATGATTGTAATTATTAATTATTATTAATACCGTATTTTACGTTGTAGTCACGAGTGTACGTAATATTGTCTGAGATTGAAAGACATTCAAATTGAAAATCTTTCAGAAGAGGTTTCTTTGTTTACACATCTAAATGTAAACACAAGATGAAAGCCCGTAGTTATTAGAATGCGGAAGAATCAGAGTAAATATGTTTTGTAAATAAATTGATAAAAGCCATTTTTTCTGAAAATTAAATATTGTATTTCATGACTGTTTATTTTTCTGTGCTGTCTACATTATGAGAAAATAAGAAATTGTCACTCATATACTGTTCTGATTTGTTGTATATAATTTTCTGGTTAAAATACTGTATTATTGTTTTATGTATTTTTACGAATGGATAAAAATTAAATATGAAACAATTTCAATTTAAAAATATCGTAAAATATTAACGTTGTATAAAAATTTAGAACTAAATAAAATATACACATTATCGTCAATTATTTTTAATTACTTATGTGTTATTAAAATGTATAATATTTTATAAAATAACTAACACATAATTTGTGTCAAAACTTCATACATAAAACAAATAAATATAAAAAAAAGTATATGATTTTATTAGCCAGTGAAATGTGCATTTAAAACGGATTTCATAGTCTTAAATGTGGGTTATTACCTAATATTGCAAATATAAATTCATTAGTCTACACATAAATAATCCCTATTATGGTGCTAAACAGCCGTAGTATAAATACATAATTTCGCTACGACGTTATATTCATGTACAAGACATTTAAGCTTGAAGTATTATTTGCATATTAATATTATATGATTATGTGCGCTGGAAATTTAACCAGCCTTTTGTCATCAATCTCGATTTTCTCGTAAAACTCGTAAAATTCTCGTTAAAATATCAAATCTTATTTTCTTTACTATGTTGTATTTTCTTGATGCACATCGTGAATATTCATCTTTAAAATATTATAAGCGAATAATAATATTATTGTATTCCTCTGTGAAAAATAGTATTATATCGCGCACTCTATGTTAGGAATTATTATTATTTAACCCATGGCGGTGGAATAACGCGTTACATGTGTTACTGTCTTTTTGTTCCTATAAAATCATCACTGCAGTAGTGGCGACCTGTAGCAGCGGCAACGTGTGGCGAGTACATGTTCGTGCAGAGCGCGCGGGGTGGGGTTGGGGTTTAACAACCCTCGACACGATCAATACAGGTTTTATGTTGTGCGGGCGGCAGTGGCCGCGGAGCGCGCTGCGTCAGATCGGCTTTCACAGGACGTAGCGCTCAATTGAAAATAATTATTAAAATTCGCAACTTGCGAATTATTTTAATAATTGGTATTTGCGATTATTAGCGTTCTGGCTCAGAATTGGCAATTTACAACAAATTGGCGAAAAACGTACTATTTCGCCCTCATTGTAATAACTGTATCGACGCCTTATGCCGTGGCGTTTGTGATTGAAAAATAGTAAAAAACATAAAATAACGACCATACGTAGATAAATCAATTCCAATGATTATAATTATTATTATAACTAAAATTTATTAAAACCTATGATTAATTTTGTTTATTAATTATTCCGTTCTATCGTGTAAATTTACTCTTGTTCTAAGATAATACATATTGTAAATATTACTTCATTCTGTGTATACGATGGAAATTCTACTTTGTATCTAGAATAAATAACAATTAATTTAATTAAACAATGATATTTGTACCAAAATTAATAGACTATTTATTTTGTGTGTCCGATTTTTATTTATGTAAAACAATATGAATATTATATTTTTAATTAAACACTTGAGTAATTTTTTTGTACAATAAATGGACTTAATTAATAAACAATAAATCGTACTTAATATTAATTGAAATTGTTTTATAAATAAAACTGTTTAGTACAGCCTATATAATATGTTTTTATGACATGGTCCGGAATGAACCATTTCAGTAGAAGGCCAAGACTAGAAGACGAGAAGAATTAACCCGTGTTACAAAAAATAATTAACATTTACATGTTACTATACGTGTTTACATATTTGTTAAATCTTAGTGGGAAGTTCATTAGGTGCATTAATTTTCTTCATTTTGTGAATATTTTATCTTTCTTTTCATACACATCATATTGAGTATGATGATTATAATCATCACATTCGTTTATAATTCTTGATTGTGTAATAAAAGAAACTAACATTTACTTACATTTTGTTTTTCGTGTACGTTTAAACAATAAACCAAACTACGTATTTTATTTCAATGTATTATACATTACGTGTATAACAAAATGAATAAGTACATTGATATATTATTACAGATAATAATTATATTATAATTCTAAATTCTATGCAATACGTTAGTTGAATTCACAAAATGTCAAAAATACAGTTTAATCAATGTATTTTATTTAATTATTACGGAAAAAGTTAAATATTATACAATATAATAATAGCGATAACAATAGTAAACCAAATTATAAATTATTAATGGACAATATTATAATATTATATATACATAGTTATAAATGTTCAAGTTATACACTTATAAAAATATTAAGAATGAAATCAAAAATATTATAAAAGATGGATATATAAGAAAAAATCAAAAAACATGTGGTTGTACAAAAAATTATCAATATATTATATCGTTAAAAACTAGATTATTGCCAGGATAGGTACATTAAAATATTAATATGGTGATTTATAGTAATACGGTTTTGAAAAACACGAGGAATATAAAATAAATTGTTTTAATATAATTATATATTATATGGATCACAAATAATTTATTACTGTGGCCGACAAACACACATAGGTCATGTTATTATCGTAGCAGTATAATAATATTATGTACTGATGTACAGATGGACGAACAAGGTTAAACATTCTTTATTTAGTTAGTGCTGCCTAAATAGTAGAAATTAAACTCATAGGTACACACATGCAGTCGGTATAATATTTTCATTTCGTTCGATTATTCGTTAACCTTTGCCTGGCGGCCTTCTGCACGACCGTACCCCAATGTGCTTACCTGGTAATTTATTATTAACAGATTTAACGAACAAGTCAGATAAAGGCCTGCGGCGTCGGTACCTGCATTCTATTATGTAGTATTGATGCGCCGATATACGTTATTCGTTCATACATGAATAGGTACATGACATAATAATATATTACACCGAAAACCTCTTCGGTCGTGTCGAACAAAAAAAAGTAATATCCCATATATATATTATTATTATTATTGTTAGTTAATGCACTGAAGTTAAAATATAACCTTACGACGACGATGATAACGGAGTCGACGGCAACATTCCTCAGCGCACTATCGACCGGAAAACCGGTTTTTCTCTTTACCAAAAAAACACATATTTCGTGCTTATACGTACATTAATGCATTATATTATTGTATCCAACAACAACAATAACAACTATAACGTGGATTATTTACGATAGTTGATAGCATCGATAACCGAGACGTGATGCCGTGTTGAGTCAAGTCGTCGTCGTCATGGGCATCGAACAATAAAAGAATATAACAATTTATACTCAGGTAGAGAGATGCACTGCGCAATATGTGTATATACCGTAGTCGAATACCCGCAGACAAAATGTTTCATAGCAGCGACCCTCGTCCAGTTTTATCGGGATACAAACACCGTAAATCTTCAGTGAAGAACAATTTATACTCAGGTAGAGAGATGCACTGCCCAATATGTGTATATACCGTAGTCGAATACCCGCAGACAAAATGTTTTATTAGCGGCGACCCTCGTCCAGTTTTATCGGGATACAAACACCGTAAATCTTCAGTGAAGAACAATTATTTGTTATATACCGTCGTTATATACCTATATTGATCGACCTTAAATAATATACCTAATGGTTCCAAGTCTGAGGAAAAAAAAACTTGGATTTAGAAAAAATATTCTTTAAAATGACTGAAATAACGACGATGGTAGACACTGATAATAATAATAATAATGTAATATTGACGACCGCCAAAAGGGGAATGGAGATTTTCTAAAATATATAACTAAGTACATCGGTAAGTACTTTAGTTCATCCAATAACAACTATTTCCATAGTGGCCCAACTTAATAAAAATATAATAATAGTATTAAACATTATTCGATTTGAAAAATGACGATAATAATTCTACTACCTTAATATTATATATTGTGCTGAAAGTACATATTATAATTATAATAATCAATCACAACTCGTTAGGTATATACACGCGCATGTTCATCTTTTATATTATAAGCTTATTAAAAAAAATATGTAAATATGATTTTAAATTGTATTAATTCTTTATACTTTCATTCTATTTTACTTATTTCTACAACCACTTGAACAATCATTGTGCATAGCTACCCGACGTTTTCGGTGGTTTTGATGGTTCATATATTATTTAATATTTATTGTTAAATTTTTAAAACTAGAAAGTAATAACTCAATAATAGGTGTATGAATATGACCTCGTGAAACTTCAAATTAAACCTAAAATTTACTTATATACACAATATAAGAGTGATGCTTGCCGGCATTTCATTTTTAAATTTAACAAAATATAAAAGAAATACGCATTTCCATAAATAATTTGTATTATTAGAGATTTTAATTTCTATTATTGGTGGCTCGCGGGAATGCAGCATTTTTATGAATAAAGCCCGTCGAAGAAAAAAACGTTTGGGCATCACTGAGCTATAACCTCTGTAGAATCTGTTCAGTCCGCAAGCGCGAGCCTATGTACCTACTTATATCTAATATAAACTACACGGTGTTCAAAATATTTTCAATATCTTGTGTGTGTGTGTGTGTGTGTGTGTGTGTGTGTGTGTGTGTGTGTGTGTGTGTGTGTGTGTGTGTGTGTGTGTGTGTTTATTAAATATTAATATTATGAATACAGTTATTTCGGCTGGCGGACAATACAATACCATGTTTAGGTGTACAATTTAGAATATTTTCATGGAGAGCTACTGGTAATGTACATTAATTGTATAGTTTTTATATGCCCATCCATTTGATCAACATATACCTAAATGAAAGAGATAAACAAATATGAATAAGGTTTTAAATTCCTACATTTCTTACAGCGATTTCCATCGACCAGTATAAATCTATAGGTAATCTATTTTAGGAGGGACACACGTTGTTTTGATCAAAATAAAACTCAAATGCATAGATAATACTTTTGAAAAAATCTATAATTATAATTCTAACGTGTCAACTGTCAATAATCAGTGAATACCTAACTAAAAAATGTACGCATTGCTAGAAATCTTATACCACAATAGGAATATATTATATAATATAATAACGATTATCCGATTTGTAACCGAAAATGTAGTGAACTGGACGAGATTTCGATAAAACACCATTACGAGTTACAACGAATAAAATATAAACAATTTACATTATTATACATTTTTGAATTAATTGCTGTATTTTGATGACAAGAACTGTTCAGCGTGGCGTCATCTGGTGGTTATTTTATGTAGTAACTCAACGGAATAGTCGCTTCTTGTAAAGATATGTCTACCATTATATTACATTATTGTCCAATTTGACGATTATTTCTTAAAATATTATTAATTAACATTATTTTTAAACATAATTTTGTTTGTTGAATATATCTAATTAATGACAATCGATTATTAGTTTTCTATTGAATTTGTATACAAGATTATGATTCTGTATTAGGTTTTACTTTGATATTTGAACTTATCGATAATGCGTGATTCATTTTAGTTTATCATAAAAAAAAAAATGACAAAACAATATTCTTTTTTATCATCTTTATGTACCTATATTGTATACTATATTACTATCTCAATAGCTTACAATTTTGTTAAAAACCAATGATATAAGAAAACCAAACATTTAAAGTTATCTAACATTTGGACATTGGAAGCAATCTTCATACAAATTTCAATTTTAATACACAGTTACGTTTTAATTGATGCTTTCAAACGTGAACACGTCTTAAGGTTAATGGTTAAAATTTATCGCTTATCAGACTTAAATATATTTTGTTCATATGTACATTGTTTCTATACAGTATTTTAGTTTATAATAAGCGAGTTATGAGCATTTTTTAATTTGAATAGCTTACATATTGTTATTTGAAATGATCGTTACTAGCTTAAAAAATGAATTGTTTAAATATTGTAAAAAGCCACTTAAAACACAGATAATATTAAAATTATTCAGTTTGAAAATATATGTATAGGTCAATTCTTATATTGTTAAAGCTAAGAACACAAAATTGATTCTGAAATATGTGTTATATTGTACGTTAATAATAGCATTGATTATGAATATTGAATAGTATAGTTATTCATATTATACTTATTCATAATCAATGGTAATAGATACGGAGAAAACACATGCGTGTATGATGTGTAATGTATACGGTTCTAGTAAGTACCTAAGTGAATTTTTTCCATAATTTGTACTGCACATTTAGTATTCACACTGTATTTACACACTACGTAGCAGTAAAATATGTTGAAAATATGTTGAAAATATTTACTTGTATGCGTATGTACTTAATTTTCTTTAGTTTCGTTTAAAAATGAAACATTTATAATATTTACTCGCCTCTATGTACGAAAAATAATATATGCCTATATTAAACTAAAAACAATGTTCGTTCAATATATTAAAAAAAAACACACACACACACACACGATGTCAAATTGTTATTTCCATTGTCATTTGCCCGTTTTATAAAAGATATATCTCATTAATAATTATTACTCATAACTTATTTTCATATTACATTAATTGCAACAAAAAATGGTTTCTGTTTCATTGAATGAAAAAATTATTAGTTATACTTACATGGTTACATATATATTTTATTTGGTCTTATTGTACCTTCATCGTTATAATATAATATTAAGTATTTCCGTTCAAAATGAAAAAGTAATTTAATAGTATTCAACTAATGAGAAACATATTTATACATTTACATTTAAGTACCCATTTATAAGCTATAACGATAATATCTCTCCTTTATTCATGTGCCCTTTCAATTTATACATTTTATTTTCAGATAATCACTTCGACCAAAAACTGAAACTTGACTAGAACTAATACCGAGAAATACTATAATATTAATAATATATTATCGGGCCATAAAATGTTTAATATATTACCCTTCACACGATATCCAAGTGTCGTCTTGAACATTAATTTTATTCTGTTCCTGGGGTTTCATATGGGTGCCTCCGTCGTAAAAGTGACCGTAGCTATAAAATATAATATTTAATGCCCGATACAGTGTCAATATAGTAAATCTTTTAAGTAATCAACAGGTTTTGTTTTTTAAAATATTTTAAACCGAATGTGGCACTACTCGCTTTCAGTAGATACGTACCTATTACGTATAGATTTCGATTAATTACGTGAGCCGGGTGCAGGTGTATAATCAATATAAAATTATGTTATTATATTATACCTACAAATTAAATTAATTTTATTTTCCTCACTTATCGATGACCCGGTTGTTAAGGAGCACATATTATAAACGAGGAAAATATTCACATCATGGGACCGTTTTTTTCCGAAAAATAATTGTCCGGACTAGATTGAAAAAAAAAGAAAGATACATATTTCAAAAGAATAATTTAATAATGGAATGGTATTATTCAGGTATAAAACGTTTTTTTAAATTATATTTTTCAAAACAGTATTAATTTGGGAATGTACATAACAATTACCCCGAACCGTATTTTTCAGGGACGGTTTAATTTATGCGAAAATATCGATCAGGACAGTATAAATCGAAGTACGATTTAAATGTAGGTATTATACACGTGCAGGATTCGTATTAAACTAAAATCATATTACCTAATCTTGATAATAAAATGCACAGAACTGGATAGAATAGATTAGTAATTTGTAGGAATATATTTACATATATAGGGAATTAAGATGGATATTGTTATAAACAGCCCGATATTGTAATGAGAAAAAACCAACAACAACTATAATAATATATTAAAATCTGTTGAAATTAAAATACACAATCGTATAAATCCCGTAAAACCGCGGTATAAATATTGTCCCGAATCATTCACAGGAATTGCATTTAACATGGAATTTGATTTAATCCAAAATACATTATATGGCACTTAATGCACCGTGTTCAGCAGATGACGCACCGATAAAATAGCCTACACTTAATTATTATAAAATAACGGAACGGAAACTGAGTTGTTTTAAATGTTGTTTACATGTTTAGTGTTAGTCGCTGACAATAATACTATTCAATGCGATGGGACTCCGTGCTTACGTAATACTAAATAAAATAAATGTGAATAATGATATGCACTCGTATATTATAATATTTTAAATATTGCCCTACACAAAATGAATACCTAATATATAATATAATGAGAACCTATGTGTATACCAATGTGTTTTTTTTTTTTTTTGAAATTGCGATTTACCTTATCCATACCAGAAAATAAACAATAATTTGATTTAAAATTTTCGTAAATATACAAATCATAAGTTTTTAGTAAATTAATACGTGTTAAAGTGTTACGTTAAGACTTAAGACTACATTTCACAAAATCTAAGGACATTCAAATCATAATAGTATATTATATTACGTCGAAGTCACTTCGTGAAATCGATATTTTCATGAGAAGTTTTCCATTTTATGATATACCTATATACAAATACATGTCCAATAGACACACAACATGAAATTAAAAATAATATAATTTTTTTAGATAGCGGAGTTTATAGTTGCCTACCATGGCAACTGCTATATATATTATAGTAAGTATCTATATATCTAGACATCTAGTCTTTATTATGTTATGCCTGTTTAGTATTTAATGTATGGTAATCCCCAATGATGGCATCCAAAAGCACAGTAGGTAATAAAGAATAATAAACCACATGAGTGTATAATAATTAATATTATGGTGTATTTTTCTAATAGAGCAGTAGATTACTAAATAAATAATTATTAATTAAAGGCTCTGTGTAATAACCAGAAAGCTCTATTTTTATCAATTGTTCAGGACGAGCAAAAGAAATATCGTTATCTCATTTACCACTATTGGTGGAAAATAAATAATAATCCATTTTGTAATTTCTTTGGGAATAATAAAACGATTTTTCTGATTTTGATACCAAAATATAGATACTTCTTCAATGAATAATATCCCGTGAAAAACTGATTTTTTATAAAAAAATGGAGCTACCTGGCTATTGCACAGAGCCATTGTTCCACAAAATCCATTGTTGATTACCGAATAAAATGTAAAACATTTTTTCTTCGATGTATTTCGTATCATGTAATATCTACACACTATATAGATACATAGTAATTAGCAATACACTATAAGAATAATGGGCAATGTTTTAGTGTTTTAACTTGGTAGGCATAATATGTACCTCAGATAAATTTAACTTGTTAAGTTATAAAAAATATTTAATTAATTAACAATGATTATAAGAATAATGTATATATTATTAAGTGGTTGTGAACAATGAGCATTAGTATTATACGATTTTATTATACTCACCTATCTTAGTACCTACTGCTGTTTTCGTAATAAAATGTTTATATTATACATAAAATTGTAATATAATTGTAATTGTATTATATAATAGCAAAATTATAAAATTTAAAATTTAATACATTGAACCAGTAATTTTAATTTGAAAAAAAATAAAAATAAAATACTTAGAAATATTAAATTACAAATAATTTAACTTGTGTTTGGTATTAATGGGAATTATTATTTTATTTGTTTACAGGTGAGAGGAATATTTAGTTTCGGAAATGTATTTTTCTGATTTCGATTCACCAAACGTTTAACGTAAAACGTATAACCTACCAATTATATTTTCCATCTCAAGGTGTCCAGTTAAATCAGATCAAATTTTTTTCGATATTCAAATTTGATATATTTTTATAGAAATAGTTATCTGATATTTTTATCTGTATAATTTATTTCCTCACACTATTTCTTGAACGGCTGTTTATTATATTATCACTGCAGGGTTATCCGCGAGTACGACGACGCCGCGCCATCGATCCTGTACATCAATAATATTCAATAATAATACCACCCGTCGCCAGATGTCTTGCAGTTGTGTAAAAACCGTTAACAACGTACCATCTTAAATCGTCTACTGCAGTATACACTACACACACATATATAATAAGGGTGTACAATTATAAAATACCGGCATTTGTACATCCTGCAGCTGTACTAACCGTGACCTCGGTTCATTCGTCGATCGACGCACGCGCGTGTATTATTGTTCAGAAATCTGCGGCGGTATAATATATTAGGCAGGTATTTACATGATAATATTATTATATCGAAATGTCGAAAAATGGCGATGAGAGTTCGGACAGTGATCGGCCAGTGTCCGAAGACAGTTCAGAAGATGGGTATTCTGTAGATGATGGGATTGAGTATCGTCATTATATCAATCCAATAATGTATCTTGTCCCTGAAGAACAGCGATCATATGTTCGAAAGCTTTGTAAAGACACAGGTAAGGTAGATTATAATTAATATAATATATATTTTTGATAAAATAAAGAGGCCTCGCTATTACTGTCAATTTTAGTAATAAAATTAAAAAAATAAAGATTTGAATTCCACAGAAAAATGTTTATAAATTGTTCAAAACACTAAAAAAATTCAATCTCATTTAATTTTGAACTGAAAATTGTAATTCATTAAAAACTTTAAAATACAGGTTTTATCAAATAATTATTGTAATTAAACCAAAAATATAAAATGTTCCGTACAACCCAAAGACATTTTTCTGTAGAATTCAAATCTTTTTACGTTAAGTAAATAACTTTAGTTTTAGCGAAACTATAAGTAAATTGTCGTAAAATTGTTTGGTAACTTTTATATGGTTATCGAGTTATTCACATGTGCGTGCGTACGATAGTTGCATTCATCAGTAGCCTCATTGAACTCAACTCGCATGATAATTAATAATAATAGTTTACAAAACCACGATTAAAGCCGGGTTCACACTACACCGTGTCGTGTGATTTCGTAATTGTATGTTTATGCAAAATGCAATATCAATGTTATGAATATTGTACCTGGTAATAACATAATATTATTTTATTTTAGTTATCACTTTTCCGCACATAAATATAACCACGCTGTCAAAATTTGAATATATTCAACTATGTGATATCATTTGGTACCTATGGTATCTGTAATCTGTGATTATTTTACACGTCACGGTGTAGTGTGAACCCGGCTTAACACGTCGGCATGACGTATGCCGGGCGACGACGACGATATTGGAAATTATAATTGTAGCCTCTTAAATAAAACCCACAGCGAGGGCCCTTAAATCATATTATTCATTTACACAAAACGTCAACTATTTATTCAGTTGTGAGTAATGTAACCCTGCAAGTCTTACCATGATGATTTTTTTTATACATTAATACGAATAGATTAGCAATTTCAGTTAACCAATAGAAGTATGGACGTTTATTGCATTACTTAAGACTTAAGTAGTGTATTAAGCTCACAAAAATTTTATTTATACTATAGTAATCGTAAAAAGTGAGATAATAGTATCTACGGATAACTCTATAAATATTATTAATACGGTTTACATATATTATTTAGTACAATTTCCGAGCATCATAATTTATTTAATGTTTTGGCCAACGTAAATATACCAGTACCTATAGTGACACGTAGTGTATTTAGTGTACACTAGTACACTACTAAAGAGTAAATAAGGACAAACTTAAAAAGATTTGCGTAAATAATAACAAGTCATAAATCCACACTATCTACAATGTATAGACGTGTTCACTTAATATTATAATAATATGGAGTTTACCTCAGTATACTTTACAATAATAAAATATGCAATAAAAATGATGAAAATAATATATAATATAAGGAAAAATACAGTTTGTACTATAATAAATTAATAATAGTATAATGTTGTATTATTTTTATTGTTATAGCACGGGTATTCGCAAAAAGAGAACCTATTAAAAGGATGACTCATCATTATCCAATAGTTGAAGATAAAACCGAAACTTGTATGCAAGAAGATTGCAATGAATTGACGTTAGTAAAATGCGGCACATGTCATGCTTTTTTATGTAGAGATACTAAAAATGATTGTTTTACAAAGTTTCATAATATTGATTGAAAAAATGTGAATTTTATGAATCGAATTTATCAATAAAATATAAAAATGTATTTGTATGAAGTTTTTTTCCACGAATTTAGATCATATTTTTTTATATTGTAGGTAGTGATTTAATGTAGTAAATATGAATTAATATACGTTTAGCTTATTATGCTCAGTCTTTCACGAGTATGAAAAACTATGTTTCTTTTAGATTTTTACCTACGAGTCAAAATAAAAAAAAAAAATAGGAAAGACGATCACTAAGTATTTTTTATAAATTAATATAAACCTATAAATTGTATAACAAAAAAATATTCCAAGAAGAGACGGTGTTAACTGATATTAGTGTGCCAGCCTATATTTCTAAGGATAATTTATATTTGATTCATATAATATTACTATAAGTAATTAATTTTTCTATATAATATAGTTATAGCAATACAGTTGTAATATTGATGTATTTTTTTACGATAACATCGCATAATATATAATATTATGTTATTAATAAAAGTGAAAAGAGCGGTTGTCGCATGAAGGGATTATATAGAGGTGATAGCTAACAGAAGTAGAATATTATCAGATTACGGCTATAGAATAGAGTACATGTATACTATATATTGTATAATATTATATTATCGAAATGCACAAAATCATTCATATTATACAATATCGCTGATTAGGTGTTGGTTTTACGACGTTTTATGTTTTCTATTTCGTCATTGGCTCATTTCCATAAGATTTAAGTACCTAACCTAGTTGCCATATTTAATAAATCGGTGGGTCACGTGGGTATACGATGGGTCGTGTTAGGTACCCGTGACTTAGCCGCCAATAGCCGTAAATACTACTTGTCTTATAATACCTTACAGACGAAGCGTAATTTTCGGCGGCTATGCGAACCGCGTTCAAAACATATCAAGTCCCAACCTGCACCGCCACCTGTATGCCTATAATTAGGGACGGGCTGTCCCGGGTGGCCAGCAGGCACCGGTTGAACCGTCCTATATATGTATTGAGGTTTTGTGGCCTTTCAACCTGTCTCTGAAGGACCGATGTCATAGGTACAGGTTAAGTAACCATAACATGGGCCACTGGTGATATTAAACTATATTGTCACGGGATAACCGTCAACCGAAAAACCGTACAAAATAATATAGAAAGTAATAATAATAATATGGGTAATTATGGCAAAAATGTAAAACTGGAAAATATTTAGGACATATTTTTAGGATAGGTTATCATTTTCAAGCGGCTCCGTACACGATTCAATATTCAATATTGACAATGTTATTGCCCGTATACTGGTTATATTGAAGGTACTTCAATAATATTGAAAACATTATAGCCGTTTTGATATTAATTATTGACAGATTTTTATTGATATCAATAATAATAATCGTGTGAAGGCTGCTATAGACACTGTCTTATCTTATGTAAGGCCTCTTTCTTTAAGTTAATTTCTTGAAAGACACCGGAAACGGATCGAAGAAAAACTTAAAAACAAATGAAGATATGAAACATATAGTTCATGGAGTTTATCGAGTTATTTTCACTATTCGTTTGAAACAACGTACAAAAACATCATTAGTCGATAGGGGCCGATTAAGATTTGTTGACGAATGATTATTTTATAGTTGAAAATTAATAATATTATATTTAGTTATAAGGTTTATAAATTAAATTAAATGTTCATCGTGAATAGTAAAGTTCATACTGTAACCGAAAAATATAAAAACGCTGTTTTTTGTTTCAGTCATTCTACGATAATATTGTGTGTAAATCGAACTTAAGTTTATGACATTGACATATATTATTACCTATGTATATTTGATACATTTTATGATTTGGAAACCCTATAATTGTTTCATACTAAGTGTCATATTTTAAATTACATCATAATAATATGAATATATGGATAATTTTCGTGAAATCTAAACAAAAACATGGTCTTATCTTATTATACCTACGTCTTTTACATGTAAAAATTAAAATTTAATGCCTATATTAGTTTTATATACGTAAATATCAAAACAATTATAAACGCGTTTTGGCTCGTCAAATATTTATTGTTTTTGATAATTACATGGATAAATACACTATTCTGTAAGTTATAACTTATATTATATATTTATATAACTTACCTATTTGAAATATCGTATAACTGGACCTATATTTATACCGAATTATCACAACCGTGAACCGATAATCTACATCGACTTATAAATTATTACTATTGATATAATATATGAGATAATTTGGACTATAAAATAAATTAATAATACCATTGAATATATATAGTATCTACTATCTATACTCAATGATAATACTTAATAGTAATCTAAGTATACTCGTAGCCTATATTATAAAATATCCTTAGATAATAGGATATATTATTTATAGGCTGACACGCAATCTCGGCTGTCTGGCTTAAAGACATACTTATCAGGAGCTTTAATACATCTATAACGAATTGTTTCTCACTTCTCTATTGGTTTAAGGTCCGAAAACACACTGCGGCGGTGGCGATGGCATTAAATTCTATTGTTTTGGCTTTACCACTGCGGTGAGCGGTGAAATTATGTGTCCTGCAGCAATTGACCGCCACTGGCACCGCTGCAGTGTGGAGGACCTTTACTCCGGATATAAATGCATAAAAAACGTTTGTCTTTTCTCTCCGGTTAACCGGGAGTTAATATTGGGAAACGAACAAGAAACATTCGATTGTTTTTTTTCGACACTACCCAGGTTAAAAACTTTTCTAAATACAATAATAATAAATAACCAATAATACTATTCTTTAATACCTATCATTAATCGTATATTGTTCATTTGTATCCATGTAATTAGTAATTTATCTTAAATTGTTTCTGTACTCTCTATAACTACCTAAAAAAAGATACTTATCATCTTTAACATTTCTATTACTTTATATTAATTTGCATTTTTGTATCTGATTTTTACTTAATTTAATATACATTTGTACTCTATGCCAGCGGTTCTCAACCTTTTAGTTTATGTAGTCTGCGTACCACCTACATAGTTTAAAAATGTTCATGTACCTCTTGACCAAATAACCTATTTTTTTTTTTTGCTCATAAAAATGTACACGTTATTTTACTAAAGGTAAATTATGTAAATTTTATTTTATTTTATAGCTACACAGTTCTGACAATATAGGTATTTAATGCCCAAAATAAAAATGAAATATAGTGTGAAATTTTTATTTATATTATGATTGTAAACTATAAATATCAAATAAACCAAATTATATTTAATATGAATTATGATTCATTGACCATTCCATTTTTTTTATGGGTGTCACCGTTTTCTGCCAAAATGTACCCTTCCCTTTTTGGCCAATACCTACAGTTTTCTTTAAAATTTACAATTAAAACAACCGTCCTTATTAATGAAGTTCAAACAGATATTATATACATAAAAATTAAAAGTATTAACATTTTAAAAACCCTTGTGATGCAAGAAACGTGGAACTGCAACAACTAAATGAAGCTTACATTAAAAACTACAAAAAAGCTAAAATATATCGTTATAAATTTGTCTAACAAATATCATACAATTATAAAAAATAAAACTTTATCTTAATTTTTAACATGTTCATAAATACATATTTTTTTATCATAATTATTATTATATATATATTATAAGGCTATATTCATTTTTATTCGATTAATGTAATGTGATATAACAGTTTATTGCCAATTGTTTTATTTTATTATTTTTTCACACAGTTGTAGGTAATAATGTTAAAAAATCACATTTTTGAATACAATCATATTTAATTGATTATTATAATTCTTAAATCAGTTGTTATAATTGTAAATTTTTAAGAAAACTGTAGGTAGTGGCCAAAGAGGGCAGTGGCCGAAAAGGGGGCCGTTCTTTTTTATAAAGCAAGATTTCCTTTACTTATCACCTATATGAGCTTTTCACGTACCACAAGTTGAGAATTGATGCTCTATGCCCTTGGGAGTTAATAATATAAATAAATAAAAATTAAATAATTATCGTATTCTTGAGACCTATATGTAATTTTACAATTCCACCATATTCTATTTTGATGAAAATCCTTAATATTTTTTCCTAGGATTGTCTACTCAATAACTATTTAGTTTTTATGAAATTCGCAATATTCAATATTTCATCTGTTTTATAATACCGAGCAATTGCTCGTATCAAGTCGGTGAACGTACTGACATCATCTAAAAATAATATCTGTAATATATCACTTTTCCAGAAGTTATTAATTTATTATGTAATAAATTAAAAATATTAAACAGTAAAAAAAGGGTTTTCATTATTTACAATTTTATGAAATGCGTAAATTATAGATGTCCATTTTACGCACTTAAGTTTAGCTTACTCAAAATGATCGTAGTTTCCGAAATAGTTATCTATTTCTTGAAAAATATGGTTACCGTTGCACTAAAAGGATGTGACAATGACACACAAAAAATTTAATTTGAAAAAAATACAGATCATTGTATAACCAAAAAATTCATCGATTTCCTCATTTGATATGTATTATTCACCCTAATTTACATTTAAATTGTATTGTAGATATTATAGCATTTTAGTTCATAAATAACAAATTAAAATACAATCTCTATAAGTACTTATATGTACCAACTTAAATACATTTTTAAATTAAAATAAGTACTTTGTAATAGTAATAATAATATTTATTTATTTTTAATCACTCTTTCTCTCGCAAATAAATGCGGTAGTATATACCTGTAGATTATAGATTATAATATTATGAATACCAAATGAGTACTTAATATTATTTTGTACCGGTGTATAATTAAGCTATTTAGGCTGACGAGGTCACGGTCCACATGATTTAATTATTTAAATGGTGAATAACAGCTCTACAAATTATATAGATTTAAGTTATATTAACTACTTAATTTTGACTAACATAATAGTTTATTATTTATTTTAATTTTCAAAGCTATTAAAAAATACGCATTTAAAATTGCAATACTATGTATATATAATAATATACAAACGAGCGCGTGCACGTAAAATGGAGAAATATTAGAAAATAAATAATTCTTAGAGCTATTACAATAGAATAGTTTCTAGAAAAGAAAATAATAATAAATTCTAAAATACTCGGCAAAACATAAATTGGTCTTTTCAATCGATTTAATGTTGAAGAGAATAGCCAATTTATGTTCTTGTGGAAGTACCTACCATGTGCGTGGTAGTACATTGAGTATAATATATTAATATTATTATAATATAGGTACTCGATGGACAATCATGGTACTATGTAGTAAATGTTACTAATAAGTTACTTCCCAGCAGAACTATATTCTCATTACTCATTAGTGATTCATGGAAATATCGAAACAACCATACGCGCACGCACAAGCAAAAAATTCCTATTGTTTCAAAATCAATTATTATTTGTGTTTTTCAAACTTTGATAACTTTTTTTGAAGTTCCGATATCGAAAATATTAAAACGATATTGCACAACCGAAATTCTCTTTTTTATGTGGTGAAAATTTCGTTTCTTAATTATGTCTGTAGCTTTCTCAGTTCTTTCCCGCGCCAAAACAGTTTTTGCTGTGCCGTACGTGTGTAAGACGAAGACAACATAATACATTATGCAGGTGAGACGTCCTCTTAATATGTTTAATTCAATATTCTACTTTTTTGTAACTCAACGTAAGTAGATAACCGTACGAATGTATTTTAATGTGTGCTGACTAAATATTACAATAATTCTAATAATATGCTGAAATTATTATATACTAGTTAGGTATATTAGCATTTAATTTATTGGTTCGATGGTAATGCAGTAGACATATTTATTATTATATAATACGAATATAGACTATTATCATAACATAATGGCACATTGTATTCAACGCAATCAAAAATGTAAATACACGTCAATGAATAATAATAGGTAGATACTTTGTATTAATGAAAACAAAGAAACACTTTATTATTATTACAATTACGTCTGTTTCTAAACTGATTGAGGTTTACTGATGTTAAGTCATATAATTATACAGTTGGATTAATATTGAATTATTGAACCATATAATAATATGTCTAATATCAGCTAACCACACATTTTTATCGGTAGTAACTATAGTAAAGTAATAACATCATCGTTTAAGCTTTAGAACCGCACACGCTCTAATTAATACATTAATACACTGTATTATTAACGCGGGTTAAACATTATCTAAAGGTTAAAGTAAAAACGGAAACGCGTGTGTATGAAAATTATTTAAAAACATCAAGCGCAAGGTAGTATTGTAGTGCTTATTTATATAAATTGTATTAGTTCTGAAAATTATTGTTTTAACAAGCTCCGTGAAATTGAATGAACAAATGTAATATTACTCATTTAATGAATGATTAATATAGGTATTAGGTATAGTGTCACCGATGGGCGACTAAAGTTTCGATTGTATCTATTATTTACCCTGTTCAGGCATTTGCTTATATTATATTTTTCAAACATGGATGAATATTATTATTTTTAAATATTTTTATTTTTTTTTGGTTGAGACTTTGACAACTGAGGTCATTAGCCTATGGAACTGCGGGGGAGGGTACTGTTAGTTTTGAACACGTGTGTTTTTGTTTTTGGCAGAATTTTTAAGTGATGGGCACCCGTAGGTTTACACTGTAACTGCCCGAAGAAAAATGCCAACCGCGGCAGAGTTCCAACCGGCGACTGTGCAGATTTTTAAATATGTATTACTTAAATATACATAAATATATGTTAAGTTTCAGCATTTTATTATCATGCTAGGTATTATTGGCATGAATTAAAAAATAATTGTCCTCCATACTAATTATTGTGTCTTCGATTAAAAATGAAAAAAAAAAATCGTGAAACTCGTGTTGCTGTACCAATATTGTTCGTCGTTAAACGATTATTATAATTGCATTACATTTTGACTGTTGGATAAAATAAATAAATATCTTATAATAACTAAACTGTCTCAATAAAATTGTTGAATCTGCAATAGTTACAAGTATGGTAATTATGGCCTTTTGCCAGATTATGAGGCGGGGGACTACATTTACGGGTGTACCTTATATTACCCGTAATTGTTCTGGGTCAAATTTACAAATATAATATGATGAAATATTATATGATCACAATCACCCAAAAATGTAATACATAATAATATATTGAATAATTAATTTAATTATATTATATTACTTTTAATCATCATTTTATTTAAAATGTATTAAATATCACTTCATATACAACATACATAATATAATTAAATAATATGATAATCTCTATTTGATTGTTATTTTGTGAAATTTCCTAATTGATAATTCAATTAAATCAAGCCATTTGGTAATAATTTATAGATGCAACTATGTCATCATGTTAAATATATTTATTTTAAATTAATAGAAATCAAATTACGTCCGTTTATTATTAGATTACACAAGGAGTATCTAGAACAAATTATTTTCATATAATGTCACGAGTGCATGTTACTACCAGTATGGCGGGTATTATGTTTCAAATTATCAATGTCAAAAATAAATTATTATATCATTTTGTCATGCGGATAGAGTAAAACTAAACAAATTAAAATATCCATTTCGAAATAAGATGATTCGAAGACCGAAGTAAGTGTCAAAATAAATAATGTTATGCCTGTTCAGTCGATTTTATGAAAGTAAAATTATTGTACTTAATATATGCACATAAATATTATTTATTACGTATGTACATTACTTATAAGTAGAATTAAACAAAAATAATATTTTAAAAGTTTCATAATTCGGCTATAACACATTTAGACAAAGATTTGGGCATTAACTGAACTAGTTGCTTAATTTAATTTTTCATTAAGGGGACGTCACACCCTTATGTCCACCATACAAATATACAACAAAGCAAAAACTGTTTTTCGCGGGACAATTTTACTTCCTCTGTAGGTATTAATAGTAGAATTTAAAAAAATCCACAACGCTTAGGAAAGAACTTTAAATATTTCGAAGTGTTTTATTTTTTTAATAGCTCTTATCAATAAATTTTAATAACTAAATGAAAAAAAAATTATGTTCTCAAACTGAAAACTTTAAATGTATTTATGATATCCGAATAATAAAAACACTACGACCCAGATAAAGTTTATTCCCTATACGTTATAGAATTTTGGTAATTCTACTATAAATACAGCGGGAGTAAAATTGTTCCTCGTAAATAGTTGTTGCTATGTTGTACATTTGTAAAGCGGAAACAACATAAGCAAGTGTGACGTACTTAAGACCTGAACCAATTTAATTGGTCGTTGAAATATTATCATCTGATTTAACAAATAAACAAGTTAAAATGTAAACGGTTTTTGAAATGGTTTTATTATACCTACATTAATTTATTTCTGTATACCTGCAAAACATTAAATACATTATCTAACATGTTTCTTGATAAAATAATATTATATACCTCTAGAGTATAGGTAGACACAAAATTCTCATTATATGATCCATATTAAATACCTTAACATAAACTTCCTTTCAATCGAATTAAGACACTTTCACCGTGCCACACCCGTGGCCTATGTATTACATTCCGTGCGTTTTTAGTGCCGAACAATATTATATATGTAGTTTTTTTATCCGTTCAAAACGAGACGCTTTTAGGACGTTCTAAAAACATTACTATATAATTGTATATAATATAATATATAAAATATGTCTATTACAAATATTTGTTATTCAAAAACGTATTTGACTGGTTTAAGGGCTTAAGGGTTTGCGTCGTAGTCACTATATTTGTCGTATACACGATGAACCTACGATGGCTAAAAGGAGATAATATGGATGCAATATTATAGAGACAGAGGTTATCACGCTGCGAGGGTAATAATAATAAAAATAAAAACGACAAGAAAATGCGTAGTTACAAGAGTATATAATATTATATTATATTATAAGCGCAAAGACCCGAGACCGGCAGCTGAAACGCCGCATGGGTAATGTGAGGGGTGAGCGTTTACGACCCTAAAAACCAGTTAGGTAGACCACACATACCGAGGTCGGCTGTATACACACATACCATAGATCCGATGATCTTAAGGGGACGGGTGGGTTTTGAGGTGGTGCCAGTCGAGGGACGATTTACAGTATAATATATTTTGGCCATCATTGATTTGTCGACTTGTCGAGGGTGAATAATAGGTACTGCTGCTAAAACCGGCAGGGAAACGTTCGCGGAGTTCTCCGGGTCATTATTTCGGAGAAAAGAGGGTCGGCTGTTTGCTGTTTGTGAGTACGGGTTCAATCTCCAGCGCACTAGATTCCAATCGTATCCTGCATTCTATATAAAAAGAACTCTATATATTATAATATAATATAAAATATTATTAATAATAAAAGCGGTTCAGAAAAAAGAAATACTAATTAATTACCATTATTATTATTATTATTTTTTTTTATTTAGGTTTTTTAAGACTTCGACGACTGAGGTTATTAGCCTATAATGTTGGTAGAGTTGGTATAATTGGGTTGGGTTATTTGGTACGGTCTGTTAGGAACATGTGTATGTGTAGAAATGGTTTTTGCGCGCTACGAATACGGGTGATCACCCAACCGAGAACTAGTGGCAGCGGCCGATATTTACTCTCAATCACGTCGCGTGATTGATTCCTGCCACTGCGCCGCGCCGAGCCACAATTACCATTATTATTTAACCTTTATTATACTAAGTACAATTTTATTAAATATTTATATTGTTATTATATTAATTAATTAAATTTGCAATTATTATATTAATACGGTAGGTTGAATTCATTTCTGCCATAAACGTTGCATTTATTTTGTTTAGTTATTATTATATGTAAAAGTTTTAATATTTATATAATATATTAATATAGGTACCTACCGAAGAACAGTGTTCACGGTTTTTAGTATGAGATTCAGTGGTTTCTACTTTTTGGTTTCAGTTTGAACACTTATGAGAAACCTTGTACTAAATGTTAAAGCCTTAGCTATAAAAGTTAAACATTTTTTATATTTTTAACTATAAAATAATTTGCAAATAACAATAATTAGTAAGTACCTACTAAAGTTGATTTAAATGTAAAAATTTAAATTCTTCCTATTTATACAAAACTTGGGATTTCAAATATTGTATGAGAATCATTTTCTGGAATCTTTTATTCTTGAAAAATACTGAAATATACGTAAATTTAATATACTAGAGGTGCAATATCATTGGATTAATTTTTTTTTTTAAACAGTTTTATGCCTACAATTGGAGAAGTTTAAAAGTATGTTACCTAGATAGCAATTGTGTAATGATAATAATATAATATTATTATTATTACAGTACACAAATATTGTTATAAATATAATGTTATTATAATAACATAATTATCCAATTAACATAATATTTTTTCAGTCATTTAGTAATAATTAATATCATGATCCTATATAGTTTTATTCCTAAAATCTAAAATGAATACAAATTCTAAAAAACAACAATCGATTGGTACTCTTGTTTATTAATGATTAAATTTAATTATAGTTACAATATTTGAAGTGGACATGATAATCTGTTAAAAATATGTAAGTAGATAAGTGCTAGTGAGTGGTTTTTTTTATGTTAATACCTGTGCTGGTGGAAACGGTTGCTCCCCCCCCCACACTATTGAAAATTGATATGATGCCACTGCCGTCTGATTTAGTTTTCGTTCCTTACCGCCCTACCACAATTATCAGCAGGAGCACGTCGATCTCCCTCCTCACGTACAGTCTCATTTTTGCGGTTGCCGTTGAGACACCTCTGACGCCACTTATCCGTTCCGCCGCCGAATATTACCCACACGTGACAAACAGCTGCACCGACGATATATTATTATTATTCTAGCTGCTGCATATTTTATATTGCCACAAACTTCTGGTTTTTCAGTTTTTAGTTTTCGTTTCCGTAGTCCCGCCAGTTTCAGGCTTTCGCGCCACCACTGCTGATACGATAACAGCCTCCTACCGGGACCGTTTACGCGGAAGGTAAGTGACATAAATATGCATTGTATTGTCAACAAATAACAATCATAATATTATAATTATATCCCCGAATGATAAAGCCGCCGCGCGCTATTACGATGCGCTGTACATAATTTATTAAATTAATTATTATTTATTATTATACATTAATATTTTATAGTAATAATATATTATCTCATACTCGTCGAAATATATATTACCATAAAAAGTAGGTACCTAATATATTATGGCCCTTGAAGTACGTAGGTAATTTAATTATTTGTTATTTATACCATATTATTACCATAGTGGTATGGTATAAGGAATAATAAGTATATTTAATAAGTATATATGCTTAAAGATAAGACTGCGCATATTTTTTTAAGGGGCAATGTATAATTTATATAATATGCAACCAACAATTAGCTTAAATTGACGTCACATGTACCTATAGTCTGTCTCACGAGAGAACGGGACTGGCGGCCGACCAAAACTCGTTCGCTGCCACGCATCCCCCACCAATTATCCGTTGTAAGCGTGATCACGTGGTTGTCCACTCACCAATCGAATCAGTCTACATGCGCGAAACGATCCCGTTCTTTCGTGAGACACATTATACACATTTAATTCTATGCAATGCTGAATGTAGTATGCACAAAAATACAAGGCACTGTACATGCTCGAACTGGGATTAAGACACACGATTCGTGTTGAGCATATTTTTTTATTTCTTGTACTATAATTTATTTATTATTATACTACCTACCTAGGTACCTTTTCCTTGTGACACCGCCGCACTTGTACTGAACTGTTTGTACATTGCTTGGTTCCCATGCAGCATCGTTTATTAATACATAATGAAAATATACAACCCGTACACGGGTGTATTAACTATACATGGCCCTAGCACCTAAGTACAATTTTTCTAAGCGTGGCTAGTATGGAGCACTCGGTACTCAGTGGATGTTTAGATTCCAAAGACATAAAATGCTTAATGTAGATTCGAGTATTTTATCGTCTTCAATGATCTTCTCAACCCAGCTTACGCCTGCCGGTCTTGAGGTAAATTGCTGCCACTATTTCTCTGTCCGACTAGTTAGCCTCCGGCCTCGAATATCATTAGTCCTTACTGTTCTCGATTCAAATCACCACCCGCCTGGATTAAATAAGTTTGAGAACCTGTGTTCTATATCAATCGTTTGGCTACGTTTCGTTAACTTGTCCTAGGTCGATTTGGTCAACGGTGTCCAGAGGAGGTCCAGTCCGAGCGGTGTAGGCACCTATGTGGTCAGGACATTTGCGGTCGGCACCTTTTTCGTGCTATTTGTGTTCAATTTATTTCTATCTACCTAACTATAAAATGTGGGCGCTATAAATAATATATATATTGTATACTTATTTTGTGCTAAT
This sequence comes from Sitobion miscanthi, assembly GCA_008086715.1. NCBI lineage: Eukaryota > Metazoa > Arthropoda > Insecta > Hemiptera > Aphididae > Sitobion > Sitobion miscanthi. The sequence goes on along the minus strand of CM017803.1, from coordinate 12,302,152 downwards.
AAGTATATATTTAGTTGCATTTAAACTTCTCTTCACATTTTTCCAGGCTTAGGAGTGGTAGTATTTTTTAAAGACTTAAGACTAAAAGACTGAGCGATGATGTTGTCGAATAAATAATAATAATAAAATATACAGATATAATAAATATATCAAACCTTATCGCCTTATCGATAATGACATCGAATATCCATTATCAACTAAATAGCTGTATAACAAATCGGTATATCCAGTATAAATAATAATAATAAACTTTTTAAACACATTTTCATAATATAACATACATTTAGTATATAATATTATACATAGCACCAGGTAAATAGAAATTAATTGACCGCAAATGGCACGAAAAACTTGCCAACCGCCAATGTCCCGGAATCTTTTTACAACGCCTAGGTGCCTATGTAGGTAGGGTTGGGCACCGTCCGGGTGTTCATACGATTGAGGTGACAAAGCTTGCTCGGGCTGGTTTACCGTCGCCTTTTCGTATCATTGTATCAAGTTACAGAAATCTGTCAATGAGTATATTGAATAATATAAAAATATTTATTGCAGTCTTTGCCTACCTATTTATATAATGTTATTGATTATATACCTCATAACTCCATGACATGACATAAAACTATACCACCCACTATGTGTTTTATACATTTATTCATTTATAAGAGTATAAGACTATAGCTGGTGATACCTAAATCTCATTTCTATTCGCTATTTATATTTTACTTATCTCATTATATAGGTACCTATGTAATATATTATAATAAGTAATATCCTATATTATATTGGAAAGATTCTTAAAATCTAAAACATTAAACTTACATATAATTTATTTTAAGTGATAAATACTAAATAGTTTATCTAATATATTTTTTTTGTATTTTTTCAGTATTAATTGAAAATGTCAATCAATGATAGAAGAACACAAATGAGATTGAATATTAAATGGCATCGACAAAAACGTCTTCAACGTATAGAATGTACTGATGATACACATTTAAAATCTAAAATCAAATCAGTTTCAAATGATATAGAAAAATCTCATTTGAATTATAACACTAAACCTAAAATTCAAGTAATAAACCCTGAACCTTCTGTAACAGTCATAAAAAAACTCTCAGATGAATTAATTGAAGAGATTGAATATTATGGTTCAGATGATAGTTTTGAAATAAGTTTTGAAGAATCTATAACAGTAAAAAAAAAACTCTCAGATCAATTAATTGAAGAGATTGAATATTATGGTTCAGATGATAGTTATGGAATAACCTTTGAAGATTCGGATGATGATAATATTTCTATTGGAACAAACGATTGGAGTGAAGCTTTTCAAATACACAATGAGAGTGATTTGGATGATAACGACAAGCGAAATTTAAAAACAACAGTTCAATTTGATGGACCACAAGTCAATGACGAAATTAATAAAACATGTAAAGTACCTATTTCTGTTTTTGTTCATCGATAATATAAATATTATAATAATTTTGTTTCTAACTAAATTTTATGTTGTTCTTAGACTTGGATAATAACGACAACAGTAGTACCCCTGTATTGGACGTAAATGAACCAATCACCAGAACGAGTAGACGGACCAGAAAAAATATTAATTATTTTCCTAAAAAATCCTAGTTATAATATAATATGATGAGATGTTTCAAATTATAATTTATAAGTATAAAATTAAGCTCAAAAATGTTTCATAAATGTCTCCATATCGTCAATTGATTACCTACATTGTTTTACAATATATATAATAATAATTCATCTTCATTACAATATTCTAATTATTTTATGTATATATATATATATATTCAACTTTTATGCTACCCACTAGAAAACTGTAATAAACTCTAAGTTTTAATCAAATACTGCCATTATGATTATGATGTCATATAAAGTATTAATTGTTATAATACTTTATAATAAGGCAAATATCAATATTTGTTTCTACTTTTTACTATGTAAGTAATTAATTATTAGTTATTAAGATAAATATTTTTAGAGTACGATCATGTAAACATAGTTTAGGACACTATTTGACAGAATCAATATTATAGTTCAGTATATTTGTTTAGTATAATTGATAACTTAAGTAAATAGAAATAATCATAGATTTTCTGTTTTTGAATATTGTATTAAAGTATGAAATAAAAATATGAAACAACATAAATAATATAATAGATGGCATTTTTTGTTTTATATTTAATTAAATATGTTAGCAGTTTTCTGGAACGACATAAAAACAATATATTATATTTAAGAAATTAGAAATTTGAATAATATTTCACAATGTTGAATAAACACAACCAATAATAAAAGTATGTTATAGGTACATAAATATTACCTTACAATTATAATTTGTATACAACACAAAACGTATTTCAATATTTAACATTTTGCGGGGCTATAATTAGTAATTAGCATAAAATATTGAGTACCATTGCATATAATATACCCAGATAGCAAAATCATAATATAATAATGTTATTATGACATTTCACTTGTAACGAGTAATTATAAATTGAGTACAAAAGTGTGATAATAATGTTTTAGTAATATTTTTTGGCCACAATACCATTATTATTATAATATTTGTAGAAGAATATTATAAAAACAATTTATGAATTATATCTTTATAATATTCCAAAATAATAATTTTTCAATTGTCTTTATGTTCTCATTTTAACATTATAATAATAATGTGAGAAGGTTTTTATAATATTAATTTTTCGTTTTTTAAACACAATATTAGCAGCTAAAAAATTTGAATATATTATTATTTTTATTTTTTGCTTACAAAATGATACCTAAGTATTTTGACTTTGTAAAAAGCTTTTTCATAAGCAAACATACCTGTTGAAATAACAGTTAGAAAAAGAGCATCTATTATTGTTATACTCTGCTATACATTTCAGTTTAACATAAAGACTTTATGGATATTTAAATTAAAATGCAGTCAAACAAAAAAATAAAATATTTCTAATTTTTATTTAAAATAAGGAAAATATAATGTATAATATAGCTTGTAAGATAATATTTATAGGCATATAATATTATAGTATCATAAAATAAAATAAATAACAAACTTTTGTAATATTACAATACAAATATTATGTAAGTACTTAAAAAAATTTAAATTAATAAACAGGTATTTTATCTTTAAAATGTTTGTTTTAATAGAATAATAGTTGACATTTTAAATTTTTGGTTAATCTATATTTTTAGAAGATTTTCTAAAACCAGCACCAGCAATGTATTTTTTAATTGGGTCTTCAATAGTTGCATTAGTTGAACTTTGGAAGTTTTTCATTTTTCTAATTGTTTCTGTAACAAAATATGTGGACTATTAACTATATATAGCTGAATTAGAAAAAAATAACATAATATATTATAAGAAAACACTCACCAAAAGCTATTGCACATGATCTTAATGAACAGAATATTTTCTTTTTTTTTTGCCCAACATATCTGTATTCTTTTAAAACATTTTCACTGAAAAGTGCTTTTAGTAAGCCTCGTACCGTAGAATTAAGTTCTTTTTTTTGAAGCCGTTTGAGCTCATTTACCTATACAAATGTGTTTAATAATTTTCATTAAATATATCTTAAGTGTTATAAGTTATAACTGTTAATTAAAGAATAATTCATGTAATTAAAATAAATAATTGTAATATTGTTAAATCAAATGTAATATTTTCATTACAATCAAAATTACATTTATATTTAAAGCTTTTTAAAAAAGTTTTTCTTCAAATATAAATAATTGTTCTTCGTTCTTTTTACTTTTGAAGAAGAGCAATCTGACATCTGATGATTATTACGACCTTAAAAAGATATAATTAGAGATCATTAAATAAAATCTTTAAATGTGTGTGTCAATAATTATAATATAATATACCTTCATTTGAAAATCTAGAACTAGGCATATTTAGTTTGGATTTTAATGATTGTGTCTTACAATTCTTTATTGTACTAATCTCTTTATAGTTATAATCTAAATCTTGGTTAAAATCTGCAAAGTAATTAAAAAATTAAAACTTTAATATTTAAAAATCATTTTAATAAAACAAAAAAGGTAAACATACTATAACTTGTAATTGTCTTCTGCTTTTTGAGTGAAGTCTCCAATGTTATTGACCTATCAAAATCTACCTCCCTAGAAACTAAATCATCTAAAAAAGGCAATTAACCAGTTATTATAACAAATATAATAATACATACCTACTTAAGTACTTGTATAAATTAAATCATGTATTTATATATATATATTCAATGATATTTACCATTTTGTTTATTTTTATGTAATTGTAATTTTTCAATATACTGAGGAGGTTCTACATTTTTTATTGTAGTCTTTTTTTTTTTTGTGTGTTTTTCAATATTAGATAGGTCACTTGTCTCCTCTGCTAATTTATTTGTTTCTCGAGCTTCATGTAATGTTCCTATTAAGTAAAAAAGTAGTAATAAAATAAAATAATCTATCTATTAATAAAATATTTACCAATGCTTTTTTTCAAAATTCTTGATTTAAAATAATTAAAATCAAATTTATTTGGAATAGTCCTACATTGTATATGTTTTTTTATATCTTTTTTTGGCCAGGCGCACATGTTATTTTTCATCCAGTGAGCAGGAACAGCTTCTATAGCATCTTCATCGTCAAAACTAACTATGATCCACATTTTATACTGGTTTATTGAACTAAAAGAAAATTTTAATTAATAAACAATTTTAATATGCTTTTTATACATATGTACGTATAACAACGTGTTACATAAATAACTGAAAATTGATATAATAATGTTTGTTCTAATCAGTATTTGTTTTTGTATTATGTTATCTCTATTTATCTCATCATTTGATACATTTGAATACTGTCGTTGTTCATCAAGTATCCCAGGCCTAATAGTATTTTGTTCAATATCCGAACTAAAAGTGTGTTGTCTTTTTTTTTCACATTCGACTTCATGATTATAACTGTTTGTTAATGGCATGTCTCTGACCAAACTACTACCTACTGGCTGAAATTCTAAATCTGATGATGAAATATCTAAGTAAAAATAGTGAAAAATAAACAAAAATGAATCCAAAAATACCTACATATTATTATTAATTATAATATGATAACCTAAATTATATACTTAAACAACTGTAGGGTTCTGGAGCAGTATCTGGAATAAAAGCTTCTACCTCCTCTTTAATTTTTCTCCTTTTGGAACGAGCACTCAGATGTTTATACATTTTTTTTTATAAACCTATTTTATAACAATGTTTTTAATAATAGTTAACAATAAAATTCTAAGGTTCTAAATTGCAAATTTTTTTCAACTAATTATTACTTATAGGTACCTATTATAATTCAACATCAAAAAAATACAATAATAAAATAGTTATTAGTTATTATAAATAGGTAGGTACCTAATAGTCTAATTAAAAAACTACAGAAACAAGGAATAGGTACCTACAATAAATAAACTCAAAACAATAATTGAACAATGAATAACTAGAAATTATAAATCTTAGACAAAAAAAAGCATAATATATAGTTATATAATTGACAAAAGAACTCCCGAAATAACTTACAACATGTATTATTCTATTATTTGTGAGCTAGGTATAACTACTCACCTAGGTAGTTACCTAGGTACTTACCTATAACACCCCCATTGCCTATCAATTATATTTTATCATTTAATAACAATATATGCTTTAGAAATGGGTATATTCCTAACCTATTCCTCTTATTTAATTTTTAGAGAAATAATATTAAAACTACAGACAACAAATGTAAACTAATACAGTGTTATACAGCTACTTCACTTAAAAATGGTTGATTGAGTCTGATTAACAAATTTTAAGTCCAGGTATTTAGATACAAAAGAGGCCTTGTACAAAATTGTGAACTAAGGATTTTAAACAAAGAAATCTAATCTTAACACAAAACGCTATGATGTACCTACCTATTATAGTAATTAGTCCTATTATTAATATTATAATCACTTAAAATATACGTATACAAAATATTTGAATAATGCCTACGTTTTGGGGGGTATTTGGTAGTGAAGGTGCTACAAAGTTTATAGCTAATAAACTTTAATTAACTGTTGTCAACAAGTAATAAATATGTGTACCTAAAGGTGTATAAACAATGCTGTTGCTGTGGAAGGTGTGCCATACCGACATTACGATGGTAACGATGGTTTTATGTCGGGCAAGTCACACCGGTAAGATACTAAACTGGATCAGTATCAGTGTAATTTGCCTCATATGAAATCATGAGCACAGTTACCTAATAGGTTCATAGGTATATTATATTATACTTATATTAATTCCTATTATGGTAAATAAATAATAATATACACAATTGTTTATATACATATTAACATTTTAATTTTTAAAATAACAATAATTCTTTGCACACTATCTATAAACTATTATATTTGTATGATTATACAAAATTTTAAAATATTTAGGTAACACGCTAGCATGAAAAACGAATATTTTATATCATAGCTTACCTTATAGATCTCGATCAAGTTGAAACACAACACAATTTAACAATTACAATATAGGTACAACACTATAGCTGAAAACAATTTGTAATGTTAAAACTTAAAGTTATTACAGTAGGTACGCGTGGACTAAAATAAGTAACAATATATTATGGAACGCGAGGTATATGCGAGTATGCGACTACGATAGTACGATATAGTCGGTTAGTGCTATGGCAAACCCTATCAAGTACGATAAGTCACAACACAGCGGCACAAAAAATATAAACACAAACGATATTAATTATTCTAAGAATAAAAATAATAATAATAATAATATTATTTATTCTTATTTTAAGAATTAAGAGCCCGTTACTGGGAATCCATTTATTTATAGAATAATAACAATAGTGAGTACGTATTGTGAGTTGGAGAAACGAGCGACGAACACGCACCCTACGCCTAGTGTCAACATCATAATAATATAAATTATAAATGCTGATTAGTGGTTACTGATTATAGACTTAACTAATAATATAAGTAATAAGTATACACTTATAACTAGGGCCCGGAAGTTCTTGCACAAAAAACTATCAAAATATGCATGCAAATATGCGCTTAAAATCTATAAAATATGCGCTAAATATGCATTTAAAAAAAAAAACTCAAGGTATTTTCGTTTTTGGTAAAAAAAAATAATTAAAATATGGGAAAAAAACAAGCAAAATGTATTTATTGATTAATATGGTATATTATGTTATATTTACTTTAGGAATTACAATTTACAACCAGTGACTTTGACAGGTTTTCAAATACAAATGAACGGTGATTATCAGCCAACATATTTTTGTAAAGAAAAAAGCTCCGTTCTACATCAACAGAAGAAATTGGAACATACTTGAAATGTATGAAATCTGAAATTTAAAGTATTTAATACTTGATATTCGAGAATATAATAATTGCTGTTTATCGTTTTAATACTATTTAACTAGAAAATAACTGGCTTATCACCTATCATGAATTATCGCATGGACTTCTCTAGTAATTACATAATATTAAATTATTTAAGTATTACCTGTATAATTTTAAACAGGTTTTTATACTCAAAGACCGAAATTTCTATAAAATATTAATGAAAAAAAAAAAATATCAAAGGTAAAATGCAATTTTTTTTTAAAATATGCATATTATGTAGAAAACCTCAAAATATGCGAAAATATGCAAACTAAAATTTCACTTTTAAACTCATCAGGTTGTGATTCAAATTTGTAGCTCATCCAGCAACTTTTTGATGCACTCATTAAAAACATGCAAATGCATGAACTTCCGGGCCCTAATTATTACTAATTATTAGTACTACATATTTACCAAGAAAATGGTTATCAATTGTCATTATCGTTTATCGTCGACGACGATCGATGACGCCTTTTTACTATTACTAAAACAGAACTACCATGACTGATTAGCATTTTGATTATTGAACAAATATCATGTTTTTAAAATTCAATAAACAAATTTTGGATTATAACAAATTATTTCAGAACTAAATATAATTTATTTTATTTTGTATTTGAAGATTATTTTAAATAAGTATTTGGCTATTACTCAAATACTTTACTAATTATAGTATTTAGGTGGTATTTTAAATACTTTATTTCAAAAGTATTTGTGTAATTACTTAAATACTTTTTAAATGTATTTTTTACAACACTGCATACCAACTTCCATGCACGTCTACGCATGCGCTTATATATAAATATATTTCAGCTATTAATTAATAACTATCAATTTTATCATACTATAAAATTTAAAAGCATATTTAGATATATTTTCTTATGAAAATTATTTTAAGATTTTTAGTGCTAACAAACCTTTTAGTGCTAATTATTATGTATCATGTTGATTTCACTTTCTGAATTTGTATTTATTATGTTCGATATGAATCCTATATAATTTATTATGGCTTGTGACTAAAATGTAAACTTTTCTCTAGTTAATTAAGTTGCATGATGGTAATCTGAAGAATATTTTTGATTCAAGCACTAGCTTCACGATTAACATTTATTTTGTAAATTTTTATAAATATTCATCATCTAATATACCTAATTTATTGTTGAAAATAGACCTTAATATTACAGTTAGTTAATAGCTGGTAGGTACTTACCACTGCAGGCACAGATCGTGATGTGATATTCACGTAATATGCTATACCGTATATATATCTCCGTTAGCGTATCGACAAACAGAAATCGGACGCTGATATTTGTTTAAATTGTATAACAAGAACGACACATCATATAGGTGATTAAAATATACAAAATAATTGTAATTTAAAGAATACCTGACTACTTGGTGCAAGATGTTTGAAAAATAATAGTTTATAAAAAGTAATTAATATTTTGTGTTTACCCTACCTACAAATATAAAATATCGAAAAGTACTTTCAAAAAAATGATTCTTATGATTCTCCCAGTTCTTAGATTATTATAAATTTTAAGTGCCGTAGTTCGATAATGATCAGTAGGTAATACAAACATTTTCATAGCACCTTTATAGACTTTCAATACAACTTTACTAATCATAAATTATTCCAACAGTAAAATAAAAATACGGCCATAAATATGATAATTATTAATATCAAAAGCAGGTACAACCATTTGCCCAAAATTCAGTAACAAAAAGAACTGTATTTCGTAAAGTTCAAAAGCACAAATGTTGAGTCTCTGCACAAATCCACACAAACTATGCACAAAACAAAGGTCTTGGTTCCGTTTCAAAATTCAATAGTGGGAGTGGTTGGAAATGGTTCCGTCGTTAAACTGTGGTCAGTTATGTATTGCTAAGCACATATTTTCTGAATATACGTCTTTTTAAAGTATAGGCAAGTGACACCGGTTTTTATCTTATCAGTACCATGAAGTAAAAAATAAATTTATCTTGCTTTGCACAAAATAGATATTTTCTCTAAGCCTTTCCTGTGTAAATTAGCTACGAATTACAATAGTTAAGTTTGTAGATTAAGGAAGTTGTTTTTGGATAATTCTTGAAGTACTTTTCCATAAAAAATCTTGACAATTTTACCTACGTTACATGACTTTTACAGGACCAATTTACCTTATGAAAAAATGTACTTTGAAATGTTCACAAATTATTATTTGTAAGATTATAAATATTCAATAGTATGATAGATGTTATTTTAAATAATTGAAAATTAATAATTAGTTTTTATCAAGATATTGCGTGTTCTTAATTGCAGACCAGTCATTGGTTCTTAAAATGTTTTATAATAATCACCTGATAATATTTATATCAACTAGCAATATAATTTATTGTTTACGTCTAGTACATTTCTAATAGGCTGTATTACACACAGTGTCATAGTAAATGTAATAAATATTATAATATATACCAATATACCGTATACTCTAGTAAGTGCATATTGTGTTATATCATAAATTGTATAGTGCGCTGTAATTATTTACATACCCACTACATGAACCACATACGCAATACACTAAAATACCATGGCTCCATACCAAATATTACCTTAGGTTAGGTTATTGAACGTTATAGTTGGTATAATTTTTTTTAAATTCACGATTATGACGTGAGCTGGATATTTATTATTTATATAATAAAAAGCAAACCAGACAATATCAACTGACGACAGATAATTTCGGTAACGACCAGAATCAAGTTAACCGAGAGTCGACGAAATAATTGCATATCGTTGACATCTGGTTACACACCTATTATAAGACCGTAGAACCTACTTGTGAAATCTATATTATTATACAAATATTTACACATTTAATGTTTTTATTGATTTTATAAACAAAACGGTAGTATTTCAAATAAAAGTTTATTATATTTTGTATTACACATTGTGTTTTTTAGAATACATACTAAATGCATGCTGCAGATTATATTATTATAAAGATACAAACCACGAGAATATTTTAAGATATGAAGATAAAATTGAACAAAGTGTTCACGTTACTCAGAAAATTAACTTAAAATAAAAGGGATTATACCCACGTTTAATATATGTAATACGTTTTTATAGAAACTTAAATTGAACAAAGTATTCACGTTACTCAGAAAATTGACTTAAAACAAAAGAGATTACACACACTGTTAAATGTATGTAATAAGTTTTTATAGAAACTTAAATTGAACAAAGTATTCACGTTACTCAGAAAATTGACTTAAAATAAAAGGGATTATACACACTGTTGAATTTATGTAATAAGTTTTTAAACAGGCATATCAAAACACGCATATATAGCCCCTTTATAAATAATAATATTAATACTAAGTTACAAGTATACCTACTGTTTTATCTATTGCTTGACTCGGCCGTCAATCATAAACTACCTATCCCTAAAACACAGTGCTCGAATTAATGGTGGGGGGACCGTGTACATAAGTCATAAACTAACTACTTAGTATTAACTATCAGAAATTATAGCTTAGCACTAATATTTTTTTTTTAATTGTACTCATAGTACGGTAAATAGTAAATACTAAATACTAAATCTTAATATTATTATTAATTTTTTTTTATCAAGTTTTACGAAGTACTCGATATCATTTTTATTTATAGTGAGTGATATCTTATTGATTTTTTGCCATTTATAATAACAATAAATTGTCAGGTGATGTGGATATGGATCTGTGAATTTATATAGTTTATGTTATATGCAGTTATCATTGATCGTGCTTTTTATAATTTTATAAAGTAAAGTGTACCTAATAAATATTAGTAATACCTAACCTATAATCGTTTTAATTGATTAATTACTATACAAGTAATAACGATTAAATTAGTTTTGGATAATACAAGACGTAAATATTAATACATTTTAACATGAAAGGAGTGGTACGGAACTACGTGATGTAAGAACAGACAGGAACGCTCAAATTGTATAATAGTAAACAGGGTACTCATTTTTGTTAACGTATATTGGTACTTATCTGTATTTTATTTTGCCAATAACTCGAGCACTGTCTACACAATAATGGATTTATGCTTTTAGTGCTTAAATGTAAACTTTTAATTTGCCCAATTTCCAGTCACCACACACGACGCAATAGATCTCGTCCTCTTCCACAGCATCCGCTCTCGGACATCGATTGGCGTTGTTCGGGACACATGACTCTACCAAGTGGCCACACGGCAGGTTCATAAAATGATTTCCACCCACGCAACCTGGCTGCTTCCAGAACGAACCGTCGGACTCAAACTTAGGCATCATGTAGCCAGTGATCATCATTCTGCAGAGAGGGCATTCAAGAATTGCAAACGAACAATCCACGCAGGTAGCAATATGTAAACACGACATCAGAGCGACGGAGCGCCGCGCGATGCAGCACACACAGCATAGAGGAACGGTGGTATCCGCTAAGACCACTCGTATCTCCCTGTAATAATTAATGGTATACCTATATTGGCTAAATTTAATAAAATGTAGGAAAACATAATAGTTGTCCAAGCTGATTATGATATAATAATAATACAATTATATAGGTAGATACCCAGTGCACAGCGGGATTACACAGGACGTATACCGATCATGTAGAGCCATTTATGTAAAAATAATGTTTGTTTTTACCATATATAATATTATACATGTATTAGGCGTTGTAAACCACCGGGTGTATAGCATAATTATGTTTTTGTGTTTTAAACATTTTACACGCTACATAATATTCAAAAAGGTGGGCAACGCTCAGCTGCTGTACAATAAATGTCTAAAGAGGTCACTGTAATGTCAATGAAATTGAACTCAATGATATAAAATCATTGTATAAGAAAAATTATGCTGAGCTATAAAATTACTGAGTATATTTGATGAGATGCTTGCTATTAAAGTAATTTATTTTACTATAGGACATTAGTAGTACAGTAGGTTGGATCGCTTTTGGTTTTTGGTGTAACCCTATAACAAATGACCGTAGATACATAAAATGTCCACTAGTTATTTATTATTATATTGTACTATATTATTTACTAGCATTTTCTATACACTATAAAATTTTCAAAAAATTTGGATTTGTTTTGAACTGATTAGGAACAATTTTAGTCTCCAATTTTAGATTCTGAGTGGAACGATGAATGTATTGATTTTACAATGATGTGTGTTTTTTTATTTTTATTTTTTTTTGTGTCTGTCATCACCTTTTAGGACAGTAAAAATGCTTAGATTTTCTTCAACGGTATCTTCTCTAATAGGAAAGTGAATCTAGTTGGTACTTTGGGGGGTCAAAAGCAAACTTTATTTGTTGGGTAAAAAATCTTGACAATTTAATACAAAGCTCTTACTATATTGTTACAATGATATTCGAAAAATATTAAAAATCCTTAGTCACAGTTATTATTTATAAGCATTTAAAGTTCAAATCTTGACAAAATACACTAAAATCACGAAAATTAGTAAATTATTTTGAGTTGAGATTTCATAAATTTTTTTTTTTTAAATCTAAGATTTGAAAATATAATACAAGATTATCCATACGTTTATCTACCTTTATAAAAAAAAAAAATGTCTACAAGAAAGTCAAATTAAATTTTTATGAGCGTTTGAAATTCATATTTTTACAACATTTGATATTCACTCGATTTCTCATGTAACGATTTTCTTATTTTATTGTAATTATAAAACGAATGACTATAGATACTTGAAAATTTCACTGAATATTTATATTAGCATTTTCTATACACCATACATTTTTGAAAATATTTTGAACATTTTTAAGTTGTTTACGGGTATTGTTAGTTTTCAATTTATTTGGTTTTTTTTTCTATGAATGTCATTAAAATTTTATTTGTTGGGTAAAAAAGCTTGAACATTTTATACAAGGCTCTTAATATATTTTTACAATGACATTTGAAATATATTAAAATTCCATTTTCGTATCCATAAAGTTCAAATGTTGACCAAACACTTAAAAATCACGAAAATGTGCAAATTATTTTGAGTTGGAATTTCATTTTTTAAATTAAATTTAAGATTTGAAAATATGATAAAAAATTCCTATTAAGTTTGTCTTCCTTTATCAAAAAAAAAATGTCCACAAGAAAGTCAAATTATATTTTTATAAGCGTTTGAAATTCATATTTTTACAACATTGGTTATTCACTCGATTTCTCATGTAGCGATTTTCTTATTCTGTTGTAATTCAAAAACGAATATCTGTAGATACATAAAAATTTGAATGAATGTTTATATTTTTGTTTTTTATACACCATAAAATTTTGAAAATATTTTGACTCGTTTTGAGTTACGGACAGTTTTAAATTAAAAAAAATGTTTAGGTTTTTTTAAGTTTCAATAAAAATGTATTTGTTGGGCCAAAAAACGTGAACATTTAATATAAGGCTCTTGATATATTGTTACTTTAGCAGTTGAAATTTATTAAAAATACATGGGTACAATTTTTTTAAATAAGCATTTAAAGTTTGAATTTCAAAAAAAATGCATGAAATTTACAATTTAATAATTATATTGTATTTGAAAAATGTATAAAATGTTGAATTTATGTAGATAAGGACTGAAAATTTAAATCAAGGTTCCATATAAATAGGATATAATATATAAATTACATTATTCACAATTACATCATTAAATTACAATTACAGTTTTAACAAACATAATTTATAATACTCGCATATTTTTGTACAAAATAATTACAATGTGAATATAATTATAATACTATATTTTGACACGTCATGACGTGTGCTGTATAGAGTAGCAGTGTGTAGTATACAAATTCACATCACTATACAACATAGGACTTTAACACTGACCACCCACCTACGCGCGCATCCTAACCTAACCTATGTTACGTTTTGATCATTGTATACATCGGATAATCAATTATCTGGATCATGTGCAAAACCATGTATGGTTATGCGCCCATATGCGGGACAATACTATTTATCTCCCCCCTCCATACAAGTTACTGTAAAACGTTAACGTATATATATCTACTCACGTTTTTTTTTGTTTCGTCACTCCTTTGCGTAGGTCGAACAGTTCTCCCATTGGAGTAGTTGTTGGCTGCAAATCCCACTCAGGATCAATCACTGCTGTGGATAGATCCATTTCGCTCCTCAGGCGTAAGTCGTAGATCGATTCGCGTACCAGTCTAACATATTCCCAACCCTTCTTCATCAATAAAAATATGCACGACGGCGACTTCAGGGCGTGGCACCTCCACGGGTCATCGAGAACTTCAGAGCTCAGAGTGACCTCAAGGTGGCAACAAAAGCACGTAATTTTTCTATCACCAATTGAGGTGAGTGCATAGTTATTGACCGATTTCTTCAAATTGCGCCAGTTGGTCTGAGTGCACAACATATGGTAACCGGCCTCGACCATCCTTTCCAACGCGCCTTTGTCCAAGCAGTTCTGCATCACCGTTTGAAACGAATCGGACCGGTTGTTCACAAATGACGAGTACGGCAGCTCGTCAAATTTTTTAGGTCGTACAATTAACACACCCAGCTTCGTCAGCATGGTCTGGGCCACGGACTTGTACAGAAAGTTTTTGTACACTTCGCGGTCAGACTTCTTCCAAAAACTAATCAGCGGTTCGAGATATCTGCAATCGATTTCCATCTCACAATTCCTCGCGTGATGGCGCAACGATTCGTAAAGGTTCAATCCCGATACCTCTATGGATTCTCCACATCGGATGCAATCGTATCTAGAGTTCATCGCTTTTAGCTTGTCCATACCGCACATGGCAATCAGTCCCGTTATGTCCTTTTTGAATGAGAACTTGCATACTCTGTTGTGCGAGACGAAAGCGAACCGTCCGCCGTTGGACGGTATTGGCTCGCACTCAAAGTTTGCCGCGATGATGGTATGCAGCAGCGGTCCCGTTCCATGCACCTCCAACAACCGCTTCACGTACGGACGCATGATCTTTATAGGGAACGCAGACACTCGTTCGAAATTGGTCTCGTGGAAATCTTTTATCCAGCCCACGTCCACAAAATGTCTGTGCAGGAACAATTGCGTGTATGAATAGAACACGTCGTCGAAACGATGGCGGTCATACCTATCCACTTCCTCGGACATCATCAAGCTCTATATATTATCGGCGGTGGTGACAAATGCACTATTAATACGTATATGAAACTGTACGATTGAATGCAACAGTACGATATCGGTTCAACTAGGCGGGTTAGCCGGGTGGTGGTGGTGGTTGTGGTGGCGATGGTGACAATCTAAACGTACACAATTATTATAATTTAAGCACATTACCATAAACGTTCATAATATAATTTATTGATTTTTCTGATCATTAACTCAGGTACCTCTACCTAATAATACATATTTCAGTTGTCTTCGTACAAAACCACTGATAATATTTTATGATTATTGATAAAAGCGCGTATATAGCCTACATACCAATACAGGTAATATAGGTTAGAATATATATTTTTTTTCACGCTCTGTACTTGAGATTTTTAAATAATGAGTGGTGGAATGATAAGTTATATTTTTGACATAGTGAATAATAATATGTTATCGGGGATTTGCTTAAGAAGGTGAATAATGAACCCGCGCCATGGACGTCGTTGTGGTAACGGAACGCCGCTACCGTTACGGTTTGGTTAATAAGATTTATATTATTTACTGAACATAGATTTTACCAATATTTTAAGTAAACAATAACAATAACAACATTAATACAATTTAATACAGTATAACCTAAACGATACGATAAATTGAAAATAATGAACTTACCACGACACAAAAAGGTTCACGTAGATACACACAGGGACCTCGTGCCGGTTATATTGTACTTAAAAGGGAATTATATTGCGCTATTAGACCTGCTTACGTATCCGACTCTTACGGCGGTGTGAACGTCGATATTATCCTAATATCACATCCCCGGGTCCGAGTTGCGCCAAATTCATCCATCGACGGATACAGGTAGCGAACTTCGAGGGGGATTTCGGGACACCACCCACGCATATTCCACAGGTCCGCCACGGGTGGGATCGGAGGGTGACGACTGGCGGAGGTTTGACAAGGACATCCGGGGAACAGATTCGCCGGGTCTGTGCAAAGTATTGATCGGCGGCCTGGGATCAGGGGAAAGTGTATACACGTGCCTCATCGCGGCCTCGATGAGGTCGTTGCCCAGCCAGCTGATTGGTCGCGACGATGTATTTGGGGGGGGGAGGGGGTAGAGGTGACGCTCAGACACACTTTCGTCGGTAATAAATAATTATTATTAATACTATACGCGTTGTTTACCGGCATACCCGTATTATACGTTTTTTTTGCATCCTATTCGTTTTTTGCCCCTCGCATCCAAATCCTTGCACGCCAGAAAATAACTGCCATGGATTCAAAGTGAAAAATAATTAATAATTATATAGGTTTATAATATATTTATATTGTGGATATGTACTCTGTATGAGGAAAATCAAAACGAACATCAGGTCGACTGATTGCTTCTGAATTACGGCCTAGTATTAGTTAAGGTACAAACTTAGAATGTATGTATTATCATTAATCACTATAATATTATAGTAAGATATAATATAATAAGATATAGCCATGTAAATTTTACGCAAAGGCATATTATCACGGACTCTATAGTATGATAATAATTAATAATACCTATAGATATCATTGGCGTATTTAATGTGGTTATGGGTTCAGCCCCCTCCCCCAAAAACAAATACAAATTTGTGTGTTTAGAATTGGTTGTATTAATTTATAGTCAGGAATCCTCACTCAGGATTTCTAACCATCCCCTGAAATTTAATTCTATATACACCTCGGATAGATTCAGATATATTAAGAGTGATTGGTATAAATGTCAATTATTATTGGTCGTAAATAATTCACCTCACGAAAATCAATCGTGATCTTACATCGCCGATTATGTCTTATCTGAATTTTATTAGTCGCTATCTTTTATGTTTGTAAATGACTTACTTAGTAGTTACGATGACTTACCACAGTGCCATAGTATAATTGATCTAAACCCTGTTTTATAGTAATGTAACTACATGAATACATGATAAATAGTGATGAATACTTATTAGTTATTACTTACTAATTAAAATAAAAATAATTCTAACTATTAATTGTATTACTAACAATAGGTACAAATATAGAAGATATTACCCGTGGCATTGCGTATAATTTTCAATTTTGCAAGTTGAACATTTAAGTTTGAGTTAAAGATATTTAATATACTTAATACTTATATACTATAACTATTGTAAGATGGCAGGCATAGGTTAGGTTTATTTATTAATTATTATTTTTTATTTATTATTAATGTAATTATTATTCACACTAGATTTATATTTTTATTAACTGATATCATTAGTGTCTTAGTAATTATTTCTTGTTTTGAATAAAAATAAAAATAATCTAAATTGAAGTTCAATAAATGATAAATTTGACTCTATATGTTTTTACTTCTGTATACAACTTATGCTTTGTTTTGTCAATCATTTGTAAAAAACTGTTTTCTTTTCGTTTTATTGCATTTTCTAACCCTTGGCTCCACAAAAAACTCAGACTTAAAGTAGTAGATATATTTTTTATATACATGTTTGTATATTGTAAATAAATCTTAAATAAATAAAAATATTATTGTTATTATTTATTTTTTATTTATTATACATTTTATAATGATATTAAAATAGGTAGGTCGTACTATGAGTTAGTGCTATAAGTACAATAAATATTATTTCAGTAAGCTTTTATTGCGATCAACTGTTTTGCGGTAAATCATGTAAGATTCACATAAAAATCGTGATGTGACACTGTTACAAACACAAATCAACAAGTGAAAAAGTGTAACATTTTTAAGACATGCGTGAAACGTGAATCGTGCTTGTACAGTTGTACACAGATGATTAAATCACGTAACCGACAGAAGTTTATTTTAATATAGTGTATTATTATTATATTATATAATGCGTTAAACTAACCTTTATCGCCTTATGGTTGCCCTTTTGAACGTGGTTGTTGGTTTGGTAACGACAACAAATGACGATGGTGATGGCAGCTGTGTTGACTTGTCGGAGTTTTCACTGTCGTGCTGGGCGTTCGAGGACTGTAAGTAATCCGATCAATCAGCGACTGCGCATTGGCGTAACTTCGCAGTGTATCGTCGCAAGAAGAGCTTTATTGTCGAAGTGAGAAACGCGACAATTAGATATTAGTTAATTCACCCATAATATCAAACAGAGATTTAATTTTTATCTATATTATATAATATTTATCACCTAGCGATAGTTTGCTAACTTTCAACGCTGAAATCATGGAAAAGTGAAAACTCGCTTGAGCGTTCAAATGATGGACATTCGAGTAAAATACATTCTGATAAAAATAAACGTATAATTTGAGATAAAAATTCTATAATAAGTACTCGTTACCAGGCATGTGTATAGTTTTGGACTCAGATAAAGTTTTAATGCAGGCACTAGTAACCGGTGGGAAAGGGGGTCCTTAAACAAGTACCACCGGCTACTTTATGCACAAAATTTTGCAACAACTTACAACACTGTCATTATTTGATACGTGTATTGTTGAATACGTCAAATCATTAAATCATTTTTCGATTTAAGAAAACTGTATAGAAATAATTATTTTTCTATGACTAATTTTCTAATAGTAGCGCACCATTTATTATTATTTTGCCAGTTTTTCATAGTTTCAAAAAATTATTAGATTGTATCAACCAAAGTCACAAACGATGGTTACGAAATTCAACAGCTGTATTCATAAACCAAAACAAAACTGAGAATAACATTAAAATAATTCACTTAGTTAGTTATTTAATTAACTAACAAAAAAATTTAAAGGTGAAATAACTAAATATTTTAAGAAAATTCATCAAATGTAATATGCATATGCAATATCATAGATTATATCAAATAATATATTATTATATACTAGCTGATCTCGTGCACTTCGTGGTCCATTAAGAATGCCAACTCTATATGATTCAAACTTAGTTAAATTCGTTATTTAATATTCGGTGTAATGGTGTTATTGGTGTTCAGAAACCTAAAAACCTTCATCAATCATCTTGAATCTCAAAATACTTATATAAGCACCACTTCAGAATACGAATTTCGGAAAATTATTTCTTAGTGCATACTTACGAGGTGGTACGAAAGTATCGTGAAAATTGCAAGCCTCGAGATATCATTTTTTAGGTTTGAATAATTTGGCAGGGTTGGTCATTGGTATTTCGTGCTTGATCTTTTAAATTGCTAAGAGTAGTACATACATCAACCCTAGCTTCTTCAGGTGCGTGATTATGATCAGAAAATGTACGTAATAAATATTTTTCGTTGATAAGTATAGTGGTTGCACGTCTTATGAATGAAACGCAAAAATTAAAAATAATTTTTAATTATTACTTCTATTATTATTATTTCTATTAAAATATGAGTTATAATATCGAGTCCACGAGAAATTTGTTCATTTATCAATTATATACGTTGATTATATTATAACCAATTCAATTATATTATATTATAGCCATCCCACCCGGCGTTGATCTCTCAAGATCGACACGCGTGTAATATGTGAGCAGTATATTTTCAGGTGAGGTGCGACAGGTGTGTACGTATAATTAAGAATGTTTTATGAACACGTTGAGTGCCATGGTATTTTTGATGTGTTTTCAATCATAATAACTATTTTATTTTTGTAGCCAATATCAGCCTTATATTAAGCAAAAATATATTATTATTTAGTTTATATTTTTGCTGGACCGATTCCGCCACTGTTTTGTATTTCTGCCATCTAGATTTTATATTTTTCCGGTGGATTTTTCTAAGATTTAATGTTCTTCCATACAAACCTTTTTCTGACAGTTACGAATACAACGAAAAAAAATTCAACGAAATTGATCAAGCTGTTTTGGATTTTTGGCCACAATAACGAACAGATTTTCTTTTTTATATAATAATATATAGATACATTATTTGCAACCACATCAATAATATTTAACCACGAAGATCATAACAAAAATTAAATAATATTTTACTAATAAAATAATCTTGAAGTTGAAATACACTTTATTGTGATATGATAAAATATATACAGTGGTTTGGTGTAGCGTGGTGGTTGCATTCAGTCTCGAAACGTGTTCTGAGTACAATCATCGGCCGGTGTCACTAATTCCCGGATTGGTGGCCATCCGGGTTTTTAGTGACAAATTCTTGCCACACATACATACACGTGTTCCAATCCAGCAGTACCTCCTCCCCCTATAAACAGATAATGGGTATTGTTACCGGGATTAAAGATCAATAGAAAAAAAGACTTATATATATATATATGTTATCGGCAAAGACGTTAATTAAGGAATTAACGTTAATGACTAGTCAATAACGATATTTTCGATCAAATTAGACAGTATTCGATATTGACTAGGAAATAACGCTAATGTCCATTATTTTCAGTCAACGATGCCTGATAGGGAAATTCCTATGGCCAAAGTTTTAAATGTGTTAACAAAATATTTGAATTTTACAACCTTGCCTTTGTTGTCAGTTAATTCCTAGTCATTGACGATATCGACTACTAATATTATGAATGTGTGATGATGTAGGCTAGGCATTTACGTTATTATCTTATTTACATCATTGATGCTATCATATATATTTATACATTTATTAAGACTATTGATTGATGAAAGATGAAAAAAGGAGGTTGTAAGTTGTGGACGGCAAATGACAATACAGCAGTCCCTAAATCCTTCAATTAATATTATATTATGACGCCTGGCACAATAGTACCCCTTGCCACCCAATCCATAAATTTGACACTAGTCACAGCCTGATATTGCAAATGTACGTAGTCCCTTTAGGCGGGCGCTACATCCGTTCTCTCCGTCTTACAAACGCATAACATACCAAATCGATCAGCAGATCATGTTTACCTCTGTTAGTTCAAAAATTAAAGTGAATTTACCTTTTATAAAATTTAAAGGTAAGATTACTATCTAGTGAACCTCGTAGGTTTTTTTTAGATTTTAATTTTGAAGCAAGTTGTGAGTATTTTAAAATGCACAAACAGTTTATAAATCCTTATTACTTGCTTTAAAATAAATATATAAAAAACCCTAGGAGGTACTCTAGATAATATTCTTACTTCTAAATGTGTAGTAATGTAGCACTTTCTTAACATTTGCCAAGCTGAAAATATTGGAGTAAATACAGCTCGATAATACACATTCGTTTAATAACGGAGATTACAATTTGAACCAGTTCTTATAGTAAAACTGTTTATTGTTAAAAAGAAAATAATTATAATAAAACAGTAATTGTATAATGTATAAAATATGTAATATTAATCAATAGGACGTTAAATATTTATCACAACATTGGATAATTATATTCGTCCATTTTTAAAATCGTTATAAGTTATAACCAATAATGGATATGTATTATATTCAGTGCTATAGCTCTCGTTTAAACAACAATTATTCCGATAATTATAAAAATAACAAATGTGCATCCCTGTTCACAATTCCCTATTCACAATTCCCTGTTCACAATTTACTGTTCAATTTACAAAATTAATTGAAATAATCGATACAGCATTTATAAAAAATAACTTTCAATAACTATTGATAAATTATATAAATTAAATGAATCGTAAAAATAGTATAGATAACATGTAATAATAATTCATGTGACATTTTTTAATTAGAATACAATATTTAATTATGTATTTAATATGTAACTGTTAGGATTGGTGTCACTGCAATCAATAGGAAAAAGTCTTCAGTTGTAAAGAATAGTTAAACGGGTACGCCTCGTATTAATGATTCTTGGAATGGAACACTAAAATAAAAGGGATAATTAATATATTATTAAAATGGTTTGAATGGTCAACACTTACATTACGTCATATAAATCGATCTCCGCGAAAAAAAAATGGCAATATAAATAATTATGATATACTCCATCATTTAACGGAAATAAACCAGTGAACGATTCTTGTAGGGAACTAAAATATAAATTTAATATATACATAATATATGGAAGTATGGACCAAATATTTAGACATGCAAAAATTAAATACTCACGGATCCAAAAGACGTTCTTTTACAGCATCGCGTCCCATAAAAAGAATCAAACTTTTGAACAGTTCCGTAAAATATGTTTTACCGCGATAAGAATTTCCACTTTCAGCCAGGTGTACTGATGAAAATATATTCCAAGAAATTGAATTTGAAGATAAAAGTTGCGCAAACAATTTTGCTAAGTTTTTTAGGCTGTTCATTTGGCCCTGATCGACGACGTTCACAATAAGCCTGAAAATTAATTCCAGTGATCCAACCATCAAAGGGTTCAATGTACAACAACTCTGGAAAAAATATAATAAAATTAAGAAAAAACATTGTGATGATACTGCAAAGTACTATTGATATTTGTCAATTATTTTTATTCATTAGACACATAATGTAGCTAAACCATTCTGAAAACTGCGTATTAAACATTGCGACTGAGCCAATGATATTTATAACATCTTATATTAAAACAAAAATGCTCATGTCCTCTATGAGTGATATTTATAACAGTAAACTATCAGTTTATATTCAAATGTAGAATGTAGATAATAGATACATAGGTACCTAAAATTACATTTAATATAAAATATATAAAAAATATTTTTCAAATTATTTTATTTTAAATGGTTGATTTAATCACTGATATAGTAAAGTTATACTGTGGTCTGTGAGTAGTGAGTATAGTAATAGATACAAGCAGTGGCGTATTTATGGGGGGGAATCAAGGGTATCAACCCCCCTCCCCCCCCCCCGTCACAGGCTGTATATAATAAGCAAAAGTTTTCGGAGTCCTAACTTAAGGCCTCTAACATTAAAGGCCTGGCTACTAGATAAAATCATACCTCCCCCCCCCCACATTGCCATAAACCTAAATACGCCACTGGATACAAGACCACGAATATTAGTGTAAAGCTTAGTAAAATTATTATATTTTATAATTGAATTTTTACTTGTATTATATCTGCAAAATGCTTATTGTATACAGCACTATTTTCAAAACAGCATTCCATATATTCCATGCACAATAATATTTCTTGACCCGGTTTCATTTTAATTGTCATTAATTCAAGGGCGATCTCAGATGGAAGTAAATTCAAATTTACTATCATGCAAATAATTTTTTTTGTTGCTAAACGGTTACTTAATGTTAGATTGTCTGTCTGTGTCTCTGTGTTAACAAATAATTATCAAACATTAAGAAGTATTTATAATATTTAATTATATAATATGGATAATGTATGTAGTAGGGAATAGATAGTATAGAGGCTATAAGGAATAAAAGTTATCGGTGCATAACTATAACAGGTCACTGTCAACAACACTCGGTTATTGTTCTACTCAATTAAAAATACCAATATAAAAAAAATATTGATTGAATTAGTTAATGATGAAAGAAAAATTTTTATTTTATATTTTGTAGATAGTATTTAAGACTTTTAGACATTATTTTCGACGCTAGAACACTTCAGATTTTTGCACTGCTATCTTCACGGCTGCAGCACAATAGCTTGTTAGTACTTTTTTTATTTCACTTTAACCTCACATCTCGGTTTGTTAAAGATTGTTAGACAACTTATAAAGTTGTAAGTATAGACTTAATTTTTGACGCTAGAACACTATCACCTTTTCCGTTGCTTTCTTAACTGCGATAGCACAAAAGTATAAAAGTATAAAGGTTAAGTTTAAAATATCTAAAACAATTTTTATAAAGTTACTAAATTTTTTATTCATACTGTAAATAATAATAAATAAATGTATTATTAGTAAAACAATTTTTTTACTGAGGGTAAATATTTAAAGTATATGTACATGTTATTTAAAATGTTATCTTGATCTTTAAAAATGAATATTTACATAAATACATTATATATATTGATATATAAAATATCAAATTTGGTATTATTAAAATGTTTTAAATATTATGCATTCGTTTAATTTTACGTTGGAGTCATCATGAACTTCCCAAAATCCACCATCCCATAACGTATAACATATATAATGACAGATTGCACTAATAAGTTCGTACGATATATTATACGCTATAACTGCAACCAATCTGAAACTATCAGAACAATTATTTTATACTAACCTTTACACGATAAATAAAATATTAATTTTTTTATACATTTATTAATATATCCAACTTTTGTGCCGCTGCGGCGTGAAAATAGCTAAAAAAATTTAAAACTGACAATGTTACATGGGCACAATTTTTTTATAAGCATTTAAAGTTCGAATTTTGATAAAATTTATCAAATTTAAAATTTAATAATTATTTTGTGGTTAAAAATTTATAAAATATTTAACTTTTATAGCTAAGGATTGAAAATTTAAAACAAGGTTCCACGTAAATAGGTTATATATAAATTACTTTATTCACAATAATATTATCAAATATACTTGGTAATATCATAGGCTGACTGACCGTTTTCGCTCAGAATCGTTTTTCTAATACAATGATATTATATCATTGAATTTAAATTTAACACCATCCATTACAGTGACCCACTTGTAACCTACTGTACAGCAGAGTGACTTACCCATCTTTTTCTTAATATATGTTTGGGTTAACTACCTATTTTTTTTAAATAGGTTAAATTCTTACCACATTCATCTTCGTCGTCAGCCATTTCATCTAGATCGTAATTTGAGAAATAGAAGCGTTTACACTTAGATTTCAGTATTTCCCTAGAAAATTGTTTATATATAACCTCAGTAGATTTGAAATCCAGATCATACACAAAATTATCTAAAGAAAAAAAAATATTTATATGAAAACAATATTGTTTTAATGTGAATGGTAAATAATTACCTAGTTCATACTGTGGATCGAAATGTTGATCTAAAATCGAAAAATTAGCGTATTGTTTACGAGGATCTACTAATAACTGCTGATCGTCCTCGAAATGCTTTTGATATATTAGCAATATAGTTCTTGCCAAACATTGAACCTAAAATACGATTTTATTATTTGAAATAAA
The DNA here is from genome assembly GCA_008086715.1 of Sitobion miscanthi. Taxonomy (NCBI): domain Eukaryota; kingdom Metazoa; phylum Arthropoda; class Insecta; order Hemiptera; family Aphididae; genus Sitobion; species Sitobion miscanthi. Next base: position 12,276,595 of record CM017803.1, on the reverse strand, counting down.
CTCATGTACTTCAATAGTTGTTTAAAAATTCCTACATGTCAAATAATCAAATAATTTTAAGTGGTTGAAAAGTGATAACTAATAGAATCTATATTTACAGATCTGGGTGTATATTTGGATTCCAAATAAATTAAACCTACCAATAATTCGAAATTATCTTAATTTATAGTATCTAGCCACTTAGGGTGGACCCACTAAGTTAATGTATTAACTTTAAAATAATTTAATTTATTGAAAAAGTTTATGTAACGGGAAAATAATTGGTATTCCAAACAATAATTTGATAGTTATTATGAAACTGTCTGGTAATTTAAAATACTAAAAATACAGTAGGTATATTGTGAATATATAATATATATGACTATATGATTAAAAAAATATCATTTTAGCAAATATTTAAGTACTTTAACCAAGTCATGTTTTATAAAACCATTTTTATAAAAATCCTAGTTACCTCACTGATATTAAAAAAAAATGATTTGTTAATTATAATTTGGTACTAAGTCTATAAGCAATCAATATTTTTAAACTCAACTTGAAAACTATAGGTAAAAAAATGACGAAGTGCAAATTATCAAAAATGTTGTAATATAAAATGTATTGATATTTGAATTAGGTTAAATCTTATCTTTCATTTAAATAATAAGTATAAAAAGTATTAATTTACCGATTCATCAATATGGTCATCTTGTGAAATATTTTGCAATTTATCAAACGTGTATTTTAAGTCTAAATCATTCTGTGGATTCGAATTCAATTTTTCACCACATACTTTCAAAATATTGTCTACCAAGCCAATCGAATGTAAATTTGGCGTTTTTATTAATGTTTGTATTATTTCTAATACAAACCTGCAGTCTCTGGCCTAGATGAGCAATAGACATACATCGTTAGAAAATGTATACATTATTCAAATCCAATAGTATACGATTCAATTAACATAACTTACAACATTGTTTTGCACTAAATGTGCAATAAATAATACCGGTGGCACATACTTATTTTCTTCTTTGCATTTGTAAGCATCGGCAAACACGCAAATACACCGCACCAGAAGAAGTTCAGCTACGTTCGGAAACTAAATGTGTATAAGAACACTCATGAGTGGGCAAAATTGTTTTTTAACAAATAATTAAAAACTGTTTACTTACATCGTTGTTGATGAATGAAACCAACGTTGCATAAATATGCGTAAAGTTGGGTGATTGGGATTGTGATTCCATGATCGACCGACACAGCAAGCCTTTCCCACGCATAATATTTAATTTAATCAATTTCGTACTCGTTGTTCTTATATTTCCAGGGTTTAACTTTGATATTGCCGTTTCAATGGAAATTCTCAAATCATCCCAATAACTTCTCTGATCAGATAGACTAAAATAACCAAATAATGAATTAAAGATACAATAATAATTGATAATACATTTTTTTTTATCCTTCTAATTTTTTCACATACTTACATGACATATGTAAAACTATAAAACACAACAAAAATGTGATTTTTACCCACAATTTAATTACATTTGGGATTAGAAGGTTCTTGGAATTTGGTATGTATAACGAATATTCTGTGAAGTATTGACAATATATGGTGCTATGTTTTTATTTTGTTTAATATCTGCAGTTATATTTGTTGTGTTGTGCCCAGTGGCGTGTAACATAAGGTCCAAGTGTTGCTCAGCCAACACCTTAAATATGGGTGGGTAGGTATTGATAGAAGAAAAATAGAAAATTTTATAGGTCGGTATAACAGTATTATGAGGGGTAGGTCACCTAAAATTATTTGAGCAACACCAATTTTTTCTATGATACACGCCACTGGTTGTGCCAACCATTAATTTTAGGCTAACAGAATCTAATTACATCTAGAAAGTGATTAAAAATAGTTTATTAACAATACCACGACATTTAATATTTATATCGATCACCTGTCTTGTCAGAGTGGTCTCAAACTCAAATTACCAGCAGGCCATATATTTATATATATATTTATACGTGCGTAAAACATTGTCGTAAAACTTTTTTTTTTTACTTAACATTGTACTGACATTTAAAAACCGATGGTTATAAATCACCTAATGCGATTATTTTTAGGGCATTGCGATTACTATGAATGATAAAAATTATCTTATCGATAATTAGGGATTGATTACTAACGAGCGAATAAATAAAAGATTATACGAATGTCAAATAATATTACATTGATAATTATAGTTGTTTAAATAAAAACTAAAATTGTCATCGTACAGTAACAATAAGGAATATTGAAAATTATTGAAATATTGCGGGCCGCGTGTTTGAGATCACTAGTCTATAGCCTAAACGAACACATTTCCATTTGCTGGCAATGCCAATCTGTGATTAGGCCAGTAACATCACGAAACATTACATGCATGATATCATGCAGTCTATGAATCTATGGAGTAAGTATGTGTGTAAACGTATAAGTTTAAATCACGCATGAAACAATATATATTTTAATTTTTAGTTTTTTTTTTTTTTTGAACAGTGGCGGATGAGGATCAAGTGTTTAATTTATGAAAACAAACACTTCTTATACTTGTGTATATAGGAATAACTTATGAAGAATATTATATTAAATTTTTAAACTTTTAAACCGAGAAACAAAATTATTATCAACATAAAAATCTATAAATATTATATACCTAGTCCAAAAAAATCAAAATATACGTCAGGTCTCTACCATTATTCCTTTCTGATTTCTAACAAAAAAAACGAAATCATTAATTGCATAAATATTATTTTTTTTCCGCTTTTTCCAATTACTAAGAAAATTAATGGGAATTTCCTAACTCTTGATTATCTTTTCTGTCAGAGTACCAAAAAGATAAAAATATGCCAAGAAACCACTACCTGTCAATGTTGAATATTGAAAAAAAATGTGATAAGTATAACAAATAGAAAAACACATCATTGTAAGACCAACACATTCGTAACTTAGAATCAAAAATAACACACGGTATGGGTTCAAACTACAATACTACGCCATAAACAGATGCCTATAATCATTAGGTCACCAGGGTCTTTTTAATTTAATCCCGAAGCCGGATGCATTCCTAAATTTGTTGATGTGTGGCATTTTATGATTTGTAATAAAAATGTGACCTTTTTACATAATAATATAATACTGACTCAAGGGGAGGTACATAAGAACTTAAATTCGTATACGTACAAAAATAAATACATTAATACCTATATGTTATAACCCATTTTTAAATGTACCCCATAATTAGTCACAACAGTATCCTTGCTAATCGCTTGAAAACTATTATTTTTCTTTCAATAGATATTACCTAATTATATATCAAAAAATAAATTTAAAATACTCTGAAACCCATGGCCCGTGTTATAAATAATTTATATGTTAAATCAAAAAATAAAATAATTTTCAACTTACCTAAATTCGTTATATTTATTGATGACCATCTTTTTTGCCTTGTTATTTTTTGAATCTGTAAATATATATTGTAATATTAAAGTAAATATAAAAGTGTAATATAAGTATAAGTACATTTATTTAAAAGACACGAAAGTTACATTAAAATTTGTAACAATGTATAAGTATATTCCACAATGTTACAATAATACTTATAGTGAATCATATTAATTTGATGTTCATACTAAATACTTTTAGAAATAGAAAGCCAAAAAACAAATGGCAGTGTACTTTTTAATTGCTATTGAAAATTAATAACTGTGTACCTATGAAATTATTTGATTTGTATCCTTATAATATAACATTCCTTATATTAGTTATATTATTAATAATATACAGAATGTTCCGCGAGAATTTATCAATTGCGATATCTCCTGAGATAATAAATATATCATAAATCTGTTTTTTTTTTTGTTAAACTCACAGAGACAAGGACTACACATAGTTTAATTTTTTAGCCGGTAAAACCGGTTTTTGTTCGGGCGGCGAGTCCCCCTTTATGGCTAATGGGTATCCTCGCGGGACACTCTGTATAGGTAGTTATAAAATGAACGATGATTTGTATATTATATTTTAATTTGAAGTTATTATAACAATGGTAGAATTCCACGGTATCTCACTTTTGATTACAGTCACCTATATCCACCAGTAACTATACCATCTATACCTTTTTTCTTTTCATTTTTGTTATCAAATTTACATTATTATTGTATATTAAGCGTAGATACTAGATTATATATATATTTTTAAATATACATAAACTTTAAACTCGAAGGTTCATTTATATGATTTGATAATCATATAAGTTCAATAAATATTATTGGAAGACATAAAAGTCTACATGTATTCAATTATTATACAATTATTTTTGAATAAAGACTAATAGTGAATTATGTATTGTTAATACGGAAAATTGATATTTTGTAATCAAGTGGACACAATATAACCAGACAAATGTATACTATATACAAGATATACTATACTACTATAGCTGTTTTGTATTATAAGAATTTATAGTTCGTTTAATTATATTTAATAAGTAGGGCGTGGATTTTAATGCCCAAAAAAATACCTAAAAATGCCTTAGAAAAAATGCAATTATGGCCTAAAAAATGTAATTAATGAAGTAAAAAAATTCTTTAAAAATGTGAAAAATTTAATTAATGCCCTTAAAAAATGCATTTTACCGCAAAAATGACCTCAAACATATCATATTAATTTTTTGATGATCTTTTTGGGGGGGATTATTTAACACAATATTTATCCCTATTAAAATTACGAACATGAAATAAAAACATACGAAATACGACCGTAATGTAACACGAACTAACTAATTATTTGTTATTAATCTGAGTACGGGTGACAGTTATTTTATAGTACCTATATTGAAAAAATATGCATTAAAACCAACAAAAATGACCCAATAATGGTAAATATGCTCTAAAAATAAAAAAATGTCGAAATATTCAAAAAATGCAAAATACATTTTTTAGCTTTGAAGTATTTGTTACATGCAACAAATTATGTACTTGGAAAGCATTGTCTAAGATCAACCAAAAAAAATGCATTTTGCATTGAAATCCGCCCCCCACTAATAACTAATAAGTAATAAATGAACAGCTAGAATACTAAATTATACTTCACAATGATCATTTAGGCCTTCCTAAAATAATAAAATGTAATATTGAATATTCTCATATTATAATATGACAAAGATGGAATAGAATAAGGCATAGAATATTTTGTTATCAATTTTAACATGTTAACTTTTTATATATAGAGGGTACAGTTTTTGTAATTATAATTTATAACGATGAACTAAACCGTTTTACTGTATACAATTCTTTTACTAAATCATTCTTTTAGCAGTAACTATTTATTTCGAATAAATTTCTTGCAAAGTTTATGTTTACTTTTTTTATATTTCTCTATCATTGGTGTTTATTTTTAAATTTTTAACTGAACTAAATTTTTAAATAACAAAAAAAAATGTATTTCATATTCCAAGGCAAAATATTTTTCCGTGAATTGTGTTATGATAAATCGAGTTGTTAATTATTAGTTCATAATTTATAAACTATAATTTGTAGTTTATACCTAAGAGTAGGTATCTATTTATAATTTAGATGAGTGGGGTAGAATGGAACGACACAAGTACTATTTATCCACAACTACGCACTTATCTTTTTATTGTTTATTTTAATATACTATATTATAATCTATAGATGTACCTATGCACAATGAGTATATTATGTGATAATGGGGAAGAAAAGATTTAATTGAAGTTACGTGATTAAGAAATCACCCGTTAGTATCACTTAGAGCTTGTAGATATTCCGATTATTTTTAAATTTTTTTGTCACAACCTGTTACAATTATAAGAACAATAATAGGGACTGTGATACACTGGTACCCATAATGAAAATAAAAAACATGTATTTTTAGGATGAAGAATTCTCAATAGGAGATAAACTTATACTAATCTTAAATAGTGAATCGATTTTTATGTACCTAACAAAACTCTCAGAATAATATTCTTCTTCGGAACATGAAATAAAAAATGCATTTAGTCGTTTAAAAAGAAAAATTGTAATGATACCATTTGTTGTAATTATGTGAAAAAAATTATTTTCAAAGACCTTAATACCTAATTATTTTAAAGATGATGAGTGTTTACTGATAAAATAATGATCCGTTATTACCTATAGTACCTATAAATTGACATAAGTTCGTAACATATTATAAAAATGGACTGTATTTACTCCATCGCATATAACATATACCTAAATATTTGTGTAACTCAAATTTCCAGCATACGCAAAAGTACTCATAAAGAAATGCAATTCAAACATTAATTTGAATTACAAAATGGGCCAACTCAATCATTTTAAAATCAATTAAAAATAAAATTATTTCAATATATTTGCAATGGAAAAAACAACACAAGTCCTATATACCAGAAGAATACCAGTAGGTAAATAGGTAGGTACAGTGCAATGCGCAAAATATGGCGGGACTTATGGTTGAGGGCCTTAGCTCGTAAAATCTTAACAAGCCATCTCAACTTATACACTATTTATAATATTTTTATAAATACTTAATACATTATTCTTAACTTTCTACTACAGAGCTATTATACTATTATATGATAGGACTGGATCCCCCACGGAGAATTTCACCTATTTGAGCCAATGAGTTCATATTATAGAGCTATAAGTACTCAAGAGTCGATGTCACCGACTAAAGTAAAAGTATTTTTGTAATTCTGAAATAATCGAGATTTAGGAACAACAAAAATTATATACTTAAATACCTATTATAGAGTTATAATGATAATATGGTCAACCGTAGTGGTTCCGAAATGCGTATTTGCCTCAAAAACATCACTGTGCGGGTCCATATTATACGACCGTTTTGTACGCGCGACCGTCATAAAGCTGGTATAATAGTACCTATATAATTATAATAAGAGTAACAACATTGTCAATTACCAACCAGATACTTATAGATTCAAGGTACCAATAATAGTATTGAATTATTTTACACGACTTCGGCGGTGATAAATACTACATACATATTATACTATATTTTATACTGCCTATATAATATTATGATAGGTAATTACTAATATTATAGAAGATATATCATACTCACAATTACGCCTTCGGGCATAGAAATCGCGTGGTAGTTGCTGCGGCTCTTCGGTATCGGAATATAATTCAAACATCGTGATTTCGGCGGCGATCGATTGCAGGACTGCTAAAATGAGCTACGGATGAGCGGTACTACTAAAATGAGCTACGGATGAGCGGTACTACTAAAATGAGCTACGGATGAACGGTACTACTAAAATGGGCTACGGATGGCGGACGAATGTTCGGCAATCTGGAAACACGGAGGACGGCGGTGTTGATAGCAGTCATATAGATGGAACGGCGCGCGCCGCAGAGAGCGATGTCGCGGTCGTCCGTCGTCCGCGCTCGTCGTCGTCGTCGTCGTCATCGCTGGAAACACATTATTTTTGTAAAGGAGATAAGACGGGACCCATGTCCACGAGCATTGTATCCATCCGTTTGCGGCAGTGATATTTTAAACGGGGTGTAGAAGTGCACCGTGCAGTAATAATTGGGCGAGGGGTCGAACAATATCACTGTAGACAGATCCCTAAATCGGCCTTGACGCGTCCACAGAGTGTTCGCCTTCTATCCTTTGCCCGCACACGCGCGCTTACCTGGTAACAGGTGAAGGTTTTTGTGTTCGGCTCTCCGAGGATTTTGAACTAATACGACCGTTTTTATTATTATTATTATTATTATTTCGGTTTTCGACGAGACCAACACTCGTAATGTTAAACCTAGTTAAATTATTTAACTGCACCCTCAGCCGGCCGGCGGGTCGACTGAACTCCGGCGAGACAGCTGCAGAATTATTTCAATCTTCGGGTATAGCCACTATAGCATATTTTATGTGACAACGTATATATATTTAAGTATGTATCTGTATACATAAAATAAGATGTTCTGACTGGCTAATCAACGTATAGGTACAGTCAAAACAATGATGGTTAGAAACTTCACATGTCCATGGTAACTTCGTACAATGAAAGAGAACACTGAAAAAGGATTTTTAAAAAATCGCATTTTAAAGATGTCACAGGCATTTTGCATCGGCAATAAAAATCAAATATTTGTTTGTATACCTATGTATATAGTTGCTATTGGTTACAGAAAATAAAATACTTATTATGTTTGGATATAATTTTTAGTATTCTACTATACGTTTGGTAAATGTCATGGAAACTTGATATAAATAGTATAGCTGACATTTATTTGGAAAACCTTGCTTTTCAGAATGGTATAATTATGCGTCACCTGTTCCAAAGTTAGCAGCGTACAGCTTTGGAAAATCAACTCTTCTGCGTGATTAACCCACTAATTTTATTACAATTCGGACGCGAACTAAATGAACCGCTTACTAATATATTATATAAGTAATTTTGAAATTTCTAAATAATATTATATAATATATATATTGCGATAACATGAGTCGTACTCGTGTCTAGGGAAGTATACCTTACTGACGTGCATGCACAACATGACATATCAATACCGACGTTGACTGTTGTAAATTACTCATCAAAAAATGTCAAAGCGTATAATATTAATAAATCTCACACGAAGAGATTATCGAATTCGTTAGGTATGGAAATAGGAGATATTTTTTACCAGTAGTTAACGTGTAAGTTTATTAATTATATAGGTACCTGCATTGTTCACGCACAATAATAAGGGCATAAGAGTATTGACGTTTTACCAGATATGCCGCTTATATAGAAATTTTCACTGAAATGTTATTGGCTGCGGTTGTGCCGTGCAGAGAACGGTGTAATCTAATACGTATACAAATAAATAAAAATCCATAACTGAATTTAAAATATTCGTTTTTATTTTCAGGTAAAAACTTTGCTATGAAATAGGTAGATTGTGCTATTGTTTAAATTTAATATTGGTTAGGTATAGGCGTCCTGTTGTGTTTGAAAATACCCAAAATAAAAATGCGTTTAGTACTGTTGTGCTATACTGTATAATATTATGTACACAACTAATCAATGGTACATTAATACTAGTCTTACCTGCGTAAAATGTAATCTATGATGTATTATACGTCATATCTTTATTTCTAATAAAGATCTCTACAGTATGCCAGTACCTATGATGATGATACTTCGAGAGTTTATAAGTAGCAATAATATAATATTTTAGTTTAAATTCGTTTTGAAGTGACATTTACAGAGTAATTTCTCTACGCTAATTTATATTGAACATCCATTTAGATTATATTATTGTATAATTACTTACTTATTAGTTATTATCATTATGGTTTAAATTGCTTCATATGTTTTTAATATTTAAACCAATTATTTTGTGCTTTATATATACATATAGAAACTGACGAGTATAATTCAAGAAAAATTGTTCAATATTAAATGTTAAATGTTATCGATTCCAATTTGTTTATACTGTCATTGGAAATCACATGGAAAACGTTTTATAAGAATTACATGTCCACGAGTCTTATGAAAAATGTCCTTATCTGCCTCATTATACTGAATATTTTTAGTTGTCGACTATCCTCCCACCGACGTTTATTAAAACCTATGTTCAAACTTGAACTGTTGAACCCAGTCATTATAGTTGTATATAATAATATTTTCTGGCTTACAAAGCTCCTCAGCTCTCGACAAACCACTGTTGGATAATTATAAAATATACGTTCTACGTACACTAAGTAGATTGACAGTAAAAAAAATAAAACTGTACATTTATAATTGCCTAAATTAATTGTGATATGGAATAAAACTATTTAAAGCTTAAACTGAATCGGTCTATTTTTTTTTAAAAATAGTAAAAGGATGGTGGACTCTTGTGTATCACTTAGACAACCACGTGGCCACTGAATATACACTGTATCACGCATGCGTAAGAATATATAGGTAGATAAAATATCCTAGATTAGAAATATTCGACTTACCTATAGGTGGCAACTGCCTAATCCTTAAATGAACCACCTAAAAAAGAGGGAAAAATAGGTAACCGATCTGGTGTACAGTAGGTGTCGAGTGTACCTCATTATTGAGGAATCAGTCACTTTTGTAATCTATGTATTAAATGTGAAATCAATGATAAATCATACACAACGTCGTCGTGACAAATTAATAGTAACAGTAGGTATCTGCTAAATATTGTAGGTGATACATTTTTTTCGATTGTTTTTCATTTTTCACTAGTGAAAATTTGTAGCAGCCCCGTGAATAACGACAGCGACCCTCGATAAAGGTTTGAATGCAACATATGCTGCATATGCTAGTCCCCGTATTTGCGCATACGATTGTTGTGAAATAATTAATAACTACCTACTATGTTTTTAACAATAATTTATTTATTATTATTCATAACAACGCTGTCATAATGGTATGACACATGTGTCAAATGATAATACGCGTGTACCTACAAAATGTATTATTTCAAGTTTATATTTTTCAATTTTAATACAATAACCTAAATTATATTTTTATTACTAGGTGCACATACGTATTTCCACAGGACATATTATGACCTAAATTAATAACAGTGGCCTACAGCCTACAGGTATGTATAATGCGAGACACATTATAGGATATTAATAGCTTCATTACTGTAATGTCTTAAAAGGTTGACATATTATTGTACTACATACAATCCTAACACTTGGGTAAATAGTGAAATGAATATTGATGGTGTCCGATAGCACAAACATCCATTTTAGAATTTAACAGACTATTAAACATTTAATAGTCATCCACTCATTAAGAATCACTAACTGTAAATAATAAAGTCCCATTTAATTGTATTGAGCTATTCGATTTATAAAATATGAAATATGTTAACACAACAAACAAGTATACAATTAGTCATAACAATAAATTGTAAATGGTTTTTTTTTTTTTTTGTATTAACGAGATATATGTTATATGTTTATATCGAATTTATCACGCCATACAAATTATTTGTAGACTATGACCTCTGTTCACTGTTCAAGTAACAAATAGATAGATATGTTTTTATTTTTTGTTTTAAGATTAATTTATTACAAAACAACACTTTTTAATGGTTTACGTGTTTTAATTTAATCAGCTTACTGGAACAGTTTTAATTAAATTCTTAAAAGACTGTATTTATTATGTTTTCTTTAAAAATAAACGTGTTAACTTATATAGGTTAAAACACCTATATAAATTAAAATCTACTAATATTTATATTTCACTATGAATCTACCGTTAAAAAAAATAAATCATCATTTATTTATATTTCTATACTATTTTTAATTTATTTTAAAAATATGAAATGGTTATATTATGGTACCTATATACCTTAAAAGCTAATATTGGTAACCGTTGCAAATTTTAGTATTTTTTCATATGTTTCTTTTTCTTCAATCGGATCTTCAGTCATTTCAGTTGTTATTTTTTTTCTAGAGCTAACTGATTATATTTTTGTTTTATACCAAAAAAAAAAAAAAAATTATCATTGATTATTTTTAAAAATACCTATAACTCATTTTATTTATATTTTTTTATTCATTTTTTTTTATTTACGGAATAAATCTATTTACAATAGTAATATTATATTATAGTGTACAGTATAACAAAACATATGAAAAATGTAGTTTAGTGATTGCATATTATTTAAACATAGATATAGTACAAGAAAAGTTTACAATATATTAAATATAATTAAATTTTAACTGAATTAAAAGCGATTTGTTCAATTCACTTTACAAAGGATGATTATATGACCAACACAAGCAAACCTTTAAAACCTTAGCCTATGTTAATAAAATAAAAATTCTACATTCTAACATATATTCTAAGTTCTAACATTGAAATATTAAATCTATTGACAAGAACTTATTGTTTATAGTTAATACAATTAATAAAAACAAAATTAAAAATCGTCAAAAACTTGTATCAAAAAGCAAAAAGAACATTTTATTTTTAAGACAGAAGTATAAACAACACATTGAATGCAGTAATTCAAAGAGAAATGATTTTTTAAGAACCGATATAATACTAAATCAGAGTTTTAACTTGACAATTGAAAAAAAAAGACGAAGAAACTGAGAAATCTTTTACCCTTGGTTTATATTACCATTCACATGTTGCCTATCATTTCATGAAGAGTTTCCTTTACTTGCCCGACGTATGATCTCACAGAAGATGGTTGGAAGCTTTGGATATTTCTTGTGGCATAAATTAAAATATACTAAATATTTTAAAACTAAAGTTTCAAACTGCTCCTATAAAAGAAAAATTGGTATCAATAATTATTGATGAGATGTCATTAAACAATTTACTACCTATAAACAAAATTATACATTTTATGGATATGGAGATCTTGGATCTGATATATTTGAAGATTTAAAAACCTTAAAACACCAGGTGTTGATTGTGATGGTGTTAAGAGTTTAACATTGTCTTGAAAACAAGTACTTGGATTTTTTATATCAAGTCATTCAGTTATAGAAGATTGACTTAAGTGCATAGTAGAGTATTCTGTATACTATAACATTAAATGAATGTGGTCTTATTCCAAAAGTCATTATTTGTGATCAAGGATCTAGTAATCTCAAATTGAGAAAATTATATAATATAGGTAATTAAAGGTAATCCTTTTGTAACATACAACAATGAAAATGTATTTGTTATGCATGATTCTTCACATTTACTTAAATCAGTGAGAAACAATTTTAAAAAATATACTTTTGAAAATGCAAATTAATTATATAGGTAATTGGAGAGATATAGAAGATTCTTATAAAGTTGATTTTAATAATAAACCAAGATTAGAAAGCAAGTTAAAAATAAATAAATTTGGATCCACCCCTTTTTTTTACCAATGCGAGTATGTCTAGCAACCCAAACTCAGTGAGTGCTGGTATTTTTACTTTAGTATCATTTAATAAATTATCAACTAGAGCAGTTTATACAGCTAAGTTTATTACATTTTTTTATGACTTGTTTGATGTTTTTAATAGCAAAAAATTAAATAAGCCAATTGTTCTTAAAAGACGTTTAAGAAGACTAAAAACTGGGACATTGGGAATTTTTCAAAGAAGCTTCAATATTTTTATCAAAGTTAAAAATAAACATTAAGAGAGGAAGTTTACCACCTTGTCTTGTATAATAAGGTGCAAGAAAATATTATTTGTGTACAAATGTTATTTAAAGAATTAAATGAAAAATATGGTATTGAATACTTACATCAATGAGACACTTGACCCAAGATTGTAAACAACTTTACACCAGATGCATCAAAAATTCAATCAGCAATCCGTATAAATATGTGTAATATGCTCATTAGTCCTTCAAATAATGCAAACAGCGAAATAGATGCTTCTGAATTTTTGGCTCTATCAAAAGACATAAAAACTTCAATTATTACACTAGATAGGTCATATAATGAATCGGAAGAAATAGATAATATTGATAATTATTGTAGTTCAATTAATATTGAATATATTTTAATGAACGATGAAACTGCAAATAGTATGGTTTATGTAACAAGTTCATCTTGTAGTCAATTGGATCATAAACCATGTATTGAAAAGTTGGACACAAAAAATAAGGATACTAATAAAAAATTTGATCTTCATAATACTGTATTAGTATAAAAAAATATGAGGCTGAAGTTTACTTTATTCTCTTGCCAAAATATTGGAATTCACTAAACATGTTTCTGCACTCCTTCGTGCAGACATTGAAAATCTTATACTAAAAAAAAATGTAATTTAAAAAAGATCTTAAAGTATAGTTTATTATTATAATAATAAGTCATGTTTGTAAAAGGTACTCACTAAATATATGCAAAGACTGCAATACACAATTTTTAGATAAATTTTTAAACGTAAGTATTAATTGCTATGTGAAGAAGTGCAATTATTCATTCAACCAGTAGAAATGTTCAAAAAATAAAAAGTTGAAAAGAATAGTTCATGTTTGAGTAGAATGTTCATTAAAAATGATAAATTATCATATTAGATGTAATTATTTCTTTTAAGCACTTATGTTATAATTTCACATTTTAATTTATGTTGTATAATTATTATGAAAAAGTAAAACATACAAGTAATATTATGTTTTGAATTACAATATTAATTAATAGGTAGTAGGTACCTACCTAATATAAAAGGTACATTTAACAATTTAACATCATATTGTTTATTGTATTTGATAATAGGATTTATGAACTTATGGAGATTTGAAGTAGGTATGTGCAAATATGCAAATACTATACTGTATAATCTAAAATCTAAATTATTTAATATTTCTAACAAAAAACTCTAATCGTTGTATTAATGGATGTTACAAATTTATTTGTTTTCATGAACATTTCAAGGAGTAAAATAGGCAACTACTTTAACAATCTCGGGGGGCAATGATAATAAATAATTCGACAGTTTTTATTTGACAGTGTCCTGTACTATCGTATATAGTATTTGTAACTACTTAATAAAATATATTATAGGTGTATGATTTTATTATAATCTATATTTTTAAAGTAGAATGGCAGGATTTTGGATTGGGCTATACGGTCGTTATCGGAACTTCAAAAAACGGTATTTGAGTTTAAAAAACACAAATAATAATGGATTTTGAAACAATAAGAACTTTTTTCGTATAAGTGATATCAAAAAAATAAAAACTATATTGCACAGCCTAGGTTCTTCTTTATATGTGGTGAAAATTTCGTTTCTTAGTTATGACTGTAACCTTCTCGTTTCTTTGCCGCGCTAAACAGTTTTTGCTATGCCGTGCGTGTGTAAAACGGAGACAACAAATGCGGGGGGGGGCTATATTTTAGCCGAAAATATTAAATCCGATAGTATTCTAGCCGACAGTATTTTAGCCGACAAATATTACAGCCGACAAATATTACAACCTACAGTATTTTAGCCGACAAATATTACGGCCTAGAGTATTTTAACCGACATTATATCAGCCGACAAATATTAGGGCCGATATTTTTTCAGCCGACAGTTTTATTGTTAAATCTCTTATCACTTACATACAACTGCATACCAGAACTACAACTGTGGTCCATTTTTAATTTTATTGATAAAACTATTTGTTGATAAGTGATAATAATAATATTATAGTATGTATTATGATACATTAGGCATTAGGACAATAGGACAATCCTAGCTGATTGTTGTTCCCACGCACATCGCAACCCGTAAAAAATTACAACTTTTAGAAAAATTGTGATTGTTCAACTCCTTTTGGGTGCAACTTAGTCTCCCTCCCTAGTAGGCAATCCGAGTATCCGACTACGTCGCATAATGGACAATGTGCCACACCATAATATCAAGTGGGCAATGTGATTTGATGCATGTGTCTGCTCCTGATCTGCCGATTAACCAATGGCAACCAAATAAAAAATAATTATTTATCCTATATTCAATAGCAACCATTTATAACAAAAATTTCCACCACAAATCTCAAAAGCCCCGTTTGAGCACCTAGGAGGGTGAAAAATAGTTTACGTCCTATTCTCAGAACTACCAAGTATACACACACAATTTTATGAAAATCAGTCAAGCCGTTTCGGAGGAGTTTTGTTACAAATACTGTGCCACGAGAATTTTATATATTAGATTTACTAAATACTAAATACTTATTGACATTAATTTCTTTGTCTATGGTTAATGGTTATTGCAATTACTTTAGAAATAGAACTACCTAGTACCTACCTACTCAATTATTGTTTAATTTATTGAAGAAAAAACAATGTTCATGACATTCCCGATTCCAATGTAAAGACAATACATTAATCACTTTTGGTGTATACCTACGAACAGACAAACACAAAATACTAAAATAGTTAATAGGTATCAATATGAATACACAAAAAGAGTAAAGGTTAAATATTATGTCTAATAAGTAGTTGTAACTTGTAAGCAAAAACCACAAACTTTAATTTTTATCATATTTTTATTGTAATATTGTGCATATATTATATCTGTACATCTATAAAGATCACAAGACATATTATAATTATCAAATCGTATTACACTAGCTGATTTTAATTAATATTTAATTGCATTACATATTTATATATTTATATACGTACAAACGTTAATATATTTATTTTAAACTTAGTACTGGCTATTTTAATCTTTATCAGTTTTTGAACTTGTGGTGTACTGGTGTTTTTGGTTTGGTTGTTTAGATTCAATTTGTTTAACAAAATAAATAACTATTGATGAAGTTATTGTTAAACTGGCTACCAAAGAAACTTGATTTTTACTGTTTTAGATCTAATAAAAATAATCAATGCAAAGTACTTATGTACTAAAAATAATGAGTAGTTGTGTTAGTTGGTATTCAATATAGAATGTCGTGTATATATACCTATTATACAGCAGCTGTTCTCAAACTGTGTTAAAGTAAGAACACCCCATACATTTTTCATTAAAACCACCTAAACTTCTGACAAGGTACTTATAGTGGTTTGATTTAAAAAATGTAAAGATGTTTGAATTGGTAAACAAGTTTGCTTTGCATCGGTCGAAGCATAGGTATTTTTAATATTTTAATAATTTTTAATACATAGGTACCTACTTAATATTAAAAATCAGGTAGCAAATTTGTAAAATCCTTTTAAATTAAAATAATATTTGGTTTAATAATAAATTAGGTAATGGTAATAACACTAATACTTTGTTTCATAGTCGAAAACAATGTTAGATGGGAGTTGATTGAATATAATAATATTGCTTTTATCGTTTATGATTATAATATTATTATCCGAGTGACGTCTCAAGTTCTCTCATCATGTGTTTATTTCATTCAGTCATTTGTACATTTGTACCCATATAATATTGCGTGCATATGGTTATTGTAAACCCCATTACAGATATAGTATATTATATTCAAATAAGTACCTACCTTAAATGTTAAAAAAAAATAATTATAATATTATATTATAAAGAAACAAATTAAAAAGCAAATCTTTCATGCATAATTTTTTATGAGTAATTTATAACATTATAACTTAACTTGGATTCTCTTATTAGATGACGTAAGTATATATACTGGTATAGTGAATAGCGATATATGATTTTTTTCTAAACTTGTAAATGGTTTGATATTTTCTCCTGAATGTATAAACATTCATTAATTAATTTTCATACTCCTCAATAGTCAGTCGCGTTATTGTTCTACGTTTGCAGTAACATTCTACTGTACCATACGAAAAATATTTTATTAGAACTGTAAATAATTGTAAAATATTTTAGCCGAAAATAATCCAAAACATTGATTGACTACTTATAACCCGAAATTTTCCACCGTTATTAACTTATTAGTAGGAATCTGTTGTTACTTATGGATTAGTGGTGATTGCAATTCATAAATAATTCGAACGTATCGGATTTGATTTCAAAAATGAGTAATTCTTTCTAAATTATATAATTTATAATTTATTGTACAACTATTACGAAAATATTCTATTCATCTTAATCGCAGGTAATGTATATAAAAAAAATGAAAATCAATTCACCTTGATAGCTATAAGGGATAATATTACAGGTCATGTATTAGAATTTTTCATAGTTCTGAAAAATACATTAATAAATTAAAACTAGATGAATGCTGATTGTTGACGTCTACAAATTATATAATTTAGTTGCTTATAAATCCAAAATATTTTCGTTTGTTTTTAAATCGTGGAAATTGTTTTAATTTTTGTCTTAAAAGTTAAAATACCTATTTCAATTTTTAATATTGTTTATGTACCTACCTATATTGATTCTTATTAGTTTGCTTAAATGAATAGGTATTGACTATTTTAATTTCCTATCCCATTTAAAAATCCTAAAACGGTGTGTGTAATATATTTCTGATATTTAAAAATTACATAATGTAAGAATAGGAATAATTTTAATGATTGCAAAAACGTGGTATGTGATATATTTTTGTAACCTATTACATACAAAACTCAAATCAAAATTTATTATTACTATCATCCTACCTACTCATAGGCGAAAATCCATTGAAATTGCAGGATGGCTAACATTATTAACAACAATTTGAGTGAGAGGCTCAATCCCACATAACCAAAAAAAAAGGAGGGGGCTGGAAGGACTTTTTTTTTGGGGGGGGGGATAATCTCCCCACTGATCTCCGACTTAATTATGTACTTAATATATAAGTACCTATGTATATACTTAATAGGTATCTATTTTAGGTAGTATAAGTTTACTCTGTCATTAAAAATACCTATGTGATTTAAGGTTTTTTATAAATTTATATTCCCAAAGGTTAACCTATTTATTATATTTTGTGGTATTCATTTCCATGATTTTATATCATCATTCTTTGAATAGGTACCTATACTTTTTTTCTTTAAATTGTATATAATTTATGTTGTAAGTTAATTAATGCTAAGGGGAACATCTTTAATCTTCCCAATTGATTAAAATATATTTTACAGTATTGTTACTTGTTAAGAAAGTAACTTTTTAGTGCAGACCAGTGGCGTGACGAAAGACTTTATTTGAGACACGTGCCTCAGCTTAAAGGGTGATAGGTGTCTTGGGACTATGGGCATTTCACATATAGTAAAATAAATTATTAAGTACACACTAAGACTCATAGGCGTGCGCACGGGAGGGGGTGGGCTAGGTTAGAGAGACAATGTGACGTCATACTATTTGTTAACAATAATTAATTTTGTTGATAAAATATAACCAGAAAAATTGAACCATTCAGGTACGCGGCTGCCCATAATAAGTGATAACATACAACAATTGTCGGCCAAAATACGGTCGGCGGTAATATTTATCGGATAAAATACTGTCGGCCAAAATATTTGTCAGCTAAAATACTGTCGGATGGAATACGGTTCGGCCAAAATATTGGTCTGATAAAATACTGTCGGCTAAAATACGGTTGGCGGTAATATTTGTCGGATAAAATACTGTCGGCTAATCAATTATTTGTCGGCCAAAATACGGGTCGGCTGAAATATTTTCGGCTATTTTACGCGCTCCCCAAATGCGGGTGAAACGTCCTCTTAATAGTATTTTTCATAGTTGAGATGTTTAAAACATTTTGTTTTAAACACTTGCTTAAAACATGTTTTAAACATCTAAATTGATCAAACATGGTTTTGTTTAAAACGTTTAAAAAAAATGATTTAAACAACATAAAAAAAACAGTTGTTTAAAACAGAAAATCATCATTTATGTGCATATAACTTATAATTTGTAAGTTCATACTGGCAACTCCTATTTATTATTATTTTTTGTTTCATAAACAAATTTAAAATTTATAAAATGTATAATGATAATTTTACTTTTTCAAATTACTAACACTTCAATGGTTATAAATATATTACGTCTGTAGTTCTGTAGGTAATATATTTATTTATTTATTTGTTTAAATTACATACCAATAAATAACATAACAATTACTAATTAGTTAGTAATAAAATAATTAGTAATAAAATAGTAATAAAATAAAAAAAAATATATATATATATATAAATTAATATCAACTTGATAGGTAACATAATATTTAAACATCACAATTGTCTTAATAGTTAATTGCGTAAACTATATAGAAATTAAAAATAGAATTATTAAAATTACATAGCCATAAATAACATAACAATTGTCAATTAGTGATTAGTTGTACTCCAACATAAATAAAAAAAAAATATATATATAAATGAATATCAACTTGATAGGTAACATAATATTTAAATATCACAATTGTCTTAATAGTTAATTGCATAAACTATATAGAAATTATCATATTATTATTTATTACCTTTATCATATTTTATAATCGGAAATATTGTGGCACAAACCCGCCAAAATTTAAAATAGTAAATACTAATATTATATTATTCAGTCATCAGTATTCTTTATCACGATGTAGATAGCAGATCAGTTCTTTATCAATTATCATCAATCATTATCAAAATATTCAAAAGCGATTTTTAAGTGTAAAACCGACAGCCATGGTTAAATTACACGTCAAGTTATAAAAAAATTATGATAATAAATTATTAAATAAATGATTTTTTTTTTTAATAAATTACATATTTTGTTTTAAACTCGATTAAATCATGTTTAAAACAGCTGAAAAAATCATTTAAAAAAAACACGTTTTAAACAAAAAAACCATGTTTTAAACGATTAAAACAATTTTTTTGATTTTTTTAAAAAAATCATGTTTTTAATCAACTCTGGTATTTTTAATCAAATGATAACGATAATATGAATAAAGCATTTGTAATAGTGAATATTAAGTGAAAAAACAACAATTTTAATACCACACTCGTTATTATATTATGGCTACGGGATACCCATTCATCAGACTATATAGTACGTCTATACCCTAGCTAAACCTATATTACAACGTTAGCACTCAAGAGTTATCAACAATATAAAAATAACGTTACTCAGTTTATGACACAGACACACAACTTTACCACCATCATAAATTTGTCCCATACCTTTTTTGTTTATATAATATAATATATTATACCTTATCACAATATCGCAGTATTTATTCTTTGGCTAGTGTAAAATACTAAAATGTCAAAAGCAATTTTGAAAAGGTAAACAAACTCTGGCTTATACGAGAATTTTACGCGCGCTAGATAAAACCAAAATACTAACTGATTGTCACAAGAATGAAGGATGTTGCACTGCATATTGTATATATACTATGTATTTATATATATATATATATTATATTATATTTATTGCTTATACATTTATTAATATTATACTATCGAACTAAAATTTTTGATCTGAGAACACACAAGGGTTTGAGCTTTTGTTTAATATTATACAATTTAATCATTTTCTCATACAAGTATTATGTACAATAGACATACTTTTTAGGTATCATATCTATTTATCCTACCTCTACGAAGGTATTTATATATTTTTAAGTGTTTTTTTAAGCGGGCCGTTTTTGAGGGGTTGAGTATAGGCAATATCCAATATTTATTCACACCGTATCCGTGATTTTCCCTAACTATATTTTCATTAGCGATATGGACAGCGATGGCCCGGCTAAGATGATTAGCAAAAATATACTTTAGCACTATATCAACATATCATATTATATCGTGCTATTTCTAACACATATTATGCGTCACCTTTTTCCAAGGTTGCTGTATTTTGTTCACTTTGAAAAAAAACATATTTTTGTGGAAAACCGTGGTAATTTGTTTATAGCTAGTATGTATAATGCAAAATAAACTGATTGGATTTATAATATTGTTTGAACAACATTTATTTTAATTTTTGGTTATAAGTATTTCACCATTAGATAAAACTTAGAACAGAATTATATATAGATATTAATTAATCTTATTATTACGACTAAAACTAATAATTAAACGTCTAAACATAAAACTGTCAATATATAAAATATATCGTTAATATTTTTATGTCTTAGAAAATGTATTCCTTAAAATGTTTTACTGTTTTTCATTTTATTGTGTCTTTATACATTTTACTTGTTTTGTTTTACGAATACTGTTGGATAATAAGTACACGTTACGCTAGAGTAAAAACAAATAATAAATAAAATTTAATAAGAAACTTCACTGCATGTTGAAAAACTGAAAATTCGAAAAAGGTGTTCTGGGAAAGTGTTGAGAGTGCACTGTGTTTGCGTGGGAGTTGGTTACTGTAATGGATGTGTATGTGTTCTTTTTGAATTCAAAGATGCATCTTTGATAATACTGCTTATACAAAAATTAGTTCTGAGCGGAGACTAACTTAAAAGTAATCTAAATATTTAAAAAATATAATATTGTGTAAAGAAAATTATAATTTAAGTAATATTGGAATATTTCAATTTTCTACGATTAATATTTTTTTTAATAATAAAAAATAAAAAAAATAGTTTATACCATTTTACTTTTTTAACTAAACAACACACACCACCAATACAATAATCACTCCGCTCAGAATCTAAAATTGTATTTTAATTTAGGTAAACAATACGATAAGATATTATAATAATTATAAGACACGCGAACGGACGGTCGTTAAGTATATATTATTATGTGTAGGTATAAATTTATGTATATATTCTACTTTCCGTGCAAAACAATTTGTCTACATAATTTTGTAATTACACGACAACGAATATATTATTATTATGACACTTGTTAGTTGTTTACACTTGTAAATTACTTTGAAAATTGATTAAAATATAATATTATAATGTTATTTACTATGCTAGTTAAACCCCCTAAAAGATGGATGTGTGTTCTCTTATAGTACAAAATTCAAAACTGTGAAATCTATTTTAGAATAATACATTAATTACATGCTCTATAGCATTTCGTGTTTCTATATGTATACCTATACGTCTTTATAATGTTTAATGTCCGTATGACTTAAATTTGAAACAATAATTACGATACTGACATAGGTACTGTATATTATTTGTTGAGTAAATTGCTGGCAACGATGAATTTAATTGTGGTGGAGATCCTGCAGGAGATTCTGGTCCTGATCGAACGATTCGACCAGTGATCCCTGAAACTTGGATTATTCTCTTTCTGATTATATCAGGTGATCCGATATTATGCTTTTTGATACAGATTTAAGTGCAAATAGTGAAGGTTGATAACGTGTCTTATTATATATCTAAAATCTCAATTATTACATTTTAATATTTTATCAAACTAAAAACCCGTAATTTAGCCAAAGTGTTTATAGGACGGTTTACTGATTCTACGTGTCTGTATGTGTTTGAGTTTCAGCTGTTGAATGAACCAAATTATTATACAGACCTTTGAAAGCTCTGCCCGACCGCAAAAGTTAACGTTTAATATCGCTATACATACCACAATACGCCTATATAAATGCTAAATAAAACACAATGTATTTACTTTTGTTGTCTCTCGAGAACGCTAACAACAACAACAATAATAATAATACTAACCAATTCACCGATATCGATTTTCTTTCACGAACTATATTGTTTTAACAGAAAAATCGTGTCTCGCCGGGGTTGACCTACATGATATAATAATATTATACTGTAAATATATTTTTATTATTATATCCATTTACACGGCTGTAAAACTAGTAGGTACATAGTATAGTAGTACAATACACTGCATGGCATATTATATTACTTTTCATACCTGTATTATTATAATCTAATATATGGGTTTGAGTGATTGCGCATCATAATAATAATATATATAATACAATATATGGTTTACGCATTACGTATGGCTTAGCAAGTATCAACATTATAACAATATAATATCTAGTTAAGAATATTATTATTAAACGAACAGTCTCGTTCGTTGTTTCTATACGCGTCTTGTGTGTATATAAAATACTATATAGTCGGATATAATCTCATATCTAATCGAAAAACGTGGTTTCTCAACGAGAGGCTTCCTCGTCTGAATAATCATAATTCGTGTACGTACTTAATCGAGTTTTCGAAATTACTGGCACTTGAACGATGTGTACAGGCATATGGTAATATACCCGGTATCCGGTATCAAGTAAATTTGTGAATGTAATCCGACAAATTAGAATAGTTCACCGGTAGATTATGAATATTGAATTATGATATTATAATGTATTATACGATGATGCAAATTAACAGGTGGCGTTTTAATTGTATTCAAAATTATGTAGGTACGTTGCTAAAATGTATAAGATAGGGTAAAATTTAAGTGATATTTTGACCTAACACGTTTTAAGATTAAACAAGTTCTGTACAGGTAATGTCTCTAAAACAGTCAAACTTATTTACAGACTACGGTATAAAGTAGGTACTAAAATAGCAAACCAATAGGAAGCCAAAAGTATGTGAAACTTTGATTATTATTTTTTAGGTACGTATTAATTATAATAAATATGTAATAGGCATAAACTTGTGAGAAGCATAGCCACAACAATTAAAAAATTAATCTGGACCTTGTCAGTAAACTGTAAATGCCACCTTAGTAAAGTGTAATTAATTATTATCGATAGTGAATTTTAGATATATATAGGAACTATTATGCAGAACAGTATAATATTAATACAAAAAAATAAATACTTTACCTATAAATTATAAGTATTTATTAACTTCATTTTTGATTTGAGTGGAGCAAAAACCGTACGATTGATTTTATAATCTAGTGTTTTTTTCTCTGTAAGTATCTGGAAACAGTGAAACGCTGATTTTTAATTTTAATAGAAATTTATGACATTTTCAATATTTAATTATTCTATACGTGGTAGAATTTTTAAAATATTTTGAGTCTATTTAAGTTACTTTTCAGATTAAGAGTGGAGCGATGTATTGGTTTTACCAGGGATAGAAAACGTTTTTTAAACAAAAAAACAAAAACAAAAGACAGCTGCAAAACGATAGCAAAAATTCCAAAAACAAAAAAAAATTTAATAACGAAATCAAAAACGAAAACAAATTATAGTATTATACTACCTATTATACTATTATAGTTTATACCAGGAAACATTTTTTAATATTTTTTTATTTGTGTCTGTACACGTTACGTAGTCGAAATACCGCTTCGATTTTCAACTTTAGTATCTTTTTCGATGGGAAAGAGAATCTAGTTGGTGCATTGAGGAGGTCCCATATTCCTTTTAGTGTTCAAAAGCGCCGAGAAAAACAAAATTATGGAAAACCAGGAAATTTTGAGCAAAATCGGTTTTCGTCAAAATCGATTTTGGTTTTTGGTGCAACTCTAAGACAAATGACCGTAGGTATATACGTGACATTTTCACTGGTAGTTTATATTAGCATTTTCTATACATGAATTTATTAATTTTAATACATAAACTTTTCACAAAAATAATCCAGCAAAAAAGGTTGGTTCTGATTGAAAAATTATAGTTTTTATCACTGCAGGTCGCAAGATAGGTACAAAACTCTAATTATTGGAAAATATGGTCTTTATTATATGTAACTAGGTACTTAAAAATTCCAAAATTCATAAAGCATTTGAAAAAATTAGAATAAGCATGTTAGAAACATAAAGTATAGTAATTAGTAGGCAGAATGTTTACACCTTATCTTAGGAGATACCCCTTAAAGTTACGTTATTTTATTTAATATAAACATTTAGCCCAAATGTAAATATTACATTATTTCACAAACTGTACTTTTAATCTGAGATTATACCGTCACGAAATAAAATTTGGTCCCCATTCATATTTCCTATATTACGCCCATCATGGGTATATAATATATTAAATAGGTACCACACAACACACGTATATTATCCAGTGTGATATTTTTTTTGGATTTTATCATTTTTTTTTGTGAAAACCGCATTGAAATCACACCCGACGAGTCGTATTGACTATCTGTTTCAGTTAAGAACACATTTTAAATAATACTTCACCGCATAGTCCTTCTTCATTTAAGTCATATGCCTTGCGTTGCAATTTCCATACATTAATATAATTTATATCATAGTATTTCAATAATAATAATAGGTAGGTACCTACTTTTTGATTAGTTGTTTTTCACTTCCTCGTATTCTAAGAAACGTAGAAATTTGAAATTGTATTCTAGTAATTTGAAAACAATAGGCTCTTTAAATAATTTTACGTATCAATTGTTAATAAGTTTTATCGTCTAGGATAAAAACAATAAAAAAAAGGTGGGTAAGTGCATGTCGCTCTGCTGTACAGTAGATTACAAGTGGGTCACTGTAATGAATGGTGTTAAATTTGAATTCAATGATATAATATCATTGTATAAGAAAAACGATTCTGAGCGAAAACGGTCAGTCAGACTATGATGTTACTAAGTATATTTGATGATTTTATCGTGCATAAAGTAATTTATATATAACCTATTTACGCTTTTGAAAATTACTGGGAATTTTAAATTTTGACCTCCCCAATGCAACAACGATATTCACTTTCCAATCGAAAAAGATACTGAAGTTGAAAATCGAAGCATTATTTCGACTACTTATCGTGTACACAGACACAAAAAAAAATAAAAAAAAAATATAAAAACACACATCATTGTAAAATCAATACATCCATCGTTCCACTCAGAATCTAAAACCAACAGAGCCATATGGCCTATAATACTGTTCAGTGTTCACATTGTATAAACAGTATTACCTGTGCACTCTAGTGGATTGTACATACAAATTCGGACTATCCTTTTTTCGCTTCTACCGGCCGCCTTTGGTGCCCTCGCTCCAGTGCAAATCAATCCAACCTGCGCATAACACTATACATAGAATAATGTAGGCAATACATATTTATAAAATAATATATAACAATATACCTGGTCACAACACTTTGGGACATTGTGTTTTAGCAATTATGCAAATGCACGCACAACGTATAAAATACGCTCAAAATATTTAAATTTAAATATTTAGATTTTATAAATAACCCGAATAATTATCAACATTTTGATATGTCACTGCTGTAGTCAAATAATATAAGTCGTGGCCCGGTGTGGCACTGTGGTTGGCCTCAGTCACTAACGCATCGACTGGTGTCACAATAGCTCTCGGATGGGTGACCACCCGGGTTATTAGTGACAAATCTTCGCCACATATAGGTACACGTTACACGTACCCTCCCTACAGTAATAACCGACTAAAAATAACCTAAGGTTTAATGACCTCAGATGTCAAAACCTTGACTAAACAACAAAACAAATATATATATATATAAGTCGGGGTTAAAATGTCAAATAATACAATTACGTAGATTACACTAATAAAATTAGTAATGGCATTAAACAAAATCGGAATAATATAATGATACTGCCGTCGTTACATTTCTTACAGAGATGTTTTAATTTTAATTTTATTTTATTTTTGAATAACGCGGTGGTCCAATGGTACCTAGTTCACGCTGTGCAATTTTTGTTTCGACTGCTACATTTTTGCCATACAAGTCCAGATGGCTGGATTTTTGTGATTACTGATTAATATAAAACCATATAATATTAAACCAATTTTATTGGTCTTAGTGCATGCATGTGTGTATGTGCGCGTTGATCCGTAAGCTGAGCTTGGTGAACTTTGATATATATGTTTATTTTTATTAGCTTTTGACAAAAAGTTAATACAGCTCAAAAATGTTAATTATATGTATTTATATTATATTATTATTATAGGTTTATTAAGCTATGTTTATGGTTTGTATATTTTTTATTTATTTATATATTTTCATCAAATACAATGATAATTACGCACGCAAAGCAAACAGTAAAGATAAAAGAATATCAGAATACCTATTTTGCATTAACTATGTACAAAACATTCAGTGTTGTAAAAAATACTTTTAAAGAGTATTTATAATAGCAGCCAAAAACTATGAATAGTTATAAATATTATAATATAGTATAAACAATCTTCAAATACAAATATAAAAAAATACAAAATTCTAATTAGTTCTGATATAAATTGTTGTAATCAAAAATTTGTTTATTGCATTTTAAAAACATGATTCGTTCAATAATCAAAATGCTGATCAGTCATGTTAGTTCTTTTTTAGTGATTGTTGAATAGTTGCACCATAACAATGAACTTTTTTCTACAGAGAGTTATATATTAGTTAAAAGATATTTGTATTTGCCATTTGGATATCCCATACCGTCATCGATGGCCGTCAACGATAAACGATAATGATGATATTGATAAGTGATAACCATTTTCTTGGTAAATATAGGTAGTACCTACTAATGATTAGTAATAATATTTTCATATTGTTAAATTATAAAGTATAATAGCTGTTAAGCAAAAGCTGATTGCATTATATATATTGTTATTGACTTAATAATCCAATTCTAGTACCGACGAACCGTTACGATCGTCGACGATAATCTGGTTCCTAGAGAAAAAAAATATTCAATTAAGCTATTGATCGACGAAAACCGATATCGTATTGTCCATAAATGATAAATAATATATAATATAATATTTTTATAACGTTGAAGGATAATCACAACGGCACGCCGCACAGTATTTTTATTTACCCGGATTATAAATAGAAACAAATTAAGAATTAAAAGAATAAAAAAAAATTATTCAATAGTAAAAAGAAGTATTTAAAATACCATTATAATACATCAAAATAAAAAGTATTTGAATACTTTAACTCACTGACAACAGTACAAAACAATGTTGTAATATAATAATTAAATAATTAAATAGTATCAAATAGAATAACAACATATTAAGTAAGTTATAAATATATTATTACATAGGTTAATAAATACTTATATCATAATATTTATCTACCTGTTCACAATGCTTTGAGATATCATATCACGGTTTAAACGATGCAAGTTCGCGCACAACGGGCGTACTGGTACGGCACAATTATTATACGTCAAACGACGCCTGCCCCGGGGAGGATACGTCAATTTGGCGATGGATACACAAAATCCACTGCGCGTCGGCAACAGGATAAGGATAAGTGATAAAAAAGGATAAGTGATACCTGTATAGGCGTACAATTACGGGATAGCGAGGGGTAGCAATTGTTACACCACCAACTAATTAAAAATGTTATTCAAGATACTTGCCACCCAGTGATTTTACTTCAAAATGACGCCCCTGAGTGATATACAGACCACGTAATCACACGTAACCAAAATTAAACGAAAATGGTGCTAACGATAATTTGCGTAGGGGAGAGGTGGTAGAAAAGATCTCTGCCCCATTCGCTCTAATCCGAACTGGTTCATTTGAAAGCACAAATAATAAAAGGTGGCAGTTTGAACACATATCTGCATTCATACCGATAGACCTGTTGCGATGCGGTTATACATTTTAAAACTGATTTAAAATTTGTTTTTATTATGCCTATACTTGATATTGATCAGACCACTTTTTTCAACTACCATCACCCCAACTTCTTTACGGCTGTATACGTTCCTATACGTCTGATTCGAGTATTTAAAATTTATGAAATTTTAAATGTTTATTATTCGGAATTTAAATTAAAAATATTACAATTTAACGGCCTGATCAATTTCAAGTAGACATAACAACGGATTCAAATAGGTTTTCAAAAGTTTTATTAGTTCTATCCGTATATTAGGATTGAAAAAAACGAACATACAATTATATAATATCCATATCCATTCTTTACCGTTAACCCGATTAAGGCTGTTGAAAGCAAACAATTTTTAAGTGGTTTTAATAAGATTTAGACAATATTCTATATCCATCGTGAATGCTGTGTGACTGTGTGTGTAGGTACTGACTTAGATCATTAGTGTGCATGAGTTCCTCGAACACTTTATGTAATTAAAGATAAACTACGGCCAAGATTCTTGGAAATCCGTAGCGTACGTAGATACGCGCAGTCACTGTCACACGTTACTATATATTTTGTGATCAAAAAAGTTTCAACTCCTATTTTTATGAAAGTCCCAAAAAGTGAAAGGAAAATTTACCCAGGACCGAAATGCCGATTTTAATTCTGAAAACATATTAAAATTTCTTATCCTCTTTTCTAGCGTTTTTAGGAAATGGACTTTCAATTTGCTGTTTTAATTAGTATAGTACCAAATTAATTTTCTTTTTCTTGTATTTTTACTGTATTGTTAAATCCTACAAATTAGAAATTACAGACAAGAAGTGAAAAAATCCAGATATTTTTTTTTAAATTAAAATTGGACTCCTGAAAGTATTTTTTTTCTTTCACTATATGCATGAAAAATTACTCACTTTCAAGAGCTTCAGCGTGTACCTAAGCGTCCTAAGCGTGTGCAGAATATTATTAATTATTTTACACACGCTAATGATAATTTGCTACGTAAACATTTACAAGGCTTGCGTGCACGCGTTTAGGAAATTCCCTATATTTAACTCCTTTTAATTAGTCGGTTATCTCGAATCCCTGAATTAAAATTTAAATCTAATCTCAATATGAAAATAAAATTGCCTATATCGAACCCCTTAAAAACGGCTATGTCATAGGAATTATATTATAAAACATCATTTTAATTATTTCAAAACATTTCTCACTATTCCTTAAATTATCATTTTCTACACATAATGTAACTTTCAAAATAGTTACACTTATTTTAAGCAATTTAATTCAAGCTTTTGAAATTTTTTAGTCTTTGAGTTGTTCTCTAAAGATTTTTGTTGATAAAACGCTGACTTCCCTGGCTTTTTTTTGTTTCAACAATTATTTAATATTTTATCAAAATATCCTAGACGATAATATTACAGGTTTTCGCTTGCACACTTCGTAAGTTGCCGGGTAGCAAATATTACAATAATGATGGTTTTATCTTGTCAATTTGTCGGGATAAGTGCATAACTAATTAGTAATTAGTATACATAAGTATATAGTATTCATAATGAATCAATAATGAGCCAAATCCCTATAACATGATTAAGTGGCCAATGAATGGTTCATTAAATTTTACTTTTTAAAGAATTATACATTTTTTATTCAATTTGGTATAAGGTTACTCGGCACAATGCATGTATATACAAATAAAAATTAAATTTCCCATATACCTAATTAAATCTAATAAAACTATACTAAGATAACTTCTCTATACATCGTGATGATAAGAATATAACTAGGTATATAAGATAGGTACATAATACATCTGTTTTCAATAACCGGATAACAGCGTAATATGTTTTTGTTAGGTTATGAGCTTAGGTACTGAGGATGCGGCAATGCGGCCATGCAGAGGGATTAGATATTGCAGATCAGAAACAGAATTTCGACAGCTGAGTGTGTAGAAAATGTGAATGTTATTTTTTTGGTCTTGTCCCGTTTGAAGTTCCAAGGCACATTATACGTCACCGTCCTCTCTATATAATCCAAAAATCCCGTTCGTGAACACGCCCATCGTCCACGTTGCATATTATATAGGTACAACCGCATTATTATGTACATTTGTCGACGCTGCAGAGCTGTCATCGCGGAGTTACACACTGCCTTAATTATATCACAGGAATATTTATTCCATCCTGTCCGTATAATAAGCGGGCAGCGCGTCTGCCGAAAATAGAATTTTCAACCGTACATTAATATATTATTATACTAGCGCGAGCTGTCGGGCGTACCGCGTCCGTCGCCTCAGTGGCGATTATTTTATACTTTGTTTCACCACCGCAAGACGTCGTACATTATCAGTGGCGTACATATGTATAATATGCAAGATTTAATTTTTTCATTGGGGGGAGGAGACCCCAAACTCCCACACCCAATTATACGCCACTTACGACGTTCGCATTCATATACGTGTGAATTAGAAACATTGAATAGAAACTGGCGGTAGATATGAAAAAATTGGAATTAGGTACTTACAGTAGTCCGAGTAACGGACACGTTCATACTTGAAATACTGTTCGCATAATATTGACACAAGTAGGAATAGTGACTATAGCGTCTGAACTTGTACGTGACTAAGTGTATTATTGGCTGCGTCCGCGTGCCAATACTGAAATTCGGGTCAAATCGCGTACGAGTTTTTATTGGGTGCAGGTGTGTATAATGTCTGATTTTACAATATTATAATATACAATAAAATATTGTAAAATATCTTTTCTCACTATTTCAGACTTAGGATTATGTGCAAATAGGGGGGAGGGGGATTAAGGGACTAAGCCCAACCTCAAAAAAGTCAATATTCACCACAAAAATGTCCTAATTTTTTTTAAGCTTATTCAATATTATTATATAGTAGGGCTTTAGCCCCCACCCCCTTCAAATATTTGCGACTCTGGTCGTTGCTAACATAGTTTAACTATACCTATAGATACTGAGGTTTAAAATCGTACACATCATCATAATATACAATTGTTTTTTTTTTAATTTTGGAAACATTTTAGCTACAGATTGATTAAACAAAAATGTAATAATCAATTACCTAGTTTTAACTGCAGTTATAGATAATAGTCAATAGATATTGATTATTAATTGTACAAACATGATTTTAACTTGACGTATTGTTTTTTCAACAAATTATCTTGAAAAAGGTATGTTGTTTCAACATACTATAGATTCTTTAACTGCCTACCTAATTAAGACATAATTAACTTACTAGTTAGGTTAAAAAGTTGAAATACTTATACTTTCTTATTCGTTAATACCCGTCTTTGATGATATCTCAATCGAGTTTAGTATATAGGTAATAGGTATACTACCTATAGGTAACTGACGGTATAAAAAGACTATTAAGTATATACTATTATAAAATTATATCCAAAACTAATTCTACTTTTGCAGTATAGACTATATAAGTATTCAATAAGTATTCAATACTGCGTAAATAGTAAATACATATTCTGATATGCCATACGATGGAAATTGTATTTATACGAGTTGCTTTTTTTGATTACCAGTTTCCTGCGTGGCTATAAATTATAATCGATATATAGCCATATAGGTATGTGTATGACTATAATGTAGGTATATGATATGCCTTGTGACTCGTGTAGAAACTTCTATATACAAGCATATCGTCATGGCTTGTCAGGTCTCAGGGAGGGGTGTTTTGACATTTCACGGTGTATGGTAAACCTATAGTCCTATACCCATGCTACTGCAGTCTACTATTATATAATATAGTATAGTATATATATGTGTGTGTACATAGAAATATTGAATATATATATATATTTTTTCACGACACAAAACCACGCTATAGTGATAGGTACTTCATATAATATACACCAATCGAATTATTAATTAATATAGAAACGTAATTATATTGCTATACCAACCGGTGACCGTGTCTGACCAGTGTAGCCGTGTAGGTATATACATATAGTACGTGTAAATAATATAAGTGAGTGTGTGAGTCGTGAGTGTCACCTTTACAAAATAGGTATACTGAATTACTGGGCGTCCAACACGCGTCAACTTGACACAACTGCTTGAACTAAATGTAATATGTTTAAGTGCATAGGTATTAAAACAATAATAATTATAATAATATAACTACTTGTGAATTATAATTTATAATTCTGTAGTAGGTACATTTACTAATATATTTAACTGATCTTATAATATACAGTTATACTATTATTTATTATATTATATCATCATTTATCATCATCGTTTTCTTATAATATCATTATACTATATAGGCAATTTTTACAATATCAAATACCCTTAAATATTATGACATTTATGTAATTTGAAATATGTCAAATTTTATTTCAAATAGGTAGGTACTTACATTTTTACTAAAACAAATTCCTTTTTATCTTAATTTTTAATGATATTAAGAGGACGACACCCACATGTATTGAATCAGTCTTATACAGAGTTATAAAAGAGTATAAAAGAGAACATTTGTGTTCAGTAAGTAATTCAAATTTCGTATAGTAACCATTGTTGTAAAGTAGGTATTTGAGTAAAAGTATTCAAATACTTTTTATTTTGAAGTGTTTGAATGGTATTTTAAATACTTCTTCTTAGTATTGAATACTTTTTTTTTATTCTTTTAATTCTTAATTTGTTTCTATTTATAATCCGGGTAAATAAAAATACTGTGCGGCGTGCCGTTGTGGTTATCCTTCAACGTTATAAAAATATTATATTATATATTATTTATCATTTATGGACAATACGATATCGGTTTTCGTCGATCAATAGCTTAATTGAATATTTTTTTTCTCTAGGAACCAGATTATCGTCGACGATCGTAACGGTTCGTCGGTACTAGAATTGGATTATTAAGTCAATAACAATATATATAATGCAATAAGCTTTTGCTTAACAGATATTATACTTTATAATTTAACAATATGAAAATATTATTACTAATCATTAGTAGGTACTACCTATATTCACCAAGAAAATGGTTATCACTTATCAATATTATCATTATCGTTTATCGTTGACGGCCATCGATGACGGTATGGGATATCCAAATGGCAAATACAAATAGCTTTTAACTAATAAATAACTCTCTGTAGAGAAAAGTTCATTGTTATGGTGCAACTATTCAACAATCACTAAAAAAGAACTAACATGACTGATCAGCATTTTGATTATTGAACGAATCATGTTTTTAAAATGCAATAAACAAATTTTTGATTACAACAAATTATATCAGAACTAAATAGAATTTTGTATTTTTTTGTATTTGAAGTTATTTCAAATACTTCTAAAAATATTTGAGTACCTAATTACTTGAATACTTTTTAAAATAATGTTTTACAACACTGATAGGTGACTTTTAATAATATAGCGAATTGACTGTATATCATAACTACGCTATCATATCATTCAATGTAAATGTAAAAATTTAAGATAATGGTATAAAACCGAGCACCGGAATTATGTGTTTCCACCTTTTTTGACAAATTATAAAACTTAATTATAAGAACATTATTAATCTTTGGTTTCTCGTGAGTTTTCTACGTTACTTTAATATTTATGACTTATGAGTGTGTAAAATATTACAAATAAAAAATGTTGTCAACTTGGTTGAAAATTATTATAATATCGTAAAAAATCCACGAGAAAACACAGAATTCTAATATTAAACACATTGAAACCGCTGAGGTCAAATTTGGTATGTTTTACGTTTGTAAGACGGATAGGTACAAGTCACACGGATACACGTGCCGGTATTATAGCATCATCTTCAATATATGTAGTGCAATGTACTGACTACCGGCGTTGATAATTACACCGAAAGAACGTTATTTTAATAATTAAGAGGACGCCTCGCCAAAACGAGAGTGTAACCAACGCTATACCATGTAAATTTAAAGAGATAAGTACCTATATTAGCCCATAGGCGATTCTACGGGGATGGCAGGGTGGGCAGCTGCCTACCTATAGGGAAATCCTGCATGGTTGCTCGAAATCATTTAAATGGTTATTCTAACCAAATTCAATGGTAGGTATAGGGACTACCGTTTATCATAGTTCAGAGTACCAAACCCATTTGGTTGGCGTAATTCAGTTGATATGACCAAACAATTAGCGATGAGGATTGTGACATGATGCGGCGTATGTTATATTTTAATAATACTATCGTGGATGGTCATCCCTGAAATGGTCGTAGATTAATAGTTAAGTACTTATCTATGGTAATTTCGTAACTGAGTTTATTATCAAAATACATCAATTATTTATGTTATAATACTTATGTTATGTTAAAACGTGCAAATAAACATAGTACCTAATGAAGTCATGAATGTCACAGTACTATACTGTACTTCGTGTACTTACTACTTCGTACTTAAACATGTGCTAAAAATATAAAAATGTTCTATCCACCTCCCCAGACCTTAGCCATGATGGTTATAGAAGTATCTATGGGTATTACAACTAAGTAAAACTGAAATTAAAATACATATATAGGTAATATATATAAATAAGATTACACTCACGAAAGTAAAAATGTAAAATTATCAGTTACCTTTTTATAAATGCAAAAAATACATAAATAATAATTGATTATCTTTAAATTATAATCAAACACGCTCGAAAATCCAAAAGGGACTTATAAGATAGTTAAAATATAATACCACATCATAGTATGGACAATAATTAAAATGTAAGATATAATTAAATACAATTATTTTTTATCATTATGTTACATTTTTATAAGTAATATAATACAAAATAATAATATGTAAGCGCGTGCACTCTTACATAGTTAGTACCTATATCCTGCATATATTATCATGTGACTAAGTAAGAATGGAATTACTGTAATTTGACTCAAAAACATAATATAATATATTATATTATAGATACAAATACTTGCACTTAATAAATAATAATTAATATTCATTATGACTAAGTAGGGTATTACGTTACATCAAATATATTTTTTCTTCATCTGGTTTAGTCACAGTTTTTATTTATAAGCATTTAAAGTTCAAATCTTGACAAAATACGGAAAAATCACGAAAATTAGCAAATTATTTTGAGTTGAGAATTCATAAAAATCTTTCTTTTTAAATCTAAAATTTGAAAATGTAATTCAAGATTACACACAAGTTTGTCTACCTTTATCAAAAAAAAAATGTCTACAAGCAAATGTAATTAAATTTTTATGAGCGTTTGAAATTCATATTTTTACAACATTTGATATTCACTCGATTTCTCATGTAACGATTTTCTTATTTTATTATAATTAAAAAACGAAAGACTGTAGATACTTGAAAATTTCACTGAATATTTATATTAGCATTTTTTATACACGATAAAATTTTGAAAATAATTTGACTCTTTTTGAGCTGTTTACGGACATTGCCAGTTTTCAGTTTTTTTAGTTTTTTTTTTCTATAAATATCAATAAAATTTTATTTGTTGGGAAATAAAGCGTGAAAATTTAATACAAGGCTCCTGATATATTTTTACAATAGCAGTTGAAAAATATTAAAAATACATAGGCACAATTTTTTTTTATAAGCATTTAAAGTTCAAATTTCGACAAAATTTATAATTTAATAATTATTTTGTAGTTAAAAATGTATAAAATGTTCAACTTTTATAGCTAAGGATTGAAAATTGAAAACAAGGGTCCACGTAAATAGGTTATATTATATAAATTACTTTATGCACAATAAAATCATCAAATATACTTAGTAACATCATAGTCTGACTGACCGTTTTCGCTCAGAATCGTTTTCTTATACAATGATATTATATCATTGAATTCAAATTTAACACCATCCATTACAGTAACCCACTTGTAACCTACTGTACAGCAGAGCGACATACACTTACCCACCTTTTTTAGCTATTATTTGACATTACATATATATAGGCCCCACATAACGTTGGTCATGAAAGTGTCGAGTTAAGCAAATTGAAGGAGATCGCATAAGATCTTAATAATTATTCCCATTTTTCACCTTTAGTTTTGTAACGTATAATTATTATAATTATTGCGATGATCGTATCTTAAGTGCTTTACTGCCTTTCTTATATGGCCTCATCTTTACCTATAGAATTTAATATGATGTTCGGGGTCATTAACGCTACCGCGTTTTATGCGATCATTTTAAATGCACACACTTTACGTACAGTGATATCGTTTGTATATAAGTATATATTTACATAATAAATTACGTTTGTAACTTCGAAAAAATCGTTCATGTGTGTGTCATGTGTGTAATATACTATTAATATACTACTAATATATATGTAGGTACTTCCGCGGAAAAATATGAAAGTAGTTCCCGCGGCGTCGTCGATTCAAAAACGAAAAAAGGTACCCTTACCATGTCGCATAATTACATACATGGCTACATAATATGCGTCATGTGAACATCACGCTAGGTATGTGATAAATTTATATCGGTGCGTTTTTACTTTTAACACTTGACATTATTTTGAAAATAATAATTTCGTAGATATGGGGTCAGTATTGTATATTGTGTGAATGACAGGTGGTGAACTGGGGTATACGACATAGGTACTCACACTACAGTTTTTTTTTTTTATATTCTCACAAAATGTACGTCGAAACGTGATTATATGACGATGGTATTCGGTGGTTTCGGCGAAAGTAAATTATTTGTATACGTATATTTACAAATATAATTTGTTGGTGTATAATGTATATAGTATATAATTTATAACATTTATAGCTTTTATAAATAATTTATATAAAATGTACAAGAAAATAACAATTACCATTTATATTAAAATTCTGTTATATATGCCAAACTTTTTACTTATTTCATATCATAATAATCAAAATTTAAAAATATACTGGTGTATTACAGTATGTAAGTAATTAAATAAACACAAAAAAAACACCATGATCAAATAAAAAAAAAATTAAATATCCATAAAAGTAAAAAGAACTGAAAAATTAAATTAAACTAATATATAAAATGATGATATTAAATATAATTCAGCAAATAATTTGAAAGTTTTAAAATACCTTCATTAAAAAAGCGATAAATGTATAAAGTGTACTGTGTTTGTATAATTCAAAAATATTTTGGTTACTTACAGTATAAAATAAAAAACTTATGAGAAATCTTATTTTAAATTTTCAATCCTTAACTACAAAAATTAAACATTTAACAATTTTTTATGAATTTGAAGTTCATAATTACATCGTAATTTTGATGAATTTTGTTAAAATAGTTACTTTAAATGCTTATAAAAATATTACGACTGTGTATTTTCGATATTTCTTAATTAACAGTTATGAGGAAACATGTATTATATTTTTAAACTTTTTAATCAAACCAATAAAAATATTTGGTAATCGAATTATATAAAAACACAAAAAAAAATCAATAAATAGCTCAAAAATATTCAAATAAGTGCAGAAAGCTGTAATATAAATATTTGGTAAAAATGTCAAGTATCTACTATCTGTTGTATTTTGTTTTTGAGTTACACCAAAAAATTAAATCGATTACATCAAAAACTAGTATCACTTACGTAAAGTCCCGTTTTTTTATTTTGAATTTACAATTTTTATCCTTCAAAAGTATCAACTAGATCCAATTTGCTACCAAAACCGGCAAAACAAAATCCACCCTCGAAATTTCATGTATATACGGTCGTTTGGTTTAGAGTTACACCAAAAACCAAAATCGATTCTGTCGAAAACTGATTTTGCGTAAAAATTCCCGTTTTTTCTTCATTTTTTTTGTTGTTTTTATCGGTGTTTTTGAAATGCTTGCTTTTGAATGAATATGCTCCCCCCCCACTCCAATTACCAACTAGTTTCACATTCCTATCAGAAAAGATGCTGTTGAAGAAAATACAAGCATTTTTTGTCCTAAAAGGTGATAACAGACACAAATATTAATTAAAAATAAAAAAACTCACATCATTGTAAAATCAATTCATTCATCGCTCCGCTCAAAATCTAAAAGAGACATAATTTACAAATCAATATATTCAGAATCTAAAATTGAACATTTACCAACAATAAATAGCTCAAAATTAGTCAAAATAATTTTATTGTTATTTATAAAATTGTTCGAATAACAGTTTTTATAATTTGATTTTAAATATTTAACAATAAAATGATTTTTTTCAACAGTCAGAATGATTCTTTCTGCTTCGACCGACGACGCCAACAAGCGGAATGACGTATTACAGTTTTATAATAGAAACACTTTTTTAATTGTTTTATTTTAAGTAAATACATCATTATTACAGAAATTATATAATATTATTAAATCATATTAAATGATGTCCCTAACTTTGGCTGCCAAAAATTATTTTATTATTTAAAAATAAATATCTGGTAGGTAGGTACCCAGGATGTACTATGCTTCTTCGGTCATTTCCGACTTGAAAATAAACATTAAATACGCATGGAACAATATTTATTGAATGGGTTTCATGTTTTAAAATGTACCTGTAATGTATGCTGTATAAGTATATATTTCAAATATATTTATAGCATTATAATATGATGTCCCATCACCGTACCGTTCTGATATAATTTCAACTTTCCCCTGTACATTTTATCTAGGATAAAATAATTTCGGGATTGATTCATTTGATATCCAATAATTAATTTTGGCTTCGGTCGAATTGTCTCTGTATACTGTGCTCATTATTTGTATATTATTTAATAATATTTATTCAATAATTTCACATAGTTCTAATAGATATAATGTCCTATTATGTGGCTATATATTATATACCTATGGCAGTGTATAAGTATAACGAGTCTTAACGACTGTGCGAATAGTGAATTGTGAATTGTGAATGTGTAGACTGTAGAGTACTATAGAGCAGACTCATATTCGAAATGTACTCCTTCAAAATTTGTAAATACCATTGTCGACAGCTGCTAACCATACGATCGCGTTATCGCCGAAAAGCGATTTAAAATTATCCCTATTGTTATATATATGTTCGTTTCTATATGATATTAGTAGCCAGTAAGTAAATATATAAATTAATCTTTATTTTATCTTTCGCCGAAATGACCATTCGCCAAAATGTCTTTCACTGAAATGGCTTTCGCCGAAGTGCCCTAGAACCGTAGGTATATCTATACTGTTGTATAAGTCTTGTATGGCCGCGCGTGTATGGCGGTTACCCATTTCGTTAGAAATAGTGGTTACCATTTTCCAGTGGCGTAAACAAAATATATTATATTCTATAACAATACTATTTGCAGTTTTCAATTCTCAAATGGTAAGTACTTATGTTAAATCTGAACATCATATTTTGAGAACCAATATGACCAAACCATAACAAAAATATACAATATTTTATGTCTAAATATATTAGGTATTCTAGTTACCTATTTCTAGTAATATAATATTATGTAATAATAATAAACAATAGATGAGTGTGTACATTTTATATTGTTCTTTAACTCTAAACTAACATTTAGAATAATTATCATCTGTAATCAATTATAAGTTAGAACATAAGTACATACACAAATACGTATTATATATTTTACCATGTATTATAAAAAATGTTAAAAAATAAAGATGATGGGAATATTTTTATTAGTAACAGAACAAATTAGAAATATAGGACATTTTCAAATTGGTAAAGATTGTCAGAGCTCAAAGTCAAATATCATTACT
Source organism: Sitobion miscanthi (assembly GCA_008086715.1). NCBI lineage: Eukaryota > Metazoa > Arthropoda > Insecta > Hemiptera > Aphididae > Sitobion > Sitobion miscanthi. The sequence goes on along the minus strand of CM017803.1, from coordinate 12,236,059 downwards.
TTCATTATTACACATTTAAAAATAAATTTAAGAAATAATAAATTAATTAATAAATAATTAATAAATTTAAACTGCATTCTTCGTTGAAGTATGTTGAGTACTCAGTAGTGAGTACTTATTACATATATAGGATGTCAACTAGTTATTTTAGAAGAGCTACTGCTAGAGTACCTTGTTATATTTACTATATTATTATAGATTTAAGATTTATAGATAGCTGATGTAGAACCACTTAAACCATCAATTAATTTTATTATTTTTGTGTAGTATTATATTTTCTAAATACGTTTAAAATAATGATTTTCACACACTTTGTTTCAATACAGATCAAATATTAAAATATTTATAACACATCATGCTATAGTACATTAAAACACATCATGTCATATTATGTAACACTTAAAAAATCTAAAATTACAAATTTCATCGAAATAAATACAATTTATGATGTCGAAAAAATAATAATGATTCATTTTTGCAATAAACATTATTGAATGTTAATAGCATTCAGAAGTTCGAGTTAAGGGGATTTTAAAAGGTTAAATAAATGAATGGTGAAAGTCTGCGTGTCTGCAGCAAATCTTTCAAATGTATAATGACTCGTCGAATAAATCTTAATAACGTATATTATTTTGCCTATAGCGCGTAACGTGAAGACAAATTTATCGTTTTGTACTTGATATAATATACAGATTACAGTCTACAGAGTCATATAGAGTGTAACTAAAAATACCAACGATTGAAAGAATAAATAAACAAAAAATCATGTAAGAGCCACGATGGTGTTAAATTTCAATTTGATGGAGAAGTCATGCTATGAAAACAGTTTTCATGAAAACAAAAATATAGGTACATAATATTATTATTATGATACATATAACTTGAGTAGAACTAGTAAAAGTGCTATGAATGTACTGGTTTTACAATGATGTTTGTTTTTAATTTGTAATTGGTAATTTTTTTAATTTTTTTTATTTAGTGTCTTTCATCACCTTTTAGGACAGTAAAAATGCATGGATTTTTTTCAACAGCAACTTTTCTGATTAGAAAATGAATATAATTGGTACATAAGGTGGGGGGGGGGGGGTCAAAAAAATATTTTCCCAGTAGTATTCAAAATCACCGGGAAAAACAAAAGAAAAAATTAAGGAAAAACGTGAAAAATCGGTTTTTAACAAAAACCATTTTAGATTTTGGTGTAGCTCTAAACTAATAACCGTAGATACATGCAATTTTGACTGAATGTTTATATTACCATTTTCCATACACCTTTTTCAAAATATTTTGATTGGTTTTGAGCTGTTTACGGACATTTTCAGTTTCCAATTTTTTTAGTTTTTTTTTTCTACAAATATAAATAAAATTTTATTTGTTTGGTCAAAAAGCTTGGAAGTTCAATACAAGGCTCCAGATATATTGTTACAATAGTAGTTGAAAAATATTAAAATTACATGTCCAAAATTTTGTTTTGTAAGCATTTAAAGTTCAAATTTTTACAAAATTTATCAAAATCTTGAAAACTAACAAATGTTGTAATTAAAAAATTATAAAATGTTCAATTTTTATAACTAAGAATTACCTAACAATATAAAACGGAGATTCTTATAAATAGCTCATACTGTAAGCAAAAAATCTAAATAGCATATAAACTCAGTTATTTTTACAGACATTTTAAATTCAAATTAATAGTATACAGGGAGTAGTATAAAAAGGAGAGTTCTGATGTCACATTCCCACATTCCCACATCCTACCGCATCTCCATAACCTACCACCGTCCGATCACACACGTACGCGTTGTATATTTACCCCCACCACATCCACCACCGTCCGATCCGCTACCTTACCAACATATTATATTCACTTATATTTTTTATCATTATATTTATTTATCAGATGCGGTAGGATGCGGGGCATGAAGTGGCATCAGAACTCTCCTTTTTATACTATTTATATAGATATATGCAACAGTTATCAGTGATATTTGTTCATATTATAACATGTCATGTATAGAAATTACATTTTATTTAATAAAATAATATGCGAACATTGAATTGTTCGTTTTTGTAATATATGAGTATTAAGTATATTATAAATTATAATATGAAATACTCTTATTGGTAGATCATTTATTATATATTGTACGCCTATCATTATTATTATTAATATTTATATATAGGGGTGGATAGGCCCATAGGAAAAAGGGATTTTCCCTGTGGGCCCCCATCTATGTTTGTGTTGGGGGCCCACTCGGGTCTATACATTGTTTTTTTGCAGAATAAAATATTTACCTAATAGCTAAATTTAAAACTATTCATTTTTTCGTATAAATTATTATTACTTACTGTTATTTTTTACAATATAATAATACCTCGACAAGTCAAGAATTTGCTTACGGATCTTTATCATAGAATTTTACATTTTTATTGTTTATCGAAGACCGAAATATCCTTGTATATTTCCCTAACCCCCCCACCATATTGTGTTTTTGCAATTTTTTTGGCCGATATTTAGTACGGAATTTGTACGACCTTACGTAAAATTTTTCAAAAATCCCTTACAACCGAAAAAAGCATTTTCCTCATATGCCATTTACCCAGCCCCCACCAAACTAAAAATACGTTTTCGCACGAAACATTTTATTTATAAGCAAAGGTGTTAGATTGAATATTATTTAATACGAGCGAAGCGACCAAATTTTTTTTCAGTTTTGGGGGCCCCTTCAAATATTTCTCTGTAACAAAAGTATTACCTATACACCCCTGTTTATATATTTATATATTTATATATTTATTTATTTATTTATTCATTAATACGGACAAAAGACCAATTCACAATATATTTGTATAGATAACAATAATATAATATAATTTATATTAATATGTATTACATAGTATATGCAGTTATTACATCCATTCAAATCATTTTTGAATTTTGATGGGTTAATCGTTATTAAAGCTGTAAGTTGTTACACGTATATTAATTTATCAATGGTTTATTACTCAATTATATTATTAGCAAATGATACACATAGAAAACGAGGTTTTACATTATATAGGTTTTATTATCAAAAGTGATGATGCTATTGACAGCATTCGTAAAGAATTTTATCGGAAAATTAAAAAATATTGATAAAATTAAAATAATAAAGTTAAGTAGGTTTAATATCACAAGTAATGAGTTGGTAAGAGTAATGACTAATGATATTATTTTTTCTGATCATTCAGAAAGTGGTGATAAACATAAAATAAGTATATTGCTACATTAATAACTAATAAGTAATGCGTTATTAGTTATTACTTGTTACTAATAACTAATAACGAACTTAGAACTCACATAGTCACATAGCCACATTAATAAGTAATAACCATAATAATATTATTTTCTATTTTAATCTTAAAAGTTTTTTTCAACACAAACATTATCTGTGACGTCAATGAGTGCCTTCATCAACAGTATAATTTAATGTGATTTATACTAGAAAATATGTCTGTTTAGATCCAGTTTTTCAGTAGGTACTAGGTAGTAGTGTACCTAGTGTTAGTAGTTTAGTACACTAGTAATCCCTGTTTAATCTAAAATCTATAAATAACTATAATATCTACAACAACTTTAGCAACCCCAAATCATATTCTAAAGTGATGATGGTTCCATTTCTTTAAATGTATTATTTCTCTTACTATAAAACTTCGTCAACATCATCACGTTAATATTTTGATATTATAAATATAATAACATATTTTTTTGAATTTTATGATTAATTATTTTATGAAATTTAAAAGTTATTTATTCCAATCCATTAATAAAAAGACCATACTCTGCCACTCTCATACCCAGAAGGTTAATAGCCCAGCCACCCAGGGACCTGCTAAAAGCATAATAATATTAACTTAAACTTGTCAGGAGGCACCGCTGGCCGCTAGGAGCCTTTCTATTCTTATAACCTAAACGCCATTGTCTAATTTATTATCAGAATTACTTACTATACCATTGTACGGATTGTAAATATACTGTTTTATGAAAAAAAAAATATTTATTAAATTAATTATATTAAACCACAGTATGCCTATCTTATAAATTATAATTATATAATTATATATTAGTAAATTTGTAAAATTATTGTAAATTTTGAATATTTCAGATAAAATTCTAACCGATAAAAATAGAAATAAAAAATAATACCAATAAAATATAAATATTATAATAATAACCAAATACCATAAAAATATAATCTATATTAATAATAATTTGAAGAAGCATCCATTTCTAAAGCTCATCTAAAAAAAACTACTTTTAAGAACTTTTGTTCTTCAAACAAAATGTATGACACTCGCATACTATGTTGTTCATCAGTTTTACAAACGTACACATCAACACTTCCATATTATAGCGTCCAAAAAAATTCAATTCGTGTTGTTAGTTCCCGAAATTCGATTGTAATATCGAAAAAATGGTTGAATTTGTAAACTTCTAGACTATGCTCCTTAGGAATCACTTTTTTTTATTTAAAATCAGATGTGCCCAAAATAAATACAAATTTAATGCAATTATTTCATGGGATTTATAAAAAAAATGGTTATTTTAAGGTCATTTTAAACTGAAAATCGAAAATCGACTTCCTAAGAAGCCTAGATATTTTGTCAATGAGTTCATATATGTATAAAAAATTTAAATCGGACATTCCGAAGTATGTGTAATTTACCACCGCTTATTGGTCTAAAACGTATGAAAAATATGTGTCCTGCAATATAATTTATAGTATAACAGTATAAATTGACTTATTTTAAAGTTTGAACTTAAAAATATAATCTGTATTCTCAAGTTAGGTTTTTCAGATTTTAATTTTAAAATGAGTTATAAATTATAAGTATGTATAATATTGAAATAAAATAATTCTAATAATTCGGTTTAAACTTTAAAATTAAAATTAAATAAAAAAAACCTACCAGAGAACACAAATAATATTCTTACCGTTCATTTTATTAATAAGTAAATTTATTGTAATATTAAAACTAACAATATAAAATGTAGGATTCCGTTGAACGCAAATTTGTTATGTTATACGTTTGTAAGACTGAGACAAAAATGTGGGCATTGCGTATTCTTGAGGAGTAGACGCAATCCATGAATTTGTTGTATCGTCTTACACACGTACGACAGAACAAATTTTCATTCACTAGTACAAATAGTAAACTTTTAGGTTTGAAATTGATCTATAATCAAACTTTTAGGTAAAAACATTATTTGTGCTTTTAGCAATTTTTCAATATTTTAATTTTCAAGCAAGATACGGGAGTGTAAATTATTACAAATAAAAAATACCTATCTCGCTTAAAAATTAAAATTATTGAAAAATCACCGACTGACTATAATATTATAATTTCAAAAAAGCCTTTCAAATATTGGTACGTATATTTTTGTATAGTAGTAGCGGAGGTTGTTTTCTCTTATTCCCTCCTGCGTACATAATACGATTATAATAAGTAATAACTGTTACATTGTATAGTATTGTATCTTATGTTATGATTTGAATGCAAATCAAGGGTTCAGGATAGGTAACTATATTATAATGTTTTTTTTTTTCTTAAATTGTCATTATGTATATTATTATACGATCTATTATATTATTTTTGTACTGTATAAGCATTTTTTTGTTAGGGTATATAATGTATAAAATCGTATTCTTATCGTATAATCGCCATATTAGCATTCGTGTACATTCATGAATCATACCGGATCGTCACACAACTATTTTAACCGTATTTATACATTATAATTTATATTTTATAGTTCGTATTATATTATATCGACATTATTTTTTATTTTTTTAGTAACACAGACGCAACTATGCCGTTTTATGTATGTTCCTACCTATTTAAAAAAATAAACATAAAATATACATTTGAGGAATTGATACCGTGATAATGGTGGAGACAGGTGAGTTTACAAACTAGTTTTAACTTTTGGTTGGGAATGCAGCGGCTATTACCTATATGTCTTATACAGTATAGTGGTATACTTAGTGTTGTTACGAATTCTGGGAAAATATGTTAATATTGAGCATCTGCAGGATACGAAAGTCGTTTCACGCCGAAATTGTTTTTATATATAATAATTAGGCATATATTTATGACTAATCAGTATATAAGCAGGATACCTTTATGTATATAATATATTTTAATTTTGGAGAAAAAACTGTATCTTTTGTTTAAAATATAAACTATACAAAGAAAAAATATACAAAATAATGTAGTATCTACTTACTATTTACTAGATACTTACCCATTAAATTGCTGCTGCAGGTACCTATATAATTGTAATTATACAAAGACTTTATCCTCTAAAAACTGCCTAAATATAATAATAAATTAGTTTTTATTTCCTATAAAATTATAAAATATAAATAAATACTATTTAGTACTTTCATACATCACTTCAGAGGAAATCTAATACATTTTATTTATTTTCTTGAAGTCTTGATAATAATGTACCTATTAACTTTATTCATTTCCATAATGGTATGAACATAATATGATACTAAGATGTATAATATAAATAAACTAAAAAGTAATTAGAAAAAGTCTTTTAATATTAACAGATAAAAATAAAAACTTTTCTATTTGTTTTTTTAGATAATTTTATTGTTCACTAAAATATTTTCAGATATTCTACAGACATTTTAAATGTCACATTTTTTCTTTATAATTCTGATATCGTGGTTTCTGCGACGAGTTACATTTGAACAGCAAGTTGTCACACATTACTTCTAGACTAATGAAAGTCGTCTTTTCTGAGGATTATCAAGGTTGCACAGCAGAAACATCTATTATTCACAGGTTCCTAGTGGGAATAATAATTAATATAGGTATTATAGGTGTACATATTGTTTTAAAATAATTTTTTAAATTGTGTCATAAATAGTACCGTCCATATACTCAAATAATATATCTCACATATCTTCAATTTTGACTTATCTTGGTAAAACAATGATAATTCTTTATTTACGGATAAAAAACTCAGTTTTACATAACAATAATATAATAAATAATATATTGGTAAAAGTAGTGAAAGTGGTAAAAGTAGTAAATAGGTAATTACAATATAAGTATTTGGTCTTACAAAATTAATAAATAAATAATTATTACCAAGTAATTATTATTATTATTACCATTATTGTACCAATTATGTATGTATTAGATAGTGGTGTAGTACCTATATAATAATAACAATAATTAATAAATAATACATACGATATATTATAATAATAATAATAATGATATAATCAGAAATATTAGAATTTTATTGATTTTATCTTAATTGAAATTGTACCTACACTTTTTTAAATTATAAATATCAACGTTTAAGTTAGTTTCCATGGTCTTTAACATTTTTGAGGGAGAATGATTAATGAGCATTTTTACTATTTTTTTAAAATAATATTAAAATGTATCTTTCCTTCTAAATAATCGCGTAAAATAGTAAATGTTCAACGGCATTACAGTGTAACTAATCCTATTTTACTAACCGACAACGTTAAAAATTAGGCTGGTTGCGAATTCGGCGGGACGAAAGTCAATGGATGGCGTCGTATTACAGTTGGCGCGAAAAACATACTTACGGCGTTTGATTTCGCACTGGATGCCAATATCTTGTCAAAACGTGGTAGCTATTTAAGTCATAACCGCAGACTCAACGCATTAAGCAAGGTTTTCTTTCACTACACCTGTGGTGTAATGTGTAGGTATACTATACTATTGTACGAGATCATTGGAAAACCCTTAACCTATATGTACAATCAATGGGCGTTTAATAATGCCCTAAAAAGGTCATTATTATAAGTATTGAATTGAAAATTAGAAATTAGAAATAATAATAGAGAGTAAAAAAAAAATTCCCCTAAAAACCTTATGACCGCACAAATGCCATTCAAAAATGACTAAAGATATTTTTATTTTTATTTTAACGTAAATGTAATCAATTAAATACAATATATTTTAATATTTAAGAAAGTTTTATAGCTGCATGGTTAAAAAAATATGACGAGAAAGTGGGAAATGACTCAACAGCGATGGTTATTATCGGTTGAACATCATCATCTTTATTCTTAATTCTAAGCATACAAATTAAAATACAAGACTAAAATTGTGTTAAACTAAATACGCTCAAGTGTTTAACTATAATTTATATCTGTCAAATTATAATGCACATTACATTTAGATTAAACGTAATCAAATTTCTTTAGATTTAGTTTTGAATTAATGTGTTTGGAAGGAATGGGTTCCAAAACGAACGGTTTCCAGGAACGAATTTCTTTATAAAAAAAAGAATTATTTTTTCAAGGAAAAATAACAATATTTTCGTTCCTTTCTAGTTCTAATAATTTAACAGATTTATAAATAATTGAAATTAATATATATATATATTTTAATGTGTATAATGTATATTATTGCCAATTAGTGATCGTTATCGAGTGTAGACTATCGACGTTAATCATTACTCATTAGTCATTAGTCGCTTTATTAATATTTCTTATAGTTATAAGTTGTAATTTATATAATTTATATAGAATTGAGTATCTATATTTAATATAATTATTTATAACATTAAACGATAAGACGGTCGATATACGTCGGCCAACAATTTAATTTTGAAGAAAATCTCAAAATAGAATTATAAAATATATACTTACTTGTAGGTATATATTATAATTAAAAATTAAAGAAGTATGCATATGAAAAAAAATAACATTAATGATTAAATAAGAATTTATATTTTATTTGGAACTAAAAAAAGAACTCGTTCATTTTCAAAAGGAACGAATTCTTTTTTTTCAAGGAACATAAAGAACGGAACGAATTCCGTTTTTATGAGGAACTTGCCAAACACTGAATTATAAAATTTTACATTGAAACTTCTTAAAATGCTTTTTTTAAAGTATTTGTTCAATTTTGTTGTACATGAATGGAACCATGCAGTATTTTGAATGCATTGTTCTAGAGCACATACACCCCACCCCTAAAAAAAAAAAAACCGTGTATGACATAATAGTTTAAGTGAGACTCAACAACTCAAACCACCCAAATTCACTATATTGACTATACAGGTATTAACATATCGCTTTCACGTTTGGTAGTGCGCGATATCAATATAATATTATCATGTTGTGACAGTCGAGTGGCGACAACGGATAGGTATCATAAAGGTATTTTACTCATGGTGACATTATCTCATATATAGTCAAGTATACAATATATATATATAATAAATTACCATGATAATAGTCGTTACGATTTACGATTGGAACTCTCACGTTTTTCCATCAACGTGCAGACCCGGTTTAACGAGTTATATGGTGAGACATTATAATTATATTTATTTTATATACCTTGTGTATATTATTATACTATACTATACCTATGTAGACTTCAGTAGAGTATAGTTGTACTATAGGTATCAAATTCGTATATTTCCACTTTGTATAGGTGTTTATTTTCCATATAATAATATGTGAAATATATGTATTGGATATCTATAATGAATTAACTATATTATACATTTTTTTTATGAATATAAACAATAGTGTAGTTTTAATTTTTACGATTTTTCTAAAAACCCTTATTTCACGTGCCTAAATCAAAAAACGAACTAAAAATTATAATTTATTTATGCCATCTTTGTCCATTGAGAAATTTATTGTTCAAATTTGTTTGACAGTTTTCAGAATATTTTTGTCTTTCATACAGGACTAAAAAAAAAAAAATGTATGGTACTGACCCCCACATCACGGTTTGTTTGCGATCATGGCTCCTACATTATGCACAATATACACTGTGTCGTGTAAAGCTGAATATATTCAACTTATTTTAGGTAAAACGTTTGTTACCTTTGTATACATATTAAAAATACTGAACACTCCGACAGGAAACGGTGTATTGTGAACCCGGCTTTACTTACAAAATCTATACACCGCATTACCACGGACATGCCCAAGTCCTATAGGTATGATTCAACAATTCGTATTTAAATGTACTTTCATGGCGTATGCGGCTTACTGTCTACTATAGTAGAGCTATTATAATGTATACCTAAATAAGGTGTCTATACTTGCAGTGGCGGTGTAACAACTTAATATTTACTACTATTTAATTAATGTAAGCTAAAAGATAGAACGAAAAAATTACAGTCTGCGGACTACGGTATTAAAGCCAATACGGTGTGTAATTCATACAAGAACTCTGATAATGATATATACCTATATTGTATGTGTAAAATACATTCACATATTACACATATTATAAGTATACATTGCACGGTCATTTATAGGTTTTCGACAACATTTATAGCCCCATTAATGTAATATAATATTAACATCAAGCTGGTTGAGCATGTTGTTTTTTTTGCTTCTATTTAATTAAGTTATCAATTGAATGATAAACATTTTTTTTTTTTTCATAGAAAAATAAGGATATTATTGAATTTTATAAACAATAAAACGTTTTTATTTTATCTAAACATACATAGCGGCTAACATAATCTCTGTATTAAGATTTATGGTAAAATTAACTGTTTTGAAATAACTAAATGCATATTAAATAAATTATAATATATAGTATGTATACCGTATAGTGTTTACGTAGTACTATATGATTATATTATATTATACAACGATTTTCATAGGTTTGATTTGAAAATTGTATTGTTTTCGTTCAGCAAATTATAGTTTGAGCGATTATGGTTTTGTTCCAAACACCGTGATTAATAATTATTATTTCATCGCTGCAGACTTTATTTAAAGTCAGATTAAAAAATGTATACATAACATAGGTTAACTGGGCTGTATTTAAAATAATTACAACCATATTTTTACTTAATTATATAGGTACAAGCTGTAGCCGGTAGTCAATACATCTACCGATGAAAATGATGTAAATATGTTGGCTTCCGACTACGAATCCTATTATTGTCTATGGACGACCATCGCCCAAACGACACGAAACATTACGTACTAACCTTTTCCAAAGTAGAAACTAATAATAAGATATTATAACCCAATGTGCCAGTGGGAGTTCACACTCGGTCTCATCTACAAACGTGATGATTAATCATTATAATTTACATTTTACAGCATTAATCATACACCTACAACTGTACCGCATGATTAGAAAAATCGTGTATAAAAAATATCATTAAATTAATCACATTTAATTATTTTAATATTAAGTATAGGCTTTATATAACATACGACATTACTACATTAGCTATTTATACGAGACCATTTTTCATACCTTACCGAAATATATATTTTTTTTAAAACTGTGTACCTACATAATATTTTATACTTCAAACACAACATATTATTTTACTATTTAGATTAAGAACTGGAGAAAATATCCATGTATAATGAATTATAGGTATCGTTTACGTATAGGTATATTCGTATATAATTATTTAATGATGACAATTAGTAGCTATAGAACAAAAAAAAAAAGTTTTAAAATTAATTTTACGAATTTGACTCTCGTGTAAGTGAAAATATAGGTACAAGTTGTATACAACTATGCATCGTAATCTATACACATTACACAAATAACTACTAAACTACCTGTATTTAGCAGATTAACATACAGCCTGATTGTACATGGGTATATAAATTAATAAATAGGACACTTGAAAATGTATTACAATAAAATGTATTATTATAAAAGCCATGATGGCGACACAATGAAACAATAACAATTAATAATCGATTTGTATATTTATCTAACGTGTGCGTAATAATAAAAGAGGAACGATTCTAAAACATAGAATTTACATAATATCGACTACTGACTATTGAGTATACCTATTGAGTATTGACACGGTTAATAATTTAATATTATTGTTTAAAGAAATATATTATATTTACGGCTGTAATAGTGTAATGGTACACTGTACACTGGTACAGTGGTACTAGTGGTAGTGTGGTACACCATACACATCGTAACCGACATAATTTTTTGCTTGGTATACCTATAATATATGAGCATTATGAGAGTTTAAAAGGAAACATTTTTACCCATAGTAATATTTTCCCCGCATTTCGTATATGAACTATTTATACGTTTCCTTGTAACAAAAATATAAGAAACGTAGTGGGTATTTTAATTTGTTTTTATTATTATTACAATTTTCGATTTTACAAGCCCCTTATATGTGGCAAACATACGTGTTTATAATTTATATATTTTCTTAACCGAATAATTTCTTAGTAATCAATATACCTAATATTTTTTTAAAAATACTCTATTTATTATAATTTATAATTATTTTTCAACATCCGTGTTATTAGGAGTTAATGTGCTATGCGTATTTATAAATTTATTAACATATCGTATATTTCATTCGGTATATACATCAATGAAACCTTTTGTGTTTTTACGTCAAACCTCACTAGTGTAGTAGCAGGTAGTAGTTTTTTTTTTATATGGTTCATGCTTCATTGAGTTATGGATGTACATTTTAGATAGGTCTGTCATAGTATCATGGATGTAATCGTTCATAAGGTCCATAATGTATATACTATATTGTATATTGTATTATAATTTATATTGTTTTTTAATTACCTATAAAAGGATTTCAGCGCACCATTTGTTTTCTCTCTCTGACCCACGCGCAACATAACAAATTTTACGTTCACAATAAAGATTGTAAACATAACAATTTCTAAAATTAGAGTGAAATGAGTAATGATACAAAGATAAGGTAAGATACGAAATTTAAAAATAAGATTATTATCTAAGAGCTTTTATATTAATTTTAGACCGCCTATGAGATGCCCTAGCTAGGATAATAATCTTACCTTTAAATTTTATTAAAGGTCATTTCACTCTAATTTTTGAAATTATTATGATTACTTACAATCATTATTGTGAACGTAAAATTTGCCATGTTGCGCTGACATCCTCTTAATGTTATGTTATAGGTAGTGGGTATAGCCGTATCATGCCCGTATAGGTAGGTAACTACTATCATAGTATATTATACAAGAAGCACCATGCACCTATAAAATACATATAGTATTTTACGAATGACGATGCATGAGAATATTTAGAATGTGTTCTGTCAGTCGTCACCCGACAATGTGCCTATGTATAATAAAGTGTAATTTAGCCATATACATAAAGATATAACTATTTTGGTAAAAATGCTTGTAAAATTATTTAACAAAGAATTTAAAAGTGGAATAGAACATACAGCACATAAAATCTAGGTATACAATACCTACCTATGCTTTTTAATTATAGATATAATGATTAATGATACACTGATACAATTACAATGTTAATTACTATACTTAATTATCATTGTACCAAGTATGTGTGTATAGATAGTGATGTAGTAGCTAAGTATACATTTTTAACAAACTATCAAAAATATATGACATTTTTAGAACTTTTTGTTGGTTCATAGATGAAAATTGAAATTGTTCGATACCTGCAACGTGTTACATCCAACATCTGATATTATGTTATTATAGTATTGATTATACTTACGAAAATAATATTTTATAATATACATTTTTAACTATAACTTGGCTCCACAAATTAAACTTAATTGATATTCATAGCACAAAAAAAAAAACAAAATTTTAATTTTATTTGTTCGTAAACAGTTCAAAACAGGTCAAAATATTTTGAAAATTTTATCAAGCATAGAAATTGATAAAATAAACATTTAGTGAAATTTTCATGTATCTACAATTATTCTTCTTTGAATTAAAAAAATATCTTAGATTTAAAAAGACAATTTTTTATGAATTTCTTATTCAAATTAATTTGAATATTTTCGTAATTTTTATATATTTTGTCAATATTTGAACTTCAAATGCTTATAGAAAAAAATTGTGACTATGGATTTTTAATTTTTTTCATATGTCTCTGAAACAATATATTAGGAGCCTTTTATTAAATTTTCAATCTTTTTTAACCAACAAATAAAATTTTATTGATATTTATAGAAAAAAAACTAAAACAAATGGAAACTGAAAATGTCCGTAAACACCTCAGAATAAGTCAAAATATTTGGGAAATCTTATGGTGTATAGAAAATGCTAATATAAATATTCCGTCAAAATTGAATGTACCAACGACATTTGTTTTAGAGTTGCACGATTTTGCGTAAAAATTCTCATTTTTCCTTAATTTTCTTTTGTTTTTCACACCGCTTTTGAAAATTGCTGGGAAATATTTACTTTTGAATCCCCCAAAGTACCAACTAGATTCACTTTCCTATCAGAAAAGATACTGTTGAAGAAAATCTAAGCATACTGTCCTGACAGTGATGACAGACACAAGCAAAAAAAAATAATTTAAAAAAAAACATAAATCATTGTAAAATTAATACATTCATCGCTCCGCTCAGAATCTAATATTAAAATAAGACACATCATTGTCAAATCAATACATTCATCGCTCCACTCAGAATCTAAAATACCAACTGAGATGAAAACATATTTTGTTTACATTTCGATGGAGGCCTGTGCTGCATAAGTTATTTGATCTATTTTTGTCAGTAAAATTAATTCAAATAAAGTGATAAAAATTGTTTTACTTTTTAGAATTGTGCTTGGTATGCACTATGTATAGACATTATTTGGAGAGCCAAAATAAAAATGTTTAGCCTCCTGAGATAGGAGACCATGTGTCTTTATTGTTTTCTGGGTTTTTTATTACCAGGGAGTTGTAAGCCCACCCTTAATTGCGTTTTTGGTGCTATGCAATTTTGTAAAACAAAAGTTTGAAATAGGGGGCTCCAAAATCTGACTCGCACCTGGGCCCTTCTATATCTAGTTGCGGCACTGCGGCTATACCCAATGCGTGCTATAAATCTAATAATTAATAAAGGTGTACGAAATATAACACGAACTACGATTTGCGAATCAAATTCGGGTCTCGCGTGGAGGCATGTTACCGTACATTTCGGGCGGTGTTGAAATTCTAAACCAAACGGCGAAGTCGCGAAATATAGTGCCGACTTGCTGTGTCGTTGCCGGGCTACCGCACACGTTTACCTCCTACCTGTAGGAGTAGCTACAGCTGAATACGAACCAAACGTACCTATGGCCTGACAATAAAGTAGAAAGCGTAAATAACAAACAAATCAATCTATTATATTATTATTGTGTAACACGGAACACAGCAGCATACTCCAGCATTATACCTTTACCTATATATTGGCTATATTGTACGCGAAGCAGGTGATGTCTTCGTATAGTTGTCGTATATGCGTATTTTCACAATACATTATGAATATAAATGTCTGAAATTGGGTAGGTATTACATTGAAAATGTTTTTAACACCATTATACATATTGTTTGTTTTATATTACTGTAATACTTAATAGTATAGTGACGTAGTGTTGAAATGAGATATTGGAGGAAAACAACTGCTGAGATCTACTAGGACTTGTGTGATAATGGACAACCGCGGCCACCGATAATCATATATTATTATTTTGATGACCGGTATATTGGGAATGTTCCAATCGAAAACGATGCGAGCTGCACGATATTATAACTCAATAGGTACTCATAAGTCATAATGTATTATTGGTATTTGGTTATTACTTATTATAACTCACGTACACGTTCCGAACTGGGTCGAAAGTGAAAAAACAAAATTTCGTGTTACCTACCAGTTAATAATTAATATAAAACAGTAAAACACAATAATACGCACTCGATAAAATTGAAAACACAGTACGTACTCCAGGCAATTGAAACGAAATTAACAAATATTTTATAATACTGCAAGTCTGCAACTGACAAGAATTAGAACTATACTAATATATATTCTATATAAATTATAGTGATTATAGAACTATATGCATATTTTCTTTATATTGACTAAAAATAATTCATACGGCCGAACGGATTCAGCCGAAAAAAACCAAACAATTTCGATTTCATTATACGCCGAATAATATTCTGTTAGGATGTAATGTGACCACAAAAAATACAAAAAACAATTACATGGCAATTTATTTTACTGCAGGTATTATTATATTGTTTTCGTCCGAAATCAAATATAAACAATATATAACCTGACCATAACCTTAAGTTATACCCTTATATGGCTCATTTTTCACGCACAATTTGCTTTTGATAAATTATACAAACTTAATCGGGTGAATTGTGTATCCCGGTTGACAATGCCCTTTTTTGTATATAGTCCGAGCAGCATTTGTTTACTATTTTATGTAGCCACGGCCCACGGGTGTCTGAATGTATAATAAATTATAAGTTATATAAACGTATAAATATATCATTATTACGGTACCTAAGCCAGTAACAACTGCGTAGTCCGTATTAAATTACTAACTAAGCGGATCGCATTAGTAAAATCAACGAAGACCGATCAACGACGTTTCTATAATACATCGAACGAACGTTATCTCCAACGTACAAATGTACAATATATTACGATTCAACGCATTATTATTTCATTAAATTAAATGTATTTCGGCATTTGGTTTTGCACACTGGGTTAAGAGGATGCCACACCCAAAATCCACATGTACTTATAACATGGCAAATTTTCGTTGATTATACCTACCTAAAACCAATTTTGCGGTGTCAACTTAATAGAATGAATTTACCTATAATCAAATTTAAAGGTACGATTATTACATAGGAAAACTTGTATGTTTTTAGTTTATAATACTTTATATTGGTATTTAATTTTTGGAGTGGTAATGAGCATTTTAAAATTGTAATATTTTACATAACTCACTTTTAAATTAAAATATCAATAAAAGCCTACCTAGTACCTACTAGATATCAATTTTACCTTTAAGTTTGATAATAGGTCAATCCAATCTAGTATAAAAATTTAAAGTTAACACAAATTGGTTCTACTGAACGTAATATGCTGTTGAGACAAGTAAACAAGTAACAACACATGGCGTCCTCTTAAAATATACTTCACGTTCACGACTTCATAAGGTCCTTGATAACCGGCGGTGTACCTTTACGTTCAAGTGACCATACAGTGTATTCTATACTACCTACTATTGTACGTCGACAATGTACGATCGTGAAAGGTAATCAACACGACAATACATTAAACGGCCATAATGCCATATATAATAATATTATATAGTGCATTATATAATATAATATATTCTCTATACATAATAAAATATAGGTGCCAGGTGGTACCGCTATAATACACAATATTATACATATATTAATATAATATTGTGATAAGATGTACGCACGTCGTTGCAGGTTTGTTGTATAACAGTATTATTATAATTTATAATACGGACGGCGGATGTCGACGGTCGTCTGCAGCTGCGGTAAGTTAATTGCTATTTGCTACACAATATTATACCCATAATTGACACCCGACTGGCCGATCTTCGCGTCAGTGGTTAAACATTGTTGTTGACTTGTAGATACAGGTAATAATGTAGTAAATCGTAAACAATAATAATAATAATAATATACTTAATACTTATACCAATAACTTGAATAACTCATAAGTATAAAGTAATAATTAATATCATTGTTTGTGAATACCATTAGTATTCATAATCAATGTTAAAATATGTTTACAACCTATGCCGCTATGCAGTGTACTTTCCTAGTTGCCTATGCTTGGACACCAGGTATAGTTGCATTTGCATTGATTTTGATTGTAGAATATATAAATATATGATAGAATAATTATTCCATTCTATACCCAACGGTCTCGATAGTAATCACGGTTATCTACATGTGTAGATGTGGTAGTAATATTGCTTATCAGTATTTACTTATTTTATCTATATGAATTTCATGTACATTGTAGATCATATAATACTAAAATGTAAATTGTACATTCAATTTATAAATTATATACCATGTCATATTGTCATCATGTAAATATGACTAGAGTTCCAGTCTTATAGTAAGACTTTTTGATTTTTATTGTTTCGCCGAAATCGGAAATATTTAAAAATATCATAATTAACTGATTTTTTAGAGCATTGGTAGAGCAATACATCACGTATATATATGCAAAAAAAAAGTTTTGTTCAGCAACTAGCAAATATTCGGTTTTCCGTGTACGCTAATACAAGCTAACTGCATTAGCTTTGACCGTAAACACATGAAAGCGTATTGAAGAAACATAATATAATATAGGTGCGTCGTGCGCACTTTGGGTCAATCCCGGACAAGGAGATATTTAGAAGTTGTAAATTTTCTGTTCTAGAATTTTACACGACTCGAAAGGGTGGGAAATGTTATATGATATGGAATAACCACTCACAACCGTGCACTATTCATAGTAGTCCCCTCGAATTTTTACCAAGTCCTCATCAAATCATCCTACTATTCAGACCCGTGTCAAGGGGGTGGCAAATGGGGCAAGTGACAAGTGCCCTAAGGTAGCAAAAGTTAGTAACATTTTAAAGGGCAGGAAATGTTTAAGTATATATGTTTGAAGGGATGCCAATGAAAGTTAGCACAGCACTGCTACTACTGTACAAACTATTCAACTATATTTATCTATTTTATCATTGTTGTCTGTAATTTAGAAAAAAAGGCAATAATAATAATTTATTTACTGAAAAATTCAGTCTACTATACCTACTTAAGTAAATTAAATAAGTATAAACTAAGCACTTTTGGGCAATATTATGAGAGGGAACTTCTTAAAGGAGGATAACTCCCAAAAAGTCATATTTGATATTAGAATAAATAATATTGTAACATAAAATATCAATCCTAAAAAAAATGTAATTTTACTATAGAAATATGGATATAATTCAAAAATATGGATATTATAATATTATAATAACAGTTATCAAGTTTTATTTTTGTTATTTTTTTTTATAAAAATTAATATTTTGGTCCTAGAACAAGCAAGACATGTGTGACGAGCATGTGCTGCAGTTGCAGTATGCAGTTGTAGGCTTGTAGCGTAGTAGTAGTACGTATTTCAGTGCTCAGTGGTGTGCTGAACAATATTATCTATTTTTTGTATTTTCAATATTTATCACACACCCACGGATTTTAGACTTTAGACAGTTGCCTAAGAAAAAAAACATTCTTCGGCATGCAGTGGCACTATAATATTGTATTCGTAGGCTCTACTGGCTCTAACACACATCGCATTACCGTCGAATATAAGACAACTGAACAACAGTGACGGTAACAACAAAGTAGACAATGTAAATAATAACAACGAGTCGTGACATGCAATAATAACAATAACAATATTACCTAACAATAATATTAATAAATACCTTCCCCGCGTTGCTCACCGCACGCTAACACCAGAGAGCGCCGCTCTACCGTCGCGCACGTCGTGTCCGCAGACTACGGAATAATAATAATAATAATAATAATAAAAAAATAATAACGAAAAAACTCTCACACACGGTACGGTAAAGTTTTGGCATCGCGCGCCGCCCGTCATTCGCCCCCGGGCCCGCCGCGCACGCGCCCGCACGCACACTCACGTAGTCACGTACACACACGCACGGACGCGCACACGCACGACACAACACTCACAAACTCGATCGTAGGCCGGCAGAGTCGCGAGCGACTCCGCTGGGCGTGTTTTGATCGCCGCCGCCGACATACACACGCACGCAATCACTCGTATACCCCGTGCGACGGACGTGTTTGTGTGTGTGTCTGTGTGTGATTGCTCGCCCGTCGACGACGACTCGCGACGCGACGTACGGACGACCCGAGACCACACTCGACGACGCCGCCGCCGCACGCACACGACACCCGCCGCCGCCGCCGACATTGATTTGAGCATTGAGCATCGGCCGCGCTCATAGTAGCTCTCCGTCTCCTCGCTGTCCCGTTGGTGTTCCGGCGTCGTCGTCCCGGCCGCTGATCTTCGTCTGGACGCCACGGCGGTTAGCTGCCCCACAAGCGACGCCACCGCCGCCTCCTCGTTGTCCGCTCGTCACACGCCGAACACAAAGGTGAGTGAGTCACACGAAATATCCGATCGACGACTTCGGTCGAGTCCACCCCACCACCCGCCCGTGGGTCGTTGTCCGAGAAGGGTCTCTGTCCCCTTCGACCAATCTGTGTCTGGTGTACCTTATGGACCGAAAGTTATCGCGGTCGTGGAGGGGGAAGTAGAGGTGATTTTGTTTCCATCAACGGATATCATGATTGAATTCGTGTAGGTAGGTAGGTACTTGCCTAGCCTTTGTTTTATGACGACCATAACGTCCGACTGAATTATGAGAAAGTGTGGATTGAAAACATTGTCTACCTAGGTACGTGTATCATGATCATTATATTTTGACATCCTGCATTTCTGGTATTTCCTACGGTCCGATTTGGATCTCCTTAGAGTAAGGTCTGAGCAACTTCAGACATGAATTCTTGCTCAAACATGTACCTAAATATCATCAAATATCATGGTCCTGTATTGTCCAATTCAATGTTTCTGTTCACCTTTCGAATGGTCGAGTACTCGTGTAGTTGGGTGTATTACAAATTATCACATTACATGTGTGCTTTGAAACGACTGGTTGATGAGCTACTTTTTCAAACATTAACCGTCATTGGTGCTTAAGCGACTCTTATTTTTGTTGTTCTGTGGTTTATTATTTTTTGTTATAATATGATGTGTTAAGTCAATAAATTCTTAAACACTATTCATACCACTTTTACCCCGACTTTTACACTAAGTGTTTTGACCTTAAAAATCATACTTGAGGAGAATAATTTCAACATGACTAATGTAAACAAATATATACGTACATCATAAATGTTGTAAAGATAACACAAATTAGCATTGCAAATTATGGTTATTAACTTGATATCAATTGGTGGGTGTTATTAATCCAAAATTTGACATTTACTATTATTCATATCTACATCATACTTTCTACTTACTGTCTTTAGCGGCATTTAGACATTTAATTATTAGAAGTTGTAACAACTTGAGATAATAATTGTAAACTGCTGCCTATGTATAAAAAATTAAAATAGGTAACTACTACACATGATAATATTTAAATAAAATGGGGAAGGTAGGTACATTAAATAGTGTTTATACTTAATAATACATAGGTATTAAGTTTAGTGATATCGTATGCGATCTATTAGAAATCCCAAAATTGAAAATAACCTTTATGTAATCATACTAGGTTATATATTATAATATACTTTTACCCGAAGGATAAACATGTAGGATACATTTAAGACTCCTATATACACTTTTATAGCCCAATTCATACGACAAAATAAAATGATTATCTATATAGAGAACTGGGAGTACACAGATCATTTTATTTAGTTACCATTTTGACATACCACCGTACTGTAGGTACTACGTATTTTAATGATTTACTAGTTACTTATGTACATGGTTTTATTTATTAATATTTAATAATAAACTCAAACTTCGTCCGTTTTTATCGAAATATAAGATCAGACTGGCTCTAAAAGACCTACTATACATTATAGTTTAAAAGGCTCTCAAAATATATGTAGGTATATGTATTTCATCAGTAAAATTATTCAATGTTACAAATGTACAAAACATATTAGGTATATATTGATGTTTAATATTTAAGATACAGTTTTTTACTTAACCGAACTTTGATTTTCAATAACCACTCATAATGGTTATAAACATTAAAAAAGTCTATGATTTTCTAAACAACATGAATACAACATTTTTAGTTTAAAAAAAATTATTAAATAGTAGGTGAATTACACCTACATTATAGACTACATAGTTCGCTACATAGTGTTATATATTATTATTATTAAAGTGTTGTATAAATTATACTAGTGATTATAAAAATAAAAGAAACAATATATCAATAAATATGTGAACACATTTGTGTAATTGATTTATGATAAATAATACCCTAATTCAATATTATTTTTGGGCAGATCGAGTAGTGCTACAAATCTAATTTGGTAGATCGCGTATGAATCACTACCCATATTAAGTATAACAATATTTTATAGTCCTATACATTTAGAAAATATAAATTATCTGCAATCAAGGCTATTAGTGTAGGTTTAAACGTTTTTTAAGATATTAATTGATATTATTTATCATTGTTTATTCCTATTTTTGATGAATAATGTTAAAAATTAAATTATATTTATAATTCTTAATAATATAACGAACTAATGTTAATAATGTTGGTACAAAATAAAACAGTATTTAGTTTCTTTTATGAATAATAAATACTAAACAAATGTATAAAATTACAGATGAATTAGTTTTAGTTAAATCCAATCCTTTTATTGGTAATGTGTTTTATTATTGAGCAATTACCTATATACTATAAATTATAATACAATTTCTATTATCTTTTTATACTTGAAAACTTTTATTCATTATACATTTAAAAACTAATTATTTATTATAAATTCCAATTTAAATATGTACAAAGTTAACCAATACCCTAATGGATTTTAAAAATATTCTTTCCAATTATATTCTTGGATTCCTTAATAATTTTAAAGATTTTTGTATATTACCTATTAATTTAATTCTGAGTTATAAAAGTAAATTTATTGTTGGAAAAGTAAAAATAATATTTGTGTGGGTTACAATCATCAGTCATCGTAAACATAGTTCAATTTTATGTTTTATTATTTTGTGGTTTTCAAAATTCCTATTACTTAAATATTGTTGAGGTCATGTTATACATTCTTAATTTTAATCTTGTTATGTTATGTAGTAGCTACTGTTTGATTTATTGTCCAAGGCTGCAGTAGATTAGTCTACTTAAAAGATACTAGGAAAATCACATTTGAACATTATTTTGTTTATAATTTGTATTTTTTTTATCATCAAAACCCTCAAATTAGGAATGTA
This sequence comes from Sitobion miscanthi, assembly GCA_008086715.1. Lineage (NCBI taxonomy): Eukaryota > Metazoa > Arthropoda > Insecta > Hemiptera > Aphididae > Sitobion > Sitobion miscanthi. The sequence continues at coordinate 12,213,216 of CM017803.1, read as the reverse complement.
ATGATCAAGATATATGTTAAGTTAGACTCCATAGAAGTTTAAATAATGTCTTCTCTAAAGCTAATACATTTTGTATTGAGACTTTTCAATTAATTGAAACTGCTGCATGTAGGCTTTGAGGTTTAAATTGCAATTTTTAATTAGCAATTAATGATACAACTATAGTTTTAACAATTTAATCATGCAATAATTATGTTTTATTATGCAATTATAATTATATTAATGAATAAAATTTTGGAGGTATCCAGTTTGAGCTATTTTTAAAAAAAGAGGTAGATATTATACATGTACACTAAGTGTTTTTTATTTTTCTGCAGCAAGTATCTGATTCAATATTTCAATGTGAAATCTATTTATCCAGACAGTGTAAAATTCATAGTTATTAAACAATATAACTAAATATAATCTCATGCTTGATTACACTGCATTCATTATTTTTTTTTCTGTCTACTCATTATGTCGTTATCTTGATGTTATTATATAAACTATTTCCAACGAAAAGTAGTATTTTAGCTACATTTTAACTGTTAGCAGTTAAATAGTTTATACTATAGAATATATATAGTATATTAATTATTATTGAAGTATAATAAACCAGTTAGAATACTTGAATTTCTAGATAAATGTATGATATAAAAATAATTTTTTTGAAAATGTGTATAATATAATAGTCTGGGTCACTAAATACAATAAAATTCTGACTCAATGTAAATAATCAAGCTTGGGTAATAATAATAATAATAACGATTTTCATAACTCTAAAATTTCAATGAATTAATGAAATGGTCATAATAGCTGATAAAATTGTATAGGACTAAGCTACATTTTCTTGGAAAATAGTTAGTATTTATTATTTTAAATTATAATTAATGTTGATAAATATTTGATATAAATAAATAAAATGTATAATATTGCATTAGTATGTTTAATGTAATGAAGAGTAATTACTGATTTTTATTTTTATATTTTCAGAACATGTCTTGTCAATTTCAATGCATTTAAATTTTCACTGGACTATTAAAATATTGTTATAGTAATACTAAGTCCACACAGTTATGTTGGAAGCTAGATTGTTAGCTGCCGATCGGGAATCAGCTACTTGGCAAGGCAAGTCAGCAGCAAATAATATACGCCCACCGCCACATACACCACATCATCATCACATGTCCGCCATGAGACCAGGTAAAAATTCATTATTGTGGTGTATAATTTTTTTGTTTGACTTAAATACATCGTTTTTTTAGTAAATAAATCCAACCAAGAAGATAACTGTTATGTTGTGGCTAAATACGACTATGTAGCACAAAGTGCCCAAGAATTAGATTTACGAAAAAATGATCGCTATTTATTATTGGATGATTCAAAACATTGGTGGAGAGTTCAAAATGCTCGTGGATTTTCAGGTTATGTGCCAAGCAACTATGTGAAGAAAGAAAAACCTTCTCTCTTTGATAGGTTAAAACAATATTTACTTGAAATTTTATTAAATTACTGCCTAAATTGAAAATAATTTTTACTAATTTGTTTGTGTTGTACTGTAGCATAAAGAAAAAAGTGAAAAAAAGTGGGAGTAACTCAAGCACTGGTAGCAAAACATTACCATGCAGTAGTCATGGCAATGGTCGTACTGTGAGTGAATCTCCTACAATGGCCAGACGTTTACCAGCTGATCCGTCTGAAGCTATAGGTACAGCTTTAGTGAAGTACAACTACCAAGCTCAACAACCTGACGAATTATCTCTAATTAAAGGAACAAGAATACTGATTCTTGAAAAGAGCAATGATGGGTATATAGCTTATACAAATGACGACCATATTTGTTTATAATGAATTATATGTAGTTAAAATTGGAAACTTGTTTACAGTTGGTGGAGAGGTCAAAGTGGTTGTATGGCCGGTTGGTTTCCGAGTAATTATACCACTCAAGAAGACGACAATAATGGAGATGACATGGGCCTCCACACATATGCAATGGCCGAGAATGTGTTGGACATTGTCGTTGCCTTATATCCATTCACAGGTACATCTGATCAGGAATTAAGTTTTGAGAAGGGTGACCGCCTGGAAATTTTGGAAAGACCTGCTGCTGATCCAGAATGGTATAGAGCTAGGAATGGCCAAGGCCAAATTGGCTTAGTTCCAAAGAATTACTTACAGGTAAATTGTTTTCCGACATTTTGTACACTAAAATAAAATATTGTATCATGGATCTTGAAAGAAATAATTATTACGTATGTGTATGTATTTGAAGGAACTCAGCGAATATTTAGCTCAACCATTAATTCAAGCAGCCAGTAGTGTACAAGTTATTGATAAACCACATTTGGTTGGAAAACCATGGTATTATGGAACAATAACTCGAGCTCAATGTGATACAGTATTGAACAATAATGGGCAAGATGGCGATTTCTTAGTCAGAGACAGCGAGACTAATGTATATATATTTACAATTACTAATAAGTACTTAACAAAAACTTACAGTGTTGTTAATTATATACAGGTAGGAGATTATTCAGTGTCTTTAAAAGCGCCTGGACGTAATAAACATTTCCGAGTGCATGTTGAAGGAGCATTATATTGTATTGGTCAACGCAAGTTTCACACACTTGATCAACTTGTTGATCATTATCAAAGAGCTCCAATATATACCAATAAGCAAGGAGAAAAATTGTTTTTGGTCAGAGCATTGCCTCGAGCAAATGCATAATGATTAAAACATTGGTGAGTGTTGTTATTATGGTAACTATAATTCTATATTCTATGTATTATACACAATTGTATTTGTATTTTAACTATATCTGAATTTATTTAATTTTAAGTATCAAAAAAAAAAAAAACCAAAATGTTAGTCTAATTATTATTGGTGATATTATTGTTTTGAAAAAGTTATTATATTATACTGATATAAGAAGACGCTACCCATGCATTCATTACATACATAAGACGTAGCAAATTTGCGTTAACTAGTTTCAATAGTGTGCTGTTAGTTTTGACATTAAAATGAATTGAGCTATTATCAAACTTTAGGTAAAAACGTTATCTGTGCCTAAGCGTCGGCGATTTTTCAATATTTTAATTTTCAAGCTAGATATGAGAATTTTTTATTTATATTTCACATACCCATATCTTGCTTGAAAATTAAAATATTGAAAAATAGCTGAAACTTAAGCTCAGATTATGTTCTTACCTAAAAGTATGATAATAGGTAAAAAATAATAGGTAAATTCACTCTAATAACAAAATAATAGCCCACTGTTGAAACGAGTGAATGAAAAGTTGCTATGTAGTTTGTGTGTAAGACGGAAACAACAAATGCATGGGTAGCGTGAAATCATTTATCCTCTATTATTTATAATTATCAATAATCGATGAATTATAATAATTTGATGTGTATTTTATTAACAACTCATCCTATAATATGAAAGTATTAATTGTTTTTTTTTTTGCGCAAATGTATTATAATATAATATTTTCATTGATATAAATATGATATGACTATTATTTGTAAGATAAGTTATAATTGAAGTCTGGATTTGTATACTTTTACATATTTATAATGAGTGTATGCAATTTAATGGGAGTAAGAAATGTGGACAATTTGTGTAGCAGATGCATGGAAAAAAGTTTATTATGCATATTCAAGCATATTTTGTATACTAATTTGTTTAGTTATTTCATATTTCATTTGTTCTATACATTTATAAAAATAAAATCTTAAAAAGTCATTACAGTGTCCACCTTTTTAAAACAATGGAACACATTATATAATACAACAGACCACACCATTTTTACCACAAACCGCTCTGTAGTATTCTGCCAATTGTGTGACAAAAAATGTTAAGCACCAAAATATTTCTATTACAACAATAAATATATTTTTAAATATTTACTGTTCTTTAATAAATATTTTAAGTTGATATCGGCAACCGACAAATTAAGTTTATCAAATTGAGTTGCATTATTATTTATGTAAGAAATTAAAAAAATATTTAAATACATACATTTTGGATATGAAAATATTTTTTGATATTATTAAAAAAAAAATGAACATTAAATACATATTTAAAAGTTTTTTGATACATAAATGCATACAATTTTAAGTTTTTTGAGTACATACAAATTTGGACTAGGTTATAATATTGTATTTATTTTATAACTCTTTTTCATGATAGAAAGGTACCGGTCGTTGGCTGTGCATGACTCCCTACATTTTGTTCATGCTATATGCATCGAGCCGCCGACAGTAACTGTTGCAATGTATCAGTTATTTATTTACACATGGCAGAGGTTATGTGGAGGGGATTTTACAGTCACATGAGTTCACAGTATTTAATATCTGTTAAACGGTACCTTTCTTTCGTTGAAAAGAGCATAATATTATTATTTATTTTTTATATTAGTCAATACTAAAAATAAGTTTGTGGAATTACATAATTATTTTTAAATTTTAGCTATTGTATGCATACACTTTTCTTGTCAATATATTTTACATATTTATAATATATTTATATTTAATAATAATAATAATAATAATAATAATTTATACATTTATATTTACATACTAAGTTTCTATTGTACAAGATAATTTTTAGATTATTAGGTACTAATAATCATTAAGTTAATACCAATTAATTGAGTAATATAAATCTAAAGATTCCATAGTTTAATTAGTGATGACATTGTACTTATACAATCATAACATCTACTTTTAGAAAACTAATTTTCTGAAGTTAAGACTTCTATTAAATTAATTTTGCTCAATTATTATTTTAAATATTAATCGTCCCCTAGAGTTAATACTAATCATATTAATTCAATGTGTGGGCAAATAGGTTGATAATGTGAATCATATTTCAATGATACTCGATACTCTAATATTATAACAACATTTTCAGCAAAACAATGAACAGATATAAAAATAAATGTCCAATAAAACTGATATAAAATATTATTATATTAGTATTGATTATTATTTACTAGCTGCCCCGCCCGACATTGTCCAGGCCAGAAATTTTGTATTTTTAATACATATATTTGTACAAAATGTATATACCATATTTCTTCTAATTATAATATGTAACAAATTGCAACCATTTAGACTGACGAAAAAAATTTATTTTTTCATATGCTAAAAAAATTACGTGTGAGCTACCCTTTACCTATCTACAGCCTATATGAGTTGATAAATCAAGCTGTATACACCCTTAAATTTTCAAGAAGTTCTTTAAGAGAAATGCTCGTACATATTGAAATGAGGCAGTGTTTCTTTACTATATTTTGCATGTTATATACATATAAACCTTCCTCTTGAATCACTATCAATTAAAATATCGCATCAAAATCAGTTGTGTAGTTTTAAAGATCTAAGCATAAAGGCATAAAAAGGGACTTTGTTTTACAATATGTTATGATTTCTAACAAATATTCAAATTAATAATTACTTATTATATATTATTTTCATTTCAGTCATTTATAGTTCTTTTTTATGTCTTAACAAACTGAATTCATTAAAAAAATAAAATAATTAAAAATAAAATTAACCATGTTCTTTTTAAACAAATTATTAATTTAATAATAAACATGTAGGACCTTTAAATTGAAATCTTTTTGAGGTTAGGATGCAATTTTAATCATAAATAATAACCATAGGTAAATTTAAAAAAGGAAATACCTATTAATATAAATGCAAATTAAAAAAAAAATCTGCATCTTTGTCTGAACATTTAGAGAAGAAATTTTGATTAAGTTATAATATAAGTTATAACTGTAGTATACATATCTATTTTATCTATTAATATACAATATATAATATAATATACATTATAATATATAATATTAATATATATTAATGTTACCGTTAAAAGAAATTTTATTACAATGACTATCAATTACATTGCAAATTACAATCATAGTTGAAATAGTGTGATTACTAACCTAACTATATGGTTCACAGCCTGTCCCTAACTGTATTTGATTAATTCCTACTAGTGTTATTATAGTATTTTACACATTTAAAATTTGCTTTGTTATTGGTCTTTTATTACCTTAGCGTGCAGAGTAGTTTTCCATTTGAATCTTGTTAATCTAAATAATATATTCTTACATACTTGCACCTGACAACCACAAAATGTAATGAGCTGTGACTGGGTTCCTTGAAATTGTTGCTTATCACATAATTTATTACTCACTTATTCTGTATTCACCAACTATTGTGTCTTAATCTACTTCCCTAGTCTGTGTGCAATACTATACTTGTGTATCTGAAGTTAACTTATTATTACTTGGTCAGTTATTTCTAATCTATGCACAATTTTGTATTCTTTAAATATTTTTAAATAATTATTTTGATTGATTGAATTCAAAAATCCATTAATATATATATATTTTATATTTTCAGAACAATGAAAACCGTAAAACAAATTGGTGTGAATTTATTTCAAGAAAAGTTATGATTTAATGGTATCACATAGAAGTGAACTCCCCATAAAATAATAAGAAATCAAGATATCCCAAATGTGTTAAATAACAATTATTAAAATCATTCAATAGACTAGTCATTTAATAAGTTCTCCCAAATTATTTTATAAATTTGTTATCTTTTTCTTTTTTCTTGAACATTTGTTTCTTTGGAAACATTTGAACCTTACTTTTTATACCTTTTTTATGTTATGCTGTAATTATTATTTCTTCATAGTTGGTTTCATACCCTAACCAATAACTTCAGTGCTAAATAAATTACATCTTTATTTATATGATCTGTTTAGTAAATATCAATTAAAATTAATAGTGATATGACTTGCTCTTGTTCTATTCATAATCTGCTGTGAAAATGTGATAACGATTTGTATTGCTATTTTGTATTTTGACTTTTATAAAATTATAATAGTTTTAATAATATTATTATACGGTATATTGTCATTATGTAAATGTAAATAGTGTAATTAATAATATTTATCATACAGTAGTTAAAACATTAAGAACTGTATCTTCTAAATGCTGATGAACAAGTTTTTCATGAAAGTAATGAAAAAACTAAACAATTAAACAAAGAAATTTAGATCATTATTTTTATTTGTATAATTTTTTTTTTTTATTATTATCTAAATAAGTTTAATATAATAACACACTACTATTATCCAATATTTCTAAGTACCTTATAAAAACTATCACTACTAGTCATAACCGTATATTTTAAATTATGTTATGGTTACAAACAATTATTAATGTTTGAAAAATGCCTATTTAATGTACATCACTGTCTTATATAATAATTGTGTAAACAGAATAGAGCTATTATTCAGATCTCATATATATTTATAAAATATGTATATGAACATTCAGACTTAATTGAATTTGTTCATTGATCTACTACACCAAATATAAATAACTATCATCTTTAATAAGTTTATTAATAGTATATGAATCTATAGTTATGTAAAACGATGCTCTCTTGAAAGGGTGTTGACATTTTTGTTTTCTCTTTTTTTATGACTCGTAGGCAGCATAATTGTGTTTAGTAAAGTTCATTACACTGTATATAATTTTTCTATAATCATTCTTAATCAAATTAACAGTAAACTTACTATTTAATTATTATATATTTTATTTATTTTTTGTTTTTATTTATTTTTTTATTTTAATCAGATGTGTCAACTATTTGGATCATTTATGTTGTGGTCTAGTTATTCCTATAATATTATAATAATGATATGTGTATTATGGTTAGGTGTCTTAAAGCATCGATACAAATTTTGTGGTTATCGAATATTTTTTAAAATGTGTTGTAAAAGGATAATCTGAATTGATTAGGTTTAGAATTTTGTATGTTTTTATTGATTTTCAAAAAGATATTTTGATGTGTATAATATAAAGTTTTTTTCTCATTTTATTTTACACTTAATTTGTATAATTTTTTTCTCACAATATGTAAATAAAAGTAAAATGTCATATTCGAGTGTATAAAAATTAGACTTGCATTTACTTTTCTGTCAAAGTATATACTATGGATTAATTTAACAACAATGGTTTATTTATTTTAATAGTTGAATTATCATTAATCTATTTTATTTGATGTAGCTGCTATTAAAATAATATGGTAGTTCAAGTTGAAAAAATAGATTAATTATAAAATACATTCTCCACATCAATTAATTTTTTCACACTTTCCTTGTTATAAAAAAATATAACTTTTTATTAATACCTTTTTGATTGATTACCTATACTTGGGCCAAATATGAATTTTAACTTAGTATTTCTTCATAACAAATAATCATAGAAAGCTGACGGAATAATGTTTCCCTGTACACATTTTACACAATAACCACAATCAATGGCGTCCGCAAGGGGGGCAAGTAGGGGCAGTTGTCCCTCCCTTGGCTTTTTAGGTTGATTATCATATATTATTATTGATGATTTTAATGTTCTAAAAAAGTAAAAAAACTAAAAAATGCCCTAACAATTCTAATTTACAGTTTACAGTTTAGTACACTAAAGTCTTTTTATTTTTAATATTAATGGTATAAATTCTAATATACATTTTAAACTTTTAAATGATAGTAGAAAAGTTTTACAGACAGAACTTATCATTTAAACTAGTTATTTAATCTGAAAATTAACTTTTTTTTTGTACCTATATGTTTAGACTTTAGATCACATATTTATTATAAAAATCATATAAAAGCATGTGCAAATTTAAAATTTAAATTTAGAAAAAACTTCAAAATGCTCTAAAAATCTTTTGATAAATGCAAAAAATGACCTTAAATTTAAAATCGTCAAAAAATTTGATGTAGGTAGGTATGTTATAGAACCAGAATCACATAGATTTGGAAAACAATGCAAAGTGCATTATAATCCCAACATCAATCATTACCGTTGTAATAAAAAATATCGCAAAATAAACATTTTTTAAATTAAAAATAAAAATATTTTTTTTTTTTACAGAGTGATTTATATTACATTCGATTCAGAGTTAGAACTAAAAATATTGCTTCTATAGATTATAAGATGTAGTGGTGGGACCAAGTGCTATACTGCAGTGTCAACCAAGTTTTTACTTTTTTCATAAAAAAATTAAATGTTCATAGATGGCATACCTACAATAGCTACAACTTTTTAAGTTTGTGGTATCAATGACTGAATAAGCTAGAAATATTTAATTTTATAAATTACCTAAAATTATAAAACCAACAGTAACATTTTATCTCTTAAAAAATAATGAATTTGATAGTTTAAAATTACATAACAATTAATTAAAATTAATGCTGTAAGATTAAGTTATAATCAACTATGTACGTATAATTCATAAATATTTTTACTTTCCTTGTCAATATGAAAGAAAATATGTCACAAAAATACTTTATAACTAATAGGATAGTGATACAAAAAATGTAAAAAGGAAAATATTTTGCCCTCCCCTTGACAAATTCCTGCGGACGCCCTTGACCACAGTTTGATTTAATAGCAATATTATTTTAAACAGCAGTTTTTTTATTCAGCAAGTTCCTTATTGAATCAAAATTTTTTGTATTATTATTACGATTGAGCACAACTTTTTTCTTTTTATCTAGCAAATTGCAATTGATATTTATAACCAATGATTTTTATATTGGTGTTTAAGTTAATGTCTGAGTTTAAGTAAGTTCTCCATGTTTTGCCTCAACTATATATTTTATTTTAATTAATAAATGGCAATTCTAGAGAAATAAACATTAAACATTACTGCAAGTACCTTCATAATTATATAAGAAAAAAGTATAGTTGGCCTAATATATGAATATATTTGGTTTTATATTAATTTTATTTATGTAATATTCATCAACAACACCATTTTATTATTTTATTATAGTTATTCTTATTAGTCCCTCTGTAACCAATGTTTTGATAAACTTCAATGAATGAACAATGAACATACATTAAAATTTTGGTAATACCCAACTTCCATACTTCATTTTTCTCACTAACATGGCGTACAAACAAAATGTTTGGTATATTACCATTATTTTCTTGAACAAAAAATTTAAAAAAAACAAAATAATTAAGTTACTTGCAACTTAAACTGTAACTATTAGGTTAGCTTAACCTAGTTACTGACAACTGTAACAGCTTACACTTATTACGGGTTACAGTCATAGTAGGTATCTAAATAATCGAGTAACAAGTCTATGCTTGACTGTTAGTAAGAAATATGACTTGTGGCTGTGTGTAAGACGTATCCTTATTAAATAAACTACCAACATGATAAAGTTGTATATAATTTCGTGCACAACCCTAGGTATTAGTTTTTTTTGGTTGGCAGTGAGTTTTTTGTGAAATTTCAACTTTGCTAAAACGTTCGACCAAAAAGTTATATTGTGCGTGCTTGATCGTTTGATAGCCTTTGAACTCCTCAAAAACGGACTGTTTGCAATCCCCAATCAGCTGACAGCTGTAGATAGTAGGTTGGTAGGTAAGTACTATTTTAATAATAGGTACTCGTATTAGGTTAGTTCTTAGTCTTTAAAACAGTATAAATTAGACTACCTACAAATTAGACTGTATCACGTATATATAAAAACAACTAGATTGCCGAATTTGATGCAATACGAGTGAAATAATGTAGGTAGGTACTCTAAGTGCCACCACTAAACTAACTAGCCATCTAAAATGCTAAATAGGGCATTGTTGAATGTTCATTAATTAGACAATAGACATCAATAACGATAAAAACTTTGTTAACTGAAAACAGGGCAAGGCTTGCATTTTAAAATAAATTTCGTTCTAAGTTATTTAGAATTAAAACGTTTTGGAATTTACATTAAATTAACTTTAGTTTATACCCACAATAATAATAATATTATGATGTTTATGCATTACAAACGCATACCATAATATGGCAAATTTTACGGCAAGAAAAATCCGTTTTACCTTTTACTCCGTTATTTTTAAAATTACAGTAAATTTACCTCTAATCTAATTTAACGGTAAGAATATTATGTAAGGCACCTCGTATAAATATTAATTTATATTTTAGTTCTAAACCAAGTTATGAGCAATTTATAATATTGTAGGTGACATTTTTTGTAAATAGTGTAATAAATGCTCATAACTTGCTTAAAAATTATAATATCAATAATAACGCTTGGCTATTGAGGTGTCCTGTATAATATTTTTATTATTAAAATCAATACAAAATTCTAGGGCGCAATAGGTGACATAATAATATGAATATAATATGGTGGGGACCACGGTCCACGAGGAGGGAGTAATGTTAAATCGAAGTGGTTCGTGCAAAAGCAAAAAAAATCTATTTTTAAAAACTTTTCAAGAAGCAAAAAAACCTTCAGAGCTATTTGGTTTTCAACGGTAAAAAAACCAGACAGCTCCCAGTTTTTCTTATTCTAAGTCAAAATGTACAATCTATATCGGATGACATAATACGTTTATATGATAAAAGACAGATAACATGATAGTACAAAAAAAAAGTGAGTAAAGAAGCCCCAAATGATGACACTTTAATGTTGACTTTTAAAAGTTATAAAATTTATTTATTTATTTAGAGATGTTTTTTTTTCGAGTTAATATTGTAAAAGGTCTCTGCACAATTTGCGTTTTAGGAGGGCTGCCTGGGATTGTGAGGGAGAAAAGGTCTTTAATTAAAGGGTTTGAGTGGGAGGAAAGACAGTTGTATCTTTTATAAAAGTGTTTGGCTTCTTCATGGATTGTTTTTATTTTCAGGTCTCTGTGGAGAGTATGATTAGATATGTAAGGGGAGCATTGATTAATTTTCTTAGCGCAATGTTTTGGAAAGATTGAATTGTATTTAAATTTGTCTTTTTTGCACTTCCCCATAGTTGGATGCCGTAAGTCTAGATTGGTTTTAGTAATGTTTTGTGGATGGAGTTTGATATTAGGGGAGGTGTCTTTATTAGATATTAGAGGTTTGAGAATATGAAATCGGTTGTTCAGTGATAGGTAGTCTTTTTCCTCTAACAGGGGGGGGGGCATGTTAGTCTTTTATCTGGTGTAAGCCCAAGGTATTCAACTGTATGATAGGATGGAGCACCGTATAGAGTTACCTGGGGAAGTAACTAGTCTAAGTGTAAAGGTGGTGTGCGTAGACTTGCTATGGTTTATTTTAAATCTTCATTTGGAGACCAGTACTCCAAAAGGTTTAAGTGACGACTCCCAGTTACATAATATTTCCTATACAGGTGGCCGGATTTGTCTCGTTCTTGCACAGATATACTCGTAAAATTTTTTCAATTGTAAACGACCAAAAACCCACTTTCGACAAAAATAGAGTTGTATCGTTTGTGCACGGGCCCCTTCAATTTCTATTTACTACCGAGTAACTATATACCTACTATAAATAAAAATACCAATATTACTAAAACAGGTATTCTTTAATCCTTAGCTAGGATACTATTGGTGGATGTATTGAATTTTAAAGTATCGATAAATAATTGTCTAAATGAAACAATCAACAAATCTATTTAAGAAGTCACTCTAGGCTGAGTAATTTCCCCCAATATTTAGATAAACAATTCATAGTCAAAACGGACCAGGCTTTTACATTTCCATTATATGAAATCAAATACAATAAAACAATAAAATGACTCAAATTTCTCGACGGCTATGGGCCATTTGAATCGGCGGGCCACAGTGCTCTGCTTAGTCCGCCTTCACCTATGATAAAGGCCCTGAATGCAGGATAATATATTATATAAATTCGGCTTTCTCTAGTTATTCTTACTATATGTTTGACTGTTGCTCAACAGTCTTGTTTCCGGGGACTTAGTATGTAGGTAGGGGTACGGTGTACCTATAAATAATATATTTTAGATTCCGAGCGTAGCAATGAATGTGTTGATTTCACAATGATGTGTTTTATTTTAATTCTATTTTATTTCGTCTAAAGAATGAAGATACTTTCTCGAAGAAGAAATTATCCATGCATCGACTTGGATAGAGGTTTCTTGTAGCAAATTGGGTATATAGTTGATAGATTTGGGAGGTCAAAGTTGAAAATTCTTAGTACTTTTAAAATAATCGGTAAAACTTAAAGCAAATATGATTTCAAATAATATTATAAAAATAATTCCTAAGTAACCTTGAATAGGTACCATGAATGGTTGGATCGTACTTGCTCATGCCCGTTTTTTATCGTATACAACCATTAATCATTGAATTAAATTTAACACATCCTCCTGGAATCTCTGTACCGAAATTCAATATTTTATTTTTTAACGGTGCTATTTGAAACTTGCGCTGTTTGACAGTAGAGTGCATTGAGTTGCATATCCACAACGCCGTGAGTGAACATGATTTCATTATTTAATAGTTTGAAAAAAATACTAAAGTTGAAAAAGGAAAACAGACTGACCAATAACTACAACATTATCCTTAAATAACCTATCCGATGTGCAACTTATATTATCTATCATAGTTTTTACTGTCTTAATCGAAATGTATTAAAAATTAATTCCTAAAATTACTGAAGTTCTGCGTACCTGTTGGAAATTATTTAGGTATTTATTATTAACTCATAAAGTTTAAGTTAATTAAATTCGTGAGTTTGCAACAATCTAAATTGATAGGAACTCTAAAACTTTTGGGTAGATTTTTAAAATTTTATAGAACACTTTCGATGGGGTATTCAAAATTTAGTGAAGTTGGTGAACGCACCAACAATAACTAATACGACATGAAACAGGAATAATAAAATAAATAAAATAAATAAAACAATTATATTTTATAATGTTTAGTTTGAAATATTTACATTCTAAATAGTAATGAAAGCCGAATCACGCAGTCGTTATATTTACATATTCTCATTTGTCCTATTTGATTATTAATAAGTAATCAGTAGGAACTTATTGCATTGGAAATCATGAAAATGTATATGCAAAAATTCATTAAAATATCGTAATTTGCATTAATAATTAAAGATTGAAAGAGAAATATCGCATAAATTATCTTACCTTTATTTGATGTTTGTCAATAATAATTGATTTCGATAGGTGGTGAACATTTGCACAGAAAGCATTTTTCTAGTAAAATGTTTATTTCATTGAGCCTAAAGAGAAGTATCCATATCATATTTAAAAAATATTCTACATCATACGTAATATAGCATGTTATACCTATGCATAAAAAATACATTCATCGTAAAATAATGCGCATTTTCATTAAAACCTCAATAAATACAAAAATATGCAATTATTATGTATATATCAACAAATTTCCGTCTTCCTTAGCATTCGTTGGACTATTGAATACAAATATTCAATAATTTGCGTACCCTGGTAATAAGCAATAACATACTAATACCGAGTAATACTTCAGTTTAAACTGTTTAAAGGGTTTATTCAAACATTATTATACATTAAAATAGTATAATTTACTTTTGCACACTTTCGTCGCGGAAGAATGTGAAAACAGATCCCGCGGCGTCGTCGGTTCAAACAGCAAATAATAGAAAAAAAAGTATAACTTACTTTTGCACACTATTTATATTATCCTATATACTAATAATAGATGGTACCTATATAGCCTGTTTAGATTTTAGAATATAATAATAATATTGTTGGGGGGACGGAGTGGTCGAGCGGAATAAGGCGTCGGCTGCAACGCAGCCAGCGCTGGTTCGATACCTCGGCCGCGGGTGGCATTTTTCTTCGGGCAAGTCACGGTGTCCGGAGAACAAGTGCGGCCATCCCCCCACCCGGGACATGGCAGAAACCTATGGGTGCCCCATTAGAAGATCTGGTGTACCAACCTACCCAATCTAAAAACCTACAGTTCCCTCCCCGCACCCAATGACCTATGTTGCCGCGGTTTATCCAATAAAAAAAAAAAAAATAATATTGTTATTTTTTTGAATATTTTTATATGGTTTTGCTTCGTTTTGTTTATGTTCCACAAAAATTAGACAAAAATACATTTTTTCCATAAAAGTTTGTACGGTTATATTGATATTTTTTATGAAGGGGAGATTATTAAATATTTCATTGACTCGTTGAACCTTTAAAATTATTTTCTGCGATCGGGAATGTGAAAAATGTTCGTACAATATCACGTGTGTTATTTTCTCCCGATGTTTTGAAAGCGAGTATAGGTACTGACTGACGATACACAATTTAAAAATAAAATAAATAAGATTGGGGATATTATATTGCGCAATAATAATGGATTTTGGAAACTGATATACATCTAACGAATATTAATGTTAATTGGATTATATTATTACAGAATTATTGTATTTGCGTACCTACCTATGTAAGTATGAGTTATATTTATATTATTTAGTATGTCATTGGCATCACGGCGGATGACGGATAATTGTTTAATCGTCTCAGTTATTAAAAAATATTATTCGTGGGTACTTGAAACAGTTGAAACATTTGAAGTAAGTAGGTATATTATTATATTTCACATTTTTTTCGGAAAAAATTAACTTAACCTATTGAAGTAGTAGTGCCTAATAATAAAATAAACTACTTCAATCACAGTAATATCTTAAAATATACTTAGTAAATAATAATACATAGGCTGACAGACCGACTTCGCTTAGAATCATTTTTCGTATATTTTATATAGGTATGTGAAAATAGGTGATAATTTTCAATATTGGATTTGTCACATTTTTTGAGTATTGATGTTATTATTGACATTTAAAGTTTCTGTAATAGTAGATGCTGTGATAGCCAATTATTAAAAATGTGTGATAATGGTTTATCAAATGTATATTGAATTTGAGAATTGTTACTGTAATACCGTCTAACCCAGGAGAAGAATCATCTTGTAAGGCCTTGTTGCTTTAAAAAAAAATCCTTCATAATTTATAAATATCTGTGGCATTTGAGATTAGTAGTTTAGTATCTGTGTACTGTCTATAATATGTTACGTATTATTTTTTATCTTGTATGCTAATACAATTTTAAATATAATTAAATTTTTATGTAAATACTATTAATAATGTAATCTAACATTAATTCAAAATAAATGTTACGTTCAATGGCCTTATATGTTATGGATAGCTTCTAATAATAATAAAAAGAAAACATTGACCTTTTGTACATGTCATTAACACAGTTTTGAGACAATACGATTTGTAACAATTGATAAGGACATGCATTGTTTCCACCACATATCGTATCCACCAAAACTAGAAAAGGTTCGATTTTCGTTTTCACTAAGCTCATACAATATATGTCACTACTTGCGTGAGTACAAGTAGAATTTGGAACCACGTGAGTGTGGTGACGGTTTAAAAGTAGAACGAAATAAAAGAAGCTTTGACACATATACAGATCATAATATGTAGGTACTCAAAATAATATATGTATTTTAATCCTCATTACACCTTTGATATCGAAGTTGCGGTTCAAAATCATTGTCCGAAGAAACTCTCGTTCTCATTCCCTAAATAAAATATAAAATATTATTAAGTGATAATAAGACGATAAGTTAAAAATAACAAATAAACAAAATATAATTTAATAATATCATGTAACTAAATTAACTTTACAATAGGTAGGTACTAGGTAGTAGTAGGTAGGTATTTTGTTATATCACCTTCATAATTTATATTTTAAATCCCCCTTTTTATTCTTTAAATCCATACCTATACTTTTTACTCATTAAACTTATAAAGGCATAAAGCTATATATTCACAATGGATTTTTTCATCAAATATTGAATAGTTAACGATTAAATTTTACCCAAGCTTGGTATAAAAAATTCAACACTTGAGTTTAAGGGCAGCGTTAACGGAAAACTTATAAGCAATACAACAAACAATTACTGTGAATCGTTTCACGCCCATTTCAATGAACAATTTCATAAATCATCTCCGTTTATGTTTAAATTTTTACAATATTTGAATGAAAGTGTGAAAATCAGGGGCGTCATTTTCCATTTTTCCATAGGATGCAAAACCAATATTTGATAGGTAGGTGTCTAAAGCAATACCAAAGCTGCTCACTATACGCTCGTACAATATTCATAACAAAATTCATTAAATTACAACAATACAAGTAAATACAAATTATCAACGATGAAAGGAACCTATTTCCATGTAAAACTGTATATTAAGTTAAAATACAGAAGAATTACTCATCATTTCATTATATAAAAATAAACGATATACCTATACATTATACATTATAGAATACCTGTATATAATACATAATATAATATACAATTCAAATCTAAAATAATAATAAAATCATATAGGTATCTACCTAGTTAAAATAAACTTTACCTAGGTATTTTAAATAAATATGAATTAATTGTAAAATGCCTAGAATGGTTAAAAACATTTTCAAGATAAAGAGAATATGATTTTAATTAGTGATCACTTTTGGAGTTAATAATGTCCAATGACCATAATCATCAAAATATGTTTATTAGAACTAGAATTGTAAATATTGTAATTAGGTATCTTATAATAATTATTGTATCTGATATGCCGATACAATTATTAGTTGTAATCAAATGTTTAGTTTCTATCACGGCTATAGATAGTACTCAATCTACAAACCTAATATGTATACCAAGTTAGTTATTACTATGTATAAATACGTGGCTGATCTATTGAAATTAATTATCTATATATAGATTTCTATACGTAGGTAGTTATATTTTTTTATGTTTATGAATATAGTTTTGGATGTGACGTTGAATGTATATGTATATGAATAATGTTATCATATGATGTCATGATGAAGTAGATGTTTGTTCATTATAGACCAAATAAAATCCAATCCAGTTGTGTTCTATCACAATGTTCGCAAAATATCGATTCGCGTCAAAATTCAGATAAAGATTTCTTTTATTGCATTTTCCGAAAAAGTGAAAATTCAATTTGAGTGCATTTATTCTTAATAATTTCTACTCGTATTTTGGCCATTTAAATCACCTGCATGGTCATGTCCTTACACTGGTAGGTACCCTAAGACGCGTTACCATTGTTACCAATATACCGATTTAGATTTTAGAATATAATTTATTATTATATATTATACTCGTCTTATAATATTAACCAATTTTAACTCTTTTTTTGTAACTATCTTTATTCTCTATGCAATTTTAAATTGTATGTTTCACAAGACCTGAAAAATCTAACACAAGGTCAAATATAGTACCTATGAGTTAATTTCTTATTATAATTAAAAATCATTAGTCGTTGGAATTTATTACATTTAATAATAGCTAAATAATATTTTATACATTTCCACTTGCCGCACTTGTCAATACTGTCACTTATCAGTATAATATATAAGTATAAAACGCCTATGACGTTATGCCCGTCACAGCGAAGACACAAATTAAAAAAATTATACGGACAGTAACAAACTAATAGATAAGTATAAGTATTTTATGCATTATGCGATAGACTTGAGACCCTGTCCCGATTGATTTTGTACGCTGCATCGGGTTTAATACTCACTTTAATTAATATACCTACCAATTGATTGTAATACAAAATAATTATAAATTATAATTTATAGGTAGGTACCCAGAAATAATATCAATACAATTGATAAATCCAGGGTACCAATGTTTAAATTAATGAACTAGAAGCCATTGAAATATGTCTTAATCTATATTATGCGATATGCCTATATGTAGGTCTATGCATATTGTAAAATAACATTTATAAATAATAATGATAAAATATTCAGCCTCTAGTTTGTTCTATATTTTTATATCTACTTAAAATTAAAAACAATTTTTATATTAGAAAAAGCTTCTTACATAAACAAGTCTGAATATTAGCTGTAAAACGATCAGAATACATTTTCTATTATAATTGTACTTGGTTAGTAGTAAAGTATAGAAGTATCTCGAGAGCATGATAATGGTTTTGTTTAGAGCCGCTGCATAACTTTTAGTCTTGAGAAAATATTATATTGTAATAATAATAATAATATAATAATATGAGGGTTATAACTTTATTTTTAAAACTACTTGTTAAACGTTTTATAGGACTGCATAACGCTACAAAAGAAATCAACTTCACGCTTGTAAGAAAACTCGTCTTGAATATTTTATTCAGAGAACAAGGGGAAGACCCGAATACGTTTACATGAGATAGATCACCATATTGTACTTATGTCAATCTTAATTTACAATATGTTCAAAGCTAACGCCTAACAATATAAGTAACCGATAATGGTTAGCGGTTGGCACTTAAGAATAAATTAGATATATTATTATGTGTGTATTGATAGAGTGTTACGGTCGAGTTCATACCATATCCAATATTAAAATAATCTTTTGTATCGTTGCATAAGCATATAATAATATCTTTTCATTGCAAAGGATCTTCAAACTTTCTAAGGACACGCTCGCTGGTGCACCACAATACCACAAAGATTACGTCCGTATAGATTATATTATAGGTATAAATTTATAAAGTAATAATATATGTACCCTTACAGTCTCGCAGTATAAACTATTTATTATAATTGTACACACGTTTTACGTGTAACCATGTTGTAAGGTTGATCATAATATTATAATACTATAATAGGTATAGTCGAGTCTTATCGACAAATAAAATCTCAAGGGGAATAATAATAAGAAATTCGACTTATGTAGTTTCGAGTTATATATCTACCTCAAACTTATAAAACATCAAAGGGCAAGAAAAAAATTCGAGTCGTCGAGGTTTTTTATTTACCGAGGTTCGAGTTATCGAGACTATACTGTAGTTGGCAGGGGCGTACGAATGATTTTCTCATAGGAGTGAAAAGAATGCGTATCGATTATGACAACATTATCAATGGTGCCTCAGCCTAAAATTTACCATCAAGAAGATATATCAAAATATAGTTTTCATTTTTTCTGCAATTTTTATACGATTATTATATTATAAAACAAATATCAAAATAATATTAACTACGGACATGAAATAAATATCAACAATCGTATTGGTAACTACAGCGGACGGACGGACACAAACACATAACGAGACATACAGTAAAATGAAAATATTAATATTTTATTAATATTTGAAGGTTTCCATAAATATTTTGTACAAAATGTTCTTGTATATTTTATAAAATATATTAATAATATATGCTTTCAAAATGATGCATATCAAATATAACGAGAAAGTATTACGCACCTAATTTGTAATCATAAAATGCGCCAGATTTTCGAAAATGAATAAGTTTCCAGGAAAATAATAATTAAAAAAAGTTTTCAAGGAGTACCAGAGTTTCCGGAGCATCCACTTACACGGTATCTATATATTTAGGTGCTATAAATTATATACTGCATCTATATGTATAATAAATTACGCATAATATCGATATTATTATTATTATCATAAAATTAGGTATGTTTTTTGGCAATAAATATATTATAAATCTTCATATATTATACATATAATATAATGCATTGATGCCAGGATTATTAAATTTCCGGTCGTCAGTAGAAATTGGTATTAAATATTTAAATTTTACAATAAATACATACACCCAGGTAGTTATTAAATTATTATGCATTTAAATCTCAACTGAGTCAGCTTATAATAATTTAGTCCCATAACTTCCATAACGACTCGCGAGTCGAAATTATATTATATTATGTCATACCGTGAGATTAAATACAATAATATCTAACGTCTGACCAACGATTTCACAGTCTCAGTTAGTGAGTAATTATGTTGTATTTGTTATTACCTACTGCTAGGATTAAATAAAAAGCTAGTTTATACATGTTAGCTATAAAGTTGGTTTTTAAATAGTTTTACATTTTTTCTCACATTAAATCATCTAAACTTAGATTTCTTATATAATAGGATTGCCTTTTTAAATTTGTACATTGGTAACATTGATAAACGATAATATAGTAAGATTATTAATTTTTCATCGTACAATTATAATTATGTTACACATGACGGTTTTATAGGTACAATTATAAAAAATAATTTATATTTACAGTAATTGAATAACACTTAAGTTAATAAGCGAATTCAAAACGTCGTGGGGACGACCACATCGGAGTTTGCGTGTTCTAGGACGGGCATTCAGCCCAAAAAGTTGTGGATTGCTTGCTTTTTTATAATTTACTGAAGAAGTTTATCGATAGGTACTTGATGTAGTTTAGCTATAGATGGTATATAATAGCAGGCTGTTAGTGAATGAATCGTCGTATTATAATATTATGACTGAGTATCGAAATTTTGGGTGCAAAATGTAAATACTCAAATACATGGTAGGGATTATGGTAATATAGCTAGTCAACTCACTCATAGTTACCTACATAATATTATATTACAAAGGTGCTGTGGTGTAACGAAACACTGTGCACAATAGTATTAAAATTTACAATAATAAGTTTGATCCATTGTCACTAGGTAATTAAGTTAATTTTGGTCAACATTAAATATACATATAAATATATTATTAACGTGGGTACAATGGTACGTACAATATACATTAAATTACTTTTGATATCTATTATTAGGTACCTATAACCATTTTAACAATACATTTTGCGTTTTCTTATAAAACAATATTTATTTTATGGAAATAAATTACAGCTAATTGTTTCCCACGTTCGGATATTATGATTTTTAATGAATTCTCCATGGTTATTGGTTAAATAAAATACCAATAACATACTTTTACCTACTCATTAACACTAATTATACCAAGTAACACCTCTAAGGACATATATTTACCTATATTTATCGATATAACGATGCTGAACAGTATGACACACTAGGAAATTCGATAAAAAAGTTGGCATTTACTTTTATCGAAAACTATTGGGCTGGAAATAATAATAGTCACAATATCGTTTATGAAACTTTTACAAGGCATAGCAATAATGTTCAAGTTCTTTTACACAAATATTTTCACGACTATAATCAGCGGCAACGTTGCACTAAGTTTGGGTATAGGTATTACGTATATTACATAGGTACGCAATTATAACGCACCCTTTTCTGTTTTACGTTATGGAATGTTTAGAAATCCAAAAAGGCCATTGCCCCTCACATCCCCTCTTGCTTACAATCAATGGACTATTGTGTGTGTGTGTGTGTGGAGGGGGGAGGGGGGTACGCGTATACTCACTTCTCTTGTTTTTTTTAAACGTTAACTCCCTAAATGTATGCGATGATGCGCGGGTATGTACTATATATATACACACTACATATATGCTATATACCTACGGCCGTCTGTCCACGTATAAGTACCTATAGTTAATATTTTCAGCGACGTAAACAAAATATTCTATAGGTAGGTAATTATCAATTCTCTGAGGTTATTTTAGTAGTTACCAGGTAATCATCAACAATTATTTTTGAGAACCAATTATACCTTCTATATGTATACCTTATCCCATTTAAGGGGACCTATATTAAATTTTATGTCATTTTACTGAATTTAAGTTTCCAAAAATCGAAAGTGCCATCAATGTGTGGCTCTTTCCTTTCAAGTTTTTCATATTTTGGTTTTTATGGTTTTTTTTTGGAAAAAAGTGGCGTTATTAAACCAATTTACAATAGGTATGAAGTTCAATAATAACAAATTATCAATATTATGTCCGTTGCACTTTTTACTGCGTTAGATATCCTCTCCTCATCCACCTAAGTACAAATTATAATAGTAAGTACTAAGTAGTGATTTATTCATATAGTATCAGAACAATTGTCAGTTGTACTACAACACAAGATAACCACAATATAGTTTTATTTATATTATAATATCGCACCATTAGAACACCATCGATGTAGTACCAAACTAAAAACAAATGTGTTTTGAACTTTTGAAATAATCGAGTTTAAACATGCACATAACCACGGGGGTTCGGGACTTAAAGCATTTGCTTTTTTGTTTAGCTTGACATAAAACCCAACAGAGTGCTGTGGAAATTTACGTCATGATAAATAAATGTAAAATAAACGATACTTACACGGTAACTATTATTATTAGTCGAATATCGGTCGCGCTGTTCGTGGTGTTGTTTCTACGTTGTTTGTGTTTCCGTATTAATTTAATTTATAAATTTATGATGGGAAGAGATAAGTTATACCCGGTAATGCGGTTTAAAAAATTTACATATCTGAATTATTTTATAATGGAAAAAAATAAAATATTTTGAGAGGAGTCGAATTTTTTTTTAATGAAGTTTTTAAGTGATTTTTAAGCGCTTATTTAATGGTTTTTGGTGCTTTAAATCCCAAATCCTGTTCATGACACAAAAGGTGTTTTATGTTCAATCTTACAGTATGCCGTCTATAGATACGACACATATTAGTAGGTATATCAAATATTATATAGTATAAAAGTACAAACGTGAAAAGTGGAGTGTCGAGAACATATAACTCCAAAACTCCTAAACCACGAGGAATCGAATATTGTGTAATTCAAAACGAACAATATTGTGTTTTAATAACTACATTATAATGCCGCTGCGTTATAATGATGAGTTCTGCTGAAACGAATTGGGCTAGTTTTGATTTCGATTTAACTATTTTAGTTAAATAGAGCCGAAGATTATATTGCATCTTCATACGCATATATGTATCGTCTCACTCGAACGTACGCATCATATACCTATATATTATACTCGGCTTGAGTAGGTACATGTTATAACATGTTTGCAATCGACATTGGGATTTTCGACTTATGCACAAAGTTTGCACGGTTGTTTTTCAAGTAGGCACCTATAGCGCGATTGACCATGACCAAATCGTGTGTATATTATTATATAGACGAGTTTGTAAGTACATTTATTTTATTAATTTATTCTCCAAGAAGATAATGGGCTCCACCGAACATGTTCGCACGAGGGCCTGTATATATATATATATATTATACCCGAATTGATAACTTCTCCGGAAGAACGATGGCTGGAAAGCATATATTATGCCTGGACCGGAATCGAATCCGATAGGACCTCGATCGTGCCGACCGACCGCTTTTACGGTGGACATATTATCACACTGATATATTGTTATATAATATAATATTATTATGTTGTGAGTCTTTATCGTCAATTTCCGAGTCGTTAGGCTCGTTGCGGTTTTGCTGTCTGAATTTATTCGGGCGGCCAATGCATATAAATTTGGCTGTATAATATATATATATGTATTGTTTAACACAGTCCCGATTTATAATATAGCACATCGCTGAAACAACACACATCTAATTATTAATCAAATAATTGTAGACACACAGTCTAGAACCATTAATATTATTTTTTCAATCTATCGGAAGTAACAGCAGACCCTTTTAAAATTAAACCTGATTAAAATGTAATTTCAATGAGGAGGAACTAAATATAGAACTTATATGGGATTTTTTTCAATCTTCTATACATTTGAACACGTCCATTAAAAATATCACTTACTGATTAGAAAATGTATCGGACGAATTCAAATAGTAAGTACATTTTTCTTCAGATCACACCGTCAAACAACCTGAACAAATGTCAATGCAGATACAATAAATAGAAACAATGATGAAAAAAAAATATATAATTAAATTTGTTTAAGGTAACACATTTATTATCAACAATTCTAAAAGCGTTTAAATCAAACTCTATTTACTCTATCAAGACACCATCAAAACGTTCGAAGTATCAATACTAAATCAAACAAATTAAATTAATTTATTCCATTGTCAATTTTGGATGTTTACCCTTTTACTGAAACATGACTCTCGTAGTCTCGTATACCAAATGTAAATTCTTCAAAACTTGGCTTTAAAAATTATAATGTTTTCGATGTTGGAGAAATATTTATACTAGCCATTTTTTCCATAGGTAGCGGAATATTCATTGTTGTAAATAATAAATTCCTATCGTAGCTTGAAATTTAATGAATTCAAATTTGAATTATAATTAAATATTAATACAAAAAAGTTAATAATTGTTTCTATTTTATTGAAATAATGTTATAATTAGTTGTGATAATAAACCATATCGTCCACCTCTAGATGTATTTAAATATTATTTTAATGTTGTCAATAATATATCCATTACCAGACTAAATGTTTTTATGTGACTTAAAATTTAAAAATACCATTGTCTATCTCATCTAATTCAAACTCTTTTTTTTATAACATTTATTTAGTTGATCTGCTTCTATTTAATAACATTTTACCTATATTCAAAAAGTAATATTTTTTATTAGGTATATACATATATGGAAAATCAAACAATTACTCTATCGATGTATTTTCAAGTCAGGTACCTATTTTAGTATTGATTTTGTTGATATTTATCCCCCTCTACTAGAAATAAACTGTAAATATCTTTTAATACTAACGAGATTGTAAACGATTGGTCTAGAAAAGATTATCAAATGTGAAATTAACAATTCAGATTTTGTTTCAATAAACTGACTTAATTTATTTAATAGCTGGTAATGATATTATTCTTATAAATTACCACCACCACAAATCGGGTGTTTGAATGAACCAAATTTGAAAAAAATTATGCGATATATCGTTTTTAGGGTAGAATTTTCTTATCACTTCAGATTATATTTCTACTAAGATTTAAAGTAAGTTTAATTTAATATTTTACTTAAATTATTATTTGAATAGACATGGGTTATAAATCATATTATTTTCTTTAAATCTATGTTATTTATGCGTAATATAGGTGGGAATCGGTGATTCATTGGGGCTATGTATAGGAATGTTATGATGACTAATACGCATTGTGGTCATTATGCAGTGGGTTATTGCAAAAGTGTGACAAGTATATTATTAGTGTGCGCTGTATATGTGTTTTGAACATGAAATACTAAAAACTCATTTCAAATGGTACAATATATTATATATTTGCAAAAAGAATTCTAAAAATGAATTTCAAACATGTCTTTATGTCTATTTGAGATAAATTTCCTCACGTTTTCCATTTCATTCCCATAAATAGTTCTAAGAAAATTAATTGGAAATAATAATAGAAATTTAAAAATCGGTAAATTGAACTAGATAATTAAAAATTTTAAACATAATTAATATGTGCGATAGCCTATTTCAAGTAGCCTTTTTAATCAATTTATTACATCAAAGTGATAAATTTAAATCTGTTGAACCGTTCAGTTTCGTGTAAATAAAAAACCGTCAGTTTCTAAATAATATAATTTATACTGAGTACGAATATTATAAGGGAGACCAGCTAGGAAACGCTTTTTTCTCGGAACTTTTATGTTTTATGATTATTATTGTAGTAAATAAATTGAACGCCTGCCGGCGCGTATGGATGTTGGCAATGACTCAAACAGTTCGCGAACTTTAATGATGGAAAATGATATTTTTTATTGATAAAATATATTTTTTTTTTAATTTCTTTTTGTGCTGGGGGTGTTATCATCGATGAGCCGGTCTGCTTGGTAGGTCTTCTGCCGGGTCACGATAAGTGTGTGTGTGTGTGTATTTAACAGCTGCTGAAGTGTTGCGAACGATACTTCTTCACTGTCACAGTGTCACGAGTAAGGCTTCGGTATATATATAACAATATATATACTACACTAGACACACGGAGATAATACAATTTGTCATTTTGATAATAAAATCGTGAGCATACATTTCATTTAAGTTCTATACGACGTGTGTACTCGAGATTGTCAATATAATATAATATAATATAACTTTTAATTTATATGCTTCGATATTTTTAATAAGTTACTTATAAAGTTATGATGAGTAGGTAACCTAAAGAAGTAGGTATAAGCGTTAATTTAATAAATGTAATTGCATTAAATTTAATTTGTACAAAATACGATTATAATTTTTAATGATTTATTTAAATATTGTTTTTATATTACATACGGCCGGATTAAGAATCTGAGCCGCTCAGGAGTAATGTATAATATTTGGTACCCTTTATCAAGGAGAAATTAAAACAACTATATAAATGCCTGTGTGTAAGATAGCACTCTATAAATGTGCCACCCCTTTGGCACGGCTCCGACAACTTCTACGTGATACCGGATATCTAATTATAGGTAATTTATAATTTAAAAAAATTAAATATGCGGAGCGGTGGGTGCCTTAACTCCCAAGCATCCCCTAATCCGCCACCGGATGTATTTAACGAATACGTTAATGTAGGTAGGTAGCTAAAATACGAATTAATATACTTACTCCATACTCACTTCTTATTACGTTTCAATCGCGAAAATCGTATTATGCAGATCATAACTTATAAGTAGACAAGCATACATGCCTTTAGTTGGTACCTATATACCTAATAATATTATGTTCAGAGTACACAAACAAAATATATACTGCAGTGGCAGTATTAAAAGTATATGGCAAAGTATGGTTTTATAATCAAACAACATAATATGCAATAGCTGCAATTTAATATCAAAAAGGAACTTCAAAAGGCTTTCAGCTTTTTTTTTGACTCGCAACTCACATTTGTGATTAAATTATTTTGCGACCCTTGTCGGGCTTGATTGGGGAAAAAAAACATCGACATGAACTTGGAAGCAATATAATGAAATACTGTTTTTTTTAGTATAAATAGTAGTTACTATTCTGTTTTTTGATAATATATGATAATACCACTTTGGCTGCGATTAGAGTGGAATACAAATTAATAAGTAAACATTTCACATTATTACACCGTAATAATAAACCGTATATAATAAATATTATATTACGCACACATATGTACTCAATATGTTCATATTTTCATTTGAAGATTTAAAAATGTTTGAACTTATACAGAATGTACCTATACATTTATGTAACAATTAATGTATATTGCGGCTTATATTGATTGTCAGGCGATTGAAGACCACCGCAGAGCGTCTTCAAAATATAATTTTAGTACTAACGCTCTCAACAGTATATTGGATTTTTATATTTTATAAACCATTCATTTGCACGATTCCACGTGTCAATAATAAGGTGTTTTTTTTGCATTTCTTTTAACTGTTGAATTCAACAAATTACAATAGTCCAAAACTTACTAAATTACATAATGCGTGAAAATATTTAACGCACATGCATTTACCGTCCGAATAGAAAATATGAAAATAAAATAAATTTAATAATACAATAATATAATTTAACAATTCCAAGACGAAAAATATACACACGAATAAAGTATGCTCACTATAGGCAATTAATGATTGTATTAAATTGTACATTAAAATCACACTAAACTACAATACTAATTACAAAATTATAATATTACAATATTAAGAGTTAGGATTATATAGTATGTAATACAGGTTTGAAATTATAATTTAGTTTGAAGGTACCTACTTCATTTGGTAAAAATATGTAATTTACTAATCGTAATTTTTTTGCTTTACATAATATGTGTATACGTAAATGATATGCTGATGTATATTATATTATAATTATATGTGCAATCTGCATTTCGTGAACTACGCAGACAACTGTTAAAGCCCATTCATATTTTTTTGTTTTTAGACATTTCACTAGTATAATGAAAAAGTTTTAAGAATTTACCTACAACAATAAATTATTATTATAATTTATATTGGTTATTACATTTAATAGACAAATTATTATAATATATTTAGGAGTGGTGTGGGTATAGTTGTATACATTAACGCCAGTCATTGTAGTATTTATTTTATTGAGTAAAATATTATAATTTTAGATAAAATTCGTGGTCTAAATGGAAATAAAACCATTTTGCAAAATTAAACTATAATATATTATATACAAATATAATAATATCATACTGAGTTATTATTATTTTTTTTTTTTTTAACAAACATGCAGCAGACTATACCTCGGGGAATGATTATAATATTTGTTTTATTTTTTTTTGTGAAATTGTAACAGTACACAACTCCGGGGCTTAGATCTCGAATGGATGAAACGCAATATCATTGTCTTCAAATACTTAAAGACACAACAGTGTCCTACCCGACTCCTGTAAAGGCTGCAGTAATATGCTGTAGAACCTTTTAAAAAATATATACATAATGCACATGTATTATGTATTTTAATGTATGGAATGTTATTCAACACGACGTAATTTGAACTATATGATTAAACTACGATGAATGTCTTACAACGTTAAGTAACGTAAACGTATTTATTTATACATATACCTATTATACATTATTACATCAACATTTTGCATATTAAAATTTAGCGACGAGAGAATGAGAGAAACAAAATGTTTATTAAAACTGTTACCTATTATTTATTACTTTGAATAGGTACTTAAGTAATAAATCATTTTTTTATTTAACGAGTATAGAAATAATGAAATAAATAATAATTATCTAAACATTATCACACATAAATTAACAATAATTTCATATTTTTATATGTTAGTTATTAAATGTATCAAATATATGGCTAATAGATTATCAAATGGCATTTTTAATTAAACTTTATATACTTCCAAGATTCGGTGTAGGACGGATGATATTTGATAATACGTATAAATAATATTATTATGTACGTATATTAAGTCTTTAAAAATAAATCACTCTTATCGTATGTAGTTAAAATACTAAAAAATACTAAAAAAATCATCAAAACCATAATTAAAAATTATTTCTTCAATAGGATCTTGTATGTATTAATAACTTATGTTAATGTAATAAACATAGAACCAAATAACTGTAGTGCAGCATATATTATTAGGCTTTTTACCGAAATATACGGTTACTATATAATAGGATAAATAATATATTTGTATCGATTATAACTAAATAATAACTGTTTTATACTTACTGACGTATACCTATTAAGTATCAAATAATATAGCCAAAAAATGATAATTCATAGTTGTCGACATTATGGTTGATACTTGATACTCGTATCAAATTAATATTCACTTAACACATTCAAACAGAATAATGAAAATTTAAAATGGTGTTTATTATAATATAATAAATGAATATAATCATCAGACTATTACCATGGGAATTAATTTTACGTCACATGTACTATGTATTATCTCATTACCTCATTA
The DNA here is from genome assembly GCA_008086715.1 of Sitobion miscanthi. NCBI lineage: Eukaryota > Metazoa > Arthropoda > Insecta > Hemiptera > Aphididae > Sitobion > Sitobion miscanthi. Next base: position 12,183,279 of record CM017803.1, on the reverse strand, counting down.
TTTATACTTATCTTTGGATATTTTTTGAAGAAAATTGATCTCTGATTTAAATAGAATTACGTCATCGTTTCGTAATCGATAATTTGGTTGTTATTCCATGCCAAAAGCATTTTTATTTTCAACTAAGTATTGCTATTTGTTTCCCAGCATCTAAACTTAGCTTGTAAGCTACTATAGCATACTTGAATACTAGGCTGATGACACTATGACAGGCAATAGCCTGTCAAGAATAATTTATAATGATTTATTAACATTTTTATTAGTTTTCTAAAAAAACCCACAAATAAATATCCATACAAATCTATATATTATGTTAAAACAGAATTGACTTTCGATTTTCAAATGGCAATGTGAATTATATGGTTATAAATTATGATGTCTGTTTTAAATTAACCTATAAGGAATTATTTTTCAAAAAATGTGGTGGTGCCTGAAATATAGCCTATAGGTAAGTATTGGATTTAATTCCAATAAAAAAAAAAAATATTAACTTAAATTTAGTTGTTTACCAAAAATAAAGCACAAATCGCTAATATTTTATGGTCATCATCATTTGATGACATATTATGTCCCGGTTTATTTGCGTTATTGAAGAAAAGAGTTTCATGCGTCTTAATATTTTTTATTAGACAATTTTCCAGCGTAGGTATAATATGTGGTTTATAATTGAATGTTTACCACAGATATTGAGTATGTATGCATATTGTAATTATTAGGACAATATTAAGGAATTAAAAATATTCAAACATACTATTTATGAATTATTATGTATAATGTAGATAGTCAGAAGTTATAAATGATAATCATTAAGTCAATAAAGATAATATAATATTATAAATTAATTATTTGAAGTGTATATGAGAATAAAATATGTGATAATAATATAAACAAATAAAAAATACAAGTATGAATATTATCATCTATATAAAGTAATTATATAAACAAGGGCGTCATTCCAGTGGGTGTCCAAATTTTAAGTAGACCGATTTTCATATTTGACCGGGACATTTTCAAAAATATAAATTATTTCCCTTTCTCTTGTAGCATAATCACTAGTCGTGTCTATTAATTATTAATCGACCTTCGATTTGATTAAATTATGACGAGTGATGACTATAGAAATACCGTCATATTATTATTTATATTTTTTCTTCGTAAACAATAGCGGCGCTTCTTTCTACTTTCTAGCGTGTCTTGATAAAAAAAAAACAATAATTGATTTTCAAATATTTATGCTCAATAAATAATAATACGATAGATACGACAATGGGTAGCGTTTAGTAATTTCATTTTTTTTAGTGAACATTGTAAATTATAATGTAAGTTTTAATATGTCAGCCCATTATTTAGGTGGGTACGTATTTAGTTGATCAGTCGAGGAACTTTTTCAAATGTGTCGTGCCTCCGACTCACCCTGCGAATGACGCCCCTAAAATGCAAACAACTACGAGAATACCTATAAGTAATCTAAGCATAACCACGTGTGAACATAGTGGTAATTAGATCATGACGATGCGTGTGACGTTTTCTTTTCCGGCTAAAAACAAACAACAAACAAAATTAAAACCAAACGAAAAACATTGGTAATTATTTATTCATTATGAATGATAAAATTTAAAAGTAATACGGCCATGGTAGAAATCAGACATTTTCGCACCTATTGACAACGTATATAAGCAATGGCAATACTTATCTACCGATAGGTACGCTGCAATTATGTGTATAATTCGCTAGGCAATTTCATATTTGATTAGTCATTATTAATTAATTAAACAACGATTTGCATGGTTACATTTTTTAAATCATCAGCAACGGCTTGGCATTACTATTATTATTGACTAATGCTTTTAGCCAACATAAATATAGTATACAATTTGTATGATATTAAGTATTACCTATAATAATATGAAGTATCATAGTTATACAGAGTGTATCTTATGTCATTGTGCGCGGGGTTTTTTTAACGATTATGGATCGATGACATGGAATTTCGTTGAAACGAAAAAAGACGTGTTTCTTTATTTTTAACAGGCAATTTTTTTATAATATTTCAAAATTTTTAAACACGCAGGTGTACCAATAGCAAAATCAACTTTATTTTTTCAAATGGCAACTACTATATTTTTAATGGATTCTAGTAAAGCTTTTTTTTCTGAAAATTTTAATAGTTAAATCATCAATTTTGGTTCGCTAGTTTATTAACTATGGTCCTCTAAAGTTTAGTAAAATCTGCATTAATATTTTTAATTGAAATAATTAGTATAGGTTTAATTTACAAGAGCTAAATATTTTTTTTTTAACTGCCTGTTTATACACTTAAAAGTAGTTTAATTGGTAATCTAATGACACTCAAAAAAAAAAAAACATAAACAAAATTGTTGGCAAACATAGTTCATTATTTTTATTTTAACATACAATCATCATAATCAATATTATTATTTTAATTTGTTATTATAAGTAATCGTAAATCATAACTTCACAGTTACTTTTCTTACAATATCATAAATTTGGATTCTTTATTAGGTGGCTAAAGTAATAATGGTTAATTGGTAAATGGTATTCGATTGTTGACATTAATGTCTTAGGTATGTATGGGGGTTAAAAAAAATTGTGTAATGAAAAAAGTGTAATGTTTTGTGGTGCTCTTCTCGCGGTGGGATAAACTTGAAATTTGAACCATATAGGTTAATATACTTATTGGTAGGCCTATATTGGTAGGTACCTATCGCATGCAAAGTATGATTTTAGGAGTTGAAATTTATAACCCTTCTTATTTTTTAGTTTTGGACATTTAAATTTTATTTCGTACTTTTCCTATCGTACTTTTCTTACAATAGCATTAATTTGGATTCTTTATTAGGTGGCTAAAGTCAAAGGTAATAGGTACCTAATGGTATTTGATTCTTGTTAAAATAATATTAAAAATCTGTAACTAACTTAGTTTAAAAGTATGCCTAAGTTAGGTTACAAATCTATATTGAGATTGACTATTTATCTAAATATCTTGCAAATAGTTTATTTTAAATCACGATTATTAAATAATTCTTTAAGAATTTCAACTGCTACCTAAATACATACTTTGCATGCAATACCTACCAATATAGACAACTTATGGTTCAAATTTCAAGTTATAAAAGTTAGTTGTAAGAAAAATGTATTTAGCTCTTGTAAATTAAACCTATACCAATTATTTCAATTAAAAGTATTAATGCAGATTTTACTAAACTTTAGAGGACCATAGTTAATAAACTAGCGAACCAAAGTTGATGATTTAACTATCAAAATTTTCGGAAAAAAAAGCTTCACTAGAATCCATTAAAAATATAGTAGTTGCCATTTGAAAAAATAAAGTTGATTTTGCTATTGGTACACCTGCGTGTTTAAAAATTTTGAAATTATTATAAAAAAATTGCCTGTTAAAAATAAAGAAACACGTCATTTTTTCATTTTAACGAAACTCCATGTCATCGATCCATAATCGTTAAAAATCCTGCGCACAATGACATAAGATACACTCTGTATAATATTTTCACAAGGCAAACTTTGACGGAAATCGGAATCATAAAGTCTGCCGGTATCTGCGTGACATTTTTTTAATTTACCATGGCACTTTTCGAAAACCCGTGCGAGAATAAAATGTATTCAAAGGGGTGTAAGGGGGTAAATTAAACAGAGTTGTGTACATTTTTCAAATCATTAGGATTGGCCTGACATTGTTATTATTATTGTCATTATTGAGGAATACTTTTAGCCAACATAAATGTATAGTACATACAATTTGTATGCTATTAAGTATTATGATGGTTATATAATATTAATAGTACTATAGTTTTATAATATTTTGACGAGGAAAACTTTGACGGCAATCGGAGTCAAAAAAGTCTACTTAGCTGCGTGGAATTTTTTTTATTGGACAATGACACTTTTCGGAAACCCTTACGAGAATAAAATGTGTTAAAAGGGGAGTAAGTAGAAAACGACGGTGTAGACTAAACAGGAAGCGGTGTCTAAAAAGCCGGTGCGGCCGACGGACCGAGCCTGTAGGCCCACATTATATTATTATTATTATTGGCAGATATCTCCAAAACGAGTTAAGTAATGACACGTCGCACGCGAATAAGACAAAGGGCGGGTGGACGATAAAATATATGTACGTCATAATAATATAATACAACTGCGCCGAGGCGTTCAATAGGAACAATAATACAAGATAACCTACAATCTATAATCAATACGTTATTTTTATGTTTCATTATAAATACAAGGCCTGGACTGCATTGGTCATTTAATGCTATTAATGTGTTACATATGGGTTTTAAGTCTAAATTATAAAATATGAGTTATTTTACTCATCCAAAACTGAGACCCTAATAAAATTGCATTCGTGATAATTATCAACGTTTCAGTTCTCAAATTTAGATTACCAGCCATAACAATAGCAGAAGCCCAAGCGATCAGAAAAGCAATCCGGCTAATTAATGAAATGCCAAATCACTCCTCAACATACCAACAGAGTACATTAGCAAGCATCCATAACACCTACCGATATCACCAACCTCCTTACACCACATATAAACATATTAGTGACACTGACATGCATACCCAGCCACATCGGAATAGAGGGGAATGAACAAGCAGACACAGCAGCGAAGCAAACAACGACTGACTAAACAATCGAAACCATTCTTTTCCAAAGACGATCTCAAAAGAGCAGCTGTAAATACTATAACCGACGCACGGCGTAAGGAATGGCACTCGCCGAGGGACAATAAATGAAGAGAAATAAAACATACCAAGGATCAACCCACTAAATTTAACTAGAAAACAGGATATAATACTGACGCACCTATAAGGATAGGACACATCTGGCATACCCTTAAACATCTCATGGATAAAACAGAGCCCGTACCATAGACTACTTGTGGTTCTGAAATCACCATAAAACATCTACCTATTATTAAAATGACTTCAGTTTAATGAAGAATGATCAAAATACAAAATTCCAAATATCCTCACAGAATGCCTCAAAAATGAACCTCAAACATCTATAACCTACTAAAATGTATCAAAGACACCGATTTATACAAAACCATAAAATCAGAACAAGATCAAAATGTACACATCTATTCACTTGTAATTTGCAATTGTTTCTTATTTTATTCGATGTTATGTATAGAAAAACAAACCTATAAGTTTATGGCATACAATAATGTCAGATATACACGTCGATTTTAGTAATAGTCATTTTAAATAACGTTGTCTGCGATATTATCCATTATAATAATATAATATGGTCTACGAAACATCATATTATAATATTATTTCATATATAACTGATAATAAATTTGTTTATAAGATATAATATATGAAAAAAATAATAAATTATAATGCAAGTAGGTAATATATAAAAAACAGTCTCAAATGTGCGTAGGTATCCAGAACAGCGTTGGTCCGACGTATATACCTAATTAAGTTTAAGGATATAGAAATTTTTTTAGCTTTCGTTAGCAGATTATCTGTTTTGTATTTCATATCATATTATGATTATTTATATGTATTTATTGTGTCTACAAGCGATCGGTTCCGGAGAGGTGGTGGGGAAAGTAGGGTGGTTGCCACCTTCGAATTTTTTCTATACATTTTTCACTGTTTACTGTTTCAGGTTAATAGTCATAATTGATATTACAATTTATAACATAAATATTATTCAAATTAATATTAGATCAAGAATATTTTTTTTTAGTTGTTTTCTATTAGTTTATTTATGTAAATATAATACATACAATATACATTATACCTATAATATACAATATAAATCATATTATTTAAAAATAATATAAAAAATTATACACCGTTGTGGCTTTGCTTTTAAGTTAACATAATACTCCTATACAGCCATATAGGTACAAAAAAGATATACTTTTCAAATTTGAGATCAATGTTGAGAAATCGAACTTCATAAATTTAGATAAAAATAGTATAAATTATATTGGACAATGATTGCTGTATTATATTAGATATATTATAATATTTATGAATTTTAAAATTATAAAATATGTATATTTTATTATGATAAAAAATTAAAATCAAAACAGTTATACATTTTACTCAAATAAATTCCGGTGGTACTTAATTCAAATTAGACAATCAGCATTCACTTATTTTTATATTGCCATATACAAGCCCCCTCCCCCCCTTCCAGGTGGGTTCTCTACTTTTGACTTCCTAAATAGTACCATTAGATACAGTTAGCTATCAGAAACTATCCCTCAAAATGTGACGATACTACCAAACCTTCACAAAACAAATTTCGCATGCATTGGATCTAAAATAGTTTTGGACGATATTTAAAGATCCAAAGTTTGTTCCTCTTACACGAAAAATAAAATGTGGAGGGAATTTCGATCAAATAATAAACCATAATACGCTACTCGATATTTTTCCTGTACAAGAAAAATCTATGAATCATATAAATATGTATTTGTTAAATAAGTACGACCACGACAACGAAACCCTTGCGAAAAATCGGTCAGAAACAAAAAAACTCTGTATCCAGCCTAAGAGCATGTTCATAATATTAAAAAATATTTTCATATGCGTCGAAAAAACCGAGTTCAGTCTTGTATTGGTTTGGTTCGAAGAAAAACTATTTTTATCAAATTTTTTGGACACACTGTGTACAATATAGTATAATATATATTTAATTTATTATTATCATGTACCTATGTTTGATGATGATGGTTGGCGCCGTTATTCGGTGAAACTTTAGGGTCGTCGGGAGTTATTGTAGTCATATCATAGTGTATTATAATAATGTCGTGTACGCTTGCTCGCATCGCGTCCGCACAAACTAGTCGACTGTTAAACGCAAAATTAACGCCGCGAACTTTAAACAAATTGTTTTTCATACGTAGGTATATACCGTGCCCGGCCGACCAACTAGGTACCACGTAGGTGACACTATATTATGGCGAAGAGGTAAGGTTACCTAAGGCCTCTCAGTTTTTCAATTAGTCCTCTCCCGCCCCATAGTTTTTATGTCCAAGCATAAAATATTAATAAACTTTAGCTGCGGGATTTTAAACATTATATTATTATGTTTTTGTGGTAATTCTCATACGGATAAACAATTTTGTGTTATAAACAATTTAGAGGTATACGCAGGCACTTGCATTATACGTCTGCGCGAGGTATATATCTATATACGACTACGCTAGGTAATGATATAGTGTTTATACCATAGTTTATATGGTACAGTGTTCATCGAATTCAATTAGATATCCCTAACTACCTAGTCATAATACGTATGATTATTTCTAAAAACTTTCTTTTTTAATAACTAGAAAATTAACATACCTACCTAGATACTAACGCAATCGACATAATATATATATATTAATGAAGGTCCGATACCTATTAAAATATTATAACAATATTATTATCAAAGACCTATATAAATATGAACTTAAGCGCTCTTCACTGAATTTTCGATGGAAAATTTTGTTCCGGGGCCATGGCACTCCTTCGCCTCAACCGTTTTCAACCAAATATTGGTACGCGAATTCGCACTATTCTAGAATACCTATACAATGAGCATATTATCGATAGGTCAACGGAGGCCTACAATAATTCTTATTACTCTAAAGTCTGAGATGTCGAAATTGTTTCGCAGCGATAGCAACACGATAATATAATGATGTATAATTTTGCTTGCCCACGCACTCGCTCCGTCAAAACTCAAAATATGATATGTCGTGTCGTAAGAGCGGTCTTGCAGTATTTTTCGAACGCTGAAACGCTGCTTATGTTTAGCACGTTCACTATTAATTCTAGCTGTTATACGTACCTAGGTATAATGCCTACATAATACTATGGTGCCGACGAGTAACCACGCCCGAGAAATGAAAACAAAAACAGAAAATAAAGTTTATACAATAATATATCAAAGTTATTGCTGTTCTGTGAACCTAAAAAAAGGTATCTCGAAAAATTTAAATGCTATATGTACTAATATTGTGGTAATCAATAGGTTTTTTGTGGTAATTTAAAATATTATTTCATAGTTATAAATCTGACTAAAGGCAATCAAAAAAAACAAAATTTTACATTTTCTTTAAAATTAGTGTTTAAGTATTGTAATTTGTGTATTAAAAAGTCTAAATTAAAATAAAAAATCTTCTGTTCCTTGGCATTAAAAAAACCAGACTATGTTGTTCATGGTTTGAATCTAAAATCTTACTGATAAAGTACTTACTACTTTGTCATGAACTAAACGGATAGCTGTAAGAAATAGTATTTAATGAATTTTGCAGAGATATAAAAAGTCAGGGAAAACATCGTATTGTCTTAGCAAATTCTGTGATAAAAAAAACTCATGAAGTAAATAATAATCTATATACCTACTAAACATAATAAGAGTTACAAACATAATATTATGTATGTCGTAGTCATTCTTAACACATATTATAGGTAGTTATATAGGTGATGTATACCTTTATAAATTATAATTTACATCCGAGACAATCATACTATCCAAGATATAAACCTACTATTTTTAAATTAACGATAAAATAAGTTATTTAGGTAATTCTAATGATTTTCATGTCACATATAGGTACTCTTTTTTTCTATTTATTCAGATTTACAGCAATAAGTATGCTTCTGTTTTATGAAAATGCTTGGACATAAGTAGGTACTCTTAAAACGATTATTTTAAACGTGTGTGCGTTAGATCAAAATAAAGTTGGAATTCACTTCAGCTTGTTAAATTGATTGAAAACCGTTATATAAACCCATTACCTATATTTCCAATAAAACCATTATTATAAAAATTGGAGATTGTCTTTGGGGCACGGCAGAGAGTAGGTGTAAGAACATTTATATGTATATAGTGTATTTTATATTATATATACTATAAAATGTGCTTTTGAAGCCTACTCATAGCTACGCAAAATGATGCCGTAGGACATAATAAATCTGGCTAAGTACTCAAATCCAAAATCAAGTGGGTACTCGCCACGTATATTTATTGTTATTCGATTATCAGATTTATAAATGAATATTGTAATATGCGTACCATTGTCGTTTTGAATTATCTCGAGGTTTATCCGATACAGTATAATGCAAGGCAATAGACATCACTTGTATTATATTATTAACTACATACTTATAAATTCAACTGTCATATTAATACCGATACATTCAGTATATAGGTTACCTGTAGAATATTTACATAAATAAGACCTATATAGAACCTACATTGTTTATCTCGAATGTCTTGGGGGATTCCACTCTACCGTTTTTTGGAGCAAAATATACCTCCAACGCACTGACTTAATTTTCACTTCGATAATAATTTTGAAAACATATTTGAATTTATTATGATGTCTATATCGAATCCTCCGAGCTAGAGTTATAAAAAATTATATTTTTAAGTGGTTTTTTTTCCATTTAAATTTCCGAAAATACGAACTGTTTTTCTAAATTTTGAGTGAGATTTTTTCTTTTTAAGAATAATACTTTTAAATTATGGCATCCAAAGTTGCATTATCAACAAAATAAAATATGTTTTCAAAATGATTATCGGTGTAAAACTCAAGTTGGTAGCTGGAACTTGTTTAGGAACTGAATTACAGAATCTCGCCGTGAAATATTTTCGATTTTAGGTGTTTTTTGACACGTGCACATGTGAGAATGTAACGCTAACTCCGCTCGCTGTCAAAGAGTTCCAAATAGACTTCACAATAAATTCAAATATGTTTTCAAAATTACTATCAGAGTAAAACTCAAGTCAGAACGTTGGAACGCGTATAAGTGTATTTTTCTCCTAAACAAACTTTAGTTTGGAATCCCCTTAAGTAAACCTTAAAATTTTCCAATTTTTTTTTTATATTGTTGATTATAGTGTAACAAAAAATACTTAGTCATAATTAATTATAAACTCATGATTAAGTATATAATATTAATTTTCAAAAAGATTAATTGTATGAATCAAGTATTGGCTTAAAACAATATACTTTGTCAATTATATACATTACCGACAACACTTATATGATATTATATTCATAAATTTTGCAAGGGAATAGTGCAAATGGTTATTTTTTCAACAGAATATATTGTATAAAACGTTAATATATAATATTATGTATAATTATTGTTTTCTGATATAGGTATTGACATTCTGTGCGTACTTAAACGATATATAGAGTTATGATGTATATGATGATATATCTTGAATAAGAATGCGATTTCAATTATAATATTAATTGACAATTATGGTTTGTAATATATATTTTCTATTAAGTGACAATTAGTGTACAACAATAATGTCAAAATGATCAACTTGCATAGCAATATTCTGATATGTCGAGAGGGTATTGTAATATTTCTATTGCATTTCATGTGATTTTACATCACGCGCAGTGCTTACTCGTATACCTTTCACATAACGGCTAATTGAAATCTAAACCAAATAGTATTTTATATGTATTTATTTTTCATGATAACAATTGAAGAAACGTCGAAGAAACCGCAATATCAGCTCGCAGAACACGGAAATGGCGTCTGGATGTGTTATATTCGTGTACAATTAATTAATAAGAAGTTTCATTGAATTCACCCTTCTTGGAATAAATTTATTCGACGCGTATTTTTGTGTCCCCTCCCCCACAAGGCGAGTCTATATCTACTCTATAATTTGCAATGTTCCACTCCCTCGAGCATGACGCTATATATAACGCAGACAAACGACGATGTAAAAAAATTAATTTCAACGCATGCTCATTTTACAGTTTTTCACCCCTTACACACGCCCCACCATCATTATACATAGGACTTATACTATACTACGACGTCACGAATATATTTGAAAAAATTGTTTTCAAATATCATCGGACGCCGCACAATTTTACACAACTTTCTGTCAATGGAAACTGGAAAGCTCCTTCACTCGAGCCGTCTCGTCCTTGTGACTTTTTTTTTATATTTTGCATATTGTATTTATTGGGTACAGATTTTCCGTTAACTTCGAGCGTCTATCTCTATTTTCCGTGTACAATACAGCTACACACTCTAACTACAATCTATATATAGGTCCACGGAACAATACGAATTGTACGAGTATAGACCGCTATTATATAAAACATCTGCTGTGCAAAAAAAATTATTGTAAATTATTTGCGTTCGTTGAACTATCATTCAAAGGCCAATATTATATGCAAGTTTAAATTACCAACAATAATGACAATAGAAAAGATATCGTTTTTTATATGAAATTTGAGTTGGGGGTAACAATCATGATAATTATTATAACATTATGAGCTATATTATGATAATATGTCACGATAAATAATAACTAATAAAGCCATTATTACATTTATCTATGAATGTTGTTAAAAGTTGATATCTGTATTAGTGCGCTTAACCATTGATGTAATGGCAGCTATTTTATGGTTATAACCTCGCGTGCGGAATACCTACATGTACCTATACCATTTAAGTATACGCCTAGATAGGTACAGCTTTTCAACATGTAATAAAAAAAATATAATTTAACAAGTCGTAGGTATACGATTAATATAATTATGAACGGTATTGCGATTTTCATTTATATATGTTGTACAGTGAGTAGTGATCGACGTCCGTAGGTTACATAACGGGTCCATTATATTATAATATTATTATGTCTTATGCGATAAACACACATACTTAGCTACTCTTATAGACGCTATCGTATTATATTATTTTATTTACGATTAAAACATAATACAATCCTACCGAAACGTGTCATTGTGCCAACAAATAAATAGGTAATAAAAATCCTATATTAGCAGTGTTGAAGAATAAAAAAAATTGATATCCGATCGTCAATAGCATCGTCCCGTTTAACGGTCCAGCCCGCATTCTTAGGTAAGAAGTATTACAATTACCTACCTATAAAATATCATAATTATTAAATTAATATGTAGGTATACGTGATTTGGCAGTTTCCGAAACGCGAGACGAATAAAATAATTAAACCGTATTACACGACAGTGATACCTATTGCGTCGGTGTGTTGATATGCTGTATGCGGTAGAAAATAACCGATAAAATACTATAATATGTTTACGTCTAGTAAAAAAATATTTAAAAACCACTTACTTTTGAGTGCATGACGAGGAACGGCAGTTCGGCGGTTAGCTCGCCGCCCAGTGCGCCCAAGTACAGCTTGACCTTGACCGAATATGATACGATAATACCGAACACGTCTTTGATGTCAGAACTCGATATTCTGCAATCATTAAAACATTACGTGGTACGTTCCTATATTTACATACATATAACGTTTATATATATATAGGTATATATTTAGTTTAAGAGGTACTTTAATAATGGTGAATTGGTGAAAATTATAGATAGTAACGCACACGTAACCTATTACGACACAAATCGACACAAGTCGGTGTAAGCACTGTCGAACTTGCGAAGAGTAATATTTTATCGTGTGCTGTAAATGTAATATATTATGTGCACTTGAAAGAACGGGACGGATTTCACAAGGGCACCCCACGTAAAATTTTGGGCCTCTGCGTCAAGTATTATTTTCGGGTGCTATATATTAAGTAGGTGCATATTGTACATATTATTATTAAATGCTTCCGATGACCAATCGCCAAACTTGCCACCGCGAGTTTGAAGTTATTAATACATCTGCACGAACAAGATACAATACGTTTTTTAGAATAATATATAATATAATATTATTGGGTACTTATTATCATGATTTTTTTATTGCTAGGTACCTATCGTATTTTAGGTATAAAAGTAAGGGCGCTGTGTTTGGGGTGTGTGCTCATCTCGGTATATAAAATATTACTGACGTGAAGTGATGGCTGCAGGACACACATGTCTGATTTGATTTGTCTTGGCAGGAGTATTTTCGACAATATCGATTTCGTTTACGATACAACAAATTTATAACATTTTCAATTTTATTAGCTATAAGGCTTGAAAATGTAATACAAGGTTTCTCGTAAGTTTTTCTTAAAGGAACCTATAAATCTCAAAAATACTAATCAGTATTTTTTTAATATATATTTCAAGTTCAAATATCAGTGCCATTAAATGGTCTTTCAAACGAAAGTAACGATTATAAAGTTATTTTTTTGTAATTCAAAAAATATTATTGGGATATACTTGAAGCTTTTCGTTGATTATACCTATATATATATATATATCTATAATATTACTATCCACTATACATATATTCAAAGTAGATTAATTTTTAACTATTTTATACCACAAACCTATAATCACACCGCGATTGTACGGTTAGTACGTCTTATATTGACTTGTACGTAAATAACAACAAATAAAATAATATTATAATAAAAATATTATATAATGTAGGTGGGTATGCGATTTGTTGTTGGAAAAAGTTAGTTTGATCTACCGCAGTGATAAAACATTTTCATATTATTTTTATTCATAGTGTTATTTCATATAGCAGAATATTACTTATAGGCTATAGCAATATAAATATAATATAATAATAGAATATCCTTAAAATATAGGCCGACAGACGATCGGAATTGTTTTTCATCACGCACAATGATATTTTATCAATGAATTCAAATTTAACACATCCATTATAGTGACCTTTTCAATGAAAAGGTATACACTCGGTGTACTTTTCATAAAAAAGAGCCAATTGTTCGATTTTGTTTGTTTTTCAAAATTGTGTACCAACGATTTTTTTGAAATAATAGATACCTGTATAGGCTGCAACTGCTTCTACCTACTTACCTATCCATCATTTCTCTTCCTTTGCACTCAATCAATATAATATTTATTGTTGCCGGGGGTATTAATTTATTTACCTTAATGCTATAAAGTTTACTTAAAATTTCGGACAATTCTCAAAGGTCTATGGGTATACTTAGGACATTATTTCTTGATAAAAATCGAATATTGTGTACCTATACTTGACTTCAAATATGAATTATATAAAAGACGTGAATACCAACATTTTTATTTTGTCTGAAGTATTTACTGTTGGAAAATCATTTCCTATATGAATACAATTTGTAGACGTCCCAGGCTCTTGAGTTTAACCTTAAATTCGCATAGTTTACTTATCTCTCTTCGTGCACACACCACAGATAATAATCATATATTTTGTGTTCAACATTCTGGGCCACATTCCTCTACCGTATATTATAATAATACTAACACAGATAATAGCTATATTACATTAATTATAACCCATATAGTGTTTAATATATTTTACGTCTGTCTAAGTACATGATCGTATTATATTTGCTTCGTTTACCTCGTCACAGGTACTTACCTATTGAAAATCTAAAATTTGTATAAACTGCGAGAAAATCAAAAAACAAAGTTTTAACTCTTATTTTCAAAAATAAATTGTTAACTACGTGTTATGCAAAATATTCAAAATAAACAAAATATGTAGATTGAAAAGTAATATCCTCCATCCGTGCAATTAGTATAATTTTAATTTGTCCTTAGTACTATAGTATTTAATTGTTTTTTTGTTGAGATTAGCTATTTACATTTTTTTTATCGAAATATTGTTTTGAATAGTTTATATTTTAAATTTAAATTGAATGTAAATCATTGGACAAAAGAAAAATAATCATCTACATTTTTCCATATCGTATTCAGAACTCTGGAAAAAGAGAAATAAGGGTCTTGTACTCTAGTACTATTGTAATGCAGGACGTCTGAGTATTCTATAATTAAAATAAAATCTAAAAATACCGTGTCCAGAAATTTGAAAAATTCACTTTAATTCAAATGTTAAACTTTTATAAAACAAATCATTGTTTCGAGATTTTCGAGATAGTTTAGATGTATTATTCATAATAAACAAAACCTTTAATTTAAAGACTTAAATTAAATAAACAATTTATGCTAATTTATTTTAAATATTTACCTGTAGTTTGCCCAAAACAACAGAATACATGTTTAACTTAATATAATATTTTTAGGTCTTCAAAGTAAAAATAAAATAAAATATTTTTTCCAGAATACTATATTATGCTTAATCTAGGGACGAGAAAACTTGTTCAAATAATATTTTACATCTGTATAATACAAATTAAAATCGAATAATAATGAACATTTTAAGTTATTTGTGATATTATTTTCATAGAAAATAAATAATTATGTTAACAGGTGTGTCATAATGTTTATTTTTTTGTTTGAACTCTTGTGTAGTTTTTTGTAATAGGTAACTACTTAGAAAAAATATTGTAAAAGTTAAAAAAAATGACCTTTCTAAAGTAACTATAGGTACCATAGATGACAGTTTCAATTTAAAAAGTAGTTTGATAAAACTTTTAGAAAACTCTTAGACTCTAAAAACTCTAAAAAAAAAGAACAGGTCACATCTTACACATAGGTACAACTTAAATAAAAGAAAATAATACGTTGTTGTAAATCCAATACATTTATCATTCCACTTGGAATCAAAAACAACTTTAAAATGTATTTTCGAACAGCAATACTACAGGTCGCAACCTTGAAAATTTGACGCATTACAGTCGTATAACAACAGTAGATATTATCAAATACTATTAGAAGATAATTAGGAATATTAATCTTAGAATTAACTATATAACCACTCTTAAACTTAATTAAAAAAAAAAAAAAAAATGATTATTAGTTTTGTCATTTTAGTATTTGAGCGGAGCAATGAATGAATTGGTTTTACGATAATGTGTATCTTTTTAATTACTTTTTTTGTGCGATCATCATTAACGTTTTTAAGCGGAAAAAAATGAAATCTTACACTTGCATGGTTTTTAAAAAATTGGATAAATATAGGTAAAAATGCATTAAAATATATGTTTACCGAATGTAATACCTAAGGCTTGAAAATTTGATATTCAAACATAATATTATAATAATTTATTCTCAAACAATTGTTGTTTTCTTATAATAAATTATAATTAAAAAAATATTTATCGTAGAAACTTGAAACATTTTACAATTACTTAAAATATCACTTTCTATACACGATGACATTTTCAAAATATTTATACTAATAATTTTAAGTAATTTATCCCGTAGGAACCTATTCATGAGCCTCACAACGTTCTGCGGTTTAACGTGATGTTGACTTATAATTTAATAGCTACCATATATTGTATAATATATTATGATAATTATTAAATAATATACTTGGTATAGGAGGGAAACAGTAGTATATTTTGCTAGAGTTTTTTTTTACACTATCGGGCAATGCTTATAATTAATATGTATAACTTTTTAAATGTCATATTATTAATAAATGTATTAAACGTGTAACATAATATAATTTTTTTTTTAAAAACAGAGGAACTGTAATGCTATAATTTATATAAAAAAATTATATGCTTTCAAAGATGCGTACATTTCATCAATAAAATTTGAAAAATAAAAATTCTAACGTTCCCCTCCCCTCCCTCTCGTCGAAAAAAGAAAGTTTTACTCAAATACGCCATCTTAAAGGCTCCGACAAATGCCGAACGCAGACTTTTGAACGTTTTTTTTTTTTTAATTGATATATATTTTTATACCAAGAATCTAAGAACTAAGACGAATGTATATTTGTTTACAGATCGAGTGTACAATAATAATATGTCGGTACCTATATATTATTATTATACTCCGTGCATGTGTATAATTATAATCGAATAGTTTGGATGCGAGCTGCGGCGGTTTATACGCATATTATACGAAGCCATTGAAACGACCCATTCCCGCGTGGCTTTATTTGTCTTGGGAAATTAAAGGATGAATATTAATTTACACCGCCGCCGTCGGCATTGTGTCAGTAAAATAACAAGGCAGTTCATCGGTCAACATCGATAAGTATATAGGTAGGCCGTATTGTATATATATATACATATATATATTATATTATGTGTCGGTATAAAGGACGGGCTGCAGTCATGACGTGCGTATATACGTAAAAAGTAAATGATAATAATTTATAGGCATAACGATATCATACCCGATAAACATGGCCATCATCACTCATCGACCGTCGTACTCATTTCGCATACCAGATTATTTATAATATTATAATTTATAATATAGGTACTAGAGTAGACAATATACGTCTGCGGGGATCGTCTCTACATTATTATACGAAACGAGCACAAGTAATATCGTAATAAAACGTGCGCTGCAGTTCAGATATAGGAATAATGTTTAGGTAAGACTTACAAGACGGACGAAGCCAACGAATGTTCTTGATTCTCGCTGATCTGATCCTCCAGAGCGACGCCGTACCTCCCCTTGACGTTCTCCAAGGTCGGCAACATGGCTATTGTCTTTTGCATAGACGAACCCGGCAATATCGGACATCCCTCCCTGAAAACACCACACACGCGACAAACGCATGAATATAATTATAATCATTGAGTATATTAGTATATTATATATAATATATATATTGTTTATATTTATACTCATTTATATAACGTACAAATACAATTCACGTATAGTAATATACTAATATATAATATTGTATTCGACGGTGTAATTCCATCATATCAGGTGAGGTACCCTGCAGGGACTCAATTTTGGGTAAGGAGTCCTGAGGGTAAGGGGGGGGGGACTACGGTGAAATTCACGTCAGAGTATTTGAAAGTCACCACACCGTCCTCGGACGAAGTCAATAACCTGCACACGGAACAAAGTCCATATCCAGCGACAACAGGCCCAATGTATGCTGATTATATAGGCACGCGGAGTAATGTAATCAGGGCGATAAGGAGATGGCCTCCTTACTCGCGGCATGTCTTATATAAATGGAAACCATCTGTACACAAAGCTTTAGAAACACTTAACTCATAATCCCAGCTTATGGTACTTGTGTGGGTCACAGACTTTGTAGCGGCCACCTCGCCGCTGAGTGCATTCCCAGTCCGATATAGTAGGTAAATAATATTTCTCGCAGGTAGAATTCTGTCTCAACAATTGCAACAATTCTAATTCGTTTTTAAGTTAAAGATAACTAGTTTTAATTATTATTAAATTTGTGTTCGAGTTTAGCAACACTTTATTCAAATCTCTACCTATCCGACCTACAGTGAGCACGTGCATTTTTCTTTAAAAAAGCGTGTCAGTCACCAAGAGCAATTCCGGTTACTACAGGGTGGATTTCCCACTCGGTATTATTCGTGGGGGAGGGGGGAAGGGAAACGATACTTTTTCCACCTTCCCAACACCAGAAAACAGAGTGTGATTGTGTCAAGTATAACGAATAATGAATGATCCATGCGTATGTATCGCAATTAAACTTTGTTTTATCGATGCTATTTTTCGTCAATTCACATAACTGTTTTTAAAATGTTTAATTTTTGCACCTCTAGTATGTTTGCCAAATGGTACCTATAGGTAGATATATTATACCGCATACCGCGTTGGTTGTCCGTTTATACGTCATACCTATAATTGTACCTACTGCATTGAGAACGCAACGGCACCATTTCAATTATTTCCTTATCATAATATACTGAATAGTTATATAATTGTCTATTATATTAAATTATCTACCTATCCAATCTTAATCATTTTATCTAGACCAAATGCATAACGATATGATTGTCGGTGTGTGCATAACAACATTTTGATTAAGAAATCTTAAATATATACAGTTGAATTAATGTTCTTACAAGTTGAAAAAACATTTAATCACAAACATAAATTATTATAATATCAATATATTATTATCAAAATGTATAATAATATGTTTTAAATCATGAACATGATATTTGAATGTTGTACGCAGACCTTATAAAATCCACTTAGTAATATATTTAACACTTTGAATGGGAACCACAAATGATTTGATTATAATATTTGAGTAAATTAGGACGTCATTAAACCAACAACAATAATTTAAAACGCATACACCACGATACGAGGATTATTCGTTATATTGATTCATTAATTGGTTCAGAGAATTTATGATGACATAATATAATATATATGATACAACGTTTATAAGCTCTTCATTAAATATTTCGACTGTAGATGTAATAAAAAACTATTTATTACATGTCAACAGTTCAGAAGTCAATTGTATCATACATTCATGCAGCTTTAAAGGTTTTTTTTTTCCTATGTACCTTATTATATACACACATTATGTATTTATATATGGACTGTTATGTTATAAAAAACGTTACGCACACATTATCGTAAAAACGGCCTTATCACTCCGAAGGTCATTACGTCAGTACGCCACACGATTCGTATTTTGTGCAGAGCCCGGCTGCATCACAGATATACAAAATATTAATCTATTTTATGAATTTTAAAGTTTAATCAGCTGTTGAGAACTGTGAAGTCGATTATAATATATTATAATCCGCAACAGTTCACTCGCTATTACTACCTTAATACACCATAATATTATTGATACGTACGTGGACAGTAGGCGCTTCAGATTTTAAGTGTCCAGTCAGTCCTAGTCCTTAATACACATACGTTGTAATACTTTACATGTTATTCATAAACAATACAATAATATCGACTTGTGTACCTAGTGAAATTTATAATGTCTTATATGGACAGGTGAGAATAAAACTGGTAATGTGTACCAGGTCTAACATAGAAATACATGTTTTTAAAATATTATTTGTACTGTAAATATCGATCGCCGTTATATCGTTTTTAGTGTCACACATTCGGGATAGGAAAAAAAAAACCCGTCGAAAGTCGAAAACAATATACAATAATACCCCTATGATACTTATACCTGCACATATTTCGTTTCTAATAAATATTATATACTTTGGTACCTTTAGGATATCTACTACCATGTTTTTATTTTCACTGCACGGTCGAGCGTCTGTGAAAATATGTGTTTTTTGTTTGCCATGCGTGTAAAATATAATATTATTGCCGGAAGAGTTTATGCCGTCACTCACTCATCCCCTCCCCCCCCTTCCCCTCTCCGCCCATCGACACCATCCATGTCGACTTGCAGCACACGCCTCGGCACCGGAGCGCGCACGCATTGTCAGAATCATACGGTTTCTATTCGAAAACATTTCGCCATCCGCAAATAATATGATATATACACGAACGGCTATAGATCCAGATGAATGCCCAAATTATACAGAGCGATTGTTTTGACAGGAAACACCGTCAGTATATTACCTCGGAAAGTGTTATTGTTTATGAAAATATTTTATTTTTTTTCGCATAATTTGGATTGATACCTATAATGTTTGAGACAAAATAAATATTTTTTGTTATTTCATATATCGGTGTAATTATTGATTGTTTTTTTTTTTTTTTGAACTGTTTTGGATAATGACATACATTTTTAATTTCATTATATTCCAAAGAAAAATATTTTTTTAGAATTTTCATATGCAAAAAAATCAAATTTCGAAAGAGAAGTTAATTTATTAGTAATAAATATTGAAGTTCCAAAGATTAGTGTAGACCGTAGACTGTATATATATTATACATAATATATTGGGAGGTGCCTCATCTGTACAACTTCACTCATCAGTCTTCCGTTTATCGAAACTTCAAATAGGTACTATATTTAACTATACTCGATCCAAATTCCGTATTTTCCGTATACCAGATACGAGCTTAGCTCAGTTGGTATACGTATCAGCTCTTAATATTAAAATTGCTATAATTATCTCAACAAAAACACTGAAAAAAACGCTGAGCTTAAAAAAGAACGGCTCTAAAAGTTGTGATACTAAATAAATAAATAAAAAAAAACAATAAAACAAAAAAACAAATAAATAAATAAACAAATTACGAAGTAATGAAGTATAGGTATATTTCATGTTATTATTGCTATTAAAGCAGATCAACTAAATTAGGTTACTCTTTGTTAAAAATTAAAAATATCTAATTTCGTCCAAATTTTTTTAACTAAATAGTCTAAAAAACTGTATAACTTGGTAACAGTATGAACTACTCATGAGAATTCTTGTTCTAAATTTTCAATCCTGAGCTGTACAATTTGAACATTTTATGAATTTAAACTACAAAATATTTGCAAATATGATGGTTTTGTTGAATTTTGTCAACATTTGCACTTTAAATGCTTATATAAAAATCATGTCTATGTATCTAATATATTTTTGAACTGATGTTATAATTTCAAATATGTTGACTCAGCGAAAAACTTTTCATCGATATTTTTAGAAAAAAACTAAAAAAATATTTGAAAATAATGTCCATGAATAGCTAAAAAAAACTGCAATCATGTAAAGAGAATTACAAAATAAAAATTTGGTAAAAATGCAAGTACCTGTGGTTATTCGTTTTTGAATTATAAGAAAATAAGAAAATTGATCCATGAAAATTCATTAATTTGCCGCCTTGTTACAGGTGAATAAATTTAAACTTCAAACGCTTATAAAAAACTAATGTGACATTTTATTAAACTTTTTTGTTTGTTAAAGGTAGAAAAACTTACGAGGAATCTTATATAAAATATTTTTAAATTTAAGATACAAATTAATTTTTTTATAAATTTCGAATTTAAAATAATTTGCTACGAAATTTGTTAAAATTCTAACTTCAGATGCTCATAAAAATGTATTATTAATTAATATTCAATTTTTTTTTAAAACTACCTATATCAATAAAAACGTATATAGGACTATACGTTTACAAATTTTTGACACAGCAAACAACTTTAACAATTTTTTATCGACAACAATTAATCTAAATTTTCTTATGCCTATAAATAGCTTAAAAAGAGTCAAAATATTTTGAACTGGCATACAGAAAGTTCTTATATAAACATTCTGTGAAAATGCCATGTATCTACGGTTATTTTTGTTAGAGTTACACTAAAAATCAAAATTCGCGTTTCTTCCGTTCGCTTTTGAAAACTCCAGAGAAGTGAAAATATTCAATTTTATACTCTCGAATGCACCAATTAATTTCCTACCAGAAAAGTTACTTAAGTTTAAAATTGAAACATTATTTCGATTTCTTATCGTATACCTACATAAAGAAAGCAACACAAGAAAATATACTTTGTAAAATCAATACATTCGTTTTGAATCTAAAATTGAAGGTAACTCAGGAGTTTTTACGCTAAACCAGTTTTTGACAAAATTGATTTTTTTTATTTGTTGTACTTAGAAACTTGAGTTTTTCACCGAATATATTTTATATTAGAATTTTCTAAATATGATGTCAATTTTGAAATAGTTAGGCTCTTTTTGTGTTATCTGACTATTATAAACAGTAGGAATATTCGACTTTTTATTTATTTATCCACAATACAAATTTAAAAAATACACCCAGACATTTAATATAAGCTTCGTCATAAGTTGTTGTTACGGCATAAAATGACATAGTCACAACTATCTTTTGTATAGGCGTTTGTTTAAAGCTCAAATTTAAAAAAATAAATCATGAAAATATGTAATTTTAGATATTTTGTTGTAATTTAAAAATATTGCTCACATGGATATTTTGCAAATACGTAAATATATAATTATTTTCTATGCACTATGACATTTTTCAAATATTTAGATTAATATTAATCTATACCGTTTTACTGTACGTTGTGTTGACTACTACGTTAAGAGGAGGCTACATCGCCTATATCAATCATTATCAGTGGTAAAATGGTAAAAACATGTCAACGAAAAACAAACGAAACATTTATCAAAAGTGATTTTTTTAGAGCAAAAATACCTATCAAGATATTTATAGAGAACAATACATCGGAGACAATCTCATCGGTGTTTTTTGAAATATTAATCATGAAAAAAGTTACAGTTATTTACAAAATGTAAGAAAAAAAGTTTTGTGCCTTTTATAACGTGCTGTATATTGTGTAGAACAATAGAAAATCCAGATGAGGTTGTTTCCGAAATATTGCTCACTACTTCACTATATATCTCATTATAGATATTTCTGCTCTAAAACCACTTTTTAATAATGTTTTGTTTATTTTTCGTTGACAATTTGACACGTTTTTACTGCTGATAATGATTGTCCTCTTAACTAAATAAATAATTAATAATATAATTATTATACAATAAATCACATAGGTATATGATTAGTTGTGACAGTTTTGTAAAAAATACTTTCAGAATTGTATTTAATACTTTTTATTTTTACTTGTTTAATTTTACAATAAAGTAAGAAAATTAATATTATACTCATTACGAATTTCAAACAGTAATACCATCACATTTAAGTATCATTAGAACGTTGTACTACCCGCTACTTAATTTTATTCTGAAAAATGAAAATAAATAAATAAACAAATTATTATATTTTAATTCTGAAATATTTTAATATTGATAAAATAATAAATTGTTGTTTATAAAATATAAAATAAATTAATATTTTTATTTTAACTATAAATATAAATCTAAAAACAATCTGAAATAATATGATGAATAGTTCTTTTAAATGCTTAAAAGTATTTGATTTTCAAATAGAAATACGTCTGAGACAGTATTTAAAAAGTATTCTAAATACTATAAAAGTATTTAAATACATTTACTCGAGTATAAGTATACTTTACAAGATCGGTTGTTGACAAATATTACTTGAATACTGTAAGTCTTCAACTTACTCTGTATTAGTGTATGATCTATAGAAATATAAATTACTTATATAGCAATATATTATACATAATACAATATCGTATCATTAGAAATTTAGAAATAAAGATTCACTATAGTATTATAATATAATAATAACACGTTTTTCGGACAGTGGCCCACGTTTCGGTTGTCAATGTGTTGACGACGATATGTTTAATATAGGTACCTTATATATAGTCATATAGACATATAGGATATAAGGATCTGATTTATTTTAGACGACAGATGTGCCCAGTAAGCGGATAACAAATCGAGCGGTATATACGCGTCCGAATATCAAATTTTAGTTCTTATATATTTATATTTCGTACGGTCCGTGTCGACAACCCTTTTCAATATTCTGTTGTTATTATTATGATTGAAGGATATCTATGCTACCCAGGTACTGCACTTACACCCCCTGCACATATACATAGATCAGAAGCGTATTGACAGTAGGGTTGACCTGGTTGGATGACCTCCTCGCTTGAAATGCTAAACCTTTTAATACATGGAAATCGTATGTTTAAAAAAAAATAATGAGGATTTTTGTTTATTTATTTATTCAATATAATAGGAAATTTAAGGCAATTTACAGTGAATTAATAACAACACATAAAAATACGACATCAAATTTAACTTATAAAAATATAAAAATATAATAATAATATAAATATACAATATATTAAATTATTGAAAATGGAATACGATAGACGATAATATAGATAAATAACAAAAGTATAGATTAAAAAAAAAAAATGTTCATATTACATAAGGCACATATTCTCGGGCTTCTGGATGATTGCAATACATTTAATGGGGGAATGTGCCAAGTATTCTTTCAAGTGGCGAGAAATGAAAAAAAGTTCTTCGATTCGCAAATTATCATGTTTTATTTTAAAGGAAATGGGACTATAAGTATGAAACAATAATCAATATCATTATTTAACAATTTACTGAGAATAACATGGAACAAGGAAAAAAAAAATATTGTCTTCTGACTTTTAATGGCTGTAAATTTAATATAGAATGGATTTTATGATCATAACCAGGGTGGGACGTACTAAAGATTTTGCAATTATATGAAAAAAACCAAGAAATTTTATTTTGTATTTCTTCGATTTGTTTGCAATGAGTTAAAATCAATGTCTCCCATAAAATACACGAGACGGGGACGACTAAGCGAAGAGAAAAAGCTTTTAAAAGTATACATATATTTATTTTTTTATTTAAATTGTAATATACGATCAATAAATTTCTTTTGTATTATAAATATTAATTTTGCTATTAATTTTGACATGTTTTCTTGAGATAGATGTCATTCACCTAACCGGTTGGTTAGGACGTTAAGTCATAAACTTATAACCAATCTTTATTAATTTCATTGTCGATGTCAAAATGTGGTTCGCACCGATACCGACTCTAGACCCAAAATCTCTCCGGACCGACTACATTATAGTAAGTGAGTGTGTCGTGAAATCCCCGTGACAGATTAACTTCGAAGTCGAAGCAAATTTTAATAATAATTAATATGGTTTTTTTTTTTTTGTATTGTAATGAGTATTTTAAAAGTATGTTTTGTTGTATACATCTACAAAGTTCTATAAAATGTTTTATTAATTATTATTAAAATATTTTATGATATTAAACAGGGAGACGGGGGTAACCCACTCACGGCTTCGTTATTGGAAAACTTTTTTATCCCCTCACTAATTAAATATATTCTTAAATACGCCACTGACTTATTAAATAGATACAAAATGTTGTACAGATTGTAATTATTGATAAATACCTACCCCATGCATCATTCCGCTTATTAAATGTTTTTAACATTTAACCCTAGGGCTGAGATTTATATACTCATGGGTAATGGCCACTAATGGGTATATTATTTTTGTATTATAATCTTATAAATTTGGTCAGAAATATCCAAAAACACCTAATGGCTCATATTGGTATTTGATACTAAAAATTATACATTTTTCTTTGTTGCATAATTTCAGTATAATAATAAAATGCATGTTTTTGCATATTTTAAATATAAACATGAACAATTTGTGTTTTTTTGGTAGGTGTGTATTTGAAGAAAAGTAGTGGAAAAGGCCATAATATATGCTACATCAAATTACGCTCCTAATTTACATTTTATAAAATCAGAGAATTTGCCTTCGACGGAAAACAATTTTTAAATGTATAGGTACCTACTAAACATGCTTTGAATTTATTTAAAAGTAAAACTTAACAAAAATGATTTATTTTACATAAAAAATAATTTTATTCAATTTATTTTCAAATTAAAATGTGCTTCTATTTCACTTAATAATAGTTTGGAAATTATTGATAAATTCATTGTATATTTTATAGTATTTTTTTTGTTGCATATTTTAGCATATTTTAATAAATGAGATGCATATTTTATTATTTACTAGTCCGAGCCCTACTTATAACTAATTAACTATTGCTCGTTCGAAATCCATTTCGTGTACATTCTCATATAACTCTCAAAAAAATATTCTGCATCGGAATGTGAAATTAAAAATGTAGGTAGGTAGGTATTTCAAAAAAGTAAGGAACTTAAAAAATTATAACAATAAAAACAGTAAGAAATATAACTTTTTCGTAAACACTTTTCAATAAAATGAGTTTTTCTTCTTTCATTAGAATCACTCTGTATTATATTATTGCATTTGTTATTAGTTTCCAGCCCGATCGCCACGAAAACACATACACAATAGGTATCGCACACGTGTATTATATTCCATCCAAACGGAACGGATTTTGATGGTCGTTATAGGAACTGACAATTATTATTATGATTTATTGGTAACACAATACTGAAATACTGAATAGGTATAATACAATAATATAACACAGCGTATTGTGGAATGACACTTCACTGGCGCTTTACTGATTCTATTTATCGAGCAATATTCAACGCGCAAATTGTGTGAAAATTCACTACTTAGGGTAAGCATTGGCATATACTGTACAATTATAATATTAAAATTTAATACACGATGACGTAGGCTGTTGCTTCGACGCGGTATAGTGATATTGAAATATTAAAATTACATCTTAATATGGTTTACTTTTGATTTTATTGATTAGTGATTACTGCAGATAACCTATACCACTGATGTTATATTTACCTACATAGTTGAGCTATTTTAGCTATTTAAATCGTCTTGATGTTGACTACCTACCTATAAAATGTAAATGATGCAAATATGCGTATACCGTGGTTAATATTTATTATTTTTTTTTTTTACGTTCAATTGGTTTTAAAACGAATACAATATTTTTATGTAGTTACTAATTGATCGACAGCAGGGTCGGACTGGCCTATGGTGTGGATGTGCTAACACACGGTAGACACTCGATCGTTTGGGCCTTCCGCAGTTCTTCCCTTCTCTAAATAATAAAAATGTTTTATAATTTACTTATATTTTAATACGTCATATTGCTTCACAACCGTGAAATTGCAAAGTCCGCATTAGGATTTATGTTTATTGTATATTGTTGTATTGATAGCTGCTGTTTTTAAAATCTATAAGCATTTTATTGTAACAACATATTTTATATTGCACATGGTGCGTGTATAGGTATAGCAAATAGATATTGTACACAGTAAGTTTGTAACCGACGATGTTTAGTAAAATATGCTTTGTCGGCAAATGAAAACAATAAAAGCAAATATATTAAATAGTACCTATATATAGATGTTTTAAAAATGTCAATAAAAATCTATTAAATTATTATAACTCAACGAGTGTGGATATAAAATAGTCTATTGAAAAGTCGGTATATTATTTTTCAAATAATCCTCCCTATCGTGTGCTTGGATTACCAACATGGTATATGGTATGCGCATCCTTTTTCGGTATTTAAGCCTTAAGAGTTAAGGGTTTAGTTTCAAAGCTGAAGTGACTACACAATTCGTTATTCAACATCGTGCCATTCAGAAAAAGAAGTTTTTATAGTTTTAATATACGAATTTTCGTAGATTTATCAATTATAATTCCTTAAAATAAAAAAAAAGTTGAACTTATAGACTTTACGCACAATATAATATAGCAGGTATGTGTTATACGCAAGGCTGGACAAGTTAATGATTTTTTTAACTCGGTCAAGTTAAGTTAATATGCACCAATAACAAAAAGTTAAAAGTTAATTTAACTATAGGTTGACTCAGTTAATTTAAAGGTTAATACACACTTTTTGTTAAGTTGAAAAAAGTTAATTTGTTTATACAACGCTGCCTACTAGTGTACTTAAATTTTTCCAACCCATAACTAAATTATAGACTATAGTGTTAATACTTTATACAGTATTTCAATATAAATTAGATTTGAATGATATACATTTTAAACTTTAAACAATCCACAGTAAATATTTTTTGACATGAAAACGAAATAGACTGAAATAGCGAAATAATATAATAAAATTAAAAACAAAATAAATTATTTTAACTTACTTCTTAAAATGAAAAATTTAATTTCACGTTAATTAAAAATAAATTTATTAATTTAACAAAAGTTAAGTTAATGAAAAGTCAAAAGTAACTAGTTAAGTTAAAAATTTAAAATAAAATTAACTTTTTAACTTTTTAACTAGTTTATGCCCATTCTTGTTTATATGTTATATAATATGTACCTAATATAAAACATAATATACGCGTAAGCACCTATAATATTAGTCATTTTCATATTTTATTAAGTATATCCCCTTGACCACATTCCATAACAACACATAAGGAATAAAAAAATTAAATAATATCGAGTAATATCACTAACTACTTATATTTGACATTTGAAATGTATTTTGAAAAATTAAATTTTTTGTAAGCTCTGCGTGTTGAACAAATCGTGCAAATGTTTTTTTATTTTTTTTTGAATGGTGTGAGGGTTGTGCAATCTTATGTGCAAATTATTGATGAAAATGTTTTTTTGTTTAAAATAATGAGAGTCTTTTGTGTACCAAATAGAGTTGGCAGTACATAATATGACGTTAATCAGATTTAATAATATGTACAGTTAATAATTATACTAACGGCATAATTATATATGATGTCATGGCTCATTTTTTATCGACAGTTTTTAACGAAATATTTTTTTATTAACTTTTATTACATAAGTAATAGCTAGTTGAGTTCAATCAACCGAGCCCATTTCAAAATATTAAAATTCCTGATTTCATTTTTATACAATATTATGTTCATTCACACGAATTTCGTAATTTCGTTCATATTTAATATTAATTATTATCAATATTGTTAAATTTACTAGTAAACTTCAGGTATAAAACATGAAACTGTTACCATTTATAAAGAATTATTCTTATTACTGTGATAACTGATAAGCATAAAGGTTGGAATTCAAATTCAAAGTTTATTGACATATTTTTAACGAGATTCGACAAGACACCATGACTTATAATATTATATTGTAGATATTATACACGTGTACACACTACACATGAAGTCGTGAAGTATACTATGTATAGCTATATAGCCGAGACAAAATTATTGTCATATTACTTCATTATTTCTGTCATTCCCTATACCTTGAAATATATATTTATAATTATCTATGCTCAGGTATGTACCTATCTATTAGTTATACAAATATAACAATAACTATGATAATAACATAATTATTGTATTAATTGACTATCATGTACCTACCGTGTGTATTATTATTCAATCATTGTAAAACGCGTTGAACAAAGTTGACATATGAAAAAAGTGTTCTAATTTATTAATGCGTATTATTAAAAATGTATAAAAAAAAAAAACATTAACAAATACGGCTTTGTTCGTGATAAACTGCGGGTCGTTGCTCCAATGATGTTTATATAATATTATGATGGCCACGCATTAACTGTATATCTTTAATATTACCTACAATCTGCATTGAGATAAAAGTATAAAACCATTGACAACTTTTTACCGTTGTTAGAACTTATAAAGTCGTTCTTTATTATAATATAATATCGACCTAATAACCGGTGTCATCATAAACGTCCGTAAATTGCAATGTATACGGTGCAATGGAAATTATATATATTATTTTTATTGTAGATCAAACGCGTATTGGTCTACAGTGGCCAGTAAAAAAATAAAATAAAATGAGAATTTTGCTCTAAATCCCCAATGTTTGACCCGACAGAATAAATACGATTTATCTATGTGTTAGGAAACATAAAATATATAAAATATAAACGACTCGATGTGGAAATCGAAAGAATTATGTTCTGTGGTCAGTGATACACGAACGTCACAATGCCACATTGCAAGATACAATGCACAGTTATACAATTATAAACAATATATTATGTAATATATTAATATATATAGTTGTGATACGAATAGTGTCTTACTTAAAACAGTGGCTCTTATTATATTTTGTGATTTATGTGACAACAGCTATAGATGACAGAAAAAAAAATGTGAAAATATATTTAAGCAGTCTATATTTAAAATGAAATACATACGATACCGGTTATAGTTTATTTTAATTTATGATTTAGTAATAATATATTAGTATATGGTTTTCTTTTATTTTATGTTTTTGTAAATAAAAATGATGATATTTTTTTAATTCATATTGTATGTATCCTTTACTCTTTAGACACAGAAGTGTACTAAATTGTAATTTAAATAAACAATAACATATTGTTTAACTTTTAAATATAAAGTACATAAAAATACGTTCGAAAATATATAGGTAATAACATGACTTCTATGCCAGGTCGCAAAAACAATCACTACACATTTTTATGATTCAGTAGTGAGCTAATGGTCCTTTTAACATAATTGAACGGCCCATGATTGGTCGATTACGTTTTAGTGAACCATTTAATCAGAAATTTTTTTGTCATACAACTCAGCAATAGTTATATTATAGCTATAATATAGTAATGAATATCAGTTCACTTACTGAGTTTCGACGGCAGCTATAGTGGTCCTGCACTGTCCGTTTTGGAATATGACTATGTCCACGATCTGTTGCATGAGCACTTTGATTTTTTTCACCATTTTGTTGCTGCTGTTTCGTATACATAACGTCACTTGGACGTTTTCACCATGCGTGTAAACCTGAAGCAGAACGCAACAAATATATAAATATATTATAATAATTATTATTATGGTATGTATTATTATTCACTCGAACTCGGTTCAACGAACCTAATATTGACAAGTAGATATACTGATAACAAACTCACAAGTACCTATAATACTGTTTTCTTAAAAGAGTTTAACAGTCGAAACGCTTGTGCGGCCGGTAATATTATACCGTGCGAGGTGTAGAATGACTGCTAGCCCCTATCCCCGGAATTTCGTTTACCCCCCCCCTCCCATAAATTGTTTTTAGTCATCTACATGTTTTGAACTTATGCTGTGTACCCAAAACATTATAGGTTATAGCCCCCTCCCCCTCCCTTATATTCATTTATCACGTTACGCCTGTGCGACCAACCAAATGTACCCATTTTAAATTCTAATAAAATGAATATACACAAATATAAAACGCATATTATTAGCTGCAGATTGAGTGCATAATACTATGTAATAATATGATTTTAATGTGTCGTCTAACTGTCCAATCACTTGGCAGCGTGGGTGGGTGTGTTTCTGACTTCTGTGTCAGTGTACTAAACACTTAGTCTGTAGTCACGTATTTAGAATCTAAAGTTCAGTCTGAATAGTAATATTTTTTACCATGATTATTAACCTTAGTATACAATAGTTGACAGTTTGCAGATGTTTGAATAATAATCTTGTAGATATTATAATTTATAGGCAGACACAAGATATTTGATGACTAGCCTTGAGAAAAACAATAATGTGTACGTTACTGCCTGCAGTAGTTACAGTACCTATAGGTATATAAACAGTAAATTAGAGATATTGGCAAAATATTTTAAAAACTGATTGATAACAAGCGCGATGCTTAAAAAATGCTAAAATCAAACAGACAGTAAAAAACTAAACTACTATCAAAATTCGAAATCAGGGTTTCTAAATATTCAGTGGTGAACTATTGGAACGTGCCGGACCTTTTATTCTAATAAACCTCATGGGTCATTCGGTATTGTACATTTGTACAGGAACCTCACGATGTAGGTACGTTTAAGCGATCGACTATAACAATATAAGTCCGGTTTGGATTTATGGGTTCAAAAAAAAATTAAAAATGTATAATATATCCTAAAAAACCATAAATATATTCCTTTATATTCTCTAAAAAAATAATAAAAATATGGTTGAATAGTTGATAATTAAAATAATATATTATACAGCTAATATTTATTTTTTTTCACTACTAACAAATTTATTCCAAGATATATTCTAAAGAAACTATACACATTTCCTAACCCCGGAAATATTAAAGAAAACCTTTTACTTGTAAGCTCTGCGTGTTGAACAAATCGTGCAAATGTTTTACTCTTATAAAGCTATGCATACTATTATAATTTATAATATATGCTCAGACACTCGGTAACGATGATAACATTATGCAACAAGCCGAGAATCCTAAATGCAAGCTTATATACAACGACGACTATATCTAATACGACCACAACAACAACAACAACAACAATGACGACAGCAACAATAACATGGACTGCCTATAGGTCATCATCGTACCTATATAATAATATGGCTACCGACAATCGGTACAGCTATAATATTACTCATGATGACACCTGAACTCCAACAATGAACCGATTATTAACCGACGACGTTAATAGCTATTATATTATCTATTTGTTAAAGCAATTTTCTCCTACGCCGCGGAGGTGTACCACCACCTGTATAACGTCCGCACCGACAATATGATATCATAATAACATAAGTACTAATAATGATAATAATATGTTTTCCCGCGCGGACGTATATTGCAATGCCTGTGGTCGACGCAATATTTTAATGATCAAGTGTAGTGCACTCGCGATACGCATTACGCTAAATTATTATTATTATTATTATTATTATTGTTACATAGGTATACTATTCCGTGTACGTGCATTTTATTACCTACCTATTATAAGTGTGTGCCACCGTTCCCGGTATAGGTGCCCATGTTGCACTGCCTATAAGGCTATCGGGCTACGCGTAAAAAATGGGTAGAATTATTGTGTGACGGACGAGAACGTGCTCAGTGTGAAATCTCCTGCACGTTATAGTGTGTACAGAGCGATTCGCCAAGCTCGCTAACCCTCCCCCCTCCCCCTTACAACCTTCTTTAACAATACCTTCGCTTAAACGTCTGCATATTTTTAAATATTGTTCGATGTTTTTCTATTTATTACCATTTAAGTAGGTTAGTATCCTGTGTGATGATTAAAAATCTTTTCTTTTTTTTTAAAGAGAACCCTATAGCTATTTTTCTTAACTAGATGATTTCTTTTCAAAAATGTCGTTGCATCTAAATCAAAATTATATAGAATGGTTTCCAAGTCATATTTTATCATTATGTACTAGCTGGTATAAAGAATAAGGATAATAGTCATTGATAATGGGTTTGCCTAAAATATTTGTAATATTTAAACAAGTACTGATTGAACGTATGATATTATATATTATATACTATTATTGTGTACAATATATTCATAACATTTTTACAAAATTATAAAATTAAAATAAATTAAAATGAATTACTAATTTATTAGCAATAACTACAATTGATCATCTTAAATTAATCACAATTTCCAATATTAATAATATAAGCCTATTATCATGGACTGTTGTATAATTTGTACTTAGTACCTACCTATACCTACTTTAAGTTTCATCACACAGAAACAACTCGTTTGTACTTCGATTTATAGATATGCATAAACATTTCTAAAAACATAGTTTCCTTAAATTGTACAATACGAAAAGGTGGATCTCATTTAAAGAATGAGCGGCAGCAACGCGGCGAGAGACGACGGAAAAACAAAATCATATTCTGACTGAGATAATAAATAAATACAGCTTATATTGACTGCAATCAAAAGGTATCATGCAAATATTTTCAGTTCGTTGATTTATTCCTATATATTATAACAGTAATATTAACTAAACACGGGTTTTTTTTATAAAGTTATCCATCTAATTATTAATAATACTTCGATTATTCTATCAATCATATTATTAGCGTATGCAATTTAACATTATTTTTTAACATTTCGTGTTGTGTCACTCCACTCTGTTCATTTAACCTTTATGAATACTTAAAAGTTATTTCTATCTTTATATTAAGAAAGCGAATATTTACAACCTGAATCGGGCTACCTAATGCAGTACGTAATGTACATAATATAAAATAAGATACAAGGCCAGAGCAGTTTGAGTAAACGGCATTCACGTGAATTTATTTTTTTTGGAGGAAGCTAAAACAAACGAGTAAATTTATTATATTATTCAACATCAAAACAATGGGAAACTCGGATTCTCTAGACTTGAAAAATTAAAATGACGACGATTTGGCCGTAGAATACTTTCGTATTGGCTATTTTATGAACACTGAAGTCATCGGGGCATACTTCATCTCAATAACCGTATCAGAAGGAGTATACTCAACTTAAAATATTTCTGTGGCTTTTTTATTTAATAACATGTGTGTGCAACATATAACTTTTTTCATCGATTTTAAACGATTCATTTAAGACATATTTTGAAGTACGCAGCTGTAGCCTAAATTATATTATGTTGGCATTTTGGGTATACTATAACCATCATATTGTGCTTGACCAAGAACGACGCGAATTCGACGGATAAAGAAAAAATAAATATAACGATGACGATGTCATCCGGATCGACACATGAGTTGACGACGATAAACTGAAGCGGAATGTACGGCGGCGGCGATGTTAAATGATCGTCGAATGACATTTAGATAACGTGTCGTTATCGTCAACGCGATAGAAACGTGTGTTTATAAGATGGTGAAACACAGTTACTACATTTTACACGGAATTAAAAAAATTTCTAAAATGTTAAGAAAAAAATGTAAGATGTCCCATATATTATGTACCTAAAAAATATTTTTAAAAAATGTGTCTTCGATCAAATATGTAAAAATATGTGAAATATAAATAGCATTAATTTATAAATGTATGAAATTAATTTATATCCGATCAAATGTCTGATATTAATATTTATTGAAAAGTTGTAATTACAATAAAATCCGTTCCCTGCTTTTAACTTAAAGGTTCCTATCTTATTAACACCTGCCTAATAGTTCGAAATTATACATAAACGTTTTCTAAAAAATATTCTGTTTTGAAATATGAAATTGAAATGTTATGTTATAACACAAAAAAAAAAATAAACTTAAACAATAAAGACGATATAAAAAAGTAAAGCACATATCTTTTTTTCAAAAACTATTGTATATTAAAAACATTATTACTTTTAAGTATAAAGAGTGTTTACTGTTAAAATAATCACACCGAGTAGATACCTATAGAGTCCTGTATCATAATAACTTACGAAATAAAGAAATATACAATTTCAGTTATCATTTTGCGTTCATTAAGAATTGTGATAAGTTGATTTCATAGTTTTGCGGTTTGCCAATCGCTATTATTATCTTTAATTTAATTTTTAACTGTTTCGTTGAAAATGAAATATTGCTGTGTTCCGTTTGCTGTAATTCAGAAACGAGCAACCGTAAGAGTGAATTGAAATTCGCATTAAATATTTATAATAATATTTTCTATAGAAATAATACATTTTTTTAAATATATTAGCACTTTTTGAGCTATTTATAGATATTTAAAGTTTCGATTTTTTTTTTTTAGTTTATTCCAATTTATGTTGATAGAGTTTTTGTTTCTTGGTAAAAAAGCTTGAATATGTAATACAAGATTCCTCAAAAGTAGCTATTACCGCAGTTAAAATATAACGAAAAAAAAATCAATTTTTTTTTCATAAGCATCTGAAGTTTAAGTTAAATGAAATTCATCAAAATCACAAACATTTGCAAATTGTTTTATAGTTGAAAAAATAAAAATGTATACCTACAATTTTCAATTTTATACTTGAGGCTTGAAAATGTAATAGGTACAAGGATCCACATTACTATTCATAACAGAAATTTAAAAATATCAAATACACATAGGTATTCTTTTTTAATAAGCTTTTGAAGTTCAAATGTTGATGAAATATATAGGATCCTTTTTTTTATTTTGTCGTAATTTAAAATATAATATAAATGCAAGGGAGCTTACTAATACATATATTATAATTTTCTACACTTATAAAGTCAATTTTTTAAAATATTTAGTCTAATGTTGTAATCTATTTATACCATGAACTTTATTCAAGAAAATAATTGAATATATATTGTACAATATTATTATTACTTATTATATATTTTTCCTCTTTTTATTAGTAAATTCCTAAGTAAAAATCAGAAAAATGAAATTGTCAAAGCATAGATAATTTAAGGACGAAATCAAATCTGGTTTCAAAATTGATATCGGAACATTATATTGGGCGTAATGATTGAAGTCGTGAGCTGTGTTTTCAACAGAAAATGAATCACGATCCAGCCCCCTTAATTGAGAAGGTTATTACATAATTCGATACGAGTATAAAAATATGTTGGTGCAATGGTATTCTTTATCTTGTATTCTTGTATCTTCAAGCTTGCAGTTGTCTCATCTTAAGTGTTTGAATGAAAAATTAGTAATATATTTTTTTAATTTTTTATTTTGTATCTGTATATATTATAATATATTTACATGACTATATCCATATGCATAAAAGTTGTTAACTTGTAAACTATAATAAAATTATCACCTGAATATTAATACAAAATATCGTATTAAGAAGTGGAAAAAAACTTGGACAAATTATTTGTCTATGATATTTGCATTGAATTTAAATGATCTAGACGCTGCGATTCGTTTACTTAAAGCAAATTTTTCAATTAGTTAAGACAAATGAATACATGTGAATATTGCATAAAGTAGTTGGCTGATTCCGGAAGAGATACCATATTTAAAAATATATATCAAGTTTTAAAAGAATTTGTAACTATTCCAATCACAAGTTGATCACATGAAAGACATTTTCCGAAGTTGAGTTATATAAAAACAAAATTTAGAAGCACAATGCTTCAATTGTCAGGGTATTGAACAGGTATCCGACTACAATATTGGCACTGATGACATAATTGAAACTTTCAAAATAATATTAAAACCAGTAGATAGGCGTATGAAATTGTAAAAAGAACTTTTCAACTGACTGTATTTTAATTATTATATTAATTAATAATTGATGTTATTAAAATAACTTTATACTAATATTATATTTTGTGATTATAATAATATTTTTAAACAAAAAATTATTCTCTAAAATCACACCAAAAGGGACAGAGGATCTAACCACCCACGCTACCTCTTGCATTCAACCCTGTACCCACGATTCACTACACACACACTGCAGCTCACACCATTGATTATAAATACAGTAAATATAATACCTATTCATAATCAATGGACATACGTAGGTAATAATATTTTATTATATTATACCATATATAGGTAACTACCTACACATCATATCTCGCCATCCCGTGTACTTGCACGTCATGTTGTCATTGCTTGCGTACAATTAGCTAATGTTATTATTGTAATAGTAAGCCGAACGAACGTGATACCTGTTTGTCGAGTACAGCCTCCAATTCCAGTTGGCCGGGACTGAACATGAAGTCTTTGCGTACGATGGTGCAAGGATGTCTACTCAAGGGACGCATGACCGGAGCAAACTGGATTTTGCGGATGCGCATCGCCACGAAACTCCTATAAGGTGAAAAATAAATAAATAAATGAACCGCAACCGTGTTTCACTTCGACACGTTTCGACCTCATTTAAATCGTCGAAGGTCGCCAACGAAATAAACAGTATCGAAATTCATATCTTACACCGACGTGTTTTCCGTCGACGTTTATTTCACACTCCGCGTACTTGTATTAGGTTTTATATGTCATTTATTATTTAGGTATATATCATTATCATTATTATTTACGACTGCGGTACCAAATCTCTACGAAATGTCTGTACCTATGTCTACATTATTATTTATGTATTGTGCGTATATCCTCCACGATCTCGGTGCGGTGTCGGTGCGGTGTCGGTGTGCAGTTATAGTTGGTGTCGACAACTTTTCAATTCTATCACTTTGCTATGCGTTCACCTGCAGTAGTAGGAAATACTTTTCCTGTTACCTGCCTATATACTATCGTAAGTGCAGTAACTATAGAAGAAAACAATATGCTATACCGTAGAAGATTAATATTATTGTTCTTCATTTTTCTTTGAATATAAAATGGTAAAAACTGTCGACTCCCTTTATATGATAATATACAGAATGCATGTAATATATTATTAATTTCATAATTTTATATAATTAGGGGCACGATTATTTTTGTATTAATTAACTTGCTGCAGTATGCACGTTATAAAGCTACTGTAGTTGCATTTCCATCAAATTGTACCCTGTAATAGTTTAAAAATATCGCATAAATTTCTTATTTAATTAAAAAGTTGATACTTGCACTACCCATATGAATTAGTGATTATCATCAAGACAACGCATACTTGATACACGTTTGATGGCAGCCTAAACTTAATTTAAAAATGTATACGAATATAGGTAGGTACAAACAATAATCGTTATTTTTCGAGGCATGCAACTTTACTATTTATATTTTATAATTGGCGCGCATAATCGTCAATAATAACAAAAACAAAAATGATATACATAACAATATCATGTACGAAATATGAAAAAAACTGACACGATATCTAAACTAAAAATGTAGATTACTTTGCACGGTTATGGTCGGTTTCAGATTCTCCGGCGAATATTTTCACGTAGTACTGGACACCACATGCATCGGCTAAATTCGATGTCCCGTCTTGCAAAATTACCGATGCCGGTGCGTTCTCAGGAATTTTAAAACGGAACGGCGTGGCGTTACTCCCTAATTTAGACACTAAACAATCCTATGACAAAATATCAACAACAATCAGTCAAATACTGTCCAATCTACGTAAAGATTTTTTTTTTTTTATTTATTTAGAAAATCAAATACATACATAGTTCAAAATAAATACATAATACAATTTGATTGATTTACCCCAATAAGCGTAGCTTGTGGTGGGGCAAATGAGTAACATGTTTACAAACTTAAAATAAAATTATAGAAAGAAAAACAAAAAATAAAATAAAAAAACTGATGGATATAAAATTAGAACTACAAGATTAATTTTCTAGGTAAATTATGACTTTAAGTCTACAAATTAAGATTTTTTTAGTATGTGGTTAAATATAATTTTTTTTGTTATTTAACAACCTAAATTTTTTCTAACGTTATGAAAAATATCTTTTTTAAGAAGTAAAGGCATAGAATTAAACATAGTTGGACCTAAATGTTTACCAAATTTTTTTTTAGTGTACGTTAATGCCATACTAAGGGCGTATTTCACGTACATTAATAACTTCTTTGAATTCTAATTTTTTTAACTCGCGTAATACGGAAAATTGCATGTACAGAGATCTGACCAGAAGTACATTAAGATCAATATAATTATTAGGGAACGGACTTTAATGTCTTAAAAAATAAGAAAAATGTCCTTAAAAAATACGACCGTATGCCTTAAAAAAATGCTTTAATATCAAAAAATGCACTGAAAAAATGCACTAAAAAACATTAAAAATGTTATTAAATTCAATAAAAACCAAATTTTGAACAGTTTTGTGTATGTATAATATTATTAAAATTTAAAACTTCTAAAAAAATCGTCATTATAAAAAATTTATCTTATAAAAAAATATTTAAATATACACAATAAAAAAAACTTTTTCTTTGTTACACTGAACAATAACATGGTGTTTAATATTTTCAAATAAAAATCTTCTACGGTTATCTGTGAGTGTCGTTTTGTATACTGAAAAACTTCGCTCAACGTCACAAGAAGTCACTGGGGCAAACTTCATATATGCCATATCATCAGCTGTTAGTTCTTCGGATATGTCGTCTCGAATTGATGTATTTCTTTCCAAAATATTTGAAATATTTTTCATTGCTTTATATCCTTTATTTTTTTCAATTACATTTCAAATTTTTGATATATGGTTTTCCCTATTTTACTTTTATCTATTCCGATTTCGTTCCTTAATTTTTCAATAATACCGACTGCATCAGCCAACAATAATCCAGATGTTTCTAAAGTTGTTATATATTTCGGTAAGTTACCATAGTTAGCCTTTATAAATGCTAGATCAAATTCCAAACTATTATCGGCGAATAATGCTTGTGCATTTTCAATTGCAACAGCGTCGCCTTTATCGAATTCCATTACAACGGATTTAATTAATTGGTAATGTTCACAATAATATATAGCTGCCACTAACCATGTACCCCACCTAGTTAATATTGGTTGAGGTGGCATAGGAATTTCTGGCGCTATTTCTTTAAATTTTAGTACTCGAGATGAACATTTTACAAATATTTTTTTAACATTTGATATTAAAGCATCTACTTTTGGAAAATGTCTTCGCACTTCTTCCGCAACCCTATGTAGGCCATGTGCCAAACATGTGACATGTTCCATTTTCGAATAGAGAGCTTTAATATTTTTCCCGGCTTTGACCATATAAGGCGCTGCGTCACTGACAAATAATAGAATATTATCGTGTTTAACTCCCTCTGGATATAATAAACACATGGTTTTGTCAAACAATTTCACAATTGTACTATTGTTTGTTTTTTCTAATAATTCCATATTAAATAAAAAGTTTTTCCGGGGCACCCAAGTTCCAAAGTACCAATAACTACGTTGGCAACAATCGGCCTTCTACGTCAGTAGTTTCGTCAATACTTATCCACAATTTTTTATCTTTTAAATAAGCCCTTATATTATTAATTGTGTCGTTGTAACAATTACTCACATAATATTTTCTTATTGTGGATTCATCTGGAATGGTTTGGCCTGTGTGTTTAAACAGAAAATTGCGAAACTCAGGATGTTTCAATTTAGAAATAGGTATATTGGCTGATAACATCATAGAACATAGTTCTGAATTAAATGAACTATTTGTCGTCGTATTCAAAAACATTTGAGTTTTTTCGTTGTCTTCTTTTTCTTTCTTTCTATTCAATGCACGTAAATGTTTATCTCGGCT
Source organism: Sitobion miscanthi (assembly GCA_008086715.1). Lineage (NCBI taxonomy): Eukaryota > Metazoa > Arthropoda > Insecta > Hemiptera > Aphididae > Sitobion > Sitobion miscanthi. The sequence goes on along the minus strand of CM017803.1, from coordinate 12,142,496 downwards.
GATATGTTGAGTAATAGTAAATTTTTTTTCTGCTGCAACTTTAACCTCGCAAACCTTGCAAAATAAAATTTTTCCATCGGTGGAAAATATATTTTCACCGAATTCTTGTACATACGCACGCAAACGACAACGGTCGGACGGCTTAATTTTCGGCATATTTCACACTTATTCGAACTACGATAGCAAACACGACTAACGACTAACGACTCTACGAGTACCTACCTACTAATAATCGGACACCAATTAGTTTTATATCGCATATCGTAACGTTATCGAAATTATTATTTGATGGGAATTACGTATAGTCGTATAGATAGATACAATCAGCCGATCTTCGTAAAAATAACTAAAATTTTATAATTCCAAGCAACAAATATTTAATATATATGAAAAATGACTTAAAAATGGAAAAATGCTCTAAAAATGTCAAAAAATGCTTTAAAAACTTAAAAGTTTTAAAAAATGCAAAAAAAATGCAAAATAAAAGTTTCATTTTTAATTCTCTGATGTATGAATCGAATTTTACACTTAGAAAGCATTGCCCTATTCTACCCACTAAAAAATGTATTTTGCATCAAAGTCCGTTCCCTAATAATTATTATTGGAGGATCCTATTAAATCTTTTTTATTTGGACATAATCTTACCATCAGGTTTTGTATTGCACTTCTAAAGGTCTCAAAGATTTATTAGCACAACTTCCCCAAATTATTAAACCATATTGTATAATGGATTTGTATAAAGCTTGATAAAAATAGTCCACATCATTTCAGTAGGTATAATTTTATTTAATTTGTACATCTTAAAGACAATAGATCTTGAACGCATAACTAAATTTTTTATATGGACATTCCACCGTAAATGGCAGTCTATATTTAACCCAGATATTTTACCCTATTTACTTTTTCAATTTTCTGACAGTTTCGACACTTTGTTCTAATACCATTACAAGAATCAATTTTTATATCATTGAATTCAATAACGGATAGACTTCTGATAGTAAAAGCGACAAAAACAGTTGAAAAGTTTTTTGTCATTTAGCTCATTATAAATTTTATTAAATCCTATTTCTGATTTTATTAATTTAGCCCCTCCAAATCAGCTGTCCAAATTTTGCCTATGATTATAAGGCGTATAATATGATATATCCATTTGAGTACCTAAAAGGAAACCGTCTAAAAATTAAAGCATACGCTCGTTTTATACGTTTTTGTATGTTATCTATATATTATATATTTTATTATATTATATACATTATACATAAATAGTATATAAATAATAATATATTATATTATGGTATTAGTGTATTCATTTAATTTAATTATGTTATTTAGCTATTTTCATTTGAAGAAGCCTTTCATTTAAGAAATAAAAAATTCGTGTATTAACTATACGGATATAACTAAAAAAAAAAAAAATAGAAAACAATTTTGTTTAATGAACATTTGGCTATGAATAGTAAATAGAATAAAGAACAAATATGAATTTTTGAATTTAGATTACCTATTGTATATTTTGAAATATATTCGATATACCTACCTATGTATTGAATACCTAATATAATAATACCTAGGTAGGTATTACCTGTATAATACCTAACTATTGGACTAATTAACAATGGTGGATAACGGAAAAAAAATATCATACGCCAAACGTAGTAAGGTACTTCACCTTATCTTTAATATGTTATTGGGAAATTGTTGAACGTTGATCGTAACGTTAAACGTTGTTAACCCATTTATTATTATAACTCAAATCTAGTTAAAAAAAATGTTTTTATTAAGCATTTTAAATAAGAACTTGCTTTATAGGTATAGGAAAACTGTATGTACTTATATTTTTTTCTAACTAATATATAATATGATATTCTATGTCCTAAGAAACAATTTATTTTCAAATGGAGATATATTTACCTGAATTTTAGTCAACTTGACTGGATTGTCGTTATCAAGAGGAGGATATATTTGTGCCGATGCCAAGTACATGTCTTTCTGAAAACACAATCCCATCACTTCATCCTCCTTTCGACCGTACCGAAAGCTGCACACTATTTGACCGAAGATTTTGCCACTTTTCAAATAAGAATTGTCCAACATGACGACGCCATCTATAACATATTATTACATTATAGTATTATTTGTATGATAAATATAAATAGTTGTGTATTGGAATAGGTATGTTAGCTTATATTATATTTATTCAATAAAACCCAACGAATAAATCTAAATTTTAGTACTTAACGTAGATATTTTTAATTTTTAATTCCAAAATAGTAATCGCCAATTAAAAATCATACATGTTTTATATGTAAATTCTAAAAATACAATAAAATAAAAATAAAATATTAGGTAAATATAAAAGTAGATTTTTTTTTATTTTAATGTGCCTTTCTATATGACTATATGTATATTATATCTTACAGAATAATATTGATGATTAAAATCATTATTGTGGTTGAAAACAAAGATACAAATTACAAGTAGAAAAAAAATACTGATTTTATACTTCTATAACATACTAATTTCGAATCAAATGAATTAAGCTATTAACAATAAAATATTATTTATCATTGATGATAGATGTATTGGTTTTTTTTTATTTAAACATCGTGTAAAAATTTCGTTACATGAATAAACAATATTTTTTTAATCGTGTAACGATTATCTTAAACCTATAATATATTCTACATTTCTATAGTTACAGTGTGGAGCGAGGAATGTATTTTTATTATGCACTTTAGACTACTTATATAATACACTATTGATCACTATTTTTTATAATAAACCTATTTAAATAACATAATTGGCTATAATTGCGTACCTATTTATTTTAATTTATTTCTGTCACAACAGTACCGATAAATAAATTATGTACAATTAGTATGAACTATCAAATATGTATAATAATTAATAATGGACACATATCATAATTTATTCTCTGATATAATATAGATAATATTATGTATTAAATAAAAGAACAGCCCGTAGACAATGATGCACAAAGTGTCGCAGGGTAGTTGGGCAGTATACAGATATTTTGATCTACACGTGTGCTCAAACTGTGGATTGATAGTACAGTTGCTTCATTAACTTATAAATAAATTATAATAATAATTTATTATTTGAAATATAAAACAAAAAGATAAACCATCAGGGTGCGGTATACTATAGGTGCGTAGTATATTAATCATACTCCACACGATAAATTTACAATTTAAAGTATTATTCGACAGGATTTATCAGTGAAGATTTTAAAAGTGTGAGAACTATTATACTATACTCGCATAGTCAGATTAATATTTTAATTAAGTTTCAGGTATTGATACATAATACTGATAGGGTTCCGGTTCGGAATTACCTAAATACATTTTTTTTTGTGTTTTGCTTCGTCTGGATCGTTTTTAAAAGATTTATTTTATCTAAATGATAAAAATTGCCACCTTTTAAAATTATCTATTGTCTAAATTTTTTTTTCTTATCATTACTTGATAATTTTACATTGATTGATAGTAGGGAGTAACTCTGTGGACAAGCGTTGTCTGAACACCGCTAAAAAAAACTGGCATCTGTGCAAGTAGGAACGAACTTTTATAGAGTACAATTTGAATAAAGTTAACACAATTTTGATGTTTTTATACTAGGTGCCGATTATAGGTTTACAATAATAAAGTAAATGATATTAATAATATATTTTATGTTAATATGTAGTTTATTTTATTTATTAAGTAAGTATGTATATTATATGGTAATATGGATTTTTTTTTATAAGTACCATATGATAGCTATGCACTTTTAATATAATTTTTTTCATTTACTTATTCAATATTAAAAAAAAATTGTGTAACAAAATATAAAATATAAATGCATACACCACTTCAGTTTCAATATTATATTAATTATTAACTTTGTATAAACAGATACAGTAATTTTATAAATTATTTAAATGTTATATCTAGATAGCTTTTTTCTGAAATTATCTTATTAGGTATCAAGATAATTTTAATATAAAATATTTATTATCTTATTTAGATAAATATATTTTAGTTATCTACGCCTAAAACTGTATATAAAGCTATAAAGTATATACATAAAGAAATACAAACATGGCCTTATTTTACCTTTATAGAATTAAAAAGTATTGATTAAAATTAAAAACATATTATTAGGGTCAACAATTTTGGTTTCTTATCATGATTTAGTTTGAACTTAGAAAATAAAGTTAGAAATTCCATAAAATAATACACGGAGAGAAAGAACACACTGTTGACATTTCCAACAAAGTTAGGTTTCTAAAACCTTCAACTTAAATTTTAAAATTGGATGATCAGGTTGGTCAACATTCGTTAAAACTATAACACGTCTATGAATCATTAACTTAGATCTATATAATATGATCAATAGTTATAAAATGCCAAATATATTTCTCGAACCCTAAGTGTCTTGCATCGTAGAAAGTGTTTATGGTGAGAGGGAATTATTTTTCATCACCGAAACCACCATAGTAAAATTCGCCATATAAGTATGATATTTAAGCGTTAAAAAGTGTAAAGAAATAGTAAATACCTGCATCGTAAGATAACATATTTTATATTGAAAATAATACATTATTAATTGTAGTATTATATTATACAAATGATTTATTGTAATATTTATCAAGTAATATATAGGTAATTAAAGCTATACTTATTTAATAAAAACAAAATATAAATTTATATTATAAATTTGTTGAACAAAATCTAATTTTTGCAAATTTATTAATTATATTTATCTGTAAAAGACATTTTACTATTAATGCACAGCAGCGCTAAACATAAGCATATATACTTACTTGGCCCATTATCAAGTGCAATCACGTTTTCAATCTAAATGATACCAGCGTAATTAAAAGTAAATTGTTAATTGATAGACTAAAATGCAAAATAAAGCGTTTAGTAAAAAAAAATTACATAAATTATTTGTAATTCAACTACGTGTACAAAACCTAGAAAATCTCATACTAAAATTATAAAACATGATTGACCGAATCCAAAAAAAAAAACACATCATTATCTTAAAAAGTATTGCAGCTTTGTTGTTCCATTTAAAATATAAAAGTCGAATCTTCTATTGTCACTATAGTTAATATATTCTATAGTTCAATAGTTATAATATGAATAACTTAATTAATTTTAAAGACAAATATATTACATTATTGATATATTCAATAATAATACTGTCCATTTTCAACTTACAAGATAACAATTACACTATTACAGTATTTTAATACTGAATGCTTTTAAGATTTAGTTCACTTGGCAAGTATAATATGAATAAAATCGAGTGACTATATACATGTAGCATTAAAAAGAAAATAGAAATTTAATAAACAATGAACAGCTATTATAGCCACGTATGTATTAATAAAATGTCGCAAATGCAAATTGGTTTTATGAACGGATAAGTCGTGTAATTTGTGATTAATTAATTAAAAGGAGATTCAGTATATAACTTTTGTGTTTATACAAGTGTGAATGTGTGATGTAAGTTGTAAGTATACCAAAGTACTGTAAACGTTAGTAAGTAGGTATTGTATAATGTAGTATTTAAATAATATATTCACGTTTACAAAAAGTAACTTATTTATATTGCTTCAAACAAATATTTGTATGAAATAAACCGTGGTAAGTACACTTTTACTGATATTCCAATTTGCATATTACATAAATTAAAATAAAAAATCATAATATTATGTTTATTGTTCACTATATTATATAATATGGTAAATATTCCTACTATGTTTGATGGGTTAATATTATTTTTTTTAAACTAAAAATTCGTCCAATTCAATTACCATCGATAAATATAATATTTTGGTAGCTTTTCAGAAATATATATTCAGGATGATTCACTAAGCATGCCACCCCAATATTTCCCTTTCATAATGAACTCATTCAAATGTTGATTTTTGGAATTTTAAAGTTTAAAGACCATATTTAAAGTTCTTAGATTTTTTTATGCAAATTAAGGAGTGTCGAATAAACGGAATACCTACCTAAAAACTAATTTTTTACAAATGAGTTGGTACTAACTTTTTTAATGTAAATTAGGTTTTATTTATGGGTATGGTTTATTTTAAAATGTTGATAAATATATTAATCGAAAATCGAACGAGTATTTTTTGTCTTTCTACTTGCCTAATTAAACTTTAAGACTGAAATACTATATAATATATATGTTATAGTCATAAATCATAATAGTCCATGATAACAGGTTTAGAAGATATTCGGTACTATGATGATTTTAAAATTATTGTAATTAATATTAATCTGTTAACATTTTGTAATTCATAGAAAATTTCATATTATAAATAAGAAGAATAACTATTCTACTAACAATATATAATATTATATCGATTTTATATTTTATTTACAACCATTATTCAGGAATATTATTCTTAGTAAGTTCCTAAAGTTTAAAAACTTCTGACTTAGGTGTTCGGTTGAATTTAAATATTGACTCTTAAACAATTTCAAAAAATAAATTGATTTTACAATAAAAATGGTCTTCTCCAGTTTGAAAAAAACAAAATGTAAACCACTACAAGATGCTTCTTAAATGTTAAAAAGGATCTAAGTACCTATTTAGGTACCTACCTACCTACCTATTTGAAAATATGGTTTTTATATGTTTACTTAAAAATTCCGAAACATTTCGAATTTACAAATCAATTATTAAAGGATGATAAAGGGTGGAGCATGGTTGGTAAGACATGCCGTAGGTGTCAGTATTTTCGGAACGTGTATGTATATACGTACCGACGGGGTCGATGAATGTTATATGGTCAACGATGTTACGTTTGCTCAAGTACAGAATTATTTTGCCATCAGGCGAAGATTTTTTGAAAACGTTAAAATTCAACACCATTGTTACCGATGTTCGATGGACTAATTGCACAAGACGAAAGAACGACTTCCAAAACGCGACTAACGGTTTCAAATATAATAAATGTGATCAGGTGTGTCTTAAACGACGCTATTAAGGTTTCTCTGTACAGCCGGGTTAAGCTCGTTAAGTCGTGTAGGCTACTATATTGTTGTTATTAAATTAAATTTCAAACCGAACTAGGTAGGTACGTCATCGTTTTAATTTTCAATGCCAAAGGAAACCCTGTTTTGGGACATTAAAAAACATCCATATATATTTATATGTATATAGCACTTGTATATATAGGATATATATAGCATGTTTCATATTAGATGCAGACGCGCGCGCCTATGTTTTTGTTAGCATTATATGAATTGCGGAAGTTGCCCAACTGCAACGGACATTAAATAAATATTTAATTAAATACATTGCAATATATGACGTGTCATTATTTCGTACACTCATAATGTACTTTTGAAAAGGCTGACGAGGGTTCATGGGATGTCACACTATCACACAGATGTTACACAACCTTAGATATCATACAAAATTGATTATTTGTATATTGATCGTGCGGAAACCATATAAATGTACCTATACAGCGTTACTTTGATTGAACGATTTGAAAGTTAGAAAATGAACACAAAAATATTTTTAATTTCGCTTTAATTTTAACGTATTTTATTACCATTAGTATATTATAATCAATGAATATTGAATACACTTGAACGATTCATATGTGCAGAATGAATAATATATAGGTGCAGGTACAAAATGTACAATGTACATTGTAAATAAATATACAATATTGTCGAAACACAAAAACGAGATAAAACCAAAAAACAAATCAGTTTTTTATGTAGAAAAATAACAAGTATACATAAAATATTTTGTCTATTAATAATAAAATAATCTAGGTATTTTCAAAGATTCTAATAACACCCAGAAATTAAAATCAAATTAACAATTATAATAAATTATGTTCGTCGATAAACAAAATCTCTATTTTGTTGGCTTATTAGATGAACTTTTGCTTCATTTATGTCGTATATTATATTAGTACCTATTGTATTACGACAATTTTGAACTACAATCTAATTTATAGTTTATAGGTACTAATGTGTATTTTACCAAACAATTGGGAACAGGGGTCTATTTCAAATATGTATAAAATGTAATTATGTTAGGGTGTAAACGGACTGTCATTATTGCCTTGTTCCATATGCATTGACCTTTGGCCTCTGCGCAAGACACTGTTTTAGTATTAATTATTCGTATTTTGTAGGATTTTAAAATTCAATGATTTATCATAACATTAAAAGAAAACAATTCTAAACATATGAAAACATAATAAAGAATTTAATTTAAGAAAACAATTTTGAAATTAACTAATTTTGGTTTATTTGATTGTGTTTGGTTGTTATTTGAACTTTTTTGGTTATTTATTATTATAATTTATAATTGAATATTTTGGAAGAATAATTCTGATTATATTATGCTTAATCTAAACATTTTGAATCTCTGTGAATTGAATTTTGAGGAACAACTGTTGTTATCATAAAATTAAAATGGAGAAACATGGACAAATTGAAAGTCAACAACAATATATTTTACTGAATATAATAAATTATATCAGGGACCGATGACTAACGCAATACAAAATGGCTGCATTCGAAATTGAACCCCCCTCCACGGCAATGTATTTTTCTAAGTATGATACCCGCAGATATATCAACGTTATTTTTTCTAAAGGTCCCTACAGACGTTATCGATTTAGTCAACTTTTAGTTAGGATTGCAACGAGGGATATAATAGTTGCTGTTTAGTGGTAACGGTGTTACGCACGCTCGGGTTATTCGGTTAACGGTTAACGGTTATTCGGGTATATCAAGAAACTCGTGTAAACTGTACCTATATGTGTTGTGAACAGAATCTCGCGAAAAGCTTCAATGTAATCGTCTTAAAGTTCATGCCCCTCCCTTCTACTAGAGGATGAAATAAAACGAATTTGAATCAGTTTAGTTTCACGCAGATCCATTTGATTTATACCACCGAATTCAATTGTTTTTTAAAATAAATTTCACCTCTTTTCTTGTATTATATAAGTATATAACCTTCAAGTGTTATGTGTAATATGTATATTATATTAAATCTAGAGTAAATATTATTTAAGTGATTTTTTTTGAAAAAATACTAATGATTGTTTTAAAATTACCTATTTGAGTGCAATTACCTATTTAGTATTTGTATAGCGTTGATTTTATATAGCGAGTTATTTACTGTTATATAAAGTGAAAAAAATTTATTTAATGGTGCTATTAAGTTCAGATGACCATGTCGGAAAAACTTCATACTAATAAAATACAAAAGAATATTATATCGCAAGTATAGGTATACCTCGACACTGATGAGTAAGTTACTGTAATCTATGTTGAATTTAAATTTAATGATAAATCACTACGTACGAAAATAATGATTCTGAACGAAGATGGTCAATCAACCTATATATTACTAAGTATATACGCAACTATATTTCATGATATGTAATTTTTTTTAATGTTAGTAGGTACCTATACATAAACCAATTACATTTTTTTTTTAAATGCTGAAAAGATTAAATTTATTTTATTATTATTATATATTTATATTTACTATAGTATATTTATATCATTTATTATTGTTATCAACTTTCAAGCCAATACCGCGGGCCTACAGTAGATTGGAATACTGTTGGTATATTCGTATTAACAGTAATTCATGGTATAAATAGACAATAACTTAAAATTAATCTAAATGTTTAAAAAATTTATTTTGTATATAAAATATTATAAAATACGTAAAAGTTTCAAATTCCCGTGAATAATATTCTTGAATTCTAACAAAATAATGTAAATTGTTATTTTTCGTTTAAATATCTAATTTTGTACACATTTTAAATGCAAATGTCTATAAACAAATTATCTAAATCTATATTTTAGATTGTGAGCGGAGCGATGAATAAATTGGTTTTACAATGATATGTGTATTTTTTTGTGTCTATGTAGTATGTATACTATAAGTAGTCGAAATAATGCTTCGTTTTAAACTTCAGTATCTTGTTCGATGTGGAAGTGAATCTAGTTAGTGCATTGAGAGGGTCAAAATTTAAGAAATCCCAGTAGTTTTCATAAGCGCTGCAGGGAAAAACAAAAAAAAAATTAAGGAAAACCGTTAATTGGTTTTTGGTGTAGCTCTAAAACATATACCGTAACACATGAAATTTTCATTGAATGTTTATATTAGCATTTTCTCTATGCCATAACTCAAAAGTTTTTCAAAATATTTTGACTTATTTCGAGTTGCTTACAGATATTTTTAGTTTCCAATTTTTTTAGGTTTTTTTATGCAGATGTCAATAAAATTGTATTCGTTGGCAAAAAGCTTGAAAATTTGATATAAGACATCTAATATATTACTAAAATGGAAATTGAAAAATATTAAAAATACATTTCACGATTTTTTTTTTATAAGCATTTAAAGTTTGGATTTTGACAAAATATGTAAAAGAAGCCCTCTGGCCACTTTTAACCTATACTGTACAGCAGAGATATATTTGGTTTTAGAATAAACTATATATAAGGAACCTTGTATTAGTATTGTATTCAGTTGTCAAGCTTTAGCTATAAATATTTTATACATTTTTAACTAGAAAACTATGTTAAAATTTTCGTAATTTTGACAAACATTGAATTTCAAATTCTTATTTAAAACAAATTGTTTCTATGTATCTTTAATGTTTGTAAATATACAAATAACAGCATATAAGAAACCTTGTATTATTATTAATTTAATTTATTCGTTTTTGAATTAAAAAACTAAATAAGATATTGAATTTTATCAAAAACTGGTTTTGAGTAATAATTCCCGTTTTTTCATAGTTTATTTTAATTTTCCCAATTATTGGTACTTGGAGTTTTAATTTTTAACCCCTAAAAGTACCAATTATATAAACTTTACTACCGAAAACAGGAAAATATATTTAAGTTGAATATCAAAGCATTTTCTATATAGGTGCTGTAAATCGTGTAAATACACACATACACAAAAAAAAAAACACACACATCATTGTAAAATCAATACATTCATCGCTCCCTCAGAATCTAGAAAGAGCATAATAATATATTGTTCTAACATTTATAAATATCGGTAAGTAATGTGACAATAAGTATTGCGCCGTCTGCAAGAACTTACTGGAAGAACTTCCCATTTCATGAATTTGATCATTTCACGTTAAGTGTGCAACATAAATCTGCACAATAAAATATATCACAGTCATTCATATGTTATTTGTCCTGCAGATTGATCAATGTATTTATAGCTGTATAGACTGATAAGCCGTAACAGCATGAAAAAAAATTATTTTGCACTTATAAAATTATTACAATATGTATAGAAGAATCGAGTTCAGTCCATTTACATAAATCTAATATATAATAATCTATTAATAAATCTCATAATATAATCTTATATCTTGTATATTAAATATAAATGTAATAATAATGATAATTTTTGATACCTACCAATGATCTAGGGGGTAACCACTCATCCAATAGGGATGCGGTTTATTTTTAAATGATAAAATACAATATAATGTGAAAAAGTTTAACATCTTTCAACCCCTTGTAGGTAAGTAGATAAAGGGTAGCTCACACATCCCCACATTTTCAACTTACGAAAAACCAATATTATTCTTTTTGATTATTTAAATGGTTACTTATTAAATTACCTACTGTTATGATAAATTAGTTGAAATATGGCACACACTTTTTTTACATATATATTTAAAAAAAAAAAACCAATCATAATAATATAAACTTTAAATTATATTTTAAACTATTAACACTGAAAAGTGAAACCCATATTATATTTTATAAAAATACATACCGTAATCCATTCTGTAAGGGTTTTCACCCATCATCGGTCATAGTGATGGCATATATATGACGAAAAGAAAGTCTTGTATATAATATTATCATAGAATATCGCCATTGGCCGCACTATTATATTACACTCAGTATTATATAACACGTTTGAGTTTTGCAAGGGCTGCTTAACTTAAATGTTTACAGTCATCGATACTCATATTTTAATCGTAAGATGTTTTAAAATTAAAATTATATTAAGTAGGTATTGTAACACCTATATGTACATTTTTCTTCCTAAGCCACACCTTGACCAACAGTTTAGGTTATGATTAACCGTCGTCAAAACATTAACCAACAGTTCATTTATATTAAATATACCAATATTTACAGTTTTAACTTGCTTCCAAATTTTTTTTTCGAAGATCGAATTGTTTATTTAAGATTCCTTTAAATGATAATCTCAAATACAACCCAACCAATATTCTTAGGTACTCATTTAATTTTTAGAAATTTACATTGGTTTTATTATCGGTAAACGTCGGTTATCAACTTTTATACACGGATTTTGGCGGAACTAAAAAGAGCCACTAAAACCACGCCTTCATCATGGCCCGTACGGCCTACCTAGAATATTATATTGTTCAACATTTAAATTCTTAAGTACAAATATTTTCCATCCCTCTCTCATTTGAATCCCGTTTGTTTATTTAATTGTTCGTTGTTAATGGTTACCAACTATTTACGGTATATAATATGTATTTATATACATATATTGTACAATGATAATTATCATCGTTCTGAGATTTGAAATTAATTTTCGGACAGATATGCGATATTTAGGGTCGACGGCGTTGGATACCTCATCCACCTTCACGACGAAAGGAATAAGACACGAGATTCCGGTGAAACGGTCGATTGTGTTTCCGTAGTTTATATTAAAGTGTGTTCTTATAGAGTCCTAGAAAGTCCTATACTGATGCTGGCCTTCGGGGACATCTCGTGAGTTTGTATAACCATTAACCGTAATTGCGCAGCGTTACAAGCGCGCCCGCAGGATAAACTCCCTCCCAAGGAGATCACATTTTTTTATCATTACTTTATATGAAATGGACGTATCACATAACACATAATAGGGTTAGAGGTTTCCATAAGTACCTACCTAAACAAAACGAATATAAAATAATTAAATCTCGTCCGCCGAATCGGGTTTAGAAAAATGTTCACGGACATTAAAATTTAAAACTATTTACTGTTTAGGCAATATTTACATATTATTCAGTAATTATACTGAACATACATAATTGCAATAATTTTTCAACTCAGAAAATTGTGAAGAAATATTAATTTGATGAAACGAGTTTCGTTATCTAGTGTGTATCTGAAATCTGTGGTTATGATGATGTGCCATTTGAGTGATATTACAAAATACACACAAACAGTTTGGATCAGATTTAAATTTTTATTTCTTTTTGAATAAATATTTTGCATGCGCTTTTTATACATCGTTAGGTATTTCTAAGCAATTATAACCAGTGTAATCACAGTAGAAACTCGTAATTTTTTTGCGGTCCTTTATTTTTGCACCCCTCATTATTGTACAAGGTTTAATAGATAAATTTATCCTATGAAACAAAGAATAAATTATAATTTACATCATTGAAAAACAAGGTACCTAGGTAAAACATGAATATCTAACAATTATTCAATGACTGTATTGATTTTACAATAATGTGTAGTTTTTGTATGTATATACAATATACATAATACATATATTTGATAGTAGGAAAAATACTTTGATTTTCAACTTCGATATCTTTTTTTTTATTTGATAATTTTGGGAGGTAAAAATTAAAATCAGTTTCTGACAAAATGTTGCTTTTCCACGATTTGCCTATTCATGAATGCCTATTTATATTCACACCATTCACCATTATCGGTCTACGTTAAGTTTATATTGATTTAAATTTAGTAACATAAATATATACTGTTATAAATATATACTACATAGATTATAATACATTCTTTTTGTAAATGTATTTAACTTACCGCGTATTTTTAATATAATAGTAGGTATATAATTATATTCAAAGTATAAATGTATAATAAATTATAACAGCATAAAATATAAATACATAATCAAACAAGTATCAAATAGATACCTATTTATATATAGAATTATAGACTGACAGACGGTCTCCGCTCAGAATCGTTTTTTGTAATGATTTAATCATTGAATCTAACCTAATCAATGACAAGGTACACACTCGACGCCTATAGGTAGGTGGTAATCAGTTGTACGGTTCTGCTCCGGCATCCTCAACCTAGGTATATTATTTGATGAATAATATGATTTTAGTTTAGAGTTGTGCAAGGTGCGTCTATATATCTACCATATGCGCCTACGGTTTTGTCTTATTATAGTTTATTAACAAAAAAGACAATCTTTTAGTTAGCACTATCAAGTGGATGATGTAATAATATCTAATAATAAATAATGACTTCATGGTACTGCATTGCCGTTTTCTAATTTCCAATGACAGAAGCGTCTAACCATTTCTCTAAATGAGTTCTATTTAGAACTGTGATTACTTGCAAGAGGATATCTGATTGATATGGCCATGTGGGCTAGTGCGTTGAATTTAACGTTTAACATTTCTAAATGTCGTACAATGACACTTTCGAGGGTCAATAGTCCAAACGTCTAGACTTACATTAACGGAGTTAAACCTCCCAACGGTGACATGGTAGTACGGTACAATACAGTTGAGGACATCTGTATCACTTTTGATCAAAGGCTGAGTTTCCAGAGTGATATTGAGTGGACTGCTTGTAAAGCTTTTAAATTGTTGGGCTTTGTTATGAGTGCTGCAGTATGCACGGAATTGAAATATTCTACTTCACTTATGTCATTGGCATTGTTCTTTGGTTCACTCTATCTTATGTAGAATAATTATATAGTCTCATTATTTAGCAAAAGTTAGATATCTCCAACTTAAATATTATTAGAATGTGCATTTCTAAAATTGGTGTCCATTTAATAATTATACTACCTATATACATAGTAATTGGCCACACTTCCTTTTAGTTTTGATTAAGTTCAGACTGAAGATGTTTATCGTATGTAAGTATTTAATATTTATATCATACGATAATATGTTTAGTCATACAACTCGTAATACTTTTGAGCTTTATTAATAAAGAATGATAAACAGGCTTTTTCTAATGGCTTAACCATTAGAAACTGAGTAGGTAATACCTGAATAATTTTTTTTAATCATACGTTTCCTCAATGTAATCGATTATTAATTGTTTTAAATATTTTTTACCTTAATTACAATATACATATTAGTATGAGAGTAATATAGTTCATTAATAATTGTAAAATATATTTTTTATCGTACCTAAAAAAGGTGTTTTTAGTTAGGTATCGACTCCTAGTGACCCATATAACTTTATACCATATAATTGTCAAGCTACTCATAGTGAGTAAGTATTAAATTATATACTACTATTTACTACTGTCGACTAGTGACTACTTATAGACTACATTAGGTATCTATACTATTACTGACCTTTAGGATTTTGATCATATTAAGCGTTTATAGTTTCACTTATGACTTATCTAATATCTATATACTATACTCTGTATACTAAATAATACCCTGTGAGTAGACACCTGTAGATGATGATATGCCTAGAATTAATATAAATTAAATAAATAAAAATTGAATATCATTAGAACAAAAAAAAGCTTATATTTACAATTAATATTGAATCCGGTACCTGATAAAAAACAACAAATCTAAAAATATCTTAAGTATTACTTATTCCTAGTAAATAAAAATATAATTTAGATGGGTAGGACCTATTCATACACGGAACCAAGTCATATGGATATACAAGATGAATATTATATTTTTTCACATAACACCTTTCTAAAAAGTATATATTAAGTTTAAATATTTATTCCGCATATGTTTTTTATATCCAGTAAATTATAATCCACGCTCACGCAAATGTAGCCTTTAGATAAAAAAAAGGTTAATAATTGAATTTAATTTGGTTGGCTGGTATCATATTTCGATCCAAACCGCCTCGGGTAAACTTCAGGTGCAGAAAAATAATATTATGTATATATATATATATCCACCAACTGCTGCTCCTGTAGTCCTGTGTATAAAAAACAATGTGTACTAATGTGTGTACTGTAGACACATATGTGAGTACCATAATAATAATAATTGCATTAATAATAACGGTGGAATGCATAAACAGAACTGTATATACATGGTTAAAATGTCACAATAAATTCGATACAAAAGTAAAAGTTCAACTGACGCATTCATATACGCGTACCTATTTTATACAGAGAATAATAAAAAAAAAATGATATGGAACAAATGAATAAAAAATAGTATAATATAGCGGAGAGGGAAATTTAAACGAGTTGCGATGACAGAATTTAAAATTTGTTTATAATTAGTTACATATGTTTTTTTCATTTTTAATTGACTCGTTTACAGCCCATGGGATATTGAGATTCAGTGAATACACTTTATACGTGTTTTACAAGTCATAATTATTATATAAAATACTAGCTACTTACCTATGATATTGTAAGGACTCGTATTATAATATGATATATTATACCATCAACAAGTCATAATTCGCAGTCTTCTACCGTCGCTGTATGACTATGTTTTAATGCGAATGCAATGATTAGCTTTTTTAAAAAAAATTACGCAAATAACCGTATTCAATAGACTAACCAATTTAAAATGTATGTACATAAATGTAACACGATCATCAATCTACTTTATGGTTATCCTTGATTAATCTTACATAGACTCCAAGCCATGACCCCTCATCTACCTCTTATTCTTGTTGCGTATGAGTAGCGTACATACTATTGAAGACATATCAAACTTGCTTATCTGGATGAGGTCATTTTATCCTTCGAGATATTTTGATTACCTATACGAGTATTCGTTTTGCCACTGGATTAGTGAAAGCATTATGTATGTTTAAAGATGTAGGTGCCTGATATATTATTGAAATTTATGAAATAAAAAATATAGAGATTGAAAATAGTATATCAGATGTATGAGTAATAAACATGACATTTCGTTAAAAGAAAATATACTTTATTCTATATATATTCACATTAACCATCATTACCAATGGACCAATGGGGCATGTAGGTACTTTGTGTGTGTGTTTGTGCGTGCACTGTACGTACCACATTACACTGACTGCAATATTATTATTGTTTCTATTAACTTAACAGTAAAAATGCACGATAATATTATGCACATACATATGTACGCATAGCCCGTAGGGGATAATATTAGTCATAAAACCAGTACGATTTGGATGAAATGTGTTTTTCAAATATCTTGCGGCATGTTTAAACTGATTATGGTGTAAAGTTAACAATAGTATATCATTTCATGTCGAAAATAGTCAAAGATAAACATTTTATACTTGGTTGAACTCCTTTAATGTCTGAGTATATATTTTATATTACATAGTGTAAGAATATTGTTACAGAATACCTGCTATAGATATATTTTATGTAATAAGTATAGTATAATATGATATGCGTAATTTTATTATTGTCAAAGTGCATTTATAATAACATATATCTTATACGCCAATATAATCCCATATAATAATATATTCGTTCGTTCCGATGAAGGGACGCATATTTTCTGTTCCGATTGAAAAATATACAAGCTCAATAATGTATTTTTATTATTTTTATTATTATTATCAATATGTTTGTTCGAGTGGATATTAAAATTAATTGAACACACGTATCGTAGACAGACGTCAACATATAGAAAAACACATCGTATTATATTATACACATATTATAAAAGAAAAAAATAATATTACCTGTAAGTATATATATATATATATTATTTCTTATAGCTTCATTTTCAGTGTTTATTTTATAATAGTTTTTATATTAAAAACACATGCATTTCAGTTGAGCCATCGCCATCTATATCTACATTTACAAATCTACAAAACAATATAAAACGTGAGTACGTGACAATGTTACAATCGAGTATATGTATACCTATACCTTGTAACCAACTGTACAGTATCAAACTTTATCATATTTTCGATGAATAATTTTTAAAATAAATGTTACATCTATAATAAACATTTTAAAATTTTGTTTAGTTAATTAAGTATTTAAAATACTATACATTACATATATTATATCATGCAACTAATTCTTACAAATATGCACATTATTTTATTTTATTTCCATAACAATACAGGCTGAGGCCCAAAAACGTAAAGGGATAGATAGATAGGTTAGGTGTATGATAGAAAAACAATTTTTACAAATATTTTAGTTAGAATAATAATAGTAATAGTAATAATAATATAATAAAAGACACTGATGATAAATAGTCTATGGATAGTTAAAAGCGAGGTCTTCATTAGCAAGACGCTTAAGACGATAGAGTAGGGAGTTAAGTATATAATTAAAAGTGGAAAATGGAATAACAAAAGGTCAAGTATAAATGTAGTATTACAAGGGAGGGAACTTCAAATTGATTTGTGAAAGAAGTCTAGGACAGTCCCTTGGATTTGACAAAAGTTTAGAAAGAAATGATATATTCACAGAGCTCCTGATCAGTAAGGCAGGATAAATTTGAAACCTTGAGGGTAGGTTCATAATCGTATGGAGGACAAGGAACCATCAAAAAATAAGCAGAAAATAACAAAAATGTTTGTTGGACTCTTGTAAAAGAGTAACTTTGTTACTCAACAAAAATAATCGTTTGTAAATAAACTACATTTCAATAAAAGTAAATAAACTTTAAATAAGTACATAGAAATACCTATAAACTTAGAAAATTAAGAATTTCGTGGTTTAAATATGTCAAGCGTTCAACTAAAAAAAAAAAATTTTTTTTATAGAAATTATTTAGTAATTAAATTAAAATTGTATGAAACTGTAACTTGTAAGTATTAACCGTATTTACAGAAATACCTATTCGCTATTAGATATACGCTAATATACCTATACTATAACTGCATTAAAATATCTTTCGCTTCTAAATTATCTGAGGACACCACACAAAACCTGTGTTGTCTCCATCTTACAAACGTACAACGTAAAAAAATTGTGTTCAGTAGAACCAATTATGTTTTGTTGGCTAAAAAACTAAAGTAAACTCACTTATTATCAATTTTGAAGGTAAGAACATTATATAAATTGCGTCATGGGTTTTTGATAGTTAAAATTTTTAGTTAACTATCAGCATTTAAAAATATTTTAATATTTTACATAGTTATATTTATTCCTAAATTAAAATATTAATAAAAAAATATACAAGGTAAGATAATATTATTCTTTCCTTCAAGTTTGATAATACAGGTCAGTTCACTGGCATATTAAAGATAACAACACAAAATTGGTTCGACCGAACGCAAATTGTCTTTGTTATACGTTTTTAACGTTCGACGGAGAGGTTACATTCCTCATAAGAAAAAAAGCCAGAATTTGCCAAACAAAATTAGTTTTAAAATACAATCGATCAAACGTAAAATTGAAAGGATGTACACCCGCTATTATATGGAGAAAAATATTTTAGGATATAAAAAAATATTATGTACAATGTCATGAGAAGTAAATATATTGTTTACACATAAATGGTACTCTTTGGAATTGAAAAATTGAAAGCATTTATATGTATTGGTCATTGGATGATCAATTTACACTGTCATCAGTTCATACTCGAGAGTAACGTTCATCATCCCGCGAGTTATGTAGTTTTTCTTTTAAATTCTATTTTATTTTATTTTTTTTTTATATTTAAATCGAAAAAGACACAAATACATACATTATTATTGAAAGTAGCATTTTCGATAATCTATCTCCTTTAAGCAAAGTTTGTGTTGGAGAAAGAGTTATTATATATATGATAAAATTGTTATAATTATAAAATTTAAAAGATACAGAGTATAGGTTCTAAGTACATATAAAGCTAAATATACAAATATAGTTTAGAAAATATAATAAAAAAATTGTACATGATAAAGAAAGAAATTTAAAATAAACATATTAGTTCTATCAATCTTTATTTTATTACATATTATCAAAAGTTGTATGTAAAAGTATTACTACTTAATAGTAGGCAAGTATAGAACTTAAAAGTTGAAATTAAACATAGAGAAAATACTAATTTAACTCAGTTAAAATAAAAAATAAATTATTTTTTTTTAATACCGCCTAAGTCACACAACATTGATTGTGCAAATTTTATTTTATTTTAAATTACTAAATTGTATTTAAAAAAAATTAATCTACTGCCTTTCCTTCTTATTACACACCAGCAGTAAGTATTAGTGGTTTGGACAATTATATGTTTGTGTCTACTAAATTATTAAGTCAAGAAATATTTATTTGTTAATTTTTATTTAAAATCATTGCTTATAACGTATCAAATTTAAACGAAACACACCTATTTTATTATTTTATTTTAATTTTAACCACAGTTATAAAATTGTGTAAACATGATTTATCGCCTATCTATCAATTTTTTTATCTAACTATTAAAAATACCCAATTACAACTTACAATGGACAATCAATCTAAACAATTAACTTTTAAATAAGTATTATTGACTTTTTAACTAGTATTAATGGCCACTCTCAAATATTATTACAATTTAATAATCTTATGGGCACCAATACTAATAACTGAACAAACCAGGTAGGTATTGAGTATCCACGAAACCATTCAAAAATAATTCTGTAATATTTAGAATAGTATATTCACTTAAAGAAGTATAATTTTTAGTATTATACAGTTCCCATCATCAACTATCATATTATTATGCAGGTGTATTTTTTTGTGTCGACCAATTTAACATAAATACATTTACGTGGTTTCAATGTATTATGTGATAGATATATGAAATAGTATATATAAATTTGTATTATAAATTATTACTGATACTTCGACATAAAACAAAATATATACTCAATAATCTGTATAAATGTTTTTTTTTGTAAAACATTGAATACGGTATCTATTCATTAGGTATATTTAATCGGTTTAACTACACAAAAGTCCGATACGACGATAAAAGCTTATATAAGGAAATATTTCTACTGAATGAACTTGTTGCTGCACCAATATTGTGGTTTGAATGAACCGCACAACGAGCGTGTATACTTAACCTGAATAATGTTTTGAATAAAATAACTCTTATTTTTGGTTTTTATTCGCGAGATAAATATATAATGCTACCATTACTTATATTTATGTTCTTATTGCGCACAACTCGTGCAGCTTTCACGCGACTATTAAAAATAACATTCAGTGAAAACCATTTCAGCAATGCAAGCGATGTCGAGGGTTAAAATTATTTTCTAACTTTTCGCAAAACGCGAGAGCACAGACATATTATTTTGATTTAAATAATTACAATTGTAAACGAAATATAGTATGCCTCTTTCTGCTGCTGTCATTCTGGATACTCTTATAGACAGTTCAGAATGACTCGTAGCACTTGAAAGTTTATAATATCATAATATATAGGTACCTGCATGCATCGTTTATTTTATGTGTAAGAAATATTGTTATTTTTTATCTATATGTATTTAGGAAATACGCTATAATATTATGTAAGATATGAGTGGTAAGTACCTACCTATATGTGACTACTATGCACATTGCACCTATATAAGTACGACTCGATTGTTAAATTTAGGAGTAAAAAAGACGTTTAACATGAGCTTACAATAATAGACGATCATAGTAATATTATAAGCTGTATATTATCAAATTGAAAAATGTATCGTCGGGCGACGCATTTAAACGCGCTGCAGTTCGTGTAGGTATACCGTGCCAATCAGGGCAAATCGATTTCGAGTAAACAATCACACGACGTATGCAAAATAAAATAAAAAATACAACTCCCGAGTACCGGTTAATACCGGCTTGGCCTCTCGTGTTTTGGCGCGTGACGAAGACTTAGCGGTATGTATATATAATATACATGCGTATACCCCGCGGGACCGTAACCCGGGTACATAAAAGTTTTGCGATGGTATATAATAATATTATTATTTTCGAGATGGAAACATGCAGCAGCGCACATATATGCGCCATTTTCGTTTTTTATTTCCTCCCCGAACCACGCTGTCGGAAACCGTACATGATCCATAAATTCACATGTGTATAATACGCGAGTATATATTATATAAAAAAAAAACCGATGGGAATAATACATATATTATCGTCTATATGGAAATTCCAGCGCATATACACATCGGATCTTGCGGATATCCATCTGATGTGGAAGAGGGTATATTTCTGCTGCAGTGTATATAACGTAGAGCGTGTAATGAGATGAGACTTGTGCAGTGCAGCGCGATAAAGTCGCAAGACTGCTGCAGGTTATCAATTATTGTTATCAATACCCCGCGCGCGATGTAGGGTTTCGTTTCGTTCGCATGATATTATATTATTCATAAAATTATTATACTCTATTTCGTCATTCGGTATTTCCCGAGACTTCGACGTACAGGGCAGTCGTATATTGTGTATCGCATAATATAATAATAACTTTATTACGATATGTCATGTCACGACGATCAGAGTGCCGCCGGTGTAATTATATACGCACAATATATGCTTTGATCGAAATACCGTACGACTTTGATGACGTCGAAATTCGCTTCTTGTTCGCGGGGTGGAAAAGCCTCCAGCCACCCCTCCCTCCGTCTCGTGCTCCGGAGCAATCGTATATCGATGACGCGATATTAATAACAGCGGCTTGGCACCTCCTCTTGCGGGTCCTGCAGCGTGCTTATATGTTCCGCGGAAAACCCGTTCCCCTTGCGGCACTATATAGTTGGCGTCTACGCAATATATACGCTATTATATATATATACAGACGGATCGAGACAGCCGACGAGGGGGGGGGGGGTAAAGAGGGGCGGTGACGTGATCTCGTCACGAGTGGGCTTATGCCTTATCCTCGTGCTTCACGTCCGTATGGTGGATACGTTATATGCGACCATTATATATATATACGGCGAGGGCACACTCCCGCGCGGCAAACGCGCGCGCGCAATCCATCAGGAGGGTCCGACGAGAGGCTGAAACGACCGTGGCAGAGCTGGCGGAAAATCAATACGCGCGGTGCCGTGAGTCGGCGGCGGCGCCGAGGTCGTGGCCGAGCCGGCAGGACGGGGCACGCGGCGCGCGGTTGGCCCGCGTGCGATATTCGCGCGACGTTAGTCGGTCGGACGGACCTCTCTCGGGATGGACGCAGCGCGGCGACCGGTGGGCAGGAAGCGGCGGTCGGTGCGACGTGCAGCGCGGAGGAAAGAGGGACGACGACTAGGCCGTATTCTTCTACGACCCTTTCTACGCGCGAACATAATATAAATGCGTATATATATATATATATAACCGGCGAGTGAGAGGGACGCGGATACAGAGATATGGACAGATTTAAAGGAACGACCTGTCCTCACACACACACACACACACATATATATATGTATATGCGATTCTTTATATTATTGTCTACGCACACGCGCGCAAAAAGAGAGAGACTTGCGAGGGGACGTGCGAAAACCGTGCGTATATAAACCGACGACCCGAGCCGCTGCAACAGCCCGGATTAAGGGACCTCCGGGGAAAAGTCGATTGGTTCTCTCGGACGAGCACTCTGCTGCAGACTCACACCCCCCCTCCGAAAACCCTCGACGGTATACGCATTACGCGTATATAAAGTACACGCATTATATATATACACACTGTCGGACAATCGGGCCCTGAAAAACGCGCGAGATTGTCCTGTACGTGACCGCATCGTATAGCTGCTGCAGAGTCGCGGCGGCGGCGGTGTCTTTGGCGACATCGCTCGCTGTACTGCAGGATTCGACACGACGTAACAAAATTTTAAGATATTATATACGTCGATATAGCACACGCCACGAATGAGTTTATGTGGATGCGGCGAATCAGACAGACGTCTCGACATCGCGCGAGACCCGTTCGAAGATATATATATATATCATGTCACACAAGACGTGCGCATTGGCCGTTTCGGTTTTAAGTGTAATCTAACGTGACGGCGTCGCGATGATGTAGCGTATAGCTTGAAACCGTCATATCGTACCCAGTGGCGTAATTTTAATGAAAAAACTGGGGGGGTGCTGAAGACCCTAATTTTTTCGGTTAGTCCACAAACGGCATAAATGCTGAGGGTGCTAATTCATCAAAACTGGGAGTGTCAATCACCTCCGAGCCACCCTCCAATTTCGCAAATTATACAGCTATATATACAAGAAGACGATTCGCTTTTGTAGGAATACACGAGATTTCGTGTTCGAATTGTACTCCCCCTGGTACATTTTTAAAGACGCATATTTTACTGCGACGACGGGCACATTTGGCGGCCAAGAGAATTGAAAATGTTATAATCAACCGCACGTCGTCGTGCGCACGCCGCGTTACATGTTTTCGACAGTTAGTGGATATTTAAAATACCAAATATAATAATATAGTTGTATTCGTCATAAGAATAAACTGTGAACGATTAAAATATTATGAACTTAATACACTATAAATACGCTTTGGCTTTGCCCAAGGTACAGCTTCTTAATCCACAGACCGTGACGCAGTGTATATCCACAGGAGAAATTAGGACTAATCTTGTTTTTTTTGGGGGGAGGGGCGGCAAATGTTTTCATAGTTTTCATAAATTAGTGTGTGTGAACAGTTTCCCTACACTCTACACCCACTATTAGGTTTTTATATAAACTTAATTGTATTATAATCAATACCTATAAATTTACATTATATTCGTATATAGGTACTTATTTTATAGATTTTAATAAAAGTTTCCTATCAAAAAGTTAATGTTATAATTCTAAATATATCGCCATTTTTAACAAATTGACAAAATCTCTTTCAATAGTTGAATTCGACAAACAGTCATGCAGCATATTCGTTCTTAGCCAATTTTTTGCCTGTAATTGAAAAATAATTTTTTCGTGACTATTATATATTATTCAATATATATATATGGGGGTACTATGAAAATATTAGCCCTTGAGCCCCTCCCCCCAAATTGTACTTATAAAAATATAATCTTATCAAGAATACTTAAACGGCAAGAATTCTAAAATCGAAAAACCCGAAATGTCTGCAACGTGCTTCTTGATACTGAATACCTGTGGGATTAGAAAATATAAAACACGATAAGACTAGAAATTAGATTACGAAATTTTGATACATATATCGAACGTGACACAATATATTGCTTTGAAATGAAGCAAAGAAAATGTTTTCCCGACCAATCATCCTATGAGATTATTGTTTTTAATCTAACGTTATAAATTATAAATTATAATTATATTACACCAACCAAATTATTTTGTTCAAATTATTATTATTATTACGAATAGACTTCAACGAATGTTTATTCAGAAATTATAATTTGATACCAATAGTATTTATTATTAGTGCTCAGAGCTGTACAGAATTAAGTATTACTAGTTAGGCTAAGTGCCTAAGTACAACTATGTTTAACTATAGTGTACAATACGTAATCGTATATATTTTAATATTTGTGAATCGTGTTCAAAGTAAAATAGACCTATTGAATTTTGAAAACCTCGAAATCAAGATATTAATATAACCTATAAAAATAACTTTATTTGTTTATTTTCTTATAAAACTCTGTAATGCGTGCATATAAACAAAAATAATTTCAAAATATGAGGCTGTAAATTTTTGGTTGATTAATACAACAATTTGAAAATACCACCCATAAATCATATAATCTGAATTCATAATGCGTAAACTACAATTAATTCTTTATTGTGGTGGATTGTTTGTAAAAATAACAGCTGTTGACATATTTTTACACGTTATTGAAAAAAAACAAATCATAATCATTCAGTTATAACGGAAAGCATTCGTATGGCATAAATTGCTATATCTATAATAATATGATCTATGATAATAAAATAACTATATAATAAATTAGATATGTAATATATATACCTATTACCTATTTACTGATATGTTTAATGCCTAAATATATTTTGGGCCATTGTCTATTAAATTGTCTATTATATATTTGAATGAATTTTGTAAATTATAAGTGTAATTTTCAAAAGCTAATTAAAAGTGAAATACGTTTGTAAATAAGAAGGCCTTAAATATAATTAACGGAAGGTGGGATGAAAAAAAAATTTAAGTTACTTTTATGGTACAATACTATTATAGTGATAAACTGAAAATAATTAAAAATATTAAGCAATAAGTATATTGTACATAGCATATTCGGAACGTGTAAGTATACGGCTTATAGTTTTAGTAGGTAGTTAACTGTAATTTTTAGGCACAAATTCTGTTTAAAAAAATCTATATAAAACAAAAAATGACCATACGATGCTTATTGTAATCGCAATAACTACAAATGATTTACGAGTAAATAACTTTATATGGGATTTATCATCAATTTAAGTTTTCCAAAATAAATGCTTCGGTCTCAAAAACATCCCGACGGTTGCCAAGTCCGATTTCAAAATTATAAAGCATCGTATCTCGCCAAAATTCTTCGAGTTCCGAAACAGCAATGCGTATTTTTAAGAAATTGAACCACTTCCAATTACTGACAATCGAATAACTATTATAATATGATATATTTCAATTTTAAAGTAGTTTTCATTTGCGTTACCTATTTCATGGGGCATGAATGTACGATGAAGAAATATTGAGAATGATCCCAGATGGTACACTATAGTTCAGGACGTGATAAAATTAATCGGTTGACGGTCACACTCACTTGTGAGATGAGCACTTGGGATGAGCAATATAGATACTCGATTCGTTGCAATTCGTTATAAATTACAAATAACACTGTTACAGGATACAGGATACTTTGGAAGTCTGTTACTAGTTACAATTTACAAGTTGTAGTATAATCTAGTTACATTTAAAGGTACAAACCTTATTATTATATTACTTCTTAGAGGAAATAATGAGACAAACATAAATATTTGTTTGGGCTGGTCGCATAAAGAATGTAGTTATTACCTATGTGGCCGTGGCGAATGATTTATAACTAAAATTTAAAATTATTAAAATTGCCATTAACTGTTACTTAATATATGTGCATATAATGTCAATAATACAGTCACAATATTTTTTACAAGTTCAAAATTTGACAAAATTCGTCAAAACCGCAAAAATGTTCAAATTATTTTGTAGTTAAAAATACATAACTAAACTCTCTTTAATACATGTGAGTAAATTTTATTTGGGCTTTGTGTACAAATCACGCTAATCATTATTTTATTTTAAAGAGTTTTATAAGGTATTGTAAAATTATTCCTTATAATTATTAACACCCGCCCACTAAATAAATAATCGTAAATTGACAAAAGTGATTCTGTCATTACAACTATTTTAAGTAGGTAATCGACGTAATAGGTACTTAATACATAGTAATTAACGTATTATTGAATTTAATAAGAATTACAATTTAATTCACACTTGTTAAAAGGACGTTACACCGACATTTGTTGTCTCCGTCTTACAGTGCGTATCGTAGCAAATTTTACGGTCAGCAGATAACGTTTAGCTCCGTTAGTTAAAAAACTAGAGTATGAAACATAAGATTATTATCTAGACAATGTAATAATTTTTCTTTTAATTTTAAAGCGAGTTAAGAGTTTTAAAAATTTTTTAATTGTTTGTACATCTTAAGATTAGCTCTATAAAATTAAAATTTAATAAAAAGCATATGACATTGCTTAGATAATAATCTTACCTTTAAATTTTATAAGAGGTCGATTCATTCTGATGTTACACAGTTATAAAACGGATACAACAAATGTTGGTGTAACGTCCTCTAAAGTAATAGAAGGATGTATTGGGAAATGTTGAAAGATGTTTTAATGTTTAAAAAATAATTCCAGTTAGGTATAACATTGCACATTTTATATTTGTATGTTTGGTAAAATACATTTTTATATGTATATTATATATACAATCTTTAAAATTGATATAAAAGAAATTACTATACAATTCAGTTACCTATAATATTATTACTTGGTAACTCAATATGTACCATTCATTATTAAATCGTAAAATCAAAAAAAAATGATTTTTGTACAACGAGTAAAGTAAATATATATTTTTTTTTTACTTAATATATTGTAAACAAATCAAAGTTTAATAATTATTAAAATTGATCAAACATTATTCAGATAATTCTAAGATAATACTTATTATTTTCTTACATATTTGAATTAAAATTCAGAAGATAACTTGCTGATTAGTTTGTATTAGTCTGTAGGTTTACATTTAATAAATTTACTTTGATTAAATGTTTTATTTACATAATGTAAACCTACAGAAAATGAAATAAATATAACATTTAAAGTTCATAAAATAACATTTTTCAGGTACTCATTATCTGTTATAATTCCAATTTATATATTAATTTTAGTTTTTAGGACTTTTATATATAGTTTATATAAATAAATGTAAATTATAATCACATAATTGACTGCTATCTAGACGATAGAGAAATTGTACCTACCTTATGCAATTTTCTTTTATCAAAATGAATAGTGTATTAAGTGTAAAAATTGAGTAAAAAAAATGTATTACAATTACAATTTTTCAGAGTTAGGTAAAGAAAAGTAGGTACCACCTACCTAAATATTTTAATACTTACATAATAAATAGAATACGGTTATAATTGTATGTATATATATTTTTTTTTCACAAAGGGACTGTATATTTATTAAACAGTAAAAAGTAAAATAGTGACTATACATTTTAATTATTTTACACGTTCAAAGATATTGTGTCATTTTTTATTTTAAGAGGAGCGATGATAATCTAATTGGTTTATTTTTCATGCGTAAGTATAATAAATACAAACCTACTTTATCATCGCGTTTTGGACCAGAAGATTTGCATACATTTTCTTCTTTAAGAATAGTTTCTGGTAGTATATTTTACTATTTTATTGTATTCGAATTGGTCAAAAATCGGAAATGTCCAGTACATCACTATATAGTTTTCCTGACAGTTGGTTAAAAGTATAAAGACACTGAAAAAATTGAAATATTTATGATAATTTTTGACAAAATAGATTTTGTCCTTTTGTTATGATTCGGAAAGAAATTATAAAATTAAATTTAAAATCAACAAATACTTATATTCTAAGTTTGATAGATATAATTTATCATGGTATAATTATTGTCAAACTGTTTTGGATTTGTTGAAATATTTATTGAGATATTTTCACTGATCAAATGGTGTTTAACTTTATTAACAAAAAAAAAAAAATGTTTTAAAATCTAATACCTTACCGTTCTAAAAATATCGAAAAAAGAAAGACTTTGAATTTTTGAAATTAATTTTTTTATGAAATTTGTCAATCACCAAAATGTAGTAGGTAGTATTAATGAAAATAGTATAGATGCAATTTATTATTTACCTACTGCATTTAAATAAATTATAGTTACACCAACGTCTTTAACACCTATACCGCAGATAAGATAAAGAAAAAAAAAAAAGTCAAAAACCTTAAATTTTTCAGCTATATGTAAGTATAATATATTGTGTATAGGATCGGCCCAATGACGTCAGCTGACGGCTATTTTCAATTTTCAATACACTATACAGTCATCTCTTTGAATAATGAAAATGAAACCATGTCACTTTTATCAATTATCTAAGAATATTGAACGTACCTACTTAAAATACAAGTAAACTTATTTTCTGTATTGTGCACTACACTAAAGAAATGTTAATCCGACGAGTTGATTTGTGTCGTTTCAAGTTCAGATAATATTAAGTGACGATCAGTAACTTTTGTTCACGATATATTATGGCGCTCTATTCGACTGGATGTTTTAAATAATATACAATATCATGATAAGATCTACGTTATTTACATTTATTATAATGACGTATTATACAACTTACCAAAACGAATAACTTTGATATGCAAATGGGATGGGGACGAAAATAACAACAACAACAAAAAACCCCACAAGACATTATTGTTGGACAATGGTACACAAATAAAAGACACGCGTAGGTGGAACGGAACTACTCGAATATCTCTATTTGCTCCATCAAATGTATAATGTTTTTTTAGGCGGTTAGTACCATATTATATCTCTATAAGATAATCTTATTTAGTACCTATCTTAGAGAGACGCGCCACGTTTCTGTCGCATTGACGACGTCCTTTCAAACGTTTCTTTTTTGTCCTATGGGAGGAGTCCCCGTTAAATCCTCAAACGAATATATTATTAACTAACCAAATGTATACTAATAAAATTTAATTTCAAACGGTTTCTTTCCTTTCCGTGGGGTCGAGTGTCCTCCTTCAGATCCCCGCCTAGTGTATGGAACACAACTGTTTATTGGCCCTGAAATAAAATTTAACAAATCCACTCGAGTTTTGTACGGGAAGATACGAGAAAAAGGTAATGGAATTTTTCCTATGTGCCGTCGTCCGCGGCCACACAACATACAATGTCTGATGAAACCGCTTTCTTATAAATATAAATCAAACTATTATTGTTGTAAATAATAACTTTTCAAGTATTTCTCTTGAGTCTCGTTGAATGATTTACGTTTATGAGTGCAACTATACGAAGATAATGTTCAGATATTATTGTTATTACTTATTAGTGTGATAAAATATAATAACATTGAGACTATTATTTATAAATTTATAATGAACATTTTATCATTGATGACGTAATATTGTCATAATTATTCGTCTACATAATTTGTAAAATATTTCAATTATATACTAATTTTAATTGCACTGGTCTAAATTTCACAGACCTATATTGATATACATGATTATAAGAAATTAATTATTTATTTAAACCTACGCAGAAAAAAACCAGGGAAGTCACTCTGCTGTATAGCGTAGTTGTTGTGTATAACTTGTCATTGAATAGGTCACTGAGGTCACATGAGTAAGTTAAATTTGAATTAAATATTTATAAAATCTTTGCATACGAAAAACGGTACTGACTGTCCTATATTTCTTAGGGTCTTTATTTTATTGTATATTTTAATTGCTACAAGTAATGCGTTAGTTTGAACTAATTTTTGCCAGAATCAAATTGTATAAATAACAATTATTACAATATTATTTCATATATCTAATAATATTATCCATTAATAATTTTAAGTTGATACTGACGTATACCGTACAACGATTTGAATAGGTTCATGGTAGAAGTAGCTTAAGGTAGTTAGTCTAAATATTTTCAAAATTTCATCGTGAACAAAAATCATTTGAGAATAGATATTGTTATCTTGCATGTGAATATCCATAATATTGTGGTCAAAATTTGAATTTCAATCCCTCGTATAATAATTAGCTTGCTTACGCTCAAATGATTAAAATGTTTAACGTTGAACACAATTTTATTGTTTTTACCAATTATTTTGAAAAGTACCCGGAATTTTTTACTTTAGAGCCCCTTCCCCCCTTAAAAAGTACCATGACTAGATCTAATTTGCAGTTTTTGCAGTTTTAAAACCCCCCACAATATTAATGCATTTTTACTGTTTCCTGGTTAGACAAAAATATTATTTAGACAAAAACACCATTGTGTATAACTAACATAGGAGATTCATCAATGCGCTTAGAATCTAAAATGGAAAAAAAAAACTATAGTTAGGAGAATTAAAAGTTTCCGCATTTTATGATGGTTTCGAAAAATAAAGTGCGTGCATTTTGAAATATTAGATATAGATATAATTACTTAAAACGAATGTATTAAAATGATGTTGTATCATTCACAAGTTTTAGAACCCCTGTTTTTCGAAGAAAATTAAAGGTTGCTAGGTATCATATCGCTAGAGACCACTTTTCATTCTCCCGACTATAATATATACTTGAAGTATCCGTTTTGAGTCATATATAATATTATATCCTCGCCAAATAAATTGAATTTAAGTACCTACTTGTCAGATACATTTGCGCTTATAATATTTTGTTCAGATATGAAGTTTGTTTGTATGTACCTATTTTAACCAGATCGTTATCTGTCGTATATGGAATTGTAGCTTAACTAATTTCATAATTAAATAATTTTGACAGGTATCAGAATTACTAATATTTAACGAAATAAATAACTACGGTCAGTGGTCACTATCTATATTTATATATATCTCATATTATATTATGTTATAACAATAACCAATGTGACAATAAAAAAATGTATTAAATATATTTTGTACCTATGTAGGTACAGGTTTTTATGGTTTTTAATAATATTGATCGGCGAATAAAACTTTAACGGCCGAAATCACTAACTGCAAAAGTACAGTTTCTATATAGATACCTATATATTGCTATATAGACATATTATAGTATATATATCCCGATAATATTTACGTATTGTTTAATGTTTCAGTGTTTTTAAGTATATAGTGACCAATGTTCCAATATAAGAAGATAAGTAAGTTGAGTAAATAATATAGGCGCTGACATTACTAACCACTTATATAACAAAATTGAAGAACAACGATTATTGTTTACGCATTTATTATTTTTGAGTTATTGAATTAAACGGAATATATCAAATATATTTTTCTGTCTTATACTTTCATACTATATTATACGGTATTTACAGTAAATGACACATAATAGGTATATTATAACCGTTTACAAGATGGTATATAACACGAAGGAATGGATTGCAAATTGAAACGTGAAGCCATTAAACAGTATAAGTGGACGTCGTAGCGAGCGGGTGACCTTGTGCTGAGTCATCTTAAATGATTTGTCGAGTGAACATCATTTAAGAAAAATATACAAATGTGGATTGAAGACGGATGAACCATATAATGGACCATAGCGGAATTAACTTAAATATATTGACCTTTATGGAGGGTACAAGTGTAAAGAGCTTGGAAAATATATTAATGAGATGGGCGGCAATTTATTCTTCATTTATTAAGATTTATGTAAGTACACAGCCGCAGCCGTTGCGACAATTGTGTAATTTTCTGTAACTCGTAAAAATTAAATCTGAAACGGAAAGTTCAGTATTTTTTTTGTTGTTGTAAAAAGATAATAAAAGCATAACATGATTAATTATTATAAGCGCAAATTATTGATGACTATGAGTAGCGGGCTAAACATTTTTCTACATACTTTATACACACTAGCTGATCCCGTATATGATCGTATACTTTGTTCCCCGTAAAAAATGGCAACTCTTAAAAAAATTATGATTGTTCAACTCCTTTTGGGTGTAACTTGCAGAAGTAAATGCAACTCAGTCCCCCTGGTAAGCAATCTCACTACGTCGGATAGGGGACAAAAGGAAACTCAACCACTTTGGTAGGCAATGTTCAAAAATTCGATTTGATACAAACTTATACCTTATCTGCCCGAATAACCAATGGCAACCAAAAATAAGTAAATACTAATTTCTATTAATTATTTCTCCTATAACCAATAGTTAGCAACCATTACTTACAATGTATAGAACATAGGTATAGTTATACAATTTACACGTAAAATTTTTTATTTTGCCAATTTTAACACTATAAAATTGAAATTTTGCAAAAACCTTTTTTGGTGCACGATAAAATTAAAATATTAATCTACCCTCAAAACTTTAAATCTATAGCTTTAATAGGTTTTGCTCTGCGTTTATTATGAATCAGTCACTTATGGCAGATTATTAATGTATAATAATAATAATAATAATTAAATTATTAATTTTAGTGTTCAATATATTTTACCTAGTATATTATGTTTTTTTTGCCTATTTATATCTTTATAAATTAATATTTGTTTAACCTCAAGATGCCATAAGTCGAAACCGATAGTTCATAAAACATTTTACTAACATAATATACTCTTGGCTGTTTGTGAATATTTAATCTAATTATTTACAGAATAAAAAGTTTTTCTATATATTAAAAAAAAATATTTTAATAACTTTGTCAGCAAATTTAATTAAACTATTTTAAATATAAATATCTTGTGAAGTTTATATTCTGCGCATGGCAGTAAAACTTCTTTTTCCGGAAAGATGATATAGGTATCAAATAATACGATAGCAACTTTATAAACCATAGCGATTTGGATATAATATATACATAACTACTCAGAAATAGTTTGTTTATAGAAAATCCAATTTCTCATTTTTTTTTTTTTAAGTGCACAATTAATTTTAGCTACCAACATTTTCATTAATTTAAATAAAATCTTGAAATATGTCAAATATTATACTATGATGACATGCATTACTTAATACATTCACATTGAAAATAATATCGTGTAATAACGATTAATACAAATTAAGGCACTATATAATATTTTTACTGGTCAGCGATCACATATTTCATGATTTTTTTAGTTACAAGTTGTTTCTATTAGTAATTTAGTAATATTAGCAGATCAGACATAAAAAATAATTTTTTTTCCGTTATAAGAACGTCAAGCGAAGGTGGATTATTTCAAGTTTGGCGGACTAAGTAACCTTATAGGCACCAGCAATTTGCGCCTTTGTGGCCAATGTATACATCGCCCGATCACCCATACAATAATTCAATAATATTAAATGTGTATAGAATTGTAACCAATATTTTGGTATATACACGCTTAATCATTTGCTGTACACTCTGTATTATAATATGTGGTATACTGGTATTAAACGACTTTAATAAGTCTTATTCATATCTGTTCATCTCAAACATAAACATAATTTCATCACATATAATTTCTTCAACGTTTCGTGCGCGTATAACTAACATAATTAGGCATTTAACTATCTATAGGTACCTATTTGAATAATAAATCTCTGACTCATTTTCCGTGCGCGTACTGTATAGACTATAATGTTATAATTTATAATAATATATTGAAACGACCGGATAATATTATGGGAGCAAGTGAACAACTACATTAATAAACAAATTATAATTTTACAGCTCATAATATTGTTATTTATACTATGAGAATCTCGTTATAATAGAATAATACATTGGACAAATATATATTTTTTACACGTCAGAGACAGACATGGTTATAATAATTGTTATTAAATAAACCCAATAATTAATTCCTATGTGTATTAAATGGATAACATAATTTGAACGGTATGTGAGAACTAATGCATTGTATACTATTTGTATTACATAAATATTAAATATAAATTTAATATAACATACCGACAAAAAGCAGATAACATAATGATTAATTTTTTCCTGCTTCGAGAAAACGTCGGTGACGACATTTGAAAACGTCGTGAAATTTCACATTGACGTGGTTGGAGGGGAGTGGTGTATATAGTATCTCCCTAAATTCAATCGGTCAGCACAATTATATATATATATATAATATGTGTGTAAAGAAAACTTTCGTTGAATCAGCAGAATTACAGATGATTCATGTGAAAAATCTCAACATCGTTTAAATTATACGCAAGCAAAGCGTTTGTTTAATTGAATTCTGAAGGTACAGACAATTACGTTGGATTATGTATGTATAGGGTATAAGCACACTGCACTAGGCAATTAGATAAAATACGAGCAAAAATATTCATACATTTATTTTTTATTTTAAATGCAGATGGTGTGGAATTAAAGGTTGTTAGTTGCGATTAAAAAAAATGGGGGGGGGGGTCGTGTTAAAAGCTAAATCGCAGTAAGCATGTGTGTACATGGCATAGGTATAATATCTATGATATTATGCGCGATGAAAATCGTTTAAATCTTGACGATTTCGTGTTTCATTTAGATTTATAGATCTGCTGCGGTGCAGACTAGCGGTGCAGACTGCTGCAGACAGTTGTAGTTATAACTACGTAATTTGTGCCGTTTTACAGTAATTAGTTTTCTTGAACCCGTACTTGAACGAAAAATAAATAAATTATAATACCTATCGTATTTAATTAAATAAGGATGACAATTAATTTAGTTTAACCAATCAGCAATGTTTTGGTAGTGACACATAGAGGTCCCGTCACCGTTACCGCGGTAACTATGCGTAAAATAACGTTATATATATAGGTATTCCTCTTCGCGTGGATTGGAACACGTTTAACACGCATTCCTAAAATTATTATAAATGCTTTGAATTTTTTTCGAGATACATGACTAGTGGTAGAAAAAGAACAAATATTGTTTACGTCTCGGATGTATGGAATATATATTAATTTAGCCGGCAAGTCTTTGAAAAACGAAATGTTGTGAAAAAAAATAAACCATCAATCCCAGCAGGCACAACGCGTTCAGAATCTGTAAATCAATATAAGTACAACGCGTTGGAGATGTGTTAATGAGACCCTTGGAGTGGCACATAAGTATACTATTGGTGTACAAAATATATATATATATATATATATTATATACCTAAGAAATAAATCGTTACAGCAACATTTTGTTTACAGGATGGGCCACCGCGCTGTTTCTAATTTTCCCGTGTTAGACCTAAAAGAAAAATGGGGAACACAGTGGCCTCTTCCTGTACACAGTTTTACGCTATTGTGCTTTTACGGAGATTTCTCAAAAACAGATATATTTATATACAGCCGGTGACACGTAGAAAGCTCGACAAGCTCGTGTACCGTCGCTGCACCGCTTTTGCGATCGAACACTTATACAATGCACACTAGTGCAGTATATGAATGCTATTTATTGTGGCCATATGTGATCGGAAATTAACTGAAAATATTATGACTGTAATTATCTACGTTGTAATAATAATAATTGTATTATTTACGGGCCGATGAAATAAATATGATCTTCACTTTATAGGTTTCAGAAAAGCAGTTTTGCCAGAGACACTGAAACCAGAACACCGACCTTGGGGATATATATATAATTATGCTAATATAATTTTATTTTACTTCACATGTTTTCTATAGTCGTTTGTTGGGCATTTTATTTTTCATTATGTCATTTTTTTTTCTTCGATCGTCGTCGTAATATAGTTATGCGGTATGTATTGACATCGTTATTGGAAATATAATTACTGCTCGTTATGTGTTTGTGAATATTATTATTATCTATGTTTAGGTCGAATGGGAGTGTGCAATGTGTATACAAGACATGTTCCTTCTTAACATATGTTCTTTATCGCTATTCCTCTGTAGAAACGCATAAATTATTGTCAATCATAGGATAGTTGAAAATATATCGGTTTGTAAAAGTGATGCATACTTTTTTTAAATTATTTTATAACTGTAATTAAAATATTAAATTAAATGATGTGCCTTTTACGGTTTAATTTTCCAGTGGGATTATATTATATTATATATACCTATATAGTCAATTATAATTCATTAATTATTATAAAAAAAAAATGATAACTCCGATTTTAAATCAATGATTTTATTGAGTCACTTAATTATTATTATTATTATAGTTACTTTTTATAAGCTTTAGTATTAGCTTTAACACTTAACATAAAAATTAATTGTATATTTAATAAGTTGTATGTATATATTTAACATTTGATAGAACTATCTAATTAAAATTAAACAATCATTAAATCATTATATCAGTTGTTGCTTAATTTTTTGAAATTAAAAAATATATAATAAAAAAATCTTGAGTATATTTTCAATTATCAGTAAAAAAAACGAAGTATAAAACTTATAAACTACCTATGTGACTATGTGATAGTTGATTATATCTTGAACATAATTATACATATTATGAAATAAACACTTTGTAGTACTGGTTATGATATAATATCATTGTATACGAAAAACGATTCTGAGAGGAGATGGTTTGTCAGCCTAGGATCTCTTATATTATATTTATACAGTTAATTATTAATATGGAGAGTATTACTAAGTTAGTAATACTAAGTTCAAATTTGGATGAAATTCCATAATATTATATTAAAATCAAAAATATTATTCGTGGGTACTTGCAACTTTTAGAATAAGTATATTATCATATTTTATACACACGATGACATTTTCAAATGCAATTCTTTCGAGAAAAATTATTCTAACCAACTGTAGTATACCAATCAGTCTAATAGTAAAATAAATTACTTTAATCACAATAATATCATAAAATATACCTACTTAGTAATAATATTATAGGCTGACAGAACACCTTCGCTCAGAATCGTTTTTCGCGTACAATGATTTTATATAATTGAACTCAAATTTAACACATCCATTACACTAAGTTTTTAGACACAATGTACAGCAGAGCGTTACCCACTTACCCACGTTATTTTATTTGTATATATTTGTAAATTGTAAAATATAATATACAATTTTTTCTATTATTATCGTAATAAATACATTATTCGTTAAAATGTGTATGTATATTGTATGTTATGTTATACACAAATTGTGTATGTCTATATAATTACAGTTACACACTTAATTATAGATATCTACTACAAGTATGCACATCAAAACGAAGTATTGATTACAATATTATGGTGTATGCAATGCATTTCATAATCTAACCTAACCTTGGCTTTTTATCAATAAAACTGTGTAAAATATAATATTATAAAGAATTTGAATTTAAAATGGTTTTCTATAACCATTTAAGTGTTATCTTTATTAACCGTTGATTGAATAAATTAGAAATATACGGAAATTATTGTTCTCAGGAAGAGTATACTATTTTACTTATATATGTATATTGTATAAGTAAATTCTACTTTTATCAATATATTAATTAAATATTGATGTACAAACAAAAAACACATCACCTAATTATATTTCAGTTGTCAATGAAATTAGTTTTAATTTAATTTCTTAAAAAAGATTTCTGCGTGACAATACATGTTATGGCGTTTCATCAATCAGTAAATTCAATCAATATTAAAAAAATATGATTTTTCAGCGGCTTATCTCTGAAAATTGTATTATCATATATAATACATACTATATTACATCGATGTATATATATTTTCGATGTTCGAAATCGTTCAACTATACTTAAAACTAGTTCTTAATTTTTAATTTATATTGTCTTTTAGGTTACTATTTTACAGTTTTTACTAAAATTAAATTAATTTTAACTTTTTACCAATTTTGTATAAAAGTCTAAAAACATATTGTAAATAATATACTTAATATGAAACGGTGTTGTAAAAATAATAAGAATATGATTGAATTTTTAAAATATAATATATTATACTATTGTACTTAGGTAGATAATTGTGATTTTAAACTGTTTATTACTCTATTATTATATATATTTTATAAAACAAAATATGGTTCTTAATAATGTTATTCGATTATTTACAGATACCATTTCAAAGTAACTTTAATTATACTTTGTATTTTTTTTGTAAATTATCCTAAAAAATTATAAAGTATACGATTAAAAAACAACTGTGACGCTGTTACAAGTTACGACCCATCATTATTCACACGCACCACCACGAGAAAGGTTCAAAATATCTGTCTTCAATCGACCGATACAAATAAATATTATATACTATAGTGAGGGAAGCTGAAAATATGTTATCGAATTTCTAACTATACAGAAAAAAAACTAACACAGAGGTAAAAGTGAATTATTCCATAAGTTGTTGCCAATACTACCTATACGACGAAATTTCCCCAAAAGAATATAGGTGTAGATCTTTATCATACAATTGGCGTTCTCAATATTATGATAATGTATTTTTTTAGTCAAGATTATAAAGAAGTATGAGTTGTTTCTAATCATGTTTGTAGTATTCAGAATTTCAGAATATTTTTTGTCTCCCAGAGAGTTTAAAATATTTTCCTCACCAATTATTAGATTCACGAGCGGCCACTGATGTCTAGTTAATTTAGTACATTTTTATTCATTTTTGTAAGTGTAGCTGCAGTCAAGCTCGGACTAAGGATCAATTGGGCCCCGAGTAACCATACACTAGTGGGCACCTACAGTAGCATATCTAGGGGCACCATTTAAACTTTAACTTCAAAAAAGTTGTACCGCTACATTTTTATGGTTTTATATAATTGTATAATTTTGTATATTATACCACATAAAATCATAGATACTAAATTAGATAATATCTATGCACACAATGTGGTTAACAACTCCTATTTTATAAACTTCATAATATTGTTATCAGTTAGGTATTAGAATATCAATTTAATATTTACTATCATTTAGTAATTTGTCATACAATAAAAGTAAGAACATTTTAGATTCTGAGTGGAGCGGGAATGTATTGATTTTACAATGCAGTGTGTTTTTATTTTATTTTTTTTTATATTTTTATATGTGTCTTTGTTATAGTCCTTCGAAATAATGCTTCGATCGAAATGCTATCTTGTTCGACGGGAAAGTTTATCTAATAGGTGCATTGGAGAGGTCCAAATTTAAAATTACAGTAAATACATGAAATTTATTTTCACTGAATGTTTATATTAGCACTTTCTGTACACTATAAACTTTTCAATATATTTTGACTTGTTTTGAGCGGTTAACAAACATTTTCAGTTTCCAATTTTGTTAGTTTTTGTTCTATAAATGTTAATAAAATTGAATTTGTTAGGTCAAAATGCTTGTAAATTTAATACAAGGCTCCTAACACGTTGTTAAATATTAGCTTAAAAATATTAAAAATACATAGGCAAGATTTTTTTATAAGCTTTTAAAGTTCAAATTTTTACTTAGTTCAAATTGAAAATGTATAAATTATTTTACTGTTAAAAAATGTATAAAATATTCAACTTTTATACAGCTAAGGATTAAAAATTTAAAACAATGTTGCATGTAACTACGTAAGTACTAAGTAGTTCATTTTGTAAGCAAAAAATCTAAAAACTATACTTAAACACAGTTTTTTTTATATTTATTTTAAGTTAAAATTTGGACGAAATTACATATTAAGTAACCCAGAATAACGATTTTAGTTATTTTTTTGTAATTTTTTAATATTAATTCAACTAACTGACTACCGTATAATAATAAGTACCTAATAACAATATAAATATAATATAAAATATTGTAAAATAGTAAAATGACAAACAGTCTCCACTCAGAATCGTTTTTCGTATACTATGTATCATATTATTGAATTTAAATTTAATACCATCCATTACTACAGTGACTCACTTGTAACCTATCGTGCAGCAGAGCAACATCCACTTACACGCTATTTTTATTTTTTTCGGCACTTTTGAAAATTTCTGAGAATTTGACCTCCCGAATGCCCCAACTAGATTCTCTTTTCCACCGGAAAAGATATTGAAGTTGAAAATCGAAGCATTATTTTGACTATCTACTTATCATGTACACATAACTAAAAATAATATAAATAAATAAATAAAAACACACATCGTTATAAATTTAATACATTCATCTCTTTGCTTAGAATCTACAATAATAATAATGTCTATTATCTAATTATTGAAACATAATAATGTTCATTGATTTGCCTACGTATTTGTCAATGTATACCTACTGCATAATATTACCAGCTGATAACGGGTTATCGTTTTTGTTACGTCCCAATATGCGATCAAGTTAAGCTTCAACTATTATACATATTTTGTACAGTCAATTTAAAATAACCTCAATTATAAAAATGTAATTACAAATAATTTAAATTAACTAGTACTCTGGTAATTAAAAATGTAATGGATATTCGATTAATCGAACATTTTAAGACAGCGAGTCAGTACAATATAGTTGGACTTTTATTCTTCATCTTGAAACTTACATATATATATATAACCTACCTACATATTATATTGTGTATAATATCATATTTAAATTGTTTTATATGAAAAGATGAAAAAAATTTAAAGTTGGAAAAATATTGTGACTAGATATTATATAGTATATAACTGTTATCGAGTTAGTATAATTAAAAAATATCCAATGACTATACATTAATTACCTACTAATTAAAGAATAACAATAAGTACAGACTATGGACGGTAAAAGATCAAGCGGTAGTACCCAATACTGAAAATTCTAGCAATCAT
The DNA here is from genome assembly GCA_008086715.1 of Sitobion miscanthi. Lineage (NCBI taxonomy): Eukaryota > Metazoa > Arthropoda > Insecta > Hemiptera > Aphididae > Sitobion > Sitobion miscanthi. The sequence continues at coordinate 12,100,701 of CM017803.1, read as the reverse complement.
TAATAGATCGTCGTAAGTCGTTCATTACTTAATAGGTACCTATACATACCGATATTCTTAACTACGCTATATATGTTTATACAACCAATCATATTTCGATTTTTTTGAATATTATTGTTTAGATATCTAACTGAAAATTCGAACGAGAAGTTTCTCAGTTATTAAAATGTTCGTACCAGTGCGGATAATATTTCTTAAAATGGTTTTACAAAAATATAAAATAAATGTAATATTGGACCATTTTTATTAATCATACATTTTTATAGGTTAATTTAAACTGTTACAACTTAAAAATCATCATATATAGCCCCCATATATTCCAAACCAAGTATTATCGACAGTTTCTTATTAGCTAGTACACAAATATCAATAACTCAAAAACTACTCGTTCAAATTTTGATTTAGAGAATTACGTTTTTCCAATATTTACAGAAAAATTATCCGCCAAATAATTTACAATGGTAAAGGGAAATACTCACTTGAAAAAAAAAATAGTTAGTATTTCTACAGAACATTCCTTAAAAGGACGTAACGACACTGGCATTTGTTGTCTCCGTCTTACGGATGAACGCTCTGCCAATCACGTTTAGCTTCGTTAGTTTAAAAATTAGTGTGAATCGACCTATTATAAAACTTGATGGTAAGAATATTATCAGTATTTGTATGTGAGTTTTTTACGATGGTTCAATTTTTTAGCAAGTTTTACATAATATAGTGTGAATTAAATGCTCATATATCACTTAAAAAATTAATTATCGTAAAAAAAACCCACATACAAACACAGATAATGTTCTTACCATCAAGTTTCATTTAAGAGGTCGATTCACTCTAATTTTTAAATTAACGAAGTTTTACATGATCAGATGAGCGTAAATTTGCTAATTTGCTAAATGCACTGTTGTAAGAAGATGACGACAAATGCCAGTTGTATGTCCTCACTCCTCTTAACTCTTAAGTAGCACAATAAATATCAAGAACTATAAATTTTCTAATTCTTGATATTTATCTTTAACTACCTTTATTTCAAAATACTAAAATTTCAGTTTCACATAACTTCATGATTGAAGAAAAATCGGTGAGCATGCTTGGTCAAACATAATGTATATTTGAATAAATATATATAATTCCCAGGTAATGCATACACCGAACATATTATTTGGTCTGGTGGAAAAATAATGATGCTGTCTTTATAATAAATAGTTTAATTTTGTATTTACATTTTAAGTATTCTTAACAAATCAAGGGGCAAAGTCCCGTCATGTATTTGCCAAGTTCTACAAATATTTATTTTATATTTGTAATTTGTATGGTTATTACTTATTGTCCTATAATCGATTAAATAAGCTAGTGATGTTTTTTCATATACCCCTGTAAATTATATGAACGTGGGTTCATATAATTTACAGAGGTTACAATGATTTATCATTATGTATTTTTATGTTAATATAAGTACATATTATAACTACTATATATTATTTTGTTATAACTTGTAACACATTACAAAAGTTTAAACAAGTTAAGTGAAATACAGGGGAAAAAATTAAATTTAAGACATTGATATATTATGATCTTTGTCTAATGATGCACCTCCACTTTCATACGCACTACCTACACAAGACATATTATGAAAGTATTATTTTTCGAGTAATCTATACAGTTTTTATACTTTCATTCAATTACCGAATAATATAAAAAATTAAAAAATTATACCCACATTATTCAGATCGTAAATTTCCTCTTTTGTGGACCTTAAGCAGGGATGACAAACTCATCATATCCTCATAAAGTTTAATATTGATTCTGTTTCGAGTAATATCACAAGTCACTGTATATTATGTCATACAAATAATAATAATTTTAATCTCACCAGAGGTACGCCATGCATGTTGTTTGTAAGAATTCAAGCATATAGTAATGTGAGTGCAGGACTATGATGGAGCCCGGGAAGTTTAAGTATTGAGTAATATTTTATTTATACACGTGCACGAATATAGCAAAATATGAACAAATACTTTTGTCTGGGGTGTTGAAAACTTTATATAAACGACGCTCCGTATACAAGTGGGCAGTGGATCAATGGTTTTGTAATATAATATATAATAATGGTGTATTTTTGTTCAAGAAATTATTTCATATTGATAATGTCGGTTCAGTGTTTAGAATTCATCAAATAGAATTTTAATTTTAAATCGTCAAAGATAATTTTTTTGGTAAATGTTGCGGTGTACGGTAATTAGCTGTACACACTATCTATAGATAATAACCCCTTAAGGTTTATTAATTATAATGCATAATTATTAAAATGTTAGATTGCAGGGTTAGAGAATATAATTTAAAATAGGTACCTCCCTATATCAACAGTACAACAGTAAAGTTAATTAAATTACAAAAATTATAATTTTTTAGAAACCTTTTTTTTTGACATGGAAGCTATGTGACAAGTAAAACATAATATTATATAGATAGATAATACATTATACCTATACCTATATAAATATTATCACGATATAATAGCTACACATTGTGGGTATTTGATTATTATATATACATCATACATTTCTAAGTTCTAATCATCAAAAAATCCCTACATTGCAATTTTATCTGCAGGTAATTAATTAATTCCCATTTCAAGTTAGAATATGTGTTAAGTTAACCCATCCCTGCCAGTATTTTTTCCAAACTACGCCAGACAAATTATAAACTGTTGAGCTAAATTTGTTAGTAATCGTTAGATAACTTTTAGTATATTATGTAAGTTTGTTGATAAGACGATAATATTATATACAGCCAACCTAAATTGGATAGCTTTATAACTTCACAAGCCGACCGCTTGTCCAAATTAGAATATACAGCCAACCTACAATATTATACTTACTTACGAATTACCTGAGGTCTACAACTTATAATTTGTCGATTATATATAGTTTAAAATACTGTGATGGGGGGAGGGGGCTAACTTCACACTTGTCTATGGAGGTTTTTCATATCCCACGACCATCGTACCTACATATAGCGACTGTTAAGCGACCTGTAAGGAACGCGTAATGCTATATATCATATTGATTATCTCCCATAGGTATATAATATATTTATTAATAAAAATGTATTTTTATAAACGAATGTAGGTATTAATATTATTGCATTTGAATGTGTGGCCAATGTATATTAGATCAGGCTTACAATACCTATACATTAATCAATCCGTAAACCATTGCAAGTCCCAACACAAGAAACGTTTGCACGTTTTTTTTTATCAGCCACATGCATACATCCGAAATTCCGTGCTTGGCCATTTACCTACGATGGTTATGGTCGTTCGGTTTGTAGTAATTAATGTAGTATACCGTATAGGCGAACTACCTATAAACAGTGTCTATGTATGTACACATTTCACATTCACACACGAGCACACGACAACAGCGTTATACCAGCTCATCGCGTTATTCGTGACGTTTCGTGATGGGATCGCGTCTGTACGACTAATAATATACATAGGTATATTTTATATTTGTATACCTACCTACGTGTTATAATTGGTTACCACTAGTGCAAGGTCGATCTACACGGATCGTGTTATATATTATATTACAAACAAATATATCGTACATTTTTACACACTGACCTTAATCGGACCTACAAACGTCATTGAATATATAACGGGACTTCCGGTCCGTGGAGATTTGTACCGGCGTTTGCTGATCGATGAAGACTATAGCGAATTTAAGTGCGGACGACACTGATAGATTTATCATAATACATTTATTACAATGTCCATCCGACCGAAAGTCAAGCTGGCCTATATGGTTATTATTATATAGTGTAGATAGGACTTTATCGGCTAGTTTAGAACCCATGATTGTTTTTAATCGTTATTAGGTACCTATATATGTATAAACGAATGAGGCAGCGGTCGTTATCGCCGTTAAACGGACAATTTTTCTATAAATCCATGCGATGTATTTTCTGACAATTATCGATGCCGCATAGTATCATAAGTAAACATTTTAAATGATACGCGTTATTGTATAATATAATATAATATGATATTATAAAATAAATGATAATTTGAGTGGTTTATTTCTTTACCTCGGTGACTGATTATGTTTCGTACATTTTTAGAGTGAAAGGTCAAACGTCGACGACGACGAAAACAGACGCTTTGGAAATACTTTGCATTGTGTACCAGCGTCTCGTCGGCGAGGGTGGCATATAATGCGAGTGCTGAAGGTTGTGGCCTGTGACCTCTTTTAAAATTCTAGTCAAATCCGATGTCTACGCAGATTTTCCAAAAAAAATATCTTAAAATGTAATAAGCGAAATACAAAGCGACATAGAAATTAAACCATTGAAAAAGGAACGCGAAATTTCATTATTTATAGTGTCAGGAATCCCGAATCTGAGCATTAAAAGCGTAAACGTCGCGGGGTTTAACGTATATATTATAAAACGTTCAAAGCGATTTCAATAACCAAAAAAGTCGACGACAGCGGTGTTTAGTCGCTATAATATATATTTTACAATATTATGAACACTTCGATTCACCGTAAAAACTATATACGCTGTAATGCCCTTTTAACACATTATACGTCCATAATAATATTTTCACGTGTACAATGATGTCTACGATCGTAGGTGGGTATATAAAATGTTGTTATATATATTATGTATAATATTGTTATGGCATATGATTACTTATTGATCGATTAACGTCTATAGCGGTCGTTCTGCAGGTGCCAATGCGTTACGAGTATCGTCAAATTATTATTATCTACACAAGACGTGCAATGTTTGGTACCGTTGTTGTATAGAACGTATCAATATATTATAAGGGAAACATCGATTTACCGTCGTAAGTCGTAACCAATGTGATATATAATACGATGTAATTACGGTAACGATTGTACAACAAACACGAGAAACCGCGTTCGGGTCGAAATCCTTATTAAAACGTCGTATATTATAATATACTTCGATGGGTGTATGACGTATCCGCCTGCAGATATTATGACCATTGACTGTTAAAGGTTCTCAAGAGGTTCGCCCTGTTAAAAAAAATTCAAGTCCCCGACATGGCAAGACATTAAATATTAACACGGGGCATTTTGTATCGTTTTAGTTAAAATAAATTAACTAACTAATAACAGTTAACATATTATGCATCGATAAATATGTTTACCTACATGCATATTTTAGTAGTCCTATAATACCTATAGTTCAAGACTCTACGTTTAATGTTTATATAGGTATACGCGAAATACGACATTATATGGTAGTTCGAGCTTAAGTACCTATACTATGTAAGTGTTATTTTTGAATTGTTTTTTTTCAAGAGTTTACTCTTATAATAATAATATTATTACGATTATATACCGGCTACCGCTAATCATCCTTAGAAAGTCATTATGTACCTTCAATAATGATAGTAACGCTTAAAGATCTCTGACCTTCGACAATATACACGTCTGCGAGAGAAAATTAATTAGTATCGCCCTTATTTTAGGTGCAACGGTGAAAAAAAAAAAAAAACGATTTTTGCAAATAAATGTCTTAATCCGGAATTGGTTCCGCGTGACATACCATTGTGGCTGTTCTCAATCGCCTTATTGCGAGCCAAGTACCATTATAAACGATTCGCTCCGAGTACCCGCTGATGCGAATAGTTGATATGTATACACTGCCGCAAAAGGTTGTGTCGGTGTTTATCGATTATAATGGATAGTATATAAGGACGAAAGTAGTGGTTTTTTTCGTTTACATCGAATGCGAACTGTGTATAATACTATACAGCTATATATATATATTATAATTTATAGGTACATTATAAATGTACGCACTGTGTGGTTAACGATACAGTAATGAGTAATGACCAATCCGATCAATTTTTAGTATACTTATATCGCTAGGTATGTACTTTATTTGCACAAGCCATTTAAATTCAATAAACACGATTAAATTATTTTGGAATACGAATATCCGTTTAGATAAACTATATACTAAATCATTATTATAAGCGATTCAATTATAATACTAAATATAGAAGATTTATTTTATAAATTTGATAAGCTATTAAGAGTAAACAATTAATTATAATTAGCAGGTACCTATGTATTTAAAAAATGAACACATTTCAATTATAATGACTTTCGAGGGTAAAGGTAAAAGTGATTTAAGCAAAAGAAGTATAAATTACTCACAAAAAATATGATTTCATACAGATAATAATTTTTTTTTCAAAACTTGAATTATTATATTTATGATTTTTAGTTAGTAAAAAATAATAATTTAATTTTCGTACAATATTTATTCATGTATAATATTAAAAATTAAAATATTATAATGCAACAATTATTGCAAAATTTTAAGTTTTTTCGTAGATTTCCGAAGTTTGTTGACAAAAAATAAAAGTATTGCATGTGTTCGAAGGTACGGTTGTCGATTCCCTTAGAACGCTAACAGCTTTATTTTATGCATTTTGGCTTTCATCAGTTTTTGAAAAATCTTTCCACGCATATAAATTCTTTTAACAAATAACATAATGTCATGGTAGCGTTGTGTCAGAAATAAATGTAAATTAAATTAAATAATTAGTCAATTAGAGTATTATAGCGGAAAGTGGTATAGTTTCCATCACACAAGACATTACTGAAATATTGAACTCTAATATTAGAAAAGCTACCTATTATAGTTGATTAAGAGGACGCCACACGGACATTTTGTTGTCTCCGTCCTACAAGTGCGTAACATACCAAATTTACGCTTAGTAGATGACGTTTGGCTCCGTTACTTTAAAAATTAGAGTGAATCGACCTATTATGAAACTTGACGGTAAGAACATTATCTATGTTCGTGTGTTGGCTTTTACGATAGTTCAATTTTTAGCAAGTTATGCGTATATAATATAGCGTAAATTAAAAATGTTCATAAATCACTTAAAAACTGTAAAATCGTAAAAAACCGACATACGAACACAGATAATGTTCTTACCGTCAAGTTTCATAATAGGTTGATTCACTTTAATTTTTAAACTAACGGAGCTAAACGTTATCTGCTGAGCGTAAATGTTATGCACTGGTAAGACGGAGACAACAAATGTCCGAGTAATTGGCGTCATTTTAATTAAATTTGGTAGTATTTATTTATTAGGTTTTTTGGGGAGAGAAGAGCAAAATAATGGACTTAGACCAGCTGTCCTCCAAACATATTTTCTTCACCTCTCTCGGACTTCTGAAATTTCTTGCCATTCACTTTCAAGATTCTTATGTTCCAAAATCTCTTGCAACACGCATCTTAGGCAAGGTAGGTTTCCTCAGTTCCTCTACGATTATCTGAACTACACCTACAGCACTTATTATCGATCTCTCTTTCCGCCATGAATGACAGTATGACACCCCTCCCCCTTCATCTTTCTTTGATTATACTAAATCATTGAAACAAATCCTGGAATTCCTAGTTTAATAATATCTTGGCATGCTTCAAAAATCATTTTAAGGACTTTCTTTAGAAAAGTTCCAACCTTGTTTCTTCTAACTTAAAGGCCATATTACTGAGCCATATAATAACACTGGGTGTATCAGAATAATACATATTGGTATTTTTAAATTGTTGGAGATAGCTTTTGAACTTAATTTGAAATTCAATTAATTGTTTTATTTATATGTTCATTGAAAAAAATATACATTATTAATATTAGTATTAATATTTTGCCGAATGCGCTTATTTCCAGAAACATAATATATAATATAGTTCCTATCACATAATTTAATAAAATGCAAAATTGTGTATAATATAATATAGGTGCCAATATAGTAATTTAGCAGTATTATACTATTATGTATAAGCTTTTATCAACAGTAGTATATACATATTGTTACATAATATTATTCAAAATATATTCTTTTTTATTCTCATAGATAGGCCATTTAAAAAAAATTATTTTTAGTTTTGAAATCCAGCATTTAAGGCTATTATTTATTTAATTTTATGAAATTAAGTTTGTTGACTTTTTTAAGCTTGTATCAGTTTTTGTATATTTTTATTAAATTTAAAACAAATATACCTATCGTTTTTACGCTTTCGGATTTAAACATCATACAATTTTAATGTTTATCGTCATTGAACTTACAAACGTTATTTGATTTTTTACATTTATCGTTTTTATATTTTTAAACGTTATTTTAATTTTTTGTTTTCTGTTTAACGTTTAATTTTTTTTATATAAATTATATTGATATTATTGGTATAGATAGTTAATTAATCACACTTTGACGTAAGATTATAAGAGCTATCAAATTATTAAAATTGGTTGTCCAGGATAGGTTATTTTCAATCATCCTAGGAATTTTAGTAAGTAGCTATAACTGTCAAGTTAGTGTTAGTCTAGGTGTCAAATATTGCTTAAATATTATGGCATGAATGAAAGATAAAATGATAGATTTTATTATAAAAATAATACAACTTGAAATGGTATAATAATGTTAATGTTATATAAGTATTTAGTAGGAAGGTAGTAGGTAGTAGGTAGGTACCAAACCACACGCGATGCGCTTATAGTTTTGTATCTTATTGACATTTGAATTACAGAAATCAACTAATATTCTATTAAATTCAATATTTATAAATCAAACAGGGATAAGGAATTTCAAAAATATAAATTACTGTTAACATAGGTTTGCCAACTTTGAATTTTTCATAGTTATAACTTACAAGATTCATACTTATATAGACTACAAGTTTAAAAACAATTATAGTAATGTTAAGTTCAACAAAAAAAAAGCATAAACGTTATTTCGAATGATGTTATTTGCAATTTTTTATGTAACGATTATTGTTTATTTTTAATCATTAACTATGATTAATTAATTAATTATGTTTAATGATATTGAATTATTATTTTCGTTTTTGTTTATATTTTTTTCATTATTTTCTGTTATGAATAAAGTTTTGAAGCCCTGCTTTTTATACTATAAAATGTTTAGTAAGTAATAAGTAATTATAAAGATGAACTAAGCTATATTAGGTATAATAATATGATAGGCTCAGCCGGTGATTTGAGCTCGACGAAAATAATATTAAACAGAAACAGTACAGGGTACCGAGATTTTACATTGATTAAAGTATTAAACACCAATTTATTAGCAAACAAATTGCATACCTAGTTCGATTTTAAAATAAATCACACAAAGAGCAATTTATACTTTATTGAAAAACGAACCAACTATCCAGTACCCTGGTAACCTAACCGGATAATACCAATATCTTGCAGTATTGTTCCATGTAAATAATACGTAAGTTCCACATTATAATATATAGGTAAGTATACCGTATACCTGCACATAATATATACGTATACAAAAACCAATAACCATTAAAAATGTCGTCAACCTTCAGTACGGTCCATTAAAATGTAAAGCACATAATATATACTATTTCAGTCATTACGAATAATTTAAGTCTGTTTTAATTTACATAAAGGAATAAGTATACAAAAATATTCTCTATGAATGAATCGTTGCTTTGCTGCGTAGTATGTAATCCAACTTAATTAAATTTTATGGTCAGGTTGTTAGGCAAGAACCGGTAATATCCTTTTATTTTTCATCGACATTTAACAACGAAATAATTTTAGGCCTACGTGTCTGTTTAACAGAATATACGCGTGAGAACGTATATTTAAAAAGTAGTCGAGATTAGGTGTTGCCTATATTTGTTGACTTATAAGGTATATTGTATACATAATTTGAATGTTGGTCCCATTCATATTAAACATATATGAATACTGCTTCCTATCTTCACTAAACATACACTTTTAGGCCAACACATAACGCATGCCCATTGGTTTTCACTCGTACAGAAGCTTCTGAGCGATAAAGAAACTAAGCACAAACATTTAAACAATAGCGAAAAGAGATGTAACGAGGTTACGGTTAACAATGGTATCAGCATAGTGTTGGCTTACAGATTTTACAATGACACATCCCGACATCCGATGGTTAGTCCTGACAAAAAACATCCGACATTTCTACGTACGTGGGTAGCAAAATATAATATGCAACCTATGCAATTTACTAAGTAATATGTATATTGTATATATTATATAGATGTTGTTACTTGTTATACCTATATTGTAGTACTGTGTGTACATTGAATAATGTTATCGGTACCAATTTTTATTTTTTATAGAATACATAGACTATGGAGTATGGATGCTTCCAAACCAAGACTTCAAGGTTCAAGCTTGTAGTTTGAAAAAAAAAAAACATTGTAACTCTGTACACGTAAAGACGTGGAACATTTTTGATAAGTCCAAAGGGCAAAGATCAAAGGATAAACTGCCTTTGGTCGCATTTACTATTTAGTAGCATTGAAATACTTACATGGGAAAATTGTCCAAACACAATTATTTATACAGAAGTATGCTTTGAGATTCAGATCGGAGCAATGAATGTACTGCAGGTTTAACAATAATGATTTTTTTATGTGACTGTTCACGCTTTGGAGCAGTAATTTGTCTCCAATTAATCAACACTAAGGGTAGAAAAAAATAATATTGTTGGTTCTTCGAGTAGTTAAAAATACCACTACTTTTTTTAATAATTGGAAAAGGTGTCCCGTCATTTTGACGTGGTCATTTGGACGAACGACAAATTATAGGCGCATACGTAATTTCGACACATGCCATTTTAACGTCACCACTTTTAGGCGCAAGTCAATTTTGACGCGAAACAAAAAATATATATACATAATATACGTATCAGTCAATTTCAACGTAAAAACCTGGTATCTGTTTAGCTGTGTATCATAGTTAATCTATATATATATTATGGTCACATATTATATTTAAATGACTAAATGGTACACATTTTATCATTATCTTTATTACGGTTTACGGAATTATACCTAGTTAGTTAGTGTGCTTTATATCGCACAGCAAATCGTACGAATTTAAAAATATAATAAAAAACATGCCTTTGGAGTTTATAAAAATTCAACGGGGAAAAGATCCCCACTTTTGGCGCAAGTCAATTTTGACGCAAAACAAAAATAATTACAAATTGAAAATAAATTAGGTTTAAAGTGTTATTTATTTTACTACTTGGAATATATAATAATATAAAGTATAAAATAAAATATAAAATAATAATTATTTCACTATTTATAAAATTTTAAATTGTGTGCAATACTTTGAGTTTAAAATAATCTTTTTGATGAATCTTTATGCTTCTTTTTTTTGGTTGGTGGAAACCCAAAAATTAATAGTTCTTTAGTTACTTTTGTTAAGATTTCATCTCTTTGCAATGCACTTATACATTTCCATATAAATGGTTTTTTACAAATTATTAATGCCGAAAATGTATTATGCCCGTCCTCAATACTGTTTTTGGTCCTCGGTAGATCATTTTGAATACGTTCTGAACAGTTCCATATTTCGATAGGATATTGTGGTTGTCGACGCCGACCTCTTCTGTCCAAAATTCCAATCCACGCACTTTCGAAATATGTGATAAATGGAGTTAAAATATCTTCGTTTTCAATGCAAAAGTCGCTTGCCAACTATACTTCAAAATAATTTACTAGATTATCAACAGGTATAAAAGCAAGAACTATAAATTTTCGAACTTGTAATGCGAAATTTACATTTTCTATATATTTTGTTGTCAATCCATCATTCTGAATTTTTCGCCAAACCTCTTGACTAAAATGAAAAAATCAGCCATGTATATCTGTACTTGGAAATTCATATTTGATAGAATTCATTGCTGCTTTTCAAAATCTGTCGTAAACGACTTTGGACATAAATCAGACTTGAGAGATTTTACCATAGTAAACTATTTTGAAGTATTGTTGGAGAGCAAGTTTTACATTGAAAACGAAGATATTTTAACTCCACTTATCACATATTTTGAAAGTACAAGGATTGGAATTTTAGACAGAAAAGAATAATCGTAGAGACGTTCAATCTTCATTTTATATCAAATTTTTAGATACCTAAGCAATTTATAAGCAAAATATATACCACTCTTTTTGATAATAAAGATTTGTTTACTATACTCCTTTTCAAAAGAGACTATACCACTTTCGCGCATGTCGAATGATTCGATTGGTACGTCGAGAACCACGTGATCACGCTAATAATGGGAAATTGGTTCATTCAAGATTACACAAACTCAATTGTAATATTTTGTTAAAATGTCTACCATAAATTGATAAATTACACATTTTTTAAATTTTTATACAATTTAGTTATATACTAATTACTATCAAAACATAATATCATTAATAATGTATGCCACTTGCGTATAATTTGACACTGTTAAAATCAGTGGAATCAGTCATCAAAATTAAAATATACCTAGTTCACACTTTCCTAGTAAATAATTATGATATCCACAGTTACAATAGAAACATTCAAACATGGATAAACCATAGATGTTCTGGTAACTAGGTATTAACAATAAACTTTTATTATCACCTCTAGATATTGGACTATTAGACTGTACATTTGTAACACAAACTGTTAAATATTAAATAATAGAATTGAAATGGAATAAGATATAAAATATTATTATTAGTATTAGAAAAAGAATATAGGAATGTACTATTCATTTACTTTATCGATATATTTTAATTATTGCATTATAATTTATAAAAGAACCTGATCATTTCTCGTACAAAACAAATTAAATATTACGATTAAACAGGCTAAACACTTCAATGTTGTATGTTTTTTAAATGAATTCTATCTGGTGTCTTATAGTTTTTTTAAGTGATTAATAAATAGTTGTATATTGCTTATGAAATTTAAAAATGTATAAAAAAACACAAAATAAACGACAATTTAAAATTTTTTAGGAGACGATTGTGCGAAATTAGTTTTGTATGAAGTATAACTGTATAAACATTGGTCAATGGAGTAGTTCAAACCTAACTCTTCATTTAAAAATCAGATATAAAGAAAAATATTTATTGAGTAAAAAAGATTAATAATTAAGATTTATTATATTTTGTATTGGTACTAGTACGTTATATTATTAACGTTATATTCGACAAAAAAACGATTGCAATTTGTAAACATAATTATAACAGAAAGCGATGATAGTCAAAAATTATTTAAATACCATACAAAACAAAACATAATGCAAAGCGTTATTTATAGAATTTCGTTGAACGAAAAATAACACAAAACGAAATAATTTAAAATCCATTTATTTAATAGTTTGTATTGGTTTCGTAGAAATATTTATTCCATGCATACGGACACATTGATCATATTATTATAATCCGTATTTGGGCCATTACCTACCTGCCCATATTAGTCATTATTATTAATCCATTTTATAGGTATTAACACTATTCTAAATAACGATAAACGCGTACAACGTTTTAAATTTAAATTTAAATAACAATAAACACAAAACTTGTATGACATTTTAATTCTGAATGACAATATACACAAACCTTGTATAACGTTTTAATTCTAAATAACGATAAACGGAATTTTTTTCAAATGCAAACCCTGATACTTAACTTATAAGGTGGTAACCATAACTGTATGGTGGTAGCTATATTAAATTATAATGATACAAGTATACAACAATAATTCATAGAAAAATTATTGACTTGGAAATAATTTTAAAATCATATATTCATATATTACTGGTCGTATATACGAGTATATACTGCTTGTGGTATTTAATAGTAGGTATATGGCTATATTATAACTATAGGTAGTGGTGCAGTTTATTTTCTAAAAATAAATATAACAAATATTTTATTTAGGTATTTACTAATTTAAAAAACGTTTGAAATCGTCTATTTGGTTAGTCCTTATATTTGATTGAGTTTTTTTTTAAATGTTTGATATCTTACTTTGTAACCTTATAGGTACCACAAGAAAAAAAAGCGCGTACCACGTACGATTTAAAATCTTGAAGTAATAAATTCAAGTTGAATAAAACTAAAGTACATTCGGCTGCGCCTGTTTCCGACAATAGATTGATTTCAAATTTTACGAGCAGTTAAGCAGTTTTCATTTATGCCGGAATGTTACAAAAATATAAGATTAGCATTTAGTAGTTAAACTTTACAAAGTAGGACATTGTAAAACTAAAAGAAAAATGTACTTAATAAATAATGATAAACCTATATGTAGGTACACTTAGCTATTGCTCAGCGTTAATTTTATTTGTTAATTACATTTAATATAATTTTAATAGCAAGTGGCAACGAAGTTCGCAGTTTCTTTATTCTTTCTAATATTGTTGTTATACGGTGCGCATTATATTTTAATTTAAAACCATCTACAAATGAAAAATACATACCTACATTTCAAGATAAAAAAACAAATAATATTGTAAAATATTTACTATTTTAATTTTTTATAGTAAATACAACCCATTGATCGATATTGCTTTTTTGATAACTGATACATATTATGAACATATTATTTTGGAGCGAAACTCAACGCAATAATTACAGACTGTCGAGGTAGTGCGGTTAATGATTATTGACGACTGACGAGTAATCTCCTTGGACCGGCCAGGTCCCTGGAACTTTGTATTATTTTATTTAGGTAGGTTACCTATATCATCAGATTGGATAAGAAATGAAAACATAATGAACAATGGAAAAACTCCATTCTATCTCAATTGCGTTTTTTATTTTCACCGTCACGGGTCGATTTCCGACGTCTGTCTAAAAGCTTACAAATTAGTGTTTTCTATTGAGTATTTTTTCGTTCAGTGAAATATACGCGAGTGAACTTTGTTATTGTTTTGCCTGTAAATGTGCTGCCAATTTGTTGGCGTACAAATTATGTGGCAAGCCCTTGTATTTGCAAACGTCAATTCTTAACAGATAAAACATACCATATTATACTGTTAATTATATAGGTGCCTACCTATTTATTTAACGAGTAAGACATTTGAGTAATTTTCATTTGTTTATAATAATATGTTAAATTTTCAAAATTAAAAATTCTTAAATTACCTAATATTGAACATAATTATTCAAAAAAATCGATTTAATTTAAAACAATGCATAGCCAGTGTATCGTTCAATCTTATAGGTACTTCTGAAGTTATAAATATTATAAATAAGAACCGGATTTGAAAGTATCAGCATTCAAAATTGTTTCATTACCTTAAAAAGTAGTAGCTATGTTAGCTACAAACGTGAATGTACAATTTTATTTATACAATGCTTATAACGAACAACTAAAATAAAAATGTTTAGTTATAGAACTGCAACTGCGTAGCGCATCTCGTATTACCTCTATCGTAAACGGTAAACTTATCTTCATTCGCGGATTTTTATTTTTTGAGTTGCTTAAACTTTTTATTTTATGAAATATAAAGTTAGTATAATCGTATATTTTTAAGATATCAAAATCGATATTCGCTGGAATACCTAAATTTCTTAATTTGAGAAATTTTGATAAGCCATTATAATGGTAGATTTTTTAATTTAATTTTCATAAGATTGCTGGAGTTCATTGCAGGGACGCCTCACTACTATTGATTAGTTTGCCTCATTAGTGGTATTATCAATTACATGTAGTTAAATTATTCTTATCTAAAGTGATTTACAAATACAGTTTTTTGGAGCAAAATAATCCTATGTGTTTTTCAGCTTACTGACTTGTGTGTTTCTCCGATAATATAATGTTGAAAACAAATTTGAATTTTTGATGAAGTCTATTTTGAATCACTTGTCAGTATTAAAAAAAAAAAAAATTTTAAATGATATTTTTTTTCAAAATTAGTTTCTAAAATTACGAGATTTTTTCTACATTTCTTATTTTTTCTTTTAAGAATAAATGAATCGAAATTGTGTCTCAAAGGACTCAAAGTTGACTTGACTATTAATAACAAAATAAAATCTGATTTCAAAATTATTATCGGTGTAAAAGTCAATATGTATGTTGGAACTCGTTTAAGTCTGACAACATTTCGATTTTATTCGTTTTATGACACTTGCATGGAAGTACGTAACGCTTACCCCGCTCGCTGTCAATAGATTCGAAATATACATCATAATTACTTCATATAGGTATTAAAATGTATTAAAATTTATAATCGGAGCAAAACTAATGTCAGTAATACGTTGGAACGCATATAGATGTATTTTTTGCCCAAAAAAACGGGAACCTAGAATCAGCTTAGGTTATTCAAAAATCATATAAAAGTGCAATTTGTAAAGTATTTTTTTCATGACAATAATGAACTAATTTCACGATTTGAACTTGAACTGAATAAACAATAGGTATTCGTATATAATCATATCAGTACAAAATTCATTATTAATCGTGTAGACGCATAGCACGTAGGACGTAGGTACGCTGGTACAGCTTAGACATTAATGGCTACGTACTTTCAAAGTAAAAAAAAAAACAATTATTATTTGTAAACATTTCTTAGAAATTATTTTTGCATTTATATAACTACGCTGTCAATTGCAGGCCATTTTGAAATAAAATAATTGGAGAATGCGTAAATATAGAACCCTGGGGCTTACAACACGTCTTATTCACCTTGCCGTTCCGGTTTTAATAATAGTCACCGGTGGATGTTAGTAAGTAGTAACTAAATTGTGAAAAAAAAAATCATAAACAGCAGCAATAATAATAATAATAATAATAATAATATTATGTCTACTATGCTAAAAAAAAAAAGATCCAGTGTGCTTTCACATTGCAGTAACGTACTTCGACCAACCGACTAAAGATAATATGATAATATTATAATATTAAGATTATACAACCATGTGTGTACATAGACGGCGCGATATTCTCTACAAACATCATAATGTGTAGGCGTGTCGACATCATCTCGCACATATATGTGATTTTTGGCACTCGCACGACCACTCGGCAATCGTCGTGTTAAGCTTTCGTTTACCTATCGTTTTGGAGCGGAGAATAACCTGGACAACTTTATCGCCCACGGGCACCTCGGCACCTGCTCAAGTGGTATATAACTGTGGAGGGCAAGTGTACATTTTGCAATGCCCCTGAATTAAACCGAGCTTATACGGAGCAAAAAAATATGTTTAAGGATTAACTTATTTCAAATTGAATTGTAAGTGTTTACAATTATTGAGGTTTATCTTATCGTGTCTGAATAGTACATTAATAGTAATGAACTTTTTACTAATAATTATATTTATCTATCCGATAAAATCAAAAGTAAAAATACTGTTTTCTAAATTCTAAGTTCTGCTAAATATTATGTTACCTATAATATACTATATCATACTATATACTTAATTATTTTGCTTTCGTGGGCTGCGTGGGATTTTAGGTTTCTACAGCATAGCGGAACTATGCAATAGCATCATAGAAAACCATTTTAGTGATACATTTTTTTTCATTATTTTGCGGGGGTGGGGGGAGATGGACAATTTTTGCGTTACATTACTGATCTGCTTGTTTCTCCAACATACAATTTTGAATTTAATAATAATATATGTAGGTACCGGGGATGACGTATACGGGGATAAATCGGCGGCCACCAGTTGATGACTAGTGATTAGGTATTATGATGTGATTCGTCTTCACATATAACATTTTATTATACACAGCCGGTGTCAAACAAGTAAAACACGTGTTAAAATATACAAACGCGAAGTAATCGCAAACGTCAATGGATATTTATAGGTGTCGCGAAACATAAAAAAAAAACCACCACCGACAGAGAATGTCCTGAACGGTTTTCGGCTGTCTGAATTATACGAAGGACAAATACCATGCTCTCATTGTTATTAAGTGGTCGGGATAAATGTCTCGAGACGTGGGACAAGACCACCGATGGCGGTGGATGTGCAGTGTTTGACGTCTGTATCACGTGTGGATTAGTGTGGGTTGGGATGTGGGTGAGGGGGTCGGGCGACTCGAAGGAATTCGTAAACAAGGCGATTGCGGTCGAAGTCGCTTAACAGCAGGAAAGGCGCATTTCCGGTGTGGCGACGTTTTTCTTTCGGGATCGGAAAAACGACATTATTGCGAAACCGCCGCTCTCGTTGCAGCAGGTAGTGCTGCCGTGTTCTGCGTATGTAACACATCGTTACATCATAAAACCCTCACGACGGTCGACGACTGTGCAAAAACCACGACGAGTGTTGTGAAGTGCGCATTGCAGAGGGTCGTGAGGGCGGCGGCCGTACAACGCTAAATTGCGGAGATCCGTCGCGGCGGAGCGGGTGACGAATTTGGCCGTCCGTCCGTCACACGCACACGTCATGACCATCAGCCGCGTGCCCCCCGATGTCGCGCGCTCGGACGGTTTATGTCTTTCGTGCGCGCGTGTTCATCCGGTGACGGGTGTCGGCGACCGGCCCGGAAGGGACGCGATAACTACAACAACAACAACAATGCGTCAACGTCATCGTCATCGGCGGTGGGGCAGCTGACATAGGGGCCAGAGGCAGAGGCAGCAGCACCAACAACGACGGCGACCACTGCACCGCACCACGATAGTCGTTCCTCGCGCGCGCACCGACTACGACCGTGACACTTTTGCTGCGCGGCTGTTGTACGTTTGCACTCGGGTCGGCCGAACTTTTGCACACGTTGGCAACATTGCGCCGCGCCGCCGCCGCCGCCGCTGTGTGTGTGTGTGGAGCTTATCGTTGGTTTTTTTTCTGTGCGCCGCCGAGGGCCATCCGCATCCGCCGCCAGCAGTTACCGTCCGTGCACGACGTTACAACAACAACAACAGTAATAATAACAATAATAATAATAATATTACACCTACGATATTCTGCCGACCGGGCTCGAGTACGACATATTTTTATATTTCACGCTTGCAAATTCCTGCACTCGGTTCTTAATAGTTATTAGGTAGTAAGTTATCAGTGGTTTTATTTCATGACGAAGCGATAGCTGTTTTTCTCCTAGTGGGCGCCGCCGTGTCCATGTAAATACTGTTTAATAATAATAAATAATATTATTGTCTTCAATTGAAAAAAAAAACCGTTTTCCGGTAGTTATTGATCATCGATATCATAGATACCTATAAAATACGATACCGTCTAATAATACACTCTGTAAATCGTTTTCGCACCGTGATGTTGTGATATTACAGCATCAGTGCCGCAGCGCGAGGAGCAGAAAGCCGCATTATTTCCCAACACTCGTCGTCGGCGGGCGGTGTTCAACACGTGTTCGCCGGCCGCCACCGCGTCAGCAGTGCGTCGTAGCACCAGCAGGGCAGCAGCATCGCGCCAACCGGCGACATCACCAACAGAGGAGCAGCGGCAGCACAGGCACCAGTACGGCGGGCGGCTCATTCAGTCATTCCGCCACGACGACCGTTCGCGTTCAGTCGTTGCCACCCCCGCTGCGCCTTTGAGCACGACGACGTCTGTCTGCACCAGTCAAGCTCGTCGTCACAGCATCCAACTCGGTTCGGTCTTCCGTTACACGTGTGTTTGATTGTGTGTGTGTGTGTGTGTGTGTGTGTGTGTGCGCGCCGCGCCTCCGATGCAGCAACACCAGTAGCCTCTACCGAAATTCGATCGCAGGTAAGACCGTACGTACGGTACATTTTTACACATTTTTTTTTATATAACTATCAATATCGAGGACCATATTTTTATATATCTATCGATATAAAGAACCATATTTTTATATTTATGGGACCAGATATAAAGAACCATATTTTTATATTTATGGGACGAGATATAAATAATAATTTACAATAATTCGATGTTATCGCGGAGGGAGGATCATTGCTCCGTAATTGTTATTATTGTTATCATCGTCGCCAACCGTCTACCGGACGTGCAGGCGTCTAATTCGTTATTCTACTATTTATAATATAATATTATTAATTTTTCGATAGACCGCTGCGGCTATTACATAATAATATTAAATCTGATAGGTGGATGTGTATTATAAATAATAATATTATTACACTCGATGATATTATTATGCAATAATAAAGAACTAATAACGACGAATACCTAATTCGATTATTTCCATCCACACCGATGGATATTTTTATCCAAAACCGTCGTCGGGCGGCACGCATGGCGAACGCCAAAACCGCGATTTCAGTTAAGTTTGCGCTAGTGCGTGTGTAGGCGCATCTGTACCACAACACAATAATAACATATATTATTGTTTTGTTTTTTTTTTTTTTTTACACTCCGCAAACTACTCGCACACATCGTCACACATTGTGTATAATAATGTTGTGTGCAAGTGTGCAACGTTGCTGTGCTGTGTGTTTCTGCGAACCGTCGAATCGGAAACGCCGCCGTCGCCGTGCGCTAGTCACGTGTTTCACAATGTGACAATAATGACGTGACCATCGTACGCGCTTGTGCCGTACCTGCCCATATATCACAGTGTAATATTTACCGTGTTACGAGTACGCGCCAACCGCCGTTTTTTGCCATCGTCGGGTGTCGTGTCTCTGGTGCACTCGTTTTGCTTTTCTGCGGTTTTCGCACACATTTTGGTCGATACGCACTGTACCTATTTATAGCCTATTACAGGTGGGTACCATTACGTTTTCCGTTGCCTACCGAACGACAGTTACGACATACGTTTACGTTTGGGCGAAGTCAGCCGCGACGGTCATTCGGGTGCCGGAGAAGGGCGCTCGATACTAGTTGCACCACTAAATACTGATAACATTGTAATATTTTATAATAAGTAATGATAACAACGAGTTGTTGAAAACATCGCGATATTGTGTTATAATATTATTATGTTTTTTCGTTGATAATCGACACAATCGACTTTTGGCCATCGAAGAAACTCGATTAAACTTATTTTATATTATTTGTTAACGCAATAGTGCCTATAGTTTTGCATACTATTTACCTAGTAAAATATTATTACAGTAGTGTTAATATTATTGATAAGTTTGTGAAAATAGCGATATGACAATGAATATAACAATATACATATTTGCAAGTTGTGGCCCGTAACTGTAGTGGACTCTGCTGAGCGCTTTTTGCAGGAAATCTAAGTGCCTTCTCTCGCGTTCGTCGTTTATCGCCGTGCAACGATAATAACAATTATTAACTACCGCGATAATATAATATTACGAACGCTATCTAGACACGGCTTCGGGTATTTTCCACCGGCAAAGGTCAATTTAGACATAGTAAACGCTTATAATATTTTGTAATATCCCATGTCGTTTTGTGTTAAGAGAACGTACAACCGCAATGTATCCGCCTCACAAGAGCACAACAGCAAATTTAAGTCTAGCAGTTTACGTTTAGCCTCGTTGATTTTAACGTAAGTGTTTTTATCTAACTTAAAAGTAAGAACATAATCTGTGTTTGTGCGTAGGTTTTTTTAAAAATATTTAAACCGTGAAGTCAGTCAGTTTTGAGCACTTTTGAATTTCAATATTTTATATTCTCATTATTCTCTTTTACATATTTTATTCATACAAATATGACCGACACAGAAAATGATGTTACGCATATTATAAGAAAACTAGGTACGTTTATACCCGCATGTGTTGACTCAGTTTTACAAACCCACAGCCATGGACAGTTTAAAGTTCTAAAGAATCCGTTTCTAGTCAGACGGAGATAGGTAGCACAACATGCCATATCACTTCGGTCTTCTTTGATAATGTGTCACTAAATTCACTATACTATTAAAACTATTAAAAACTAACAATACTAAACGTGAACTGCTAAACGTACATTTGCTATGTTACGCGATATTGTAGAGATGGAGACGTAAAATGGTGTGGTGTCCTCCCTCTTAATACAAGTTTTGAATACGTTTTGTTATTCAAACAAAAAATTATGTTTTATTTACTTTGATCTGTTTCGTTATCTTTAAAACTCTTTGATAATAATACAAGTTTTATTAGGAAAACAAATGATTTCTTTAATTTTACGATCTCGGTACCTAAATTTAAATACTTTTTGTGTTCGCACGGCTTCAGGATTATTTCAAAAGATATATGTAACAAATAAAACAATATTGAATGATTCAGGAAAATAATTTCCATGTTTGTATTTATAATATTTTCAATTTTAAATAGGAGCAGCTTCTATTCTATTGGATACAGTTTTGATAAGCTCCAACCTGGCTTAGTTCTAACCCGATCAATATTTGAATTTGGAATTTTATCTTCCGTATTTTGTAAAAACAATAATAATGATAATGGACTAATCAAATGAAATCACATTAATTGTAATTATAGATTTTACAGCAAGCGCTAAAAACAGAATTGTATATTTTAAGAATATTAATATCTATTTAACTATCTATTAATAACAAAATAGATTAAACATTTTTTCTTATAACTTAATTAGGTATCTATACGTCATTACCGATTTATTATTATTATAATATTAATTTAATGGCATAATTGCATATATCAGGTTATCAGTTTAATAAGCATAATAAACCAGTCAGCTAAAATAATTTTATAGTCGTAATACTAAATTACCATCGACAGTAAACAATTACTTTTTAATAGAAAAATTAGTAAGAAAAGAATATTAGAGCAAAATTTTAATTTTAATAATTGAAAAATATCATAGTTTACCTGTTAGGTATTATGATATAATAATACATGGGATTTTAATTTTACGTAATTTCATTATACAAATATTACGGTATATAATAATTTTCTGTAATTGACAATTTTCACAAAAAGACCCACACAAGTCATGTTTCTATAGTATTCAGTGTAATAAGTATGAATAGAATTAATTTAATTTAAATCAATTCATACATAACTTAATCGTAAAGTTTTCTTAAAACGCATGTATGTTGGATGTGGGGCGTAGGTGATTCATTTTGAACACAATATGGAATGATATCGTTCGCTTGCCGCCACCACGATATCTCCGCTTGAGGGGGGGGGTAGGATTTCGGGGGAAAGGTTTTTTTTTTAAATTTATTATTATTTCAAAGCATAATTATGTATACATATCTATTTCTTTTAATACAAATTCCAAGGGATAACATTTCTTTTGACTTTTTTGACATTTTAAACCTTAAACCGGTATACCGCGGTTCCCCTTCGGTCGATCGACAAATACTTTCTATTGATATTTACCGACATTTTGTCTATCGGTATTAATAGTTACCGAATCGAATCAATGTAACACTGGCACAATGCACAAGTTTGAGAGTTTATATTTTGAGCCTTAAGTTACATTTTATTTTTATGAGTAACTTAGTAAACTGAGTTTACTTCTCTTTAACTTTTGCAGCGTATTATTTTACTATTATTATATACATTTTTTTTTATCTTATTAGTTATTACTTATTACTTATTAGTATAATATATTATTACCTTATCTTATTTAATTTCAAATCAATTTTAATAACACTCCGTCATTTTAATAAATCAAATAACTTAATAAATTGTGTCAATAAGGTACTCGTACGTTATAATATTATATTAGATAATATTAACCTATCTAGTATTCTAGTTAAACGGTTTATAATTATTAAACATTTATAACTGGAATAAAGCGTATTCTTAGTTTGGATTTTGTTGTTTCCATTATTTTGTTGTTAGTTGTTACATATTACGTGGTATTTAATATTATGTACCAAATGATTTTTATCTTAATAGATTAAAGATTATCAGTTATAAGTATTTAATTGTATAAACAACAAAGTTTTAAATCACGTCATTACTCTAAAACTACATAATATTGTGGTATTATTGATTTAATATCTAAACCCCCGTCCCCCATATTAGACAACGTCACAACGACGATTAAAACTTCTTACTAAAGTATGTTTATTTCCAATCATAGATATTTATATAATATATACAATACTGAAATATCGTATTTAATATCATAACGTAATTACTAATTACTAATTAGTAATTAGTGTTATTAGTCCACAATGTGTATCGGCAACGGCAATAATATTATTAAACAACAACGCTAGTATATAATATAATATATTATACTGTCATTAGTTACACGTGTTCGTGTGCGTCAGGGCTCGGGATGGAATTTTCTTTTATATTCATTATTAGACCTTTGTACGACAACTGTATTAAACCAAAACACGATGTAATTCTAAAGACATTGGGAATATCTACGCAAAGATAATACTGTATAATACAGCGACGGTTTTTGGCTCAACTTCAAAGAGCACATTAGCGAAATTAGCCCGACATACGATTTTACGGATTGTATTAATTATTATTATTAAAACAGATGTAGAAACCTATCATCACGGTTTCATCACTCGATCGTATGCAGTCTAATAATATTTTGACTGTCGTGACGTCGCATTATTGCAGAATAATCCATAAGATAATACTCTTAAGTTAAATCAGGGACACAGGTTCGATACACTATAGTCGTATACACTCGGCTCGATATCCACCACTCGACTAATTTATAACTATAAGGCCTGCAATAGGTTTGTTACAATAATTAATAACTATATTATAACGTTTTCAATGTCGATGACAGCGCGTTAGATATTTGACTTAATATTAATGACTTGGTAAATCAAACGTTTGCAGTATATTAGCCGTTTTGCTGTAAGCTGTCTATAAATATCTATTAATTTTTATTATAAAATTATGAACAGTTACTTGGGAATAAGGTAATTCAGTACTATGTAGCGACTTGGCATAATATATCATAAACAAATGGGTGTAAATTAGCACACGCTAAATCATTATACAAGAAGACAACACATAATATTTTAATTAATTTTGTATTATGATACGTTTTGGGGATTAAACGTCTTAGAAACTACTGTTTATACTTGAATTTGTATTCAAAAACTATGTGTATACTCACATAGGTATTGTAAAGATTAAAAAATACCTTTTTTTTTTTTTAATATAAAATGGATTTCATTCAGTTGGTTAATCCTATTTAGACATTTGGCTGTATGTTGGCATATTAGGTGTAGATGTAAATCAATTTCCCGGGATTTTATAGGTTTCAAGCCGTGTTTTTCTATTGTAATAACGGGGCTTATAAATTATAAACTTATAATTTATAAACGATTTGTTAACGACTCGTTGAATCTCTGTTGATTTAATTTAAACTTTAAACTGAATAATAACGTTACTAATAATAATCAATTTACATTGTATGGATGGTGGTCAGGCGGGGGAGTGTAGGTCGATATCGCGGCGACTGACAACAATTCGTCTTTAAAGTGTTTTTTTTTAATCAGAAAAAAGAAGGGTCTATAACATGGTCATATTATTATAACGGATAAATATACTCTCTCTCTCTCTCTCTCTCTAAAAAACTACTGCCCCTTTGATGCTCTTGCCGTCAGTGATAATAATTTACCCTCGTGTATAACGCGTTTCAGTAGGTTATATTGCCGCCGCATTGGCGACAAAAAATCTCGCGTGCGGTGCCGTAAAATGTGCCGACGATGCAATGCAGCACAGCTCTCGAAGAGGCCCTAGAAAAATCAAGAGTTTTATTATACATTTTTGATGTTGAAATTTCATGGCATAAATTCGTGCACGGAGATCTCTAAAAAATAATGTATTACGTCCATGCATAATGCACATACCTATGTATAAAATATCGTTATATATTATAATATCTAGTGAGTGCCAATCATAGTGGTATAGTATACAATATTTATATACTTGTCGTTTAAATATTTTACTCTCTATACCCGTACACCATAATAATAACTAACAAGTCATAACTATTATTAGGTAACGTTTCGGCGGCGGATATGTTATCGGTAGGTATAATATGTATAACTAAACCTTGCAAACCCAGTAAACAACCGTTTTGTTCAATGTCCAGATTCACGGCTGTGTTTGCGTATTCGTGTTCATAAAAAAATCAGATATTCAGATGGGATAGAGCTAGTGGGTCGGACTTTACACTTTCTTGATTCTGAATTGTTATTTTCATGTCTTGCAGGTTTTAGTTACATGAATTGTATTATGGTAATTATTGGAAACCCTATAGCTTTAAGTGTTTTGAAGACGCTTAGAGTTTGTCTACTTAACTAGGTGTCTTTGTGTGTTTTCGTTGTAGTCTTTCGCTTTCTATATTCATTTCAAGATATAAATACATATCGCGCGAAAATTCCAAATTAAACTTTATTTTATTCATCGGCGCCGCTGTCTACTGTCGTATCCGCATATTATTTAAATATAGAATATGTAAATAATATGTGTATCCGACGTCGTACGTGTTAACTAGCTGGCCTCAAGTCTCAAGTAGGTTGAGACTATATTATTATTATGTAGTAAATCGTGTACGATAATATTGTCTTTGTAACAATGTAATAAATATAGTATTTACGAGTATACAGCAGCATATACTTGAGTCTAAGCATAATTCTACATGGTATAATGTAGCCCATAATATAAGACCCAACTTGTATGCATCAACCACTAATTTATAAAACACTTTTCGGTCCGCCGTGTATTTTTGACTTTTGTCCGACTTGGTACCATTTGTTCCATTTATTTTTCACATTAACAAAAATAAAGATGAAATACAGGTATTATACCCAGAAGTTGGGCCCCTTCCTCGCTTTGCTCGTCTTAGTTAAGGTCTATAGTAAAATTACTTATTACTTTAAAGCAACAATAGATGCTCTTGTTCGTTGTATTTAAAAACAATTCTAAGCCATAGGTTTCGTTTATTATATACTAATAATAATGATAGGTGTTTATATAATTAATAATCAAACAGTATCAGGACTTTATTTTTAAATAGGTACTTCAGTTAAACGTTTTAAGTACTAAAATCTTTGTAAACCCCAACAACACATTTTATAATTACATTAATAAAATTAATAAATATATTATACAAACAATTTTAACACATTTTATAATATCTGTTTTGCCTGCAACTATTTAGTTATTACAATTTTTAACGTAATTTATAATTCTTGATATTCAAGGTTTTTGAAATACTGTTAAAATTTATGTTACGTATTAAAATTAACATTACAAAAGGTTATGTCAATTCCTAAAAATCATCTTTCAAAAAAGACATAAAGCCGTAATCATTTATATTGTTATATCTGTTATTTTTTTTATTGGTTTTTAATCTAGTAGGTCATTGCAATAGTGTAATTTTGTATAAAATATTGTAATGAATTAATTTCAGATTGTAATGTAGTTGAAAAAAATTGTGGACTTTACAAGAGATGATGTCTATTTTGTTTTGAAAAATCGACGTATTAGTAATTTGGAGTTGGGCATCCCCGGTGGTTTAATGCGCGCGCTGAAACCCTTTCACAATATTCTCATCCCAATTAAATTGACCGCGCCGCCACATCGGTCTTTTAATAATAATATACGCGACGCGTACACAAAAAGGCCGCGGGGGGGGGGGGGGTAACCCTTTTATAATAAATCGGCCGCCACTGATGTGGACGACACGCAGCTCGGTTAATTTACAACTACGACGGAAATGACGTATGGCGGTGGACGGTGGTGTGTATAGGACAACCACAGGATTAAGGCCATTTTTCTGCCGAGCGCACGGTTGCACGCGTTACTCTCTATATACTATCTCTTCGTTATTGACGTTACTTTTAAATTGTTACCTACCAGCATGTCGGCGTAGGGACGCATTGGTCACTATAATATATAGTATACTTTTTTTTATACACTTTAACGAACTCACGTTTCTTGTCGTGTACCTATATTCTTTCGTTCTCCGAAATAAAACGTTGTGTTTCACATCGACGATAGTGTGTTTTATTCGAGGATTTACAATTTAAGGTGTTGTAGAAAACACAACAAGTATGTAGGAACCCGGAATCGTTGCGCCACAGGAAATGGCCTATTATAACGTGTTTTATGGTATAAATTCAAAAAGTGGTTTCCACTGATGTGCAGAGGTACTTATTATATAGGCTTACAATGGTACAGTAAACAAACAACATGGGTAAGTATCTATTATAAAAATATCGCTCTCGAACATGTCTGCGGCTATAGACTTTAGTGACCTGACCTTTGCTGCCCTGCAAAGCCCGCATAGAGCGTTCGGTATAAACGTATAATAATACGCGACGGTCGACCGACAGACAATTGTGTAGGAATTCCTTTCGTCGTTATTATTGACGACGACGGTTCACGTCTGTTCGATTTCGGGTGTTTCGTGAAGCCTCTGCCGCAATCTTGGTCAAGGTCGTCGTGTGTTTGGTTTTATTTTCAGTCGTGCCTATATACTGGTGTGCCACCTTGCCACCTTGCCTTTTACTCCTCCTTGTCGTTTCTTCACTGCCGACCGGCGAACACGAGGACGCATGGTGTTCGGTTTTTACATTATTGCATTCGATCAGTTCACTCACGGTAACCGTGTGCCATCGTGCAGCGAGTCTGTTCGTGGTGTATTTAATCGAATCGTACATTCGGACCGAAGTCTGTATACGGTCATCGCGGCGTTTTCGACCACCTCCCCCCTCATCCGACATACTCTCGAACGCGCCAAACGGTTTGCGCAACGTTGTCACGAGATAGCGTTGTTTTTCAGTATTCCATGGGCACGAAAAACATTTTTTAGTGCATTTGGTGTACTATTAATTATTACATTACAATATTGTACATTATATTTTTTTCGACTCGTTCCGAGACGACGGCATGGCATTGGCGGCGCCAGGCGCTTACGCGTCACCGAGGAGACCTGCAGGGTTGCCAGCTCCGGCCCCCGTTAAAGTCGTCGCTACTCTCCTCGACGCCACCACTACCGCCACTATCGTAATGCGGCGGCACCAGAGAATCATTGAGGACTGCCTTAATTTTGAGTGAGTCGTATTACACAACATAATAATAATGCCATAATAAATATTAGAGAAAATAAATAATGATTAGCTACGTGTTGTTATAATAATATCGTCCCAAAATATAATGGTCTGGAGGAAATATTATAACTATCTATGTACATTTGTGCGTGTCGTCAACGCTGCAGAGTCAATACGTCAGCAGCCAACAGGTGGCCAACTCGTTAATACTATAATATTATTATACTTCATATAGTTAATATACACTGCAAGCACGCACGCATTCACGCGATTTAAAAACTGTCATAATAATATTATGTTATACGTACATATTATTATATTATAGTTTTTGTTCGGATGACGGTTGTTATCGGATTTTTTGCGATATTCGACCGTGAGCTCAGTTCTCGGAAACGTCGACAAGAAGGATTGGGTAAATTAAACAGCGATATTATACAGATGTACATTGTAGTACCTTAATCGCGCAGAGGTCTCGT
This sequence comes from Sitobion miscanthi, assembly GCA_008086715.1. Classification (NCBI taxonomy): domain Eukaryota; kingdom Metazoa; phylum Arthropoda; class Insecta; order Hemiptera; family Aphididae; genus Sitobion; species Sitobion miscanthi. The sequence continues at coordinate 12,071,511 of CM017803.1, read as the reverse complement.
CGTAATCGGTTCGCGATTTTTTGAAAAAATAAATCATTTATGCACCATAATAGTGTTTTGTTGTAGAGTAAGTGTAATGTGTGCCGTTTCAAAAGAAACATTTACATCGATTAGGAAAAATCAGCTGACGCATGGTTAACATTGTATATACGCCAATATAATAATATATTTTTTAAATTATTTTTTCTGGCTTTTTTTCTTGGATTTTTTACGGTTTGCCGTTAACACCTGGTCTTACACTGAAAAGCCAATGTAACACCTGCATTTCCACCCGTATGCACCAAAATAACACTTTTTTAAAAAGCAAAGTGTGCACAACTACACTATTTTAATACTTATTGGTACAGCATTATTTATTGTTACTATTGTTGCCCGAATGTGTAGTGAACTTTTAGTTTAAACGAATAAACTTATTGTACGAATACTAATATCGTTATCACTCGCCTTTTTATACTCAAATGAAAAATGGAAAATCGTGTATTTTGTGTAGGCACCGATGATGAATCGTGTTGCATTCTGTAAGGTATAAGGTTATTGGGAGCCCCAAGCTCTCTGGCCCGTACTGCGCTTACTCGTGAAAAGCCCGTCCTCGGTGTCGATCTCGGGAATTTAATGGAAGTTACGTCTCACATCATTTGTCCGGATTACGGTTTTTTTTTCATCTCTCGACGGCGCATACCTAGCTCGATAAAGAAGGGGGGTTCGCCTATTCACCAACCGACGTCACCGACGCCGCCGCGTTTTCCCGTTTCGTGTTTTGCACCAGTCTTCGAGCTTTTGTCTGATAGCGAACGGACCTATATAACGTTGTTTTATTATAATATTAGCGCAGCAATACAATGTCTGGTGCCGTGTCACTTTATTATCTGCGCCGATGGCATTAAAATGTATTGTCCAACTGTTTGCATCCGACAATGGTTTCCGTCAACTTCCGGTGATAATGGTCCTAGTCTGGGTAGGACCAACCGTACAATAAAATACATTATCTGAGGAGTTTTTTTAAACATATTTTTCCTCGATTATTGTCTGTGCACGTGTAACTCTATATAACCTATTAAAACCGAGAAGTGACCACTACGAAATTATTCATATTAATTATACGTTGGATTTATTTATTTATTAAATTTAATCATTTAATACAAGATATTTTCGTATGTAGATAACAACTATGACGGGCACGCACGATCCGTCAACCCATTTTATTGTATTAGGTGTATACCGTATATGATGCTAGCACGTCTGTTTATTAGTTTCAAACAGAAAGATTCCATGGAAATGTTTGCATAATGCATGTTGCATACATTATAATTTATAAGTAATATTAAATATCTTAACATATTTTCGTTGATTGGTCATTCTTGTGGATCTTTGCCGGCATTACTGCTACCGAAAATATGAATCCCTGTTTTATTATACTTTTAAAAATCAGAAATATTTTAAAATGAACGATAATATACCCAAAAGAAATTAAATATTTACTATGAATAAAACATATGAAAAATTATGTACATATAATATTAAACTATCAACGGAAAGGTCAAAGTGTTTGTATGATATTTATTAACGGCGTAGCTCAGCTGAGCTCTTCGGCGGTTTTTTAACTTTTTAACGGTCGTTTCCATTCCACACAACTCGTTTATGAATTCAATAATACATTGCATTATTGCAATAAGTGCCACATGTTTTTTTTTATATCTATAATATTTACTACTTCGAGCGCGAATCAACGCCCGTTGTGCGATAAAGCCCCGTTGACGGGTCTACAAAGGATGCAAACAATTCACTGTTAAGTGTATACTTGTGCACTGTATAGAGGTTAGTACGTTATATAGTGACGCGTAGCTAGCTCATCATAGTAGAGTGGTCTTTAAAAAACCAAAGTGCAAACTTTTGAAGAGTTGAATTTTTTCTTTTTATAAAAACCGTGCGATGACGTGTTAACGTAAATATCCGTAAAATTGTATATATCTAAAACGTGGGAAATATATTTTTATTGTCAGTCGGTTAGTGGTATAGGGTTTTAGCACCGGCGCGCGCCCTATATAAAGTCCGACTTAAAGATTGAAAATAGAAACCACTCGCCAATTGTGGCGGCAACGCTTTTTATCTTTCACGTCCGCACTCAGGTGGATACTTTTTACAGTTTAATATTTAGTAGAGAAATAAATCGAAAAACGCTGCACGGTGGCTACGAGGTGTAAATAACGTTTTCGGTCGTACGCCGTTTACACATCGTCGTCGTCGTTATTAAATATTTACATATTTTTTCCCGACCCCGTCGCCCAACCTTTTGTGAACTCTGTCCGTCGTGCATTGTGTACGCCGCTGCCGTTGTCGCCGAGTATCGACTAAATCGTTTCAAATGTTTCTGCATAGGTAATATTGAATTACCCGTTGCGGGTTCCTTTTCCGTGTGCAAAAGTGTGTAATGTATGTGCCGCCGCCGCCGTCGGTTGATCGTTAATATTCGTCTTTCACGAACCGCGGTTTTTGCGGCTGAGTGATTTTATATTTCTTGATCAGATGACACAAGAATTCGTCAAAGATCAAACATAATAATAATAATAATAATAATAAGTACATTGTGTAATTAAAATTAAATGTTGTACAAAACAGGATCGGGGATTTCATCATGTTTCTTAAGAAGTCGAGGCTTGCAACTAGAATTTCTTATCCTCACCTAAGTATATTACCGTTACGTACCCTGTATATGAAATAACAATTAATATTTAATGGAAACTATTATGACACTTTGTTAATGATTAGGCCGTTTGCAATATTCGAACACACGGTATACAGAAACCGGAGCTTACCTCTCATCGTTAAATATTTTAATAATACGACCATTTAGACAGATCTCACGTATGTATTACAAAGAAAGAAAAGACGGACTTCGGGGCCATCAAAAGGCAGGCCACTTGAATATCAATTCGAGGTCCCATCTAGCATAATCATGTAGTCAATACTCTTTTGATGAGGCATTATAATATAAGGGAGTCTATCGAATAGGAGCTCATCAGAAAATTTTAATCAAGGGTTAGCAAACGGATAGATGCCTGCGGTTAGGTATAGCAAATAATACACTTTCAGAGTTTGGTCGTACGCACAGCACTCGCCGTCTTAAAATAGTTACTTACAAAATATAATTGTTATTTGGTTTAAAACTATTAAATTAAGTCATACGCAACTGATCGAATTTACTGACACGTTTTATTGGCACGTCACATTACGAATATATTTGATAATTGTTTATAACATGATATAGATAAATCAATACGAGTCATGAATGGGAAGTAATTTAATCAATCGCAATGATAATTCAAACATTTTCGCTGCGTAAAATATAATAATAATATATTTATCGTGTTAATAGCAATCTAAGTATTAACATGTTGGGACCAATATTGGACTGATATGTCGGAATAATATTGTTTTACCCATTCCGAAATTCCTCTCTAGTACCGATGACGGGTAGATTTATTTAAAACAACGTGGTTTAATGATTGCAGATATTTCGTAAGTGTGGCATTCGTCGATAAAATACGTCATATTATAGTGACAGCTGAAAATATTATCATAACGCCCTCCGTCCAATTACATTGTCACTGTCATTATATTATATTATGATTATAAATTTATACTTTGTATTATAATGACTACCTAACGCGTTAACAATACAATTTACCAAACATGTATTACATATATAAATATTATCATAACGGCCAAAATCGTATTTTTGTAAAAACTTTTTCGATTAGCTTGCCGTTTTCAATATTGCTAAGACGAAGTGCTCAATTTACTCATTGTCGTCATATTATCCTTATCGGCGCAAACCACCGTAAAACTTCTGACGGCTATATTTTCGCAGTGCTCGTAAAAATGGTTTTGAAATATAATCACTAACTTAATTTTTTTGTTATTATTAACATATGTTTTCTAGTTTGATACGTATGTTTATTATTCTAGTTAATTTTTCGAAACCGTCGCGGTCGCCTATAAACTATTATATGGCAATTTGTACCTACGACAAATCGTTGTTATTTGAAATCTGGTTCCGTATATTTATGGTGCGTTAATTCTCGAACAAAAATACAATATATTTCATGTAGTCGGTAACATACTATACGTGCGGCTACATCCAGAAATCGGCCTGTTATTTGAAGTTGATGATAATAACAGTTGTTCGTAATCACAATGGCCTTTGGGTCTCGTATTCAGACCGTAATCCGTATGATGTTATGCATTACGGAATTATAATATTGTCCTGCACCGCAGTAGATGAAATAGTACTTATATAATGCGCGCATATCACATGGTCGTTATTCTACATACGACGTACTATATAATACCGAGTAGGTAATAGGTACGTAATAATATATAGTTTGTATAGTTTATAATAATGGTTTGGTCTGGTAATCTTGAGATACGGACGGAGTTTTTATGCTCTGTGTGTATAAAATACCCAGCAACAGCTACTCTATTACGTGGCGGTGTCAGAGGCCAGAGTCGAGTACCCATACTGGTGTTTTATCTTTTGACTTTGATCCGTTGGATTTGTAGACGTTGTACCTGCAGTTGTAGTAAAATACCATATCTTTTTGCCGTACCTATGGTGTGTATAAAAATATATAATTTAACAGACGTCTTTCGGAATTATTAGACCGCCATAAAATATTATGCATACAGGCGGTGACGCTGTGCCTATAAAATATGTACACGGTCGGTACTGTTTTCAGATTCAGACCCACAGTTGAGTAAATTGAACTTAATTCCTGGTGATGCAGAGGAATGTTTACATAATTTTCTTTTCTTAATACAATCAATCCTCCTCAATTATTCAGATCTGAGAACAGATTTTTTTAAATATTTTTATCCTTATTCGTACTTAACCTATTAATTATATTATAAATACAATTCTCACACTGATGCAGTTAATAAGTAATAACAGTAATTAGTTTATTGTGCTGGTTAATAGTAGGTGGCATCTTAATTGTGTTCAAAATTGTAGTTCCCCATAATTATATTGCAATGATAATAGTTATAATACGTCAATACCTATTATAAATTAATGGTCATTATATTATCAAGTTTGGTAAATTAAATCATTTTTATGTTTTTTTATAAGCTTCATGAATTTAAAACATGTATATTTTAGATTTTCTAGTGGTGTGGAACGGAAATTTTGCACCACCAACACCCGTGGGTGAATGTGCAATGTGTGCATAGGCTATTTTATGCCTTGCAGTCGGTGAGTATAAAAGGCTGTACATGTTTTCGCCCAAAATCGACCTTTTGGTTTTCGCCCAAAGAAATATTATTCATAGTTAACGAAAAAACATTTTGTGCTCTCGTTACTATTCCATTAGTCGTGTATATCATTGTTGAACAAATACGTTTAATATAGCGCCAACGAATTGAGCCAGTTGTAATATTTTCCGAACCAAAATTTTACTTGTAGGTGTTGAAAAGAATAATTTTTTTTCCTCTTTTACTTCCTAAAGACACCACGGCCATTTTAAGTTTTAAGTAAAATCTATTTAAATAAATTGTAACTTGATTATACCTGACCAACTTGTCTGATATATATCGGCACGAGCGAACGACTGTAGTACGTAATTTTATCTCGAATTGTATCCTTACTTTCAGCGCAATTATCGATTATAGCTTGTCTGATTTATCGGCGAGATTACGGTGTATAGTTCAATTTAAAATCTGGAGTTTCCTCCACGTTTAACTGAAATACATTTTGTTGTTTTTTTTTATATTAGTGATGGACAGTGGTAACCAAATGTTTTTTCGTTTATTATATGAATTATGTTTCTTTGGGCGAAAATCAAATCACTCTTTTTTGTATTTGGGTAAAAAAAAGTAATTTGGGCGAAAACCAAAAGGTTGATTTTGGGCAAAAACAGATCCGCCTGTATAAAACCATAAATACGAGTGAACTTCCGTATTACGATTCTTAGATAGTAGCAGGTATATAAAAAAATTATTATTTACATAATATTTAATAGTATTGCATGAATATTGTGTCTAAATAAATTGTTAACGTTTTCTTGACGCTAATATTCTTCCACAATACCAAGAGTACCAATAGTAATTTAATAAATATAATTATATATTTTATAGGAAAAATCAACGGAAATGTTGATGACTTGTCCTTGTGGTCCGTGAGTTGTGGGTTGGCTGGGGGCGGAGAGTACGACTTCTGTATAGTAACTCCTGAATGATTTTAATATGTTTTTAGTTGCTTACTTGTAAAACTATGATTAAGTGAATTTTTGTTATAATTAAAACATTTGTCATCTGCTTCTAATATAATTTATAGATACATTTAGCTCTTTATATTTGTGCATTTTCTCAATAAATCGTATACTGGATAGGTACCATTAGTCAGCGTTACATTTTGTTACCGGGCACCGAATAGGCAATATAGCTACCGTCATCGCTTATCGATAATTTAATTCAAACTTCAAACCCTTCCACAAGGTTCATCAGATTTTATCGGTGCAATCCAAATGGATCTCATCTTTTGTCTTTGTTGGTTCCCAACGGCTCCCATCGAAAAAAAGTTTCACAAATACCTACGTAAATTCCCAAACAGCTCCAGTATTTCGACCACAAAATTTACTTTAAAGTATTACTACAATTAAAAAATAACAACACATATTTAACTACACCTCTTTTGAGACATTCCTAATTATGTACAAGCCAAATGGGTATCATAGCCGATTTTATTTGGTACCGCCTTTGTTTTCGTGAATCTGCTGCAGGGTTGACATTTCTATATAAACGTCTAGATACCTCGTTTGTTGAGATATCTATGCCTAATAATTGTATGAATACAAGCGAAAGCAATACCTATAAAATAACGTCGTAACTAATCGTAACAATAATATGTGCGGTGGATATTTCAACCGACAAATTTTAGTTTTTATTTCATAAATTTATTGAGAAAATATTTTAATCTGGATTACAGTGCCTTTTCCAAAAGTGATTAGGTAAACCGATAAATATTAAAAACGCTGTGTACCAGCCTCTGTACACGTCAAATGCGTACATTAATTTTAATCTGACGTACTAGTCAGTAAAACAACAATGAGGCGCGCCTATGAAAATAACTATAATTATTAATTAGACAAATTATTATCGATCTCTATTTGCTCATATATCGGTCTGAACTTTAAAACCCCTCTTTACTGCTGCGCAATCAAATCATAGTTACAAATAAATAAATAATTAAATAAATCAAGTTTAGTTTTTCACGATTATAGTTAGAGTGCGCATATACCTCAAAACAAGCTCCGAGGCCCATATTATGAGCAAAGCATATAATAATATTATGATGTGGTTAGACGTAGCCTTTTTTTCTCGTTTATTTAGAAATAAACAGGATATTACCATACACGGCCCCTCAACTTTAGGTAACTTTTTGAGTGTTGTTTTTAAAGTCAGTTGTGTTTGATATCGAATGGATTCAACGATTAAGTATATTAATAATATTCAACCATTAATTTTAATAATGGTATTATATTTTCCCAAATAGTATTTTTCTGTATAGAATTTTCACAAAGCACTATTATGAGCCGCTGACCGACTGCCCACAAGAAGTCCATGTCATTATAGGTCACTAGGTCTCGATAGTTGTGTAATCCTCGGTGATAGACATTCTGCTGATTTGGAAATCCAACCATTTTGTTTTTGGCTAAACTCCGACTTTTTGTCTTAGATTATCTTAGGATAAGTAAAAATGTATATTTTACTTGAAATTTACACGTGGATATTTAATAATTTATGTATATAACAATTAACAACATGATATCTGCAATAATAAACATGTCTACAAAGATTAGGTAGATGCAGATATTACAGATATTTGCACAACATGAGTTATTATCCCATCTTTTAGTTCAAATATAATTTAATGTAATAGGTACCTACTATTGTAAAAATAACTGTTAGGATAACACACAAAAATAATTCTATTCATGAAAAATATTCCACTAACAAAACTTAAATATTTGATTATTTGAGTGTTTCCGCTGTTCATTTATATTAAATTGAAATAAAAATATTTAAAACTCATTATTAGAGTTCAGGTTTTGTAGCAAAATACATCGTTAAAAAGCATTTATTTAATTAATCTTTAAAATACATACATTTTAATTTTTACCTTTCTAAAAGTTAAAACGGACACTTTGATAAAACTACATTATAACCTGTGTTTCGATAATCATATATTATCTATTTAATATATTAGGTATAGGTACCCCGATAATAAACGAAATAATTTCTATGATGTCACAAGAATATTAATCTCTGGCTATAATATAGTTTGTACCCTAGCTAATATTATACAATTGTGAAAATTATTATAAAAAGTACGTTTTGTGGAAAAAGCACATTTGGGGGGAAACAGCAAATAAAAACAAAATAAAGTTTACTTCATTACAATCACAATGATGTGAAACGAATCTGTATAAACTATCTATTATAAAGGTAAGGCTTATCGTATTATCACACTCCCAGCCAATAAAACCCATTTTCTACAAAATCCGAGCCTTACTTTATACTTATATAGTCATATAATATATTATATACGATTTGAAATTATTTTATCATTGACAATTTTGATGTAAGTAGAAATGGATGAAACGGTTTATTTCAAATTTAAGTTTTTTTATAAGATAATCTTACTATATTATGAGGGTTAAGTACCCTTTTGCCCTTGCCTCCGTTATTGAGTACGTATATGTATACAAATATTATTATTAAATGATTGGAAATAATACCGGTATTATTCGCGTGATGATAGAATACGATATTATATGAATCATTAAAGGCGGTACCTATATATCACCACGCGTTTATCAGTAACGACAATGGATGAGTACACGAGTTTATTGAGATACCTACGTGTAACTGGTATATTTTATTAACCGTATAAACCGATACGTGATTTGGTATACAAATTTATCGAGTAAACCGTGTCGGGTTTTTCTAGTTGTCGTATGTGATCCGGCGGAAGACTCCACTGTTGTTACCACTAGTTAATACCTATAAGCTATAATGTTGTATGCCTATACGCAATTGGAAGTGTTTTGAACATTTGATATTATACGTTTATCTGTATGAGTGGGCGTCAACGAAAAATTGTCAGCTACACAGACGCGTGTTTAACGTAGGTATAGCATGTTTTTATTTTGTATGTACATTTAATCAAATTTATACCTTTATAAACAATATTTTTTGTAATTAAAAAATTAATTATATTGCTCGTGTAACTGAAAATTGAAGTTAAAGTGGAATATGCTATTCATAAAAACCGACACATGAGTTTTAAGAGTGTCTGTAGATAATTTATTCACTTCTAAAGTTGTTGCGTAGATTTCCATATTATTTCAATACGTTGTTCGGATTTGTTGTTTAGAATACCAAAACGATATTAGCCAGAATATTAGCAGTGGTATAAACAAAACCATTACAACCTGCAGGTGTGGGTCTATATGGAGAAAATAGCAAATACCCAAGATGTATAAAGTGTACAATATATAGTGTATATAGGCGTACTGCTCGGTGTACAGTGTATATTGTATACTGTATATCGGTACACTAAATATTCTGCTTTACTGGTAATTAAATGTCCATGATGAGTTGCATTTAATCAAACCAGTAACAACAATTATATTTCTGATAATTAAATTTGACAGCTAAACAATTAAAACACAATCTATTAGTATCGACTCTCACTTCTACATTTTTAATGCATTCATATTTGAATACGACAACATTTACGAGTATCTTAATTAGTTCTGTGCTGCGTTATAGTGTTTTTTTTTTTAGAAATCAAAGTGATGCATACACACACTGTTTGAACTTTGGTTCCTCCGAAAAAAAATTCATCGAATATTTATATATGTTTTGAGTATTATATTTATTGTTATAAGTTTATGTCAAATCTTAGCAGATCAATTAAAAAACATTAAACCTAACAGTAGTATACATATATTATAGTCATGTCCAGAATTTTTAGACTAGAGAAAAAAAATTACACACAATGAAAAAAAAAATTCTCAACTCATTAATTATTAGTTATATAAGTTAGCATATTGGTACCTATTTTATAAAATTATTGTTAATTAAAATTAATTATGATATTAATAAAATCTGATGGAAAATTGATTGGTCAAAAATAATGATACGTTGTGTTTTTTTGAACTATTTATAGTCTTAAGAAATTTATTGAATTTTGTAATTTTTTTTAAATTATTGTAGATAAAAACTTTTTCACTTAATAAAAAAGCTTTAAAATGTAATACAAGAGTCCTCATAAGTGGCTTTAATAACAGTTCAAAAATATTGAATATACATAGATACGATGATTTTATATGCATTTAAAGTTAACAATTTTACAATATTAATTCAAATCCCGAACATTTTAAAATTATTTTTTAGTTGTAAATTATACATTATAGCTGACATTTTTTAATAGAAGATTCCCAACAAGTTTTTGAAGTTTAAAAAAAAAAATCACTAATTATTTATGAGCATTTTATTTAAAATATCCTATGATATTTGATATCAAACGTTGTGAATTATTAAATTTGATTGTTTATATTTTACATATGTGTTCTTGGACGACACGATATCATCTCAGAATCGTTTTTCGTATGCAATAATTTATCATTGAATACAAATCGAAGGCATTACAAAGACATACTCGACAACTAGGTACTGTATGTCTGTAGATAATAGACTGTACTACCTACCTTTGTTGTTCCATCTTTTTACTATTTTTTTAGTAAAAAAATCGATGAATACCAATATTATTGTGTTAAAACTAAAATAGTAGGTAACGTTCGGCCTAGTCTTTTAAGATATTTAAATACTGTGTGTAGTAGACCTACCGTCGTCCATTGTATTCAAATATCAAACATTTCGTTGAAGTGATTAATTTTACAAATGTAAACCAATCGCCAATAATAATAATTTTAGGTATTCAAAATAATAAAAACGACGACTAGACGAGTTAAAATCCAATCTATAGTTATTTACATTATTATTGTGATTTGTGGCCTAAATGCCCAAACTGTCGATATAGATAGAAGGTATATTAATTCATTGCTATCAATATACTAATTATTTTGATAAATAAAATATGAATTGTATTACGACTCCAGCTGTACGTGTATTGTGTATATAATATACTTACTTATATATCTACAGCCCCGATAACAACGGAGAAACGAAAAATATGTAGATAGTCGTAAAATATATTGCATTAGTTGTAAACTTGTAAAACGAGAGTCGACTTATCGTACTTACCTACGAGTTATTGTTGTCAACGTAGTTCGTGCGACCCATGTCCGACTTTGGCTAAATAGTATACATTATTATTATTTTGTTGCATCAATTGACAATAAAATATAATATTATTACATTGTTCGATGTGGACAGGCAGGGAAGGGTAGAAAATGTTATTTTGTTTTGAATTTCCATCTAACACGAATGGTATATAATGTATATTATTGGCATATTTCATTCAAATGATTAAATAATGTATTACAACTATATAGCATTGAAAATAATATACCTTCCTTTAGTTGTATCACTCAATATTAGTTTTGTTCTTATGCACTTGTCTCACAAAAGTCATCGATGTTACGTACTTTTTTGCATTATTGCAATAATTATTATTTTTGAAAATATAATGACGGCGGCGACAAACTTCAATGAATACAGTCCGTGAATAAAGAATTTACGTGAATTTTTTTTGGATCACTCTTTCACATAATTTTCACATTAGTAAACGACGAATTTAATTCGTATTTTCGTGTCACCTATTTGAAGTCATCGTGCGCTGTTGCGGATTTTGGAAGCGACGCTACGATGAAGTTTTCGAAAACTCTGCTGCGCTTGAAATACTTGAACAGTTCGAGTTGAACTCATGACATACCACCTATAATGTTCATGGTCCCGACGACCAGAAAATTGTTTATTTATAAACTGCAGGTTTATAACGTGGATTGTTTTTTATAAATATTTTTAATTCTATTCAAATCGATTTTCTTTGCTCTTGGTATTTGTTAAAATCGTAATTTAACGGAGCTTCCACTATATAATAGCACTATTGATGCTAAAAAACCAGTATCGAAATGTCGTGTTTACACATCGATTTTTCGTACGTTTTTTTGTTACATTTATAACAATTCTTATTGACTATGGTTGAGGATTTTTTCGGCTGAAGACTTTTAACTGAGATTCCGTTACAAATTTACAATACAACTCAATCGTTTCCTTCAACAAACAACTATATATGTTGGTTATTTGTGGGCGTTTTGTTAAAAGAAAATATGAATGTTACGAATAAAAAGCGAAGAAGTAGTGTGGTGTACAGGCAGTTAACAAAAGTATCATCCCACCTATACTCTTTTTTCGATACCTGTCACATTTATGATGTTTCTATGCACATAACATATTTTATTTTAAATATTTTAAATTGAATCTTATAAAATATTGATTATCTAGTCCCTATAGGTATACAGACAACTGGCTTTTTACGGTTGGTTCTTATGTTTGGTATATATTTTATATATGATATAGGTAGTCGATATAGTGGTGGTATGTATAATTCTTGAGCCCTGTGGCGGCGTGGTGGTGAATTTACTTTTAAATATATAAAAGATATAGGTATTTTAATTTTTCATAATCATTACCTAGCAGTTATTCTTATATTTAGATTAAAAACAAATATAATATTTTTATCAATCATCCCATTTTTCATTAAATTTACAATAATAGGTACCAAAAATTCCAAGTATATTACAAATTTATAACATGCAGGACGTAGGAACTTAAATGTTGTGGCCTATACACATTTCATATATTAGTGATTAAATATTTTAATAATTCACTTCACATACCTTTTATAGTCCACAGAAATTATTTATTATAATTTACATAACCTTCCTTGTGACATCGAAGATTTACATCCATCCTCTCTCTCTCTCGAGAGAGAGAGCGCATGTTTGAATCAAGTTGAACTACTTGGTAACTCATTTGGGTGCCACTACGATAAACACCGACCAATCTAAAACTAGACGTAGGTCCTATACTTTTAAGTTATGCTTAAAATATTTTTATTTATCATCAGTTTACGGTCATTCGACTATATGACTATATAACCTATTACCATAGGTCATTTGAGCTTACTGTCTTAGCATATTTAAGTACGGTTACTATTCTTACCTTTGAATTTTCATAGGTCATTTTAGAGTTGATTTTGCCAATTCGTGTAAAACTATGATGTTTTGTAAAGGAATAAATAAATAATAGGTTAATAATTCCCTTCACTCATATTATCTGTGTTTATTTTATAAACAAAAATCGTTTTAAATACTTTTTTGATAAAACTGTTGTTAATAAAAGCTAATATTTATTCAAGAGTTCTAATAAATCAATACTTGTATTCATCATCAATTGCCCCCTCTTTCATGTAATTAAATATTACCTTTTTCACTTCCATTATGAATTTCCGTACTTATGAACAAAAGAAGCTGTAACAACACAATTGAAATGTTTAAACTAAATGTAAATAATATGATACTCGGTAAACGTAGGTAATATAAATTAAAAGCTTTAAAATACTGAAGCTAATCCGTACGTTTTAAAATCACGCTCATTTGCGCAGTGGACCTATATTATCTATCCGAATCAAAAATCAACCGCCTGACATAATGTATTGGTCATGAATCGTGATTGAAATCGCCCACATTACCCATATAGTTTTATTCAAAAAACGGTTTTTACCCCCCCCCACAATAATATATTAATGACGTACAAGTCGTTCGTTTTTGACTCTATACATAGTAGTCTACCGGGAGACGTGTCGTGTGGCCGCCTATCGTGGACGACGCCGTGTTAAGTCGATTGGATTAGGTGCTGACAAAGTCAATCGCGGTCCAAAACACTAAACCGCGTACAGAACACTCGAAACACTAATGGGTGTTATACGATATTTTCGGGAGCAAAATGATAAACCGTCGTTTCGATTTCGTTTTGTCGGCGTGTGGCGGACGCCGTCGTTAAACCTATAAAATATAACATTCGCATATCATACGCTGCGGCTGTTGATATATCGTGTGACCTTTGTACACTCTTATCAAACATTGACCGATATACACTCGGATCGATGGCTTTTCAGAGTGCTCTCGTTCGTACCTATTACATTTTACGCTGCACGTCATAGTTGTACATTCCTCGATTCCCTGTGCTCTCGTCGCCGGCGTTGTTTCGCCCGTAGTTGTTATGTTCAATATCACAATAATATTATAATGTCGTCATAAACAATAAAATATTATTATCATCGTTGTATTATTATACACTCCGTATGTGTACGCAATAATACAATAATAATAATAATAATAATAATAATTGCTGTGGCGTGCGCGGCTCGTGCGCGTATTTTCTTTCTCGCGACAAAGCAATATTCGTCGGCGGAACAAACGTCGCGTTCGCGGTGGTGCACTCATCGCCGAACACGCGCACTATACGAATATTTCTGTCAAATCGTTTGCGTATATTTGCGGTGCTACCGTATCTAAGAATTCTAACACGTGCGGGGGATGATGATGGAATATGCGCCCGTTTTCATTGAAATAAGTTTAGAAACTTCGATTTTTATTCGCACGTTCCATTATGACATGAGACACAGGCACCCTTAAAATGGAATATTAATTCGATCGCAGTTTTATATTATTTCATACCTATATATACTATGAGTACTGAGCAGTACATATAGTTGTTATACGGAAAATATTCTAATAAAATCTCATAAACTATACAATATTTCTTGTACAAAAATTATTTATATACATTATAGGTCGTAAAAATCGTTTTGATATTTTAAGAGATTTTTTAAATTTGCTGACTGGTAATTTTCAATGTAGACCTGATCATTTAATACAGCCTGTATGTCCTTACTGTTAAGTTATAAAATATTTATTATAATATATGACAAATATATTATTTATATATTATGATATTATGTCTAGTAAAATTAATTGCCTTAATACTATTCGGTCATTTTTTTTTTTAGTTATAAGTTATAATTTTTCATTGATGCTTATAGGTATATTTGAATTTTTTTTTCTTTTTAAGAACTGCTGTCCCAGCACATGCTCTGCTTATTGAGGGTGCTGCAATATCATATATTTTATATGTCATGTTTAAAAAAAAAATTTATGGTTATAGTATTGTTGCAAAATAAATTATTATTATTTATCATACGTAATACAGTTAAAACTTTTTTTGAAAATGTTGAAAATGTAATTTTGATTAGGCACCGGCACCTACCTATTTTAGATTGAAATATATAATTTGTGGTACTCATTTCGGTTTCACAATAATGAAAACGTAAAAACGTACTATGATTTGGTTTGCCAATCCGTCGCCTGTCTAGATCCCGGCCCTGATTATCTTCGCGTGCCTGTTCTCGTAGTTGCCCTTCGAATCTCTCTCTTTACAGATAACGTATATTAGATATTATAATATCTTCGTAGAGTGTGCTATAGTAGGAATAATATATCATATTTTATTCCCGACGACTTTAACCAGCTTACGGTGCAGATCGTTTGTAACCTGTTTTTACTTCGTTTTGATTTCGCGATAGTACAGCATTCGCGCAGCATAATATAATATTATTATCGTATTATAGAAGTAGGTGCCTAGTACCTACCCATATTTTCGACGTGTTGTGGTTGTTACTTAATCGCCACTGGTAGTCGTCGACGACGGTCAATGTTGCTGGAATCCGTGTCACATATATACGACGTTTTTAATAAAATTGTAGTTGCAAACATATTTTTTATTCGATAAACAGTAATATGACGTGCGCCGTCGAATAACAACAGTCTTTCGGCGACTGCGGCGACTTGACAAACTCTCACCCCACCACCCCATCGCGGACACGCCGCACCCGACAGCGCTGTGACGATGACCAGACGCTCAGGAATTTGAGGTCCGTCAACTCGGAGGGCCATGTGGCGGCCGCTTGCGCGTAACAGACAAAAAACCGTATACGGGCAGAGGAATGGCAGCACAACAAGCGGTGGGAGGAACTCTACTGTGCACGCGCCGCTATCGACGCGGCGCCGCCGCCGCCACATATGCCCGTAACCGCCGATGACGCTTTTGTCTCGCGCGCGCGAGATCCGGGAACGGCGATGGCGGCTATAAGTGTACCGTCGTACTTTGTTGTCTGCGTGTCATAACCCTTTGCGCGCGCTGCACAGCTGCTGCTCCCGCGGCGGAAGCGAAACCCGCCGCCGGCTATATTATACGACACGGCCGCGGTCCAGTGTGTCGCACTGTTGGGCGGCATTTCACAACCGCCCGGCGAACCGGTTCCCGCACCGCCACCGTTGCCGTCGTCGTCGTCGTCGTCAGGCACCCTTCGCGCATGCCGGTTTCTCGGTGCTCCCTCTAGGAACCGGTGCACAGAAAAACAGAAACGGTCGGATGGACGTAATGTACGCATTGCAACGAATGTGCGCTTATTATTATGTGGGTACTGTTTCGGTGCTAACAATATTACGCCGCAGCCAAGTATTGCGTCGATTTAAACTGCGTCGCCGATTCGGTCACCTTGACATACATGGCGCACGCGCGACGCCTGTACAATATGCAAATATCTCTCTTCTTGGACGGCGGTGCGACGACGGAGGCGGCGGAGGAATCGTACACAATATAATAATCATATACACACACTGTCGTAATGGCAATATTGTTAGGTCGGTTTCGATATCTTCGGCACACGCGTCTTTCGTCGTCCGAGAATTTCCTCCGCGCCGTCTGCGGTCTGCGTGTTCCCACGTGTTCGAACAAAACGGGCCACCGCCGTCGACGTCGCCGCTTCCGGCTCGGGTCTCTGTAGTTCTTGTCTAGTAAGCGGCGGGTTCTGTAAACTCTCGCGGGATTCTTTTCCCCCCAAGTGATTGTGAACCACGGCCGCTGTAAAAGTAGGGACGACGCTCTCGTGTGCGTGCGGGTGTGCGGGTGCCGGCGCTTGTACGTGCGCGCGCGTTCGAGTGGGACCGCTCACTAGAGTGTCGATGGCTCGCTGCATGCGCGCCGTGCATGCGTGTGTGGTGTGTCTGTGTCTGGTCGACGACGATGGTACGCTATATACCAAGAGCGGTGCGGCGGCGGCAGCAGCGTCGTTGGCGGCGGCGGCGGCGACGTTGGAAACGGCGGTCGGTGGTGGCGGTGGCGGTGGTGTGGTGGTGGTAACCGTGCAACCTTCGTAACGGCCGCCGCCGCGCCGCCTGCCTGCCTGCCTGCCTGCCCGCCTCGTGCGGTCGGTTAGTCTGTAGTGCGCCGGCCGACGGAACAGAACGAGACTCGATAGCCAGCAGCAGCCCACCGGCACGACAGCTGCTGCCGCGACCGCGTGTATTGTCAGTGTGTGCGCGCGCGCAATTAATAACAATAATAATAATAATATTAATGATACGATGTATGCCGGCGTGTTCTTCGCATAAGCCGCGGATGTAACGAATATAATAATAATTCCCGTAAGTACCCTTTTACTCATCGCCCACTATTTTACGACTACAATACATCTCATCCACAATAAGATAATAATATATTATAGTATATAACAGTATATAGTATTATAGTATATTGTTGTTATTATAATAATTATATAATATATTATCTTGTGTATTATAGTAATATTATTGTACTGCCTATCTAATATTGTCGCGTAAAGTATTTGCGTGTATTGGAAGTGTGTACAACACATATACAATATTATAAAACAATATAACATAATATATTGCCTATTGGTAGTATTATAATACATCAAACGCCGGTGAATTTTCCGGTAGCCACCGACACCACCTGTCCCTGTCACTGTAACCGTTACATGCTGATGGCTGCTGCTGCTGCTGCTACTTAGGCTGTCTCTGCTGCAGACGTGTGCGTGTCATGGACTTGGTGGATACCCTTGCCGTACACCTTACCGGTTTTGTTTTTGTCAGGCGCTTCTTTTTCACATCGCGCTCCGACGACGACGGTATGTAACGATCGGTGGCCACCTCGGCGCCCGCGCTATGATATACACCGCCGGCCGTCACCGAATTTCGTTGCGAGCGACGGTGGGAAACCCCTCTGTTTGCCCGCCCGCCGCCGTAGCCGCGCGTTGTGTAACCATCGCGAGCGCCAGAGCTGGGAATCGATAAACCCGACGACGACGACAAGCCCTCCACCATAATAATACACTACAACGTGCCAGCAGCAGCAGCAGCACTACACGCCGCCGCCGCCACTATTGCTCAAACCGCCGCCACCATTACCTCCATCGTCATCGTCGTGCCACTTATTTTGAGGACTCGCGCACAAGGGATATACGAACCGCCCGGCAGCGTCCACGTCGACAGGACACTAAGCTCCTGCACTTAAGGACCCTCTCGACTCGTTTTTCCTTTACGACTTTTCTGCATCAGTATACAGTATATCAGTAATCCCGAGAAACGTCATGACTACCTCCGGCCTTTATATGTCCGACGACTATGTACATTTACTGACGTCCGGAAATAACAATGAGGTCGACACGCCGTTTCCGTCGGCAATATTTCGTCGCCGTTGTCATTCTTCGCGATCTCTTGTGTCTCAACAGTTTCGTGGGTGGGCGAAGGGATGGGGGTGGGGGTAGCCATACGTGCGCAGAAACCCCTCGTGACGACGGGACTTCCGGTCTAAACACGTATATATGATATTATATACTCGTCTTCGGGGACGTGGAAGCGTTCGAGGTGCACTCTCGACGACGCTAATGGGGGCAAGTCGATCTTTCGGGTCAAGTTTTTCGCACCAGAAATTCCTGCCGGTCCGCAGCCCGTTCTATTCGTAGAATTACTATCGATACCCGCACGCAGTGTTTTCGGTCGCAATCAGTCGTCATTGTTGGCGGCGGTGGCGGTCGTATAATTATTCGCAAATTACACGTTATCGCGTAGATACTCTTGTCGCGGGCCGTGTAATATTATAATATACGGTGTTCATTTATACGCGTCGACTGCGGCGGTCGAGAACTGCACTGCACCGGAAACGCAGTCCGCAAGCGTGTGTTTCGCGCTCGCGTTCATCCGCTAGTCGTGTGCGTATATTATACTATTATATATTATTGCGTTTCGCGCGCTCGACGTCGCGGCGGCGGCGGCGGCGGCCCACTGGTTATTTTTAAACCCCCGCCGCGCGACACCCTCTTGAGGCAATACAACGGCCGCGCTCGTTCGTAAAATACGTCTGTGTAATAATAACCTCCCGACCGCCGGCCAAATGCTCGTCGTGTGGCACGAGTGGCGGCCAATCTATGACCAAACCGTGTCCAGCATCGCGTTCGAATTTTATTCTCCCGCCATTTACCCCTATAGTTGAAAACCCGACCGACGTACACAATAATTGTCCACTCCCCACGGCTAAACTTCCGTCTCGCGAAACTACAATAGGCAACGAATAGGGTCTTCAAAGACTACAATACATACAAACCCATCTATATATCTTTTGTACTACGCATTCGGTCGGACCCGGACATGGGAGGGGTCTCTGTCAGAAAGACTTCCGAGTGACGCATGCGTGCACCGAAAGCCGACGAACGGGAGGAGGAGAAGGAGAAGGATTGTCGTTGGTCATGCAATGTATATAAGCAGGCCTGTGAATTTAATACACTAAAAAACTTTAAGAAATGTCAAAAAAATGCAATAAAATATGCACTTAAAATGCAAAAAATGCAATACAAAATGCCAAAAATTATAGTATAAAATTCACTTAAAACGATTTTTAATTTAATTATTATATAGGATATGATACGGTAATACATCACATTTTACATGCATACAAATGTGTTTATTTATTTAATAAAATAAAATTAATAAAAATTACCTACCTACTAAAATGATTAATCAACCAGCTTTATCTGGAAATTCGTGACTGATATACGATCTGCCACAAATCACTTATTAGTTATCCGGGAATTGCCTTATTTTATCGACGTATATACAGCCTGTGTACAAAAACAAAAAAATGTTTTTCGAACATTACAGTTGACGGATTTGATTAAAATACCGGAAAATGAACTATAAAAGGAATATATGACCTGAAAATGCAAAACAATAACCTAAAAAATTAAAAACTTAAAAAAATCCAAAATAAAACTTTCACAAATGGATTCGTATAGTTGTAGGTACATAATTCAAATTATGTACTTAAAAAGTTACCTTTCACAATCACCCAAAAAAAAAAATTCACTTTCTACAAATTCACAGCCCTAATGGGTTAGGTACAATGGGTATAAAACCCATTGGTGGCGCGTAATTTATTTGTGGAAAATCTCGTGCGCTGTTTATTGTTACTTGTTCGACGTTTATTGAACAGTTTTTTCCGCGTTTCTAACTGCAGTACCTATTACTATACTGACATTTGACATATGCCACATATTATACTGTTCCAACATGCACTCATAATATACTCGTAATGTATTATATATATTATATATACGGCCATCGACTGAACGAGAGTATATTTGCGTAGGTGATATTTTGTAATAATCAGCTACAATGCCATTTGCGTGCTCAAGCCCGATGACGAAACACGTCCTTATTTTCAGTAGTTAGCTTATTGTAATTTTTCGGTAAGATTTCCTCGATCATCGTCAACATATAAAATTCAATACGTTTTGTCTTGTTCTAAAAGTCTCTCTTGACTACAGTCTACGCATTTTCAAATAAAACCAAAAAAAAGTGAAATCGATTCCGTTTGGACGCCGCCTGTCCATCATCTCGCGTTATTTACCAAATCCACTCCGACCGCGCATTTCTGTTTTTATTTTTATTTTTTTATACTCTTCGTGCGTTGTTATAGTCGTCGCAACGAAACGTAAAATCGTATATCAACAGCCAATCGGGGGCGCGGACGGGTTTTCCTTTCCAGTGGTCTACGGTCCATTTGGTGCGGTAGGTACATTAATAAACTATGGTCGGATTGTTGTCGTCTATTATAATATAATCTGCCGACGAGTTACGTTTTTGCGGCAGCGGCCTTGGCACAGAGTGGTTCGTATCGTCTTCCTTCTCGATTCATTATAATAATAATAATATATACACGAAGCAACGCTAATAATAAAGCTAATGAAGCGTGACACGACGACGACAATTAAACACGCGTGCGTATATATGTGCGGTGTGTGTGTGCGTGCGTGTTTGTTTGGCGGCGTATACTGCATCGCACATCAGCGGACGACATATACCGTTTACCAGGTTAACGCCTAAACGACTTTCGTACGAAATTAGTTTGGTTCTAGAGCCTCCCCCCACCACTTGCCCGCCTGCACGTATTATAATGATAATCGTGTACTTTTATCTTCGCTCGCGCTAAAACCAACAGAACGTGTCGTCACTGTGCGTATACAACAATATTAATAATATTGTAGATCCTAAAAGTGTACGGATTGTGCGAGCGCCGCGCCGCCGTAACGTTATATAATAATATTGGCTATTGCCCAAAGCACTCCAGTTACGGTGATTTTATGATTTGTTACCGTTATAATACAGTAATATATACACCGCGGAAGGTCGACAAAAATGTACCGAAAGTAGAATTTTCAGGCACGTGATATTTCGACCTGACGGGCAGTACGCCTAGACCTAATTACGATCGACTGTGACATAATATTTCACCTAAACTATAACGTTATGAACATTCGGTCTGTTTTCCGGTCACACGTTCTCGGGACGACGCTTCTTGTGTTCAGTCGATTCCGAGCCTTAGCTTTTAAAATGCAGCGTCGGCGTCGGCGGTCGTCCTCGCGTGCAGTATACAATAGTAATAATATACATTACACTTATATTATATTATGTGTATATAGTAAGTTAGGCGCGTACGACGACGATGACGAGAAGACCACCGCCGCCGCCGCTCCTTTTCCGTCGTGTCTTGGTCGATGACGAAAATGTAGCAATGCACATATCCGTCTCTCTTCCTCCTACCCACCGACACCACCCACCCGACTCCCCATCCACCGGTACGATGCCAGTGTTACAACGGTTGAAGCGTTAAGCGATTATAAAGAGCGCGCGCGCGCACCAAGGTTCGGTCGGCCGGGAATAATCGTCGTATCGCCGTGACTTTGTATCCGTAAGCATCGTAACATAATAGTCATATAATATAATAGATATTGAACATCGTGCGATAAAGATATACACGTCGTGTGATGTCTTATGTGGTGTCGTTTAGCACATAGTACATACATGCCTCAACTCCAAACCCGCATTCTTAGGGTCGTATTATAAATAAAACAGCAATCACAAAAATATGCAGTAAAATTTACAAAAGTATTTCAATAACTATGAAAATTATTATGTTGATATTTGTTTTTAGAAATGTATTAGGGGATGTGGGGGAAAAGCCTCGGTAATTTCTCATGATGGTATCGCTATCGCATCCGGCATCTCCCTCTGAGAAAATCGTTTTATAACCATGGAGTTCGTGGGTCAGATCGTGCAGGATCCGCATGTAGGGTAATGGGTAAGACTGGGGAGGTAAGATGGGACACCGTTGTATCTCGAAAATAGAGTTTTTTGAAAAATGTTTCGACAAAAAATTTAGTTTGTTGGTCACAATATAATAGTATTATTTAATATCAACAAATAGAGATGCGGTGCACAGGTGCTTTGAATTGAATGGCAATATGTGATGTAATATTTTGCGAACATCAAATAATGAAGAAGTAATTAGATAATTGTTTATTCTTAATTACTCTTATATAACTTTTAATAGCTAGTCTTGTTAGGTTTCGATTAATGCGACTTTAGTAGAGTTTATCCTTATTTTAAGAATACTACCTAAACACGTTAAATTAAAGAATTAATATTTGGAGTAAGACGGGAAAAATAAAATTGCGCAAGATGAACCATGCCCTATATTATTATTATTATTTTTTTAAAGTTTTAATTTCGGCCTCGATTTCGGCTTTATGTTTAATCTGTTGTATGAATATACCTAGTATACTTGAGTAAATGTTTTATTATCAGTTGGTATTCGTATCTACTATTATTAATTTATTTTATTGCAATTATTTAATGGTATTTGTTTTGGCTGAATAAATAAATAAATAATCAATTATAACCATAGGTACCTATTAGTATATTATTATATTTATGACATTAGATATTAAACTTATAACTGTATAACTATCATTTTCGCTCGCATTTCCCTGATATATGTACTTCGATCATATGTGTTAAATGTATTTATACAATAAATAAAACAAAGATTTTAAGCTTGAATAATATTTAATCACCTATATATGATATGAAGTTAATTGTATTTGTTATGAATAAGAACCTATCGTACCTTAGCTATGGTCCATGATGGGACAATAATCAATTTTTATGTTTAGTAAAAATGTATGTACCTATAATTAATAGTAACATTACATAACTGATTAGAAATTTAGTAGGTAACTACATTTATTTTTACATAATAAATAAAGGATAAAGGATAAAGGATCTTTGTTTTTTTAATAAAATAAAATATTAACCCTCTTAAATAAAATTAAAGTTAGGTGTCCCTTCTTGCCCAGGTTTAACCTATACTGTACTGCCTTATGAAGTTCGGCGGTGATTTCCGAAGGTATAGTTCCGGTCACCAGTCACAAGCGGTATTAAACCGTACTCAACCGCCGATTACATGGTGAAGTTCGAAAAAGTGTAACGACAATTGAATATTATTACGCGATTTCTTTCGTGCTGATTCGCAAAATTCAACGCAAACGCATTTTTGAACATAAACTATTTTGTAAACATAACATCATATATATATGTTATATATGTATATAGACACAGAAACTGGCCGTATGTATAATACATTATATGTTTAATCATAGGTAGTATGGTCGTGCGGCGGTTATTGTGTTTCGCCTTGGCTCTTATTTTCCTGTCCGCTTCAATATAATATAATATTTTAATGTCGATACGATATTACTATTATTGCACATGATAAACGGCGACGACACCGACGACGTCGAGTATAACGATATTATGTACCTACAGTAGGAAACGTTACGAAAATTGTTTGTCAAGGTCGTCGTTGCATCGCCATATAATATAATATTATGTTATTATGTATTGTCATTATTTACGTGATATATAGGTACCTACGACCGCCACTCTCCTCGCCGGTAGATTCTTATGGCACGGTCGAGCCGCGGACACGACGAGCTCGAAATATTTATCTTCGCCGCGGCCAAGTGTGCCGCCGCCGCCGCCGTTTGGCAAGAACTGTGCCGCGGAGAACGCTCTCGTCGTCGTTGTGTCCATCGCCAGGTAGACGACGATCTATTTCCGAGCGTTCTACTGTGGGTGGGACGGGTGAGGGACACGAGACCTAATGCGCCCCGCTGCAAGGTGTATGGTTTCGACCGTATTTTTCTCTAAAAATGAGATAGGTATGTCCGTATTCGTCCATAATCAAAATGAGATCCTGTCACCTTCTCATTGATTTGAATGGGTAGGTAGTAGGTAACCGTCATTCTCATATTCTGGCCAAGATTATTCTTCTTCAATTTTTTTACGGAATAAATTTAAATTAAATATCATTATGAATTTTTTATAATAAATACCTACTATATTATTTAAATTATCGACATTTTTCAAAATATATACTGCTTAGATATTATATTTTTATGTATAAGAATAATATACAAATCAAATAATTATAAAACAACTTTTGTTTAATATGCTACCAGACATAATATTATTTTATTTTAAATAACTATTCAATAGTTATTTTGAAAACTTGATTTTAAGAAAAAAGTCGGTGTTTAATACCTTTATTACAAAACAGTTGTTACAAATATATTATAAACGTATTCAAAGTTACGAGATTCTCGACTGTTAGTAGGTACTACATTGAACTGTTGCAGTACACAACAGTTAAGGCTAAAATATCGGGTATAATTCTATAATGTTAGAACTTATAAGTATAATGCATATAATATTTTAAGATTGAATATGTATAACGGATATTATTGGATGAAAGTAATCACAATATCATCATTTATCAATAACCACGATTTTAGACCAAAAAAATATGTAGAGAAAAGTGGAAAGTACGTTTCTTTTTTTGGAGAAAACGGTATCTCATTTTCGGAGAAAAATATATAGTCTTGCCCATTGTTTCAATGATGTGTCGCTCGCACGCCCTCAGAGCCGCCACGTCGAGTAATATAAATGTTCTTATATACAGAGCGGCTCGCGGTTTACAGATGTTATTCTGCGCGTCTATTTGATTTTCCGAACGCGTTGCCCACTACAGTTTTCAACACGTGTTTCGAGATCGCAAGCTAGAATTAAACCATAATAATAATATAATAATATAATCTAATATTTCGACACGGCCGACGCCGCAACGCACGCGCGAACCCGAAATTCAAGGGGAAAAACAAAATTCAAGTTTTTATAACTATTTCGAGATATCAAAACCCAATTAAGCGTAATGGTTAAAATTTTTTACACTCGACATGTCGACTATCAAAGTTCGAGTTACCGACCGACAGTCGACTGTATAATAATGCGTATTACCTATATACACAGCAAAGTATACTTCGCTTGCATTTATAAAGTATCGATCGTTGCGGTTGTACCTATAGCAGCTCTGGTATATACGCGATCCGTATCACGTTTCTTCCATATCGTCGCGCAAACCGCGTGAACGTCGCCGTCGGTCGCGAAAATATATTAATAAAACTCGCCGACCGTACGGAAGAATTTTCTCGCTGTCTCTCTCTCGCTCTTTCTCGTAATACTACGTGTACCATGATAACGGATAGAGTTTCTTCCACGGCAGCGTGCCTATTTCGTTTGCCAAACGTGTGTACTTCAGGCGCGCAATGAACGGGCCTGAATTCCGGGCCCGTGCAAGTGTACGCTGCACCAGAATCTTATCGCAGCAGGTAAGACGTGTGATTTATGATGGTAGTAAAACGCCATCATGTATTATTGTTATTATTATTATTGCTGCTGCCAAAGCAGCGCGAGAGTTGGAGCTTTTTGACTGTGTATATAACTTGGCGCAAGGTCGACGACGGATTCGCCGATAACGATTATGGCGATGACGACGAAGACCGAGACGACCGCGCGATGACTGTATACGATGACGACGATCAACAACTCGAGACCTCTGCACCGCTGCCCATAAATATTTAACGACGACGTGTACATTATACGCGTTCGCAAACCCGTAACGACGACGACGACTACGGCGTGCGCGCGTGTGACCTAAATAATATTATATTATCGTCGTCGTCGTATTCGCGCCGCCGCCGCCGCCGGTGACATGCGGCGGGGTGACGAGGTACCGCCGCGCCGCGCTCGCCGGACGACGACGAGACAAAAGGCGCGCTCGACCCTGAACTGCCGCAGCGCCGGGATTATGGGCCGAGCGCGCGAAACCACTGCGCGGCGGCTCGCGTATACGCACGGACGCTCTGCTTTATTTCCCCCCCACGTCGTGTCCGATTTGCTCCGTCAGATATAAACTATTATATACAGTGGATTTGTGCTTATACACGTACCGCACACGTGTCGCCGCGGAAACCGATGGTCGATGGTTATAGATGCACATTATTGTTATGGAAAAAAACCGAAAACGTTCGTCGTGTAGAGATTTCGTAATCCGGCCGTGTGTGGCGGGCGGTGGCTGTCCGGTCGGTGGAAAGCGGCGCCGCGTGGACGTCGGCTGCTCTCGCGCGCGAAGTGGAACGAGGACGGTACCGGCCAACACTTCGGCTCCAGATCGTGTTTCGATGTCGACCGCGACTGGCGTGCGTAAAAAGCCACATCAACCGCGAACGTCGTCGCCACGTCCATCTCGTCGACCTTCCGCCGGTTTCCCACACCCGGCCGCCGGCCACCGTACGACGGCGCTCGGCCACCGGCTGTTGTCGACTGCGGCCACCCGCTACAGACACCGCGGTAAACGCTCGATGTACACCGGTACGCCGCTTTTCACCTATATGTCACGGTATTTGCAGACGTCGTCGGTCGCGTCTTCGGCGACCGAGCGCGATCGCAGCCTGTTGTACCGTCGTCCGCGGCGCGTATACCACCGTCGGCGAGGTCAAAGACCTATATTTAGTCTCCGCCGCCGATGACCGTTTCCGTCCGCTCCAGAAAACCCGTTCACTCGCCTCTTCCTTTCTCGCGCGCATACCACGTGCGTCGTCCACGACACCACCGCCGCCGCCGCGTTCTTCTTCCGGTTCTCCTTGCCGTGCTGCAGTACCTATAATAATGCTCTATTAAGCTTCTCGTACTGTCTTCTTTTCGCGCCAACGGCGGATCATCATCGCCGCCGTCAAATCGTGACCTGTAAACGTCATCCGACGGTTACACGCGTATATGATTACATCATTAAACCTCTATATTAGCATTAAAACACAATTTATACAATATCATGATGATGTAGGTACACATTGTATATAGTCGTATAGCTCGAAAATATTGCTAAGCGTAACTGCGTATACGGTTACAACACTTATATATCATATTATTATACCGCCGTCTAAATCAATTACGCGTAGGGGGCGTCCGTGTGTAGGGACGGTGGAGGTATAACGATTACGTGCGATATATTTAATTGTTATATTATTATTAAACACACACACACACATACTTACCTATGTACACACACACAGTATACAAGTGTGCGTAAATAATACGACATGGCGACATCGTTTTATTAGCTCGCATGTGTGTGCAGCACGGCTCTAAACGTTGGCGGTAATTTCGTTACGACGATAGTGGTGTGTACATATTATACACGGCTAACTACTACTTATTTCACTACGCACTATCTATGCACGAACGCCGCTCGACATTTATTTTTCTATTTAATAATCGTTCATATAATAATATATTATATTACATTATTATTATTATTATGTCTCCGCACGTCGGTGTGTGTGTGTGTGTATAACAGTGTTTGTCTGTCTAATCGTTATCGTCGAGTGTGTGAGTGTGTATGTGTGTGCTGTGTTTATGCTCGTCGTATGTGTGTTACCCGACGTTATAATATAATATGGGCACTGCAGCTCTACACATTCTGCTCTCTTTATTAATCTTATGGGCCGCGACATAATGGTGAGGGGTTACCTCCGATGATGATCGTAACGAAATAAATTGGACCCGACGAACGGGTTGTGTGCGGGAGAGGGAAAAGGGGAAAGAGGCTCACGGTTGGTTTCGTATAATATATTGTTGTTGTATATTATAATAACAATAATATGATGGCGTATCTATAGGTATATAATATATGCATAATAATATACGCCGTTACCGGGGCGATTGGGGTCCTAGCTATATACATATATATGTACATGCGCCGCCCGTGCGTTTGGTAGTATTTCGTTTTATTGAATTAAAAATAATACACTCAACTTGTTTAGTACAATGTATAATGTGTTGTACACGGGCCTTGACTTTTTACCATACTTAAATCCAACCAATAGCCGTATAGACGTCCGCTTGGTTTTATTTACTGCAAGAGTATGTCGAATACCGCTGTTACCAACCCCACCACCTCCAACACCACCGCCACTACAACTATGTACAACTACAACTACTATAGGTAGTGTATAATATGTAATTGGTTATTAGAAATGTAATATGGTCTGTAGAATATATTATATATATACATATACAGACACGCAGAGAACGCTATGTGGATCGATATCGTCGTCGTAAGTGATGCGCGTTGTTTCGTCACCGCGCGCGGTCGAATGTTGATCGTCCGTCATCTGGACATCCTCGACCGCCGCACATTGTTTTTTCGGCGAGAGAAAGTCGGCATCCAGTCTTGCATATTATATACGACGTGTGCTCGCTGCAGGATTTCGTTTCCAAAAGCACATGCACTTGAAATAAAAAAAATAATACCTAAGCCGCCGACACCGGTTAGGTCCACACACACACACACACAATATTCCTATATACGCGTCATGACGTACTCTATTGTAATGCCTGCATATAGTTAGGCAGGTAAATTGTTTGTAAGTATTGCGAAACAGTGCCGCTGCCGGTCCAGTAGAATATTCATGCGGCCGGTTTAGTATTGTCAGTTGTCACTGTTGTTCGTTACCGTACCCCGAATTCGGACGTTTCCGTTTTCCTGAATACGGTCGGTTTTAACGCCGACGCCCGACAAAATCGCTTTTCTCTTTTTTTCTTCCGGTCTTACGTGTCCCCCGTTGAAACGATATGATATTATTTTGTTCTCCGTGCAAAATGTTCGTCTCGTACAATTAAAACAGAGACCTCCGCCGTCCGTCAGTCCGCAAACGGTGACAGTCGTAATAATAATAATCATCACCATCATCGCGGACGCAGTCTGTAGGCAGGTATATTATATTACCTGTATGTACATTGTACGCGCGGCAGCTGACGACGACGACGACAAATAGCTCATATAATAATATTATATTATGTGCATCGCCACGGGACCGCGACGGCGATTTATTTTATTTATGCTGTTTAACTTTCTCTGCTGCTCTGCTGCTGCAAGTGCGACGCGCCACGTGCGATTAACTTTCGACCGTAAGCGCGCAGCTTGTGGCTATTATTATCGACGGGTCTCCGACCACCGGGATTCGCGGCGGGACTGTCTTCTTCCCAAATTCGTTATGCGGCCCGCGCACACCTGAGAAA
The DNA here is from genome assembly GCA_008086715.1 of Sitobion miscanthi. NCBI lineage: Eukaryota > Metazoa > Arthropoda > Insecta > Hemiptera > Aphididae > Sitobion > Sitobion miscanthi. Next base: position 12,041,749 of record CM017803.1, on the reverse strand, counting down.
AATGTCGTAAATTACTCTTATATTAATATAATGGGCGCTATTGCGCCGTTTCCGTATTCCGTGTGGACCGTGTGTGATTTATTGATGCCCCGCTATCGCAGTGTATATCATACCGAATAGTTGAAAATATTACACTGCTCCGCCGTGGGTCCGATGCAGGTTTTATTTAAATGTCACTGTTGAATTCGTTTAATATTTTCATTCTATTCAATTTGGCGAATAATATGAAAATTCTGTGCACGGACCACACCGATTACATGGAATACGGACCGCACCGTTTCATGGAATATACATACGGTGTCAGTGCAATACCTACTTAATTATTAGTAGGCCGCGGTCAGCGTTTCTTCTAGCGCTGACGAGAATGACGTGGAAATCGCGACCGAGGCGAACACGAGACCGCTGTCAACGATTACGCGCGAATAATATAATTATAACATATATACAGTATAGCCCATTGCTCCTCGAACGAGGGTACTATGCTCATTGCTCATATATCATACTCCCGATTATGTGACATCTTATCACTTTTATTTCCTGATCGCTGTCCGTACATTAAGCAGGTAGGAAATAATACTGTCTTCACTCTTCAGTAGTGTATAAAATGACTAATAAGTATCTAAAAAAAAATCTAATATTTACAAAAAAATATGAACTATACCTGAGTTAAATCAATATGTATCTAATTTAATATTGTAATAATTTAAGTTATTGAAAAAAAAAAAATTAAAAATAAATATCACGATTGCGTCTTTGCGTAATTTTATATAAATATAATATACCTAGAGCAAATTTACGCAAACTTACAACAATATGGTAATAATATATTATAATACCTATATTCTATTCTATATGTATTCGAATGGTGCTTTCTAGTCCATTAAAGATAAGAAATCAGATGAAATGCAAGATTGCAAAGCTAGTGGAACGCGGCTGCATAGCAACTATTATAGTATAGGTACAAAAAAAGTTAAAACAAGTCATAAAATCAACCTATTGATAAGACATAATAAATTCATATTTATTCAGTGTATACTTTTAATGCTTTTTATTCATTTGACTAGATATATTGTATAGGTACTATAAGACATTTTTATATTATTAAAAGTAAGTCGCGGTGACATTTGTTCTGCGGAAACGCAATAAGGATACGGCTTAATCTCCCCAAATTAAGATCTTAGTCCTACAACCAAGCAATTTGTTTTTGATATGATATCAATATAATAATTAGAAATTCAATACGCCCATAATATATTGGTTTTGAGACTTGAATCGTACCTACCTTTACTCATATATTAATTATCCACGAAAATCATTTAGGTACTTTCAACTTTACACTTTTCTGCATAAACAAAATCTTCGCACATACCTAGGTACACCAGAGCTCGCGTGCATAATCGCGGTAATACTAACATTCAATATCTAACTTATATATATTTTCATCTTACCAGACTTAAGGCGGAAACCAGATGACTATACACGGTGGCTTGTCGTGTTCCATATATTAGTAAAAATGCTAGTAACACGTTATACCTATACAAGTTAAAAAATTGTATTATATTCTACACGACACTCAGAATTAGAACTAGCAATACCCGGCCTGAGGGTACTGTCGACGAACCTCTGAGGTGCCTGCAGATGCAATTAATATCATATAAATGTGAAATAAATAGTTACTAAATTGCTACTCTTAAATATTTTAGTTTAAGTGACATAATTATCATCACGAGTAATTTATTGTTATATTTGTCTGCACATTTTATTTTATTTAAAACTTCGTCTTTACGGATCATCGATATAATATAACAAGCGATGAAGTCCCCCTCCCCAGAATTTTGATCCTATAGTTTGCCTTTGTCTAACTCATCTTGTTATTACTACCATGTGTGAGTTTATGTTCTGCACAACTATATACTGTATTTATTTCACTTGCATAAAAATTTTGATGACGTCGATAATATTATGTATCGGCATGCCTATAATTCCTGCGAACATATCACACGTGCTTGCCACACGCTATTGATCCCAGCGCGTAATTTGAAAAATCGACGCAGGGAAATCGTATAATGGTGCTTGTGAACAAAATTTGGTTCTGGTAAACTTTATTTGATGATGTAAACTGTAATCTAATGCGCCTGTATTATGTATGAAGACTTTCGGACGTCGAAACATTGCCGAGCGCCGCGTGTCCCCGCCCGCTGCAGATGCGTTATAATATTAATATAATATATCAACTACTATCGATTCAACCGGTTACGCTTCGTAGTTATGCTGGTGTATAAATAAAAAAATACAATTATTTATCGTGATCGTTTCGAAAAGCACCGGGAATCGAACGATAAAAATCGATATCGGCTCGGATTCTCGCCGCAATAGTATCATCAATATACCTGCCTATACCGTGTCCTTCCCGCCCTGCACAGCAGTGCCTACCTATTTATAATAAACGGACCGCGAAGGCTGCGCGTGCGTCGCACAGGTGCAGAACACGACAATATTGTATTAATATAATAATAACGGTCCCAGAGTTTTCGTCATCGGGCGTCATCGCATCATCTCCGTCCGCGCGAGAGAATCATCGGCAGATATTTCTGCGCTCCGCACTCGTATGGTATCCTCGTGGCTATAATAATAATAATAATATTATTATGTCCTACATATAGATACATAATATAATACATATTATACATATAGTTGGCTGTACATCGTGTATTGCTGGTGCTAGCTACTGGTGCTGCAAGTATATACGCCAAGGTTTTGCGCTTAGCCGCGCCTCCTTGACATCGATATTTGCGTCGCAGTCGTCGGGGGACTTTCGCGAGCGACGTTGCACCAACAGCAGCGGGCAGTCTTCTTCGCCGTGTTATTTATAGCACGCACGGCGGCGCACAGCTTCTGCCGGCGGCGCGTCGTACATAATAATATGTACGCGCATTATACGATTCCGTTTCATGTTTTCCGGCGATCAGCGCCGGTACATTGACAATAATAATTATTATACTAGCAATAACGCGTTCGGACGACAGTCGTATATATTATATCATTATACAATGTTTATGATATAACTTAAAATATTGCAATGTGGCGTGTAGATACTGTCGGACATACGCGCCACTCTTATAATATATAGGCAATAATAACCGTCCGCTACTCTGTCTCTAGCTTAGGTCGTATCCGACAACCTGCAGATGCCACGTGTACGCGTCTTGTATGCACCAGCGAGATTTGGTCGAAGAATTTTTACGCGCGATGACTACCTCCTATTATTAGAAAAATATACCATAACGTCTTGCACGACGACTGACCTACTGTCGAGTCTTAATTACTGTGTAATACTGTGTCGACTGCACAACGGTTCCGTCAGCATTAATACATGTGTTTTTTTTTTATTCGCAGGTACTTTAAAATGGGGAAGACGGCCTTGCCGTCTCCGTCGGCCGGGTCTTCGGGCAACCCGCACCGCCAAAAGCCCGGGCCAAAGCCAAAATATTCTCAGCAGCAGTCTTCGTCCGTGCCGTCCTCTTCGACGTTGCCTGAACCGAAACTCCCACTACCCCAGTGTAAGGTCAAGCGGAACTACGCGTGCGCTAAGTGTCCGTACTACACCCAGAACCCGCGCAGCTTCCTGCACCACCAGAAGAACGTACACGCCGAACGACTCAAAGTGTACGAGTGTTCGCACTGTCTGTACGCATCGAAGCACAGTCAGAAGCTGCAGCGGCACGTGCATATGGTGCACCAAACGAATAACAAAGCTAATAAGAAACACCATGGTTTCGATGAGTCCGGGAAGCCGCTTCTGGTACCACCTGTCCGGATCCGTGTGCAGCGTTTCGAAAAGTTTACGGACCAGCATGTAGCCAAGCTGGTGATCGTGGAGGACGTGGATGTCGAGGAGGTTCTCCCGGTCAGTGCTGGGGAAGAGGGCGACGAAGAAGCTGAAGCCGAGATGGAAGCCGAAGCGGAAGCTGAAGCCGAAGCCGAGGCCGAGGAAGAGGAAGATGAACTGGACTATGAAGAGACCGGCGAAGAAGAAGAAGAACAAGAGGAAGTATACGAAGACGATGAGCAAGACGACGACGACGACGACGACGACGACGGTTCAGTGGACGCTGACGAGCGTGTGCCCGTGGTCTCGCTGCCACAGACAGCATCACCTACACCACCATCCCCGGTGTCACTACCGCCGCCTCAGCAACCGCAGCAGAAGAAGTACAAACTGGACAAGCCGTCCGTGACGTTCATCCGGTGTTCCGTGTGCCCGTTCGGCAGCCACAGCCGGACGCTGGTCAACAGGCACGAGAAGTCGGCGCACTTGAAGAAGAAATTCTTTCGGTGCATGAAGTGCAACTACGTGACGCACATGCGGGCTCGGTACACCAAGCACGTCAAGTACCACACGATGCCGATGATCAAGTGCGACGACTGCGACTTCCGGACGCCGTACAAGTGGAACCTGGACCGGCACAACCGCAACCACAGCATCATAGCGCCGGGCACGTACAAGTGCTCGCACTGTTCGTTCTCAGCCGACATCAAGCAGAGTCTAACGGTACACGAGACGAACCACCACGTGCCACCGGTGGGCGGCGTGTTCCCTACAAACGGCTCCAATCGCCGCCGGTACCGGGTGGGCGCGTCCGACGCTCCGGGCTCAGCGGTTGACGGCACAGAGGTATGTATATACCTACATATTATGCAGTATAACGGAAAAATGCAATATATGTTAGGAAGTAATTTAATGTGATATAAGTAGGTATAATGTATGTATAGCACTGCAGTAGCTACAGTGCCCGTTGCTTTATATTCACACAATATTATTGTTGACGCTTTTCAGTTCGAAGCTTAGATTATATTATACCTACATTGGATAGAGCTATAGCGTATTCAGTGCGTGAAACATAGTAGTTGACCACTAAGTCTCTATTGCGCCTTGAAAAATTTCAATTATAGCTATAACTTTAACATAAGACATAGCCTGTCCGCCAAATTCAAACTTTCCCATCGTTTTCAGCACGTTCAACTACATAGATACGTTAAAACAAAAAAAAATTGAAAAAAAAGTTTGTTTAGTAAAACAGAAAAGTTTCAAACGTGCGGTAAAATATTGCGTTGTACGAATGCGTATAACACCAAAAATCGTGAATTTTGTATGGCTATAACTTAAAACTAATGATTTCCGAAAAAAAAAGTTATAAATTCGTGTGGGCGCTGAACTAGATTTATTTCCAATAAATGATTATAATTATATGTAAGTATAATTTAAATTGTAAGGTTCCATGGGAGGGAGGGAGGGTGCACCCCCTAACCAACACTTAAGCACGCCCATGATTGGATGGGATGTGGGGCAGGCTGTCACGAAAATTGATAACACAAATTTTTTCTTATCATTATTTTTATTTCTTAACATTTAACAAAAAATATAATTCAATAAAATTATATTATTTTGAATTTTGAACTTTAGAGGACATATACCCGCGTATATTATGTGTTGTCTCTGTCTTACAAGTGCGTATAACAGCAAATTCTACGCGAAGCAGAACACGTGTAACTCCGTTAGCTTAATAATTCGAGTAAATTGAAATCTTATAAAATCTAAAGATAAGATTATTATCTAGACAACTTCGTGAGCTTTTTATTATATTTTAATTTTTAAGCGAGTTATGAGTACTTTAAAATTGTAAATTGTTTGTACATTTACCGGAGACAACACGAGCGGGTATCACGTCCTCTTAACCATGTCATACTAATCTCATATCGGCTGTCACGTATGCTTAGGTCCCGTATTACAATCGTTAAACTACGGTTAAACCACCGAATTCGGCCGGTAAAATCAGTGGGTTAGGCGTAACCGACGTTTAAACTATGATTGTAAAACAGGCCTTAATGGTAACATTGAAGCCCAGTTACTATGCTTCAAGAAAATAAATCATAGCTCTATCCAATGTATATGATCTAATAGGTTAGCTAAGTACGCGGCAATTGCCGCCGCAATATTCATAAAATACCTACACACCTAGATAGTAGATATCTATATTTTATTACTCTGTCATACATGTTAGTCAAAGTTCAATATCCGTATATACTCCTAGTCCTTATAGTTTGTTACTTACTATTTACAAAGTGCTATCTTTCGTATATAGGATGTGCTTGCACTGACAAAGAAAATCTATCCACGCCCTGCCAGACAGGTAACGTTAACGCCACTATTGAGATAATGTATTAAGGTACGAAAATAACGAATAAATTAACGTGCAATGACTCATTTCACATTCGATTTTGACGTTTATGAGCACCGTATGTGATCCACCAATTGAAGGCAATTTGTAATACTAAAAAACATTATTATACTATATATATTATATAGTATTTTAGATTCTGAGTGGAACGATGAATGTATTGATTTTACAATGAAGTGTGTGTTTTTATTTTTTTATTTTTATGTCTCATCACCTTTTCAAAGTGTCAAAAATAAAAATTTCTCAGTGGTTTTCAAAAGTGCCGTGAAAAACAAAAAAAAGTTAAAGAAAAACGGGAATTTTTACGCAAAATCTGTTTTCGAGAAAATCGAACGTATATACTTGAAAATTTCACTGAATGTTTATATTAGCATTTTCTATACACCATAAAATTTATAAAATAATTTGACTCTTTTTGAGCTGTTTACGGACATTGTCAGTTTTCAATTTTTTTAGTTTTTTTTTCTATAAATATCAATAAAATTATATTTGTTGGGTAAAAAGCGTGAAAATTTAATGCAAGGTTCCTGATATATTGTTACAATACCAGTTGAAAAATATTAAAAATACAATTTTTATTTATAAGCATTTAAAGTTCAAATTTTGTCAAAGTTTATCAAATTTAAAATTTAATAATTATTTTGTAGTTAAAAATTTATAAAATGTTCGAATGACACAGTAGACTGGATGTGTGGTTGAGTCCGGCACTGCCGTTCTTACCTTGCCTAGGTACGATATGGTTCGGTTTTTCCACGTCTGTGTTATTTGGGAAATCCGGGAATGTTTCCACTAGGTAATTCCCGTATCGGTTTAGGGTCGACACCTTCAGCTGATTTAAATTTCATCACGTGGTGTAGTTGGCCTTCTTGGGAAATTTTATTAAGCACTTTTTAAACAAAATTAATTTAAGGTTAGATTTAACCTACCATAAGTTTTATGAAAATATTCTTTAGCTAACAAATTTTGTTTATTATAAGTTTTAGTTAAAGTGAATTACTTAGATGAAGACCTTGGAACCTTTATTAATTTAGAATAAAATATAGATTGTAGTTATATCGAACTAATTTAATAGAATTAAAGAAGATGACTAAATTATTTGCCGGAGGATGTGCATTTCTCTCGATTATGTACTGATGTGCAGTGTGAGAGTGTATAATATGCAGTTTTCAGTTCCAAAGAGTACCTATCATTTAAATATAGGTATATATAAGCATTTATTACGCTATTTTAGTCCAATTTGTATAGGTGAATGAATAAAATTATGAATAAAATCACCTATTATCAAACTTAAGGGTAAGAACATAATCTGTGTTTAATTATGGTTTTTTTACAGTATTTTAATTTTTAACCATGTTACGAGTATGCAAAATATTTCAATTCAAAAATCCGTAAAAAACTAATGAGAAAACAAAGATTATATTCTTTAAGTTCGTTTATAGGTCAATTCACTCTAAAATAATACAGTTTTCTACGCAAAATTAGATTTTCTGAACACAAATTTAGTTTATTGTAAGTATGTATAAGACAGAGACACCACATGCGAGTATCATGTCCTTTTAAAACGATTCTTAACACTATTGGTCAGAAGTGTTTTATTCTACACAATATTTTGATTAAAATTTTTATAAATTACCATTTTTATCTATATAATACTATTAACGCAGAGTAATGATCTATTTATTGAAAATTATTTGTAAGTACTGTGACAGTGTGACTACAGTTTTGAGATTATTAAAGCCCTTGGAATATCTGTTATCCACATGAATATAGTTATTAAATTATATTATTATATATTATACCAGATTAACCTTACCAGATTAACATTATTGATCTTGCAATCCCAACATTAACTGTTAAGCCATTAAAGGCCGATGATAAGATTAAAAAAAAATTGGCAGGTCACATATTATTATACCAAGTCTGGGAGGCATGATAGCTCATGCTTTATACTCGCAATGCCATTATTATTTTGATTTGTGAAGGACATCGCTTAGTTACGCGCGTGTATATCTTTTATGCATATCGTATGTATTATGTATTACACACCTTAGCATCACGGTGCGTTTAATTTATACATATAGGTATAGGTAATTTTCAATCTAGGACGTTCATCAGGAATGTTAGAGGGTGTCTGGAATAGAACCTTAAAAATATCGAGTACTAGTGTGTCAGGCATTCGTGATAATGTCAAGACATTAGTGTTCACGGTTCGTATTTTATCAGACCATCCGAGTATATTATAATATATTGTAGGTCGCAGTACTGCAGGACGCAGGTATTATAGGTTACCTATACAATGTCGGTAATTTTTTTTTATTTTATCACCCATACACTCACAAATCGTACCTAATACCTAATATACCTATTGTATAGAAAAAATATTGTTCTTAACATTCGTTCGTTAAGTTCTAGACGTATATTATATTATAATCGTTATTGTATATTTGTATCGATTAATAGGTAGGTATTATTTATTGTGCGCGTTTGCCATCCGGTCATCATTATTATTGTTATTCAGTATAACCACTGCACCGTTGAAAAATTCTTTCCAATCGCTTATAATATTATGTATTGTCGTAGTTATATTTATGCCATCGTCGTGCAGTAATTTGATTATTTTTTCACGCGGGCGTTCGAAAGATCCCGCTGCAGCGACATTTTGTTTCAATTTTGTGTGAAAAAATTCAACCTCAAAAACACTTTCGTCTTTCATCGTGATGAAATAAAATAAAAGAACATAATATAGTGTTGGTATTATTGATGTAAAGTAAACTGAAATCAGTCTCTCCCATTTCATTTTCTAGGTAGGTATATCTTTTCCTGTTAGATAAACTTTATTAAGATTTAAGGGGTGTCGTGAATAATTGACGTCTCAATAATGAGAGGTATAGTTTAATATGCTGCAGTGTTATACGCAATTTATATGACGGTGCAGGGAGACCGGCAATAAGATGGCGCTCGGAAACTTTATTACCATACGAGGCTTCGTCCTGAGACTGGTTGCGTGACTGCTGAGTGTGTTCCATTTTTAAGAGGACCCGCGTCTGTTCTCTCCGTCTTACACACGTACGACATAGAAAAACGCGTTATTGCTATGTATAACACGATCAATTTCGATGTTCAGTAAAAACACCTATTACAAAATTAAAATATGAAAATGATTCGGAAAGCATTTTTAAAAAAAAAAAAAATTTAAATTTCGAAAAGTTAAAGGTCATTTAAAAATGTTATCATTTTCTCTATTTCTAAACGATATATTGAACGTTATATTGGGAATAATGGAAAAAAACGCACCATCATGACCTCAGAAACATTGTCACAATTCAATTTTATAATAGGTATTTTTACTCTAGAACCAAAATTGAACAAATTATACTCAGACTGCATAAACGCGTTTTGTCTATGTCGTAAGTTATGTCTGTGTCGTACGTGTGTAAGACGGAGTCAACACATGCGGGTGTGATATCCTCTTAAGAGGTTTTTTTATGCATTTGGTTTGCTGTTGTTACCCTAGGTATACTTGATTATATTTTGTTTTTGTAGATATTAATAATGTATCTAATATTATGACTATTATAGGTTATAGATAATAATATAATATAGATTAAAATGTTAAAGAAATTATGCACATGTAGGAACAATTTCAATATTATTGTAATATTCGTAATGTAATCACTTATCACCATGATCTTTTTATAACAGTCCTGTAATATTGGATACAAAAGTGTAGTATTTTTCAGTAAATGTCGTACGAAATTAAAATGTTGATATGTAAACAATATGATAATATAATTATATAATAATATATCAGTCGATAGTCGGCTCACCGCAGTTATATTATATTATATAGCAAGCCCGGATATGACGTACGAGTTTCAGTTGGTCGATACTATAATACATAATACCTATAGCCATTTCCCGGTCATCCTCTGCAGGGCTTTGTAGCGGTGGCCCCGCCGCAGTGCCAAAGACCGTCGAAGGGTCGCGGTTCGGTGCCGGGGAGGTTCGTTATATATATTGTTGTATATTATATATAGTATATACGACTCGATAAAATTTAGATTATATTTCGTTGCCTCGACGGAGCGGAAACTACCATTTATGCAACGCGGACTTGTGCCATATAAATATAGGTTTACAATATATACAGTCGTCGTGGCATATAAAGAAATACGAAACTATACATCCATATAACAATAATAATAATATAGTAATACAAAATCTAGTTTCTATCAATTTGGAACGGCGGTGTGCGATGGAGATGGCTAGTGGGTGGGTATTTTCCATATAACGTCGCTATATTATATAAGTGAAACCACCGGTCACGCGGACGTCTTATCATTACCATATTATTAAAAAATACAGGGGAGGAACAAAAATGTAAAAAAAAAGGTATAGTAAGTAGGTGAAGGTGTACCTCTCATTGAGTTGGTCACTTAATTGTAATGGATTTGTCAAATTTAGGAAAAACGATTCTGTGCAGAGACGTGGTCTGTAATATTTTGAAAATATAATTGTGGATGGTAAATTGGTAAATTGGTAAATAATATACATAATAATAGTGAAAATATTAAGCCCCCGTTACGAATATAATTTTTTTTTTTAAACAAAATAACATTTTATATTTTTCGTTTAAATCTCAAGTTTTGCAAAATTTCAACTTTTAATGTTCATACATATCGTGCATATGTATTTTTAATATTTTTATAGGCTTCTGTAAAAAAAAACTTATGAAGTAGGTACTTAAAATTAAATTTTCAAATATTAGTTTTGAAATTGAAAATTGAAAATTGTATTTTTTGAATCTAAATGATTTTTCACCAATTATTTTGAAAAGTACTTGGAAATTTATTCTTTTGACCCTCCAAGCTATATCCAGTTTTCTATTAGAAACCTCAAAATCAAAGATCGGACGCTTCAGACACAAAAAAAAATAATAATAAATAAAACATGCTGTAAAACAAATTGATTGATTCGTCGCTCCGCTCAGAACCTAAAACATAATACAAAGGTTAGTTCAAAAAAATAAAATGTTCAATCTTTACGAGTGGGAAATATCTGGGTATCGAGTTATACATTCGGACTTGGTATTCTTGGAATTCAATCGTCACAACACGAAGAAACAACGAATTGTTTATTTTTGGGTTGAAGACAATTTTGATATATTTTGGCATGAACTAGTGAAAACGTCTATTGTTTCAGCCTATGGCCACTAATATACACTATAGAACAATATATATTATAAAATATAATATTATTTACCTACGCGTACTGTTGCGGCGTTCTTCGCTAACGGTTTTGCAGCGAACGGTCGCAGCTTGCAAAACACATTTCGATGCGCGCACGCCGCCGCGACGCGCCGTTGGTGTACAGCAGTGTTTATCAATGTATATACATGATGTTATTATATTATAGTACTGTATGTATAATACGGAATAGGCATGGAAATTATAACACAACCATAGTTGCAGCAGCAGCAGCAGTAGCGGTAGTGGTACTTACTAATATAGTCCGTTCGGTGCGCGAGAAGTATAACCGCGGCCGCGAGTTCGTTAACAGTCGTTCGTGCGTTATTAGCTGTAGACGTATACACGCGGCAAACACAGTTGTGAAAACACTTGGACGGGTCGTAATTATAATCTAATTAGAACGACATTACAATAGCGCCGCCGCCTCCGCCACCATTCGCGTATGTAGTTGATGTACCTATGTAATATTATTATTGTATTCAATTTATAAATGCAGGCAATTTTCCGGTACTTAACGTGGGCCGCTTAAACGGTGTACGCCTATACGAGTTTATTGGATTTCGTTTTCTTCCGTTCCGCACGTCCATTGGGCGTTTGAATATGCCTGATATTTTAGAGAAAAATTCCACTAAACGCGTACAGTTTTCTCGTAGAAAAAAAGTACCTGTTTGTCCGGCTATATTGTAGGGATTCAAAAAATTCTTATGGTACCTGTGCTGATATCGCGGATAACTACAGCTGCGACGAGATTTCGAGATTGTTGTTTTCGTCCAAATATCGAAAAAAATAAATAGTTTACCGTTTCGTTGTATAATCTATAGACTGTTCGAACAAAATTTTGCATTTTGCAGTGCTATTCATCGATTGTAGTTTGTGGAAATGAAATTAGTTCGCCATAAACTCGAGAATTTATTTACTTAACACGTCATATCTAAATTTACCGCACTATATTAATATTGTGGTGAGCTATCTTATACTATTATATAATTAGTATTATATTACATTTTGTTTTTAATATTATAATTTGAGGTTTTTAAATTATAGCGACTTATTAATTTCAAATTACATACTGCTTGAGTAGATATTATAGTTAATAGTAAATTTAGTGAAATTTTTACAACAGGTCGTCGTCAGTGACCCCTGATTTTAACTCCGGAATATTGAACAAACTATATTTTAAGCGCGCTCGCTTTGTATGTTGGGCAGTATTTTCGTCCAGAGTTCTAAATTACGATAACCTTTAGATCACCGTGGCTGGCATTTTGTGATGTACCATATTATACGCGTGTGTGTAACATTAAAAAATAATATATTTTATATACTAACACAATATATCATACAACGTTATACTGCGTTTAATATCATGATATACACGTGCTGGTGTTTCTCCTGCAACAGGAGCAGCAGCAGCCAGAAATGTGTTACACAAACACGCCGCCTCGCGTTATCTAATCTTCAGCGTTAGCTGACGGTTCTCACCCGCCTCCGGTCTTGTAGGAATTACTACAAATATGTATTGTATTATTATTTAAATAAAGTAGTGGTTGGACAATTTGAGTGCTACTGCTACGCTATAATAAAAATATGTATCGGTCTTTCGACTTGTAGCTCATCCCTCCGCTTATACCGCACAGTTTACCAGGGCACGTCGTGGGCACTGGAAAGTTATAACACAATATTTTATTTTGTACGTGTTGTTCGTCGCAGTATACTGCGTTCATTTTGTATCTATATAGTTATGTCAAAACTTGCTGTGTACCTGCACCTGCAGGGGTGCTTAACTTTGGTTGCCACGTGCATCGATTAAAATTAAAGCTTTTGTTGTTTATGTCGTCTAGCTTACAATGAAAAATATTACTGTGAGTTTCTTGGTAAGTATTTTATTTTATTTTTCAGTGGTCTAATGACTAGGATTTGTTTTTGTACCTAGTTTACAGTTAAGTTTTTTCTTCTAATGTAACCTACAGAGAATTCAATGTTGAAACTTTTACATAATTAACATTTTTAGTGAGTTCATACATTTTAAGTGCATATTTATATATTTATATACGTAGTATCTAAAATTGTATTATAAAATTAGTTGAAAAAAACAAAATTATGATTTATCTATTTTCCGTCCGAACCAAATGTAATACCTATTACGTCCTTTATATACGTATTATATTAAATTGTGTTACTTATTAGTTATTATTGTTTCTTAGCTTGTAACTTGAACGAAATATATCTAACGTTATATTTCATGATATTTGACTAAAACATTTTACTTGTTCGTTTATATAATTTAAAAAGAAACTTTTATTTTTTTTGCTCTAACTTACAAGTATTTTAAGTTTTGAAACATTATATCTCCGTGTCACTCGCTATTCGAATGATTTATCCCTGTTGTACGCACACACAAACACGAAACTCTGTTTGTCTTTGTACTAGGTAAGTACTAAGTAGGTACACAAAGCGCCGGCGCCACTAGTTTTTGTTCTCGCCGAAAATGCCGCCCGTAATCCGGGTCAACAATATACCAGTATATCGAATATTATTTACCTTTTCTGGGAGATTATAGGTTATAAAATATTAACTTCAGATCAGCGCACTATGACCTTGTCGACATTAAAACACGTGGTCGAGATTTAGGAGTAAAAATATTTCGCAGGTTTATTTGCCGCGTACAATTTATATGGTACAATGTGCATAATATAGCTCTAACCCAAAATATATACTTTTGCACGCGTGATTTGTTTTGACTGGCATTTCAATACGCATAAATATTATAAAAACATCCAATGCTAAAATCTTTTGAAATATTACCTATATCTAATTTAAATTCTGTCTTAGCAGAGATTTTCGACGACAAAAACGATTGAAGTAACATTTTAATTTTATGATTAAAAATTTTCGTAAAAATAAGTTGTAGCCTATTGTTCACTATCGGATTTATTCTTATCTTACCTGCCCCTTTTCCGAAGAATTTTTCTCAGAGAACCAGACAGTATATCTATATGGTGGAGTTGAAAACTTTTCAATTAGGAAAAATCTGTGGAATATAGTTTATTGTCTCAAACATTTTTTTTTAAAACAATACTTATTTTTCGTAAAATTTGATTACTTCATACCGGTAGCTATAAATATCGCCCATGTCGAAACAGAATGTATACCTATATATATATATGTTTATCAATGTTTTTTCCTACCAAATACGTGATTGTAGTATAGGTATTACCATTTTAAATATTGGTTTTCCTCGCGAGCTTAACAAGATTTTATTTGCTTATTCATTAACGTTTGAACATCGCACTTTGAGACCGTGTAATCAGACAAAGTTACATACTAAGAGAACTATTTTTTCTGGAGTAGTTCAATTTTTTTCTCGTCGTCGTATCTCATTCCGTTCCCCTTATCTTTGTATTATACAGTCGTTTGGCCTTTAGTCGCCTTCTTCGTCTCCGCGGCTCAAATTGCTCTCTCTTTGGTGCGTCGCGATAACCGGCTGCATATCGTTGACCTGAAGGCTGCAAGGTTCCTTTAACGCCCATGTAACTGTTATCGACAACTGTTTTTCCACTCGTCGTCCTATTAATTCATGAATTACACGAAAATAGCTGCCGTTTGCGTTAATCGGCTGTTGTACATACGCAAATAACTCACAGCCAGCTACCCAAGTCTCATTTACGTTTACTATATATAAGATGGGAGGGAGGCTACACAATTCCACTCACAAGCTTTAATTACATTGAGTTTGTATGATTTTTCGAAATTCGCACATTATCTATGCAATACATATTATAATGTATTAATATTTTGTTACAAAACATGCACTTCTGCAATAATATGTTTGATTTGTAATCAACTACGCTATATAACTAAAAAGTTTTAGCCGTGAGTAAAGAGAGATCCATTTTCTAAAATGTATAATATATAGTTTACACACCCAAAATATAAAAAGTGTAAATCTACAATTTTAGTATGATTTACGTAGGTGGCCATATGCTGGTAGATAATTTAATATAATATATGCATTGATGGGACATGCATTGTATTGATATGTGATACCATTATACATTTATACTTAAGGTGGGTTTCCACTAGATACGTGTACGTGTACGTGCATAAAAATACTTTTCTGTGATTGGTAGGTATACATGGTAAGCTTTTGGTATACCAGAGTATTATACCTTCTTACCACAGGCTTGACCATGATACCATGAAGTTGGATTCAGTTAAACTTTTCCCGTGTACACGGCTCTATATTGATAACAATATTGATAACATATGAATATATGAGGTAACTAATATGTTACCAACCCTAACCAATCTAACCCATATTAACCGATTGGAAACGTTTGTGAGACCGTTCATAGCGAACGTATCCGGTCAATATATTGCACGTAAACGTACACGTATGTAGTGGAAACCCACCTTTAAGTGTTTACAGTAATTAATGTTGTGGTATACCATATACCCATCACCACTGATAATATTATAGGAGAACGCTAAACCACCATGCGTTGTAATACATTTCACAATTTTAAAATGCTTATAACTGGCTTTATAATTAAAAACCTTTTCGGCAATTCAATAAATAATATTATTAATTTAAAATTTGTTAAATATAGGTCACTTTACTCTAATATTAACATAACAGAGTTAAATGGATTATTCAGAACGTAAAATTTGCCATTATGTGTTTGTAAGATCGGAGACAACTCATACGGGTGTACCATAATATCATCTAATGATTCAATATAATTATGACTTTAAAACACAATACCGCAAATTATATTAAAAGAATTAAACAAAGATAATAATTATTAAAATTTATTGGATTCAACATTATTGTCAGATATTATTGAATTGATAAAAATTGTTTTCTTTACCATAAACTGTACCACATATTATTATGACCACAGACCATTATGGTTACTAATAGTAGACACTTCGATCACAGTATCTAATCTTTTTAAGTATATTGTATATAGCGATGTCCTATCCCGCTGTGTATGTGTAATAATATATTATTTAAGCGGGTGTGTGGTTTTCCAATAGTAAGACGTCGTAATATTTTGTATCCGGAAAAAAGTCTTCGTAATCGTCGCAGACGACAAAATAATAACGCCTTTTATGCATTATATTATATTATATACACTCGCGTCGTATGAATGTACCGATGTAAGATGCGAGTGCATGTGCGCATGAATTGTTCGCTTCGCCCTAAACGTGTTTTTGCATTTTTAGGCCACGTTACCATATAATGACTAGGATATTGTATGGTCTAACAAACGCAATAATCTTAAACTCGTCGTTTATATCGTTTTTACGATATTATACTTTTCAATTTTCTACAAAAATGGAAATTTTCTCATCTTTATAGCTCTTTGCTTACTATACGAATTATTATTATTATTTCAGAATTAATGTATTTACTAAAACTGTAAATTGTATGCGTACTCTACTAATCTAAAGGAAAAATAATAAAATAAAGAGGAAGTAGGTAACCACTCTGCTGTTCAATAGCTAGGTGTCGAGTATACCTCGTAATTGGATATTCGGTAAGTCACTATTATGTATGTGTTGAATTTGAAATCAATAATAAATCAATACATACGATAAACGATTCTGAGCAAAGACGGTCTACCTCAGCCACTCAGCCTATATTACTAATTGGGTATATTTCATGATTATTGGGAATTTACGGTATATGTTTTTGCATTAGAGTATGAACTACTTATAATAGGAACCTTGTATTACATTTTTAATCCTTTTGATCTAGCGAACATATTTTATCGACATTTTAAGTAAAATAAACTGAAAACATCGAAAACTAACTTACTTTTTGGTATTATACCAAACCTAACCTAACCTATAATAGGTAGCCGATTATTATAAAAAGTACATATACTGAGAATTTTTAATTTTAACCTACCAAAAGTACCAACTATGTACAATTTCCTACTAGAAATATCCTGCGAAGCTGATGACCTGCATCATTTTTCTACTAGAAAAAGTGTCATCTGAGTTTCAGAAACAATAATAAAAAATAAAAACACATCTGCACAGTAAATTAATACATTCAACGTTTCGTTCAGAATCTTATATTGTTGGTGAATTATTGATCTTTATTAATCATAGTTTTTAAATATCATATGAAAACATATAGTTTAAGAGTATTATATTTTGCATATATTATGTAGGTATACCCAATACATATTTTAATTATTATCGATAAGTTAAGGTAATGAAAAAAAATTATTTAATATCGATTTTAAACATTATTTTTTTAAGATGTATTTATTTTCATTCTGTAAATCAATATTAATGTATAAGTATAGATAGCTATTTTAATAATATATCTATGAAACATGTGGTTTTGAACATGTTTTTACAAGTATGAAATCCAAAATTTTTTCGTAGAAAAATGTATTAGGTACCTAATTATATTTTAAATTAAAGAAAAGTATCATTAAAAATTAACTTTAATGTATAATACTACCTATTAATAGTCTCCATATTTTTTTTATAAACGATATGGTTCTCAAAATACAAAAATTAAAATTATCAGTTTGGTGAAAAATGAAAATGTAACTTGACTGGAAGGTTGGAAAAATGGAGCCATATTATTGTCGTTAACGCTTTGACGAACATGTTTCTAAACCCTAGACATGATGGTTTTGATGTTTGTGGAAGGTTTTTTGTTATATCGCGATCCGTTACGTTAATCTCCGTTAAACGTCCATTTTATAAAACAATTTATGTACCTACTCATATACAATGTATACTATACATTATATATATTATTGATTGCCAAGAGTTAGTATAGATATTAGATAGTGAGCCTCGGACCGGATCTATAGATCTTTGGACGTTAAACTTTGATTTTTTCGTAAGCGGATCATTCCGACACATTTTTATATGCCGATTGCAATGTTTGCTATGATCAGTGTCGAATTCGTATGTACATAATGAATATTATGTTGTGTGAATTGTTTTTTGTCCTATACCTCCCATCATGGTTGTTATATATATATATATATATATATTGTATTGCGATATCGCATATCGCCGTGTAATCACAAGCGGACTAGACCAAAATAATATAAATGTCTTTGCAGTCGTTCCCGTGCGTAAGTGGTGATACCACTGCCTATCAAATCTTTTATCGACGAGACGAAACCCGAGGTCATTGTTCGTTTCAACATTTATGTCTAGCGAATTAATATTACATCCAAATTAGTAAATTATATTTAAAGTAGTTCCGTTTTTCCGTTTCGTGTCTTCATGTCTTCGTGTCACTACTCGCAGTGATTATGAGGGGTTATGGTTCACACAACGTATGTATAATGACAATTCTTACATTTAATACAATATTTGATTAATACCTACTGAAATCGAGCAATTCCTACGCATATATTTTAATAGAAGGCGGCCACGTAGTGATATACACAGCGCGCCGTTGCGTCGTTGCTGTGTCGTGCAGAAATCTATACCGTTCTGAAAGTTAGGTTAGGTTTACCGTTTTTGTTCGTAAAGCACAAATAACAAGAAAAATGTGACGAAAAATTGCGTGATGTAAATTTTTTCAACAGTTTTATTCATTGCGTCATTTTATATCATATCGTTTACGTGGCTACCTGTGTAACGCGCATATACATATATGGTATTATAACCTGCAGTACGTATCACAACCTATACATATCGCTATATTATATAAATTACAATCATCAGTCCAGAAAATGTGTGCTTTTGGAGACTGCTCTCAAGTGGTCAATCGGGCGTATTACCCATATGCATTTTAAACGTGGCCCGGGGAAACCATTGTTTTCTTTTTCGTTTTTAATTCCGACGTTAACTTTTATGGATGTCAAGCAATCAGGGTATTATTGAAACGAGTGTATCTATTTGAATTTCAGTGGAAACAAAAAAGAAATATTTAGGTTTGGTCATAATAAACAATATTATATAACTATATAGGTAGGTACAGACGATAATTTATGAAATATATTTATTCTTACGTAGGTATAAGTACACATATGTATAGTTAAGTGGGATTTAGAATTAAGCAAAATAGGCCAAGTCAATGAAAATAAAATATGTGCTATGATCAAAAAAATGTAAATATTATTATTTATTATCTGATATTCACTGTCAGCCTGCAGTGAGTTATAGTAATTATTATCTATACCACGTCATATTATATTCGTTACCATATTTGTCTGGTTAGTGGTATCTTTTCATTATGTAATAATACCAAAGACACAAATAAGGGGCTTTATGGGATATTACCGCTAACCACCCCCAAGGGCACACCACTGCGTCTATAATATATAGTTATACCATAGTTTGGCAGTTCGGATATTTTAATCGTGGTTTAATTAACCATTTGTTTAGCAATTGCTGTTTTTTTTTCATTTTTGACTGTACTGATTATTTATTAGTGTCGTGCACATAAACGAGGAGTTGTATGTACATACTATAGTATTGTGTTTCTGGTTAGATAAAAATGAGTAAACACAAGAAATATACAACTTTGAAAATAGTAGGAACCTTCCGATGAAAAACACGGGTTTTTCGATTTTTAATAGTTATTTTATGTTTACAAACATGTCGAAGATGGCTGTATACACACCAAAATAGGTTCTGATTCCAACCCTTATAGTATTTTATATTATACTTGCTGTAGATTTAAATAATTTGATGTAAAAAACACGCAACAAAATCGTAACGTAACGAATTATTTATGTTTTACAGATCGTGACGTACGAGACGACAAAAGAAGGCGGTGTCGTCGAGTTCATGACCGAAACAAAGAGCACTGCGCCGTCAGTATCCTCCAGCAGCGGTGCTGGCTCGACGTCCAAGGCCGTGGCGTCAAAGATCGGTAGCACCTGCACCGTTGTGAAAAAAACTACCACGACGACGACTACCACTTCGTTATCACCAATGCCAATAAAGGTGATTTCAGTTACCAGCCCGCCGGAGGGCAGCACCAAAGCTGCGGAGCAAAAGCAGCCAGCACGACGTCGGCCTATGCCGAAGCTCATACCAATCGTTGAACAGCAACAGCAACAGTCACGGCGCGTGCCCACGATCATCCGCATGCGACTTCCAGTGACAACACCACCGCCACCGTCGGAAAACTCTACCGTCATCACCGCAGACGACTACTACAGCTTGGCGGCGGGCCAGAGCGCTCTCAGCGATTTCGCGTCCATCATCGATGACACGGACTGTGCGCCGGGCCCGTTCAACTGTGGTCCCGCCTTTGCAAACGCCACGGCCAGTGGTGTCGAAACAGCAGACCGGCGGAGGAGTAGCAGTAGTACCGGCAGCAGCAGCACTATCACGTCGCCGAAGAGCAAGACCGCTTCGTTTTTCGACAAGCTCAAAGCTAAAGTGGACGAAACGGCGGACCTGACTTGCTCAGTGTGCCGTTACGAGTCCAAGTGTCTGTCGGAGTTCATGCGACATCAGCGGACTCACGGTGACCATGAAGACGGAGATGCCGCTACTGCGGCCGTTGACGTCAACGGCCTCAAGACCGAAGATCATACCGTGACGGCTCAAGAGCGGACGACTTCAACGCCGCCGCCGCCACCACCACCGCCGGTGACGGCCGCCGAACTCAAGTCGACCCGGTGCCAGCGGTGCCGGAAGCGGTGCAAGACCAGTACTGAGTTGATTGTGCACTTGGCCACTTGCCGAGGGACGACAGCCGCCGCCACCACCACTGCGGCCGCAGCGATTGATAGTCTAAGCCGACCTGCTGCCGTGAAAGAAACCGTTACCGACGAAGACCGAGATATGCAACAGCACCCGATGGAGAACAAGATTTTTGTATGGAACACCTCCGTGGTGGCAACACCGTCCGGCGAAGACCATGCCGCCGAAGACGACGATGACGACGATGACCGTGAAGAACAAGATTCTGTTACCGTGACGGAAATCGTGATGCCGCCCGATGTCGAACCGGCGTCGGTTGAAGATGAGTCGGAGGACGATATCAACGATACACCTGACAATACTAACTCCTGCTCCGCTGAAATGTTAAAACATCAGGAACAATTGAAGCACGCAATCAGAAAGGAAGGAAAAATGTACAAAACGGTAAGTTTTTTAGATGCCTATATTTATTGTCTACATATAATATATAAACCATAGGTATATTATATATAGGTATATTATATACAGGTGGTTTACTGTATTGTGTATATTATAGTATATTCATGTGCACTTTGGGGCTAATTCAGTCCTAAATTTTTTTATTATAAGTTTAATTGTAAATGTTACTAAATAATTATTATTTATTTATAATCATAAGCCCTATATAATATCTAATAATTATGTCCGATGATTTTAGACATATTATCTAGGCAAATATTCACTTTATTTGAAACGTATGTACATAACGTAACGTATGTACCTATGCATTTTTCCGAACAGTTCTAGCTCAGCTCATTTAATGTGCTTTCTCGCTTTACCCGCTCATATCCCCCGTTTCATACCACAATTTCTCTGGAAAAATATTTGGACAATACCCTAATTATTTGGCTTATTTGACTCCGTACAATTTCACAATAACTTGTAAATTTCTGTTAATTTGTATCTATCGTATAAATCAAACTATTCATTCAAATCATTTTTAGGCTTTTCCGCATACTTGCGCATAAAATAGTAGGTATACAAATAATATTATCTACTGAAATATGAATTATATAATGTGTTATGTTGCAACGTTTTCCTGCTACAGGTATTCAAGTGTCCACACTGCACGTTTTGGGCGGCCACCGCTTCTCGGTTTCACGTGCACATCGTCGGCCACCTGAATCGCAAGCCGTTTGAGTGTTCGTGCTGCGCGTACCGGTCCAACTGGCGCTGGGATATTACCAAGCATATCCGGCTCAAGTCGGCAAAGAGGAGTGGCGGCGAAGAAACAACTGCGGCATACAACTCGCATCAGGGCGCCAAAGTGCTGATGACGGACGAGACGGGTCGCAGAAACTACAGCAAGTACAACCGGTACCTAACCGTGATGGAAATGGACATATCGGACGGAGCAGACAAGGCGGCTGGTGGCGAGTGCGAGGACGGAAAAGGTGTCCGCAAGTCCGTGGGCGGCGGCATCACCAGGAAACGGCGATCTCCAGCCTTTGCCCACAACGGGACCGTGCCCCTGCTCAAGCAGCACCAGATGTCTTCGTCGTCGGGTAAGGCCGCGACGGCGGCGGGACAGTTGAAAAGGTTCAAAGCCGCGGCGATCCGGAACCAACAGCAGAACCAGAATAGCTCCACGGTGACGACGCTCCTTCCGCCGTCAACTCCCGGAGGTGACGGACGTAGCAAAACCGTTTGGAAATGCAAAAAATGCTTCTTCAGGTAAATACAATTATTTTAATATACATCTACACGTGCAGGTTAGGTTAGGTTAGGCAATTTCTACTTTATTGCATGAGTGCAAATTTATGTTTATTCTTGGGAGGGTGGGCGTAGGAGGAGCCTAAATAAATGTATGCCAAACAGGCCAACCTTAGTTTAACCTTAAACAATTTTTTTGTCTTATAAGATTTTTACCAAGCAATGTAAATTAATCAATTAATCAATTAATCAGGCTCGGGCCTGTCCAGTGAGGGAGTGTAGTAGTTGCAACCCCATACACACATATCTACATCAACAACACCAAAATAGAAATGATAAGGAAATAGTGCTAGCTAATACCAAAAAAAATATAACCACTAATGTGGGGTCACAAATACCACAAATAAATATTATATGCATAAAGAGGATGTCAGCTGTTAACTTTAAACAATTCACGGTAAATATTTTTTGACATGAAAAAAAAATAGACTGAAATAGTGAAATATAATTAAATTAAAAACAAAATAAACTAACTTAACTTACTTCTTAAAATGAAAAGTTAATTCGCTAATTTTACGTTAATTAAAAAAGAAATTTAGTAAGTTAACAGTTAAGTTAAAAAGTTAATTTAATTTTAACTTTTTAACTTAACTTTAACTTCTTAACTTGTTAATGCCTAGCCTTAATGTTTAGTTTACGGTAGATTTGGTTTTGGCTGGTCAGCCGGTTATTCTTTAGTGATTATTTTAAACAATTAATTTTGTAAATTGTATCTTAAAAATAATTATGTGATAATATTAACGAATTTATTTCTTATATACTAACAAATCGTTCAGATTTATATACATTAAAATACACGGAATGTCATTAAAATATGTGCTCCAAAAACATACAAAAAAAGTATGATTTTGGTTTTTAATTTATATAAAAATCACAGAAATGTTTATTTATTAATTGTATTGTTATAATTTTTGAAAAACAATATGGTGAAGAAATTGAATTGAGTAATAGTAGACTTTGAATTGATCTTCTTTGCTTCTACTGAAATTTCAGTCTTTATAAAAATATTTATTTTTATACTATCGATATTTTACATTTTTAATCAGTTATAAAATATTACTTAGGTACATATCATATGACATAAAAATAAAAAATATTACATAAAATTTGAAATATTATATTCTCTGAAAAAAATTTAATATTTAAGTAGTTTTACTGAAAAATAATTCGTACTTTTGAACTTGACTTTCATGAAATTTATTTTGTGCTTATACTATTGCTTCTAGCACACGTAGGTAGTGTATTATCGACCAATAAAAATATGCAAATACATACAAATTTCCGAGCATTATATTACTTATTAAGAGAGGACAAAATTAGTTTATTTCTAAACCCCCCCCTCACCACCACAAATTTTACTTGTGTATCTTATATAAAGAAACCAGCCATCAAGCAAAAATGTAGTGTTTAGACCTAATAGCCTGACAAAACGGAATGCCTTTGGCGGATTTTTAATATGAAATGGATTTTGATTCACTAAGAAGTTCTATTTTTTAATCAAAGTGACTTAATATTTATAAATTTTATATACATGTTGTACGTGATGCAACGATTAAAATATTAAAATTCTTCAAACCTAATTCTAAAAGTTTTGTCTGACACTGTCAATACCATATTTTTAATCGTTTTGATGCCTGACATTTGTGATCATAATTATTCATTGACATTTACATGTACCTAGTGGCATAAGGAATTGTGTACTATCCCTCATTTTTACAGGCGATAAAATCTCCAGATTAAAAGTTACTTAGTATATTGATTCACATTGACACGTTACCAACATTTTGATTTTTTTGTTGGAAATTGGAAATTTTCACCAAATATTTTTATTAGCATTTTCAAACAACAATATATAGTTTTCTACTTACTACTCGACAACATCACGAATATTTACTGACAATTGTGTAATTTACAATTATTATACATTTTAATTGTAATACTTGAGACACGAAAATTTAATACAAGGATAGTAATAAGTTATTCTTACAGAAATTTCAAAAAATATTTTGTATAAATAAGCTAGGTACATTAAGTTTAAACTTTGACGATATTCGATATTCAAACGTAAAATAACGATTTATTCTCTTCAACGTTTATTATTATTTTTAAATAAATATTAATCGAAGAAAATTGAATCATTCCATTAGGTACTATTGAAATATTATCAAAATAAAATCTTTGCACACTAAACACAACGAAAATTACAAAATATTTCTACTTATTTTAAATTATTTATTCTACAAACCTATATAGGTACTTACACCATTATATTGTACGTCGGTATTGACCTTAGGTGTTGATTTCAAATTATTTTATAACACATTCGCAGGTACTTACAAACGCATATAGGTTTTTATATTTTCGGTCACTAAATCAGTTAGAATAGTTAGATTACTTGTGGATACGCGTGGTACATGCCAATAATGAGCGTACTTACGGGGGGGGGGAGGGGGGTCAATGGGTCGTGGGATTTAACCGTCCTCCCATTG
Source organism: Sitobion miscanthi (assembly GCA_008086715.1). Classification (NCBI taxonomy): domain Eukaryota; kingdom Metazoa; phylum Arthropoda; class Insecta; order Hemiptera; family Aphididae; genus Sitobion; species Sitobion miscanthi. Next base: position 12,016,372 of record CM017803.1, on the reverse strand, counting down.
ACTGTTATTTTGTGCGCTGATAGCCCCCCTACACATGTTTCTAGAAATTATCCACGACCCCCCTCCCGGAAACTTCCGTTTCCTTCCCTTCATCTCACCCCTTCGATTATTGATTTATTAAAATATTTTATATTTTATAATTGATTTTTCCTTTTCTTTTGTTTCACGTTATACAGAGACTGCGATCGGCTGACCGTTTTGAACCATGTCAAGGCGCACTACAGGAGAGGAGAGTTCGGTAGCAACACCGGTGCCACCAGAATGAATTCGTCACAACACGGTGACGCCGCAGCTTCCACAGCCATTGACGCGGCCAACGCAACCATCAACGAATTATATGTAAGTGACAGTAGTTAAACCTTTAAGTTGAGTATGTTTACTACTCAGGCTATACAGTTGAAACACTGAGCGTATACACATAAATACAATATTGTATATTTTATATCAGCAATACAAAAAAAGCTATTTAAGGTTGAAAAACATACAAATTAATAACGAAGTCTAAAACATTAATAACTTTTATAAATTTATAAATCATAAAAATAATAACACTAAGGTCTAAGACACAGCAAATATTGTCTTCTTATCGTGTATACATTTGGGCTCTTGTCTATGACTGTAGCTATAAGTGGTTCCTATTTTTATACAAAACAATTGTTCTATATAATCTTGTAATTACATAACAAGCGACAATGATAAGCTACATTAACTGGGAATAACTTGGAATTTCCTTCAAATTAATATTTTAATATGCTAAGGTTTAATATTTTAATTTATCTCAAAATTTTATTAAATTGCCTGTATCAAACCGTCCTTTTAATTATTAATTTATTATAAACATAAATAATAACATATTAAATTATTCTGTTGAACTCTATTCGTAAATTAATATTCGATTTAGATATCATTTTTTTTATAGCGCACCCATTGGTCTCTATAATATTATATTATATATTTATTACCATCGTATAAACTGAGTTGGATTAGGCAAAACCTATTCAACTTGAACCTAGAAAAAATAATTTGTTCTCTTTCGAAAACTGAGATATAATCTAGGTATAAGGTAGTATGTAATAACTAATAAGTGATAACACTACTAACTGTCTGAATTGATAGATTTTTTTTTTTAAACTTTATGGTAACTATTTCATAGCTATATATTTTAACAATATTTGGAACCCGTCATGATTATACGGATAAAAAAGGTCGTCACCACATAATTAAAATTACAGCAGTGATAGGTATATAGTTTTATTATTTTTAATGTACTAATTGACATTATGTTGCAGACCCCAATATAAATAAATTGTAAATATTTTTACAAACGTAAACAATTGTTATATTATCATTTGGATTTTTACCATTTGAATATGACGTATAGTTGACATACTACTCGTACTCATATAATGTGTAGATTACTGTCCGTCGTACTTCTTTCCAACTCATCATTCTTAACTCAGCGCACTATTTGTTTTTCCCTCTGACCCATGCGCAACGTAAGTCTATACTTGTCGTTTTTTTGTATTCACATAAAATAATTTTTTCGTGGATTTTCAAATTATCTTAGAGTTAAATCATCGATTATACAAAAATTATGAACTTCTATTTTTAAAAAGTTTGACAAGAATTTCGTCTCAAAAAAAAAAATTACATCAATATATACATAAAATAATTATTAAGGTAATTTTATTTTAAGATTACTCGAAAATCATTCAAAACGATTTTTCGTGAATTAATTTTATCTGTGTCCGGCGTGTGGTTTATAGTGACTGCTTGCGGATCATAAAATCAGAACAAGACACGCTGATTTGGTACAACCATCTAGATAGATGATAATATTATTAATTATTATACTTGAAACGATCGTACTATTTATTACTTCAAATGATACGATAGCATAATTGGACGATAATGATGTAAATTCGAAGTTTCGAACCATGGTGTATATAATAACTTGATTATATTTAATTTAATGCCGGTTGTTATAGTTTTAATTAAAAAAAAATAATAAAACTCCAATAAGCGAACCTTATTTAAATTTATATAGTTATTATAATATACATATTAGAATAATGCCAAAAGACGATATTATATGTGACGTGATAATAACATATTAATTGATAACCCCCTTTTCATGAAACAAATTATGGGTACTATATTTTTGATAGCTACAGTGTTTTTAAAAATGACGTCAAATTATAATTAAACGTAGTAGTTGATAGTACAATTCGTCATTGAAAATATAAATATAAGTTTAAAGTTATTATTCACGTTTATTAATCTTTATAATCTTTATTATAAGCTGAGCGCATGTCCAGTTTTTTTTCCAAAATTCCGTAGAATATATCGCACGTGTCAAAACATGCACACGTGGGCCGTGCATACAATTTTTTTATTTCAAATAGCTGTTTTTATCGAAAATGCTAAATTATTAACTGTAAAAGAATTTTTTTTTACCAATACTATACCAAGATAATTAACAGTGCACATATAATTAACGTATGTAAAGCCGTATAGGCAGGATAGGTTCATATAACATTCTGCCCTGTGCGCGTATTCGGGTACCATTAGTCGGACTTCGGCGGTACATTTATACACCCGTTTCGTCTGAATTTCTGGTTCTCTGTTTTGTAGACAAGTTTACCTTCCTCTAGTCGTTTAACTTTCAGCGCGCGACTTCACACAGCTGAAGCGTTCGCTTACCAATGCCATTTTAATTCGCAAGCCTAGAAATTAACGGATTATTTCTCATAATCAAATAATTCCTGCTTGAATTCCCAAAACGGCGATAAATCGGTTCTCTACAAGTTTCCGTCGATAACGAGTAATTTATAAAAAAAATTTGACGCTTGTGACACTTACCCGAACTCGTTATAACGTTAAAATATTTCCTCTTCGGTTTCGTTTAACGAAAATACTAGAAAGAACAACATTTTAGTAAATTTACATAACTCTTTATTTCCTCTTCTTTTCAATCGACTACATTTATAATACACATGATAAATGTCTTGTACCAGTATTTTGGATTCTGAGCGGAGCGATGATTGTATTGGTTTTAAAAATAATTATCATTAATTAAAATCTTTCATCAGGTTTGGAACTTCAATCTTTAAATTAAAGTAGTTTCTGGTAGTAAATTTAATCTAGTGATAAAGTCAATTATATTATTCAAAAGGGAATAAACGTAGACATGTTCATATTTTTCTCGAATTATACTGATACAATTATTTTATAAGTAAAAAAGATTAAAAATGTATTACAAAGTTTCTCAAACATTCATACAGCTATTAAAAATATCGTAAATGCAACGTAACATTTTTATTTAAGCGTTTGAGATCAAATTCTAGAGTTATGAAAATTACAAATTATTTTGTAGTTGAAAATTGAATAACATTTTTAATTATAATAAAATCTAAAAAAAAAGGCTAAATCCTAAAACCAAAAAAGTCTGCTTGTCAAAGTATAGTGATATCTAAATTCCAGCCAAGTATGCTCTTCTTTAGTCAATAATCTTAATACATAAAAACATTTATGTGCAACAAATATTTTTTAATTGTATGCTTATCACCTGGCTAATTTTTTCTGGATTTCTGATTTTGTCTGTTTGACGTTGTCAACAACTGATATATATTTCAATCACACACTGGTTATTTTCTTTGAAACTTGTCAAATGATAAGCAAAACAATTAAATGAGATTTGTATTGGAGAGCTCAAATGTAAAACCCTTTAATATCTTTAATTAAGTGCTGATTTTTACTCTTCATTAAAACTGATATAATATTTGGATTCAGCGCTTTTGTTAACATCGGATTGATGATTATTCATGTAAAATATACAATTTAAAAAATACGTACATACTACATAATCCTAAAGTGTCAAACAACTTGCAGACTTATAACAACTGTTATTTTTTGGTCTTATCTGTGGAGTGTTTTTTCATATGTATACAGGATTCATATTATATTATATATGTTATCTAATATACATAATATGCTCTTAGCTACCTCACCCACTGAAAATTGATTTGAATTAATTGTGCATATAATAACACTGTACAGTAATTACAATCACTCAACTCGATATTTATGCATGTGATATGATGTGCAGAGTGTACTCTCATCAATAATTTATGACAAGTTATCTATTGTGCTTAGATGTGATCGACTTGAGCGTCGCATTATAATAAATTAATAATTAATTCCGTTGTATATAATATAGATCCAAACAAAAAAATCATCAGGAATAAAAGAAAATTCAGAGCAAAATTCTCCGACCACCGAACGTAAGAAAACAAAGATTCCCACAACCGGGACCACATCCGACAAGTTGTTGCTGTTGTCTACCAACCCTAAGTCGATAATGCTTTATGGTGAGTATTATATTTATTTATATATTTCTGTGTTAGGTCGAGTTAAATAAGTTATTAAAACTATTACGTTTTTTTTTTAAATTCATGCTATACATGTTAAACTGCAGTTTACGTTGGTAACATAAAAGTTTTTTTTTCAGATGATGAAAATTTTTTGTCTTGTCCACTATGTGACGTGACAGCTGCTAGTCCGGGCCAATTGAAAGAACACATGCAATGCACCCATATTCCCGAAGAAACCAAGTATAGGTGTGAGTACTGTCCATTTTGGTCGGAAGAAAAAAAGTGAGTTTTTACGGTTTTAAAATCTGAACTTCAATGTTTAATAAATATATATGTTATTAATTTTTAACATAGAGCTATGTTGGACCACATGATGTTTGCGCATGAAATGGACGATGGAAGTGTAAATACCGATGTTAATGCTACTGATGTAAATTACGGGACCGAGCAACGAGATGAATCGGCTTCAAATTCAATTAACGATGACGACGAGGAGGGAATGCAGGGAATTGACGAAAACGGTAGTAGTGATGACGTGACAGCTAATATGACAATGTTCGATAACGGAAGTGATGACACGAACACGACGACCAACATGGAAGTGATGTTCGATACCACTGACGAAAACATTGTCGTGGTTGAGGCGGTAGAGTGCAAACCTGATTTTGTTGATAACGATGGAGGATCAACCATTGAAACACCATCAACACCGAGCAAGAGCTCTGAGAAAAGCAGCTATAGTAGTAATGCCGCTGATGATAAAATAGCCAACAATATGGTTAGTTGCGAATACGATGGAGGTGAAGAACGGGATGAAGACGAAGAAATAATAGTCAGAGCAGAAGAAGTAACAAAACCCACATCAGTTAAAATAATCAAAGTAAGTTTAGTTCCCATCCTCCCTTCAACCCGTAAATAAACAATAAGTTCAATACAAATATTAATATTGTATCTGTAACTCAATGTTTTTAAAATTACAGGAAATACTCGCACCTACAGCGTCAACGGTGTCGGAAGGAGGTGCCACAACTGTATCGCGCACGGAAATTGAGGTGTTCGAATGCAACGAGTGTTGGTACTATTCAACCAATAGAAGAGACTTACTAGCACATAGGCAGTTGCACGTCGAACGGGGAGCGTTATATAATTGTACAGAATGCGTGTTCAATGTCACTAAAGCAGCTATTCTGTACCATCATTATCGACACGGGCACGTGATCGAAGAACCAGAACTTAGATTTCCAGAAGATTCCGTAGTTCGGGCTGGACAAAGAGACATGATTGCAAAGAATGCAGATGATAAACTGGAAAACAAGACAACCACTGTGACGGATGTAGAAGAGACCACCTCCGGACCGCCTATGGTATGGCATTATAGAAAGGAAAACGTCCCGCCTTTTACGAAAGTATTCAAGTGTCGGTACTGTCCTCACACTAATCGCCGGCGGCACAACACGGTTGAGCACGAGCGGATGCACTCTGACCATCCGGATCATCAGAATCACAGACAAATGCAGCAGCGTCTATCAGGCTGTTCAGTTCCACCATCCCCACTACACCCGTGCAAACGGTGTACTTATGTATGCAACAACGCGGGAGTCTTGGCATCACATGTCAAGGTACACTCAACCAGTTATAGCTGCTCAACAGTGGGCTTTTATGATGTCACCGTTGTGGATACAATTCAGATTCGGGCCCTCGAATACGTGATGGAGCTGGAACACAGCTTGCTACTGGACAAGAACACTGCCATCAACAGCGGGATATCTCATTCCGGTAATGAAGTGTTATCCGATACGTCTAGCGATAATGAAATTCAAGAAGACGTCACAAAGTACACAGAAATTGATGAACCTGAGCTTAAATTTTGCCCATATTGCCCAGCTCGGTACTTTTTCATCACTGACCTTAGGTTCCACATTCGATTCCATCGGTTCCGAGGCTGGAAAAACGCCTGCGACTGCTGTTCATTTGTAGCTCGGGCCAAAAGCCATGTAGCTGCGCACGAGATCGTTCATTGTGACGAGTATGCACAGCGTACTACCGAACTGATCGCTTCTGGATATCCGGTCAACCCTAAATATCCTCAACCTTCTGAGTATCCTGCATCGGTGAGTGACGGTTCACCGCCTCAACTGCAGAGACGACCATGGTCTCCATCTGAATTACCAAATTATAATGATTCAAAAACACTTTCACCCGAGCCTGACAGCCAACGTCAAAGGCGGACCAAACGTATGCGGTATTCCGAGCCCAACGTCGCCACCGCAGTGCAACCACTGCCCATCGAGTATGCCGATGACACTAGTAAACGACGACGTCGCTCTATGGTTGTTGGTGTTGCCATGAAAACTGCCAGTATAAAGCCACCACCACCAGCACTACTACCTGTGCTTAAAACTACAAATTCAAAGTCAACCCCGCCACCACTACTTCCTGCGCCCAAGATCCCAGTGACTAATGCAATTAACACTACCAGTGTCGCCACCGTTAAACTTGACGCTCAAAAGTCCACCAATGATGCCACCATAAAACCCGTTAAGAATACTAAAGCAAGTTATATACGGCAATTTATGTGCACTATGTGCCCAGGCAAGTTCTTCAAATCTACAGCCTTGCAGTATCATAAAACATTACATAATGGTCCGGGGCATTACCGATGTAGGCGTTGTGATTATGCAGTGAGCACTTATGGCAACTTGGTCCGGCATGAAACTGTACACAGAGATCTTCCCGCCAGGGAAAAAGTTAAGACTAAGACATCAAAAAAATTGAGAGCTCTGTCAAAGTTGAAGGCCAAAGGAAAGAAAATTCCCTTGCCTGTAATTTTATCAGCAATGCCAGCAACATCAGGTTCGCAGCCGGAAAACGCGACCGACGACAAGGACGGACAAGAAGATGTTCAGATCGATCCCGAGTTCGGGTCCGCAATGTTAGGCAACCCGAATTTCTTTTATGCAACAACAGTAAAAAACGGTGTCATCCGAACTAAGCGGTACAAGTGCCCTAAGTGCCCGTCAGCGTTCGACAAGCGTGACCAGTTCGCCGTACACCTGACCCTGCATGGAGCCCGGGACAAGTACCAGTGTGATAAGTGTGACTATTCGGTGCGATACACGGCTAATTACGTGCAACACCAGCGGAAGCACGCGCAGGACGCAGAGATCCGGAAGAACAATGAGCAGGCGGCTGAAAGGGCGAAGATGATCAAGGAACAGGAGGAGGCGTCGAATGCGCAACGGGTTCGTCGGCGACCGACCGCGGAAGACAGGAAGCCACAGCGTCAGACCAAACTGATCCTACCACCACCTTTAAAACTACAGCCGCAGGACACGACTTTCACTAATGAGATATCGGACCAGCAGACTGCGTACGAGCTGAACGCCGCCTACGGAGCCACCGGAAATTTAGTTGGCGAGACGACTACATCCCTTTTCCGGTGCGCACAATGCCCGTTCGAGTGTGACATTCGGTCACAGCTGGATCGACACACCACGCATCATCACGTGGCGATGAACTCATCGGGAGCTGCGTCCAAGCGGTCGTGGAAACGGTCGTGTAGGTTCTGCACGTACCGCACGCACGGCGAAGTCGACCTAGCCGAGCACACCCGTGTCCATTTCTTGCGATCGACCGGCGAACCGGTACCCAACAACGGGGATTACTCTTCTTTAGAGACTTACGTGCCCCCCACGGACATTGGTGAGAGCCAACACATCGAGTTCCACGGTAAGCGGGTTGTGTACAGCCAGCGGCGACGCAACAATAACACCGACGACCAGGAGGACGTGCCAGAAAACTTGGACGAAGGAGACATCGAACCGTTTTTTGTGTTCAAAGACTGTGGCGAATTCCGTTACCGTACTAATGACCCCGCGATCGGTAACGGCATGACGACCGCTGCCATGATCAGGTCCCACAAAAGGTTCAGTCCCGACCGTCCACCACCACATATGACGATCGATTACAACGACAACCGCACCGGAGACGGCCCAAAAGCACCACCGGCTGCGTTTGTGCGGTTCTTCGACAGCGGCACCCGGCTCGAATTCCTGGACGATGATCCTGCAGAGCCTGCAGCCGGCGCAGCCAAAAAGAGAAGGAGTAAGAAGTAGTTTGCACATCAGTCGTCTTAAACAATTTTCCCTCTGTTCCGTGTCCATTCAGCGTTCGTTTTACGTTCGCCAATAGGAAATATTTTCGTTTTACACGGCACACACTCCTATAATATAATAATCGTACGTCGTCCGTCGTGATCGACATATTTTACATTCTATACTAATATTGTGTAGTTTATAATTTTTAGTTTCACATGTTTTTTTCATTTGTTTATTCTTATGACCACGTTTTTTTTTTATCTTTTTTTGTCCCAATTGTTAACAGATTATTACTTTTTGTTTTTAGTATAAAATATTTTTTTTATGTATAATTTATATTTTGGTGTACTCTTGCCTTTTACCCATCCCTTCGTTTGGCTTCTATATACACACCCTTTGGATTTCATTATTGCGTACGCTCTGTCCCTTCCCCAGCCCCACCAATTTAATATTATTATATTCTAATTGTACATAATAATATATTATTGAATTCAAGTACGATTGTGACTACTCACTTTTCATTTTTATTATAATTAACTAGTATAATTTTTCAGTAGTAATGTATCGTTGTTATATAATATTTATCGTAGACACTTGTATCGAGTTTGGACCAATATGATATTTATTTTTTCTATTTATGTTGCCACCCTCTCCAGCTCATTAAGATAGCTGAGAACTTTAAAGTATCCAAGTAGTCTTATTATTATTACTATTATAATATTATATTTTTGCGTTTACACACAACCCAATCTAGTGACTATATTATTATATATTTTATAATATTAAACATTAAATTTTGAGTATTTTGTTTTATTTTTTTTTCTTCACTATATTATAATATTGTATAACGGACGATTATTTAGACGATCGCCGACCATATTTGTATTATGCGCTGCTCGTGTACCTATATCGTAAAAGTGGCGTATGCTGCTGTATATGCGCATTATTTTGTTTTTCATCGGTAAATCAAATAATTTAACTATAATAATATGTATGTATTTATGAAATGTATTTATTTAAATTATTTATGTGACGACGACGAATAAAAGGGATTAATATATTAAAACGGCAAGTGATTTTTTTTTTTACTTCATTGATGTGCTTGAATAATTTGGTATAACCTTATGACCACTGAATTCTAATATATATATATTTAATACAATATACAGTGGGTAGAAACCCACTATAATAGAAATAAAAGTTATTGCCGTGTGTAAAACATTATTTTAATGTGAAGGGAAGTGTAACCCAATGCACCAGGATCATTTTAAAAAATACCCAGTGAAAGTTGCTAGCGACATATTTAAAGATTTGATGCTTTTTTGATTTATAACCTCACCTGAAAATAAATTAATACTAAATATGATTAGAAAAAAAAGCAAATATATCAAATTTTTATTATAATAAATTCTGTTTACAATTAAGAATAATATAAAATAATATATTCTTGAATCAGATCCTTTCTATGTTGAACTTTTTGATCGGAAAATTGATTCATTCATCATAGTTAAATTTATTGATTAAATCGAAATATGATCTTATCTATAACTTATATCCAGCAGGCCAATTAACACAAGTATAATCTTATAATAGAATAGTCTTCAAGGTTAAACATAATATGCTCAAAAGTTTCTTTATTTCTCTGCCATACGCTGTTCAGTTTCTAGTGCGAGAGGTACCGAGATCGTTTGCCCGATGTATCCGCCATTTATGTTACGTGGTATATTTAGGTAACAATAAAAACTTTGTCTATCACTGGTATACGTTGTAGATTAATACCAAACGGGGGTAAAGGAAAGGATTTTGATATTAGACAAGACCCATGGTTATACCGAATACAATTTAACGTACATTGAAGTAAAATATGAATAATATAATATATATATTTTACTATATCAAAGACCTGGTAGGAATGCACGGATCAAGCGATGAAACGCAACTAATTCGGCATACAATAATCTAGTAGACACAACGGTTATTATACAGTTTGTTAATTAATAAAAATAATTATATCTATATATAGTGGGACTCCGTGGTATTACTTAATAAATGAAAGATGACACACGCGTCTTGTAGTCTGGGACATATATATATATATATTATATTATACACATAAATGTATATTAAAAGAATAACATTTAAATTCAATCAATTAATCAAACATATTAATGAATTTCATCAAATTTATGGAATAAACATATATTGTTAATTTTTCCTATCATAATGTTCCATATAAAATCATTTTATGGATATTTTCTAATCAATTGCATAATAAAATAATGTGACAGACAGTATGTAATATGAATATTTTGACGCTAGCTATAGGTAATTGCATACCAACGTAATATATTACTATTATATTATTTTATTTAATAGGTATATCATCTATTACATAAAAAAGAAGTTGTGTTACAAAATATAGTTAACAGTATTATATGGATGACACAATTGTAATAGTTTTTAACTTAATTTAAATACAACAAAATGCTAGATAAAAATATTAAATACAATCAAAAATGCAAGTATTTTCTGCGTTCAACAAAATGTTAGCTGATAAATCCAAAATATAATTTTTGTTTGAAGAAATTGGATAACATGGTAAGGAGTTTGTAATATGAAGGCTATTAATTTTGCAAGGTTTACGGACATTGTCAGTTTTCAATTTTTTTAGTTTTTTTTCTACAAATATCAATAAAACTTTATTTGTTGTGTAAAAAAGCGTGAAAATTTAATGCAAGGCTCCTGATATATTGTTACAATAGCAGTTGAAAAATATTAAAAATACATAGGCACAATTTTTTTTATAAGCATTTAAAGTTCAAATGTTGACAAAATGTATCAAATTTTAGTTTAATAATTCTTTTGTAGTTAAAAATTTATAAAATGTTTAAATTTCATAGCTAAGGATTGAAAATTGAAAACAAGGCTCCACGTAAATAGGTTATATATAAATTACTTTACTCACAATAATATCATCAAATATACTTGGTAATATCATAGGCTGACTGACCGTTTTCACTCAGAATCGTTTTTCTTGTACAATATTAAATCATTGAATTCAAATTTAACATCATCCATTACAGTGACCCACTTGTAACCTACTTTACAGCAGAGCGACATCCACTTACTCATTTTTTTTTTTTATTTAGATCCTATAGAAGTTAAATATTCATTTAAGTATTTACTTCGGCAGTGTGTACTATACCGACACACACAGGTTAGGTCACAGGTGACAGGTTTTTATTTTAAGGCGCTCTTTTCTTTATATACTTAGCGCGACCCTGCGCTTAACTATTACCTAAACTGTATTGATTATTTTTTTCTTTCATTTTGAATTTTGGAACAATAATTTATATCCTTAATTAGATTTCTGTATCAGATTAAAATTCCAATGACAAATGATCGTGAACAATATTATATACACTAAAATATATTGTATTGTGTGTATTATTAGATCACAATATATTATACTACAATATTTGAGATTATGAACTGTTTCTTAGAGTATTATTGTTATGTATTATGGTCATACTCGTTTCCTGAGAGAAAAGAACTGCCCCCCTATTAAACCAGGTTGTTGACTGCGCAAGCCCCACCAAAGTTTCATATGCTGGCAATTATGTGAAGAGGATTTGACGGCCCACAGTTCATACTAAAATATAGGGTTGAATGAAAATTATATACCTATTAAACAACAATATTTTTTTTTTGTTAGACATCTCAAGTAAAAGGATGTCGATTTATTTAGTTGCAAAAGAAAAATAAATAATACTTTTCAATACACATTTTTATAATATTTTATCAAAATTAAATAGATAAGTACAATATATTTTTTCTTAATAACTTTACTATAATATTATATAAACTATAAAGTTGCAAAAATATGTATAAATTAATATTTAACATGTATGTCAATGAGGACCTTATTGTCACAGCCCAATAAAAATAATAAATAAGCATACAATGTATTTTAACATTTTAAAATAGACATACATAAATACCAAATATACCAATTAACACCATTTTTATTAATTATATACCCGAAAATCCATATTTTAAATTTATCTAGAAATTATATTTAAAAATTGAGCATTGTATAATCATTGCTTATAATTAGTATTAAAATTATATTGTTATAATTGTAAGTAAAAAAAAAAAAAAAAATTAAAAATACTTAAAAATTAATTATTTTTACTTCTAAAATAAATTTTAAGTAAATAATTGATGAACTCAGATAATATGTGTAATTCCCGTGCTATTTATACTAAAAATAAAACTATTATACAATTGTACTTATTATGTACTATCCAATGTTTGATTAACAGTCAGAGAGTAACAATGTTTGATTATTGGATTTTAATACTGTTGGTTTTGTTGAATTTCAATGGTTGACATATTTATTCTATCCATTGATCCAGAATGAAAACGACCACCGTCTCCTCGTATACGATTCATAGCATGTTTATGACGAGATTCATACAAATATTTCTAAAATTAAATACACAATTTATAGCATCAATAAGTTGATATTCTAAATATATGTTCTATGAGTATACTTGTCGAGTTTTGGGTATTTTTCCTTCAGCTTCTAGTTTTGCTCTAGCTTGCCTTCTTTTCATAATCCTATGATACTGTTTAGCATTTACATATAACGGTGCTTCTTCGGCAGGCTCTAGTGTTGAAGGTATCTCTTGTTGAATAGTAATTGTATTATTTGGTACAATCTGAAAATAAATAATATATTATTTAAATTAAACATAGGCAAACATAATAATATCATACCATTAAACTATTTTGTTGAAGAACTTGTTCTATAGGAGTGGTTGTAGCTGATTGTGTAACTACATTTGGAGAATTATTAGTTATTGTATTATCCAACTGCATTATATTCCCATTTATGTTAATTACTGTAATTGTAACAAACATAACTGTTTAGGTGATTTCCATACAGAATATACGGTACATAAAGCAGGCTTATATGAGTTAAAACTTAAGTTTTTTTTTAAAAATAATTTTAACATAGCTTGTTACTTTTAAGGAGTTCAATCTAACTACCGCAGAGACTGCCAAGAGTTATTTTGACTTATTTAAGTTAAAATCACCTTAACATAAATATTTACTTTTTGTATAACTAAATTATATGAAACATATCATTTATTTTAATATTTTTTCTAGTTCAATTGAATAAAACATAAATGTTAAGATGTACGAACAAAGAATTTTGTGTTTGGTGTAGCACACATTTTTAACAGGCTTGACAGAACAATAAACAGCCACTAATTAGTTATTTCCCATATTATGGCATAGTAGCATAGGTACAAGGTGCATAAGCTAAAAATTATGTTTTCGTTAATTGTTTGCTTATATAATATATAAAATTAATATTAAAAATGTATATAATGTTTAACTTTTATAGTTAAAGGTTGAAAATTTAAAACAAGGTTCCATGTAAATAAGTAAATAAATACTTTACTCTCAATAATATCATCAAATATACCTAGTAATATATTATAGGCTAATTGATCGTCTTCGTTCAGAATCGTTTTTTGTATTCAATGATATTATATCATTGAATTCAAATTTAACACCATCCACTTGTAACCTACCGTACAGCAGAGCGACACTTACTTGCCCACCTTTAGGTATACCTAAAGATCATATTTTAAAATTCCTGATATTTTTTGTATTACCTAAGGAGTACTCTGTGATGATCCAACAATTTTTAAAATGTGAATCCCACTTTTTTACTGAAAATTATTTGGCGGTTCATTTTCTTGAAAATGTTAATGCATCTGAATCTTAATAAAAATTTTAATAAGTAGTTTCTGAAATATTAAAATGTTTTTACTAAGGATAATAATCCTTAAACATGGTTTTACAAAAATATAAGCTATAATGATGATATAATATGTAATATTAGATGTAGTATTGTAGTATTCATTATACTAAGATAATTTTTACAAATTATTTTTGTTTTGGATACAAAAGAAAACAAGCTAGAAAAGAAGTGTCATATTTTTAAAAGTAAACTTTTTTAACTAGTTGTTAGTGTTATAATGCATTGCTGTATTTAACCATTAAATTAATTTTTTTTTTTTATTTATAATTCATAAATTTGAAAATTTGTTTAATTAAAAAAAACTAAGATAAAAAGTGTATTGTGCAAGGCTTAATTTATATTTTCAGGCTGAAAAATACCACCAATCTACCGCCGTTTAACACATAACTGAATTATATTATCTAAAGCCAGGAATTATATGTATTTGAATATTTATACTAAGTGTATGCACATCTAGGAAGTTTTAAAAGGTCCACGGTTCTAAGGTATAATTCAGTTTAAACATAAAATTTTACATTGCATATTTTGCATATTTAATGGATTCTTAGTAAATTATCTATTTTAATTTAATATAAATACGTTTTAGTAATTTTGAAGGAGAAAAAAAATTGTTGACAGTGTCTCCTTGAAAAATATTGTTAATATATTGTCATGTTTGCAATACTTCATGAGATCGGAGCACATATAGATAAGATATTGAAAACAATAAATCACATACAACCGCGTTCCAGCATACTATGTTGTTACTTCAACGTGCACCACAAATAAGGCAAAAATTCAATTTTACAACTTTAATTTTTATAACAAACTGTTATATTTACAGATGATTTTATTTTTATTTTGATTGTCTTTTTTTAAAGTTTTCTGAGAGTTTAAGATATTGAATTTTAAACAATCTGTAAATGTTTGATTAAGAAAAAATTAGGATTATAAAATATGAATTGCACTTAAATTTTAAAGTATTAATATTTTAATTATTTAATGTTTTTACGTTTTTGATAGAATATCTATTACCTACTTTCCTTGGTGTAAAAATGTAGCTTTCTTAAAAAATCACATTTTGTAATGTATAACACAAATCATAATGCACATAATTGCATATTTAGCCACATTTTCCTTGCATATTTGCATCATATTTCACACTTTTGAAATGCGTATAAATCCGGGCTCCAATGATATCTAATGTAAATTATTTATTGTCATTTGAAAAATAAACATGACCTAATCTGAAATACCACAATATAACTCATTAATAATCAGTGATGTTTACATCAAATTTGTTGAAAATATACTCAGTTACTCATCACAATTTTAATAATTTCATTGATAAAGTTCAAGGTGCTAAAAAAAAGTCTTCCATATGTGCCATTACAAATATTAAATTCCAGACTATGACTTTGGTAGTTGCCAGTTGGTACAATAAAGGAGGAGTATTAAGCCAGATTCACAAAAATGTCGATCAAATAGCATTGTGATTGAAAATTACTTGTTTAGTGTCGTATAATAACCAAGTTGAAACCGAAAATAACAAAAACTGACTACAGCTCAGTTTTTAAACCAATATAGTTACCACTTTACCAGTTGTAATAAAGTTACCACTCTCTTAAGCAACATAGCTGTAAATGCATCTTTACTGATAACAAGCAAATTTTTATTTGCATTATTTTAATAATTTTTTTTATTATTATTTGGTTTTCAATGAATCTGTACTATAAAAACAATAACTATTTTTTTCTTTCAAATACTGAAACTTGAAAGTATTTGGTATACACAATATACCCATGATTTTTTTTAACTAACAATTAGAGTGTACGGTGTATATGGAGTATACACTATGGAACACCATTACACCAATGTTAATAGTACAATAAATAATACTTTCAAAGTGAAAAAAAATAAACTTTTCACTAATTCAGTTATTTATGTTATTATAAATATAGAACTTCCTACTTAACTTTTAACTTAACCACTAACCTTCACTTATAGAATTAAAAAAAAAGTTATTAGTCAATACATGCATTATATACTTAATTATCTGTATAGTGAAACATACACATTGGCTGTGGTTGTTGTGGCTGTGGAATAACTTGTGCATTACCAACTTGTATCGGTTGAAAAATAAATGTTTGCCCATTAGCTTGAATCAATTGTGGTTGTGTTGACTGCTTATTAACAATATATAACTATGATAAGTTTTTAAATAAAAATAATTATTTAAAAAAAAAAAAAAACAAACGGAAAATGGTAGTAGCTGAAATTGTTGATTGTTCTGTGAACCATATTGTATTAGTTGGTTTGCATTTTGAACAGCGGAATGAATAAACAGTTGTTGCCCATTCACACTTTGTATTATTTGACCCGGTAAAACTTGTATTTGGCTATTGAATGCACCATCCAATAGATTATCATTTAAGTTGACTTCTTCCAATTTTATGGGTTTATGCATGATACGATCCTATAAGAAACACCAAACAATTAGTATATTATTTAATTTAAAAAATGTCATAGAATATAAATAAAGTTGTAATGATAACTACAATAGGTAAAAGTGTAAACCGTAATTAGGCAAAATGTGTTGCTATGAGTTGTGACAGTAGTTGGAGAATTACATTCATCCAGACTCTTAAATGTTCAATTTCACATAGCAAGCAAAGCATAAAAGTTCAGTGTAATAATTACAAATTTTTATCATAGTCATGATAATCGAGCATTTTTGTCATCGGTAATCACAATGATGAAATAAACCTAGCCGACATCAGTGAACACCAAAGTTGTCGTCACAGATGTCGTCATAGACCTTAAAGTCATATTATAACCTTAATTAACGAATGCGTAATATATTTCGTTTCGCACACTTCGGTAGATGAACCGGCAAAATGCTGTACACATATTTCAAAATGAACTTACCATCTATGATGTCCGGAATTGTTTGTTTTGCACTATTATTAATGACTAATGAAAAATAAGAATCCGCCAAGGCTCGACAAATAAACGACGGCGGTCGACGGGAGGAATCTGTAAAATATATTGTGATAGGTACCGTGGACGACCAATCGATTTACTCAATTCGTTATCAATAATCGTCGGCCGCAACTGTTAACACAATGATACGACCGCGAAGACTAGAAAAAGGGGACAAAACTCGTACGCCGCCCGCATGAAAAAACGTACCGAAAATGAGTCGCATAATTAAACGGCCAAAGGCTGCACTGCGTACGTTAGGGTTGCTACTTTAACCCGTGTACTGTGTAGTATAGGCATTATTCCTGTTTTTTGGAAAATATCACTAAGAGCCAGTTGTACCGTCTACGGTTAAACTTCGATTAAGCTTAATCAGCTAATAACAGATATTTAACCGGGCAAATTCGGCCGATTAAACTCCGGTTAACTTAAATCAGAGATGGTACAACTGGCCCTAAGTATATCTAGTTGTTTCATACATATATATCTTTGTTAACAGCAACTAATAAAGGACGTAACTTAGAGATGAGAGCTCGGTAAATTTACTTGGTACATTTTACCGATAATTTTTTTACCCAGTAAATATTTTTTACCATTTTAAAATTTGAGTGACCACTCATTTAAATTGTTTCCATATACACAACAACGCTATAGTGACATCCACAATGCATGATATAAATATAACTAGTTATATACTTACGACTTACCTACTTATATTTATATCATGCACATGGGATCTTCCAGCAAATAATTATTACCAAGACAATTTTTAACACCATCATCTCTGATTTACTTTAAACAATATTTTTAGTCCAATATAACTAATATAAATTGAAAGTGTTAAGCACCCCCTGGCACCCCCGTTTGTACGACAAGGCATACTTATAATATAAATAAATATAATACTTGTAATAAGTAGGGGACGAGTGGTAGATTGGTTAAATGGTGAGGTTGGTTATAAAAATGTTATTGAGTTCGTATTAAATTTACTAAATAAAAATATTATACAGCATTAAAAAATGTATGTACACTTACGTAAATTTACGTAAAATTTACAGAAAAAAAATTGACGGTAAAATTTCCATCACTAAAAATCTTACGTACCAAATTATTTAGTAGAGGAGCTCAATCCAACAATTTATAAACTGCGTTCCAAGTGGAAAATTACTCAACGCAGACGCGTGGAGGGCTTTACCCCCTACACTCCTCTCAACAATTCCTAATTTTCCAATACTACATTTCACCTTGGTTAAAGAATTTTAACTTTATTCCACTCCAAATTTCCAAGTATGATATATTTAACTATATATGTGCCTATGTAACATGTAATTGAATATGGATTTATATTTTCTATTCTCCTTATTTGTCGAAATTTATATTGATAGAAATTATAATACCTACATATTTCTATGAAATAACAAAATTACAATTATCAGTGATAATATCTCAATGATTATAATTTGTGGTTCAAAAGCATACCTATGTCAATACTGTGAACACTATACTCCATAGATATTTGATAATACAACAGTTTATTGAAGGTACATAAAAATAATATCTGGGAACTACTAAACTAGGCAAGGAACAAGGATGATATACTGATATAATATAAAAAAACAATAATAAAAAAAAAAGGTGGGTAAGTGGATGTCGCTCTGCTGTACAGTAGGTTACAAGTGGGTCACTGTAATGGATAGTGTTAAATCTGAATTCAATGATATAATATCATTGTATAAGAAAAATAATTCTGAGTGAAAACGGTCAGTCAACCTATGATATACCAAGTACCTATATTTGATGATATTATTGTGAATAAAGTAATGTATATATAACCTATTTACGTGGAGACTTGTTTTAAATTTTATATTCTTAGCTATAAAAGTCGAACATTTTATAAATTTGTAACTACAAAATAATTATTAAACTTTAAATTTGATACATTTTGACAACATTTGAGCTTTAAATACTTATAAAAAAAATTTTTCCTATATATTTTTAATATTTTTCAATTGCTATTTTAATAATATATCAGGAGCCTTTCATTAAATTTTCACGCTTTTTTACACAACAAATAAAGTTTTATTGATATTTGTAGAAAAAAAACTAAAAAAATTGAAAAATTACTA
The DNA here is from genome assembly GCA_008086715.1 of Sitobion miscanthi. Taxonomy (NCBI): domain Eukaryota; kingdom Metazoa; phylum Arthropoda; class Insecta; order Hemiptera; family Aphididae; genus Sitobion; species Sitobion miscanthi. The sequence continues at coordinate 11,996,976 of CM017803.1, read as the reverse complement.
TGTCCGTAAACAGCTCAAAGAGAGTCAAATTATTTTCAAAATTGTATCGTGTATAGAAAATGCTAATATAAACATTCAGTGAAGTTTTCAAGTATCTACGGTCATTATTTTTTGAGTTGCACCAAAAACCAGAATCGATTTTCTTGAAAACAGATTTTGAGTAAAAATTTCCGTTTATCCTTAATTTTTCTTTTGTTTTTCACGTTGCTTTTGAAAACTACTGGGAAATTTTTACTTTTGACCTCCCAGAGTACCAACTAGATTCACTTTCCTATCAGAAAAATTACTTTTGAAGAAAATCCAAGCACTTTTACTGTCCTAAAAGGTGAAGACAGACACAAAAAAAAAAAAAATAAAAAAAAACACACATCATTATAAAATCAATACATTCATCGCTTCGCTCAGAATCTAAAAATGAGCAATGTATTAGTAAGTCTAAACCAGTGGTATTCAACCGGTGGGTCGCTACCCAGTCTTAGGTCGCGTAATCTATAATAATAGGTCGTGACTAGTGACAGGCCTTTTTTGTTAAAAAAAAAAACAAGTTTATAAAATTATAAATTATAAATTTGAATAAGTTATGAACGCATTGAAGAACCATATTTTACAGTAAAGAATATAATGACAGTTAAAATGTCTACTGACATAGAAAATCAATAAACTGAGCTTACTTGTGATCCCAAACTTAAACAAATGTTTATTGAAACTGTTTGGAAATGTTTTGAGCACATTTGCACGAGAAATTACGCAAAACTAGCAGCTAAAGTATTTTTTATTTCATGGCCTACAAAGTTGACACGAGTTGTGAAAACATTGTTACAAAAACAGTGGGTCGCTAGTCAAAACCATAGAGAGGATGCAAAATATTTTTATATTATTAAATGTAAAATTCATTAGGTATGTATATCGTTGACAACAATTTAGATCCACTCCTAATTTTAATAAAAATTATTTTGGGCATTATAGTTTGTACCGTCCCCCCGTCCAAGTAAAAAAAAATAGTTGGGGTACGCAAAAAAAATAAAATAGTAGAGGAGCTCCGTCCCCTTGCACACACCCCCTCACCACCAATTCGACCACTGGTTTTAGGCTTCGGCCTCCCCAAATCTCAAAATTAGTCTTATTGTACCTAACCAAATTTTTTAAGATATTTTTCAATGTTATCCAATTATTATTTTTCCCGACAGTTGTATGTACATTTAAGTTAAAAAAATGTTAAATGTGCAAAATTATACAAATTTAAACTTTGTATTTAATTTCGCCATTTCATAAGACAAATTTATAACTTATCTAAAATAATCTACGACCATTACAATAAAACACGCATAAATACAACACCCTATAAACAATATATTTATTAGGAGGGAAATACTCCCCCCTGGCCACGCCACTACAGTCTAGGGTACTGGGTAAGGAAGCAACAAAACAAAAACTAACAATAACCCAAGTTATACTTAATAAGAAAATTTTTATCTAATATACACTTATAAAGAAAGGCTTAGGTCCTTCGCAATGACAGCGCAGGTGACCACTCACCCTACTCGTCTCACGATAACAAATGACAACAAATGTGCCTTTTTTTATAGTGCTTCCCCAGTCAGTAGAACCACCGTTGCAAGAAGCGACAACAGGTCACGTCATATGGGGGAGTTTACATCTGTATCAACTCAGGAAAATGAATACGTGATGTATTTGGATATAATGTGTGTTTATATTTTGTCATATGTGATATAATCACAATATTACGTAAACTATAGTAGAGTGGTGAGCGGTGTTACGACCTGACTCTAAAATCATAACTAAGACTGTGAGTAGTTTTATGACCTGCCTCTAATAGTGTCTTTGGTATTCCTAACCGTCTGACGAGCTCTTGTCATGGTCTCCATTATATATGCTCTCGTCCTTAAGAGTGGGTCCTCGTAGTAGTGGTGAATATCCGGCATGAGATGGAATTTGGGTCACGTAGCATAATTTGGTATTCTGGTCGATTCGCATGATTTTATACAAATATCGAGGAAAATGCGTCCGAGTAACCCCCTCCATCCACCCAAATGACAAAGGTTCATTAATGTTCAGTACGTTCCGAAACACTCGATGCTATAATGTATATTAATATACAACCTATAATGTCCAGGCACAAAGTGGGGGAAATTGTGCCTCAAACCGGTCACTGTCGTATGTGCGTGAAACGGTAATGTTCTCTCGTAGTATAATTACCATTATTGGACATTGGTATAATACATTATTAGTACTTTGGTATCACGATTTAAGATATTGTAGCATAAAATCATAAACTATACAATACATTATAATTCATAATATTGCAACATGATATAATACGTTGCTGGTTAAAAATAAATAAAAACAAAAACAAAAATGGGGATACAGTAAATTATAAACAGTGTAGTCATGTTACCGTTATTTGTAAATTATAAATAAAATAAAATAAATAAAATGTTTCAAAAAGATATTTTGCAGTATTGATATAGTATTTTGAAATCCGATTCAACTTATAAGTAATCAATACAAAACGTAAAAAAAATGTGGATTTCTGCCTCGTGAGGACGCCGCAAGGTCACCGGACTAGATTACACTGTTTACCCTGTCACGCTACATAAACTTTAGATACACGAGTTCAACATCACATGTGCCCTAAAGAAGTTGTTGTCTGCGATTTATAACACACATTATTACCATCGGTATTTCTGCATTATACCGAATATACCGGTGATCGTCGATATAGGTAATAAGTACACGAAGTTGACCTAAGCTCAAACCAGGATCTTGGCAAGCAGCCGTGTCTGTTCCACACCGGCGACTGTGTTACCGACCGCTATTTGATACTTTGATAACGCATCGATGGAACATAAAATTGACATAGACCAGGACCGTTACAACCGAAACAAGAATCGACTAGGTCCCCATTACAAAAAGGTACCTATCTACTTAATAATAACATTTACGAAATAAAAGTATAGATTAGATTCATAGTAGATACATGGCTTAAACAATCTTCTCTCCATTTGAGCAGGAAATTTATGATGCCTATTTTGTAGGTACTTTTACTTCCCCGATGCTCTATACTTATCTATTTGGTTATTTTATGGTCGTTTTTTTTCTCTATGGTATAAATAATTATTACTCTTATGCAATAATATGCTACATTCATCTGTTGCCGCCAATTGATGTGTGCCCGATTGCGTTACCAATGTTGGAAATCTGTTATGGTCTGTCAGCTTGTTTTTTTTAACTACGTCACCCACAAACGTGTGATATTTTTGGTCCCAATTTAGTCCCCCCCAAGACTATCCACTAACGGGTCCTTAGTCCCTACTACTTTACTCATATGCTTACACATTATCCTAAACATAAATCAATACCTACTTACATGTTATATTTTAGTTGTTTATGATTAGCACCACACTTACCACTAATCGTTATGTTGCTTATTGTTTTAGTATGAATTTGTGACAACTCATGGTACGCATTTTAGTGATTACTTCAAACTTAGTTCCAGCGGTGATTCACAGAAATATGGTCATATTGATGGCATGACAAAGAAAACCAACAATTGTTCCAATTTGTACCAATTATTTATTGGCAATTTGACTTGGGTAAATTGAATATGTAGACATGTAGTTTAAAAGATGTAACATGTAGTATGTTTGAAAACTTAACATTTTAACTTTTAAATCATAATATTTATAATAACAATTCGTTTAAAATGTGATTTTATAGTGGACAACAGATCAAGATATAATGAGCTCTATAATCGACGTTGGAGTGCATGATTTCGTTGATATTAAATTTTTTGAAAATCGAGGAAATGGCCAGTCAAAAGGTTTTTGTACTGTTACATTAGAATCAGAGAAAAGTGTAAAACAGATTTTAAAGAAATTACCAAATGAACTAATCCATGGACGAAAACCTGTTGTTACATTTCCATCTTCAAAAGCATATTTTATGGTATTGGAAATTATGTGTCTACTTTTTCAAATTAATATTTTATTAACATAATATTATAATATATTATTTTAGTAATAACTATACTAAAATTTGAATTTTTTTTTAGTTTGAATCAGAATTTGAAACTCAGTTTAATAAATCTTCTAAGGAGGATATGTCTAGAAATCCTGCCGATAATTCATTAGAAAACCCATCACAAAGTGTGTCTTATCATACAAGAATGCCACTAATGTCTACAGATGTCAGCTATATACGAACCTATCACCAGTATCCACAAACCTCAGGTTATGAAAACCAATGTATCAAATCATATCAACAAAATATGGGTACACATTTTGTAAGTATTTTATATAACAATATTATTTCTTACTACCTATTTTATTATTTTAAAGCATTAAGCCCTCAACTACAAAGAATTATTATAGCTTATTAAGTCATATTTTTCAAATAATAATAATAATAATGATACATTTTTTTCTTATAGCTCACATCAGAAGAAGATCAATTGGGAGCTGGAGGTTCACTTAGTGAGTGGAACCGTTCTTCAAGTTTTATTTCTTAGTCTTTTTTAAACCTCATCCCTAAAATAAAATAATGTATTTTTGTACTATTACATAACATGATATTTAAAATGTATTCAAAACTTATTTTAATCAAGTCCAAACATATATTAATTTCATGATAATATTCTATTCAGGTCAAATAAATCAAATTGATCATTGTCAAGAATCAGTTGATCCTACATTATTAAAGCACGCCAGTACATCTCTAAAATCTCAAAGCTTTTCATATGATAATTATCATCCCTTTTATACACATTGTTATGAACCTGGCGTGACAAATGAAATAGAAACGACAGAGACAGAAATAAGCTTCATTATTAACAGAAATAGAATTGTGTCTAGTTCTGCTATAGCACGTGCTGTAACTGATGCTACTAATGGTGAATATGTCAGTGCTATCGAAACTTTGAATATAGCAATAGCATTGATCGAAGATTCTAAGATTGCTAATGACAAGCGCAGTAAAATATTAGTGTGCACTTTGTATAACACAATATATGGAATTCAAACTAGGATGGTTAATAAATGGAAAAGTACTTAACTTTCTAAAATTGTATTATATTTTTAAATTTACTTTATTTAAGTTTTTTTTTTTTAGAGTTCTATAGATCACCTTTGAATAGACTATACAGGAAGTCAAAACGTGAACACAGTTAATCTCATGAATATATATGGTTACAGATATAGAAACTATACAAGGTAAAGAGTCAAGAGTTTAAAATTCTATAATGACAACACATCTAAATAGTTCATATAACATCTAGAAGCTATATACTTATTTTGGACTAATAATCATATTATATTATACATTGGATTATTTTAGAGTATCGTGGTAAAACAAAAGATTGAAAATATTATTATACTATAGAAGAACAACTTCAAATTTGTACATACAATAATTTATCATTTTGTATTGTTTCAACGGATTTTATTTGCTTTCGTAGCTTTTATCAAGGTTCCTAGAAAAGAAAAATTATTGTTATAGTAAATATATATAGGTTTATATTATTTTTCAATACATTAATAGTTATGGTAGATTTTTTTTTTAGTTATAATTTTTATATAGGTTTACAGCAGTGATGTAAATGCGTAATTACCGTGGATGGGGGAATTGAGTGTCAGATCTCCCATGATATTTTCTTTAAAGATTGGCCTACCAAATTTATGTATCTACCTACTTATTTAATACTGTCTGACTGTCTTACTTATTGAGAACAAGATACATTATCTATTAAAATTAAAGATCGGAAAGTACCTACTAACAGTGATTCTATGAGTAATCGATGTTGCAAGAAAATAGAAGTGAAACTTTTTGATAAATCACATTTGGTATACTTTTTAATTTTTATATATTATAATTATTATTTTATACTAAAACCATATCATTGATTATAAATACTATATAGATCGCATCACTGGCCCGTCTTTACGCGACACAAAAAATTGACAAAATATGGATGTGGCTGTTATGGAGCGCTGTCGTCGTCCATAAGTAACTCTAGATAGATGACGAAAGCGCCTCATAACGGCCACATCCATTTTTCGTCAATATTTCGCGCCACGTAAATACCAGGGATATGAAACTCCTTGAATTGGCTGAATCGGGTGATTGTAGCCTTGAAAACGGTCTCCAAGGGAGGCGTGGCATACGTGAAATAGGGAATGGTAAACAAGTTGACCCTGCGTAGCTTACCCCCCCCCCCCCCACACCTACGTGGAAGTAAACGTTTTATATATTATACACTGTGTCTATAATACTCTATCCAGACTCGCTTTGGCGCATCCATGATATAACTAACAAGGTATGTCACTACCACGGACTACTACACTGAACTAGAAACGTTATGGGAGGCGGATGACGGGAGGCCGAGCCTCTTAGTGTCTTCGAGAGAGGTGTAGAATGGGGAATAGTACATGAGCTAATCTAGCACAGCCTGGCTTACCACAGGCATACTACCTATTCCTTAGGTAGTAGGAATACATTTGGTAAATGGTTTATCATATGGCGCCAGATTAGCTCAAGTACGATTCCCCCTCACTACACCTCTCTCGCGGACACTAAGAAGTCCGGCGGTAAACGTCTCGTTTCCAGTCCAGTGTAGTAGTCCATGTTCAGCACCTTGAGGAAATTCTGTAACGGAAAACGTTTTGCAAATAAACGTCAACGTTTGAAACGTTGAAAAGGTAGAAATTCGAAGCGCTTGGTTTAGTGCGGTATTTTGTTTAACCGTGGTCGTTGTGTATGACATAAAAAGTAAATTGTGATAAGTTATGATAGTAACACAATGAATTGTGATATCAATCGGCAAAAGTATAAAAAAAGTCAACCACGGTTTTGGTTACTTACTAGAACTAAACAGACCAAACGCTAGATCATGGCGTTTGCAATGTTTGCAAACGTTTACAGCTTCGTTTAGCAAACAGACGTTCCGAATTTCCCCGTTATCAAACTTTGCAACGTTCGCATAGATAATATAAGAATGGATAAGACATAAGAACTTATGACTAGAAAATTTAGTGATACGTTTTTAATGTTATATGGGGTTAATATTGATATGATAATTGATAAATAACATTAATGATTAATTAGTGAAAACTAACGATCTATATTCTATATTCTAATGCAATTAATTATGTACGCAAAGTTTAGAGTAATTTGACTATTCTAATTTCCATTTTCAGACACAACAATTCAAATACAAATTTGAAATTGACAAATATTGTAAACAGTTTTTGGACATAACCTTAAAAAAAGCCCCACATTTTCTTTCTCTCTTTACGTTCTCTCTTCCCCAAAAAGCACACGGCCCCATATGAAACTGGTATAGGCATATCCTATTCATTTTTATATTATCTATGAACGTTTGTCGCTACAGAATTTTCTCCTTACCCACCGCGCAGTTTTGCTGGTGGTCATTGAAAAAAACGATGAAATATGTTTTCTTTTCTAAGGAATATACAACCAATACACGAACAACGAAAACAACTGTGACTACAGTGCCGGCGCCAGATTTTAGTACCAGGTGGGCCAGGCCGAGGCACAAATTTTTTAGGGAGGGCCAATTTGTTGACTTGATATATTCATATATATATCAACAATAGTAATGAAATTATTAATAATATTATTTTAATATGATTAAATTTATTTTTAGGGCGGGCCACCAGGGGGCCCGAGACTTTTTAAGGTGGGCCTGGGCCCACCCTGGACCACCCCTGGCGACGCCACTGTTTGACCACCAGCGCCAACTAGGACCAAAACTTGTATTTTTTTGATAAGCTGCAGACATACCTGGTTAGTTATATCATGGGCACATCAAAATTAATCTCGGAACGACACCCGAAGCCCCAAGCTGAGTATAATCGCTCTATAATTGGTCGTCATTCGTCAGCTGTCGACAACGGCACGATCGCCGCCGCCGATCAGCTACCTTTGGATGGGATACATGTGCGCGTTTCGACCGGTTTTCGTCTGCTTGATGCACTCTTATAGCGTTTTTCACCACACCACTGCACCAGTGCATATTTTTATGTTCTATCAGCAAAATGAATGTGCACTGAGTGGACTTTTTTTTCTTTCACCTCAATGTACTACGCCAGTTTTTTGCACTCAGTGCAGTGATAATTGCACGAGCTCCTGGAGCTGGTGCGTCTTATCATTATCATGATAAGTTCCAAAGTACCTACGGCGACCCACAACAACCATTGATGTAACTGCGGTATCAGCGCGTCAGCCGCCGCCAACTGCGCGCCCTTATCTTACAATCAACTTGTATACTGCGCGCACTACCTTTTTTCGGACGTACGTCGTCGGTTTTATGTCGCGCTCCATTCTCTCTTTTTACGTAACCCCCGAATATCGCGTTAAAAACGACTGTTATGGCACCGTCGGGCTCCTACGGAACCGATGGTCAGCTCAGTGATTCAGATGACGATAGTCTAGGGGTTGAGGTAACACCGATAAATATACTTTAGATAGCTACAAGTGAATATTTCAGAACACAATGTGTAGGTTTTGTCACAAGTGCAATAATAATAAATAACAATAGATGATGAGCTCACACCAGAGCGCAATCAATGACAATAATAATGAATAATAATAACGAATAATAATAATACTGTCATGAACGATACCTAACGACGACGGCGGTGGCTGCGCGGAGGTGGGTGGCGGCAGCGGCTATAGTGTCCGTGACGGTGTACACGGCGACCTTGACCGACAGTTGAGCTATTCGCGTCGACGGCAATATTCCCGGCTAGTAGACCGGTCTATGAGAAGCTGGCGGCGGCAACGGCGGCGCGCTTTAGTCCTGGGCTCACACGCACGGCAGTGGACAACGGCACATATACTAGCTAAAGCCGACTGAAATATACCAAACCGCACGGATATAAACGGTGGTATTCGACTGGCCGTCTGATGCACAATAATGTCCAAACGATGGACGAGCGGATATGATCGTCACCGAAGGCCGTGATCGACGGCAAGCGGCACGCAACACACACGATGGCGTCCACTCGCTCCGCGACGTACTGATATATCAGACCGCTTGCGTGAGCGCGCAGCTTATGTTCTATAGTGGCATTTCTTATCGACGTTTGTAAGCCGACGGCGCGCGCAACCGATACGGCTGGGTAGGCTGGGTCTGCACGTAACGGCACTAAGTTTCGATCAATGACTTTAATTATACTCACGTCCGAAGCGCTATTTTGTATCGTTATATTATTATTTGTACTGACTGAATTATTAACCGATCAATAAAACTAACTTATATGTCATTGTGTTTAGTTTTTTTCTCATTACATTGGTACCCTGATAAACCGACATTACCTTACCAAATTGGTGACCTCTCTATATAGTTAAAAACTTTCCACGTCCGTTCAGTCATCACGCGTTATACAAAATTAGGGAGATATTTGGACCTTTGGCGACGCGAGTACCGATAGTCCGAACACGAGTGCCGATAATTCGAACGCAAATGCCGACAACTTACCGCGTCCTCTCGTGCCTACCGACGTTCCAACAGGAATGCCGTTAGACATCAACGCATTTGCATCTGTTCGATTACCCGGATTTTGGCGACACTCTGCGCAGCAGTGGTTTACACACTCGGGGCTGACATTCAATATTCCGCTGTAAAAAGTCGACTTATCACCGCGTACGACGTCCCAAAAGCCACGCGGTTTCGTTCGATCATCCAATACGGAGGCATGGGCGACCGACGTCCTTCATAAATGTTAGGTGACATGTGTAGCGCATTACCAAACGAAATTGGTGAGTCGACGCTAAAAGAGTTTTGGCTCCAGAAACTCCCACCAACCATCCGTTTTTAGTCTCGATGGTTCACTGGAGTCACTAGCCGAATGTGCTGACCGAGTCGTGGATGCAAGCGCCGGCCACGATTTAGCCGCTGTGTCGCATGAACCTGATCGCCTGCATTCAATGGAGAACGTGATTACGGCGCTCACCGCACAGATTGCCACATTAGTGTCCACACAACACTGACCAGCTCGCAACCAGAACAGATCGCGATCTAATCGCGCAATCGCTCCAAGTCCCGTACATACAACGACGCATGGTGTTTTTCCACAATGTCTACGGGACCGAAGCACGGAAATGACGCCATGCTCATACTAGTCAGAAAACTGACGGAAGCGGCGGAAGCTGACTCGCCTCCCGCCGCTCACTACACGTACAGATTGTTCGTCACCGATGTCCGCTCCGGTGGACGCTTTCTCATCGACTCGGGAGCTGAAATCTCCGTCATACCACCCGGCAACGGCCCACGCCGCTCATCGGACATAGTGTCGAACGCTGTGACCGGCACCAAAATTTCGACATACGGGCCAAGAGAACTGCACCTAACCTCGGCCTCGCACGCGAATTTGTTTGGACGTTCGAGACCACGGACGTCGCTTGACCGATAATTGGCGCAAATTGTTTACACCACTTCGGCGCTATCTCCGTCGTCGATACCGATGTAGACGTTATTAAAATCGTGCCTTTACCTCAAAAGTGGTTGGACATTTTAAGAAGTTTCCCGAGTGTCACACGTGAGTCACCGGTCCCAGACAAGTTCCAACACGAGCTCCACACGACCGGCCCACCGTTATTTTCGCGACCGCGCCGCCTACCTTCCGCCGACACCGCATCGCACATCAGGAGTTCGAGTACATACGCCAAAATGGCATTTGTTGACCATCCACAAGCGCCTTGGCCAGTCCATTGTTACTTGTACCAAAAAAGGACAGCACTTTTCAGCCATGCAGAGATTACCACCGATTGAACGAAGTAATGAGAGCGGACCGTTACCCGTTACCTCATCTCCACGACTTCACCTCGAACCTGGCAGGAAACACGGTGTTTACCAAGCTCGATCTGGTTCGAGCATATCACCAGATACCTATAGCCAAACAGGACATACCGAAGACAGCTGTAACCACGCTGTTCGGTCTTTATGAATTCCCGGTAATGTGTTTCGGCCTGCGTAACGCCGCACAGGCATTCCAACGTGTAATTAACGACATGTTACGCGGATTAAATTTTTCGTTCGCCTACATCGATGACGTATTAATCGCGTCGCGTTACCACGAAGAACATGAAGAACACGTACGCACAGTCCTCGGACGTTGTCAAGATTACGGTATCGCAATTAATCCCGTAAAGTGTGTTTTCACCGTCGACTCCCTAACATTTTTAGGCCACAACATCAACAAAGACGTGTGCCACCCGACGTCGGAACGCATCATGGCAATCCACGAATGGCCACTATCGGCGATGAAAAAAAGCTTGCAGAGATTTCTGGGCTCCGTAAATTTTTACCGACGCTTTATTCGCAACGCCACGGAATTACAAGCACATCTGTGTGACCTCGCCGCAAAAATTAAAAAACGCGACGGACCGTTATCATGGACTGACGATACCCGAAAAGTTTTTGAATCTTATTGCACCACGTTGGCTGACACAGCAGAACTGGCTCATCCGCTGCCTAACGTACCACTACGCCTAAGTACCGACGCTTCTAACACAGCCATAGGAGCCGTACTTGAACAGTTGTCCGACAAGGATTGGCAGCCGCTGGGTTTTTACTCCAAAAAACTCTCGGGAGCGGAGAAAAGGTACAGCACATACGATCGCGAACTGCTTGCCGCATAGACTGGTACACGTAATTTCCTACACGCGATCGAGGGACGACTCACCACGCTGCTCATGAACCATAAACCACTGACTTATCAGTCACAATACTTAAACAACGTCGAACACCTACAAGGCGACAAGAACATAATTCCGGACGCGTTATCGAGGCTGGAAGTTTCGGCGACACAAGTAGTCTTGCCTGATCTCAAACAATGGTCCGGCGATCAAGCCGACGAGTCCCGAGCTAAAAGACATCCTGTCAGGTGCCACCAAGAGTGCACTCAAACTTGAACCACGGAGCACCGCTGAAGGCACCATTTACCTCGACACATCGACGAAACAGGCACGCATGTACGTGCCGTACGACACCGCCGCACTGTTTTCGACGGGCTACACGACCAAGCCCACGGCGGCGGCAATGCTACTTCACGTCTAATCGGGAAAAGATATTGCTTGCCAGGAATGAACAAGCAAATAAAGAACTGGGTCAAATGCTGCATATAATGCCAACGCACCAAGGTATTTAAACTCACTGTTTCGTCCTTAACACCGTTTCGGTCATATACACGTCGATTTAGTTGGCCCGCTGCCCCCGTCTAACGGCTGCAAGTATTTGCTAACGTGTGTAGATCGTTTTACCCGTTGGCCGGAGGCTTGGCTTATTGACAATATGTCAGCACACACCGTCGCGACAACTCTAACGACGCACTGGATTTCTCGTTTTGGCGTTCCCGACATAGTTACTACCGACCAAGACCGCCAGTTTAAATCTGAGCTGTTCACTGCCCTCACAAAAAACCTCGGCATCCAACACCTCAGGTCTTCCCCGTACCACCCACAAGGCCAACGGTATGGTGGAGAGACTACACCGGACCCTAAAAACCACCCTCACGGCACACGACACCGTGAGTTGGAGTCTACGACTTCCTATCGTCCTACTGGCACTGAGAAATACCGTCAAACCGGACATTGGTCACACACCCGCCGAGATAGTATACGGTATGTCACTGTGACTATCCGGTGATATGTTCCACCCCGCCCCACCGGAAGCAAAGACCGTGCCAGAGCTCGCCAGGAACCTACGCGACTCGATGACGCAACTACAACCGACACCGGGATCAAACCACGCTACCAAAAGATACATTTTCGTGTCGCCAGATTTGAACAAAGTCACACACGTTTTTCTCTGAGTCGACGCAGTGCAACCGCCTTTACAACCACGATACAAAGGTCCCTACGCAGTACTAGAGCGACACGACAAGAACTTCAGAATCCAGCGCAACAACAGCAAAGTCTTGGAGACTATCGACCGTCTCAAACCCGCGTTCGTGCTGAGGGAGGATCCCGCAGCCGCAGATCACACATACGCAACACACGCAGAAGTCACCAAGCAGTCCAAATACGAGTACGTTTTTCTTTTAGCCATCAGGGGGAGTAGTGTGGCGACCCACAACAACCATTGATGTAACCGCGGTATCAGCGCGTCAGCCGTTAAAAACGACATTAATTACACTCGCGTCTGAAGCGCTATTTTATATCATTATATTATTATTTGTACTGACTGAATTATTAACCGATCAATAAAACTAACTTATATGTCATAGCGTTTAGTTTTTTTCTCATTACATTGGTACCCTGATAAACCGACATTACCTTACCAAATACCCATCAAATATTTTATTATCTTTATATATCGGTGATAAGTATTGATTTTTGTTTCATCTACACTTGCACCGGCCTGCACCCAGGACGATTATCAGTGACCTATATCAGTGCAACCTGGGCGCAACAGTACGGTATAATGGAAAAAACTATTATTCTGGATAGATACCTGGATGCCCGTGAGTAATAAGAGATAATGGGAAGAGTAGTTACCTTGTGACCAACTTGAAGTGGTGTTGCACAACAAGTCGGGAGATATTTTCGTTTTTTTTTGTCCGAGCGCAGGACAGCGAGCGAGTGGATACGCCGGTATCACTGTAAAAATGTATGATTTTTTTTCACGTTCATGTCGCTGTTGGGGCTTTGGCCGAGTATTGAATATATACACGGATGGGTCCATGTACGCTATATGTACACCATGAACTAAGAAGAATAAAAATAACCAGTGGTCGGGAGTAGCGACGCTACAGTAGCACGCTACTTTATTTTTAGCGATTGACGTAGCGTCGTTACATTATGCCTTAGATAGTGAAATACTTTAGCGCGCTAAACATTTCCGGTTAGCGTAGTGAAAATTATCATTATTTTGTCGCTACCTACAATCTAATTGGTGATTATTAAAATATCAATTATGATTATATTTCTTTATTTATATTATGATAATATTTAGTGTATTAGTGAAGTGTTTGTCCTGGGTCCTGCAGTCCAGTGACCAAATGTCAAATCAGTAGGTCCAAATTACAAACATAAGTTTTCAATAAGAACATTTTTAAAAATGTAGCGTAAGAAGCAGCGCGCTACATTTAAAAAAGTAGCGATAGCGGTAGCGAGCTATTTTTTGGGGGCGAGTAGCTGTAGCGTTAGCGTGCTACAAAAAAACTAGTAGCGTCCCGACCATTGAGAATAACTAAGAACTATCTTCTTTGTTCATGATGTACACAAGCACCCGGGTACCTAGATACAGACACACATCCTATAATATATCTTATATATCTTAGTCCGTGTTCAAGAAACATCATGGCTTAAGATAAATAGGTTACGGAACGCAGCTGTGATTATTGAGGCTCTAGTCTGTCAATCCTCGGATACTAGCGAGAATGATACCTAGCGCTCCATGCGGCACTATTTAGCTTTATTTATATTTTTCCACGATACTTTTTGAATTTTGCCATGTATTTTAGATTTAACTTACCCGGTAAACAACAAAATATTTTAAGATTTTTATGAGATTTTTTTTGATTTTATACATAAATAAACAATTATAATAAATAAATATAACACGGATAAATGATAATATAAAACATTTATTAACACATTTTTCAAACATTTATTAACCTAACTGGATACAAGTTTTGAAAGTTTCTTTTTGGCTCTATTAATTTTATTTAATTTTTGATTTTCAATGCATGTAAATTGCCTCATACGCATTGTTATATATATGGTGAAGATATCTGTAATCATTTCATTACTTAAATTATTAATTGGTATAACTCCGGATTTTAATCATGGCTTTCTTAAACAAATCCAAAAAAAATTAATTTTTATAAATTTACCTATTATCTATTCATTTTTAATTATATGTATAATGTATATATATAATAATAATATATAATATGATATATATTCATATATTTATTTATTATAAAAATATAATTTCAAATTAATTCTAATTGTATTAGGTCATCATATATAATTTCAATAGGACATACCGAGATTTGGCACTACTATTATCAGGCTCCCATGTTGATGTAATATCACTAGGTTTAAAATTGTTTACACAAACTCTTGAATTCCTGTTTAAAAGACACACAATAATATTTTCCCAAACATTCATCATATTTTTAGGAACACCAAATTTAGATGCAGCACTTTAACTACATCCAGGAACACAACACTTGTTGGAAACCATATTGGAATGAAGAAAAATATAGTACAAAATAAGTGTACAAAATAAACTACTAAAAAGGCAAAAAGTAAAACGATGAAAAATGGAAAATGGTGCAACATTACAAAAGCAAATTATTGAGGATTGTATTGTATTGTAATCTTTACACAAAATCCCAAATATCATGACAAATAATATATATAGTATGTCATGCCAAATATCCATTAATAAAAATTCGCGGGTAAATGTTTAAAGATAACATTGATAATAAATAAAATTGTTTTTGTTCGCAAGAACGCTAGCTACTATTCTCACACAAACCATCAGCTCCGTTTCGCCAGCACTGCCACTTTAGAATTTCAATACCAAAAGTTGACAGTATTATGTACCTACTTTTTATGAACAATTTTGTACAAGCAAAATAAAATTTTGTACAACCTCCCAATCACGAGAAAAACCGTTATTTCCATGCGCGTGCTGGAGAAATGTTTCCCCAGTACTCCCATTGCTTAAAGTTGAACAAATTTAATTTTCAATGGTACAGAATTATGTACTATTTTATGTACAATTTTGTACAAGCAAAATACAATTTTAAATTATAACTTTACTGTACAATATATTTTTTTTTGTTAATATTACCAAAGATAAACATTTTCTACTGTCTATAAGTAGGTACTTTAAATTAATTAGAAATGTTTTATTTTTATTTTTATTCATCAAGTTGCATACTTAAAAATAATAATAAGCAATACAATTGTGTACAAGCAAAATAACATTTTGTACATCCCTCAAACACGAGAAAAACTGTTATTGCATTAAGTGTAATTGTGAATCGTGTCTAATATGCTAACTGTAGGTTTTACCATGGTCATCACATTTTATTCTATTAATCTGTTCCTATGCCTAAAAAAAAGTGACACAATTTCATCAGCAACAAAAAATCAAATGATCCATAAAGCCCATTATAGTACAATCAATAATCCCCAACATTTGTAAAAAAAAAAAATGTAATTATAAACAACTATATAGATACAATACAGTTGGTAACAAATAAAAGAAATTTGGACTTGAACAATAATTTTATTACTAAATAACCAGTGCCTACCGATAACTTTCTTTAATCTCAAAACACAAGTCAAAATATCTTCTCAGTTAATGTTGACACTCAAGTAAGTTTGGATATAGATAATCAAGATTTTATATTTCAATGTTCTTTTGATGGCATTAATATTTCAACTCAAGCATCAATACCTCTAATCTTCTAAATTCTATCAAGTCTACTTTTTCTGATAAAGCTTGTGGTGTAGATTCAATTAATAGTTTATAGTTTATCATGCTAACCATGAGAAGCTTTTCATGGATTTGGATTTATTAAAACTGAAAATGCACTAAATGATTTAACTGGGTCTTCCTATGCTTAATATTTTAATCAAATTAATGCTGCATAGTAAACGTTTTTTAATTAATAAAAAAAATGTACTTATATTAATATTGTTTTTAATGAAATTTAAGCTATGTATTACCTATTCTCCTCTAATGCTTTATTATGTGTGATTATCTTATGCATTAATTTTAATATTTTGGCCCTGTGAAAGAGCAATTTCAGATCTTAAACACCAAGGCATTAAAAAAATTATCACCATTATCCATGCATTATATATATAATAGCACTGCTGAAAGGAGACCATATTTTAATTCTTAATTCAAAAGGAGTTATTATATAAGATATTTAGTTGCAATAAAACCTAATGGAATGGTAAGTTTTGTCTCCAAATACTATGGTGGGAAGTGACTCCTTCATAACCAATGATTATGGATTTTATTGTTGTTAGAACCTAGTGATGAAGTAAAGGCTATAAGAAGTTTTCAGGGATTAAAACTAACTCAATAAAATACAATCCTAATAATTCCTCCCAGTTTACACAATGGTAAATTACAGAGAGTGAAGTTCTTGAAGCTTATAAGCTATAACATTGCCAATAGGCAATATGTTAGGATTCATAATTATGAATGAAAACTTTTGGTATTCTTAACAAAGTTACAATAGATCTTTAAACATCAATTGACAATATTGTCCATATATACCTATACCTTACTAACAAGGTATCACCAATTAAAAAACGATGATGTACAAATACTAAATTCAAACTGTTATAACTTAGTATTGTTTTTTTATTTTCTTCTAGATAAAGAATGGGTAGTACAATTTAAAATTTATAAACTGATGTGATAAAAAAATAACTAATTCTACTTATCAATATTTTTAAGTATGCAACTTGGTAAATAAAAATAAAAATAAAATAATTCTAATTAATTTAAAGTACCTACCTATAGACAGTAAAAAAAGTAATATTAACAAGAAAAAGTATATTGTACAGTAAAGTTATATTTTAAAATATTATTTTGCTTGTACAAAATTGTACATAATACTGTCAACTTTTGGTATTGAAATTCGAAAGTGGCAGTGCTGGCGAAACGGAGCTCAAACCATCAGTTGTTTATTTTCGAGAATCTTTGGGCATCATTTCTGTTGTATAGTTTTAATCGGTGGTTTCGTAACCTGTTTATCTTAAGCCATGAGAAACATTTGGTGATCACTGATAATGTTTTCGATACCAGTCTTTTATATTGTGGTGATAACGCGTCGTAATCACCCTTAGATCATTTACTATGGATAGAGCTATTGGCTAAATATTTGAAGCCAAATAACTAAGGTGAGTAGGTGTAAATGCGAATGCGCACAGTTGATATCACGCATTCACGCGCATGATTGGTACAACTGTTATCACGCGAAGTTTATATAACCGCTAGCTTAGTGATAAATATGCGACGAGTTCTGACACACATGCGCAATAAAAATCAGTCACCTTGTGACTGGTCTCTACGTTGTCTTCAACTCGTTGTACGCGTTTATAATGCAGTAGCTCTATCCATAGTATATGATCTAAGTAATCACCACTTACGCTAGGGCGTCCGTTTTGATATTGTCATTAATATTATTCCTAACGCTGAATTATAATTATATATGTTGTAAACGTTTTACTAGCTGTGAGTTATATATTTTTTTGTATCATCTTTGGTCACGTAGCGATGTGCCTCCAAAACTTTTTCTCCCGCCTCGCGCGCCGACTTTCTCGCCGTTACGGGCTCGAAGCCGTCTTCGCTCGCCTGTCACGGCACTAACTTTTCCGGTCTCGACCCGACGACTAGAGCAGCCCTACGTCTCGATTCTCCGAACCGACGACACGACCACTGTACGCGCCCCCTTATGTTTTACCTCACCGCATTATTATTTATTTTTTGATTGTCTTGTGTTTAATAAATAAATAATTATTTGATCAACTTCACGTGTGCCCTTATTAGTTACTGCTATAACCTCGACCATATAAAAACTTTCTGATATTGGTAAACGAAGTAGTGTTTTCACCAGTACCTCGCAACACGACATACTCGCACACCACTACATTGGTGATACAACAATATCTTAGCCGTGGCGTTGACAAATGACAAATTTGTCATATTCTCACCATGTACTCGGTTCGCGTTATCATTTACACAAACAGTTATAACCATCAACCAGTTTAAACCTTATAATAATGCGATAAACACAACAACTACTGTACACACGTAGGTTAGGTGGATTTGTTAATTTGTATTATCACGTCTGTCTGCCGAGACTGGTAGCGAGTTTCCTTTTAATAATTATTACTAAACTGACATCCAGTTTCCCGATTCACAACTGTTTTTGCGGGTATTAAATACGTTAAGCGACGACTGGTGAGTTCTGAATTACAACGCGACAGACGACAGTTACTGACGCACAAACAACGCGTAGCCTTACCACTAATTATCCCGCAAACGAGTTTAAACTTCACTAGTTTGCTATTACCGGTCGTCTACTATTGCCGTTCTCACTGTGTGCCTGTGCTCTGCACTACTTATAGTTTCATTTTGCAGTCTTACACATTTTCATTTCGTATTTGTAATCGCTATTCGTTGCTCTTCACTTTTCAGCCGGCGTGTTTTCATTTCGAGGATCAAAGCCGAAGAGCTGTCCCGTACTCACCTTGATATACTTAAACATACCTACAAAGTAATCTTGAATCCATCATAGCCACAGCATTTGTTCTGACTGACGAAAATGGAATTGTCATCAATGGTCTCAAGCCTATCTACCAGCAACGAACAGGAACACGAAAGACCCTGTAAGTTTTTTTCTTGACGATTATTGTCGTACCTACAAAGATGTTAATATCTGTGATAAGATCGTAACACACCAGCAGCCGAGTGTTCGATGCGTATTATATCTGGTTTTTGTTCCATTACGCATCTCCATTTGTTGACAACTCCTCTGCGTTCAACGGTTTTTCACTGTTTGTTTGTTTGTGTTTTTTTCTGGGGGTCATAACGCAATATACCAATGTAGGGTTTAGTAATTTCATATTAATCTTTAACAGTTTAATATCTTCAATAAATGGACACTAATGTATTGGATTTTGGTTATCCCGAGGGTTATAGCTCTAAACCGTGCAAGTATCTGTACTGATTATTGTTGGTGTTGTGTTACGGTCGATGTAGTAATTATTTATCACTGACCATGTTTTGATGAATAAATATTAAAGTGCTATTTTCATTATTTTTACATGTTTGACTAAAAAACAGCATGTACTGTAATGGTATAATATAAATTAATATCATTTGATTTCCTAGCTAATCTTTGGCTCAACTCAAAGGCGCAGACTATGCTCATCGAACCAGAGTTTTTTGTAATTATATTTCATACTTCATTGTTGTTATTATGCTGTCTACCAATAAATTTTAAATGGTTATAGTTATATAATACATTGTAGTATAAATGATGTTATTTTACAGGAGTCTCCAAATTACGAGTCGTATAAAAGTTTTTACTGGCCTGTCAAATAATTCAATAATGAACTAGGTACCTACCTAAGTATTAATTTTAACTTTTTATTTTTTATGTAGGTTTTTAATGAAGTACAATGTATCTATTACATCAATTATAGTACTTTGTTCAATAATAAACAAATACAGAGCTGAAACTACACTAAACAACATTACAAACATGTTCTTATGTATTCAGCTTATTACATTTAAATAAAAGTAAAAGTTTTAAATTTTTTCTATGGCCATTGAGTAAAAAATGTTGGAGCCCCCCATTTAAGTCTTTTATTATAATCTATACAGAATATTTATTTTACATTTTGTTTAAATCATTTTGTACATTGGTACCTAATGATATGTTATTCATTCACCAAACTTGTGACCATAACATAAGTACTTATCAAATACTGACATATTTAATGATAAATGTTGAAATGTATTAGGTAGTAGTCTAAAGTCTTTATATGCAGAAAATTTAGTGCTGATATACAGCCTATTAATATAGTGCTGTTTCTCAAATGCTTACAATTTTGTACGTTAATAATTTAACTAAATTGGGTAATTCCAGTCTAAATTCTAAATACCTTCAATTTTACTCTTACATTTCTTGATGAACTGATTTTATTTTCTATTGTAGGTACTAATAAAGTTGTATGCATATCTTATATGACAAAATAAAAGCTTTTGGTATACTTAATCATTAAGTAGTGATTTTAACAGTCAATAAACCTGTGTTTGTTAGTATACAAACTATGAAGATTTCATGAGACCCATATTAGTAAGATAGAAAACTTGTTGGAGATTTTCTATTAAAAATGCTAATATAAATGTATTAGTTGTTTGAGAAACCCTACTTGTCTAAAAATATGGAATCACTTTTCATTGCAGGTTTGAGTTTATCATAATATGTAAATCTACATATTTTAGAGAATCCCGATTCGTCAATTTTTTAAAATAGCTTTTAATAGTGATAGGTACAAATTTTAGGTTTCAATAAAAACCCTACTACACTCTGTTCATTGAGAGAACGCACATGTTTTGCGCATGTAGACTAATGACCAAAAGCTCATCGAGGCTCCGTTTTCCCTCCAAGAACCCCAATCGTGACCAACACTATATCATGGGAGCGCAACACGCGCAACCGATTCTCACTGACCGCTGACGATTATAATCATCGACCATTGGTGGACGTGGACATGAGCAAGCCAAACTGATTTCTGTGCGGTCCGAACGTTTTCTTGTTCAACAGAATATAGTAAGAGAAGTTTTTTTTTTCATTTTTCCAAAACTTTGGATTTTGGGATTAACCGGGTTTCTCAAACAATTTATTATTATTATTCATTAATATGTTTGATTTTATTGATTATAATTAAATTTTTTCGATGCAACTTTTAAATTTATAAGTGTAATTTTTAATATATTTTAATAATGCAATAACTTCACTGCTCTAGTGATAGTACATAACTAAATATTATTAAAATAGACAACATGGGTTGTGGATACTATGTTACACCTAGTAAATTTTATACTTTTGATGAGTTTTCATTGAGATTTGTAAAAAATTGTTTGTTTATGAGTTAATTATTTTTTGTAGCTCGATTTTTTGTTTTATGAAAAAATATATGGCCTTCTGTTTCCTTAATTGATAGTAAAAACATAATTTTGTACATGATCTAAACTATCGATTTGTATTTGTTAAATGTATAAGCAAACTAAAATATCTTATAGTTTATACTATAGCTAAAAGTAGTTTTAACCATAAGAAATGAGCAAAAGTATTCATTGATTAGCCATAATATTTTTTCGTAAAAGCTGAAAAAATATATATTATTAGATTAAATGCAGTATTATAATCATTAAATTTACTTTACAGATACAAGATCCAACTATATATGTAATGAGCAAGGAGCTATAGATAAATCAAGGTACCTGTTATACTTAATTTATACTACATAATTTAATTTGTTAATTAAATAAAATATATTATTATATTAATACAAGTATAAAGAGCTATAATTTGAGGAGTATTTATTTGCCATTATAATATAATTTATCTTAGGTTTCTTTAGAAGTACTTAATAATAAATACATGATTTTTTGATCATAATGTTACTTTTAAATTTTTTTGGAATATTAAATAAATGCATAATGTTTTAATTTTATATTTCTAAAAAAAAATTCTAACAGTCCAGAGTTTGAAAAAAATTGAAGTACAATAATATTTTAAATGATTAAGTATGACAGTAAATTAATTTTAGCTTGTTTTTATCAAGTGTATGCTGTTCATTTTTTAATATTTTGATATTAAATTTTTAAAAGTTAAAAAGTTCAGATTCAAATTCAAGTTTTTGAAAGTTTAAGTTTGGTCTCTTCCTTGAAAAAGCATTATGGAAATATGTTACTTTAATTTATAATGAAATGCTCGATCCTGCCACTAATTATAGCTCTGTGATAAATAAACTACTGATTTTTTTATGTGTTGGGGATGAATTACTGATAAACATAATAAAATAAAGTATACAAATTAAATATATCTATTTAATTAGTAATAAGATATATTTGGTACCTATATAAATTACTTACATTTTTCTAAAATATTTATTTTAATATAGTCCAGCTTAATTACCATGCATATGTATTTAAATTTATTTTTAAAAAAAACAACACTTCTGGAGTATATTTTATTTCACAATTAGTTAAATAATGTTTTATATTTAATCAAAAAAAAAAAAAATAAAAAAAATATGCAAATTATATGCTTTGTTTAATTTTTTAGAGATGATGACCAGAGAACTGCCTGGAATAAATTACATGTGTTAATTGGCTACTTAGTATACAAAGTTAATGCTGTTAATATTGGAACTGTGAAAAAAGAGTTATTACAACATAATATGATACGAGGTAAACATATGTTTTGTCGGTTTATTATCTCATCACAAAATTTTTCAACCACCGATACACATGTTTATGCAACTTTAGTTGCTGTTATCAATCTTGTAGTAAGTGTTTTAGTAATATGATTTGATGAAATTGGTCTTGTATAGATTATTTGTAAAAGTTTACTTTCCATTATATTTAGCTTCCAGAGATAGGAAAATTAGTCTTGAAAAAATGCGTTATGCTATTCCAAAGTGCATTTTTTGAAAATGAAATTTCAGATTGTTCAGCTTCTGTAATGTTTATTGGACATTTGATTAACCATGGTGTTGTAAGTTTTAAATTTATTTATTTTTTAATTTTAAATAGTGTACAGTTTTTGATTGGTTTACTTTTAGGCTGATGAAAGATTGGCAATAGAAATATTAACAAATTTCCTTGAAGAACAGAGTATATTCTCTATTAAAATAGCTATTGTACTTTTGGAAATATGTGGTAAAAAAATAAGTGAAGCCCATAAAGATATTTTGAATGAAGTATTTGATAATATGCTCAATTTTTTGAATAATCAACAACTTGAAGCAGAGGTAAACTAATATTATTTTTATGTTATTTATTAGTTTCAGAGTATATTTATTAATTTTTGCCATATTCATGTTATTTTTATTTAGGTCTTCAAAATATGTTATAAAATAATTACCTACATAAAAGAAAAAAACATTTAAACATTTTTTTTTACTTTTTGAAAACAATTTAGCAACACATACATTTTATACTAATAGTTCTAACTAGCTGCAGAGTTTTATTACATGTTTATTTACAATATTTTAAACAAGTAATTCATCTAATTTTAGGAAGAAAATGATCTGAAACTAATTTTGAAATTACAAGAAAATGGATTCAAGTTTCAACAACTTGATTTAGTACCAGCTTATGAGTGTCAAATCACTCATTTTCAAACTTTGGAGTCAGTTATAGATATTGCATCCGATAAAATAAGTAATACATAATATGTTTATTTAAAATTAAAACTTATATTTGTAATTTGTAATGAAGGTTACTATTATGATCCGGAATTCGAATTTCATGATAAAATGTATAAGAATTTGATATTAAAATCTCAAGGATATGATAGTGAAGAAGAAAATGGATTAGAATCTGTAACTGATTTTAATAATCAATATGATGGTGAAAAAGAATGTAAGACCTATTTAATCTTAAGTATTAACTATTATACTATAAATCAAATTTAAAAAACATACCTGCTCCTTTTGCATTATTATATTTGTTAATTGATTTCCAACTAAATAAAAACCAATTTATTTTCATAATACATACACATGGATTGAATTTGACAGAGAATTTAAGACAAGTCTAAACTATTTTCTGTTAACTTTAATCAGTGATATTATATTTGTCTAGTGATCAAAGTAATGAAACATATTAATGACATAGAAAAAGACACAAACATGCTATCATTAAGGAAAGTCTGTCTAAGAAAGTTGATAAACTTAACATACTTGATGACAGATTATACGAAGTTTGTACAACAAATTGTAAAATATCGTCAAGTTGACATGGACTTATTTAATATGATCATTGATTGTTGCTGTGAGCATTCAACATATGAAAATCATTTTGGAAATCTAACGAAAGTAAAAATTAAATTAAGATACGGTCATTTTTTAAAATCTAATTTATGTGTTTTAGTAATTTTTAAAGGTTTTTGAAGTAAGACTTCTTTCTTGAGGTGTGGGTGGAAAAAAATCACAACGAAAAATGATACGACACGTTTGTTTATTTATTTATTTTGTAACTCATGCGCGGCAGCCTGCACGTTTATTTTTATTGTATTGATTTTACTTACTCTCTCCCTAATTCACTTATAATTTCAAAAGCCCAAATACTTGTGAATAGAGGTCGGATTTTTATGATTTTATATATTTGTTTCTAGTCTATGCAGTTAAATGGGAGTGAGAAATCTTTATAATTCATGAAACACGGAATTCACAGGAAAAAAATTATTTTGCATTAAAAAAAGCATATTTGAGAATATTTTTCTAACATCGGCATATAATGAACATATTTCACGTATATTAGCACTTTGATAAATATAATGTTCACTAAATGATTTATTTCTGGTTTTTAATAAAAATTAATCTCTAGGTATTCCTCATCGATTGCGATAGCACATCGGTTATTTCGTTAGCTGTCACGACTATTCGTCATTTACTAGTCGTCCGTCGCGTCTCGTGTTGATATCTGAGTGCGATATATTATTGCTTACATAATATTGTCTTTCCACTCGTCTCATATTACTATAACATACAAATATGCCGAAAACTTCAAGCAGTTTAAAAGTTTATTTGAAAAATATTGGACAAATTCTTAATGGAAATAACACAGTACAACTTCCAGAAAATTATTTATTTTTTTAAGTACTATAAATAATTATAAACATTTAACCACATAATAATTAATAACATTCACTATGGAAAGCATTATTTCAAATTTCTGTTTATAATTTATTATATAATATGTGGTTAACCTAGTATAATCTATAAATTATGTGACTCCTCAATTTTAATTCTTCATAATTAAATTTTATTTTTTTAGGAGTTTATTGAAACTGATGAAAGGTTTGCCGATATGATGAAAATTGCATTCATTTACTGCTATGTAATTAGTGATAAGTTTGATACACACAAAACACAAATTGTTTCTAGTTACTTTGTTCATTTATTGGAATTGGGTTTAATACCTGCTAAGATGTTATCATTACTGGGAGAATCAGTTTATGCTAACACTGAATATTCTACAATTATTTTTCAAAAACATAATGAATAATATGTCGGGAAAATCCGTAAGTAAAATTATTTTGTAGTGTTAATTTATTAAACGGCAATTTTACATGGATACAAGAATGTACAAATTAATTAATGGTATGATAAGAAATAACAAATTAAAAAAAAATTGGTTAATATATAATATATACGATACCTACCTATTAAAAGTACAAAAAAGAAAAATATTTATCCTATTGATAGAAGACAATTTAAAAAGAGGGATGTGGCCTAAGTAATTAAACTGAATTCGCAGCTCTAAGCATTCGATGTAGTATGTGGTTATGTCTGTATGATGTTTTATGTGTTTGAATATAGAATTGAGACTGGGTTCTATATGGCTTCTGATTCTGAATGGTATCGCTGAAAAGAGATCAGGCACATCAAGTGAGCCATTTAATTGAGCATATAAGAACTCTTAGTCTGCATTATCACGGTGAGGGAATAAAGTTTGAATATTTAGAACCTGCCTTATATTGGTATAGTCGTGAGTTATATGATGAATAGGGTTCCTGAACGGAACGCAAAAAAAAACCGTTAACAACATTACCAAAGTATAATGGACCGAAACCAATTATTTAATTTAGTTTATTGGTCCTTTGTATAAAATAACATTATAAACTATTAAGTGTACTGAACTTTTTACGAAAAACGTTTTAATCTTAAAAGTTCTTTAAAGAATTGACATGAGGAGCGTCATAACCTATTAAGTTCTTTAAACAATTTCTAAAAAAACGTTATAACCAATTAATTTCTTTAAACAATTACTAGAAAAAAGTTATAACTTATTAAGTTCTTTGAACAATTACAAGAAAAACGTTGTAACCTATTAAGTTCTTTGAACAATAATTACACAAAGAATGTAGTAAGCCAATAGGTTCTCCAAATTTTTAACACGCTTGGAACATCACAAAATAAACCGTTCTTCGAACTTTGAAAATAACATTGTGAATCAAAATTTTCTTTTGTTTATTTTGGATTTAAAATTATTTAAGAATAATTAGTACTTTAAGATCAAAATCTAAAACTTAACTTACATCTAGTCCTATCTTTGCTAATAACTAAGATAAGGATAAAAAAATATACCCCAACAGCATCATGTGACTTTGAAAGAACTAAAGAAGCTTCAGCCAAAATAAATCCAATAGCCGATCATTTATTTTTGACAATATAAGGTGATATAATATGATGATAATATAGGTGATAAGTTATTATGAGTAATAATATAGTAACATAATACATTAATTAATAATTATAATAAATAAATGCCTCCCTAAATAAATAATAATCAATTTCTACTGTAAATTAATAATAATCAATAAATACTATAAATAAACAATAATTTATGAAACATAGAAGAAGATAAACAATGTAAGTCGTATATCGTAATTATAAGGTACTGAAGTACTCATACGGTATAATACTAATATGGAATTATGGGCATGCGAATAATTAAGTTTCAGATCCAAATGTATAATTTTAGTTTTAAAACTATTCATAAATGTACCTATCTGTATTCTATAATTTTTTTGTATAGATATAATTGGCATACTTTAACAATATATTATTTTATTTAGCGCCTGCCCTTATTGTGTCCATCTTAAAAACATTAACATATAGCAATTCAACAATTGAAACATATTACTTTAAAACGTTTTTATGATTAAATATTCAAGAACTGATAACTTTAAAATGTTTGAGAACATATTAATGTAAAACGTTCTTCTGATAAATGTTCAAGAACGTATTATTTAAAAACGTTCTTCTGATTAAATGTAAAAGAACGTATTATTTCAAAACATTCTTCTGATTAAATTTACAAGAATGAATAACTTAAAAATGTTTATTAGGTCTATCATTCAAAAACTTTAAATTTTTTAACGTTTTTTTGGCAAAATTTTCTAAAAACATAAACAATTTTAACGTTTTTCTAGTTATGTTCGGTGAACCATTTAAATTATCGTTATATCTATAACCGTTTGTTGAACATAGCTTGATTTAATGTTTATCGCAAATAAAGTTCAAAAACACATTATGGAACCGAACCGAAAATTAACGGTTAAGGTCACCCTGATGATGACAGATGAATACCAAATTTAAATGCTGTCTAATTTAAAAGTTTGTTTACCATGTATATCATTGGAGTCTTAACTATCACTACAGCTTGAGTGGTTCTATCCCGCTCAAAACAGTTTTTGCTACGTAGTATGTTGTGCATTTTTCAGACGGAGACAACACATGTGGGTGTAGCGTTCTCTTAAGATTTTAGATTATGAAATAGCCTATAACCATACAATATTTAATTATATATTATTTTAGTTTCAGGGATTATATGGAGCTCAAACCCAAATATAAGTTTTCATCTTCAACTACTAAAATTATTTACTTATGATTTATTATCTATTATGAGTTATTATTTTATTAATATTTGTTTGATGTATATAAAAAATGTTTATAATCATTGTAATTAAAATTATCCTTTGTTAAATAATTATTTTAGTACCTATAGTAAAATATTAATTTACTAATATAAAAAGTGTTTTATATTAATGCATATTAAGGTTTTATTTTTGTACATTTTCAAATAAAATCAATCTACTATTTGTATGTTGTAATAAGAGTTATTAACAATTATTTTGTTTTATGTATCTAAACCATTAACAAAAAATATTAGTGAATCATCAGTGTACTTAGAATTTATTTTCTTGTTAAATAATTACTGAAGTATAATACAATATTAAGTACCTAATATAAAAAGTGTTTAATTGTAAGACATTTTTTTTTTGTCATTTTGAATTAATAATCTATTTTCTATTTATGGGTTGTTGTAAGAGTTATTGGTATTTGATTTATCTTATCTTTGTATTAAACAATTACTACATATAATAAAATATGTCTATTCTCAATAATTAAATAGTTATCAATCTTATTTATTAATATTATCATCCCTCCGATCTTCCAATTTCATTCTTTTTTAATGATCCCTCACTCACATCTACCTACTCTTTTTATATTATTTGTATATTGTTACTTGTTTTATAAAAAATGTATAAAACTCCTTTCTTGTTTATTACTACCTTTATTGAACGTATTCCTAAAAACTTATTTCTAAACTTAAGTTAATTTTATATACCCCAACTTTCATTTTATTCTTTTTTATGTGGTCATATTAATATACTTATCGCCCAATGTAAATTTTGAAATGCACGATTATGTAGGCAAAGAAAACTTATAATTTTGTATTTAAATTTATATACTAGAATGAGTATTATTTTGAAGAATCTGTAGGGATATTGTGGTAGACGTTCAGAAATAGAGGATACATATGAAGGGAACAGTGAAGTGTGTTTGGAGAAACAGATGAGTATTGTGTGTAAGTATAGGAGTGCACCACGAATCAATGTTGAACCCTTACTTGTTATCCTCAGAACGAAAAATGAAAGATTTACATAGCTAATAACGTAGCCTGTGTACTACTCTACGCTCTTTAGATTACAAATAATTTGAATATACATGATAAAGTTTGTTATTCGGTCAATAAAGTACTTTTTATTGAAGACCACTCTTGGGATGATCTGTTTGATAGTATACAATAATGACTTGAGAAAAATTCAAATGTAGCTTTATGCAAATAATGTGTTGCTTAATTTGGACAATACATTCATTAGGTAGTTACCTAATTATAAATTTTAATTCATTGGAGCCAATCAACATCAATTTTAATTTTTTTATTTTCTATTGCAAATTGTGAAATAAGCTGTCACATAAATTTGTTCAGCAACTTATTATCTTCTTGAAGAATCAATAAATAACTAATGTTTTAACGTTTATAATACATTTCGATACAAATACGAATTCATAAAATTAAAACCAATACCATCGGACAATTGCATTCAAATTTACACAAACATAATAAAATGTCAAAGCTGTGAGTCCCACAACTTCATAAATCCCTCGATCAAAATTATTTTCAAACCATTCTGGCGTTCTTCTTCAAATTAATTCATCAACGTTTTGTTGTTGGCAAATAATTATTTTTATTAAATAACCCGCATTTTTTTCAACTTAAAAAATTAATATTTTAATGGTAAAAATTTGTAATTATTAAAATATAAATAAAAGTCCATGGGATGCCATGGATAATATGCCTTCCCAAACATGTTATGATACGTAATAATGTAAAATTCTCTCTAATTTTAAAAACTACAAATAAAGGAGGGGACTATCGTGAAATTGTCCATGGCGTACGTCTGAGTCATAGATCACACATACGGAGGTATCTTCTCCTCTTGTACGTGCTGGTTATAAGAATGATGAGCGAATCATTATTAATGATAACAATACTTAAAAATCATTTCATCATTATAAAACAACATCCTGTAGTCGGCAGCAGCTCTCTAGGTATATAGTTTTACTTATAGTTGTTTTATATTATGTCTAGTACGTCTAAATTATCTTCCATGATCTATGGTTAATATGTTAATTTAAAATCGATATAATCAAGAAAATCGTTATTGGTTGATCTTAACAGTAAAAACCGCACCGGGATACCCGATAACGAACTATATTATTATCAATAAATTAATGCAATATTATTCATCCTGGAGCGGTATTTTTCACACCGGTATAGACGATCGAATTTCTTGAATGTTTTGATAAAAATTAAATTAGCGCCGCATTAAAAATTAAAATGTTAGAATCATCTATGGTCAAGAGTTTCGTTGAAACCCATACTTTTCTTGTAAATGTCGAAGCTTAAGATAATATATTATATTCATATCAAATAATGTTAACCATAGCTTTTATACAATATTTTATAAGAACATTTCGAGTTTATGTAAGATTTATAAAAAAAATATTTCTAATTTTCTAATTATCATTTAAGATTGTTGTAAATAATTATTTATCAAATAAAAGTAGATAGGTATGCTTTTCATTTTTAATATTAATTGCTTTTTAATTGTTAGGTACCACATATACCTATTACAATCTCAATTTTTTTTAAAGACTTGCATTATTTTAATATTATTTTTAAAAGAAATTGAGTTACCTAGATACCTATTAATAAATTTATTTTTATATTTTAGACCATCTGAAATTACACTAAATAAGTAATGATGTTTTATTCTAATGTGAATAATCATAATACAGTAAATTGGAGAAACAATTTGAATGATTTATCCGATCTTGATGAGTAAGTCACAGCTTAGTTCTCAATTTCAGGGCGCCATTTCAATTTAGATAAAATACTTAAACCAAATACTTTTGCTGCGTGTAATATTTGTGTATACTTGGTATTAAAAAAAAATTAAAATATTATTATACATTGCATGTACTTATAAAATAATACTTATATCTTATAGAAGATGCTAACAAAAAATTAATAGTTTAATTTTAACGCTGACCAAATTGTAGTTTATAATAAATGTACAATGTTTAAGAGGACGGTACGTACGCACTTGATGTTTCCGTCTTACAAACATGCGACATAAAATTTTTTCACATTATCTATGCTTAAGTGTCAGCCTTTTAGTTGATATTTTAATTTTTCAAGGGAGATATGAGCGTTTTTAATTTGTGTTATTTCACATACCCATATCTTACTTGAAAATCAAAATATTGAGAAAAAAAAATTGACGACGCTTAAGCGCAGATAATGTTCTTATCTAAAATCTTGATAATAAGTTAATTCATTCTAATACAAAAGCTAACAGCACACACTTGAAACCAGTGAACGATAATTTGATACGTTGTACGTTTATAAGACAGAGGAAACAAACGCGTAAGTAGTATCTTCTTGAAGATTATGTAGAACAAAAATTATTTGATAAATAAACCTAAAATATAAAAAAAAATTGTCTCTTGACACTCATGTACCTAGTAGAAAAACAAAAAGGTGGGCAAATGTACACATTCCTTTTATTTTCAAATGGCGTCCCTTTTTTATATATAATCAATTTAATAATTACCTATTTAATATTATGTTTAAATTATAGTGATTCGGGTAATGAATTGCCTCTTTCATCAATCGCAGATTATGTGCACCCAATTAATAATCTTAAAATTGCAAGAAGTGCCGTTGAAAAATGTAAAACTGCTGACTGCCAAACAAAGCGAATAATTGAACAGGATAATAAATTACCCAATCCATCAAGAGAAAATTTCGTACACCCAATTGATAACAATAAAAAAATGAAATGTGAATCTGGAAAATGTGAAACAGTTGATTATCAAATTGAACTAGACATTGATCAGGATAATGAATTGCCTCTTTCATCAATAGCAGATTTCTTGCATCCAATTGATCAGAAGCTTAAAAATAGTAAATTACAAAAATGTGAAACTATTAATAACCAAACAGAAGAAAACAACAACCACAATGACGAATTAACTCTTTCATCAATTGCACATTCCTTACATCGGTTTGAGAACAAATTCATAGAACATGAAGCAGTCGATTGCCAATCAAACGAAAACATCAATCATTACAACAAATCTGAGCCAAATAGATTAATATGCAACAAAGAACAGAGTAAAATTGAAAATGTATCAAAGACATATGAGTGTGATATTTGCGGTGAAATCTTTTCTAAGCGTACTGATATAATTAGACATTATAAAACTTCATTGTGCTATCCAGCAATTATTTATATATTTGATAGTTTTTAGTAACCAAAATAAAAACCTTAATATTTTATAATAGTTAAATGTGCTAAAATATAATCGTATATATTGTTTTGATAAACTCCTTGTTTTTAAGTCTAATTGATTATATTTTATAAGGTATAATATGTAATATAAGTGCTTATATTTTTGGAAGACAAGTGTCTTATAATATTATGTTTGCTAATATTAATGAACTTATTTTAATTTTTCTTAATTACATGAAAATTTTTTTTTAAAAACACAAATTTGTGATATTGATTAGATATTATTGCTTCTGTTTTATCATGTTTATAATAATTGTACAAATATAATGTTTTATTTTTATAATTTTAAAATTTTTAGTTTCAAGCTGGTTCTATTTTTGTAAGCAATTCAATACATCACATTAATACTATATTATTTTACCAATAGCAAACACATACGATGACACATAAGGCTCAATGTTGAATGCCATTGTATTTTTTATGTTATGCAAAAAAATATTTGTATTATTTTGGTTAAAATGTATTAAAATTGTACATCAAAATAATTAATTATAATAAAATATCGGTGTTTTTGTGTTTAAATAATTTAATAAGAAAAAA
This sequence comes from Sitobion miscanthi, assembly GCA_008086715.1. Lineage (NCBI taxonomy): Eukaryota > Metazoa > Arthropoda > Insecta > Hemiptera > Aphididae > Sitobion > Sitobion miscanthi. The sequence continues at coordinate 11,963,896 of CM017803.1, read as the reverse complement.
AATTAGCTTCTATTATTTAGTACTGAAAATCCATATTATATAAATATTTAAAAAAATAATTTTGTTTCTTTTGCCTAGTTTTTGAAAATTAAATTTTGTAAAGTCATACATAAATACAGTATTATAACAACTGTAGAGTAGGTACCACTAAAAATCTAAAACTAATTGTTATATTTAAGAACAAGATTCTCTCTCTTACACAAATTATTATGTTTGGATTAATGACTAGAGAATTGTATCCATAATTTATTAATAGTAAATTTAACTGAATTATGTTTTTAACTAATGTAAGAAAATAATCTAATGAACAAAATGTGTAAATAATTTTCAGAATATTCCAAAGTTTTTACATACAACTATTGTCCTCTTGTCCTGTTACTTGGTATAATAACTGGAGCCTAGCATTTATCTTTTATTTTATTTGTTTTTGGTAATCATATATTGCCATTATAGGTTACCTACAAACGAATATTAATTATCTTGTTGTATGACGTATTGTATTATTTATTGTTCATTTAGATAATAAATATATAAAATATCAGTATGAGAGTTATTATATAATATATTTGTGTTACTAACATTCAATTTTTCAAACATACATGTATACAATCATATATTATTATACCTACATTTTTTTTTTTGTGAAAGTATTGAAATTGTAAAGAATCAAATTTACCTAGATGATTTTGTAAAATTTTACTATATTTCAATATTTTTCAATTGATCAGCAAACCCTTCTATTCGAGCATTTATGGATTGCAAATTAGAAACCACACTTGCTAAATGTTTAGGTATATAAGTTTCAATATTATTAAGTAATAGTTCATTCTTCTTGAGAGTTTTGGAAGTTTCTGAATATTGAGTTCTAAGATTGTTCATTGTTACAGCAAATGACTCAACTAAAACAAATTATATAGATCAATTTTTTATAAATCATTTACAATTTTTAAATTAACAATATACACTAAAAAATTATATTTTAAGTTAATTTTTACAACTGTCTACTTAACCATTAAAATAGTGAATGTAGTCTATAGGTACTACATGATTAAGTAAATGTTACCTTTATGACGAAAAATATCTAAAATGGTCATTCTTTGTATAGTATGGGGTAACAAATTTGATTTTTCTCTCGCTCTTAAAATAAATTCATAGAGTTTATTCGTTTTTTGATCTACTTCTAGATTTTGATCAAGTTGTTTTGAAGTAATTTGTTTTAACTTAGGTAGTAAGTAAACAATTCTGGATTCAATTAAATTAATTTGAGGTAAAATTAATTTGGACAGTTCCCTTAATATGTAAACGGCCTCAACCAATCCATCACTGTTGTTGCTATCAGCTAAGCGCATCTATAAAATATTTCAAAAGTTAAAGGTTGAGGTAAATTATAGCAAACTAATATACAATATGGATCCATAGAGGAAAAAGGTATATAAAGTAGGCGGTCAGATGTTTACAAAAAAAAATGTTTTCGATGGCTAATCGTTATTACTTTTTACATTAAATACATTTTTATTTTTTAGTAACTTTTTACTTAAGTATATTTTTTCCAAACACTTCTATAGAAATTATTCTTTTTTAAACTTTTTATTTGCATAAGTTTTATAGTTCTCAAATGTTATTGTTTTTATAGTCATAATTGTATGGTATATAATATATTTTGTACCCTGAATATTATTTTCTGAAAAAAAAGTCCGTAATATAAAGTATGAAGTATAAGTATAAATTATAAAGTGTAAAGTATGGACATAGAATATATTAAATAAAAATATAAAAACATTTTTTATTTAAAGTCATATAGAATAATGTATAAAATATGTGACTATTTATTCTAAAAATTATCGGTTAAATGAAAATTACACCTGTTTTTATGTCTTGGTACATACCAATTATAATGTACTTGTAATATAAAAAAAAAAACAGTATAATTTTAAGTTAAATATAAATTTTTTATTTAATTTTGAAATTTAAATACATTTTTTAATTTTTCAATAAATAATGACTCAACCTAAACTATAAAATAAATTTAATAATATTTAAAAAAATATAGTACCTCTTACCAAAATTGATTTTTTAGATCCAATAATTACTTCCAATTTTGTAAGACGGTCTTCTAATCGTGATATTTGTAGTAGTTGTACAATCTTTGATGTATTCGGTTTTAAATCTTTGAATTTTTTTCCAATATTCAACATTTTAGAAATATTATTAATAACAGTGAACTGCTCTTTATCAACGCTACTTAGACATTTTTCTAACAATTTAGTAGTAATGTACGTTCTATAAATAAAAATAAAACATTAAAAGCAATTAAAGACAAATTGATATACAATTAAAATATAATAGTACATTTTTAAATTATAACAACTATGAAATGACAATTGTTGGATACTATCAAAATTATTTATAATATTCTTTAAAAAAATGCTCACTGTAAATTAAATATGTTTGTAGTTCCATGACATTCTAAAGGTAATCGTCCATTAACACTATGTATACATAATTTGTTTAGTATATTTTGTATTTTTAATCCAATATTAGCACATAGAGTTTCATTTTGATCACTTTCATTTACCTAAATATAAAATGCAACTAATTAAAATTTGGTCACCTAAGACCATGATAGGTAGTTTTATTTGTTTAATTTATATATATATAAATATATCATGCGTCCAAAATTACAGGAATTCTCCCTAAGTACGTCCGTGGAAAATCAATATATTTAAATGTTGTTTTTTTACAGTAATAAATATGGAAATTCCAATTGAATGGCACATTTAATTTTTTCATTTAAATTTAAAAATTATCAATACATTTTTTTATACATTAAGTGTAATGTTCAAGATCGCCATTTTCTGATGATATTTTTAAAAACAGTTTGAAAAAAATTTATTAAAACTGAGTGAAAATCGAACACATTAAAACAAATTAAGTTTATGTATTTCTAAGAATAATAGTCAATTTAGCAAAACACGAATCGCAAGCGGTTTAATATAATTTATGTAAGGCTTACACAATATAAAAATACAAACCTAGAAATAAATATATTCCTAAGCTTAGTAACAACATTTTTAGAAACTGCACAACAGAATAACTGGTAGGGCCAATAATAATCTAAAGAATGGATAGTTTTACACACAAAAATGTATTCTACATTTCTAAGTAAATTCTAATTTGTTTAAAAAACCTCTTATTTCTTCATTATTTTCAAACAGTTTTTCATGATTCTCTCAAATGTTTTGATTATTTAAAATATTAAATGATAAAAAATAATTTGTTTTATTATCAATGTATAAGGTGCTGTAATAAACTTATAGAACTTTGGTAAAATTGTAATTTTCTGAAGTGTCTAAAATGTATAAGCCAAATAGTTCAGAATTTAAAATAGTATCTAAATAGTTTTATACACATCATACCTAGTAAATTTATTTTTATTTTTATATATATTAAGGCCAATCGGCTTTTATAGAAAAAAGTTTTCATAAAATATTAAATTCATAATACAGAAAACTAACTATTTGAAAATTAGATTCTTGTATCAACAAGTCTTCGGTTTCAAACTTCAATCTATAATATTTTTGCAATGGCGTCTCTTTTTCTCCTTGAGCAGCTAATTCCCAATACTCACTCCTAAAATCAGATATAATATTTAACTTGAATTTAGTAAATATATAAAAATTGTTAATATTTACTTTAACTTATGTTTAATTTTAAATGATTTGCTAAAACTATCAAGAACGTCCAAAGAAAAGTGAACATAACTCGAATCCACAAAATATTTATTAGATCCGCATACATTTGTTTGATTATTAGAATTAATATCTTCAATTTCCTTAATTAAAAAAAATGTATATTATTCTTAACAATTAACTAATTGTAATCAATTGCAATTTATGCACATTTTAAAAACTATAAATATTACCATATTATTAAACTTCATTAAAACTAGTTTATCATCTTTGAAAATAGCAAGAGTATCCCATTTTTCTTGAATTTGACGAGGACGTGTTTTCCAATTACTCTAAATGAATAAGAAATAAAAAAAAAAATTGTGTACTAGAAATTATATTAAAGTTGAAATTCAATTGTATAACTATGTATGTGGTATACTGGTACTGGTAGATATGTACTGTACAAATGTACAATGTACATCATAAAAAAATACATATTTATAACTACAATTAATTTGTTTTATCAAAGTTCTATACCTAGATATACCTAACTAGGTAGGTATATCTCAAAATTATGTTTATAATACATAGGTAATTAACAAGGGGGAATGGCCCACTGACCTACTGTCCTGTAGGATAGTAGGCCCTTGTACTGCAGGGGTATGAAGCCTTTCATTAATAAGCGCCAAGAGGCCATAATTAAGGGGTAGCACATCTTAAATCTTTATTATCTTCAACTGTAATTTCTGAATTTTATAATTTATTATATTATAAAACACTTTAAATCAATACTCCTTGATAATATATTATTGGTGTAATACTGTAATTACAGTTGGAATCATGTTGTTTTTATGGTAAAAATACTAATTTCTCCTCTGAATTTTTCTGTATACGGGGCCTTCTATAATAGGAGGTCAATAGGTTTTTACAGGCCTAGTCCGCTTCTAGTAATTAGAATAGTTAAATATGAAAAATTTACCATCATAAAATATACTTAATTTTCTATGAAATCAGGAATAAAAAACTGTACTTACAGTTCCATTTAATTGAACATCTTTGGAATCGTTCATATTTTGTATGAAAAGTCGAAAAGTAATGAAAAAGAAATTATCTACTTTAAAAACTACTTACTTCTTAACATAATAGGTACGGTATCCTTGGTAAAAATCACTATTGTAATGTTCCTAACATAATATTATTTAGGTATGTTATTTTATTATTTATTAACAATAATTAACAGATCGGTGATTCGTGACTTTTAAATAAATAATTTTTAATCATTATTCATAAGATTACTGATTAACTAGTAATATTTTGTTGATTGAGAACCTCTATTGATACTTTGTATATTTTGATAAAAATATTTTTTTTGCAACAAAATGTATAAAATAAACTATAACTGCCAAAAACGTGCGTGATTGTGTGAAGTTGGCTTATTGACCTAGTCATTGATAAGAAAATACACAATCTTAATGGCTATCCGTACGATGGACTGCGTATAGTACTTACTACCTACAACAGTATCAATAGTATCATAGAACAATAGTATAATATAGCTCTAGCCTATACCTGCTATAATACCTATACTCTATGGTATAAAAGTTTGTATTTATACATTATGTCCTGCCTTTATCAAATTATGCTTACCCTGCAATAAAAAATCGTATTACCAATGATTAATTAGGTAATGTAATGATATGCTCACACACCATTATAATAAATTAACTAAAATCTTACAGAGTAATAAATAACGGCCAGACTGTCGCTTGTAGAAATCGGACATCCCTAATAAAACCATTGTCACCGACAAAAAGGTCTTTGCCGCCGAAGAGAAATCTAGTTCGGGGAAATACAAAAGCCTTTGATAAAAACCGCCTACTTCTCTCTGGTCGGCATATCCGTGTCGTCCCTTAAATCAGTGCATGAGCACCAACTACCAGAGTAACAACCTCTCAAGTCTCAAAAACCGATTTCAACGAGCGACAACTGGACTCCTTGTGCGAGCAATAATCAGTGCGTTCTTTAATTCAATTTTGTGCATTTGAAGTATTACTTTGTTTCATTCAAAAACCTAAAACATAATATGTATGTTAATAGTTTAATATTATAAATAAATGCAACAATGAAAAAAAATCGAAAAATTTGCGTGGGGTGGTAAACAACTAAGTTGCCTATTATGTATACCTAATATTGTTTATAATTTAAAGATGTGTACAATAATCAATATGCTTACAAAGTTACAACATTGTTCAAAGTATAATGTACAAACAATTACTATTATACAAATTAGGTAATACATAGGTATATCTTATATCAGAGGTTCCTCAATTTTTTACCGGAGGTGCCTTATTTTGGACCAAATTCAGCAGTGGCATATTTAGATACCCCCTAGACCTTTTTTTTTGTAAAGTTAATTTTTCTTATTTTCTGTATGTCTCAATATGATATTACTTTTAAGTATTTCTGTTTTTTAAATGTTCTAGCCGTGGTAATGTTTCCGCTCTGATATACTTACGCCACTAGTCGTTCACCACGGCATATATGTAACTATTGGACAACAACAATATATACCTTTATGGTGGTATGGTATACTGTATTTTTTAATTTTCTGCGAATTATTTTTCATGCATGAGTATTTATAATAAACCCAATAAATAGTTGGTAAATAAAACAAAATTATGATGAAGACTGTAGATTTACCATAGGGCGTGGGTTTATTTTTAGTGACTAAAGTGTAGTTAGTGACTGAAAAAATTGTATTCACCTCTGGTTTACACGCTTTAGATAAAGAGTTGTATTCAAATTCATGAACTTTTGAAAATATTTTGTATTTTGCCTGTTTCAACTGCTACACCTGAACGATGTTTTTCAAGTTTTTATTAAGTATTAAGTCTTACCTAATAAACAGTATGACAGAAGTAAATATTTTATCAATTTTCCTATCTAATATTAAATAATAACTATAAATTAAGTAGTTATTATAATCAATACAATAATCATGCCAGATGAAGTTTTCGATGAACTGAACTTCCAAAAAAAATAGAAAACGGGATTTTGTATTATAACTATTTTTTTTGTTTATCGTATTAAACACTGGATTGCCGTTAGTATGAATTTATAATAAATGCTATTAGGTACTAAACAATTTGTGTTAATTCTTGTTTCGCCTTGATCCACACTAACCTCAACAAGTTAGGGGATTTTAAAAATGTAAATTATGTACGTATTTATGGGTGTACCTATTTATTATATATTTCATAATAAGTATTAAATATGCCACTGAAATTCAGCCAAGGTTCCCCTGCTGTGAATATACCACTTAAAAATAAATAAAGGTGAACACTAATAAATTGTTATTACTTTTATGAACACAATACAATATAAGCACTTAGAGCATATACAGATAACCTATAAATACATTCTTGTAAAAGAGAACAATTATTATAAACGTGAATATTGTATATAACATATTGCAGTAACTAATGGGATGTAAGTACCTAGTATGTTATATAGTCTATTAATAAATAAAATAAAAACCTTTGGTTTAAAACATAAAGCGAGATATACCCCAAAATAAAAGCATTATAGGTTTCTAGTTTAAAAAAATTCCCATATGCTTCCAGAATCGTTTGTGACTAACAAAGTTTAGAAAGGCTGTTAAGTTTTTCTGTGATTATAGTAGGTACAGCAGTGTTTTAAAAATACTTTTAAAAAGTATTTAAATAACTACTTACTCAAATACTTTTAAAACAAAGTAGGTATTTAAAACACCATCCAAATACTATGAATAGTTAAATATTTGAGTAATACTCAAATACTTTTCAGGAGTATTTGTAATAATCTTCAAATACGAAAAAAAATCTATTTAGTTCCGATATAATTTGTTATACCTAATCAAAAATGTGTTTATTACATTTTAAAAACATGATTCGTTCAATAATAAAATGCTAATCAGTCATGTAGTTAGTTCTTTTTTAGTGATGGTTGCACCATAACAATGAAACACCACAAACACCTCTATAGAGGTAAATATTAGTTTAAATAGCTGTATAATATATACCTGTTTAGACATTCCATACCGTCATCGATCGTCTTAATATCGAATTCAATTTAAAATACCTATAATACCTATAACGCTGTGTTAATATATATTTTTAGATCTTTTGGTGACAGTATGAACTACTTATGACTACTTATAACTTACTACTTACTCCGTTATATTTCCAATACTTAACTATAACATAATATGAACATTATCTATATATTTTAGTTACAAAATAATTTTCAAGTTTTCGAGATTTTAATGAATTTTCTTAAAGTGTATAGTTTAAATGTTAATAAAAAAAATTGTTTTGATATGTTCATATCATATTAGGCTTATTTCTGAAAAAGTCCTAACATTTCAGTACAAGGATTCTCATCAATTGATCTTAGAGCAGCCTAAAAATACCAAAAATTAATTTCGTTGACAAAATTGGATATTTTAGAGACAAATAAAGATTTGAGAAGGTACCCTATTATGGTATAGGTACTTAATACAAAACCTTGAAAACAATAAATTATTATTCGTATGTTACTATCCAACGACCCGGCAGGGTCACGCTAAGTGTAAAAAGAAAATAGCGCCTTAAAATACACACATAGGCAAAACACATACTTAACTGCTGGACCATGATATTATATTACTACAGCAACCAACACGATTTACGAAATAAATTTCTTGGGAAAGCCTAACAAATGTGTAGTAAAAAAATGAAGTTTGAAATAATACAATAATCTTATTGGACATTTTACGTAGAAGTGCATGGTGTAGTTTTCAAATCATTTTGAACAATATCAATAGAGTTATAGCCAATTTAACTATTGTAGTGTATTTTTAAAAAATTATTAGACAATATTTCCCGTGGCCTGAATTACAATGCACTATCCGACACATATGGCAACCAATAAACAAAAAAACAAAAAAAACATCATTGTAAAACCAATATGTTCCCGAAATAATAATTTATCAAATAAAAATTAGTGATATACCGATATCCCAACAAAAACACTCCGCCATACTCCGTGTAAATAAAACGTTAAAAAATTGAACTTAGCTTGATTTTATCATCAATTTTTTAGCAGATTATTTTAACATAAATTATATATACTGTTCAAAGACTTAGCTACTTTTAAAATGATATCACAACTTTTAGAGCGGTTTTTTTATACGTATTTTTTACGTATATTTTTTAGCGTATTTTACTAGCTTTTTTTTACACGTAGTATGGTAGATTGTTTCTGTTGGGAATTACTGGATTACATTAAACTTAAAAACAACAACATATTATGATTACATACAGAAATACTGAGTATAAGGTCTATGGATCTATCATGTTATAATATCCATAATCTATGGAAATCGCCAATATTGACGCGACCAACATATTATTCGTACGAGACAATCGCGGCAGCTCGGATGATCGTGTTATCACTACTATTGTCTATTATACGTTTGTATGGTAAAATTTTTAAATTGTTGGTGAAATCAGAATTTGGCACATGAATTTAGTTTCGAAGTTATAGCTAATCAAAGTTTTCAGTTTATATTATTATAACTCATAAATACTCAATATGTTACATTTTTCATCGGCTGAACTGTTGCGAAAAAAGTCATGTCTGCGTTGCCATTCGCTCGCTGCGCTGCGCTCAGACAAAAAAAATCGAAAATATCCCTTGATTTGTTGTTTAAAACCACCTTGGGTAGGCCTCGAAATTAAACAATGTTGTTAAAAAGCAATTATCTTCAGGTAGATGACAGGCTAATGGTTACCTATATAAAAAAAAAATTAAAATTTGTTATAGGCGCTGCGCGTGGCAGTCAATAGTAGCGTTGCACGCAAACACATAAACGTAAAATCGAAAACTTTGGAAGGCTATAACTTCTAAAATAATAGTTTAAAGTAAAAAAATTTCAACAAGTCATTAAGCTGTATATAATACAGCATATATCTACTCACATATTTCGTTACTTTCAGATTATTTTCAACTATCTTAATACCTTCAATTTTCAGTTAGGAGAGACATGAAGACGGATGAAGATAGCTGTTCGGTGGCGGTTTATTGCACGTAGGTATTACCTATACCGTATTACGGCTATACGTCAGATATTGCACACCTAGTGTTAACCAGAAGTGTCAATGTTTACACGCAAGTTTGTTTTCATATTATTATTTTGGGGCATTCATTTACTTTTTAGTATTACAATAAATATTGATTGCCATGAACAATCTGCTAATTAGCTGACGTAGATTCATATATTTTTATTCCAAAAGCGTAATGTATAAATACGTGAGCCCGAACAATCCAAACACCGCCTTTGTTTTACGTCGTAGAGTAATGATATATTTATATTATATAGGTTCCTTTATAAATAATGTTATACGTAGGTACAACATACGGGCTTTTTCATGACTCATGGAATCCAACGACTATTATTATTTTTAACAATATTTTACGCATAGGTATATTATATTTTAAAAAGCACTGTTCGCTTTACGTGGCGTAGTCAGGAATTTTGTATGGAGGGGAGAATACAATATGTCTTTTACTTACACATATTATTTTTTATTATTCGTGATAAATTATTTCTCAATTATTAGGTACATTATTCTAATATTATGCAGTAGGTAGGCTGAATTAATTTTTCCAAAAGATGATATACTATATTATAATTTATAATAAGTCACTTACCTAGTATTATAGGTTATATTACATAGGTATTCAAGGTTTTTGTTGGAAAATTATAAAATTAATTTATATAGTATTAAATAATAATTATTAACTTGTCGCTCAGCAGTATTCGTAGAATCCTTTATATGGGAAACTAGTGTGTATATAATATATATATATATACCACTGTACCTGTAGAAAAAAATACTTATTTATTTTCAGAATACCCAGTTTTTGACATTATTTCAAAAAGTATTCTAAACAGTGTTGCCCAACAGAATTTTTTAGCATTAATAATTTAATTTTTAATTTTTATGTTCTATAGTACAATCTACTTTTAAATAGCAGATAAAAACTAAAAAGTATTAACATACACTTACAGCACGGTGTCCGCGATTTACCGCAGGTAGATTGCCTACCTGATAAAATACTGCTGCGAATAATTTATTCCGGGCAACAGAAAAGTTAAGATGAATCTAGAACATCTTACAACGAATATTAAATAAGGCATTGAACAAAGTTTGAGTCATATACAGCTTGTACATTTAACGGGTAACGAAGTGCTCGGGATCAGCTAGTATATTATAATATAATAATATTTTTTTTTGATTAAATCATATATTTTATGTTATTCACGTATAACTCATATTTTAAATGACGCAGTGACGCGGGTTTCTCTCTGGAAGGTGGCATTGGTCGTTGTCCTCGTGCTTTGGCCCCTAGTTGTCGTTGGTATGGCTGAGACATGACGTTGGTCATCCATGGTGCACTGCCCTAGTTGTTGTATGTGACCGTCCGCATTCCAGACTGTCGAGTGTCCATGGAGGGGTTTGCCGTATTTACGGGCTATAGTCGGGTATACGTACAATTGGTGTACACGATCTAATAACGCCGTTACGAGGCCTGACATAAATTCGTGTTCGACCGCGGTGGGTGGGATTTTTTTCCGGGCGTGTTCGTGTGCCGTTATTAGACGTGTTTCAATTGGTCGAGTGGAGCAACTGGTTCTGAATCGCGACAGAGACTGTTTGGTGGTCTGTGTTAACCACCATGACCAAACTGTCCCATACTGTACGGTGTACATAATGACCTAATGCGGGGGCGTGTGAAGTGTGAGTGCTTACGCCCTCGTCACCTATACAGGTGAATACCCGTGGCTCTATTACCTTTGTCCCTACACCTGTGGCTACCCCATAAGCCTGTTGATGTTGACTACACGTTGACACGTGTCACCGGTGAGGTGAGTGTGATCAGTAGTGGGGTGATGTAAGTTTGGGATTTAAGTTTAGGTGCCGATAGACGTGGTGAAGGAAAAAAACCGTAGTTGGTTGTTCGTCTTTTCGAATTACCGAACTACGAGCGCGATGATTGCATAATTTTTCTCCGTCTGTACTACCGAAACTAGATTATGAAATGAGAGGGGGTGGTGATACCCAGGACAGGGTCCAAAACGTCTGCAATGCGTCGCAGCACGCTGAGCGTTAAATAGTCTGTGAATCCGGATATGTGCACGGAAAGTGTCGCGCGTTCGCCGAACTCTAATACCTACCGACTTCGATTTAGATAGGCCAGTATTTACGCGCGAGGCGCGAGCTGGTTTTAAACTAGCACAAATTCTGTAAGCGATTGTGCGGACGTTGACGTGTTGATACGATATTGGCACGCATTGCCACGTAATCGGGATTGAATTTCCAGGTTGTTGAAATTTTCTATACATATATTCGAACTTTGTCCCGGGTTATGTCAAGTATTTTGATACTTTTGTACCACGTACTCGCCGTTTCTTTTAATTGCAGTTTGACCGTTCTACACTAACTGGATGGGTTTATACGCGCTTGAGTGAGTCTCGACTCAGTGTTCTCTAAAACCCGGACGTGGTACTCGGCCCTTGTTCCGTAGAACTCAGGTGGTGCAGATTTTGTGGTGTGCAAGTCCTTGTACGGTAATAGCATCGATAGTCACTGTGCGCGTGCGGCGTATGACGGGTAGCGGGACGCGCTTCCCGTTTGACCTGAGTGGTCGTTGAAAAATGATCGTTCATTTGCGGCGGCAATGGAACTGCCTACATTGACCTCGAACGACCAATCCGACTGGTAGCCTTCGTGTTTGCGAGTGGTAACGTGTACGGGTGACGGATGGACGGTAAGCCGCAAAATCTCAAAATGTCGTGGCTCTTGCGTGTTTGCTGTACGCTGTTCCGTGTAGAACTGCTCCAAAGCCAGCAACCATGAATTGAACGTTTTCGTTTCGGTCGATTGGTGTAACGTATTAATATATTAATTTATTAATATTTTATTATTTAGCCTTTATATTATTCTATATAATGTAGAGATTGCGTCAAGATTTTTTTTTATCCATGGCGGCTTTGAAAAATTTGTCGTTCTCTATGGGCGTGATCTCACCCTGATTTGTGGTCGACTGGAGCTTGGACTGTTGTCTGTTGTGTACCGGCTGGCCGTCCGTGGATATTTGCATAGCCATGAAGCTTTCAATGTTGCCCCTGGACGGTGGCATATACCAATACATAGTAGAGTCCGTGTTTTCCAAAATCGGCGGTGTGTGGGGTTACCTCACCCGGTGCGTCATCCCTGTGAACGACGGTTGTACGGGATAGAAACGCACGTCCGGTCTCTAGTAAATATTTCTCCAGCCTAATTATCAAATCCGACTTCGATCCAGATATGATAATTTTTCCATTATACATACTCACAACGTAACTTGGTCGTTGTCAACTGCAGTTGTAACGTTTTACCGGCCATAGTGTAATACTAACTTGAACAGTTATACTACAAAATGTGGTCGTTTACTGTTAAGCGGTGAGGGCGATTGCGCCTGGTGTCCGAAGAAGTGGCTTAGAGTGAAAAATACGAGGGAATACGCGAGTATTGAACGACTATTACGAAAAAATTTACGCCAACGTAAACAATGGTCAGCTGATGACGGCGTCGCCGATGTGTTCCAATCATAGACAAACTGGGTCACAGAATCGGCGGAGGCGGCAAAGGCGGCAAAGGCGACGGCAACTGGTTTCAAAGTCACGGACTGCAAGCGGCGCTGTTATCGGCAGTAAAGTCGCGGGACGAAAGGTAAGCGTCGGCAGTACGTAGTTATGTGACTTCCAAAAGCTTCCCAATGCCGTATGCATGCCCGTATCACGGTTATTTTCGATCGCGCTGATTTCCCCTACGTACCAGAATACCTAATGGCTAATATCTATTACGTAATCCTAACTTGGAAATCTTAGGTAACCGGAAAACACACTCCTGCAGGTTAAATAACTCAATGCTAAATAATACAAGCAAATAATCCGAGGTATGTGTTAGCGTGAAAAACTCTTACCTTTTCGCTGATCGGATGAGTTATTCTGCGGGGAGCCATTTGACGTGGACCCGGTGATTGAATGCTGGTTGATCGTGGTCCGGACGTAATGCAGGTTTAGATTGACTATTGAGATGATTAAAAAGCACAGCACAAACACTTTACGTATGTCACTATATAAGTATTATATTATATTACAAGTTACAACAATACAATAAATTGGTGATGCTCGGGCGATTAGTTTTACGTCGGACGATGTGCTATTGGCCCGACGGTCCGATGATGGATGTCTGACCGGCCTTTTTCCGCTGACGGTACGTCTAGGGCGACACGGTCTACACGTTTGCCATGACCGGCACGGTGGGAGGGCCGACCGGGTCGCGCTGCTTGCGTCCCGTAGAGGTGGTTGGAGCATAGAGTAAGATAGAGGCAGCTTTATCTATTCAAAATGTATTATCAGGCTGATGTCAAACTAGTGGCGATTGACCTTAACATAAGCTCTATTAATTATGCTATATAACCACAGTTATATACATATATATTATATGTATATATATATAACCACTAGATGGCAGTATTCAAATCATGAACAAAGAAAAAACTTAGTTCATTGTTCAAATATCAAAAAAATTATAACAACGTTCTTATCACTCCGGGAGAACTGGGGTATCATCGGGTAACCTGTATTTCTTTAATTTTAATTTTTTTTTTCCTGTGCTTTTGAAAATTATTGGTATTTTTGTTTCAATACATTCATCGTCCAGCTCAGAATTTAAAATTAACTAAAATAACAGTAATTCAAATTTTAATTAGTTGGATCTAATTCAAACTTAATGTTAAGATAGGTACCTAGTTATGAGTTTCAGAATTCGATGATAAAAAGCATTTTGTTACAAATTTTCTAAATAATACAATAAATTTAACATACCTATTATATTATCATCACCATTATAAACCTACTCTAAGCCTACTGTAGACCTACTATAAACCGTAATATTAATAAACAATTTAAATTATCGATAGGTATCAAATGGAGCATCATTGATACCTAGGTGTCTAGGTAAGATATCAAAAGACCGCACACTAATATTAATAATTTTTATATAATAGGTATATATTTCAATAATAACCAAACCTAATCTATACTATTATATGGGTAGACATTGGACATATTATATTCAAGCTAGTTACTGAATCTATACATTTGTATTATTTTATGTGTTATTCTTGTAAAATAATAAATCTTACGACAAAATAATGTCAGGGCTACGCCCCTCTTATTTGAAATCCCTACATTTAAAAAGTATTTTTAATTAGTATGTGTAGAAATTTGATTTTAAATAGAACTAAATTATTCTTACTAATGGAAAAAATTCCTAATATATTGTTACAGTGATAGTTAAAAAATATTAAAAATACAGCCACATTTTTTTTTTTATAATCATTTAAGGTTCGAAATTAGACAAAAGAGGTAAGAATCACGAAAATGTGCAAATTATTTTGAGTTAGAAATCCTTAAAAATTTTCCTTATAAAATCAAAGATTTGAAAATGTAATATAAGACTTCTCATAAGTTCTTCTAAATTTATAAAAAAAAAAATGTCAAATTAAATTTAAATGTGCGTTTGAACTTCAAATTTTTACATCATTGGATATTCACACTTTTTCAAATGTACCTAGAGATTTTCTTATTTTGTTGTAATTTATTCAAAAACGAATATTTGTAGATACTTAAAACATATACCATGTTTATTTTATTATCTCCATTATTCGGTAAAATTTTCAAGTTCTTTTGACTCATTTAGAGCTGTTTCTGGCAATTTCCAATTTCAATTTTTTTAGTATTTTATTCTATAAATGTTATCAATATACAATGCTCCTGATATATTGTTACTATAACAGTTGAAAAATATTAAAAATCTTTAGGCACACATTTTTTTCTATAAGCATTTACAGTTCGAAGTTTGACAAAATGCATAGAATTTAAAATTTAAAAATGATTTTGTAGATAAAAATTTATAAAATTTTCAACTTTTATAGTTAAGGTTGGAAAATTTAAAACAAGGTTCCATGTAAATAGGTTATATATAAATTACTTTTTTCACAATAATATCATCAAATATACTTAGTTATATATAATAGAGTTACTGGCCATCTTCCCTCAGAATCGTTTTTCATATACAATGATATAATGTAATATTATATCATTGAATTCAATTTAACATCATCCCCATTACAATGACCCACTTGTAACCTAATGTACAGCAGAGCGACACCCACTTGCCCACTTTTTTGAATATTATATGTTGTAGAATGTGGATAAAGTTATATTGTAATACCAAATCTAATAAATACAAATTATCAAATTTTATTATTTTATTATCAATACAGTTATGTAAAATCAATAAGAATACTGTCAATAAAATATATAAATATGTAGGTAAACAATAAAATACATATCAAATGTTAAAATCCATACTTTAATATTTGATGTAATAAAATGAGATTGTTGTTCTCAACATTGAACTTTTTATATATAAATATATATAAGACAGCGATATTGTAAATAATATTTTTAACTGTTAAAATCAAACAAATACAGCACTTACATAACACATTTCCAATAACTTCTTTTTAATATAAAAAATTCAATGATAAATTAATGTAATTAAGTATTAAGCTATATCAATTAAAAATAAGAAAAAGCTATTAATGTAATATAATTTTACATAATATAAATATTTGAAAACAAACACAAAACAATATGACTTTATTTACTTATACACCTAAAACAAACAAAAACAACAATGGACTATACATTTAATATTTAAATATAAGGAAAATGACTAAAATTATAATATTACATTTATCTAATAATTTAAATATATTAACTATGTGAGTAATTGGTTATTTAACCCTTTCATTGTTTTTTTCTAATATGCCTGTGTGTGCTAAGTTAATTTGAACATTATTCAGTTTCAGCACAATGGTAACCACAATAAATAATAATACGTAATTTATTATGTTTATCATTGCTACTAATATTAACATAGAAACATATTTCTTATCATAAGATTTGTTATGTTTTTTTGTATTTTTCAGTATAACCAAAAATTTAACATGCATAGTTTATTTAAATGGACAAAAGAATGTTAAAGTATGTCCGTAAAGGACGTATATTATATCGGAACGGTATGATTTAATAGTTCATTATTATTTCCGTAGCAGTGAAAGGGTTAAACCAATCAAAATTAAATGGCAAACATATATAATTATAATATGAAAAACATAAATCATCGTTTAAATCAATGATGACAGCCAACATTCTTAACATGCCAAAAAAAAAAAAATAGATTAAAATTAGAATTTTATTTGAAAGAATGAAACAAAAGTTTTTAAATAATTTATGTTATAAGAATAATTGAAAGAATCCTTTCAGTAATTGATTAATTAAGTTGTATAACTACATTTTGTTTTGGGGTATCAATACGTTTATTAATGAACAAACTTAGGTGAAATATTATTGGGTATTTTATCAGTCATAAGTTATTTACAAAAAATGAAATACCACTTGTTTGTTACATATTTAATTGAATAAGTAAAAACCAATTGATATACAATTTTCAACTAAATTAATTTCAATAACCTAATACAATCAATTATATATAGAACACAAAAATGGGAGTAATAATTTTATAAATTTATTCAGTTAATTTAGATACTGTAGTTTATATATAAATGCTGATGTTGCCAATAATAAGTAGATTTAAACTGCAACCTGTAGACCAGAATAAGTAATTCATATTCTGTACTTCTTATAGATACAACTGGATGTAAATTGTAATATTTGTAGCAATGTATTAATAAAACCTTCATTTTTAATAGACCTGAGAAAGAACAATATCATAGGAACAATGATGTTTTTATGCTCGATAATTTTTTTTTTTGTGAAACTAATCATTCCTTTATTCTGTTCTGGTCTAATAAGACAACTGGATAATCGTTTCTTAGGCATGGCACATCTAAAGGTACATCACCCTGTAAATAAAAATGGTAACAGATGTAAAATTTTACTTGAAATATAAAAAATTGTAAACTTAAAACATTGGGCATTGGCCATAGACTATTATAATTATAGAAATGTAATAATTTAACAATATTTAATAATCATAAATATTAAATTAAAACCATGAAGTTCATTCTTGGTTTTATTTTCTATAATATTTATACTAACAAGAGCAAAAATAATCTGAAATTTATATGACAAAATACTAAAATCGACATTTATCACACACTCGCTTTCATAAAACATTAAATATAGTAAAATCCGCTTGAAACAATCATCAAGGTACCTAAAAAATCAGATCATTATTTCCAAACTTTGTTTTATCGGGAATATTTTTAGATACTTAAAATTTTCACCAAATTTTTATATTAGAATTTTCCATACACCTTAAAATTTTCAAAATATTTTGATTCATTTTGAACTAGTTATAGGCATAAGAAGTTATTTTTTAGTTTCTTTTGAATTATCTAGATAAATAATTTTTTGCTGAAACAAAGATCTTGAAAATTGAATTACAAGGTTCCTATTAAGTTGTTATAAAAGCAGTTTAAAAATAATAAAGATATGTAGGCATGGTTTTTTTTATAAGCAATTAAAGTACAAATATTGACAAAATCATGAAGATTTGCAAATTATTTTCTAGTTAAAAAAGTAAAAACAGTTTAATAGCTAAGTAAAACTAAGGATTGAGGATATAAAAGAAGGTTGCTCATAAGTAGTTCATACTGTAACCAAAATATCAAAAAAATTATGAACACAGTTTTTTTAATAGACATTTTAATTTCAAATTTAAAAAGAATTAGATATTTTTTTTAAAAAATAACGATTTTAGTAATCTTATTGTAATTTTAAAAATCTTATTAGGGGATACTTGAAACTTTTAATATAAGAAAATGTATACTATATTATATTTTATACACACAATGATATTTTAAAATGCTATGTTTTAGGCTAAAATTAATTCAACCTATTTTATTACTAATAGTAAATTGAATTAATTTAATAGTAATAATATCATAAAACATACTTAGAAATATAAGCTGACCGACTTAAAATCGTTTTTCGAACACATTTATTTTATATCATTGAATTAAAATTTAACACATCTATTACAGTGACCTCACTAAACACCTACTGTACCGTAGTGAGGTACCCCAACTTTTTTTATATTATTTATCTCTGTGAACATAATATTATTTAATGTATATTTTTTATTCAGGTTGTAAATGTTATATTTAATTGATAACAAAAAAAAGTATCTTATTTATATAAATATAACTTTGAGAAAAATAAGTACAATGAACTGAGTATAGAAAAATTGATTCAACTTACATTTCTACCATAGTGCTTCTTTTAATTTCAAGCTAAATTACCATTAACTATAAGCTGATAAATTCCAGAAAAATTATATACAGAAACATTTCTTAAAAACTAGTCAAACTTACTTGAGGCTTTAAATGTTGGTTACTGATTCGCTTAAGAGTTAATTTTGATCCTATTTTTGTTTCTACATAAAATTCATGTGCAATATCGCCATCTTCGTCTATATACATTGATCTGTGGTAAAAATAAATATAAATTTATTATTTTATAAAATAATAGCTATAATACTTAAATTATATTATTCATTTAATTTATTCATCAATTATTCGTGATTTCAGTGAGGATATAGTTGAAAATACATTTCACAATAATGAAAATTCGAAAGTTGTATTTTTTTCTTACCCTCTTCTATAATATACAAATGGACTTATAGGATTTTTCATGATTGCTTCATCTGGTTGTTGGATGTCATGGTTGTCATAGTTTTTATGATGCTCGTGATACGGGGAATCATTTTCCGTTTGTGTTTTGGAATTTGGTTGAGGTGAGCTTCTAAACAACTTTGTTGTCTTGCCTCCCATTGTTTATATAGCTATTCAACTACTCGAAAACTTACTGTAAAAAATAAAAACAAATTAATTTATGACAGGAATAAGACGAATATAATATGTTATAACCTAACCTTGTTATTAAATATTATACAATTTTATATTACTTATATTAAAAGCTTTTCTCGTTTTGAGTTTACAAAAATTTTGAGTATTTAAAAAAAAAACAGTAAAAAGGTATAAGAAATAGACTAGCAACACAAGAGTCCATTTTCTATACAAATTTAACTAATGGTTGAATATTAGAAAAAAAATACTAAATGTTATTTATTTATAAGTTACTTTGACTAACATCTGTTTCGTAAAATCTAACTACCTACATTGTTTTTTTATTTAGTTTTTTACATATCTGTAAATAAAATGTTATACAATTATTAATTAGGTATTAATTTAAATTACGGGCTAAGATATTATCTTAATCCGTGATTTAAGAATTACTGTATTAGACATAACGATTACACAATCAACAATGTTATTTTACAAAATATATATTATCTATTAGTGCTATCATATTTCGCAAGGAGCATTCATCAATATACCTGGGTCTATCGATTCAAAGAAACTCATTTAAGTTACCAACACTGACGACTGACGTGCCGTCTACAAGGGGTGACCGATGAGCAATGACAAGCACGGTATGACCGAAAGAAATTCAATATTGTTCAATGA
Organism: Sitobion miscanthi; assembly: GCA_008086715.1. Taxonomy (NCBI): domain Eukaryota; kingdom Metazoa; phylum Arthropoda; class Insecta; order Hemiptera; family Aphididae; genus Sitobion; species Sitobion miscanthi. The sequence continues at coordinate 11,943,530 of CM017803.1, read as the reverse complement.
TTCTATCTTAAACCATAATGACGAGTAACGACCACGGCTGTAGATAGAATCATTATGTTGTCATGGATAGAATGCTTGTACGACATTGACGTCATGACAATCATAAAATATGCAAATTGCAAAAGTTCGACCAATAATTTACCGTCCCTACTAGTGCGATCTAGTGGGACTTATAATAAATATAAATTTCCTTCAATAAGATGAGTTATTATAATATTATTATAAATTATAATACATCAACATCATAATATTAATAATTTATTTCGAGTTATGACAAAACATTAAATATGACCACTTGGGCGGTACAATCACACGAAACATTCGACTGCCGTTTAACATTGTCTCGTACTCTCGTCACACAGGCGTTACAAATTACAATTCTACCTATCATAGGAATATTGGAAGAAAGGCGTCCGCGAGAATTCGTCAGTAGGGAGGGAGGAGCAAAAAATTTTCATTTTTCAATTTTTAGTTTCACGATTAGTGATAAAGTTCTTATCGTTTGAGTCAGTGCCGTAACCAGGCTAAGCCCCCTCCCCAATTAACGCCTATGAGGTTTGAGGGTGGCACTGAGATATGTTCCCTTCCGGTAATTATTTTGATGAACAATGATGTCATTAAGAAACAGGTGATAAGTATTTTCTTTCTACAAAAACTCGAGAATAAAATTAAGTGGCCGTAAAAAAAATTTCTGGCTACGGAACTGCAGAGTTGTGTCATTTGTGACATGTTTTCTTTCAAATAAATTGGGATTATAAAAATTATTTATCAATTATTTAGATAGTCAGTTAGAACTTAATCTTACAGATGGCAGCAATGCAGCATACATTTCAATTAATTTATATATAATTTTAAAAATACAAATATTTTTATTTTTTTTACTTACTGATTAGTTATTTAATAGTTGTTGATTATTTATAAACTTTTTGAGGTTCTATAAAATAAATTAATAACAACCAAACTATTTGAAATTAAATTAAATTATTTTATTACTTAAAAAATTAAAAAGTAAAATATAACTGTATATTTAAGCCCCATGAGACCCCGTCCAATACCAGAAATTATACATGCATTGTATGAACATTTAATTTATTTTATCAAAAAAGTAATAACTTAGTTGGCACTGCATACTTGATCCCAACAATAAATGCCGCAAATCTATAAAAGTAACATTCTTAGTTCAGACGGTTATATGAAATCGAGACCCTTGGTAAAAAATTTGTTTTTTTTGTAATATTTTTTTATTAGGCACCTACGTACTCTTTTAATATTGCCTATGATAAATATGGTAAATATCATAAGCTGTATGCTTGTATTCGTTTTAAGGAAATAATCTAAGTCGGTATAATATAAATTATTTTGTATTTGGTAAGATTATTACACATAATTTTACAGTATACCTAGCACTGAACTATAACATAGAGTTAGGTAATATCAGAATAAAAATCCCCTACCCTAGGAAAAGTAACTGCCAGACTACAATATAACTGACAACTACACGGCATTTTTAAAACGTAATTAGTGTAATTATTACATTATTAATATTTAATTACAAATATATCAATATTATACTTATATAATATAGGTATACTTTTCATTAAAAAAATTAATATATAATAAATAATACTAAAAAATTAACAATAATATGGAATTGTTTTATATCACGATGTGAAACAATATATATGTTAATAGTTCTTTTAAAAGATTACTGATTAGGTACCTACATTCATTAACTATTTGTTTAATAATTATTTATTTTATTTGATGTATTGATCATTCGAAATATTTTTATTTTATAATAAATAATCTTTTAAATATTGTATCTAGGTGTCTATATTAAGTAAAACTTGTAAAATTTACTTTTAATATTAATTATTATTATTTACATATCGTTAAAATGTTATAAGAAAACGTAATATTTTATTTCGGAGATATATTATTATATATAATATAAAGGTATTAGGCAAAAAATATTATTGTTAATGTTTGAAAATTATAATATAAATATTAAAAAAAACGGGTAAGTGGATGTCACTCTGCTGTACAGTAGGTTACAAGAGAGTCAATGTATAGTGGATTGTATTAAACTTGAATCCAATGATATAATATCATTGTATAAGAAAAACGATTCTAAGCGGATACGGTTTATCAGTCTGGATTTTTTAAATTTTTATTATTTATTATAGTAAAGTAGAATTAATATTATAATATTATTTTTTTTATTCGTTACTATGGTGATAAGCAAATCGTTAGAAATTAAAATCCCATTTAAAGCACTTATTCGTAATTTGTCCGTAGTTATTCCCGTGACCTTAAATAACTATTGAGAAAATCGAAAAATGACCTCTCTAAAGTACCATCTTGATCCAATTTGCTAAAAATAAGGTACTATATGTTGAAATCGAAGCACTTCTTCTGGTAGAAATTTTTTATACCGGATATATATAAAAAAAAATAATAAACACCATTGTAAAACCTCTAGCTTCCTCGCTCCGCTCAGAATCTAAAATAAGGTATACTTAAATAATTGATTTTGTTTGTATGATTTTTTTATATATGGGGGTGTAGGAGCATCGCCCACACGGATTACTTTTCATGTTATGTCAGGTGGGGGATACAGCCCCCCTCCCAATATTTCAGCCCTAGTTGCGTCACTGAATTTACCACAGCCACGAATTAAGATATACAGGATACGAAACGAACTTGTGATAAGTGAAACCCGCAACGTGAGAATCGGGCAGATTCAGAAAAACATTGATAAGACCTTACCGTTCCGTATTCTGTATATCTTAATTCGTCACCACAGCTTATATCATAAGCTTATTGGTCTAAAACATATGAAAAATATACGAGTGCTGCGAATTTCAAAAGAGGACGTCGCACCCGCATGCTTTGTCTTCGTCTTTAATACGGCCGACATATCAAATTTTCGTTCGCCAGTTTCAATAGTGTGCTGTAAGTTTTGATATTAGAGTGAATTAACCTATTATCAAACTTTTAGGTAACAACATTATCTGTGTTGGTACGTTTCTCTCGTTTAACGATATCATAACTCACTTAAAAATTAAAATTTTGTAGAACACCAACGAGAAAACACAGATAATGTTGTTATAGGTTCTTAAAAGTTTGTTAATAGCTGGTCAATTCACTCTAATATCAAAACTAACCACACCCTATTGAAACTAGCGAACGAAAATTTTCGTCGAAGACAACACATGAGGGTACGACGTTCTCTTAAGAATAGTTAATAATAATATATACGCTGTTTCAAATCCTTACGAATAATATTTTTAATTAAAACAAAATATTCAATATTGTCAAAATTTTAACTTGAAATGTCTATAAAAAATAATTATGTTTTTGTAGTTTTGGGGTTTCTGCTAGGGTTTCTGTAAGAAAACTCAAGCTCAAGAGTAACGTTGTATTCAATTCTTATATATTCAAATTGGAAATTTAAAAATTTTTAGCTATAAAATAACTAACAAAATGTTGCGATTTTAGTCAAATAACATATTTATCAACGTTTAAACTAAAATACAGACATTTAAGCTTAATATTGATCTAAACTTTTTGAACATTTAGCTCTGTGGAGAAATTAATAAATTAATGTTTTAAATTTTCAATCCTTAGCTATAAAAGTTGAACATTTTGTAAATTTTAAACCACAAAATAATTATTAAATTTTAAATTTGTTAAATTTTGTCAAAATACGAACTTTAATTGCTTATAAAAAAAATTTTGCCAATGTACTTTTAATATTTTTCAACTGCTTTTGTAACAATATATCAGAAGTTTTGCATTAAATTTTCATGTTTCTACCAAACAAATAAAATTTTATTGATATTTATAGAAAAAAAACTAAAAAAATTTGAAAACTGACAATGTCAGTAAACAGCTCAAAAGTAGTTAAATTATTTAAAAAATTGAACGGTGTATAGAAAAGGCTACTATAAACATTCAGTGAAATTTTCAAGTATCTATACAGTCATTTATTTCTGAATTACAACAAAATAAGGAAATCGTTACATGAGAAATCGAGTGAATATCAAATGTTGTAAAAATATGAACTTCAAACGCTCATAAAAATGTTACTATGGATTTTTAATTTTTTTCATCTGCCTTTGAAACAATATACTAGTTGCCTTCTATTAATTTTCAAGATTTTTTAACTGACAAATAAAATTGTATTGATATCTATAGAAAAAAAAAAACAAAATAATATGGAAACTGAAAATGTCCATAAACAGTTCAAAATAAGAAAATATTTTGAAAATGTTATGTTGTTTAGAAAATGCTTGTAATAAATAAACATTAAATTAACATATCATGTATCTACAGTCATTTGAATTTGAGTTACAACAAAAACCAAAATCTATTTAATTTTTACTAAATTCATTTTAAATTTTTCATTTGTTTTTCACGGCGATTTTGAAAACTAGGTACTAGGAAATTTTTACTTTTGATCCCAAAAGTACCAACTAGATTCACTTTCCTATCGGAAAAGATACTGTTGAAGAAAATCTACGAATTTTTACTGTCCTAAAAGGTGATGACAGACCCAAAAATTAAAAAATTAATAATATAAAAATAAAAACACACATCGTTGTAAAATCAATACATTCATCGCTCCGATCAGAATCTAAAAGGTGGGCAAGTGAGTATCGCTCTGCTGTACTGCCTGTAGTTTATAGGTGTTGTGTAAGTCGCAGTAATGGATGTGTTAAATTTGAATTCAATGATAACTATAAAAATATAAAATCATTGCACACGACAAACGATTTTGAGCGAAGACGTAAGCCTATATTATAATTGAAACCTAAAACATCTATACAATTTTTTTTTTAGAACTTTTGGTTACAGTATGAACTAGTTAAGAAAAATCTTGTTTTAAAATTTCAATCCTTAGCTATAAAAATTAATCATTTTAGACAGATTTTAACTACAGTATAATTTGCAAATTTTTGAGATTTTGAATATAAATCGTATGTATGTATATATTATACAATTATTAAAAGTCCCGCATCATACTCTCTTAGTATCTCCGTGGAAAATGAATATATTTAAATGCCGTTTTTTTACAGTATTAGTATGAAAATTCTAATTGAATAGCATATTATTTGATTATTTATTTCAAAAATTCAAAAACTATCAAACAATTTTTTTAGGAAAATAAGTTTTTTTAATTTCTAAAATAGCCATTTTGTTGATCGTACTTTTAAAGCAGTTAAAAAAAAATATTATAATTTAATGAACATCAACGAAGTTAGAGATAATTATTATTTTGAATTTCTAAGAATACCAATTTCATTTTTAAAAGTTGAACAAAATAGGTACAAAACAAAAAGTCATAGCAAAAGACGACAGTACGACGACTATACGTACGATACTAAAAAGTAGTTATTAACTACAAAATAATACAAATAAAGAAAAACTACAAGTGAATAATTTACAAAACTGAGATATGCATAAATGTAATATAAAATCATAGACCAGGACGCCACGGCTATTTGTGCCATTTTGTAATTTTAGGTTCACTTCATGATAATTAAAATATTTAAAATAGGTAACCAGTTTCACTATTCACTTTTTCGTTAACGATAAGACACAGTTATTGTTATTTCTATTAAAATCAAAATTTTAACTAGGTATATCGAAATAAAAAAACAATTATTTTTTTGGAAATTATTATCAATTTTGACACACAAAAATTAAGCTATTAAATTTTTTTAATCTTATAACTGAAAGCTTTGACTAATAATTAGATATTAATAGATCGTCATAAAAAAAATCAGCGATTCAATTCGTAATTAAAACATGCGAATCATATTTTTCTAATGCCGTATCATAGGTAACGTCATAACTATTATTCTTAGAAATTCAAAATAATAACTAGCTCTAACTTGGTCGATTTTCATTAAATTTTAATATATTTTTTATTAAACTGTTTTAAAAATATGTTCAACAAAACGGCCATCTTGGAAATTTAGAAAACCGAATTGCCTAAAATTTTTTTTTAGTAATTTTTGAATTTTAGAAAAAAAAATCGAAATTTAAGCTTTACAATCAGAATTTTCATTTTTATTACTGTAAAAAAAAACCGCATTTAGATATATTGATTTTCCATGGAGATTCTAAGGGTGACACGGGACTTTTGGGGCATCTGTATATATAATATAAATGCTTATAAAAAAAATTTGCCTATGTATCTTAAATATTTTTTAACTGCTAATAAAACAATTTCTGAAAAACCTTGAACTAAATTTTTAAATTTTTTACGAACAAAAAACATTTTTATTAACATTTACAGAAAAAATACTAGAACATTTTGATTTCAAAAAATAAATCAAAATATGAATTAAGAAAATTTTATAATTTATGGAAAATTATAAAATAAACATTTGATGAAAATGTATCAACGGTTTTTTTTCGATTTTGAATCACAACAAAATAAGAAAATCGTTCGATTCACTGGAATCCAATGTCTTGTGAAGAACATTATAGTATTACATTTTCAAATCTCAGAAGTATAGAAAGAAAATATTTTATGAATTTCCAACAAAAAAAATAATTTAGAAATTATCAAGATTTTGTCAGTTTTCGTCAAAATTTAAAGCTTAAAAAAATAAAAAAAAATATTGTGTGCTGTTTTAGATACTGAGCGAAGCGATGAATGTATTGATTTTACAATGATATGTGTTTTTTTTTCTATAAACATCAATAAAATATTATTTGTTGGTTAATAAAGCTTGAAAATTTAATAAAAGGCTCCTAGGTTATTGTTTCAAAGGCAGATGAAAAAAATTAAAATCCTTAGTCACAGTTTTTATTTATAAGCATCTAAAGTTCAAATCTTGACAAAATACGAAAAAATCACGAAAATTAGCAAATGTTTTTGAGTTGAGGATTCATAAAAATTTTTCTTTTATAAATCTAAGATTTGAAAATGTAATACAAGATTATCTACAAGTTTGTCTACCTTTACCAAAAAAAAATGTTTACGAGAAAGTCAAATTAAATTTTTATGAACATTAAATTAATATAAATTTTATATTTTTACAACATTTGATATTCACTCGATTTCTCATGTAACGATTTTGCTATTTTGTTGTTATTCAAAAACGAATAATTGTTGATACATGAAAATTTTACTGAATGTTTATATTTTTATTTTCTATACTCCATATTTGTTGTGTAGAAAAGAGTGAAAATTTCTGAGAAAAGGCTCCTGATATATTTTTACAAAAGCAGTTGAAAAATGTTAAAAATACATAGGCACAATTTTTTTTATAAGCAATTAAAGTTCGTATTTTGACGAAATTTATCAAATTTAAAATTTAATAATTTTTTTGCAGTTAAAAATTTACAAGATGTTCAACTTTTATAGTTATTAAGGATTGAAAATTTAAAACAAGGCTCTACGTAAATAGGTTATGTATAAATTACTTTATTCACAATAAGATCATCAAATATACTTGGTAATATCATAGGCTGACTGATCGTTTTCGCTCAGAATCGTTTTTCTTGTACAATGATATTGTATCATTGAACTCAAATTTAACACCATCCATTACAGTGACCCACTTGTAACCTACTGTACAGCAGAGCGACATCCACTTTGTCGATATTAGATTCTGAGTGGAGCAATGAATGTATTGATTTTACAATTTTGTGTCTGTCGTAACCTTTTAGGACAGTAAAAATGCTTATATCTTCTTCAACAGTATCTTTTTTTATAGTTAAGTGAATCTAGTTGGTACTTTGGGCGGTTAAATGTTAATCAATCTCCTAACCAATGTGAATCTAACAAGACCCCAAACCACACAATTCGCTCTTCGGTTTTTGAGATCTATCTCACTAAATGAAAATGAAAATGATTTTTTGTGGGGCTGTCCACACCGGCATTTTTGAGATTGTAAATTGATATACCGCTTGGGTGCTATCTCATTTAATAAATTTCTAAAAATTAAAAATCAAGAAAGGTTACAAGCCGATCTTGGCAAGCGCTTTTTATGCCCGTTTAAAGTTTAATTTTTGACTACAGTAGATATTCGAATGTAGATTAACAATTTTTGTTATTTTATAATTATTCAAAAAATAACAATCACAGAAACATTCAAATATTACTTATATTATCATTTTCTGTACAAAATTAAATTTTAAAAATATGACAAACACTAATATTGCTTAAATAGCTTGAAATTGTTGTCCACTTTTTCATAGTCAGTGCTCTAAATATAACCACTAAACAGTAACCGTTGTACACTTTTACGAAGAACCATAGTATGTTTTTAGTATTATTATGAAAGATTTTATGAAATACTATTATATATTTTATAGATATAAATTCTAATTGGATTTTTATATAGCAAATAAAATGTTTAGTAATACATAAAGATAGTTATACCATTAATAAAATAAATTAAATGGATAGATTATAAACATAAATGTTCAATGTTAAATATCAACATTAATATAATTTAAGAAACGCATAGTTTTGACCAAGGGATTTATTCATTAGAAAATTTGAGTATGGAAGGTCTCGATAGAATGGAACATAAAGACCTCAAGGAGCCGAGGTGAACCAATTTTAATTATATAAAATAGTTAATATTATTTTAATGTAGGCAAGATGCTACTTCCAATATATTTTCTATCACTTATCAGTATATACCTAATGTGTAAGGGGTGGGTATTATACCTAGCCTTTATATATTTAAAAAAAAATCTTAGCAACAGTTTAAAAAAGGTGGGCAAGTGGATGTAGCTCTGCCGTAAAGTAGGTTACAAGTGGGTCACTGTATAATGGATGGTATTAAATTTGAATTCACTGATATAATATCATTGTATAAGAAAAACGATTCTGAGCGGAGACGGTATGTCAGTCTAGGTTAAAAACATATTATATACTTATGACTTATCTATGGTGTTAAAAAAACAATTGACCTATAATAGGTACCTAAAATAAAATCTAAATTTATTAATCATATAATAATATCCATTAGGTACTTATAACGCGTTATACATCAACAACAAACCGTGATACTATCATAGATATATAATAGTATACTTAAAAAGTTTCAAGTAGCTACGAATAATATTATACAATCACAACAAAATAACTAAAAAAATATTTTATGTTTTTTAATATGTAATTTCGTCAAAATTTGAACTTAGAATGACTATAAAAATAAACTGTGTTTATGTATTTTTTAGATTTTTTGGTAACATAATTTACTACTTACGTGGAATCTTGTTTTAAATTCTCAATCTTTGGATATAAAAGTTGAACATTTTATACATTTTGAACTACAAAATAATTATTCAATTTTAAATTTGATAAATTTTGTCAAAGTTCGATCTTAAATGCTTACAAAAAAAAATTGTGCCCATGTATTATTAATATTTTTCAACTGCTATTGTAACAATATATCAGGAGCCTTGTATTAAATTTTTACACTTTTTGGCCCAAAAGATAAAACTTTATTGATATTCATAGAAAAAAAAAATTAAAAAATTGAAATATGTAGTTATCCATAAACAGCTCCAAACAAGTCAAAATATTATGAAAATTTTATTAAGAATAAAAATTGATAAATTAAACATTCAGCGAGATTTTCATGTATCTATAGTAACTGTTATTTGTTTTTGAATTACAACAAAATAAGAAATTTGCTACATGAGAAATCGAGTGAATATCCAAAACATTTAATTTGATTTGCCTGTAGCCTTTTTTTTTGATAAACGTAGATAAACGAGGAATCTTGTATTACATTTTTATATCTTAGATTTAAAAAGAAAAATGTTTATGTTTTATTTTTAATAATTTGCTAATATTCGTGATTTTTTCGTGTTTTGTCAAGATTTGAACTTTAAATGCTTATAAAAAAAACTGTGACAAAGGATTTTTAATATTTTTCAACTGCTATTGTAACAATATATCAGGAGCCTTGTATTAAATTTTTACACTTTTTGGCCCAAAAGATAAAACTTTATTGATATTCATAGAAAAAAAAAATTAAAAAATTGAAATATGTAGTTATCCATAAACAGCTCCAAACAAGTCAAAATATTATGAAAATTTTATTAAGAATAAAAATTGATAAATTAAACATTCAGCGAGATTTTCATGTATCTATAGTAATTGTTATTTGTTTTTGAATTACAACAAAATAAGAAATTTGCTACATGAGAAATCGAGTGAATATCCAAAACATTTAATTTGATTTGCCTGTAGCCTTTTTTTTTGATAAACGTAGATAAACGAGGAATCTTGTATTACATTTTTATATCTTAGATTTAAAAAGAAAAATGTTTATGTTTTATTTTTAATAATTTGCTAATATTCGTGATTTTTTCGTGTTTTGTCAAGATTTGAACTTTAAATGCTTATAAAAAAAACTGTGACAAAGGATTTTTAATATTTTTCAAACGACATTGTAACAACATAGTAGGAGCTTTCAATTAAATTTTCAACCTTTTTTACCTAACAAATAAAGTTTTATTGACATTCAAAGAAAAAAAACCTAAAAAAGTTGTAAACTGAGTATAAAAACAGCTTAAAAGTTTTTAATAAAATCTAATAAGTAAGTGTCCGAAGTCACCCCATTTTACGGGTCACAAAATTCAACTTTTAAAAAAAGGGTGAACTTTAATGACCTTAATGATTATTTTCCTACTATATTCAGTTTTTAGTATTTTAGTTAGGTATAATATGTAAAGTTTAATTTAGATACTGAAACAGAATATTTTAACTAACCTATGTGGTATGTAATATTATCTACAAGTTACAACCATGAAATAATGTAAGTATATAAATAAAGTAGTTGATATATCACACTGTGATAAAAAAAAAATAGTCTACTAGCTAATATAGCGGATAGTAGAGACGTAGAGTATTCTGTGATAATAATAAATCATTTTGTCGATGATAACTGATTAATTAATAACTTTTGAAAATTTTTTCATGTATAGAAATTTTTTTTAATATTTAACTTTAATCGGGAATACCTAATATTTCTATATATGATGAGTATATTTACTTATTATTTAAAAAAATCTTAAAAAAGTTAGTAACTTATAAAAATAGTTAGTAAAATAATCATTTCACTTAATGTTTTTAATGATTAAAAATGTATAAATAATCAAATTTATAGTACTTTAAATCACAATTGTTTAACTACCCAATTTATTTTTTATCTTAATTTATGCACTTATGCAGGTATTATACATTTATACCCATGCGTGTTGTCTTCATCTTACAAATGTAAAACCTTATAAAACTAATTTTGTGTTTTTAGTTTGAAACTTAAAGTGAGTTGACATATTATCAAACTTAAAGGGTAGAGCATTGTTTATACAATAACATTTACAATATTTTGAAATTTTGAATTAAGTTCTGAGCACCTATTGTTATGTTACAAAATTTTACATAATCAAAACTTGCTTCAAAATAAAAATATTGTAAGCTCAAATGTATAAATACAAATACTTTTAAGTAATAATAAGTTAATTCACTATAATATTATAGCTAACAATATAAAATATGTTCTGCTGAACACAAATTATCTATGTTATGAGTTTATAATACTGAGACAACACATGTGGGTGTGGCGTCCTTTGATTTGATGTAATTATTAAGATGATATAGGTATACTATAATTAGTATTCTTTGTTTATTTTTATATTGTTAGCTAAATTATATAGCTCACAGGCCTTATTAATATTGCATAACAGTTTTTGGCTGTACTTGAAAAATAAGACGGATGTGGATATAAATATAGTTTTATCTCAGAGGTGATATTTTTCTTTCCTTTCAACATCTAATATTGAGAATAAAAATGTTGTATGCAATTTGTTTAACTAAACATATAGATACTCTAATAACGATGAGTGTATTAAAATATTATGGTAATAAGTATGCAATTGAATTAGGTACATATCTCACTTAATTACTTAATCATGCAAAATAAAAAATTTTATTTAGTTATTAATTGTTATATTATAATATGATATTAACTAGCTACTTTAAAATGTAATAATTAGGAAATGTAATTATTTATTTCCTAAATTGGAAATATAATCAAAGGGTGTGGTTTTGATTAAGATAAGTAATACAAATAATTATATAATAACTTTAATTAGGCATTAGTAATTATATAGAAAATACTTAACATTGTAATCATTGAAATAGATGTTTCATTAAATAAATTAAGTAATTATGATTTTTAATTACCCTTAGCCTTAATAAATAATAGACATATTTAATTAACACATCAATATTGTCTACAGCCAGTACATAATTTAATACATCAGAAAGAAATTATTCAGACACATTGTACATGTTATTATTGAACTTAAGTATACTAATAAATAATAATAATAAATTAAGATAACTATAATAATATACAAGTTATAAAAGGTAGCCACTTACATCAGAAGAATAATACTTTTTCAATTGTTGAATTAAAATGTATCAATGTATTGAGTAGTCCATATTTTGAAATTAAGTTAACAAAAAGGCACAACCGTGTAGCTGAACTTAATTCTGATAACTAAAATATAATAACATAATATTATGAATACATGTTAAACGAGAGTGATTTTGTAAAAATTTGAGTAAGTTACAACTAAAAGTTAAACTATAATTCAACACAGCTAAAAGCTTATACCAATACTTCACAGTTCACAATTACAATAAGTTAAGTAAATGGGTAATAACTAAAAATCCTAATTATTAATTAATCGAACCATCATCAGAATATCATGTCGCTACTCACTAAAACTTTATCAATGATTACCACTTATCAGTTATCACAGATGTAGACTACTGATAAAAATATCTGTTATCATATTATTCCATTATCATATTTTATACACAGACGTTGGTGATTGTATCCTCAAACGACAATAGCTTAAAAATTAAAATTAAATATTCGATTAATTAATATTGGTATTATTTCTTATTATGGCAGTGTAAAATTATAAATTCAAAGATCTATTTCACTGGCATTTGGCACTAAAGTTAATTTTTGTTAATTATTGTATCACGTGGGTGTTAAACTTCAAAGCCAAGTAGCCTGTGAGTATAAACAAAAAAATAAACAAATTCATTTTTGCTATATTACCAGTAGCGGACTGGTCTGGTGTACCACTATTCTATAGTACAGTGAGATATTACTGACTTATACGTGTTAGTCCACTAGCAAAGATAACTATAATTTGGTATTTGTACTTTTTTTTTTTATAATGTTGTACAATAACATAATATTATATTGGATGTTTCATACTGTGGTGGCTGTTTCCCATTACAAACTACATAGCAGCATTGATTATAAATACTATAATATTACCTAATAGTAATTAATAGTACTTATCATTGATAGGTACATAATATAGAAATATTAATATGGAAATCTTTACATTGGTACAATTATAAATAGTTTGTTTCTCGAAACATTATTAACATGTGAGGATTTTATGTAATGTATATGGGTTTCTGCACTATAAATCCTAAAACTGCCAAATTCTTAAAGAAATATGATTTTTTTTATTAAAAGTAACAGTCTATTTTAATTTTTTTATACAGTCTACAAAAATTGTAGAAGAGTGAATTATCAACAAGGTTATTGCATAATTTTATTATGTACAATTGGCCGTTCTAGCAGTATAGATACAAATTTACGATAGCATATTCGTATGGTTGTTATATACATGTAATTTTGTACACAAATTAAATTTTCACTGCAGGAACAATAACAAAATAAAACATTATGAGAACTGTTCGTTTTTAGTTTTATTCTTATTTTATATTCCAATAATTTAAATTTAAAAAACATTTTGGCTACAAAACTTATACAGGGTGTTCCGTGAGGATTTACCCATCGTGATATCTCCTGAAATAATGGAAATATCATAATTCTGGTTTTTAATAAGACTCACAGGGACAAGAACTACAGACATTTCATGTTTTAATTTATTTTATTGTTTTGGTAAATAGTTAAAAATATATTTTTTTATTTATTTGTTTTAAAAAAAATTGAAGATGGCCATTTTTCTGAAAATATTGATGTTTCAACATTTTAATTTCATTAATTTCCTGAATTTTAATATTTTTTCTAGTTTTGAAAAAAAATGCAAATTATTTAATACTCTAGTAGGGATAAGACGTAACGTATTCATTATGACGTTTTTTTCACGGTCCAACGTAGATAAGAAATTGAGGCCGTTTTTTACATTTTTTTATTGTATGATTAGGTATATATTTATATCTATAACAGTCATAATAGAGATAATCGATATAGGTATATTTTTTTGGCCTCAATTTATTCATATAGGTAATAAATTGTATTCATCACCGGTAAAACGTTATGTTCTATCCATTTCTTTATTATCTATGCGAATCACACAAAAATGGGGTGGCCATATTTCTAGTTAGCAATCAGTGGTGACTGGTGACCATAATATTACAATAGTCTTTAAAAATTACAATATAAAATGTATCTAAAAACCATGACATTATTAATTACATTCCAATTTTAAATAATTATGTTTTTATTTTTGTCATCACCTTTTAGGACAGTAAAAGTGCTTGAATTTCCTTCAACAGTAACTTTACTGATAGGAAAGTGAATTTAGTTGGTACTTGGGGGGGGGGGGGGGGTCAAAAGTAAAAATTTCCAGTAGTTTTCAAAAGCGCCATGGAAAACAAAAGAAAAATTAAGGAAAAACGGGAATTTTTACGCAAGATCTGTTTTCGTATTTTAGTTTTTGGTGTAACTCAAAAACAAATGACAAGAGGTACATGCAATTTTCACTGATTGTTTATATTTGCAATTGCTATACATGATAAAATTTTTAAAAATATTTTGATTTGTTTTAGGAACATTTTCAGTTTCCAATTTCATGAGTATTTTTTTCTATAGATGTCAATAACATTTTATTTGTTGGGTTAAAAGCTTGAAAATTTAATACAAGGCTCCTACTATATTGTAACAATGACATTTTAAAAATATAAAAAATCTTTAGTCACAGTTTTTATTTATAAGCATTTAAAGTTCAAATTTTGACAAAATACAGAAAAATCACGAAAATTAGCAAATTATTTTGAGTTGAGAATTCATAAAAATTTTTCTTTTTACATCTAAGATTTTAAAATGTAATACAAGATTGTCCATAAGTTTATCTATCTTTATCAAAAAAAAAATGTCTACAAGAAAGTCAAATTAAATTTTTATGAGCATTTGAAATTCATATTTTTACAACATTTGATATTCACTCGATTTCTCATGTAACAATTTTCTTATTTTGTTGTAATTAAAAAATGTGTAACTGTAGATACTTGAAAATTTCACTGAATGTTTATATTAGCGTTTTCTATACACAATACAATTTTGAAAATAATTTGACTCTTTTTGAGCTGTTTACGGATATTGTCAGTTTTCAATTTTTTTAGTTTTTTTTTCTATAAATGTCAATTAAATTTTATTTGTTGGGTAGAAAAGAGTGAAAATTTAATGCAAAGCTCCTGATATATTGTTACAATAGCAGTTGAAAAATATTAAAAATACATTGGCACAATTTTTTTATAAGCATATAAAGTTCAAATTTTGACAAAATTTATCATAATTAAAATTTAATAATTATTCTGTAGTTGAAAATTTATAAAATTTTCAACTTTTATAGCTAAGGATTGAAAATTTAAAACAAGGTTCCACGTAAATAGGTTATATATAAATTACTTTATTCACAATAATATCATCAAATATACTTAGTAATATCATAGGCTGGCTGACCGTTTTCGCTCAAAATCGTTTTTCTTATACAATGATATTATATCATTGAATTCAAATTTAACACCATACATTACAGTGACCCACTTGTAATCTACTGTACAGCAGAGCGACATCCACTTACCCACCTTTTTTTACATTTCATACCATAAAACTTCATACACTCATTTAAAAATAATATTAAAGAATATAATATTGAGAATCGTTTATAAATTTACATAATTTTCATTGTTCTTAAATTTAAAGCATAGTCTACATCCTAATTTCCAATACATTTCTTTAAATAGTAAGTATAAAAATTAAAAAAACTTATTATTTATAAATGTTTTAACAGTTATTGTTATACAATACATAACAGATATACATTATACATTTACAATAAAAAGTATTAATTATTTAGAAATATTTGTACAGATGTTATTATAAAATAAGAATAATAAATAATAAAAATAATAATTCTTATTTTAAGAGAAAAAAATTCTAATTACAAATAATACAATATTGTAGAAGAATGTCGAGTTCTTTTTTAATTTGTACCTAGATATTATCTCAATCTAAGTAAGAAACTTACTTTTGGCCATTTACTAATTTTAATTCAATATCATTCTGTTATAATTAGCCCTATATGTATTACATTATACATATTATAACGTAGGTTCTTTCACTAATGATGCTAGTGAATCTATACCACTATGGTATTAAATAATTCTTTGTTTTTCTAGAAACTTGAAAAAATATTAAAAATCAGAAGATTAATGACATCAAAATGTTGAAAAGTCAATATTTTCAAAAAAATGAACTCTACAAAATGGCCATCTTCGTTTTTTTTTTAAAATAATTAAATAAGAAAATATATTTTTTAACTTTTTTTCCAAAACATTAAAATAAATTGAAATATGAAATATTTTTAGTTCTTGTCCCTGTAAGTCTTACTAAAAAATCAGAATTATGATATCTCCATTTTTTCAGGAGATATCGCAATGGGTAAATCCTCATGGGACACCCTGTATACCTAAGTACATATATGGGGTATAACCAGTCTAACAGAAAGATCTGACAAATAACTTTTAAAAAAATTGATTCTATCTAATTGTATGGGAACAACTGAAAATTATATGGATACTAAATAATTTAAGAAATATATGTTTGTCAGTGGATAACCAAAAAGAATTTTTTAAAAAATTTTAAAATCTACTTGAGTTAAATAAAGTTTTTTATGATCAAAATTCGTCTATAAATTAAATTTAAAAATTTTCAATTTTCAATTTTCAAAAAAAAAAAAAATGTAAAATTATTTAATATTTAAAATGTTTAGTGTTAAAAAATATGTTATACTTTACTTGGAATGCAGGAGTCAATACATTCTTAAAAAAAAATATATGTTAAAAATTGATTAGAACACAAGTTATTTCATTTACCATGTTATGATTTCTTCAGGTGTTATACCTACTAACGTAAAAATTAATATTTAGAACAGCTAGTGGCCAGATAAATAAAATAAAAATGCGGAACAAAATAATAATAAATTGTTTTTACATACATTGGTAGTACTATATTTGTAGCCAGTACCTGATATACAAAATCAAGTTTATCTTGATACTGATGGTTGATACTCGATTAATTAAAATTATGTGTACCTATATTTATATATAAGTTACCCAACTAAATATAAATTATAATATAATAAAACAAATTAAATGCAGCTATCTATGTATAATGCAGCTGATGTCAATGAATGTTTTTTTTAAATTTTTGTAGTACATAATATATCCTGTTTCAATCCAGAAATATCACTGAAAAGTACATGTAGATTCTAATATTCTAATGAATAATGTCATACAAAAATATCGAAAATAAAACTATTTTATTATAAAATAAATCTCAAAAGTATTAAATTAACAGAAAGGGGGTTAATACGGGACAGACTTGAAAAACGAGACAATATGCGTTCCTCGTAACTTTTGTCAGAGTAACGGAATACAAAAATTACAAAACATTTTTCTTTTTCACATTATTTGGACCTATTATTAATTACAAATTTTGTAATCTTAATGCAGATCTATCACAAAATTATTATTTTTGTTGCTAATAACTAATACCAGTTTGTGCAGAATTTTATTATTCTAAATTAAATAAATAAAAAATATTATCTTATATAGCAGCCCATTATAGGTATGGTCCAGGAGGGGGATACTATACTTAGTAAGTACTATTAGGATTTTTAATTTTAGATCATATACTCTATATCATATTTTGGATTTTTAAAGGGACTGTAAGAATTATTATCATCATTAGCATGATACAATTACATAATTTATTTTATTATTTACTAGGTATATTATTATATTATTATGTACTCTTTTCAAAATGGTGATCTTGCTAGCCCACCTCCTTCAATGACAGAACTAACCACAGAAATGTGTTCAACTTTGGGGAATGTGGGGTAAGACTAGGACATTCTAATATTTGTCTTATTTATTTATGTTTACCCTGTAGAGCGTAGGTATTAACAAATAACAAGCATCCGCCTCTTTACAAAATATGAGCATACTTTAAAATATAATGACTAATAAGTAATAGAATTGATACATAAATAAAAGTACTTATATCAAGTTACATAAGGAAAAATTAATAATGTAAAAAGAATATTAAGTATAAAATATAATAATAACAATAACAAAAAAAATTGGATATTGCTTTGCTGTCCAGTAGGGTACAAGAGGGTCACTATAATGGATGGTGTTAAATTTTAATTCAATGGTATAATATCATTGTATACCAAAAACGATTTCGAACGGAGGCAGTTTGTCAGTGTGGATATTTTTTATTATATTTATATTGTTATTACCTATTATTAATACGATACCCAGTAAGTTTAATAAATATTATAAAATTACAACAAAATAACTAAAAACTGATACTCTTGGTTATTTAATATATAATTTCGTCCAAATTCGAACATAAAATAATTATAAAAAAAACTATATGTTTATATTTTTGAGATATTTTGGTTACAGAATACTGGTTGGTCAGAATAACCAACTTACATGTAACATTGTTTTAAATTTTAAAACTGTTGGAATTATAAACAAAATACCCTATATAATGTAGTGTATAAGTAATATATTCACACTGTAGTTCAGCAGACGCTGACTCTACATTTTTATAATACTACAGCATATATGTCTTGTGTAGTGTAGCCGGGTATACATAGTTAGTCGTTGATTTATATTATGTCTCGTAACACTATTGTACATTGTATCATTATACTTATTATTATATTATATATATCCGATCTTATTATTATTTACCCTTTAACTTCTGTATATCTGTGTACTTCAACACTTAATTGTTTTCTGAGTATGGTTAAAACTCAAACAAAAAACGTTATTAAAACTATTAGAAGTGACTGTGGATTAGAGTATAAGAATTTCGAAGTTCAATCATTTTAAATCATCTTGGTATAAAGCATGAAACAAGTATACCTTATACTCCTGAACAAAATGAAAGAGCTGAACGTTCAATGAGGACTATTTGTGAGGTAGCCAGAACAATGATATATGCCAAGAATTTTCTAAAATCACTGTGGGCAGAAGCAGTCAATACAGTAGTGTTCTCATTAAATTATACTGGTAATTCAGGGAAAGTATGTAAAACTCCATACGAGTTATGGTTTGATAAACTTCCTAAAATAGAAAACTCGTAGAATTTGGAATAAATGCATATAGTTTAGTTCCAAAACAACAACGAACAAAGTGGGATGCAAAAAGCCGAAAAGGATACTTTGTTGGATATTCAGAAACTTCAAATGGGTATCGTGTTTGGTATAAAGAAAATAACGAGGTGTCACTTAGTAGAGACGTAATTTTCAAGGATGAAAGTGTTATAAATTACCAACTTGTAGAATGTTCTAATAATTTAAATGATAGTAATAAAATTGATGTTCTTAGCTTACACAAGGACGGCTCATTAGAACACAGCAATAAATCAGAAGGAGATGAAGTCATGGAAAATGAATTTGGATCAATAAAGAAGATGACAATGAAAATCAAGGACATAAGCAAGGAAATGGATCAAAAGTCAATGTGTACAACTTGCGAAACAGAAGTAATATTAAGAAACCATTACTTTATGATAATTCAGCCTTTTTCGTAGTCGAATCCAATCCAGTGAATTTCAAGGAAGCTGTGGAGTCACAAAATTCAGAAAAATGGATAGAAGCCATGAACAATAAAATTAAATCTCTTGAACAAAACGGAACATGGTCTTTTGTAAAGTTACCTAAGAACAGAACTATTGTAAATTGTAGTTGGGTGTATAAAACGAAATATAATATTCATGGACATGTTGATCGATACAAGGCTAGGCTAGTAGCAAAAGGGTCTAGTCAAATATTCGGTATTAATTTTAATGAAACTTTTATTCCTATAGTAAAGTTTGCTTCAATTCGGTCTATATTAGCTATATTAGCAGCAGAACAATTACAACTTCGATAATTTGATGTTCAAACAGCCTTTTTATGTGGAGATTTGGACGAAGAAATTTACGTGAGACAACCAGAAGGGTTCAACGATGGTACTGAAATGGTGTGCAGACACCAACAGTTTATATGGTCTAAAGCAGTCACCACGATGTTAGAACATTAAGTTCAAAACATTTCTTCTTAACTTTAATCTATTAGAAACAAAAGCAGATCCCTGTGTTTTTGTTAATAGAGAAAATAACCAAGTATTAATTGTCGCTATATTTGTTGATGGTGGTCTAGTTTTTGGTGTCGTCGTTTGGGGCAGTAAAACTGCTTCGATTTTCTTCAACAGTATCTTGTTCGATAGGAAGATTAATCTTGTTGGTGCATTCAGGAGGTCAAAATTTAAAATTCCTTATAGTTTTCAAAAGCGCCGGGAAAACAACATAAAAATTAAGGGAAAAAGGGAATTTTTACGCAATAACGATTTTCAACAAAATCGATATTTTGGTTTTATATGTAACTCTAAAACAAATGAACGTATATACATGCAATTTTCACTGGTTGTTTATATTTGCACTTTCTATACACAATAGAATTTTCAAAATATTTTGATTTGTTTTGAACTGTTTAGGGACATTTTCAGTTTCCAATTTTATTAGTTTTTTTCTATGAATGCCATTTAAATTTTATTTGTTGGGTAAAAATGCTTGAAAATGTAATACAAGGCTCTTACAATATTGTTACAATGAAATTAAAAAAATATTAAAAATTCTTGGCTACAGTTTTTTTTATAAGAATTCAAAGTTCAAATTTGACAAAATAGTGAAAAATTATGAAAATTAGTAAATTATTTTGAGTTAAGAATTCATAAAAATTTTTCTTTTTAAATCTGAAATTTGAAATTATAATACAAGATTCCTCATAGGTTTGTCTACATTTATCAAACAAAAAAAATATGTCTACAAGAAAGTCAAATTAAATTTTTATGAGCGTTTGAAGTTCATATTTTTAAAAGATTAGATATTCACACTCATGTAGCAATTTTGTTATTTTATTGTAATTTAAAAATAAATAACTGTAGATACATCAAAATTTCATTTTCTACTCACCATAAAATTTTGAAAATATAAACGGTAAGCATTTAGTTTTTGCCCCACAATCAAAAAACTGTGGCGGTTCTAGAGAAACGTTTTCCCGGTACCCTCCACAAGATTCAATTGCGTCAGGGTGTATTTTTTTGTTCCCATCATGTAGAACGCAATTCTTACGAATTTGTATACCTGTTTCTTTAATACGACCTCCCGTCAAAGTACAAATATAGTATTCCAAAATGTTGGGCATTTCCCTAGCACGCCCCCCCCCCACCAAATAGAAACTATGGTTTTTTCGGTCCTATCATTTAGTACGCAATTCTTTCGAATTTGTACACTTGTTTTCAAAAATAATAGTTAAGAAAATAGTATTTTTTTTTGAGTTTGTGTAGATGGCGATTATTAAAAAACTATTTGCTACCAACTCAACCAATTGCCAACATACGAGCCAACACCATAGAAGTAATGCCAATCCTAAAGGGGCTATGTGTTTTGGAAAAGAACACTCACGTCAATAAGAAAATTGTTTTTTATTTTGAGCTTGTGTGATTTGCGAGTGTAGTGTTAAAAATGATTTGCGAATCGATACCATCTCATCAGCTAGATTTCAATAGTTTAAATAAGTTTAATAATAATTTTACACGCTGTATGCTGGGTTGGGTTGGAAACTTAAAAAAAAAGGAATTATGATACATGCACAATCTATATTCTATACACTTACATGATAGTCTATATTTTATATTTCAAATTGTATTTTATATAATACAAACTTACAATTTGTGTCATATTTTCAAAAATCAAAATAATATAATTAAAGCACATTTAGACATCATTAGGAATACGTCAATACGTTTATACATACATAATAAAAAATATATGTGCATCACTATTCATTATTTATAAATTACATCTCATAATCTCACAAACATAACTCTTATTTCAGTTATTTGTGTTTATAAGTTATAAAATATAAATTATATATTTATGTTACCTATAGAACTATAAAGTTATAAGTTATCATATGTTATATGATTAAAATGAAAATAGATATTCAATTTTTTATAATTAGTTTTTAAACTACCTAAATGTTATTTGTATTTATGAAATCATGATTATCTCTAAAAAAGTTATTTTTCTAACCTTTTGTCTGATAGTTCAAATCTAAGTGAGTGCACAAAATCATCAAATTAAAATAAATGCTCAACATGTTCATTGAGCAGATGAACAGAGACTATAGAATATAGTATTATATTTTGGGTTAACTTTTTTTGTCATAACTTTATATCATCATTAAAATATAAGTGACTGTAATTTAAGTATTAAGTTTATTCTTTGTTTGCTGTTTATTTTCGAGCTGAGAAGAAAATATAGACTAAAATTGTTTTATAATGCGAACAGTAGTTATACGGTGTACACCATACCTTATTGTTTATCTGTACTTTTGATGGTCATTAAGTTAGCCTCCCGCACTTCATATAATTTATCCAAACTAGTGCAAATAATGAGCAAATTAATTACCAATTGATTTGAAAATTTTAAAATCAAAATTGTAATTTTGGCGAATTTTTTTAAAATGTTGTCAAACCTAACTTCTTTTCCCCCAAAACACTGACCGATTTGTTCCAAACCGACGTAAATATTTAGCAAATCAATAGTGCGAAATCTCAAGTCTGATTCGTTTTACTTACTTATCACATATTACATGAAACTTTATTGAAAAAATATTAATTGAAAAAATTGTGTCGTTAATTAAATGTTTAAACAACTCTAGTATTACTTACCTACCCATTGTATAATATTTATTTTTATTTATTTTATAACATTAGCATCACTCTGTGACAAAATATAATAACCAGTTATATTAATAAGTAGTAACCATTGAAATTGAATTAATATTTCACAATCATTAACCATTTAATAGTATAAAGTTTATGTCTAATTATATGTATATAATACTATGTATACTAATACTATACTTAGTTGTCCCACCCGGCGTTGTCTAGCGTAGTCCAAATATTTATTTTTATGCCAAATTTCTTCTTATCATTATAATAGTATACAATGTGTTCCGGGGAGAAGTGCTTGGCAGTCGTCGTATGAAAGTACACGAAAAATGATGAAAAAAGAAGGGGATTTGATACCATGATGTTCTGTTTTTGTCTAACATATGTGCGACATAGTATTTTAGACGTGTTTTTTGTCAAACTTTCCAATTGATCTATTGAAGCGATAAGAATTCTTAAAACAGATTTGAATTTGTCGTAAGGTCTACTTGAAATGGACTTTCCTACATTTTTGATATTATCCCCCAAATTCCTAAAAATGTCATATTAAAAAATAGTATTTAAAAATTGTTGTATTTCAATTTTCGGAATAGTTTAACTCAAAAAATCAAAAATGTGGGAAAGTCGATTTTAAGTAGACTTGACGACAAATTCATATTTATTTTTAGAATTCTTGTCGCTTTAATAGATCAATTGGAATGTTTGGAAAAAAACACGTCTAAAATACTATGTCGGGCATGTGTTAGACAAAAAAGAAAATCACGGTATCGAACCTTCTTAAAAGAGTGGATCTAACTTTTTTATTTTTTAAGTTATGGGCAATTATTTTTTTTCAACATTTTGACGTAGTTTTTTTTTATTTTTAAGTTATTTAATTGTGCTATCAACCAACATATGTAATTAACTCAGAAATGTGCAAGTTATTTTTATTAAATTGAAAAAAGAAACCATTTTAAAATTAACCCGTAGTAAATACCTATTGAATTATTTGGAGTAGTAATACTTTTAAAAATACTAATGTTTACTTTTTAAATGTAATAGTAATAAATAATAGTTAGCATATTTCTGGTTTAATTGCGCATATTGGTTGATACGACAACTAAATAACTTAAAAATAAAAATAAAATAACTGCAAAATGTCGAAAAGTTTTGAAGATACATTACATAATTTACTATTTAAAAATTTGCAATATTTAAAAAAAATGTAAAATTAAGAATATTATACAATTAATTTTCTTCATTTAATTAATTTTAGTTGGGGGTACGATCGTCACGTCTTCCAAACCACGAGCCGCCACTGTAAACAATTAATGAGTGATTGGTTTGGTTTTTTTGTATTTGAAATTATCAGGACAAGATTTGTATGAAAGAAAATTTTAGTAAAATTCACCAGTTGCTTACTCAACTTGACATAGAGTTGTAATATGTTACTATAATAGATAACGCCAACACTAAACTAAGTTAAGTTAGAAAGTTTTTTTCCAAGTTCTAACGCTAATCTAGTTAAGTTGTCGATATTCCATCGTGGCGCAATACAATCTGAACTGGGTTACACCAAAACGGAGATACACCAATATACCTCCGTATTTTGCATTAAATTATCATGTTTTACCGGGCGAAGTAAAGTTATATAACCACCGGATAGCACCTTGTATCCAACCCATCATATGTTGAATAAGTTAAATGGCAAACTTGGTATAACTTTGAAACTTTAGAGTTTTAAATTATTTACTTACGTAGGTACCTACCTGATAATATAGTAAATATACTGCTTGCATATCACAAATGAGTCTCGTGGGCTACGCCGGCGGGATGGCTATAATATAAATAATCGAGCGTGTCCTGACGACCTGACTGACTCACTAACTGTTCAACGTAGTTCCTAAACAATAATAGCTTGAGGCTTGCCATTTTCACGTTACCTTCGTACAACCATGTAAGTGTACACTACGAAACCATAAGTGGTACACAACTGCACAAGTATGTTGAGATTCAAGATGGCCGATAAACAGCGAATAATAATATAGCCACATTTTGCTACGTTACTTTTATAATTTGTTACAATCTCGTGTTCCAAAAATCGAACAATATATTTTTGGAAAAATTGAAGCAGTTTTACTGCCCCTAACGACGATGAAAAATAAAAATAAATAAAAAACACACATCATTGTTAAACCATCTCTCGACTCATAATTTTAATTAAGAACAAATGAGAATTCTTACGTAAAATTGGTTTTTGACCAAATCGATTTAAATTTTGGTGTAACTCTAGAACAAATAATTACATATGAAATTTTTAATTAATATTTATATTAGTGTTTGTTATAAATGACAACATTTTCAAAATATTTTTACATAATTTAAGCTGTTTATTGACATTTTCAGTTTCAGTGTTCTTGGTTTTTTTTTCTATAAATGGTAATTTGTTGGGTCAAAAAGCTCGAAAATTCAAGGTTACTAATATTATATTGTTACAATGGCTGTTTAAAATCATTAAAAATTAAAAATTGTATTAAATGTTCAACTTTCATAGCCAAGGATTGACAATTTAAAACAAGGTTCCGTGTAAGTAATTCATTTTGAAACAAAAAATTATAAAAATATATAGACACAGTTTTTTTAATAGATATTTTAATTTTAAATTTAGAAGAAATTACCTATAAAATAATCAAGAATAACAATTTTAGTAATTGTTTTAAATTTTATAATATTAACTAAACTTACCGGTTACCATATTAATAATAAGTAATTATAATATAAATATATTATAAAATATCCTAGACCTGATCCGGCCCAACACTTTTTACAAAATGTTCCCACCTAAGACCGGTCAGTAATTTTTTTTTTTTGAAGTCCAACCTGACTAAGCCCGTGATGACTAGGTACCTACTACCTACTATCAGTGAGCGAGTAGTGAGGTAAAAACAAATTATTTACACTATTTAGTTTATTGTTTGCGAACACCGATCGCACCATATTATCAATTAAATTAGTTAGTTTTATTTTGACCGACCTGGTCCAAGCAAAATATTACGATCCCACCTATGACCAATATTAATAAAACCTAACAAACCTAATATTTATATTTAATCACAGCCCTTCAAGGAAAGTTGCATCGGACGAGTATGGGCCTCCGTTCGCCGGCCCTGGCGATCGGCTTGCTCTCATTCGACAACCATCGTACTGACGACTCATCACTGCCCGCGGCTGACAATAATCATAACCGTCAGCGGACCATAACATTATTTTACTTTGTTTTATTTTCATTAATCTCAGCACGCAGTGTGCCGAGTCTCTGTCTTTCATACCTTTATTGGTTTTTGTCATTGAACACAATAAAGTAATTCCTTCAAATAAATTATTTAACATCTTGTGTCATTGGTGATCTTCATCTCCGCATAAAGAGAACGTGAAACGCACATGCAAAATTGTCTCCATCTCACAAATGTATAACATAGCAAAAAACTGTTTTTCGCAGGATACAACCACTCCCTCGGTATTTATAGTAGAATTACCAAAAGTTCACAACGCATAGGGAACAGCTTTATTTGTGTCGTATAGTTTTTATTATTTGGATAACATAAATAAAATTAAAGTTATCAGTTTGAGAACATTAGAATATTTTTGATTTTTCACGTAACTATTAAAAATTATTGGTAATTGTTATAAAAACAAAATAAAAACGCTACGACACAGATAAAATTATTCCCTATGCGTTATGAAATTTTGTTAATTCTACTATAAATACCAAAGGAGTGGATCTATCCCGTGCAAAACAGTTTTTTACTATGTTGTACTTTTATAAGACGGAGACAACGCATACAGGTACCACGTCCTCTTACACCACACATTGCGACAGGTCTATCGCAGGAATATCCACGGACAGCACTGTCGTAGGCTCGCAGCCATGTTGAATGGTTCACAAATATATTGTTGAATATAAACCTCTAGTTTATTCATCAATTCACTATTCCAATTGTATATTTTAGTTATAATAAAAATGGTATATTATAATTAATGAATTGTTTCATTACGTCTGTTTATTTCTACTTGATGTCATTAATTTATTTAAAAATGGACCATGCAGAGGTAAGCTATTTATATTAGAGTTATACATGTGACATATTTTTTTAAATAAACCAATATGGGTAAAATAATAAAAATTATAATTATAAATCTATTAAAAATGTGTCAGTATTATTTTAGGTTGACGCAAGAATCTCATGTGTGTGAAGTTAAGAATCTCATGTGTGTGAAGTTGGCCCCCCGACTTTGTCCAATCGATTCGTGAAATATGTCAATATTCTGCGAATTTTCCAAGAGCTAAATAAGTTTTTCTTATAACTACCTTTTCATACATTTAAGTAGTTTAATCGGTAATCGAATGACACTCTCGAAAAAAAAAACAAAATTGTTGCAAACATTGTTCATTATTTTTATTTTAACGTACAATAATCATCAAAATCGGTATTATTATTTTAATTTGTTACCATAGGTAATTGTAAATCGTAATTAATTAGGTATGTCTAAGGTATGTATGGGGGTTAAAAAGAACTGTGTAATGAAAAAAATTCAATGTTTTGTGATGCTTTTCTTGTAGTGGGATAAATTTGAAATTTGAACCAGATAAGTTCCCTATATTGGTAGGTATCGCATGCAAAGTGTGAATTTAGGAGTTGAAATTCATAACCCTTCTTATTTTTTAGTTTTGAACATTTACATTTTATTTTGTACTTTTCCTATCATACTTTTCTTACAATACCATTAATTTGGGTTCTTTATTAGATAGTATAAGGAGTAAGGTAATACCTAATGGTATTTGATTCTTGTTATAATAATATTGGAAATCTGTTATTAACTCAGATTAAAAGTATGCCTAAGTTAGGAACAAACCTATATTGAGACTGACTATTTTTCTAAATATCTTGCAAATAGTTTATTTTAAATCACAATTATTAAATAATTCTTAAAGAATTTTAACTGCTAAGTTTATACTTTGCATGCGATACCTACCAATATAAGGAACTTATGGTTTAAATTTCAAGTTATTAAAGTTAATTATAAGAAAAAATTATTTAGTTCTTGTAAATTAAACCTATATCAATTATTTCAATTAAAAGTATTAAATGCATATTTTACTAAACTTTAGAAGACCATAGTTAATAAACTAGCGATCCAAAATTGATGATTTGGCTATCAACATTTTCAAGAAAAAAAGTTTTACCAGAAACCATTAAAAAATATAGTAGTTACCATTTGAAAAAATAAAGTTGATTTTGCTATTGGTACACCTGCGTGTTTAAAAAATTTGAAATTATTATAAAAAAATTGCCTGTTAAAAATAAAAATAAGTCTTTTTCGTTTTAACGAAATTCTATGTCATCGACCCACAATCGTTAAAAACCCCTGTGTACAATGTATATAAATTACTTTATTCACAATAATATCATCATAATATATTTTTAGTAATATTGTAGGTAGGCTGACTGACCGTCTTCGCTCAGAATCGTTTTTCTTTTACAATTATATCATAGAGTTCAAATTTAACATAATCCATTAAAGTGACCCACTTGTAACCTACTGTACAGCAGATTGACACCAACTTGCCCACCTTTTTTTTCATGCCTATTTGAACTCTTCAGTGCACATATTAATCTATATTTAACATTTTTAGCGCATGTTTGGTTGGTTTTTAATGCATACAAATCCATGCTCTATTCATGGGTTTGCATAATATTAAATATTAATATTGTTGAAAATGCTCATAATTCACTTAAATTAAAAAATCTTAAAAAACTGACCGAGAGAACACAGATAATGTTATAACCTAAAGGTTTGATAATAGGTCAATTCACTCTTATATAAAAACTAACAGCACTATTGTAGGAAAGAGGGCACTCAAAATAACAAGTATGGTTAGCGTTCACTGTATGCTATAATTAATTGTGAATTAGATCATAAATAAACACAATAAAAAAAAAACACACAACACTCTGCCACCAGTGTCCTGCCTCTCTGAGGACAACCTGGTGTCAGAATATATAATAATTAATATTCAATTAAATAAAACAAAACGCTGACGAGCGATTGCGGCTCTCATCATCGCCGGAGCATTACACTACAATACAGTACTTACTCCTAAAACTATCTACAATTATCTAACACCATCGTGACAATTGATAATGATAATAATAATATATTAGCTATAATAACACTATGACCGATCGGGAATTCGGGACATCCCGCTACACTATTGAAACTAGTGAACGAAAATCTGCTATGTCATACGTGTGTAAGACGGAGATAACAGTTATGCAAGTACGACGTCTTCTTAAACGATGTATTTAAATTCGTTCCTTATCGTCTTTACCACAAAAAGATTTATAAAATAAAAATCTACAGATGATATAATTTTGACGTACTTGTTACATATATGTTAGTATTATTACTGTTGGTCATTGCAGTGTTCATTGAGAATCAATAATAATATATAAATAGATTCCGGGAAAACCAGACTGTACCAAATTCTGAAAATAGTGTAGCAAAATTTAGCAAATTCGTAGCAATTTGTGGATACCAATTTTGAGGCGATTGGTGAAAGTGCCGGTGTACCGTCAAGATAGCACTGGCATGTTTGTTTCCGACCTGTAGCAAAATCAAGCTAGTAGCAAATTCTGAAAATAGCGTAGCAAAATGTAGCAAATTCATAGAAAAATGTTGATACCAATTTTTTTGGTTTTTAGAAAATGTGCCAGTGCTGGGAAATTTCCCATTTTCCGGGATTCCGGGAAAACCAGACTGTAGCAAATTCTGAAAATAGCGTAGCAAAATGTAGCAAATTCGTAGCGAATTACTGATGTATTGTTTGAGGTTGTAGCACTAAGTTCCGGTGCCAACTTGATGGACGTAGTTTTAGTGCTGCTTTCTAGTATCAATGGCAGTATTATCGATTAAATTATATATTATGGTATATATTAAAGTATATAATGTGAAAAAAATAAAAGTAAAAATATCGATACTAGTTAGATTTTATTTATTATTTCGGTATACCGAATCTTTTTGGTTTTCCGGTATACCGTTTCAAACCGGTATTGAAATCAATACTGTTATACCGAAAATTATTCTCAATACCGTCAGCCCTAGTTTATTGCTATTACGGTCACTCGATCGCTATGCTCGCTCGGACATTAAAATCAAAAATACCTATCCTCCTATTTGCTGTGTAAACCACCTCGGGTGAACTAAGGATTTTAAAAATATTGTTTTTTACTATATAATTGGTACCACTTTTCAATTGAGTTTAATCTTGAAAAAAAAATTAAATATTGAAAAAAGTAAATATTTATAGTTGATACCTAAAAAACTTATTAGGTGTAGTTAAAATATAAAAAATCAGTTATTGTAACTTGTATAAATAACTTACCATGTATTATGTATTTGATGATATTTTGAATGAAATATTGCTTTTGTTGTATTGTTTCCTCCCAATAATCATGTGTTTTTTTAAAAGTATTATAATGACTTAAAGTTATCTTTAATTTTATATTGAAATATGTTGCCAATCATAATGTACATATGAAATAAAATGTACTGAAACTTTTTTATAAAATCTCTATTATTTATATGAGTATTCAAAAATCAAAATATAAAAACATGTGTTATTGTTTATTTTATTACGTTTTGTTTTTGTACCTACTTGTTTTTTTCAGGCTTATGTATTAAGATAATATAATGGTAGAAAAAAGTTCTAAATCCAGTTGGAATTCTAAGAAAGTTGGAATTCCAGAAATTGATGAAGACAATCAGATTTTCAGGTAATTGTTTTAGTTTTAAAATGTTATAATTCAAAACAAGTAACAATAATTATATCAAACACAATCATGTTACTATTTAATGAACAGAATAATGGTTTTGATATTTTTATATTTTTAATGTCCAATAACAGACCACAGACGCCACAACCGCATGTGTTGGTTAAGCATTAGAATGTACAAGATTACAATTTTAAAATGTTCATAACTTGTTTTTAAATTTAAACAATAAAATGTTAGGTAATAGGATGGCAAGTGACAACACATGTGAGTGTGGCATTTTTAAATAAAGCTGGATGTCAGCTCTGATAGTTGCAATGCCATCTTGATGTATTTGTTTAACAGGTTTATTATCAAAGTTAAACTTATGTGTTTACCATATTATTTACTAGACACAAGTTCCATATTAGTTTTTTTTTTAAATTAAATTGAAATATATTTACTCAAAAATATTGTTATTCACCATAATGTTTAGTTTTTACATAGTATATGGTCTAACAGATTTAATCAGTGGTTTTAACAAGTTAGTATTTTTTTTAGTCATTTGATTTACTATACTACATAATTTTAAAAAAGTTGTAAAAATAGGTAAATTATTTCTACAGAAACGATGCATGATCATTTAAAATTTAAATAGTATATATATTATATGCATAATATAATTTCAGTTTTTAAATCATTCACTATTATACTGTAAATTGTCAATAATTTAATTTATGCCTACCTTATCATTCAAATAGTGGCTATTTTTTTTTTAGCAAGATCTGAAATTGATTATAGCTTTTAAAAGAATAAAATGAAAATTTACAATTCCCATGTATGAATAAGTTGAAAATAGTAATTAGTAATTTTGAAATACTAATTAGTAAAAAAATAATTATGATATTTTATAATAAATTTTTAAATTGCAATTTGAGACATAATAAATTATAATATAGCACACCAGTTCTCAACTTTATTACAACCGCGTACCACCTACACAATTTGAAAATTTTTATGTACCACTTGACTAAATAACCTTATTTTTTTGCTAATCAAAAATGTTTGCGTTATTATGCGTTTATGGAATTTTATTTTATGAGGAACTTCAAAATTATGATAATATATTAAGCATTTAATGAATTAAAAGAAAATTAAATATGTACAATTATTATTTATATATTATTATTATTAATATCAAATAAACCAAATAATATTTAATATGAATAATAATGACCCATTTCATTTTTCTTATAAAGGGAGATTTACTTAGTGCACTACTAGTGGTACGTGTACCATAGATTGAGAAACGCTGATGTAGGGCAGAGGTGATACCATTAATAATTAAGTAATTAACTCATTTCAGATTAAAATTTTGATTAAAACTTTTATTTTGTAGTGTATGTACACAACAAACCAACAAATCAAGGCAATCGCCGGAAAAAAGAATATGTTTGCCATATGGTAAGAACATATTTATCATTAATTTTTATTACTTTTTACCATTAAATGGTTTAATATTTTTTACTAGGCGTTGGACCTGTTATCGACTGTGAAATTGATGATGATTGCGAAGAACCAGATTATTTAAGTAAGAACAAAGATGTGAAAAAATAAAAATATTTGATGTAATTGAATTAATAAAATTATTTTAAAAATGTTAAAGGTTATTCTATAGTACCAGAAGAAAATCTTGTTGAAGATAGCTCCATACCAGGAGATGGAATGCCATGAAAACAATTTTTAATACTTCTTATAATGTTAATTCCCTTAAATTTTGGATCATAATTTTATATTCTTATCATAAACCAATTTTTTTTTATCTAGAATGCCTACATATAAAATCTCATATTTGTTGTATGATAAAATATTTTATATACATCATATCTACATTCATACCAAATAATTGTAATTATATTAACACAAATATGGTTAAGAGGACTATTGGTTTTCTCCCACTCACCCATGTACAACATAGAAAAAACTCATTTGTGTAGAATTGTTTTTTCTATGTTTTTCAGTAATTTTAGAGTCTAATCACCCATTGAAAAAAATATTCAGAATAATATTTTTGAGGTCATGACATATTTGTTTGTCTAAATATTGTTCCAAAATAATTTAAACATCAATAATTACATTTACAACATTTTTTTGTTTATTTTTAAATTTTAATACAAAGTCAAATAAAATTAAAATAGAAATGTAAATATAAAATTGATATGTCATTCCCTCTAAAATATTATTCTCTATTTTTTTTTGTAATGAGTAATTTTACTCAAAGATTACTTAAAAACATAAAAAAAAATGATTCTGCGTATATGCATTTTGTCTATGTTGCGCGTGAACCAAAGGGAGAAAACAATTAGTGCACTGACATTCTCTTAACTAGTTATTTAATTTAGTAAAATACAAAGTTTGTAAACAAAATATTAGTACTAAATTAATTTTAATTTTAATTTGTCAGTTATTTAAAACTTTGTTAATAAAATAAATACAAATCCCTAAATTGTTTATTTTACCTATTAACTTAGCAGATACTATAGTGCTTCCTACAGGTGAAAATGCATTTGGATGTTTGTTGGTATTTCATTGATTATGAATATAAAATGTTATTTTACAGTAAAACTTGCAGACAAACAACAATATAATTTTTCAAATTTAGCAAAAACATAACTTAGAAATTGAAGATGGACTCCATAAAATACATACTTCATTTTTTAAATTTTATACTCTTATTAGTTTTTAATGTAATTTTTCATAATATTTATATTGACAAAGGTACACTAATATCTTAATATATAAAAACGAAGCGTGAAAAATGTATTTTACCTAATAAATCGAAAACGGCTGGTCCGATTTGGCTGATTATTTTTTTGTTGTCTTCATAATTGTCAGGACAAAGTTCTTATGAAAGATAATTTTAGAAAAATCCACCTAAAAAGTTGAAAATTTGAAATACAATAGTGTTCAAGTAATGACCTAGGAACTAGGATTTTCATTCTCATCATTCATCATTCATCTAGCAAAATCTATGTACGAGGTGGACGTATTTAATTATAATCTTGTAAAATTAGTAATGAATCCATAAAAACCCAAACCAGTTTATTGGTACTTTGATTTCTGAGTACCATGGTTATCTACACCGAGAGATAACCGTGCTGAGTACCTATTACATACCTATAGGTATTTGACGCAATCATTGAAATTATTGGAAACAAAATATTATACACCTTACACATATCTGAATACATTATGTATTGTTGCATAGCAAGTTAGCAATGCTAGACATTAGTGGGAAAGATTATACAATTAATATTACTGGTCAATTACAAATAAAAATAATTGCCTATTCAATACTCCTTAAAATGACTCTCTCGAATTTCAATAATAGTTAAGATGGTTGGAAGGAGCGTATTTATTTCACGTTTTAGACCTAAAAGCCTGACAAGATTACGCATAATTAAAATAATCAGATTTCAATTCTGTAAAAAGATTTGAGTGAAATCGATTTTTGGTATTTCTTTAAAAATATTGTTCTCTTAAATCTTAGTATTTATATTTTTTTAAATTTTTATAAGAGAAAGTTAAACAGTTATAAAATCGACTTCCACAATAATCTAGGAAAAAGGTCGATCAACTCAAATGTTTTTACAAAATTGGAATCCGATAATTTTGAGCTGACGTATTTTTGTCAGGCCTTTAGGTCTAGATTGATTAAAATTAGTTTCTTGTTGGAACAAAATATATTATTTCATCAAATTTAATGACTTATGCATGTACGTGCGAACCGCTAGTTGTTTCCTGGAAATTATAATGAATATCCCTCCGTTATTGAGGATGCGGCTAGTAGTGGTGACGCGCTGGACACTCACACAAATGTTTATTTACTATACTCACACAACAGCACTACGCGACATCTACTGATAAACTAATTGCCTATCGTTTAATCCTTAGAAACAGAGCGCTTCCAGCCCTCTTAAGATGATTATGCTACCAAAGCATTTTTTGTCTCCGACACACATACGATATAGCAAATTTTCGTTCACTAATTTCAATAGAGTGCTGACAAGTTTTGAATTGACCTATTATGAAACTTTCAAGTAACAACGTTATCTGTGTTCTCTCGTTGTTTTTTAACGATATTTAAATTTTCAAGTGAGTAATGAGTATGTAAAAGATTAATATTTGAAAATTCTCATAATTCACTTATACATTTAAATATTGTAAAAACAAATGAGAGAACACAGATAATGTTTTTACCTAAAAGTTTAATACTAGGCTAATTCACTCTAAAATCAAAACAGCACACTATTGAAACTGGCGAAAGAGAATTTGCTATGTTGCCTGTGTGAACACGCATTTTTGTGCATCGTCCTCTTAAGAGAACGCCACACCCGCTTGACCGCATGTGTTGTCTCCGTCTTACAAAAGCGAAACATACTAAATGTACGCTCAGAAATTAACGTTTTATGCCATTAGCTTAACAATTAGGTGAATCCACCTATTATGAACTAAATATTGGGAAGGTACCTAGTTTTCATTACGTAAGCGCGGAGCCCTAAAATTCGCGCGGGGCCTAGGACAAATGTCCCAGTTGACCTACCGGCCCTGTTCATTGCAGGGTATGTCGGTATTTTAAAACAACCTATAGGTAGCGTAGCTTGATACAAAAAAAATCTTTCCAATAACTTTAATAAAAATAATTCGTCTCACAATGCAATGACGATTCTCAATTCGAAAAAAAAATGAACACGTATGAACTAATTACCTAGTAATTATTGGTTTTAAATATTTTAATTTAAGAAGTTTCTATTGATATTTCATTCCAATAGTATGAAACTTGATGGTAAGAACATTATCTGTGTTTTGTTGTGAAGTTTTTTTACGATCATTAAGTGTTTAGGTTAATAATGAGCATTTTTAATTTACATTTATTATACACGCATAAATCATTTAAAACTGAACTATCGTAAAAAAACTTCAAATAAAATATAGGTAATGTTCTTACTATCAAGTTTCATAATAAACGATTCACTCAAAAATAAAAGAGTAAAATTGTACAAAAATATATCCTCCCCGGGGGGCAATCGAACCCCGGTCTCCAGCGTGACAGGCAGGGATACTTACCACTATACTACCGAGGATGTTGACTAAAAATATAGTATTTTTAGTTATTAAGAACATTTAAAAATTCTTTATAAAAGTATTGTACACATTTTGTAAATGTAATTAATATAATTGAGAATTTTACCATTTTACCTACTAATTACTATATTAATAGGTACATTATAGTATTATAGGACATTTATATAGATATCAAATCATGTGTGATTTTCGGTGCATATTTACGTTCCAGATGTTTTTATAAGTACCTAAGTCAGTGGCGTTCTCAGGAATTTTCTATAGGGTGGGTTCTGAAAATTTACTAGAATTCAAAAGTTGGGTTCAAAACTACTTCTGTAACTGGTCAATTTATAGGATATTGTGCATCGCCAACAAGAATAAATCTTTTTCTTTTTAAAATTAATTTTTTATTAACCTGTACATTTTTGATTTGTATACTTGTTATACTTATAATATAAACTTGTCTGCACATAGGCCTACGGCCTGTTTTGACGGCTCGCGATGTTTCTTTAAAATATTTATTTAAATGACTCCATTTTTAATGAGATGTGTCATTAGCTAAGTTAATAGTTATCCATATTTTTGTTCAAAATTTCAAACAACAGGTACGATACAATATTGTAAGAAAGTAATATTTACAGTATCCCTTATAACATTTCCGTCTATAATAAAGTTATATATGTGAATATGCAATATAACAACTATTATTATAAATTATTATTTACTAATTAATATATTTAATATTTCTGATTCTTTTTTATAAAATTAATTTTTACAAAATTGAATTTATTTTAAACCTGTGGCTTAGGAAAAAAATGTACTTAACGTGGCAATAAAATTAATTAACTCGTAAATTACTGAATAACATAAGAAAAAATTAACTTAGTTAAAAGTAACTTAACTTTAACTTATTAATTTGTTAATGCCCAGCCTTGCTTTTTGGACTACAAATAAAATTTTATTGATTTTTATAGAAAAAAAAACTAAAAAATTTGAAATTTAAAATAGTCCATAAACAGCTCAAAATAAGTCAAAATATTTTGAACATTTTATCAAGTACCATATTGGTATATAGGATATATAGGATATATAGGATAAATTGTGCCTATAGATTTTTAACATTTTTCAAATGTTATTGTAACAATATATTAAGAGCCTTGTATTAAATGTTCAAGCTTTTTTACAGAACAAATAAAATTTTAATGACATTCATAGAAAAATTAAAAAATAAAATTGGAAACTGAAAATGTCCGTAAACAGTTCAAAATAAATCCAATTAATATTAATAATACATTTTTTCGTATACCTATAGAAAATTGTTCACATTATTAATATTTAATTAACAATTAAAAATTCATACATATCATATAAATCAGGGGCGGACTGAAGCCCTGAAGGCCCAGGTGGGTATAAGTTTTAAAATTACCAAACAAGAGACTCATTTTAAAATTTTTTTTTTTACTTTTTAAGGAACTTATAACAAAATGAAAAAAAAATCTATAGGTTTATACTCAACTAAATTTAACATAATAAAATAAAATAAAATACTTCAATATTACAATTTTTAAACTTTATAATTCATGTAAATGAAAAAAAATTATTTTTTTTATAACTAAGGTCTAAATTCAACATAATAAAAAAACGAATTACTTCATTGTTTAAATCTTAAATCTTTTTCAATACAAATAAAATAGGAAAATACATTTTTTTAATTGAAGTCCTATTTTTAATACTTATTATTATTATTGTTTTAAAAAATTAATAAATTACTAAGTGTTCCAGAACTTCTACCAATAGCATCCATTGACTTTATTATTACACAATAATTCCAAAAATGAATGTAAAATAACTTTCATAGCCTTCGTGACTGTTCCAGTTGTTTTATTTTTGAAAATAGTATTGTAATATTGTGTTCTTCATTTTCGCGGTAATAATTACGGTGTGGAATTGAAAAATTATTAAACTAAACAAATAATATGCTCGAGGCCCAAACATAAAATTTCTAGAGGGCCTGGGTGGGTATGGCCACTTACCCACCCTGCCAGTCCACCTCTGGTATAAATAAACATATACAAGGCTGGGCATTTTTCATTCTATTTTCAGTAGCCCCTGAACCTCAAAAAAGAAAAACATTTGCAAAGTATTGATCAGATTACAGAGCTCGTAAAAAATCTAAATTTATAAAGGCCAATACGATGCAAAATATCTCTAACTACGATGTTCCGTCAACTTTTGCTTCTATTAATGTCGTTCAGGATAATAATATTCATGAGCAGGACCAAGTTAACGTCAGTAATGCCAACGAGGATACAAATAGTAGCTAGTATGTATCTTTTATTTATCTTAAGATACACTATGCGTAGGCCACTTTTTTGGGTGGTAGTATTATGTTAGTATATTGAACTTGAAAGCAGTGATAAATTATTATAATATTATGAAGCGTCATGAGATTTAAAAATTCACGACAAAGGCTTTAACCTGATATATTACACTTGAAATACTTTGATTTAAAATATACATGATGAAAAAAATTATATTTTATTGGAGGATTAAACTGGTTTTTCGAGCTGGCTATCTCGTCCTCGCAAATTAAATAACGTACTTCTAGACCAATAATCGTACATTTCAAACTTAAACGCTTATAATAGAAAAATCTGTTGGATAGATTATTTTGAAACTTTTACCATAAATATAAACCTATATGATCTATAATTTTGTGCAATTACAATTTCAGCATAAATAAAAAAAAACATTTGATAAGTGTGTAACGACAAAAAAAATATCAAATTTTAGAAATTTTCAAGGTTGTACATAAACTATAAGAAGTTTCAACTTCCTTCAACTAATGGAGTGGCTGAGAATTTTGTACCCACTTTCAAAAACTTAATTAAAAAATCCCTACATTTAAAAAGATATTTTTTAATTTATTTTTTCTTATAACAGTACAAAACACTGTTCTACAGGTGTTAGTCCTGCGGAATTATACATTGGTTGTTTTTTACCTATTTTGATAGATTGAGTTATTTTGCTAAAAACAATTATAATAAAAGCATTGATACTGATAACAGGGTTATTAGAGAAAGTGTATTTGATTAACGATAATTTAATGTGTATAAATTATGGAACAGGGGATATTTGAGTACCAGGTATAATTCTCAAGTCATTGTCTCCTGTTACTTATTTAGTAAATGTGGATAATAATACAGAGCGGAAAAGCCATAAGAATCAAATAATAGATAGAGTAATTAATGAAAGTAGTGATGCTGAGAGTTTGAATGATGGGGTATATGAGAGTATGGATGATAACAAACAAATTTAACTAGAGCAGAATGTTGTTGTGGGAGATAAAAATGATAATTCAGATTCTGTTACTAATAATCCTGTTTCAACAGATATTTTCATAAGAAGAAGTGGTAGAATAATTAAACCACCATCTAAACAAACATTTATAATTTAAAAATTCACTACACAAGTTTTATTATATATACCTTAATACTCTATTTTGTGTTTTTACATTTATATTTATTAGAATATTGTTATTACTAATTAATATACATATATAAATAAAAAAACGTATCAGTATAATTAAAATATATATTTAAAAAAATGTATTATTAAAATTAATATATTTATAAAAAGAAATGTATCTTAAACAAGGTGTTCAAACAAGGATTTTGAGATTTAAGATGGAAATGTTTGTTTATAAATGGTTGCTTTTGGTTATAAGAGAAATCTGGCAGGTCGGGTACAAGCATGCATCCAATAGAATTTTCGCACATTGCCTATCAGGGTGGCTGAGTTGTATTTACTGCAGCAAGTTACCTACACCCAAAAGAAGTTGAACAATCACATTTTTTTAGCTAAATATAAATAGAAAAGTGTGCCTTAAAATATACATTTATAAATAAAATAAAATACACGCGAACAACTGTCGGACAATAATTGGTGGAAGCAACATGATTCAGGAAAAAATTTCTTGAGAAAGCATAGCAAATTTGTAGTTAGATGATAAAGTTTAAAAATACAATAATCTTAATTATACGTAGAAGTGCATGGTGTAGTTTTCAAATCATTTTGAACAATATCAACAGAGTTATAGCCAATTTAACTAGTAATTATTGTAGCGTATTTTCAACATTTTATTAAATAATATTCACCGCGGCCCGCCTCACAATAAACCAAGGTATATTAATAAGGTGTCGTCACTCTAGACTCCTATAACTTATACACTCTTGATTGAAAATATTACCACAGTTCTATAGTCACCAGAGCGCGCTTCCTGTCCTATGAAGGCCTGTGTATTCATACTGTTAAATGCAAAATGTCTTAAAACTCAAGAATTAAAATACTATTTTTTTTTTAAATTGAAGTTAGTATTTACAAAAACATTGAATCATAATAAGTTTTTTTTTTTAATCGAGTCGGCATAATGAATTAGAGACTGTAATTATACATTACATTTGCATTTTAATTATTTACAATATTTTTTATCGAGTGGACATCAATTATAAAATATGATGTATAATTTAGTAATTTCTTTGGATATTTGCATTCTTTTTAAAATCTTTAAATGTATATGACTATTATGATTCTGCTCCTAATTTTAATAGAAGTCTGGTAGAGTGTAGTATTATTTTCTAGTGTTCATAAAAAACTCTAAAAACATGTTTAAAATATTTTGCATATTTTATTATATATTATAATATTATTCAATAATAGTTATCTTATAAACTTCAAACTAATTTTGAAAAATTGTTCAGTTTTTTTGGCGTTTTCTTGTTTTTAGCCACTTGCTCATTTTTTCTTTTGCAAGTGAATATCATTCTTGTTTTGACATAACGCATATATTTGGTTAATATTTTACTGTATATTGAGCAACCAACCTTTGTCAACATTTTGTTTATATATTTTTTCAATAACTACAAATTATGTTTGAAAAATAAACAGTAAAAATTTATAAGAAGTTTTTAAATTGAAATGCAACATTACAAACATGATCTTTTACTGGGACAACTAGTTATATATATATATATATATATATTTATATATTCTACAGTATAATCTAGTACAGTGCTATTCAAATTGTTTTGTCATGACACTTTGCAATAAGCTAAACAACACCTATGGCAACCAATAAAAAAAAAATAAAAATAATAATACCATTTATACTATTAGTTATTATCATTATAAGCTACAAAAAAAAAAAGTTGTGATATAATTTTATAGGTAGCTTGGTGACTTTATCATACTTGATTACACTACCTATTTCAATAATAGTAGGCTAGATTATTATAATGTACTCATTATGCTATAGTATTTTTAAAATTTCAACTTAAGTAGCTAAGCTAAGTTCAATTTTTTAGCATGTTATTTTATAAATTATATCTGTAGTTCAAAGACTCAGCTACCTATACAAATATATCACAAGGAGTTACTTAAATAGACAACAGTTTTAAGAACAATTGATGTAATAATTATACATTTAAGTCTAAATAATTTCAAAATGTTTAGCAATTATAAAAACATAATAATATGGTACTTAGGTAATTCATTGTTCAAACAATGTTAAAAAAATTAGGGGATATAATAGCATATTAATTTATTATACTATATAGTACTAGACTACAATCAAACAACTCATTGAATAGAAAATAGTTAAATAATAATAATAATAATAATAGATAAACACTTAATTTAAAAAAATAGTAGTGATTAAACACTATTTAGTATTTAGAGCTAAGTGATAAAGAACAAGCCACTTTGAACTAATACTAAATAGGGAACATTAAATAGTGTAAATTAAAAAGTAAAAGTAAACTATATTTTATTTAGACGTGCTGGACCCATTAGCCGCTTGAGATGGGTCCATTGCAGCAGCTTTGGCAGCTTTGGCCTTTTCTCTGTTTTTCTTCTTGATTTTTTTTTTATTTTTCTGAACCTTATCCATGTTAGCTCGAATTGTTGCATGCTCTTTTCTAATTCTATCCATATGGGTCATAATCAATGCCTGCCGTTGCTGAGTATCCATTTCTGGAGCTAAAATATTTTAATTTCACGGGGATGTAATGAAAAATTATAATTTTTATAATATATTATATGTTTAAAAGGTAATAATATTGTACATATAATCAGGGGCCGGATTTAGGTATGTTATGGTGGATTGAGGGCGGAATATATTAATATATAGTAATCCATCCCTCCCCCTAAATCCAGCCGTGCTTGTAATATACTTAGATTTTATTTTATTTTATCAATGATAATACTATCAATCCAGTGGCGGATCCAAGGGGAGGGCAAAAGGGGCATTTGCCCCCCTCTGAATCGCTATAGTTTTCCTTTGTTTTACACTGTGTTTAGCCAATTTTGGAACTTTTTGTACTTTTGCCCCCTCCCTAAATTAAGCCCTGGATCCGCCACTGTATCAATCAAACACATTATCATAAACTGTACAAAAAAGGGAAAACAATTTAACTTAACTTACTGTAAACAAACATTGGCTTTCCATCTACTATAGGCGGTTGCGGAATACCTTTCCACACATATTTTTCAATGGGTTTTTCAACACGACTTGCTATATAAATTATTTCTTTTAA
The DNA here is from genome assembly GCA_008086715.1 of Sitobion miscanthi. Lineage (NCBI taxonomy): Eukaryota > Metazoa > Arthropoda > Insecta > Hemiptera > Aphididae > Sitobion > Sitobion miscanthi. The sequence continues at coordinate 11,900,892 of CM017803.1, read as the reverse complement.
TATGGATTATGATTACATGATATAACAAGAAGACCTGACAAATTAAATTATTTTTGTTCTTAGCAATATTTAAGATTTTTTTTTTCCATATAATATTTGACTCATGCGCTACATGTATACTATAACATTTTTATTTCATTACTGAAAATAAAAATTTAGCCAATTTGTTAACCTGGTTTTTAGAAAATCTTTAATTATAAAAACATTTATAGAAGTCAAGTAGTTTATTATTTATGATTTTATAAAATGATACATTTTTTTGAAGATTTATTTATTTGAAAAGTAATAACTTTTTAACTAAAATTTTTTTTATGACTGGATCAACTTTGCTTAACAAAAAATAAGATTGTAAAAGATTGTAAAATTGTAAAAAATAGCCTTCATGACTTGAATAAATGTTTTCTATCAACATTTTTCTAAAAGCCAGATTTATAAATTGATTATTTTGAATTTTTCAATAAAAATTTATACCAAATTTAAAAATTTTTATTTTCAGTATTATAGGCACTATAATTGTTTCGCAAGTTATAGTATATTATATTTATTTATTTTTTATTTTTACTAAGATATGTACAATTTATACTATATAACATAATAAGTGTATGTAGTTTGTGGTGACAGAATAAAAATATAATGAAAATAGGGATAAGAAGCCACCCATTATTAGTGGCACATGACTGGAAGTTGTATGTATTATATGAAAAAAAATTAAAAATATCGATTAGAACATAAGTAATATTATTTGTCAGGACGTATAATTACTTAAAAATAATATCACTCAATACAGTATAGACAAAAATAATTAATAGCATATTAAAAATAGACTGGAGTAAATTATTAGTCCATCTGTACGTGCAAATAAAAAAATAGTTATTTTGAAAACTAACTACCTAAAGGTATAGGAGGAGTAGTAGTAGTAGAAAATTTACTGCGCTTTGATGGTTTTTCATGACTGCTAATTTTGCGCTTGGATTGAAGTTTTTCTGGCGGTATTACTATTTCTGTGAGTACATTGATTAATAATATTATACATTTTTTGATTTTTACACTACTTACTCTCAACTATTGTCTCTGGTACTCTTTCAATTGGTTTTGTAACTAATGGTTCATTTACATTTATACCAAGTTTCCTGCCAGAAATCTCAGCTAAGAACTGTAAATGATGTTGATCAAGTATTGCTCCATCTCTATAGTTTTTGATAAAAATAAAAAATGGAATCACAAATCACAATTAATATAATATGAAAATAAATAGGACCCACTAAACAAGGTCAACTATGAAATGTATAAAATGATACAGTTTTCAGTTACGATAGTCTTATATTTTTTAAATGTTTAAGGACGTCTTAAGTAATCAAACGGTTGAAAAACTATAAAATTTTGAGACTGAATAAATTGACTTAAGAGGATATTGCATTATTGTACCTCTACATGTGTTGTATCTGTCTCAATATATAACATACAAATATTTAATTTAGGTCGTTCAAATGTTGTGTTGTTAGCTTAAATATTAGAGTGAATCGACTTATTATTAAAATTAAAGTGTAATATTATCCGTGTGCTATGGTTGATATTTTTACAATACTTTGATTTTCAAATGAGTTATAAATGTTACAAGTATATAAAGCAGTGGTTTTTAACTGGTGTGCTTTGTGGTGTAACAGTAAAATTTGTTTAAATCTGAAAGCAATTGGAGTTTTGTGTATTTAACTTTAAATGATATCATAAAAATAAAAGAGAGAATACAGATAATGTTCTTAGCTTTACTCTAATATTAAAGCTAACAACATCAAATTGTAACCGCTGAACACAAATATGACGTCCTCCTAAATCTATATTATATTTTACTAATATAATAAAGTTACTTCTGAAGAATGTTAGTATATTCTTCCATTTCTGCTTCTGTAGCACCCATCAATGTAATCATTGGTCTACAAAAAGATTGATTCATGGCATACATAGCTGAAGCAGCTTCTCTTTCTTCAAAGAGTGCTTGAAGGTTTCTTTTTCTTTGCTCTTGATCATATTGCTCATCTAACATACCAGTTGGACTACCTGGTATTGTTTCTTCACAAAATAGTACACTACTTACATCAGATTCAGAATTATAAAAACTTTTACTAGTACTAGGCAAAGAGTTTTCATAAAAACTACTTTTGTTAGTACTTGGAACATTATGATCATAGAAATAATTGCTACTGCAACTAGGAATATTGGGATCAAAATAACTACTTTTTGCAGAGACCTTTGTATCAAAAGTAACACTTTTGACAACTTGAGTAGCTTCAAAAAACTATTTTTGGCATTATAACTAGTGTTAGTTTCATAGAAACTATCTTTGATTGTACCTGGTTGTGGTATTGAGTCAAAGAAACCTTTACTAGTACTAGGCTTATGAATATCATATTTTGAAGCTTTACAACTGTACTCTATAACTAAAGCGTTATTGAGAGTATCTTCATCTACTATTTCTTCTCTACATTGCAATTCGGGCAGCACTATAATTTTTTCTTTCCCATACTTATCTTTGAAATTTTGGACTTTAAAGTCACATTTATTTGGTTTATTATTATTCAAAGGTTCATTAATGAGCTTAGTTGCAGATTCAATGATTTCTCTATTTTTAATTGTTGGTAATTTTAAATTTGAATCAAACTCAGATTTTGTACTGTCATCAATATTATCTATATTCAGTCCATTTTGACTCGAATGGTTTTCAAAATTTGAATACATTTGGAAACTTTGAATAAGAGCAGTTTGAATGCTTTCATTACAAGATGTAGTACTTTCATCATCTGTATCTTTTGGTGTACTAATATCTTTTTTTACTTGAGATGAACTTTTACAGTCAAATTCAATATAAGTATGTATACTTGGTGGTAATGGTGGTAGGGATTGTGCTTCTATGTTATTGTCAATTTGTCCGTTGGAAGAATTATGTTCTTCGCTAATCACAAGATCAGAATCCATTTGATAATCAGTTTCTTTATTATCATTTTCAGCTATTACTAGTTTCAATTCATCATCATCATCATCATCATCATCTTCTTCAATGATCATGCCATTGAGTTCAGTTTGCTCTGGCATGCTAAAAATGTTGGTAGGTGGTGATTCAGGAGGTTTCATACACAAATCCAAAACTTCATATTTTATATTAGAAACATTATCTTCATCCTGAAAATGTTGCTCAATTTCTTTTATATTTGATGTTGTATCATTTTGCAATTTTTGGGATTCATAAGACTCATTGTCGGATGGATGTTTCATAATTGGATCTTCGATTTTATTCATAATGTTCAAATTTTCACTAACTTTAATTTTACCATTATTATTAGATGAATAAAAGCTATTGCTGTTAGGGACAAATGATATCATGGCCCCATTTTGTTTAACTAGTTCTTCTTGTGCTGGAGAATAAAGAACTTTTGGTAGTTCATCAGATTTCTCAAAGTTAAAAAATTTTGGAGAGTTATGTCCAATAGATCTACAGATTTTTTCTTCAGTGACAGAAGAAATTGTATTAAAATTGCATGATTTTGATTTTTTAAATTCATAAACATCATCTGTGATTGGTTCATTAATTTTTGAAACTTCAATTTCTTTTTTCTGATCTAATATGAATGATTCTGTATTTTGAATAATATCATTACTATTTGTCGTTGTTAGCATTAATCCCTTCATTTCTGATCTTATTTTGTTAAGATCAAAATCGGTACCAGATGTTTTAGATTCGTTAGATTTATCATCTAATGGAGAAGTTATGTAATCAGTTAATTTTTTTAATTGATTTTCTTCTTCATTTTCAGAGGACGATGAGTAACAGACAATACTTGCAATTTTCGACATAGTTGAAATTGTCAATGGTTTGGATTTAATTCTGAATTCTTCATTCCCACTTTTTGAAGATTCAGACATATTATGTTCTAGATAATTTCTTTCAAATTTTTCTCTAGGTGACAAATATTGATTTGGGGCAATTTTTGGTTCAATTTTTGCACCCTTGTCAATTTTACTTTTGTTCTTTGCTTCTACATTTTCATTAACTTCATTTGGTTTAATAGAATCACTTGGTAGTTGCATCACAAAATTAAAATCAAATGCCGGTTCAAGAGTAACTGGTTCACAAACCTTAACTTCTTCAGATTTAATGCTATTAACATTAAACACACACGACTTTGGTTTTCTTAGTGCACTTCGATGCATAAGTACTTCTTTACTGGGATATGTCTTCGGATATAGCGTCTTTTTCTGATTATCAGTGTCTAGCGGTTCAGTTTTAATAATTATAACACCTGGTTCAGATTTTATGACTTTTTTCTTACTATACTGTTTGGATGGTTCTATAATTGCAGTGTATTCTTCTTCTGAATCGGAATTATCTATAATATAATTAAATAAATAGAATTATTATACATAAATACATCATATTATATATATATTTTTTTAAATCCTATACTAAGGATTGTCATAGGTCCATAATGAGTGACCTATGAATTATGAGAAACATCTTAATTTTAGGATAGGGCTTATGGAAATAATTTTTAAAATATAGATGCAAGCATCCAGAGATCATCAAAGAATAAACCAAAGTGGGAAAGTGATTGATTGCCTGAGATTCAATAGGATGTCACCTAGGAAATATTATTGAGGAGGGATGATTTTAAATGTGAAATACAATTATACTCAAACAAGCTGCTTATGAATAATTTCTCAAACTTGATTGGGGATTTTTGAAGGAGTTTTAAGTTTGGTCATTCATTTATTCAATATTGTATTATAAATGTTTAATAAGATACTTTATTTAATAGAACTTATTTGTACTAAGTTGTTTTAAAAATTTATATTTCAAGATTAAATTATTAAAAGGATCGCTATAATTTTTAAATTTTTTTTTCTAAGATAATTAGTTATACTGATTTTAGATAGCTATATTCAATTATATTATAAGGTTACACAGTAAAAACAAGTTACATTTTCATTAAAGTTTAATCATTTTACAATTGATTATAATTTATGTTTTTCATTTTATGGAAATAAAATCGTGTATCCAATTATCAAATGGATGGCAAAAGCAATCACTGCTATCCTCAATAGTTGCATTGTGTTTGTTTTCTCTGATTTAACATATTTATGTATTTTTATAAATAAAAATTAGCAATAATATTTTACATACCAATATCGAATAATGGACGGTCGGTCAAAGTACATGATCTAGTAGGTCGAGCAATGCTAAAAGGTGATTTTTTAATATTTAAATTTGATGGGAGTGGAGTAACTGATCTTTTGGTTCTATTAGTTGTTGATGGTATCTTCTTTGAATCCACATTTTTTTGCTAAAAAAATATTAATATTGTTAGATATTGGTAGGATTTATGCTATTTTTCTTACTATAATATAATAATACAAACTAAGTGTCTACCTAAACCAATACCAATTCTAAAATCGTAATTAAAAATAGTTGTTCTTCAAAATTGTATTGGAAATATTAAAACTTTAAGCTAGTACATATGGATACATTGATAGTCATCATAATGTTTAAAAATTATTTACCTTTTTTTATTAGATGAAATAGAGTATTTACAATCTGTAATATTTATAATTTATATACAATACAATAAGTCAATTTGATAGCTAATATAAGGTACATAACATGAGATGGCATGAGGAGGGAGGTTCACCAATGTGGATACTCTTTAACATGGGGTAGAGAAGTTTTATTTTTTTTTTAACTAATGCAGGTCGGGATTCTGGAGATCTCGATACCAGTCTCTTTTTAATCAACCTGGGGGATTATAATTATTTACCTACTTATATATATATAAAAAAATGATTATGTTATTTGGATTAAATATTAAAAATATACCTACTAAATAAAGTAAATAATATATTTTACTTAAAGTTTAAAACTATACAATACATTATTAAATTTGGGTAATTATTTTTAAAAGGTACTTTATACACATCAAACGTTTAACATATTATTGAATTAATGTACATACTATTTAATAGAAATAAAAAAGAATTATTATTGGATTGGTAAACTGTTTAATGGACAATTAATCTATCAAGAATTATGGATTGTCTTGTAATGTATGTAATATGCAACATAACATATATCAATAAAATAATATTTTTAAATGTATTTAATTATGATCATTCATTTTTACGTAAATAAATGTTATATAGTATTTTCTTAACTTCTTACCACTGTGCATATGAGTAATCATAAATTATAAAATAATAAAATAATAAAAATAATTTTCACTGTACAAAATCACTATGCAATTACAGATGTTACTAATCTATAGAATACATAATTCTATAAATATAACTAATATTAAGTTAAATATAATATTCATAATTACTTAATAGTAATTTAAAAGTAATTATCTTAATCTAACTTTTTAATATTAAACCCAAAACCAAAAAAACCAAATATAAAAATTTAAATCAAATATTTTACTTCAACCATTTTCTATCCAATCTTTTAATAACTATTATACATACTTCTGGAGGACTACTTTTTGAAAAATCTACATCATTATCTACTTCAGGTCCTGGTTCTGGATCCTTAGTTTTATAAGCAATACGCATTACATCTATCCATTCATCATAACGTGAATTCCATCCTTTATAATGTACGTAATATTTCATTACTCCTTCAATATCACATACATTAATAACCTAAAAATGTATAGTATTTAATTAATTTGATTATGACAAATAATACAAATTTTAATATATTATATAATATGAAAGTATTTAGGTCATAGGATGATAATTGAACTCAAATATAACCCAAATTATATACAAATAGATCATTTTGGAGATTACTAAACTAAGAATTGTAATCAATAAAAACAATTTAAATCCAAAAAATAAACTCTATAACTATTATGTAACTTATTTTTAACTATTTTATAAAAGAACAAATTTATACTAGTTCGCTAATTCATAATATTTATAAGTTATAGGTTAATGTATTAAATAATATCAAAATGTAATCAATAATTAATTAATTAATTAGCCTATATAATTTATTTATAATGATTAAAAATAAGATTTATTCCTTTAGCTTGATTGTAATTTTGTGTATGACACAATATTATTGTAACCAGATAAATTCAAACTATATCTATAAAACAAAATATATATTTTTTATGTATTGGAATAACTTACTTTTGCATCATAAGTTGTTGCTTGTTTATCTCCGTAATATACTACAAGATTATCTCCAACAATCACTGGTGAGTTTTTATCAAACGGTATATTTTCAATACTAAATTATCAAACATATTATAACAGTATTAAATTATATGAAATACATAGATTTATAGTAAATTATTTTCATAGCTTATAAACATACATAGGTCTAGGAATTGTATTGTTTAAGGCCGCTTTTTCCTCTTTATCGTTCTTTTTTTTTCTTGGAGTTTTCTTTTTTTCAGTTCCGTCTTCCTTTTTAATTTTAATTAGATTTTCTACAAGAAGTCCAGGCTGGGTAAGTTGTACCACAGAAGTACTGTCAGCAAGGTTATTTAATACTGATACTCTCCTTGATTTAGTAGGTAAATCTTCTTTGGTTTTTGATCGTGTAAGCTAAAATAAGAAAAGAAAACATTAATTTTAAAAACCTATTTTATTAATAATAAATACATATGTTAAGATTTTATTTTAAAAACCAAGCTACATTTATCAATTATACCATAAATATCTAGTAAATATTATAATGAAATTAAATATATTGAATTATAAAGTGAAGTAGAGTACTTTATTTATCTTCTTTCATAAATTGGAGTTAATGGAAATTGCATAATTTAGTTTTATAAATAAATAATCAAATTGAGTGATAAAAAGCATAAGATACAACATATTGAACAAATTGTACTTTTGATATTTCTTCAACGAGTTTTCCTTTATTTGAAGCATCTTGCTGGGTATTAGAAGTTCCTCTCTTAGACTTTTTTAATGGAATGATTCCTTTAACAAAAGTTTTAATTTTTTCATTGAAACCTCTAATTTTTCTGATACCTGACATCCCAGTATTTGCAGATTTAACTTTTACAACTTTTTCTTTGTTAGTAGTTTTTTGCACAGATTTTCCAAATAAATTTCTAGTAAATATTTTTTTTTCTATTTTTTTATCTTCAATGATTTGATCATCTACGGTATCACAATTTATCTCTTTTTTTACTTCTTTTTTTAAGATTTCTTTTATTTCTTTTTTAGTTTTAGAATTTTTAACTGGATCCTTTGTTTCTGTCAGATCTGGAGCCCATTTCACTGATAGTTTATTACGTGATGTACTATTAGGAATATCTTCTTTTTTTTTATCACCTCTCTTTGAAGATTCTTCATTGTTCTTTAGAAGTTTTGCTTCAGCTTTTATAGCTTTGACTGTATTTTTAACTACAGCAGGATCCTTATTTTTTTTATCGTTAAATTCATTTTTTGCACACTTATTTTTATCAGTCGCAGATGATGTGCTAGGCAGAGCCTTATCAACATCCCTAATAAGGCTGCGACTAAATCTACTGCGTGATCTTACTCCCCTTGGATGACTCAACATTGTGCATCCGAGTTTTCGATAAAAATCCTCAAAACTATGTAAATATCTGTAACGTAACACAAAAAAAATATTAAATATTTTTATTGTTGAAAAGAATAGGCAAATTTATAAAAATAAATTTAAATTGACATATATTTTTTCTTATTTATTAATTCACAATACATTTTTTTTTGTTTACTACAACATGTGCATCAAATAATGGTGATTAAATAAGATATACATGTACATAAAAAAAAAACCGTCATATGAGAACAGCACACTGAGAAAAGACAAAAATATAAATAGGTAGGTCGTAGGTATCTCAGTTATGACACAATTTTATATCAAACAACAAAGTACCAAGGTATTTAATTAAATTACACAATTCAATTTTTTAACTTATATACATACATAATTATATTATTAGATAAATGTATGGTGTTATAGTAAATTGATGTAACATACATTTGATAATTTAATGTTTTAACAGCATTAGTTTATATTATGAGTTAAAATAAAATCTAATTTTGATTCTTTATGTAATTTTTAGGATATGTAACTTAGTTATTTAAACTAATATTTGATAATTGGAGATTATTAATTTAATATGAAAAACAAACTTTAATTTGTAATAATGTTAGGCAATTGAATAGGCAAGTTTAAGAAAATCTCGGTGGACTGCATAAAAATTGGACAGGTTGCCAAAAAATTGGGCTGCTATTATTTTTTGGCAAAAATAATCTAGTCTTTCTCGATGGTGGTATAATATAGAATGATATAAGCCAAAATTAACTGTTAATAACAATGAATGTGTCATAATATGTTTTAGTTTATTGGGAATTGCATTTCAGAAGAATATAAACTGGAATTTTCTAGTAAAAGTGAATATAAAAAGTGTAAAAGTTGGTACTGCTCTGCTGTACATTAGAAAGAGTTATGTGGGTCACTGTAATTAATGTGTTAAATTTGAATTAAATTATATAAAATCTCTTGTACTAATAAAAAATAAATTAAAAGCAAGATTGATTGGATTGGAAAGCACAAATAGCTGATAGGGAAGGCCTGAAAATTGGATGTGTGACAGCGATGGTTTTGATGGATGATAAACTCAAGAAGAAGAAAAATGGTAGATAATCTTATAAAGAATCTGGTATTACATTTCCAAATCTCAGATATAAAAAGAACATTTTTTATAAACTTATAACTCAAATTAATATGCAAATTTTTGCAAAATTGTAACTTCAGACACTCCTAAAAATTAATTGTAAATTTATAAATTTACACTGAACTTTTTATTTTAAGTATACTAATAAGAACTTATGAGGAATCTAGTATTCAATTTATATCAACAATAATTATGTAAAAACAATTAGAAATTAAAAATTTCTTATGCATATAATAGATTAAAAAGAGTCAAAGTATTTTGAAAATTGTATTATGTACAGAAATTGCTAATATAAATATTTAGTGAAAATATCAAGTACCTATCTAAAGTTATTCTTTTTTGAGTTACTCCAAATAAAAACATTTCCATATTTCCTAAATTTTCTTTTTGTGTTTTTCCCGACAATTGAAAATTGTTGGGAATTTTTACTGTTGACCTCTCAAATACTTCAACTGGTAACTAGATTCACTTAATCACCAGAAAAGAAAAAGATACTGAAGATAAAAATCAAAGCATTATTTTGACTATCGTATACACAGATAGGTACAAATAAAAATAATAAAAAATAGATGACACATCATTGTAAAATCACTCATTACTCTGTCGAGTAGAATCTAAAATAATCTAAAGCCTTTTGTATTACTTATATTTTTAATTATTTTTGATCATTATTAAGTTATTATTTTAAATATAATGTATTGTTTATTAATATATACTGGGTGTTTCTGAAATGGATGAGGTAACATTATGTATATGCGTACTCAATGTGATGGCCCAATAAAGGTTTTTTTTAAATTTTTTTTCTATCATTAATTTAAATGTAAAAATAAATAGTTAAGTTGTATTTTTTGCAAAATTCTCATGCAAATTGAGGTGTCGCATCATTTTCGCACTTGTCGCACAATTTCGCGCTCGAATAGCAGACTAAAAAAAAAAATGGTGTAGCACATTAATTTGTATGAGAACATTGCAAAATAAACAGCGGTGATAGTTATTTGTTGTTATTTAAAACACATGATTAATTAACGTATTGTCAACTAATAAAAATGATAAAATAATAAAAAAACTAAGGTTAACAAAAGTTTTAAATGATCCAATTTACTGATATACATTGATTTGTGTAATTTAGATGTACAGGTAATAAAATACGGTAACTTTTATTCCTAATGTCCATTATAAATTAACTAATTGACTGTAATTTTTACAAAAAGAACATTAGTTGATTTAATTATAGCTGAGTTCATTACTTGATATTAAACAACACTTTAAATTTGTTTTAAGATTTAAAAGCTTTTAATTTAAATTTTGAACAATGGAGTACACTAACATTGAATATGCAGAAAGAACATGTTTATGTCAAAGAATTAAATAATGGAGATAAACTTTTGATGAGAATTAATAATGTAGTCATTATTAATATATAAATACTGATATCATTCGTAAAACACCAAATTTGTTGGAAAAAACTTTGAGTTCATTACATCGTCGGATGGAAAAGCTCATTGAAGTTAAAGAGAGTTACATACTCATATTGAACAACTGTAGATAAAAATAGGTTTTTAAAATAAAGTGTATTTAATTATGATTATTTTACAATGTAATACCACTTAAATGCATGTAAATAAATTTGATAATTTAAAACTTTGTTATCCCTAATTTTGTTAAAATTTTATGATTTTTATTGGTTGACAATATAAAATAATACGTTAATAATTAATTGTTTATGTTAAATGACAACAAATTAATATCACCACTGTTTATCTTATTGTGTTCTCATACAAATCAATGTGCCATACCATTTTTTTTTTAGTCGGCAATTCGAGTGTGAAATACAACTTGACCATTTATTTTTACATTAAAAATAATTTGTATTAATCCAGACTTTGAAGATAGAAAAAAATTAAAAAAAAATCTTTATTGGGCCATCTACACTAGTTACCTCATCCATTTTAGAAACGCCCTGTATATACAATGTACCTATATGCATTTACATTTATATCTAAATGCAAATCAAATTTTAAACTTATATTTTAATATTTCTATTTGGAGTGTTAATATACGTGAAAAATAAAAGAGTTGCCTTAAGAATAGTAATAAATATTAAAAAAAAAACAAACAATTATATTCAAATTGTATATTAACGACATAATAAAAATGTATATTTAAAGTAATTTATATAAGCATAATAATATTATTTATGGGAACATTTATATGAAAATTTTTAAGAAAATAAATTCTATACTGATATTTAATATGATTAAAATTGATGATTTAAGTATTTTTTAATATTTAAGGGTCCCGGTACCAGTTTTTCAAATTTTCCACCATTCTATAAAATTTGAAAATTTAAGTTGCCACCTCAATTATACGACTTTTCCACTAATCTACTACCCGATACCTATTTAGGGAGGGTTGATAGGGTGTATTATACCGAAAAAAATGACTTTACGGAAATAACTTTCAAGCTTTATAGAATTGTCGAGTTTTGATGACTATTTTTTATCTGAAAGAAGAACACTTCATGCAGCTCGCATCGATCTCTGATTTTGTATTTTAATTCATAAAGTTTTATACAAAAAATTGTAAAAAAATGATTTTTGTCTTGAATGTTTTTAGGCATATTATAAAGTTTGAGAAAAAAATATTGAAAAATAGAGATCGACGCGGGCTGTAGAATATTTCCCTCTAGCAATTAAAAAAAAATGAAGAAATTTGGTTGATTCTACAAGGTGGTATCGTTATTCTCGCAGAGTGCATTTTTGAGGACAAAATGCCATCTGCACCGGGCGCCTTAACAACTATATACTGGGATATAAAAAACCTTATTAAACATTTTACTAAGAAAAGCAACATTGTAGATTTAGAATTAGAATTAAATTGAATTTTTTTATTTTAGCCTGGATAAATTGGACGGTTTTGGTGAGAAAGGGTATAAGTCATATTTTGGATATTTTGGGTTTATGCATGAATTTTATAGGATTTTTTACGCCACATCGTTTGGTGGCACAGTAATTGTTCTAAGTGTTACTGTTATCATGCTATTTATACGTGCGTTGGTTACAAGTCAAAATATAATAAAATATTTTGTGAGAAAAGGGATAAGTCACTCAGAAACACTACAAACTTTTTATAATTTTATTTACGAAAAAAGTGTCAAGAATGTTGAAAATGTTACAAACAGCAGAAAAAATAAAACCAGCAAAAAGAGAGATACCAGACTTTACAGACAAACAAGAAAAGAAAAAAGAAATTGTGGAGAGCAATATATTACTAATAAAGGAAAGATAATTCATGGTCGTGTATCTAACCTTTAACTGATTGTAGATTAAAATGTAAGACTAAAATTGATTGGGGCTCACAACAAATATTATTCAATATTTACTGGTCAATAAAATCATATGATAGGCGAATAACATATATATCTAACCTCATAAGACCTGTTAAAAAAGCAGTTAGTAAAAAGCGAATAAATACTCTAGAAAAACAAAAAAATAGACAGATGACATATCAATATCATATTCCAAAAGATAATGAAATTATTATTATTTGTAAGTTATGTTTCTTAAACATATTTGGAGAAACGCCAAAATTTGTTCAAAAAATTTGTACACAGAAACATTTATCTCCTATTCAAAAAATGTCACCAGACAAAAGAGGTCAAAGAACACCAAAAAATAAGAAAAGTCCATTAATTGTTAAGTCTATTTTAAAACATATCAATCTGCTGCCATCTTATGAAAGTCATTACTGTAGGAAGGAAACTGTCAAAAAATATTTGCCACCTTATTTGCAATTGGCATATGATGATTATAAGAAAACTACAAATGAGTCTGTTAGTCATTGGTTGTATGAAAAACATTTAAAAAAATCTGGTTTGAAAATAAAAAAACCAAAAAAAGACACTTGCTCCCAATGTGACAGCCTAAATATACAAATAGCCAACAATAGATGCACAGATGAACAAAAGACTGAATTGATCGTTAAAAGAAATAAGCACCATGAAGAAGCAGAAGATGCATATGAATTTAAAAGGAAAGACTCAAGTTTAATAACTGATGACAAATGTGTAATTGCATTTGATCTCCAGCAATGCCTTCCAACTCCCAACTTGGAATCATCTGTAGCCTTCTATAAATGACAGCTATGGACGTTTAACCTAACAATGCATAATATTTTTACTTCACATGCATATTGTTATATTTGGAATGAGACTATTGCTAAAAGAGGTGCTAACGATATTGGGTCTTGTGTGTTTCATTACTTAACAAATCTACCACCAAATACATCCCATGTTGTTATGTACAGTGACTGCTGTCCAGGCCAAAATAAAAATTCTATATTTATGGCAATGTACTCAGCTTTTTTGGAACAACAAGACAACATATTAATTATAGACCACAAGTTCATGGTACCAGGGCATATGCGAATGGCGTGCGACTCTGACCATGTTCGAAATTGAAAAAGGTAAGAAACGTTTCTCTGCTCCAATCAATCATCCTCATGATTGGGCACAATTGATTCGCTATGCGGGAAAAGATAAATTTAGTGTTATCGAAACAAATCAAACCCATTTTCTGGATAAATATAAAATCCAAATATCAATTAAAAAAATAAATGTATCTGAGCAACATTTTTGGTTCCAAGATGCCAAGTGGTTCAGATACATAAATTCTGATAAAGATTTGGTGTATTACAAGACTTCATTGAAAGAAGATGCTGTATTTGAATGTTTAAATATATTTTGTAGAAATACTATTGACAGTTAATTTTCAATTGGTATACCCAAAGCCTATAATGATGATTTACCTATAACTATTGAAAAAAAAAAGATTTACTATCATTATTACAATATGTTCCTGAATTCTTTCATGATTTTTACATAAAATTAAAAACCAAGGAAAATTTGAATGATCCTCTTGTGTCAGATGAAGATAGTGACTGAGATATTTATTTATTAATATGCATCATTTTTATTTATTGTTTTTATTTTAATTTGTATTTACTATTATTACTATATTATTTTTATGTTCCTAAAATAAGGATCTCAAAAATTCTTAGATATTATTTTTTTTTTGTTACTATCAAAATGTTAAATAGGTATGATACCTTATATGAAATAATATTATTACATACTTCATTATAATGAATATTATTATGTTTTTACTTTTTATCAACTATTTTAATTTTTTGTTATTCCTAAAGTAAGGATCTCACTAAGCTTTGTAAGTTTATTTTTTAATACTTTTAGGATATTGAATGTTAAAAGTTATTTTAAACAAAATGTTTTTACAACTGTTTTTGTGTTAATATTTTATTATTCTATTTTGTTAGTAATATTTAATTAACAAAAACATTTATTTTCTTGAGAAAAGGATTTCTATTAGTTTTCATTCAATTATTTTATAAGTGCAGATAATAATATAAAAAAAAAAAATATTATTTCTTGTTACTTATGCCCTTTTTCACAAATAGTATTGAAATTTATTTGTGATAAAAGAATTAAGTCAAATGTGATAAAAGACATAAGTCATCTATAAACACCTGTTTATTAATTTTATACTCATAATTGTCCCATAATGTGTGAAAAAGTACATATAAAATGATAAAAATTGTTATTGTTCATATATTTACTTCACTGTATAAGTTATCAAGTTTCTTTTGTCTCCTGAAAAATTGTATAATTTGACTTATACCCTTTCTCACCAACACCGTCCAAATATAATCAACTAGCTGATCCTATGCACTTTGTTGCCCTTTAAATGTACCAATTCTATATGACTCAAACTTTGATCCACTTGTTATTTAATATTCGGTGTATTGTGTTTAAAACTTATCTTAACTTTTCCATTGCCCATAATAAAAATTCTGATTCGCAAAAATATATTATTCAGATAGGCAATCTATTGTACTGTTTGTACGTAAGTGTATGATTTAACTTTAAGTATCAAAGTTATATCAAGTTTGTCGTTTTTTACTTAATTCCACCTATGGTACTAAAATCCGATGAGTAAAATATACCAAATATAACCCTTTATAAAGTAACCGATCTTCTTCCCAGAGGTCTAATATACACACAAACATTAATTTATACATAATATATATTGACAAAAAAAAAAAATACAAATCAACAAACATGTCCGATTAACCAACAGCAACCAATATATAATACACTATCAATATTTTAATATGCAAAAATAAACTACATTTATATTATTTAGTTTATTTTTGCTAGACAGATGGCGCCACTATTATACTTTTGACATCCAGATTTCCTACTTTTTTGGAGGATTTTCCTAAAAATGTCTCACATAAGACCTTGACCTGACAATTACGAACACAACAAAAAAGAATCAGCCAAATCGGCCCAGCCACTCTTAATTGATGAATTACTATACATTTTCGACACCATTTTTATATATATAGATTATAAATAAATAAACTTACTGTTGATAGCAATGTTTAACAGAAAAAAATGACGGTTGTTCATGTCCAGCTTTATTTGCAACAAACTTCCATAGTTTACCTTTATTTACTTTATTATACCCGCCACAATTATTGACAACCTAAAAATAATTAATACCATTAATTATTATTAGCCTAATAAGCAGATATAATTTATAAATACTATTTGAAAATTTGAATTAAATAAATCCAGAGAGTTAACTTAAATTACATGCTTGTTTTTCAGAAGTAGGTATAAAATAGAAAAAGTATGTAGTTTCTTTTATAGTTATTGTTTAGTACACCTACCAACTATTTGTATAATTATCAAGAGTATTTTTAAGTATTATTAATTTATTCAAGCAACAACTAGTTGATACATAAAATAGCAGTGTTGGGAAGGAACGCGCTTCTTTTATAGAAACAAAGTTTGGAACGCGTTCTGTTTAAAATATTGGAACGAGGAACGGGAAAGAGTTCCTATTTTTAAAGAATTTGAATAAAAATTTCAGTTCCTCAAGTTCTAAAAAAAAAATAAAAAAATAAATGTTATTTTTATAATATTTTCTAGAATATATTTAGTGTTGGTAATTTGGTATCACTTCGTCAGTCACTAGCAGTGGCGTGTTGAACTCATTTTTAGTGAGGAACAAAAATGTATACAAGGACCACCATGGGGTGAGTCCCATTAATGTGTATAACAACATTTCCAACTCGGCAAAAAAGTTTAAATAAAAATATGCGTACATTTGTAACAATCTGTATAATCGGATATGATATTTCTACAATATACCTAGTTACCTAGTGGGCTAGGTATTTTGTGGCAGGGGGACTATCAACAAACCAACAATTTTGAAGGAGCAATTGTTCCAAAATAATATCTTTGACAAGCCACTGGTCACTAGTAAATATTAAATTATCACATAGTACAATATACTGTGATCCCAACATTTCTCAACAGATTGTTCAATTGTCGTATCATCTCTATGTCCTATGGGCTATAACCTATAGCAGTATAGCACTGTCTATAGCATGTGTGACATAGTGTGGTGTATGTATATATTATATTTTATATGGAGTATAGACAGTGTTCATATTATATTAACTATCAAATAATAAAACAATTCTGAGTGAAGGAGTGAGTATTTAGTCAAAATAATAAACTTCTTACTGAAGAAAGTTTTTCCATCATTATTTGATGAAAATTTCAAGTCTTCACTATACAATTTTCGAATTCTAACAAATAAACCAAATTATTTTTGTTAAAAATCAGTCCTCCTTAGAAACGTTTTTCCATCACTTTTTGTTAGTTTTGAAAGTAAAAATTTAGTTTTATTATAATGAATATAAAAATTAGCTGATTATTTCTGGTTTAAAAGTTGTTTGCAAAAAACACCATTGACAACTGCTCAGATTGTAAGAAAAACGCGTTCATTTTTCACAACAGGAATGAGGAACAGGAACGAGTTCCTTTTTAAAAGGAATTTTCTCAACACTGTAAAATAGATGGATTTATTTTTGCAAAAGATCTTAAATAAATAATATTGATGCAAATACAGTAAAAGAATTTAATATTTTTTGTGCAAAATTAATAGATTTTAATGCCCAATTTATATGTTAAATCACTACAACTGGCTATTTACTCCTCAATTGTCTCTTATAAAAAGCATATTATATTAAAGTATGACATTAATTAATTAAATACCTTAAAGAGCTTATATAAATCAACATCTTTCTCATTAATCACTGGAGCTTGATTAATAGGAGTTCTTCGGTCATCCATAAATTTAAATAACTGTGCGACAAAATAATCTTTTTCTTCAATTGATTCTTCATCAGAATTCTTAATAAAAAATATTGTATTAAACAAAACATTTCAATAGTTAAAATATAATAGTAAGATGTATATTTTTTAAATGAAAAATCATTTTTACAAAATTTCAAAACTAGCGGGAAATACATTAAAATAGTAATCCCACCAGTTATTTTTAACATAAAATAAACTTACATTGCCATCAAATACTTCACTATCTGGTGCAATACAAATTCTATTAACACCAAATAATAAATCTCTATCCCAGTGTGGTGGGAGTTCGTCTTTATCCAGAAAGAATACAGCTTTTTCGACAGCTAAAAAAAACAACAATGATGATAAATTTGGATAAAATCATATGTACACAATCTAATATTACCAGTTTTAAGTGTAGGATTTTCCACTCTAGCACCAATTTCTTTTGTAAATTTAGTAGTTTCTTTTTTCGGTGCCACATAGCTGTATTTATAAAATATGATAGTTAAAATTTAATTAAACTAAGAAACTTTGGTACAGTGTCGTATGCTATCTACAGTCGATTTATTGCTGTTGTATTAATCTACATTAGTAAAAGTTATCTATACATTTTCCCATTCTATTTTTAGTACATTAACAACTCGTTACACGATTGTATTTGTATATGCTTCGTTATCTAGTATATGTTCGGTGCTTGATAAACACTGTGTGCATATTTGTATAATAGTGTTTATTTGAGTTATTTGGGTGATTTATACAGAAACATTATTTTTAACGATGAACCTTATGTCAAATTTTTAAAAGAACGTGGGTTATTACTGAATTTAAATGTATGTACTAAATTAAATGCTGTGGGTGATGTGTGTGGTGGTGACATGAAAGAAACTTTAAATAATAGTCAAAAAAGAGATCTAACCAGTCAATTAGTTAAAGCCAAATACATGTTATGCCAAACACAAGGCTCTTAAAAATGGCAATCAATACGTACCCAAAATCCATTATTTTCCTATACAGATAAAAAATAAATAATGAAATAATTGAACTAGTACGGTGCTGGGTAAATAAATTTAAAGTCAGACAAACCAAAAAAATAACTGGTAGAGATCATCATACAGTCTCAGGTGTAGTTCATTCTATGTCAAAACATTGTGGCACAAATGTGGAAAAGTATTATTAGTACAAATAGACGTATCAATCTTAAAGAAAAATGTAAATACAATAGAGGAAGACTACGTCTTGGAGGTTATAAACATATTGATAATGAAGATACTGATGGTAATACTACCGATACTTCTGAAAATAATACTGATGAAGAAAATCAAAACTTCAATAATAATCGGAATTATGGCAGTCGAGTTCAAAGACCTTGGGTGTTTAGCATGTGCTATTTGCGTGAAGATGGAATTTTGGAAAGCCGTTTTTTTGTAGTCAATAAGAGGAATAGAGAAACATTACTACCAATAATAATTCAAGAAATAGAACCAGGATCAACTGTTCATTTAAATGAGTGGAGAGCATACAGCACTTTAAAAAATCACGGTTTTCTTCACCAAACTGTTAACCTAGGAAGAACTTCCTAAGTCCACACACAGGTGCTCAAACCCAAACAATTGAGTGTTTATAGAGACACGTAAAAGTAAAATGTAATATAAGATCATGTGGTGCAACAAACCTACTCCAAAGGCAATTACAGAAAGAATGGGGGCGTTCAGTCCATCTGACCGAAGTCTTTGAAAGTTACTGACACCATTTGGCGTCATGAGGATCATTCAGCATCAGACGCCATTTAGCGTCTAATACACATTTAAAATAAATGGTTAAATATTCGGGTGGCTGAGTATTATTTTATTATTCTTTAGCGTAGATTAAATGCACATTTTTTAAATATATATACGTACATCGTTATGAACAGTTTCTTTATTTTTTTAAAAATTTATTTTGTTTTTACTTTTATCATACTCACTGGGTGAAAATGGTAAAAAGACATACGCAGTCAACGTGTTAAGAGACATAAAAGATACATTTGAATAAGACGATTATAATTTAAATGACAACTGTAAAACTACAAGCTCCAATAAAAATGTTTAGGTAAGTTAAGAATACATTTTTCACGTAGATAGCATACGACACAAGTAGTTATTATTTGTAGATTGCATAAAAAACTTTAGTAGTGCTTACTATTTTCCATCCTTAAATGAACGAACTAGGTAGTCTTCTGCAACATTAGTTTTGGCTGAGGATTGTGAAGTGGGTGCAACTATCAAACCAGGAAACCAATTGTCTCTTACTTTCTTTTTGTCATTAGCTTCTACACATACTACTTTTCCAATATCTTTTTCCTCCATTGCTGAAGATTCTTCTTCGCCACTTTCCCTTTATTGTGCAAAACAATTAGTTAAAGTTGAAATTTAAATATGCAAGTAACTACTATTACAATAACTGAAAACACAATAAAATATTTGTATGTATGCAAGCAATTACCCAGAGCTTTTTTTATGTTTTCGACTTCTACGACCTTGCACAATAGTGGTTCTTACAGGTGTAACCCCTATATGTTCAGGGTGTGTAAGTGAAAGTTGATCCAGAGTAGCACTAGCAGCAAAATGTCTTCCACTTTTCAGGCATATCGCTGATCTCTTAAGACATGCAATGTCTCCATCATCAAATACTGCAAAAAAACCAAATTAAATCTTTAAAATATAAATATAATTATAGGAAAATACATACCAACAGTGTATTTACTACAATCTTGAATCTTCTGAATTGTTGCTCTAACTAATTCTTTTTTATCACTACATTTTACGTCAACGGTAGCCCCCACCTTAATGTAATAAAAAGTATATTAATACATATTTAGCATATAGGAATAATATTTTTATTTTATTGAGGTTATAATTTATAACCTTTAATTGTCCTTTTACTGCATCATCCGTAACAAATGTTGATATCCCATTAGAATATTGAACCTTAACAGAAAAATATACATTTAATAGTTTGATTGTATTTAAATTAAAAAAGATAGAAAAATAAAATATTTACTTTGCATTTTACAGTTTTTGATATTTTTCGGATTTTTGCTTCACAAAATGCCCCTTTGTACTTAGCACTAACATCTGTTCCAACAACAAGAAAAGGCGGTTCATCCAAATGCACCTATGTTTTACAAATAAAATATTATTTTTTATATTTAATAATATAAGCACTCTTAAATAGGTAGTTATAGAATTCAATAATTAACTGTATGCATGGAACAATTGTAAACTAAGACTAAAAACTAATAAATTCAATGAAATATGTAATATTAACCTAACTTTGTTGATACTTTCATCTAATTAAATGTTTAACATAACTCAACTCTAATTACAAGACTATAATATTCAGCGTTAGACCAGCGTTTCTTAAATTGTGTTCAGCAGAGATCACTTCAGGGTTCTGAGACACTCTTATTAAAATTTAAACTTAGAAGTTCTGTTTGTCTGTTATTTAAAATATTTTTTTGAATTAATTATAGTACACACATTATTAGAATTTTTATTGCAAATAATCTTTACATAAAATGACTATAAAAACAAAGTAGGTGTTCTAATTGTTGAGCTGTAATAACTTATGGTTGAAAGCTAAATAAAAAATAAAAAATGCTAAAAAAAAAATAAAAAGTAGGGGTTGCACGATAAAAGTGGACATAAAAAAGAGTTCCATTAAAAATAAAGTTCAAGAAATGCTGCTCTAGATAATAATCATACCTTTAAATTTTATAAAAGGTCGATTCACTCTAATTTTTAAACTAACAGAGCTAAACGTGATCTGCTGACCATAAAATTTGCTGTTACAAACTTGTAAGATGGAGACGAGGATGGAGACAACAAATGTCTGAGTAGCGTTCTCTCAATCACCTAGTGTGGAAAACTCTTAGTACATTTTAAAAATAGAAATATGATTTTTTTTCTTTTAGACAGAATTCAAAATAAATTGTATCAAATTTTCTAATAACACTATGGTTGTATGTAAAAATGAGAAAAAATGCCTTAAAAACCTAAAACTACAAAATAAAAGTTTAATTTTTTATTCTCTGATAATATATGAAAATAATTATGTGCTTGGATAGCATTATTTTAAGGATATATAAAAAAAAAAAATGCAATTTGCATTAAAATTTGCTTCCTAGTAATTATGATTGGATATAATTAATTAGTGATCTACTGGCAATTTAATAAGTTTAAAATTTAAAAAAAAAGTCTAATATTATTTTATATTTATATTCATCATTGATTATAAATATTATAGATTGCTCACTATGGCACAAAATACGCTATTCTAAACCTACTAGCAAACCTGGTGCTATACCCAGAATTGACTAGGCAGCGAGATTTTAAGATACACCATCCAGACAGTTCTAGATAATAACACCAGGTTTGCTAGTAGGTTTAGCGTAGCAAATTTTGTGCCACAGTGAGCGGTCTATAGCATTTATAATCAATACTAGCACCTTAATTTGCCGTCTTAATTTTGTCCACTGCCACACCTAATTTATAATCAATAATATATGATATCGCACTTGTACTACCTAACTTGAACACTACAATATAAAATTAACCTAAAGGTTCTAAGAAAATGGGCTAATTATTAAAATTGAGTACTTAATTTAAATACATTTATACAATGGTATTTCTCAGAATTATCAATTCTAGTAATTTCAATCTTATTGTTATAACTTAAAATGAATAATGATTAAATAATATTAAATGTATGTGTAGTAATAAAGCATAGGTTTTAACACTTTTTAATAATTTATGTATTTTCATTTGAAACCAACCACATGATATAATCTTGAGATATATAGTATCATATATAAAAAATATCTCCTATATAGTATAGGATATAGTATAGGTATATATCTATAATCTAAGTAACATATATTTTAATAGTAAATATTCGACCATACTACATACTGACTTCCATTTTACGTGTTAATGGAATAACAAGTAGGTACATGTAGTAGACCTCGTTCATATGTCATCTTTTTCATTCTGAAATCAACCCATGGATAAAAATAACTAGGTTCATTTATTTACTTTTTATGCAGTAAGTGGAATCATTACCAAGTTGAACAACTAACAACTGAATAGTTGCTCTAGAATAAGTAAATATATTAAACTAAAGTTGCCATTCATATTTATATTTTATAATATCTTAAAATTCCTTCATTATAGAACATTTAAAAATATCAAAATAATATTATCTGTTGATATATTATTAACTTTCTTATCTTATCTAGTAATATAAAAATATGATTCTTCATAACATGAAGACTAGAATAAGGAGACCAAACTCGTACGGCTGTCCACATGAAAAATGTACCAAAAATCGAAATGAGTTGCATGATTAACTTTGCACGCTAAGGTTGCTACTTTAACCCCTGTTGTAGTATAGGAATTATTCATGTTGTTTTTGTGTTTTTTGGAAAATATAGGCATTATTTTTAACTATGACCCTCTTTAGATTTTGTAGGTTGTATGATTACAATATGTAGTATAGGAATTAGTCATGTTTTTTTTTGCGTTTTTTGGAAAATATAGGCATTATTTTGAACTATAACCCTCTTTAGATTTTATAGGTTGTATGATTACGCATTTATACATGAACATAGTGTATATTTCATAACACATCCTCATTTCGGGACGTTATCAGAAGCAGAGTTTGGTCACTTTATTCTAGTCTTCATGGTTCATATTAACCATATAACCTCAAAACATTAGAAGTAAAATAATTTATAATGATATAGGTACTTAAACAAATAATTATTATATAGGTACATGATTCATATAATAAAATAAAATGTAATGTATTTTATGATTTTAACTCATCGATGACAAGTAATAATAAATACATATAAGTATTAATAGAGAATATTCTTTCAAATTCATTATTAATTATCATTTATAAGTATTCAGTAGTATATGAATTCAACATATATTTCTAAACAAGAAAATTATTTAATAATCATACATAAAAAAATGTTGCCTAAATTAGTTAACCTTTAGTTAATGGCAACTATAGCTCTTATAATATAATTATAATTGTAAATTTAAGCCAAAAACTAAAATTAATTAAATAAAACACTTGAGAATAAAACTATTAACACATTTAATATATTTGTTAGGATACCTATATAATGTTGAACAGATTATTTTTAAATTGTTAATATTTAAAAATAAATTTTTAATTATTTATCATATTTATTATTTTATTAAATAAGATGCAACAATAATGTCATAGAAATAACAAAAATACACTACAAAATTGTCGAATACAAATGTTTCAAAAATTACAAAGAACAACTGATAATTTCCTTTAATACAGTTCTTAATATTTACAACTAATGTAATTTTTAGATTTGGCTTAAACTTACAAAGTTCACTTTTTAACTTTTTCATGTTATTTAGTTTATTAGTATTAAATTATATATGGTAATATAAATTGTACAAACCATTGTCAATGTGGGTTTTTTTTTGCATATGTTGTAAAAATGGTTATTCCACTTAACTAGATTAATTTACAATACACTTTTTAATCTGAAAAAATACAATTACAAAACATTAGTAGGTACATCATTTTACAACTTAAGTTTTAACATAAGTTTAAAAGGTCAAAATGTTTAAAATGTTTTAAATGTGGTGTATTTATAGTTTTTATAATATACCTATGCTCCGCACAATGTATAAATAATAGTGTAACTGAGTGGCATGGTAGCCTCAGAGAATCTGAACCAAGATATAGGTATGGGATGAGAAATATTTGTAGTCTCTGTAGTATATTCTTGAACTTGTAATAGATATATGTAGGTAATTAGTAAGTCAGATTCAAAGACTAGGCCATCGTTTTTCAACCTGTGGTATGCGGAACGCTCATAAATGGTACGCTAAGAAAATCTCCCATAAAAAAAATGCAATGGATCATTATTCACATTAAACATTATTGGTTTATTTGATATTAATTATAAATAAATTATAATTTTATATACATTTTTCATTTTCTTTTTGTGCATTAAATGCTTATATTATCATCATTTTGTAGTTCTTAATAAAATAAAATTCAATAAATGTAAAATAACATATACATTTTTATTTGTTTATTTATTATTAATTTATATTTATACGGACAATGTCCAATTTACGAAATAACAATAACAATAATAGTATAATATTATTTGACTATTATTAATAGTTCAATATAAGTAGTACAATTAATACAAGGAATAAAACGGGGAATAAAATAATAATACAAATTAAAAATTAAATAGATATAAAACTTTAAAAGGGAGAGACAGAGTTGTGTGATACAAAAAATATTAAAGAAATTTAATTACTTATAAAGGGTATTAAAAATTTGGTTATTTCTGCAAGACATCAACATATTTAAGAGAGACTTCTGAGAGAAATGTGGTATATAAAATAAATCATTATACTGTAAGTTATAAGTATTGGTTTTAAAATTTATTTGACTAAGTCAAAATGCAACATCAATCAATATTATTAGAATATTATGTTAAAATTTGACATTTATTGATATTGAGTGAAAGGCCATTAGAAATGCACCACTTGTTAAATTCAGGTAAATCTTTTTGTAGGAGTAAATTATTATCTAGGATTGGCAAAGCCAATTTTTTGTAGGTTATGAGTTAATAGTTTATGGTTAACACTATCGAACGCTTTCTCAAGTCAGAATATATTACATCAGTTTGTTGGCCTCTAAAGAAAGATTCAACTATAGCATGTTTGATCGTTATTAGGTTAGTTACCGATGATTTATTACTACGAAACCCATATTGTTGTGGTACTAGAATTTTTTTGAAGATAGAAATAAGTTTACGTTTAACAATTTTTGAAAATATTTTAGGGAGGATAGAGATTATTGATATAGGCCGATAATTTGAGACTATAATTTCTTTTTTTTATGTATACGGTTGATGTAGGTGGATTTTTAAACAATGGAATACTACCATTTATTAGAGAAGTATTAAAAAGATACATAATAGGTGTGGAAAGTATACATTTTAATTTCTAACAATTTGTTTATCACCTTATATGATGGGCACCTGCTGCCCACAGGTTAAAATTCAGGGGGGGGGGACTGTCTTAATTTCTTTTTTAATATTCAAACACTTTTATGAATGTATAATGTATTATGTGTATTTATTTTAATATTACATTTTACACTTATAGTAACTAATTGAACACAAATTGTCACAACGAATAAAAAACAATAAGGACAACACTAACCACTCAGAATCGTTTTTCATATAAAATCGTTTATCATTGCATTCAAATATACCACATCCATCACAACTACTGTGCAGCAGAGCGGTACGCACTTGTCCGCCTATTTATAATTAAGAATATTTAGATCATTGAAAATTTCATATGTGAAGTTTGTTAATAGAATTGTTAGATTCAATTATTTTGGTTGTATTTGTGTTAATTTGAATATTAGTATTTTCATATACGGAAGAAAAATAATAACTAAACAAATCAACAATTTCAAGCTAATTTCAATTTGGTAAGCTAAGTGATGAGTTGAGGTATTTTATGGAAGACCAAAATTTTCTGGATTGAGGTTTTAGAGAATTTTGAGTAGTATTTAAATAGCCAGAGTAATTTATATAATTTACTTAAAGCTTTACATTGGGAGCGAGTTTAAGACAATTTTAAGTAATCACTATGAGTGTTAGACATTAGACATTTTATGAATATGGTGATACGTTTTTTTTAAGTTTAATTAACTTTGACGACACAACTACTTCTCTATGCAGAGGTACTGAGCTGTATCACAGACTATATGCATAGATCGAGTAATCAGTAAAAAATGTTTAGTCGCGGAATCCACCGAAATGGAATAGCTGTCTCTGTTCGAGATTAGCCAAACAGAGAAAGAAAACCGTTCAGAGTCGGACAGATAGACGAAATATTAATAATAATAATAGCAATAATAATAATAGTAATAATAATGGACAAGCAAACTGCATTGTGTAATGTTTATGCTTACTGGCAATCAGTCTCTCATAATGAAGGCGACGATGCAGAACGAAAATCCGTTTTTTTGCAAAATTCTGTTGTGCCGACCGCAGTCGACGATAGCCGAAATACGTACTTCAGTCTGTGAATCGGTTCTCAGTGACAAGAATTAAGAATTTAAGAATTTTTAACGCGCTGCCGAGAATACGCACGGTGGTCGCCGGTCGATATACGGTGCACTGACGCTCGGTGGACGCTAGCCTGTAAAATGATAAAGAAATGGTGGCGCTCTGTTCTACTATGCAGTATGGCCAACATGCGTTTGTAATTTTGTATACATGAACAATGCCACGGACATTACAATATTTGCTTATATATAACATGATATATAGGTATATAAAACAACTAGATAGCCGATTCTCTATATTATAGTCCGGGTCACGAAAACTGGCGGCTGTTCGCAGCGCCTCCAGTGGCGTTTTTTCGGTAGGGCTATCTGACTACTATAGCCCTACCGAAAAAACGCCACTGGAGGCGCTGCGAACAGCCGCCAGTTTTCGTGACCCGGACTATAGTAAATACGCCATGTATAATATCTCTAATCAAGGAAATTATAATATATGGTTGTGCCACTTCATTACAGGCGCGGATCCAGATTAATTATTAGGGGGGCCATTTTATATTTTGGACATAATATAATATATAAAGTTTAATAATTCTACTATATTATAATAATTATAATTAGGTACCATAATTACCATATAAATATGTCTTAACACTGTAAAGGAATAACCTTTTAACTACAATTTAAAAAAAACATAGGTAGGTACATTGAAAAGAAAAGTCTTTATAAGAACAATCAAAAAATATTAAATATGAAATAAAAATAAAAATTATAGAGCAAAATCTAATTTTTTATTGGTTTTTGAAAACATGTCAATGACTTTATTCACGTCTACGTCAATATCACGGTAGATATTTAAAAGAGCAAGTCCAGTTAATCTGGTCTCTGACATTGTTGACCTCAGCCATGTTTTGAGTCTTCGTAGTGTTGAAAACGTTCTCTCAGCACTTGCATTGCTTATTGGAAGGGTTATCAAAATGGTCAAAAGGCGATTGATTAATGGAAATATTTTTTCGTCACATTTTGCAAGTATTTCTGTAACACAAATGGAATTTACCGAAATGTTTTCAAGTTTTTCACGGTTCTTTTTTGTTTCCATAATCTAACTCTGAACGTAATAAAGTAAATACCATGTCTTTCTCATTTGAAAGAAGTGCTTGAAAATCGTCTGCTAATGGTTTTATGATAATTTTTGATTTATTTAATGATTATGAAGTTGTATTTTCATTTATAAACTTGCTGGGAAGTACATATATATGAAAAATTAAAGCACTCTAGTGTTGTTTGTGAAAAACGTGCTTTTAAATCATTAATGACATTATCTAACAATGGTATAAATATGGCTAATTTATAATATTCTTCTGTATTATTTGTTGGATAATTTGCACGATTCGTTTGTCTTGAACAAATCCTTGAAATTTTCAAATCAACTTTTTGATTTTTAGCTATACTCTCAGACGATTTATATATTTCTGTAAACCGAGTAGAACCATTTTTCGGTATTCTGACAGAATATTTAGTGTATCATTCATTATATTGGCTACTTCATGTAAATCAATAGATTTTTTTTGAAAACATTTACTTAGTTGAAGAGTGTAGCTAAGCATATGAGCGAGAATACAAAGTGAAACAATAATTTCACTGTCACATAATACTGTTGCTAGGGATTTAGCTTTTCCAAAAGTATTAAAGTCTTTCCATTATGTAATTTCTAACAATGCATCAATATTGTTATGCATATTTTGCATAAAACTAATTACTCCTTCATATCTCTTCACCCATCTCGTTTGAATAAGCCAATCAATTGATGCCCAGCATATTTTCTTTAAACAACTGTTGTTTTAGCTGATGCAGAAAAAAATTATACAGTTTCTTTAATTTCTCCAATACCATTTTAGGTTCTGAAAGGAGCAAGGAAGCTAGTGGTTTTACAATGGTGTTTTTTTTTTTTTATATCCCACATACAAAATGTTTACCAGAAGGAGTACTTCGATTTCAACTTATAGTACCTTATCTTTTAGTAAATTGGATTAAGATGGGACTTTAAAGAGGTCATTTTTCGATTTTATCAATAGTTATTTAATGCCACGGGAAAAACCACCGAAAAATTACGGAAAACCGCTAAAAATGGGATTTTAATTTATAACGCTTTGCTTATCACCATAGAAACGAATAAAAAATAATAATATTATAATATTAATTCAACTTATATGATATAATAAATAATAATAATATATAATATCCAGACTGACAAACCATCTCCGCTCAGAATCATTTTTCTTATACAATGATATTATATCACTGAATAACACAATCCATTATACAATGACCCACTTGTAACCTACTGTACAGCAGAGCGACATCCAATTATCCGTTTTTAAAAAAAATGTATTTTCGTTGGTGTCAGTAGTTCATGTAGAATTGCACAAAATAAAATGAATAATACTGAATGAAAATATATTTTATAAGTTATACCGGTAGGCATATCAATATCAATGCGGACGAATACGATATGAAACCACGATCGGTGGTGTCCGTCACGTCCTCAGTCCACGCGATTAGAAATTACCGAATTATAAATAGAACGATTCAACGATCCGCAGAACAATGCAGTAATTTATTATTATTTATGATGTACATAAAAACTAAAAAATAACAGCTTAAACGGTTTAGTTTTTTTCATAGTCTCTATAAAAAAAATATAATTTTTATTATTGCTTGGCATATTAATATAATAATTTTTTTTCGTTTTGTGACATTTGGGGGGGAGGCATTGCTTTCATGCCCCCCACTTGTATCCGCGCCTGCTTCATTATCAAAACCAACGGTAACATTTTATCTATTAAAAAATAATGTACTTCATAATTTAAAATTACATAACAATTAATTAAAATTAATACTGCAAGATTAAGTTTTAACTAACTATGTACGTATAATTATTAATTCATAAATATTTTTACATTCCTTGTTTATATGAAAGAAAATATGTCACAAAAATACTTTATAAATAATAGGATAGTGAGACAAAAAATGTAAAAAGGAAAATGTAATGCCTTCCCCTTGACAAATTGTTGCGGACGCCCTTGATACGGGGCCACGTAAAGTTGCATCCTTTTTGAGGTGCAAATTTCAAATGATACCAAAATCTTTCAAATAATTAGTAAATATATTTTGAAAATTAGTTTACAAAATTGTCTTCCCTAGTGTAATTTCCTCATTTCTTGGCACCCCTACTTTTGAGTTTTGGCCCCGGACACAAGGCTTTGGATTGTTATTCGTTTGTTTTCTTTTGTTCCGAAAACGTTGTCGTTTGTTCCATCTTTGGTCTCAAAACAGTTCCATCTCTGGTCTCAAAACAGTTCACTAGTTTGTTCCCAAAATTTCAAAAAGTTAATATCAAACATGTGAAAATAGTAACTTTAGTTAATTTAAAGCTATCAAATAAATATAAATAAATAATAGATAATAGATATGCAAAAATACGTTTAATATCAAGAATGTAGATTATCTTCAGTTGCTTACTCAAAAATAAAATGTCTACAATTCATGTTTTTTTTTTTTTTACAGAAGTTATTGAATATCAAACGGAAAATTGAAGTTGATTTTAGATTCTGAGTGTAGCTAATGAATATATTGTATTTACAATGTTTTTTTTTATATGGGTCCAAAACCCAAAAGTGGGGGTGCATGGGAAATTTACTTGCACTAGGTAAATAAATCCTTTAAATCAATTTGCAAATTATCTGAAAACTTGGTTTCCCCCTCCATCTTATTTTTTTTATACCGTGTTTGGAAATTATGATCAAATTCTGAAAATTAATTTGCAAATATTTTAAATAATTCCCAAAATATTGGTACCTTCTTGAAATCACTAGCTACAAAGGACGAGGAGTTTTATGAAGCTAAATATTTATCAAAACAAAATTTGACTATACTAATGTTCGAGGAGAGGCTATAGGGACAAGTTCGTAAAAAGGGCAACATATCGACATATCGTGCATCGATTTTAATGACACGGACGTTTCTGTCAGCTACACGATGATGATGTTTTAGTACCATGCTCATGTTAACTTTAAATCATTTTATGGGGTAACAAACTATAAAATATTAGGTAGGTACTGTGGCAACATTGCGAATGAATAGGAAAAATATTCTCACGGATGGTCAATTTACAAATTTTCGTCATTTTTACGTATTTTGCCAATATTTGAAATTTAAATACTTATAAAACAAATTGTGACTATGGATTTTTAATTTTTTTCATTTGTTTTTGAAACAATATATATAATCTTAATATATATAAATCTCGTGTCACAATGTTTGTCCTCAATGGACTCCTAAACCTAAGTAAATCTAAGTATGTATATTATCAATATAAAATATTTTTTTTCCATTAGTTGATGCTAAAAGAAAAAATATACCTCAGCAGATCTTAATCAAAAAAAGTTTGGGCACACCGGCCCTATATGATCATAATTTTGGTTTATATTATAATGCTAATACCTCAGTCCTACAATATTTTTACATTATCGAAAACTAGAGAAATTTAACCATGCTTATTATGGAATATTTGTAGTCTATAAATGTATTGAATAACATAGCTACACTTTTTGAATGACCAAAATTAAAACTTTTTAATATTTAACAAAATATAATAGACCTCCACACTTAAACATAGTTTTACACAGTTTACATGTTCTGATCTTTTGTATATTGTTCAAATAATTACTAGATAAGGAGCTATCACAAACGATTTAAATAGTTAAAATATCTCATATAGATTGTATATTCTATTATAAAAAAAGTAAATAATTGTATGTCACTCTGCTGTGCAGTAGGTTACAAGTGGGTCACTGTAATGAATGGTGTTAAATTTGAATTTAATGATATAATATAATTGTATAATACAAACGATTCTGAGCTAAAACAGTCAGTTGCCCTATGATATTACTAAGTATATTTGATGACATATAATTATGAATAAAGTAATTTATATATTATAACCTATTTGCGTGGAGCCTTGTTTTGAATTTTCAATCCTTAGCTACAAACATTCAGTGAAATTTTCAAGTATCTACAGCCATTTGTTTTAGAATTACAACAAAATAAGGAAATCGTTACATGAGAAATCGGGTGAATATCAAATACCTATTGTAAAAATATGAATTTCAAACGCACATAAAAATTTAATTTGACTTTCTTGTAGACATTTTTTTTTTTTGATAAATGTAGACAAATTTATGAGGAATCTTGTATTACATTTTCAAATCTTAGATTTAAAAACCAAATTTTTTATGAATTTCTAACCAATAATTTACAAATTTTCGTCATTTTTACGTATTTTGCCAATATTTGAAATTTAAATACTTATAAAACAAATTGTGACTATGGATTTTTAATTTTTTTCATTTGTTTTTGAAACAATATATATAATCTTAATATATATAAATCTCGTGTCACAATGTTTGTCCTCAATGGACTCCTAAACCACTTAACCGATTTTGATGAAATTTTTACTATGTGTGTAATTTGGCCGAACTTAAAAGATAGGCTAATTTTAAAAGGGAAAGGATTAATCCCGGGAGGTGCTAAGACGGGAATTTTGAGATTTCAGATGAAAATTTTTGTTTATAAATGGTTGCCATGGGTTTTTAATGATAATAATAATAAAAAAAAAACTATTTGCTTTACTTTTTAAATATAAATTATAATATAATATCAAACTTTAAAAACGTGAAATGAAAATCTCTGTACAGGCTTAACTCTGAAACTACTTATCAGATCTTTTTGATTTTTTTTTTTAAACGTAAGAGTATTTCACGAAGGTTTATATGAAAGAAAATTTTAGGTAGCTATTGGTTAATCGGTCATGTTTATTTATTTGTATTATTATTTTTTGTCAATATACATACATATAATATAATATACAAGAAGATCTGATAAGTAGTTCCAGAGTTTAGTCTGTATAGTTATAGTCCCTGTATTTACATAGTTAGATATATATAAATTAATGTTCTTGGGTAGATTAGACCTCTGGGAAGAAGATAAGTTAATTTACAAAGGGTTAAATTTGTTTTTTTTTATTCATCGGTACGGTTAGATTAGGATAGGATTTTGTATAGGTAAATTGATTATATTAATCCATCGTAGGTAGAATTAAGTAAAACCAATAAACTTGGTATAACTTTGATACTTTAGAGTTAAATCATACACCTACGTACTAACAGCACGGCGGGGTCCGCGATCTACCACAGGTAGATTGCCTACTTGATATAATGTACTGCTGCGAATCAGAATTTGTATTCTGAGCAACGGAAAAGTTAAGATAAATTTTGAACACCATACACCGAATATTAAATAACGAATTGAACAAAGTTTGAGTTATACAGAGTTGATACATTTAATGGGCAACGAAGTGCACGGGATCAACTAGATTATTTTAAATTTTAATATAATAAGTAATTCGCAGTAAGTTGAATTAATTTTTGTAAAAAAAGTTGCAATTGTTTACTATTAATATTTAAATTATTTAATTTATTATAATTATTTGTATTATAAATTTATATCATATATTATTATTAAAATTATTTATTTATTATTATTATTTCATTTGAGCCAATACTGACTTACCGTGTGAATAAATTCGCGGTATAAATAATAGGCAATAGCATAAAACTAATCTAATAATATTTTAAAAATGTCATTCTGATATTGTGTATCTACATTATAAAATATAATGATATACGATATAGGTACGTAAAGTACAAAATAACTAAAATCGTTATTCTTCGCTTAAATATCTAATTTCATCCTAATTTGAATTTAAAATGTCAGTAAAAATATGTATGTTTGTATATTTTATAGATATTTAAACCTAAAATTCTACATGTTCATAAATAGCTTGAAAAAAATTTTCCAAAAGATTTCGAACATTATACCACGTATAGAAAATGTCAATTTAAAATTTTGTGAATATTATCTAATAAGGATAGTACAATTACCTATAGAAAAATCTAGGGACCGGGGAAAAAGTTTAAGGTAACAAGTATCGACGATTTTGAGTTAAAGAAGTTCCAGTTAACCACGTTCGACAATATATTATTTTAAAACGTAATTTTTAATCTTGACGAAGGTTTATCGTCAGAGCGGGTATAGGTGGCAACAAGTCAGGTCGGGAATGATGTATGTGGTATATTTGCGGAAAGCGGATCAAGGGGATTAATCCCCCCCATAGGCTGAATATAATAGGCAAAAGTTTTCGGAGTCCTAACTTAAGGCCTCTAACTTTAAAGGCGGGACTACTAGATAATATCATATCTCCCTCCCCAAGACAAAAACCTAAATACGCCACTGTATATCATTATGTTTAGAAATGGTCCCTCAGTCGGAGACCGACTATACATTAAGTGCGACTATAGAATGTAATTAACAATATGTTTTGTCTAAATTGTATTTTGGACAGTTTTAATTCCCGTTATCGAATGAGTAATCAATGCATAACCAGCGCCGCCAACAACTGTCAAGTCGCCTTGACTTAAAACTACACATGCGTGGCCAGGTAAGTAGGCAAACAATACGTGCAGTTGGCCATGGAATAAAATAAATAACAGTACATTTTTTTTCTGTTAAATATAGTGAAAATATTTTTTTTTACATCTAAACTTGATTTCATGTTTAATATATAAAAAAAGGTTAAAAAACCGCATTGTAGTCATATGTTGAAAAACGTCTCAAGTATTGCAGCAAACTGCTGAAACATAATATTATTTAAAAGGTAATATTATCTAAAACGTAGTATTATTATAAAATAAGATGTAACATGTAGGTATAATTAGTTAATTTCGCATTTTATTCACCGTATAATAAACATATAAAATTAACTAATACTTTTAGATTCTGAGCGGGACGATGAATGTATTGATTTTACAATGATGTGTGTGTGTTTTTTTTTGTGTCTGTATACAAGATAAATAGTCGAAATAATGATTCGATTTTCTATTTCGGTATATTTTTCGATGAGAAAGTAAATATTGTTGGTGCATTGGGAGGTCAAAATTTAAAATTCCCAACAGTTTTCAAAAGCACCAGGAAAAACAACATAAAAATTAAGGGAAAAAAAGGAATTTTTACGCAAAATCAGTTTTTCACAAAATCGATTTTGGTTTTTGATGTAACTCAAATAATAATAATAATGCATGGTATATACATGACATTTTCACTGATCGTTTATATTTGCATTTTCTATACACGAAAAAAATATCAAAATATTTTGATTTGTTTTGAACTGTTTAGGAACATTTCTGTTTCCAATTTGATTAGTCTTTGTTTCTACGAATGTCAATAAAACTTAATTTGTTGGGTAAAAAAGCTTGAAAATTTAATGCAAGGCTCCTACTATATTATAACTATGACATTTGAAAAATATTAAAAATCCTTAGTCACAGATCACAGTTGTTATTTATAAGCATTTAAAGTTTAAATCTTGATAAAATATGGAAAAATCACTAAACTTAGCAAATTATTTTGAGTTGAGAATTATTGAAAGTTTTTCTTTTTAAATTTAAGATTTGAAAATATAATACAAGATTCCTCATTAGTTTTTCTATACCTGTATCAAAGAAAAATGTCTACAAGTAAATCAAATTAAATTTTTATGAGCGTTTGAAATTCAAATTTTTATAATATTGGATATTCACTCGATTTCTCATGTAGTGGTTTTGTTATTTTATTGTTAATCATAAATTTACTATAACTGAATGTGTATATTTTCATTTTCTAATACCATATCAAATACCTATTGTAAAAATATGAATTTCAAACGCACATAAAAATTTAATTTGACGAGATTTATATATATTAAGATTACTATAACAACAATATAAATAATATATATATAAATACGTGAAAATATGTAAAAATACGACAAACTTGGTATAAATTTGATATAGTTAAATCATAAAATATACTTATTAATAGGTTTAGGCTGACATATCCTCTTCGATGATAAGACTCGTTTATCTTATGCAAAGATTTATCATTAAATTCAAATTTAACTCATACCGTTATTAAAGTGACAAGTGACTCACTCAGAGGTACACTCTACAGTCTACACACCTATAGGTACAATATATATATGTTGTACAGCGGAGGAGTTGACTACCTTCCCTCTATTCACATATTTAAATAAAGTGTTCTTTATATATTTTGTCCAAAAAAATATCAAATCTATACAATTAAATATAATATTGACTACTAAATGTAGTATATACTAGACAATTTGTAGAATTATTTATTAAAAAATGAAAAGGGGCATTGATTTAACATTGTTTGCAGTTCATACGCATCATCGGCTCCGTCGACAAAACGAGCTTAAAACAATATAAATCAAAAAAACCCGTGGCTGTAAATGTAAAATGGGTCAAAAATATGCTAGGGTGCATAAAATGTTAATAATTTGAAATCAAAAGGAGTGGGGTGATTTTTTATTTTACCACACAAAAGACATACCTTTTTTTTACTGTAGGCATTGCTTCTTCTTCGGTCCCATAATTTATTGGTGCAAACAAAAATGTAATATATAAATTATATACTCTTATATACTTAAATAAACTTATAGAATGAATATACCAAAACGAACATATTTGGGTATGAAAGATCAAACGCAATTAAAATAAATTATGCAATATAAAATAATATTAGGTAACCAAAATTCCTTAACGATTACATCATCATTTAAAAAACAACATATCTCCTCAATAAGCCATTAACATTCCTAACCGTCTGCATACTGGAAACATATCAATATTTGGGCGTAAAGAAATACGATAGGAAAAGATTACGCAATACTAATACATTATGATGCAATTTGAAAGCCTACAATATTTATACCCACGCATGCGCACCAATACTATATTCATTTAAATGCCAAAATAGTATTGCTAAGACTTTACACAAAAGGAAAAGAAATATAGCACCAATATGTCGCAACGCAAATCGGAATATCATCCCACCAAAACAAAATACATGTACTTGTAATATAAACTACGTATTATAACGTATAAAGTTAAAATATAAAATACTTTGTACACCGCAATGCTAATCACGTAAAACTTACAAATATTATTAATATTAAGTAGCTACTGTTATAGTTATGATAGTACTTGATAGTTAACTATTAACTTATATTTTATGCTTATCTCTAAACTTCAATTTAATAATATATATTTTCTTATTTTTACAAAAAAAAAATTAAGAACATCTGTGTCTAGATTTCTTTTATATATTAGTTCTGCACCCTAACTATTAAACTGTAAACATCACTAAACATACTTCTAACCTAACCGAACACGGGTAAATGCGATAAAAAATTAAATATATTTAAATGAGTATATTTTGGTACCATTAAGAGGACGTTGTACCCGCTTATTATGTTGTCTCCATATTACACATGTACGGCATACCAAATTTTCGTTCACTAGTTTCAATAGTGTGCTGTTAGTTTTGACATTAGAGTAAATTAACCTATTATACAATTTTAAGGTAAGATTATTATCTAGGGCCTTAACAGTGGCGCAACTATAGGTCAACTAGGACCCTATAGTGTCACTTTTAGTAAAGGGGCCCTAATTTAGGGTTTTTACGTTTATTGTTATGAACAAATTCGGGGTAGTCGATAATTCTTGATTAGAAATAATGAGGTAATATTAACAAATTCCTAGGTTTTCGTAAATACAATTAAGAAAACCCAATAATGATGAACATGACACAAATTTTCAATTCTATACATATTTTTGTAACTCACCCAACGCACAGTCTTATTAAACCTTAGAATATATTTACCAACAACATATGTAAACAGTAAACATAATAATATATCCATAAAAAATAATAAAATATTATTATTAATAACTAATAAGATTACAATAGGTATGTATAGTATGTTTATAATTGGGGAATTCTTCAATAATTTCATAGAATAGTTGTTTGTATATTGTTGATGTTGTAATATTTATACTACCCTATAATTACCTCATATTCACGGACTCACTAAGCTCCGTAAAATGTTTAAGTAACTACAGAAACAGCAATTGCTGAACAGTTAACTGTCTAAAATCAAATATAATAGAAGCAATAAATAACCATCCAAATGAAATAGCTATTGTCTGGATACCAGGGTACTGTAACACAGAAGGCAATGAAAAAGTAGACCGTCTAGCAAGGGAAACAGCCAATAATGTGAATATAGAAATGAGCGAGAAATACTGTACTTATGAAGACACACTAAGATGTATTAATACTGCGATTGGAGAAAAATGGTCACTCAAATGGAGAAGAAAAGAAACAAAACTCAGCGAAATAAAACGAACAACAGAATGATGGAATAACATAACAAATCTTAACAGAAAAGTAAAGTATTATTAACGCGTCTAAGGATAGGACATATTTGATACACAAATAGTTATCTATTGAGCCGAGGATATAAACCCAGGTACGCAACATGTAGAGTCCATTTGACTATCAAGCATAATACTCATCGAATGCAAACAAACAAAAGCTGCCAGAACCAAACACAACATACCAGAATTCCTATATCAGCCATCAAACGTACACTAAACTTCATAAAAGAAATTGAAATTGAAAATTTATTGTAAAAGTAACATATATATGTAAAGATCAGATTATGAAAAAATAATGTATAAACTAATACCTTCCATGTAAAAAAAAAATATAAACAATGTCAGCCAATGGCCAAGGCTTATTTTCTAATAAAAAAAAGTTATTTAGTTATTTATATGCAATTTATTTTAAATATGTTTACACATAATTTAAATAATATTAACTAATATAGATATTTACAAACTAAACTAAATGATATGTTTGGTAGTATTAAACATTTTTATTCACTTGATAAAATTCTTTTTTCTGGTTTTGGAATCGGCCAATATAGAATTCATTTTTTCGAAGTCTAGTTTATTGTTTATTAGCTACCTACATCTTTTTCTATATTTAAAATAGCAATATTAGAAAGGCGATCCTGCCTATACTATTCCTCAAATAGTTTTTGATTAATTTAAATTTTGGGAATGACCTTTCCGCCATTGCTACAGTCACAGGCACTGAAATATAAATTATTCATGCAGTTATAAGTTATAAAATCGCAGTATGTAGTACAGAAATTATTTTTATTTATAAACAAAGAGAAGTCCTTAATTGTATTGTAAATAATAATCCTCTATTGATAATCCTCTTAAACACAATAATTGCCTATTAAAATCTGGAGAAAAGTCATCGTTATATAAATGAAAAGAGTCCATTGAAGCCTTAGCGATTTCATTTTCATCCAATTTTATCAACATTGTTGGTAATAAAAAATTTTAATTCGCTGTTAGGTACTTGTTATAGCCCTTGAAACCC
The DNA here is from genome assembly GCA_008086715.1 of Sitobion miscanthi. NCBI lineage: Eukaryota > Metazoa > Arthropoda > Insecta > Hemiptera > Aphididae > Sitobion > Sitobion miscanthi. Next base: position 11,861,400 of record CM017803.1, on the reverse strand, counting down.
ACTGATATCATTAGGCTAAAATACGAGTACTCGTATGTACTTAAGATTCGATATTTCAATGTAATTAAATGGCCAATGTCAATATTATAACGTACGTTGAACGTTAACCGAATGAGTTGTATTGGATATTGGCATATTGATATTGCTGTTCTAAAATTGTGTTATTTACTGTACCCAAAATGTTTTATTAAATAAATATTAAATATAACTAGGTAATTGTATTTTGTAATATAAGTATCTATACCTTAAACTTTTAGTTTTATAGAATGTTGTAAATCTTAATAATATAAAATGAGTGGTAGGTACCTACTAGGTGTATGAAATGGTAAGTTATGGAACCAGAATGTCTAAAGTTTTAGATTTTGAGTGGAGCGTAATTTTGCATATTAACTATGTAAAAAAAATATATATATAGGTACTATATAACATTATAGTATACGTTAACATTCAACTTTATAAATGAATAATATTTTTATTTACTATCCATTAATTGCACATCATCTAAATTCTAAGTACCTTATTATATGATGAATTTGAAAATATTTATTGTAAATTCTGTCACGCTTGAAACAACTGAACATATTAAACAATTTAAAATTTAATTACAAAAAAGTTATCGAACAATTTTTATCACTTTTCTTTTTAAAATTTATAACAATTTTTTTTGTGTAACGAAATATTTTTAACCTGAGAAATTAACAAATATGGTTTTTTTATGAATAAATAATACAATAATAATATATTCTTAAATATGAAATATAGGCTGAATATTCTCTAATAATAAATTTTTTTCTAAGAATTCTGTACTGGATAATTCTAAATTTTTCACCCATGTTGAGCTGCATAAGGTCATACAACTATAAATTTATGTAAATATCTAAAAAATATGTATAATAACAAGTTATAGACAAATAGAACTACTAAGTAGATTGCCAAATATAATACCTATTACGCCAAGAATGTTGGTAACCAATATAATAATGTTACAAAATATAAAAATATAGTAAAAAGATATCGTCATAGTCCTCGGTATAATATAGTATTCACGCGAGAAATTGGGTTTCGAATACAGGGCATTTTTTTCACTGTATCATAATTATTCATACTAGTACACTGCAATACTATTTTATACCTGTGCTATTTATATTATGTTATACGCTATAGGTATGTGTCTATTTAAAATACGTATTTTACGTTGATAAAACTAGATAATATAGTTATACTAGCTGATCCCGAGCACTTCGTTGCCCGTTAAATGTATCAACTCTATATGACTCAAACTTTGTTAAATTCGTTATTTAATATTCTGTGTATGGTGTTCAAAACTTTTCCGTTGCCTGGAATAAAAATTCTGATTCACAGCAGTACATTTCAGGTAGGCAATTTACCTGTGGTAGATCGTGGACCCCATGCTGTTTGTGCGTAAGTGTATGATTATAGTGTATAACTCTAAAGTATTAAAGTTATACCAAGTTTGTCGTTTTTACTTAATTCCACCTACAGTGGATTAATATAATCAATTTATACAAAATCCTATTCTAACCTAACCGTACTAAAAGCCGATGAATAAAAAAAAATTTTTTTTTATAAATTAACCTATCTTCTTCCCAGGGGTCCAATCTACCCACAAACAATAATTTATGTATAAATTAATATATATACAATTTTTATACAAAGTTTGAGTCATATAGAGTTGATACATTTAACGGGCAACGAAGTGCACGGGATCAACTAGTCTATATACTATTATATAAAGAGGAGTTGTTAGTTACCATTGTTGAGGGTAATCTCTGAAACTACTGAACCGCTTTCGAAAATTCTTTCACCAATAGAAAGCCACATTCTTTGTGAGTGTCATAGACTAGTTTAAACAGGGAATTGATCACCCCTGGTAGGTTCTGAAACAGGAATTTTGAGATTTACGATAGAAATTGCTGTTTATTAATGGTTAATATGGGTTATAGGAGTTGAGAATAATACTGATTTATTATTATTATTTATTATTACGTAACAGGCCATTATTTATAATAATTGATAACTATTTTGTTTATTAAGTTAGAGAATCAATCAATTAATCAAATGCCATAAACCTTCTCCGCAATGAGCTCTTTAATTAAAAAAAAATCATAACTATCGGTTCAGTAGTTTCCGAGAACATATTAGGCCTCAAAGGTATTCATTTTCACATATATATATATAAGATACAAATCATATTTTTCTGTTTTATAACATTTTTTTAATAAAACCTCATATATTATATACATTATATGTATTTAAAAAACTAAATAAAATATAAATGTAAATAGGTGTTTGGGTACCTATCTATATGAAGTGTTTTCATATAATTTCCTAATTTACATTCTTACTTCTAATATTCATAATATTACCTACCTATACATTTTAAACGACTTATGAGTAGTTTTAAATGTCAATATTTTACATATAGGTACTATCATGTCTCACTTAAAAACTAAAATATTGAATAAAAGCAACCATTTTAATCATTTTATGCGTTAGTAAGATGGAGAAAACACATATGGGTGCGACGTCCTCTAATTAAGTTTATACTATAAAGTATTATGTACTGGTAACTAATGGACGAAGACAATGGGGATATATGGTGTTCTAAACTTATGTTTACAAAAATCTAAAAGAATAAAAAAGTCTCTTGGAGATAAAAATGAAGTATTGGGGCTCGTTGCCCATTATTGGTTCCTGTTCACAATATCATCGGTAGGTTGCGCCTATATTATTAATATCAAATTTCAGATAAAATCGTTTTTATATAAAAACTATCGAAGGGTAGCATATTATTATAAGTAGATTTCATGCAGCGCAGCCGCACCAGCAGGCTGGCCACCTTCGCAATCTGCTCGGAGGAGTACGACTAGGGCAGTAAAATAATAAGTAGTAAAAGATAATAATAATTTATAATACATCTATAAATGCTATAAGGTATAATATTAAGATATGACACAAATACACAATGTTTTTATAAAAAATTATTGTAAATGAAAAATCTTACCATATCAATTTCGGACTTGAAACGCGGGTATGCTGGTGATCCGTTTTATTGTTGGCGGATTGTCGAAGCCACAGTCTTGGAAGATAATAAGAAGACTAAGACCGTGGTCCTAACCATCGGCACTACCACATTTCTTCACCAGTTAAATAACATTATCAGTAGTAGTCATTTTTGCTTCCAATAACATTAATTTTGACGCCGCGATAACGAGGCCTGTTTTTTGTGTTTGAGTGCGTGTTCGTGAGTTTGAGGACGATCGTCATACATTTGCGTAATTTAAGATCGACCCGGTGCTGCGCTACGTAATAAAAAGCGCGTCCGCAGTTTTGCGTCGTCTAAACTCTGTAGTGTCCATCTGTGACCTTCATTGTCATTTCCATTCCTCGTATCTGCGATAGGCCGTACAGGTTTCGTTTTCGATCGAGTATAGCCGTATTGATACGTCACAATCTCGACGCTCATAATATCCGTCATATTTTCGTGATATCGGGAAGCACAGTCGATCATCATCAGCTATCAGCCGTAACAACACAAGTCAAATAGCAAGAGGCGCTGTAGAAAAATTTTAATCATTCGATTGGTAACCATAATATTTTAATATTAATTACTTTATTATTAGTTAATAACCTTCATTGTCATTTCCATTCCTCGTATCTGCGATAGGCCGTACAGGTTTCGTTTTCGATCGAGTATAGCCGTATTGATACGTCACAATCTCGGCGCTCATAATATCCGTCATATTTTCGTGATATCGGGAAGCACAGTCGATCATCATCAGCTATCAGCCGTAACAACACAAGTCAAATCGCAAGAGGCGCTGTAGAAACATTTTAAACATTCGATTGGTAACCATAATATTTTAATATTAATTACTTTATTATTAGTTGACCCCTTGGACCCCCCCCCCCGTAAATCCGCCTTGGGACATACCTATTTAATTTGCCATGGACATTTATACAAGTCCATGAATTTAAGTGAAAAAATGGTTATTGGCACCGTATCAATATCGCTATCACAGATTAAATGGAATGGACTGATTCAAATGTATTGTTCTTGAACAATAGAGAAAGAAATGACCAGCCAAAGCGAAACAATATGGTCTGAATTTATCGAATTTACCAGAATGCGCTCTAGACTATCATTCTTACATTAAGGCATAGGACTAACCTCACTATTACTTAATATTCTAACAATGAGGGATTGACTTTGAAATTGTATGCAATGTCCCCCTGGTATATAATAGAATATATATTCTGTTTGTAGAAAAAAAAGTTAAAATAGATTTTAAGCTTTCCTTATTGTCACAATATTTTATTTCACTATTATTTTCTTCTATTTATAGTTAGTAAATTAAAATTTTTAAATACCAATATTATCAAGTTAAAAGTACTTTAAACTTAATCAAGGAGAAATAATTGTAAGAAGTCTTAAGATAATTCAAGATGTAAAATATAAAAATAATTTCTTTGATGTTATACTTGTTCTAAAAACTAAAATTTTCAAACAATTAAAAAATACTACAACAACAAAACATAGTTTCAAATTATTATTTTCTTAATCACACATAAGTTTAATAATTACGTCAGTAAATTTGAATGAATTTCTTTATTCCTTTTAGTTTTTTATTAAAACCAAAATGTCGGTCTTAGGAATTTTATCTTTTAATTTAATACACAATTAAAGTTATAATTATATTGTATACTAGAAAATAACTCTATATACAATTAGTTTAGTTCATTGTAAATTAAAAAAATTTATTATTTCATCACTTTGGTTTGCTCTAAAAAATTCACACATTTCAATTAACTGACATAATGTCAGCCATTTATAGTTAATACACATTTTATAATACCGTATTACATACTAAAATAATCCCTGACCAAATAGTATCAATATTATTGATATTATATATTATTTCAGTATAGTTTTCAAATCAAATTATTATATTTTCATACTATCTTAAATTAATTATTCATTTTTATCAATTTGTTATTAATACGAGGTAGAAGAACCATAGTCGTATAATAGAATTACATAAAATATATTACTGTAATATAACTACATTAATTGCTCACAAAAGGTTGATTTCATTCCATTTCAGAAATCATCGATTATTGAATCATTTGATGGTTGCATATATCTCCGCACTATTCTTCTTGCAAGTTGCAACTACCCATTAATCAAAGGGAAAAGCTAAATTTTTTAATTTGGTAATCCGATAAAATGTCTTGAGGGGGGAGGGGGTTGAACCCATACCCCCATAGGCACGGCCTTGGTATTAGGTAATAATAAAAGTTATTGGTATGAGCATTTACATACATAATCACGAATTTTGTCAGCCACGAATGCCCAGCGACCAAAGTCTGCGCACATTTATATACCTATGCATATTGTACTCAAAAATACAATGATTTAAAATTGTAATTGTGTGATAATGTTATGTATCATTGAAATGAATTCCCATCAAGTGTGTGTGGGTATCAGTTGGCAATAAATATTTGCCGAGAGTAATCTTCTGCTCGATAGAGTGACATGACGGCTTGACGGACAATATTAATATACAAGATTAAAATACAAATCATGCACTGATAATGATGATGGTGATGGTAATAACAATAATAACTATATTATAATAAATAATAATATATAATAAATATTTCTATAATGGCCTATGATACACATCTCTTCAGTCTTCCAAGTTCGTGGGAAGGAAACTTATTTCAGTTATATTTATTGATATTAATATATTATAATTTGTAAATTTTAATTAATATTAATGTTTAATTCACATCTTACTAAATAATAATACTCACTTAGTTAGTCACCTTTATATTTTTCAAACAGAATTATTAAATAAAGAACTATTAAAATGTACAGTATGCCTACACTAGATTATTACACAATAGTTTTAACAAATAACAAATAACTAATAGTTTTATTTTAACACATAGGGTCATAGTATTGGTACAGTGTACGTATATACCCTGTCACAACTATTGTTACTACAATGTTCGATTTTATTTATTAATTTTGTATGGCATATGTACCAAACACATATTACCCACACTTCCTAACATATTACATATTATTGCTCCGCTGGCTACATATATTTGAATTACTTAATTGCTTAGTTATATTACCTCATATTATTATAATTCTTATACATTATACAATAATACTGTCAACTGTCTATACAATCTATAACAGTTGATAATTATATACATATACAGCTTTTAGATCAGATTTTAAATTAAACAAAAATATATAATATACTATATTATAATATTATAATCTGCTATTCTATTATATTGGATGGTAATGAACTCATACATTATTGTACTTAGGTATCGATTATTTTGATAAAATGCTTAATGTTATTTCACAATTAATTATTAATTGTTGTTTCTGATTCGACACATAATTTAATAACCGATGTCAAAAGACAAAGGATATATCCGCGACATATCATGCTCCTATTATATTATATAAAATGTGTAATATAATATTAAGTTTGAAAAAGTTTGGTATTTAATATTATCAATGTATATCCAATTTGATTTACAAGATAACTAAATAAAACGAATATGTAAGTAAACTTAACTTACCTACATATTCGTTTTATTTTTTCTTTATTTCTGATATTTATTTTAGTATTCATTTTTTTTTTTTTTTTTTTGTAACTAGACCCTTTGCAATTATATTGCCCATTTCTGTATATCAAAAACCTCCATTGGATGAGAAAAAATCAACTTTACCTGTGTCTTTAAACAATATTGTAAGTTATTTTATCATATAAAAATATAATAAAAGCATAAAATCAATATTTATTTAATCATATTTAACCATACTTTTTTTTCAGATGCCAGAACGAGCCCCAGCCCCAGCCATATCTAACCTGTAATTTTTAAATTAAAATGCAATTTTAAAAATCAATAATATTTATGATTTATTGTTCATGTTCATTTTTAGGAATTACATACAAAGGAGACCTTTACTCTCGATCGATAGACAACTTAAAGCGCCTGCGGCGTAATCTATCCACAGTGTATCATTCAACTGGACGACAATACTTCAGCCTTCGCAAGACTGTACACAGGAACGGACACTATCTTTGTACTGATAATATTACATCTAGTCACAAGTATAATATCATACAATACAAGTGCAGTGTCATTATCCAAACGTGTCTTTTTATTATTATAAACCATCTTACACCTACACTATATCATACTATCATATTATCATCTAAAGCTGATATTTTCCAGTGTGGAAAAAACATCCGTTTGATGAATTTTCATAAGCAAAAATAGATCCAAAATTTGATTCTAGTCCAAATATATCAGTTCATTTTTTATTGTCGGTTCTAAAATTAATAATAAACTCAAAAGAAGTAGTAATATAATATAGTATATTACAATTACATATATTATATTCATTATTCTTAACTATTTTTATATTTTATAGTTTAAAGTTATACGTTGATACTTGATAATAAATTATAATATTGTTATTATATGATATATTTTTGAAGTCATTCTATTCCATCAAAAGTATAACAATTCAGAGTAAGGTTAACATTTTTAAAATCTAATTTTTTCAATGTACAGATCTATGCACGCATATATCATATTATTCTATGCACCAATCTGAGTTTGGAAAAAATCTTCCCTTTATTATTATACTTTTAACGTTATTGATTATCTATTTAATTAATTACCTACCACTGATTTTACCACTAAAAATATCAATATAGTAAATTTGTATCATCTATCACCATAATATTATAATTCACAACTGATATTTTATTAAAACATGAAAAATGTATTAGTATTAGGCATTTGAAAAAATTTGTAGAAACTATATTTGATTTGTATATATTTAAAAAATGTATGAGATTTATTTTAAGAACAAGTTGATTCTGAATATAACCTTGCAGAAGCAGAATTGAGTAGGTATTTATATCTAAATTATCTGGTATTTTATCAACACTAGAAAATAAGTTTTAATTTGATTGATACGCACCTACCTAAATTTTAAAAATGAATGCTTTATTTTATGAACAAGTTGATATTAACCATATTCACAATGAAATTATGTAAAAAAGATTCTTCGATTTGTCGTTCATCAGATATTTTATGAAAACTAGAAAGTAGGAAAGTTGGAAGTCAGGCCATAACATTATCAATAACTATTATCCGTTAGCCAATAGTTTTCTCGAAGAAACCAAAAAAAATCCAACCTGTCTGTATTGTACTTATTGGTACAATACTATCCACAGTGGTACAGTACTATGATACAATATATTATATTATGTATGTTATGTTTATATAGATTTTAGGTACATGCTGCCTAATTTTACTTCAATATCGGTCAAAAAAAATTCATTAAAAACAACTAAACAAGTAAAAAGATTATAGAAAAAAAATGTGTTAATATTAACTGTTGGCATAAAATCGGGATTTTTGATAATTAAGTAGAGAGTTATGCGTATTATTATCGATAATAATAAAAATTATTGGCAATTATATTATATTATTTACTTATTATATATTATATTATATAGATTATAGATAATAAATGGATGTAAAATAATTCAAAATATTAATTTTTATAATTAAAGTCTTCAGATAGGCAGTAATAAAACCATACAATTATTGAAAATTAGTCAGTTTGCATTTAGTAGTCTCAAATGTTGATAATGTTTATTTAGAAGTAATATCATATTATGCAAACAATATTTAAATATTGATATTTTTCAGCTTTACAAAATATATATTATCATCACGTAGTTCTTCTCATACACCCGTCATTAATACAAAATATATGTAACATATATTATAAACTTTCGTATATTATTAGGTACCTATAGATTTAATAACAAGGGAGCCCGCAGGATGAAATCCCACCCTAGGTAAAACAAAAATTGCTTATAATCTAATAATAGTTATGGTGATATTGATATTAAAATACATACAGTTAAAAATGCTTAGGGGGGGGCAATGGCCCCTTTGCCCTCCTTGTATAACAATATTTACTTATGTTCGCTAACTAAGACTTAAATAATATTTATGAATCGGTTATCTTAGAAATTTCAGAAATGAGAAAAAAAACGATTTAATGTAGGCGATGGCATATGATGGGTAAACCGACGTTCACGCATTCTAATTAATTTAACTACCTACTTACTAAAATAATAAATATTTTTAACTATTGTTACAACAATTATACTGCACCGGTGTATCTAGTACACTAAGTTAATAATAATCTATCATAATATAATGTAGTTTCACTCGTACGTCCGAAATCACGTGGCAAAAATATTAATTTGAAAATCGTCCTGTGCAAACGTGCGGAATTTCATTACTACGTAGGCGGCGGCTGCTGTGCTATGAAATCTTGGGCCGACGGCGTCCCCGTGGCATCGACGGCACCGCTTCCGGTACAGACGGCAGGCCGGTGCTCGTTATTCTTTGGCTGGTATCCGGTGGCGTACACGCTGAATTCGTCCGAGTCATGCTTTAGATGAACGTAGGCCGTCATAGATGCCTTTGCCTCGGCCAGCTGGGCAGTGAGGTTGTTCACTAGTGCCTGGGCGTCGCGGACGACGTCGTGCTGTTCAGCCAGCTGGCAAGACGCCGTGTCGGCCGCCCACACAGACTCGCAGTATTCGCAGTTGGCTGCGTTCATTCGGTTTGCCACTTCGAACAGTATGACCGTTGACTTCTCCCGTTCGTCCGTGGCCGCGGCCAGCTGGCTGGCCAGCGACTTCACGTCCAGCGCCAGCTGATCGTCGAGGTTCTTGCTGGCTATCACTTCGATGGTTAAACAATCGATGAGCTCTCGTTGCCGCTCTGCAGAGCACTCTTTGCCCAAGCACTCCGCCAACACATGCGTCGTTGGTTGTTTCGGCGACAACGATGATGAACCTTTTCTCAGCTATTGGACATACATCACCAAACACTTGGATAATGACACGGTAACGAATAAAGATTTAAGGCTCATATGTACATGATCAGTGCAAAATTTAATAGAACCGTCATCAACCACCGATCTAGGGGTTCCATCTGTAATGTTTCTTATAATGAATTATATCTGCATAAAAATGTCAAACTACATTTTTTTCTCTCTACAAAATATCAAAATATTTTTTAATTTTATTTTTATTCGATTAAGTACAATAGTCAATAGTTCATGGAATATGATTAATATATGATTATTAATATGAATAAATGTATTATATCTGCGTACCTATACAACCGTAAATAGGTATAGGTACTGTTGTTTAGTTGAAATTGTTTACATCAGTTGATGGACCACGCGCAGTACGTGGCGCATGGTTTTAGATTTATTATAATATATACGTACCTATTTAAAATAGAATTACTTTGGACACCGCGTTAAAAAAAATGACAATAGATACATTCAATTTTCACCAGTTGTTTATATTAGCATTTTATATACATGATAAGATTTTCAAAATATTTTGATTTGTTTTAAACTGTTTTCAGGCATTTTAAGTTTCTAATTTTTTAGTTTTTTTTTTTCTTTAAATGTCAATATCATTTTATTTGTTGGGTAGAATACTCGAAAATTTAATACAAGGATCGTAAAATATTGTTCCAATGACATTTTAAAAATATTAAAATCCATACTCACAATTTTTTTTATAAGCATTTAAAGTTTAAAATTCAGGGACTGGATGATTTTACGGTTCCGGTTCCTGTTCGGTTCCCAGAAAAACCAAAATTTAGGTTTTAGTTTCTTTTTGGTCTTAAAAAATAAAATATTTGTTACCTGTTTTGGTTTTATACTTATGTAAAAACAAATGTGTAAAGTAAAAGTATCGGTCCTGGTTTTTAAATTAATTTAATTACGGGTTCCTGTGAGGTTTCGGTTCCCAATATTTAAAGGGTTCCGGTTCTTTTCAATAAGGCTGGATTCCCTGGACTTTAAAATTTGACAAATTACGTAAAAACCACGAAAATGTGCAAATTATTTTGAGTTAGGACTTCATAAAAATTTTCTTTATAAATCAAAGATTTAAAAATTTAATACAAGATTCCTCATATGTTTGTCTACCAAACAGATACCAATCAAAAATCTCTACGGGAAAGTCAAAATTAATTTTTTTATGAGCTTTTGAAGCTCAAAAATGTACAACATAGGATTTTCACTTGATTTTCCATACAGCATCTGGGAAATGATAATATTTTGTGAAAACTTTATAGTACTTGAATATTAGACTAATAATATTTTATAAATATTTTCTTCTCATGATAACAAAATAATGTACTATATGGAGAAATGGAGTTAATATTTTTATTAAGTTTCCGTAAAAATTTTTTTTGAAAATACATGATTAAAATGTTTTATAAATGTTTTTTATAAAATATTTTCAAAAATATGAACTTCTTGGTCAAAGAATATAACTTAAAATATTTCCTAATTATTTACGAAATTTTTTTTAAATATTTTGACAACTATATTATTTTCCTGAAAATATTTTTATTATACTTAAGAAATATTTTTATGCTGTGTGGGTTCTCATGCAGTGGTTTTCTTATTTTGTTGTAAATCAAAAATCAATAATTGTAGACACTTGAAATATACACCACAAGTTTATTTTATCTATTTTTATACTTGACTAGCTGAACCGGTGCACTTCGTTGCCCGTTAAATGTACCAATTCTATATGACTTAAACTTTGTTCAATTCGTTATTTAATATTCGGTGTATGGTGTTCAAAATTAATCTTAGCTTATCCGTTGCCCGAAATAAAAATTCTGATTCGCTGCTGTATATTATCAAGTAGGCAATCCCTATTGTTATAATAACCTGCGGTAGATCTCAGGGGCGGCCCACTTTTCGGCCAAAATCTACACTTCCCTTTTCGGCCAGTGTCTTTTTTCGGCCAAAACTTACCTTTTCTTTTTCGGCCAGCACCTACAGTTTTCTTTAAAATTTACAATTATGATAACTAAACTTAACAATTTTTATATTTAATTAAATACGATTGTATCCAAAAAAGTTTTAACATTATTACCTACAACTGTATAAAAAAAACTGAAAAAAATAAAAAATAAAACAATTGGCAATAAACTGCAGAGACGTCATTTCCGTTTTCAATAGAGGGGGAAAAGGTTTTGACCGGCCCTAATGGGTAAAAAAAAACCGAAAAAATATTAGTAGTTTATTAGGAAATCTTTTTTTTATTTTTGAAAATATATCAACTGCATTATCTATATATCAATTTTACCTGATTCATTACTCTTATATAGGTTTATTATATATTTATAAATTAACATTATCATAAATAATAATGTATTTTTTTTTATTGCTTGCTTACCGGCTCAAGTTTTGTCTGTTTATTAAACATATTAGAAATTATTTCAATACTTTTCGAGCAGTTTGCGGTAATTTTATATTTTTAGCCGCACCACCCATTTATTTTTTTTAGATCATATTTTGCCCAAATTAAAAAATTAATGTAAATATATGTCACAAAAAAAATTAATTTTAATTTAGGTAGAATATGGTACTCAACTAAATTAACACAATACGCAGAATAGTTGAATCATACACGACTGTCCCAAGTTAACTGAAGTCCGTGATCAATGATAAATAATAAGAGTGCCAATCGATTGTTGTTTTTAGAATTTGTATTAATTTTAGATTTTAAAAATTAAAATTTAGAAATTAAACTATACGAGATTATGATACTAACTGTTCATTTTCCTTCACAAAACATACTCACACAAATAAACATACATAAATATAAATATATTCCAACTATCAATTAGTAAAAATGTATCATTGTGACATTAATATTATAAAATACCCAGACAGCAAATGTTTGACTAAAAATATTATTATAACATTATTATAGGTACGTTTTTGCGCTAATAAAATATAATAATGGTAGTTTTTTTAGATTCTGAGCGGAGCGATAAATGTATTGCTTTTACAATGATGTGAGTTTTTTTTTAAATTTTTTTTTGTGTCTGTCATCACCTTTTAGGACAGTAAAAGTGCTTGGATTTTCTTCAATAGTAACCTATCTGATAGGAAAGTGAATCTAGTTGGTACTTTGGGGGGTTAAAAGTAAAAATTTCCCAGTAGTTTTCAAAAGCGACGTGAAAAATAAAAGAAAAATTAAGGAAAAACTGGAATTTTTACGCAAAATCTGTTTTCGAGAAAATCGGTTTTGGTTTTTGGTTTAACTCTAAAACAAATGAGCGTAGGTACATGAAATTTTGACTGAATGTTTATATTAGCATTTTATATGCACCATAACATTTTCCAAATATTTTGATTTATTTTGAGCTGTTAACGGACATTGTCAGTTTTTAATTTTTTTAGTTTTTTTTCTATAAATATCAATTACATTTTATTTTTTGGGTAGAAAAGGGTGAAAATTTGATATAAGGCTCCTAATATATCGTTCTAATAGCAGTTGAAAAATATTAAAAATACATAGGCCCAATTTCTTTTTATAAGCATTTAAAGTTCGAATTTTGATAAAATGTATCATATTTAAAATTTAAATAATTTTGTAATGAAACATTTATAAAATGTTCAACTTTTATAGCTCAAGATTGAACATTTCAAATAAGGTTCCACGTTAGTAATAACAATAATAAGTAATAACAATATAAATATCCACACTGACAAACCATCTCAGATCAGAGTCGTTTTTCGTATAGGTACAATGATATTATATCATTGAATTAAAATTTAATACCATCTATCATATTGTGTGATGACTGTCATACTAAGTGACCCACTTGTAACCTATTGTACAGCAGAGTGACACCCATTTGCCCACCTTTTTTTATTATTAATTAATCAAAAAAATAAATTATAGATATTGATATAACTTATCATCTTAAATGATAACCCAAAATTAACAATGCATACTACCATTAGGTACCTTTGCTGCGCGTTAACGATTTGTGCCTTAGAAAAGCCGCATAGATTTTCGAGTGGAAGTACTGAACTTATTGTACATTTGTACATGTAGTATATGAATTGCGGGCCGTGTAACTTTGAACGCGACTACAAGCAACTTCACCAAAATAAGCCACTTCATCTTTTTGCTTCGTGATAAATATGATTTAATTTATCATAAATTTAATCCTAGCACAACATGAAAAATGTTATTGTTCAAAAAATATTATTTTCCCAATTTTCATAGAAAACAATTAGTAGCTTACATATTATACTAATTAGTAATTACAAGACACACACATTTCGAGTAGTAATGAGTCAGAATAAAAAGTTTTCGCTAAATTATAAATATCTGAAAAAAATTTTTATTTTGGTTTAATTACAATAATGATTTGATAAAACCTGTATTTTCATGTTTTCAATTATAGCTCAAAATTAAATAAGAATCACACAATATTTTCAAAAACCAATTCCTGGTTTGCCTTAATTTTTTTGGTTTTTCCTGAAACTTTTGAAAACTACTGTTACGGCTTTTTTTCCCTATTTGATAGGTACTGAAAATTTCAATAATTAAATAATATGAACAAAATCTTAAAATCAAAAAAACATGAGTTTAACTAGTTAAAATGTTACTGTTACAGTATTACGTAAATAGGTTATGTATAAGTGAACAAAAACTAACGTACGAAAATTAATTTAACCATTCAAATCACCTTTAGAAGTTCTAATGTAAAAGACGCAAAACGCATTTATTAAACAATTTATTTATTTAAATCTTTAATGAATTTTTCGGTAGTCGGGAAAAAATCCCACGAACAAAAAACCCTACATAAATAAATACAACTCGGAAAAAAAGTCCACGGAAATGAAAGTATATGCGAGTGCTATACAATTATTGTACTATTTTATATTTTTAAAATATTTCGTTGATTATAACTTGAAGTCAATTAAATAGAGGATTATAACTATAATATTATGTTATACATGGTTTGATTAGAAAAACGAACAGGTAGTTGTCATAATACATATTTTATTTGTAATTATATTTTTTAAACCTATATTTTTTACATTTGTACCAAAAAAAATATATATTCATATATTTAAACGAAGAATATCGATGATAATTATTTTGTTGTAATTCAATTTATATTATGTTTATATAATATACTAATAGTATAGGTACTACCATCTGTTTTATATAGTTGTGTAATTTTTGTATAAATGTAGTAGGTAGGTACCTAACACTGATATTTTTTTGACTGTAGGTACTATATATCATTATCTACCTAATGACTCAATATAATATGTTAGTTTCTTCGATTGTATGAGACGTCTCAACAAATACGAATGCATTGTGAGGCTAGCTGAGACTGAAGCGCGACTGAGCACTCTTTGGGCAATCAGCAAAACGAGATTCCAGGCCGAGAATTTGAGCAAAAACCGAGACTGATATCTATTTATGCATTACTAGGTAATGAAGCACAGTAGACAATTTCCTGATGTTACGAGTACTTAATCGTATTATATATATTCGTATGTTATTTATTGTATGATCAAAATGTTATTCATCGAAAAACGATGGCAGCAGAGGAGTAGTATTGTGAAAAAAGACCCTCTGCTGTCGGTCCAAACTAGAAAATAAATACGAATACCCGTGGATGGGTCGTAGATACATTAATGGCGACGAACTGACGGCCGATGGCGGGTCGGTAGACAAAGTGATAATAAATTGTTATTATTATTTTGTTATACCTAGTGGTAATAGGTATTTGGTGTTCGAACCGGTGGCGGGCGTTAGATTGTTAGAACCGTAATAATAATAATATGTTGTTCACAGTGTTGCAGCCGTTTCTTTAATGTATTATATAATATATTTTATAATTATAAACCCTCATCTCAGTATATATTCTTCGATTTCATAGCATTCCGAGAACCTGACCTTCGACACGATTTACAATATATATACGACCGAGGATCTGGGAGAGTAGTATACCCAGCCCGTCGAATGCATTGTTATATACGAGTTCGGACACCAGGTGCAAGGGCGACCGCATTCCACGGACCATGGTAAACTGAAAATTAGAAAGTCTATAGTGCATTGAATAAAATAAATTAAATAGTCGGGATATTAGTATAGGTACTAGGTATACGGAATTTTATTATCAGTGGTTCAAAAAATGTGACATCTATAAATATTAAAATGTAACGAACTTGAATATTAGATAGTAATGATAAATTATATAATTACCCACAGATTAAATTTAAAAGAAATCTCAATGTATTGGTACAATAATAATAAAAAAAAAATCACGAATAAAATAAATATATAAATTTAATAGTATTGCTCTATGGTATATTTAAAAAAATATATTCATCGTTATTTATTTATTTAAATAACAAGTAATAATTTCAGGAAGTTTGTCTTGAAATGAAACAGATATTTGGTTTTTCCTAGGTCTTAAATAAAGTATTACGCATATTAGATTCATGACGTATTCTTTCAATTTGCATTGTACATTCATCCTGTCAAATACACTTAGAAACTAACTAAAATTATAGATTAAGTCTTGTTCTTATACATACATAGGTATGAAATGTAATAATATTGCACTTACCTATTATAAAAAAAAATTATAATTAATAGAAGCACCTACACAGATTATTATTTAGATTCTGAGCGGAACGAATAAGACACATTCAAGAATGTATTGATTTTATAATGATGTGTGTTTTTATTTATTTTTGTGTACCTATTAAGACACTTTTTAGTGTTTAAGAGGCCGCTGTCACCTATGATGTATTCACTTCAATAATAATATAAAACAATTTATTGAAATTAATATTATGTTAATAAAACACATTTTAGCTAGGAAAGTATCGTTTATAACGTTAAAAAAATGTAAAAAATAGACCAGTGCCAGGCACTAAATTCCTACATTACTGTATACGGTATACATAATAATTAATATTAAGTAGGTATATTGGATATTGGAATTACCTTAATTAAGAACACACACATTATACAAGATGTATCAGGGATGAACTCGATCGTTGTGAAATGTGCTAATGCCAGAGATTATAATATATTAGGTATGCCTACTTATCTAGGTATATCATTTTGTTCGTATATTTTCTTTTTTTATTGTTCAGAATAAATAATTCATTGATGGTTTTGAAAGTAGTTATTCAATATCTACGTCTGATTAGTTCTAAACGTGTGTGTTATTATAATATTTGATTGTTATCGTATTTTGTTTATAGTTTCTACTTATTAGTTTAGTACCTACTGTTACTAACCATCTCGTTTTTTAAACACAAAAATTAATTAATGTACGAATATATTATAAATCATAATATAATAATATGTTTATTAATTTAAGTATCAACACTACCAACTAATATTATTATGATGGAGTATCGCAATAAACATCGCTTTCACTTATTAATTGTATTCCATAATTTATTTTATAATGTGATATTATGTTATAAACCGTATTCACAAAATAATAGGTAGCTATAAGTGGAGATTAAATTTGATCATTATTTTTGGAGTTCATGAATAGTTTTATGGGTAACTAGCAAAATAAATTTGTTATTAATCATTACAATTAATAATATATTATACATAATTTAATGTTTAGTTTATGTTCGTAGGCCATAATATATTTTTGGTTGTTGTATATAGGTACGGCGATAAATTACTTTATAAAAATTGCTCTTATAACCTTCTATTATGGCTATTGAACAACTCAGATGTTAAGCACAACATTTAATACTAATGTCAGTTTATATTTAACGCGATAAAGTAATAGATAAATAATTGTTTATAATCTTAGTTTTTTTTTTGTGCGTTTTC
This sequence comes from Sitobion miscanthi, assembly GCA_008086715.1. Taxonomy (NCBI): domain Eukaryota; kingdom Metazoa; phylum Arthropoda; class Insecta; order Hemiptera; family Aphididae; genus Sitobion; species Sitobion miscanthi. The sequence goes on along the minus strand of CM017803.1, from coordinate 11,843,572 downwards.
AATAGTAGAATTCGATTTGAAATCGAGTCTATACTTAATGTAATAACGCATATAAAAAAAACTACCTATCTAAGTGTATTGCCCAATTTTATATACAATCAACCTACATATGGTTGGTACATATGAATAATGTTGGTAGGTATATTAGTATTATAATTCGATTTTACAAGACAAAACCGTAAATCGTCACTTAAAATAGTTAGGTCTTACGAAATCACAAATTTGAAAAAAATTAGATAAACAAGAATAAATTATCAAAACTAGGTAGTTATATGAGCAGCTCTATAAAATACTATGGTCGTATATATCATTATTGTGGACTAATAAGAGTATCTTACAAAATTATATTGATGTCTTTACGTTAAGATATACTTACAAAAACAAAAAGGAATTTTTTTCAAATGCAAGCCCTGGTTTATATTATGTAACGTAGGTTGTTAGTAATAATATATTAAATTACTTAAGATGACTTCTATTGAAATAAACATAAATTATGAAGATGCGAGCTAGTGTGTGATAGGCATGTTTTAAATTTTTAATATGTTTAAAATAATTAAACACACACATTAAATAAACTGTTATAATCACCAATCTTTGTTATCGTACCAATACAAATGACCACCGATCTTTTAATCAAGTCGTGTTTTTAGTCCATAGAAACAGACTAGCAGTCATACTTTTGCCTAGATCCCATTTGAAGACCACATCGCCGCTTGCATAATATTTTAATATAGCCTATAAGTACTATATATAAGTCCATCCCAGCAGTGTCGTAACTTCTGGGGAGGAGTATTATGATATAGCACGCGAGGACGACTTAAAGTATTTCACCAATTCATATTTTCTAAACATAAATTGGGCCTTGGGTAAATAATTTCACTTTATAAAACGTAAATTCAAAAATTTCTCCCGACATGTGATGTGTATAATAATTTATAAGACATTTATCATTGCGTATTGGTGTTAAGGTGCTTATTGTATTATTATTTATCATATAATTATTAATCTACCCGTAATAATATGTGTATTAGGTCTTATTATAGCGATAAAATGTATATAATATACAGTAGTAGTAATATTCTGGAGGAATCGTAACGAAATCGGACGTTCGGCCATTGCATGCGTGTGCAGTGCAACTGCTGCAATGGTCAAGTGGATGTGGTGGGGGGTTGGTGGCGACGGAGTGCAGCTGCGGAACACTCGTCGGTCAGACGATTATAGGAATCGACGGTATAGGACGTAGATACTGAAACACATTTTGTACCTTTACATAATATAACAACGATAGCGTGACGGTAAAAGGCACCCGCCGCTATAACGAGACCTTTGTCCGTTTTGTTATATATATATGTGTCATGTGTGACGTGTGTACACATAAGGCTTGGTGGCTGAAAAATATCCCTCGAGAAACACAAATAAAACTGTTACAATATACAAACGCGTACGACACGACAAAATAATGTTATAATAATATAATATGTACATGACGCATATGGCGTCTTATTGTTATCACAGCAATTTGAGGTACAACGTCCCAACGATGACCGATCGACCTTCACCACTTTCATTTCAATATTGCTATAACTTATATTAAATTATAAGTAATTTTTATCTTGCCTCGGGTGGGATTTTATCCTGCGGGCGCGCTTGTGTAACATGATAATTAATAGGCGATAATGAATGTTATATGATGGGTGGCCAATCACAGTTCACATTTTATCGCAAGATGCAAAACATTTTTACTAATATAATAATAGGCATTAATGAAGACAAAATCTTCCCACATAAAATGTATCTGATTTATTGCATGTTATACTATTGTCTTGTATTCTGCACATTTTTAGGCATTTAATAACTACTTTTCATTACGATGATTGAGAACCTTTTTTCCTGCTCTTGGCTCTTACATATTTTTTATTATATTATGATGGTCACGACTATCTTATTGATGGCCACCTCCCCCCTGATATATACACATTATACATTCATATTATATAGGACTAGTTTATAATATTATGATATAAACGATGTCCGTCGTATACTCGTATGCACTCCTGGCGAATATAGGTATAGCTTATGTACACAGACAAAAATGGACAAAGCTTTTCAAGAAACACTAACAAAAAACCGTGTTTTTTATAATTAATATAAAATACCTATTTCATACTTATTTGGTTTCGGCTGATGATGTTTGGAAAAACTAGGTTTCTATTGAAATTTCATTTAAATATTATCTAAAATATTACGTTCGTAAATAGCAGTAGCTATCAAGAGGGCGCTACACCCAACATGCGTTCTCTCTGTCTTACAAACGCATAACATAGCAAATTGCACGCTCAATAGATCACGTTTAGCTCTGTTACTTTAAAAATTAGAGTGAATTGACCCATCATAAAATTTAAAGGTAAGATTATTATCTAGTGAACCTCATAGGTAGTGTTGAAATATAATTTTAAAAGTTCTATTTAACGGTTCCGGGACATTTGCGGTCGGCACCTTTTTCGTACTATTTGCGGTCAATTTATTTCTATTTGCCTGACTATAAAATTGAAGGTGCTATATATAATATTATATACTAAATATATGTTATACTATGAAAATGTGTTTAAAAATTTTATAATTATTGTGTATACTGGATAATATACCGATTTGTGATACAGTCATTTAGTTGATTATGGATATTCGATATCATTATCGATAAGGCGATAAGGTTTGATATATTTACTATAAATGTATATTTAATTATTTTTCGACAACATCATCGGTAACATTTACTCTGTCTTTAGTATTGTATACGCCTTGGTACAGTTCAATTTATCAGTATTACTGTGTTTTAGTATTTAAATTTAAATTTAAATTAAAAATGAATGTTTCATTTGAAGTGTTAGAGACAACTAAAGGTAATCCGCTAGCTATACACGACGATTATCAATACAGAAAGTATCGAACAAATAATACAAATGTAATAACCTGGGTATGTTTGAATGAAAAAAAAGAGGGAAAATGCAAATGAAGATTAAAAACAACAGGTAATAAAGTTTTAAGTGTTACCACTCATCAATGTAAATATGACTTAGCAAAAATTGAAGTAAAAAAAAAATAAATATTGCGAAACAACGTACATTAGATACTACATGTTCCCCCGCTCAAAATTTTCGAGAAGAGTTTACACCATTAATAGAACAGGGATTAGATTTAGTGACTGAAATTCTAGTTTACTCGTCTGTAAAAACAACATTGAATCGTATACGACGTAAATCACCTGGAAATTTATTGGATCCTAAATTAAGAGAAAATATTATTATACCTCGCGATTCCGAATTTGTGTTATTTGATTATGGAGAAGAAAATAGAATAATAGGTTTGTGTTCAATTAAATGTAGACAAATTGCTTCTGAAGCAAAAGCTTGTTTTGTTAATGGCACCTTTAAAAGTTGTAGTAAACAGTTTTACCAAATTTACACTATACATATAGATATTGGGTCTACGAACGAAGAAATCAATGTAATTCCTGTTATATATATTTTACTTCTGAATAATACAAAAATGGTTTACGAACGTTTATTTTCGATGATCAAAACACATCTTCCAAATTTTAATCCTGAATCGTTTACATTAAACTTTGAAATCACGGCTATTCAATCAATTACAAAAATATTTCCTAATGCTAAAATAAATGGTTGCAACTTTCACTTTAATCGATGACTTTGGAGAAAAGTTCAAAATATTGGATTAGCAAGTAGTTATAAAGATAACGCAGATATTCGATTACACGTTAGAATGTGTTCTACTTTAGCTCATATTCCAGTTGGTGACATAGATGAAGGTTGGATTATTATAATGAGCAATTCACCTGATAATGATCAACTTAGATTATTTTTTGATTATTTTATTGAACAATGGTTGGAAAATCCAATTATTCTAAGAAGAACGTGGAACTGTCATAAAAAAATACACAGAACTAATAATATTGTTAAGGGTTGGATTAGTAAACTTAATAAAATATTAAATACACCACGATCAACGTTTAAGAATTTGTATAATTGTCTTAAAAAAGAGGCTGAAAATTCGGAACTACTATATGCAAGGAGCTACTTAAATATGGAAGGTAAAAGGAGAAAAAAAAATGCATATACAATTAAACGAAAGAATTAAAAAAAACATTAATAGAGTATGAATTAGATAAAGATTTAGGAAAATGTTTAAAAAAAATAGCTTTTATTCAAAAATTAAAATAAAGTACTGTGATTTGTGAATGACAAATATTATTATTGTTATACGAATTATTTATAATAATAATAATAATAATAATAATAAGCTTTTAAACACGCTAATAACAGAATACTGCCAGTCCTAAGCCTAGAAAAGTGTGAAGGGAAATTTAAATATAACTAAATATATAGCTTTTAGCACAAAATAAATCTTTATACATATAGTTCTACTGTACGTGTGTATGTCACTGAACTCCTCCTAAACGGCTGGACCGATTTGAATGAACTTTGTTGTGTATGCTTGAGTGGGTCCTTGAATGGTTTAGATTCACAATTGGGCCCATTCAGCCCAATCCGGGGAGGTACTCAAACAGGGATTTTGAGATTTACGATGGAAATTGTTGTTTATAAATGGTTGTTATTGGTTATAGAAGAAATAATTAGTAGAAATTACTAATTAGTATTTATTTATTGTTGGTGGCCATAAGTTATTCGGACACGAATGCAGCAAATCGAATTTTCGCACATTGTCTACCAAGGTGGGTGAGTTGCACTTACAGCAGGTGGATTGCCTACTTGATATTTTGTCGCAAATTGTCCGTGATTATAATATTTTTTGTAATCAATAGCAACCATTTAAATTTATGAAAAGTAACGAAAGTAACAAAGGTGACTTATGCTCGGGCAACGCCGGGAGGGACAGCTAGTATAATATATATATTTTTATAGCACCCACATTTTATAGTTAGGTAGATAAAAATAAATTGATAGCAAATGGCACGAAAAAAGTGCTGACCGCAAATGTCCTGACCGCATAGGTGCCGACACCCTATTTAATATACCTACTTAAGGCCTCACTATGGCTTTTATTTGAGGGGCAACAATTACGCAATTTCTAATCACGTCATTGTCACCCGGGATCTATATGCATATTTTATTATTATGTGTTAGTTTTAAACGATTATTAGTAATATACCGACGAAAGCCACTCTCGTACCCACATGCACATGTCAATAATTACATTCATAAATTAACTGTAATATAAAACTAAACAAAATTGATTTTATTGTATATAAATTTACTATGTTGAACATTTTTTGTTAAACCAGACCGTGAAGAAATACGTTGTCCGTGCATCACGTACTCTAAATGCTTACTAAGAATTATTTCTTAAAAAAAATTCGACCTTATATCACACGTACGTCCATAAAACGACATAAAACGTAAAAACCGAAAAATTCCAAATTTATTGATTTTAAATTAAGTCTTGATTTATTAATAAAATAAATGATAAACGATTAGATGGTAAATAAATAAATATCGAAAATAATTTTACCATCAGAGATAATGTCTATAATATTATATATTTGTGTTCAATAAGCTAAAATCTATGTACGATGCACTAATCAGGGTCAAACATGATAAAAAAACGTCGGTTCAATCGTTCAAATTGAAAACAAAAAAACAAGAGATTCCACAACAGCAGCTATAAAAAATGAGATGTAATTATTATAATTATATGGAATTCGTATAATATAATGTATATTTTATCATCCAGGATTACGTTGTCATTGTGACTTAAAGTAAATAATCATTAACAATTCGTAGCAAAGAAAGAAACTCGGACAATAAACACAATCTTATCACTTGTTGGTCATTATTAATTTATGGATTCCCCAAATGTATATTTGAACGATCGTTCACGCAGCTACAGCAGAATACACTGTTTAAATAAAATAAAATATAGTAAGAAAGTATGCAGACCGGTGTTGTGCGTTGTTGTGTTAAATACCCATTATATGAGTATTTAATAACACGAACAACATTTCTTGTAAATAAAATGAAACATAATATAAAAATTTATAATAAAAACGTGAGCGGCTAGTCTATATTATAATACTGCACTGAATTAAAAAAAAAATCTTAGATTGCCTATACTATCAGTATACCACTTTACGTGTGTTGAGTACCTAGCGTCTTTATGTAAGCAGGTATGTGTTGTATCCACGTATGTTTCGAATAATGTATATAGGTATAGGTACACTTACATTTTATGTAGTAATATATTATAATATAATTAGGTTGTGCGCAAAAACACAAAAATATCTTAGGTACCAACCTATTCACTGTACCTAATTGAGATTTATAGCTTAATATAGTCAATATTTTTAGATTTAAAGGCGTACGTACCACAATAATATTATTGGTCTTATACCACCGATGGCCGATATAGGATTGTCGAATGGCTTTCTTTAACTTCACCAAAATTTACTCGATACTCGATCCGATTATTCCATAGAAGACATAACATTATATTATTATATTATATAATTAATAGATAAATATTTGAATTTTATTTTTTTTGAAATTGTAACTTAATATAGTAATTAAATAATTGTAGTTTTTTATTAAGTTTCAAAGAATAACACAATTTTATATAATATTGTTTATTCATTTTAAAAATAAGAACATATTTTATTTTATTTTCATGGGCCTATAATTATTATATAATATATTAATGATGCATGTGATTGGTGGTGGAATGAGGAATATAAAAAGTAGTAGTAGAACTAGAAAATCGATGAGGAACTTTTTTTTTTATTAGGGTTAAGGCTTTAACTACTAGGTCATTAGCATGTGGTACTGTAGATTTGTTTACACGTGTGTGTTTGTTTTGGCAGAATTTTTGATTTGGGCACACTTAGGTATCTGCTATGCCCGGGTGAGGGATAACGGCACTTGTTCTCCGGACACCGTGACTTGCCCGAATAAAAATGCCATCCGCGACCGAGGTATCGAACCAGCGCCTGTATGCGTCACAACCGACGCCTTAGTCCGCTCGGCCACTCCGTTCACAGATGAAGAACTGTTAAGCATACTAAGGAGACAAGGACATAGATATATATAGACTAGGGTCAAGGATATATTGTACATAAGCTAAAGAAATTGAGGGGAAATTAATTATTATTCCTATATAGGTAATACAAGTGTGGTGCCGCCTGAAATACCGAACGATCCTAAAGGACACAATACTTTCACTGTACGTTAAAGAAGACGTCGAACCAGCATATTATGTTGTCTCCGTCTTACACGCGTACTACATACCAAATTTTACGCTCAGCACATCACGTTTAGCCCTGTTAATTTTAAAATTAGAGTTAATTGACCTCTTATAAAATTTAAAGGTATGAATATTATTTGGGGTACCTCATCGGCTTTTTATTGTATTTCAATTTTAAAGTGAATTATGAGTAATTAAAATTGTAAATTGTTTATACATATTTTAATACTCATAACTCAATTTAAAATTAAAGTATAACAAAAAGCCGATGAGATGCCCTAGATTATATTCTTACCTTTAAATTTTATAAGAGGTCAATTCACTCTAATTTTAAAATTAACGGGACTAAACATGATCTGCTGAGCGTAAAATTTACTATGTCGTACGCGTGTAAGACAGAGACAACATATGCGGGTGCGACGTTCTCTTAATGAATATCATTTACATTATGTAAATTGAGTTAAAATATGGTCTTTCACGTAATATATTATTGTTGATGGTTTCGGACAAGACGTGTTTTTATTGTCTGGCTACAGTCCATAGGGATAAAAAATTATCAAAAACACGTTACGATACGGAGTGCCTCAGCGTGTACGTTGAGCCTATGTCTTTGCATACGTAATGTATAGATTATAAATATATAAATAAATTAAATAATTCTCTATAAGTACTCGTCCATCCATACAAATTATTTTAAACTCACTTACTGACTAAAATATACATACGAATTCAATAAGTATAAAAAAAACACTTCTACTTTTAAAATATTCAAATAAATTAGCCCCAGAAAAGAACCTCTAAGACATATCATATAGCCATGCATAAACTCGATATTTTTGTTTTGGATCTAAACGTTTTGGTATAAATGTATAAACTGACGAAAAACTGTTTGTTAAACAAAAATTAATAGTACGATTTTCAAAAATTATATTTCGATTATTTTAAAATTATGTAATTGTTAATATATCATAAAATTATGTATTTAATACTTCATTGTTTATTTAAAAACGTATAGTTAAATGAATTAAATGAACCGTTATGAACTAGGTATTCCTATCACAGTTTTTATAGTTTATTCTAATATTTAGGATATTATTTAATAATTTGTGTGACGAATGTAGGTATAAAGAAATTAATTAATAATTAACATCTGCATATAATAATCATGGGTCAATATTTTCAAAAGTACAATCATAAATATTTAGAATTTATAGTTGGATTTAATACAATATTTTACTGAATACCATATTTCGTGTACTATTGCCATTTACTGATGATTCTAATTTCTACTTGATTTGGAAACGTTAAACAAATCCAGTAGAAAACGTAATTTTCGTGTTTCAACAATATCCATCAAATCAATATTTTAAAATCAATACTAAACAATACACGGCTGCTCGGCCCGGCACATGACCTGAGTCCAAACTGTGTGGCAGCTGGACGCAGGTAGAATTATGTTAGTCATCTGTAGCGTGACTAATAAAATGTCAGTATAAAACTATAAAATACCTTTATGCCTACGATTTGACGAATTATCAGTTATGATTTACCTTTTATAATTCAGCGTGATTTACTGATTTGGGCTTATAATTATAATTATTAGACCATAGACATTTTTTTTTAGAAAAGTGTTCACACACGCAATACCTTTTTATATATTTATGAATATTATTTAATTATAAAGGCCAACAGTTTTTTAAGGAGTTTAATATAGAGAATTTTTAAAAACATATTTGAATTCATCATGAAGTTTACTTGAAATGGAAATCCTTATATTCTTACATTTCTCTCTCAAAGCATAAATTCGTAGCATATTATTTTTTATTAAAGGAAACGTCAGTCATTAAACAAACATTAAAAAAAAACACATTGTTAAACCAATAAAATTATCGCTTCGGTCGGAGTCCAAAGTTCAGATGTTATACCATGTACCGCCCTCCCATTGCATTTGTTATAACTTTTATTGTATTAATGTGTTGTTAATTTTCTGATTATCTATTTTATTCCATACTATCAAAAAATAAATTTAATGATCGGTTTGATGTTCATAATATAATCACCAAAGAATACCTAACCAGTTGTTATGTAGCTTAAAGTGTTATAATTATTTAGCTATGGATTATAAAATATTTATTAATTATTAGGCACACGCATTAATTTAAAAAACGATTGTATGTTTGTATTGTCGATTGATTGGTCATATGTAAATTCCACTAATTAACAGGTACTTAGTCGTTTTTAAGGTTGGACTTAAGGTCGATTTTGACCTGCAAAAATAAATATTAACTCCACCAACACTAAAGTAATGTACATTTTACCGATATTATAAAAAAATCAAATCCAAATTTATGTGTAAAAAATGTATAAAAATATTTATACAATAATAAAAAAAAGGTGGGTAAGTGGATGTCGCTCTGCTGTACAGTAGGTCACAAGTAGGTGACTGTAATGTATAGTGTTAAATTTGAATTTAATGATATAATATCATTATATAAGAAAAACGATTCTGAGTGAAAACGGTCAGTCAGCCTATGATGTTACCAAGTATATTTGATGATGTTATTGTGAATAAAGTAATTTATATATAACCTATTTACGTGGAACCTTGTTTTAAATTTTCAATCCTTAGCTATAAAAGTTGAACATTTTATACATTTTTAACTACAAAATAATTATTAAATTTTAAATTTGATACATTTTGTCAAAATTTAAACTTTAAATAATTATAAAAAAAATTGTGCCTATGTATTTCTAATATTTTTCAACTGCTATTAGAACGAAATATCAGGAGCCTTATATTTAATTTTCACGCTTTTTTACCCAACAAATAAAATGTTAATTGATATTTATAGAAAAAAAAACTAAAAAAATTGAAAACTGTCAATGTCCGCAAATAGCTCAAAACAAATAAAAATATTTTCAAAATTGTATAGTGTATAGAAAATGCTAATATAAACATTCAGTGAAATTTTCAAGTATCTACAGTCATCTGTTTTTTAATAAGAACAAAAGAAGAAAGTCGTTACATGAGATATCGAGTGAATATCAAATGTTGTAAAAATATTAATTTCAAACACTCATAGAAATTTAATTTGACTTTCTTGTAGACATTTTTTTTTTTTGATAAAGGTAGACAAATTTATGAATAATCTTGTATTACATTTTCAAATCTTAGATTTAAAAAGAAAAATTTTCATGAATTCTCAACTCAAAATAATTTGCTAATTTTCGTGATTTTTCCGTATTTTGTCAAGATTTGAACTTTAAATGCTTATAAATTAAAACTGTGACTAAGAGTTTTTAATTTTTTTTATCTGCCTTTGAAAAAATAACCTAGGAGCCTTCTATTAAATTTTCAAGCTTTTCTGACCAACGAATAAAATTGTATTGATATTTGTAGAAAAAAATGGAAACTGAAAATGTCCGTAAACAGCTCAAAATAAGTCAAAATATTTGGAAAACGTTATGGTGTATAGGAAATGCTAATATAAACAGATATATCTACATTCAACAGGTAGTTTTTAAATAACCTGTTCAATCCACCACTTATACTTTTTACATGGGTGCCAAATTGTCTACGTTTTAATTTGGAATGCATAAATACTAGATCTAAATTATTGCGTGTGTTGTGTAGTATTTGATGGGATGCCAAAAATTATAATATATTATGATTCGATTTTTAAGAACCTTGGTATGAATAGAAATGCTTTTAAAATACTAACCTCTACTTATTTCTAAAATTTGTATGGGCCCTGAAAATAAAAAAAAATATTTAAAAGAAATTACTGTCAGCTAAGTATTATGGTATGAACTACAACCTGCAGGGTGTAATATTTCAACCGAGCTTTGATTATTAAAAAGAATAAAATATTTGACAGCAAAATTAAGAAGTGTAATGGCAGTCCAAATAAATAAATACAAAAATGTATGCATTTTTTATTTTATACACATATTTTTAAATTTAAATTAATAAATTATGTTTCGTACTTTTAACTGTACAGTGTACAATGTATATATATTTATTTTATATTTTTTTCCTTCGGTACACATTTTACATATAGCACATTAGTTTTATTTTGAATTATATAAGACATTTAAATTCATTAAGTTCATTGTATATTTTTAATCATTGTTTGGTTATCCGCATAAATCGATTATTTGCACAACCTCAATAGCTCTCAAGTAGGTAGTACTCATCACAATAAATGAATTCCTAATTTTTTTACATGTTACAATATACAAAATAGAAATTATTTTATCTTCTTTGTAAACATAAACCATTTTTAATTATTCACAGTGATAAGAATAATATCACAGTTAGCCGTAGTATGTAGTGCAGATAGTGCTTCTAACAAACGGCTTGGTAAACTTGATAAAAGTTGTTGATGTTCATAATACATATTGTGGACTAAAAATGCGACTATGCGGGTATGCGGTATTTTGCTATACAGTGGGTTTTAGATGTAATCTTCAAAGGACCTTCTCTTGCACGGACGAAATCGTACACATGTCACATTATAACATACACTGTGTCGTGTAAAAAAATGCCGCCTGGGTCAACATTTTAAAAATCTGTCCTTTATTCCACTTCTCTACATATCACAAAATGATAAATATCAATGACCACATTCAGTGGCGGATCTAGGATTTTCTCATGGGGGGGGATATAAAATATTTTCGTACATAATATGTATAGGTATATAAGCTTTATTCTATATTAAATTTACAATACTAAATTAAATTTTCCTAACCTAACCTAACCCACAGCCCACCGGGGGGGGGGGATCTATCCCCCATATCCCCCCCCGTATATCCACCACTGACCACATTGATACAATATTTAAATTTGTAATCAATAATTTAATATAAGTAGGTGCACTGGTATAATCATATGCACATACTATATGAACATTTGACAACATTTATTTTAGTCACTTTCCAGTTTTCACTCATTAAACAAATATAAAAATTAAAACCTGTGTAATAATATATTCAAAGAAACCTTTGGTGTTTATAATTAATATACCATCTGTTTTTCACAGTCGGCGTTGGACTTATATGTATAATTAATAAAATAATAATATTATCTATATTAACTATATGGTGCAGGCACGCGGAAATTTGTTATCGATATATAATAATATTTGTACGGAAGTCGTGATCGTTTTCACGGGTCAAATACGGTCGAAAGTAAAATATAAACAATATTATGACGTCATAATAATAAAGCTTATTTTTTTACTTTTGAACGAATTTTAACTGTGAAAACGGTCACGACTTCCGTACAAATAATATTATACGACTTTTTAGGTAAAGGGAATTAACTACATAGTATAATTTTATATTTTATATTTAGTTAGGTAGGTACTTATGTACAATACATAAACCGACCTATCGGGCATATAGTGGTACCTATGATAGTAGGTCAGTATAATATAGGGCAGTAGGTACACGTTAGAGCTCTGCATGGTCCGTTTTCTTATAGACCGGACCGGACTGATCCTTTTTAACAGAAACCAGGACTGGACTGGACCGATAAAATAAAAATTGAACCAGACCAGACTGGACTGATATATTTTAACAAAGACTAGGACCGGACCATGCCGATAAAATAAAAATGAAGTCAGATCGAACGATTATTTTATTATGATAATGATTTTTATTTTTTAACGTAATATAAATTATATGTAAAATTATAATATTAAATCGACGTTCAAAATGCTGATCACTTTACACCGGATAATATTGACCTAATATAAATTTGATGGCGGACCAGACTAGACCATTTTTTTTAAGAATCGAACCGTACCGGACTATTTTTTTTTTTAAATGAAGAGACCGAACCGGACCGAACCACATTAAATTTCAATACACAAAGACCGAAAAAGACCGAACCATGGTCCGGTCTGGTCCGATTTGGACCGGTCTTGACCATACCGTGCAGAGCTCTAGTACACGTGCATGGCATACCTAATATATTTCAATATTTGTATTTTATATATTAATACATTGTATTACTTTTTCAAGCTTTTTTACAAATAATCTATGAAAATAACTAAACACTCGACAATATTTCTAATGTCTCTTTTAAGTGCAAAAAGGGCTTTCATATAGTATGTGGTTTACCGGCAAACACGTTCTACCGGCCACTGTCATCTGTTATAGGACAATATTCCGCGGTCGATTTTTAAACGGACTGATTTAAGGGAATTTCTAACATAAAATAATTTGCACATTTTCGTGATTCTTACGCCATTTGTTAAAATTCAAACTTTAAATAATTATTAACAAGTCAAAGTATTTTGAAAATTTTATCATGTATAGAAGAATATGCTAATGTAAACATTCAGTGAAAATGTATCTACGGTCATTTGTTTTAGAGTTACACCAAAAACCAAAATCAATTTGGTCAAAAACCTGATTTTGTGTAAAAATTCCTGTTTTCCCTACATTTTTGGAAACTATTGGGCATTTAAAATTTTGACCTCCCGAGTGCACCAACTATATTCACTTTCCCATCGAACAAGTAACTGTTGAAGAAAATCAAAGCAGTTCTATTAGCCAAATGGTGATGACGGGCACAAAATAAAAATACAAAAAAAAAACACACACACAATTCGCACACTTGAAAGAATAGTGACACAAATCGCAATATCAAAATCTTGGGAAATCGACTTTTAATTTTTCATTATGTCTTTTTGTCTTTATAAATAGGATTTTTATCATTTTATCTTTTTTCAATCTTATATTATTCTTAATATTGTTTAGTTTACTTGTATATGCTTAAAATAACAATAGAAGTACCATTTCACCTTTGTTTTACTTTTATTGTAAATCTGGTTTTAGTTTGACTTGTTATTATTTCTGCTTGGAAAAATTTTTTTTTGATTTACGCCACTTTATATTAAATAAAATTTGTTATAATAATATTATTTATAAAATTCAAATGTTTAACTTGTCTTATAACATTTAAGATCAATAACTCTTAAATACAAAATAATAAGTATGCAAATATTTGTTGTGATTACATGTTTTAACACTTTTAACTACTTGATACATTTTAGGTACCTACCTACTTTATCTTAAAAAAAATATTAGGTATTACTTTTCAGATAATATTTATTAATACAACATACTATAATATTGATACTTCTACTATAATCATTCTTATAATAGGTACAATAGTATTATATTAATAAAATTAAAATAATTTTCCCCACGTGAAACTGTTACTTTTGAGATATGACTTTATTCCGGCTAGAAAAATATTGTGTAACAACATTAGTCAGGCCAAAATAAAGTCACATCTAATAAGAAGTGTTGGTATTCCAGCTGGAAACTAATAAACTATATTTTATTTAAAGCAGAAATAAAGACATTTAAGCTGATACTGTCTTTAATATTATATAAATCAAAAATGTCAAGCATTCTAAAATATAAACAATGACATTTTGCAAGTTTTGATGGTAATAAGCCGAAAAACGTATTTTTTGAGTTTTGTCACTATTCTTTCAGTGGTGCGAGTCATAATTGTAAATCAATACATTCATGAGAATGTATTCATGCCCTGCTCAGAATCTAAAATAAATAAAAAGAAAACCTAAACAATTATTTTTTGTTATATATAATATCTAATTCAATATGAAACTATTAATTAAATCGATTGTTACATTTTATGATTTAAATTTACTATCAGTCTTACATATTTACGTACCTATTATGAACCTACCTACCTAAAGATTATAAATACAACTTTTATTGCAATACTTTACTTATCATAATTATTTGAATATTTATTTGTATACATCACAATTATTGTAAAATTAATCTTCTGTTACTGAAAAATACTGACGTATTTTTGATGATGATGCCGATGATGGACATACATTATAAAACTTATACTCACAAATGTAAGTAATAATTTTATTCACAGGATATTTAGTATGGACGTTGTGAAATGAACATAATTAAAAATCTTCGTGTTAGTACCAGACTTCACTAAAGAATTAATTGCTTTTAGATGCAACTGTGTGCTGATAAAGCACAGATACATAAGGTAGGCATACTGAATACTTTAGTACCTATTAGTGTAGTTAAAATTGTAAATAAGTCTATGTTTGGCTATAATTATTCCTCTTGTTTATGTTTCCAAAGCTGCGGAAACACGCCGAAGTCAAATATATTATGTTCAAATATTAGAGTAGGAAGGGCAAGAACCCTGTAAGTTATGATTATGATTTTGTACAAATATCAATATGTTTGGAATATAATATATTTATATAATTTTCATCACATTATTTATTACAGATTTCTAATACACGATTTTATGATGTTTTTCAAAGTGTATAAAATATTAATAGGTAGTCAAATTTATTGTTGATTCTAAATGATTTCAAACATTAAAACAAATATAAAATAGTATTTTTGTAAATCTATAATAATAATATAATATATAGGTATGCTTTATAGGTACTCTTATTTCATATTGATGTGATAAGAAATATATTATAATTATATTTTATTTTATTTGAAATATTATTTCACTTGATGTCAACTAAATATCATAAGAAAAATAATATTATTATACTGGTTCGTTTAGTGCCTAATTTTTTACATTGTCACAGATAATTTTAGATTTTTAACTATATTTACTCGTTACTTTATTTTTAGAACTTTCTATACTAAAAAGAACATAATATTATTATATTACTATGGTCTACGTAATGCTATATGATCATTATCAGAGTTTATCATATATGCCATATGTAATTAGACACCGTATTTTAATGCAGATAAGATATTATTTGATATAAAATAAAATAATATAATATATTATATAGGTAGGTAATAAAATAAAACTTGGCAATGGAGTCACGTATTTTGCTAATTTTTTAAATCTAAATAAATACTAAAAGAACCGTAGAACAGATACAATAAGACGTAGGTATTGGTAATAATTTATTGTAATTAAAAGATACAGGTGCATTACCTATTTTATTATTTTTACGATTAAATGAAATTATTAAAAGGACGTGGTACCTGTATCTGTTATTTCCGTCTTATAAACGCGTACGACATAGGTAACACATTTTCGTTCACCAGTTTCAATAGTGTGCTGTTTGTTTTAATATTAGAGTGAATTGACCTATTATAAAATTTAAAGACAAGATTATTAACTAGGATTTTATTGATTTTATTATTTTTAAGTAAGTTATGACCTTTTTGAATCTGTACATTTTAAAATAATCATAACTTGGGTAGGTACTTAAAAACAATCATATATTCATATCAATAAAAGCCTACGTAGGGCCCTAGATAATAATCTTACCTTATACCAAATTGTATAATAGGTCAATTCACTCTAATATCAAAACTAGCACACTTTTAAAACTTGTGAACAAAAATGTGTTATGCCGTGTAAGACAGAGACAATATATTATGTGGGTTCGACGTCCTCTTATATGCACAATATTCGTTATTAATTAAACAATCAATGATAATATTTTGATATTCCAGTTGACACATATTTTATGCAAACTCTTCAAAAAGATCAAGACCTTTTTTTAATTTTAGTTTTATGAAAAATATGATATAAGAATATCTTGGAACTCTATAATATCGATTTCATCTATAACTTCAACATTTTTTGGTTTAGTTGTTGCTTGTGCATAATCAATAAGTAGCCCACCACGTGCTTCACCAGCCATAATTGGTGTTATATTTACAAGAAACGAACTTGTAATCAAATTTGGCCACAACATTACAGCTACGATTAAGGAATCACAAGGTTGCCAAGTTCGCGATTTTCTGATTTTTGATTCTGCTTTATTTAAAAATGTCATGTATTTTGATTCAATAATACCAAGTATATCTGTTCTCCATGACTAAAAAAAAAATAAGTTTTTAATAAATTATTTAGTCATTTTTAACTGTTCATATTTTACCATTGGTATCTCAATTAATAAATTTGCCTCCCAGGGTAGTAATAAAATATCCACTCCTTGAGTTGAATTGAAAAATATAAAATTACTCTCTGCATCCAAGCCAAAATTAAATTCCACACCTGGACGACTATTGCCATAGCCAGAAACACTACCACCCATGACATAAAAACGCTTGACTTTATGAACAAATGTTGGGTCCAGTGATATTGCAAGAGCGATATTCGTGGTTGGTCCAAGTACAAGTATATTCAATTCACCAGGATATTTGTTAGCTAAATCAATTAATGCAATTACTGCATGCTTTGATCTATCAATATTACCAGTGATTTCTTGATTAAATTCAAAATCACCAAATCCATCATTACCAAAGAAATAATCAGATGTATGATTCTGGGTCAGTGGTTTGGAAGCACCTGAGTAGACTGGGATCTATGAACAAATTAAACTCTTGGTTTAAAACAGATATCAATAAAATATATTATTTTTTTTTGTCATAATTACTTTTGTTTCATTTGCAATTGACAGTGTCTTGAGCACATTTTGTTCGACGTTTCTCAATTCAGAGTTACCATAAACGCAAGTTATTGCCACAACATTGAAATATGAGTCGTTGTAGTTGGTACTCGCTGTTAATAAAAGCAAAATTGCCATTGCATCATCAGCACCACCATCCGTGTCAACCACAATATGTTCATCACTTTTCACTCTATATGATAATCAATTAAATTGGGTTAATACATGTATTTTATAGTTGAAATATGCAGACAATATAATGTTATATATTTATTTAAATAATAATTTTTAATTAAAATTGTTTGAAAGTTATATTACCCTATTAAAATTATGATTAGAATTAATCTAATCGGAATAAGTAATTCTTTTCTTTTCGTCATTGCTGGATGTAAGATGGTTGGTATTTAACCTATAAAATAATAAGTATGATGCGAATTAAAGGTATGTTAAAATTAAAGAGCGTACCTACCTAGGTAGTTACGTGTGTAATAGGTAATTGTTAAACGTTTTAAACTTACGTTGAAGGCCAGTGGTTGGATCCGGCTGTTTACCAAATTTTAAAACACGATTTTCAGATATTTGGTTTTATTTGACAATACTTTAGTGGCTAAGTATTTGGGCTAGTTGTACCGTTTGTGTTAAAATATTGGTGATTAACGGTAACATTTTAACAACTGTATACAACCAGAAGAATTGACCTAATAAATAAGATAATTAATTATTTATACAATATATATTCTATATAAGTACCCTGCCGATCATTAATTTAAGATTTTGTTATTTACTAATGTGTATTCATATATCATATGATGAACATGCGATTTATTTATATCACTATAATACAATGATATCAGAAGATCATTATCACCATTTATATTACAATTTATAATTTGAATTATAACTAATTCAATTATTTTATTAATTTTTCGGTAAGTATATATTAATTTCATTTCATTTTTTAAAAATAAATTATTTGTGTAAACTTACAAATTATTCTATAAATTATTACCTATTGCAATATATATACATGTGTTACGGGCAAAGTATGAAATTTGGGCATTTTACATAATGTCCGGGCTATGTATAAAATGCCCTTCGTATATTAGGCAACATAGATAGCGGATGATATGATTTAATGAATATAATATTTAATCGTAAAGCTTAGATAAATAAAGTCAATTTATTATCTGTAGCTACTAGCTAGTTTTTTTGTTCTTATCGGTATTCCTACGATGGGGCAGTCCACATAATATGTGACATATAATATTATAAGGTATAATATTATCGTGCAAGGCCACAATCAACCTTTTACCTATTCTGGAAAAATAAACTATTTAGTTGCCGCGAATTGTTTGTATAGTGCAGATTAATTGATTCAGTTGCGTTCCTACTGATTGGAATATGGAAAAGTTTAATGAAGATTTAATAGTTTGTTAAAAAAAAAGTTCAAATACTTCATTTTTTACCAAGTTAAAATATGATCAACTAATTTCACATATAAATCAATTAAAGAATAATTTAAAAAAAAAGGAACTGAATGATAATATACTTTAAACAAAATATGACGAGTTAAAAGTTTCTAATGTTAACAAGTTAATTGTACCAGTATCTGAAAATAATTAAATACTTTGTACATAATGAAGAGTTATTTGAAGTTGGGTGGTCAGGGCTACGGCCGATGTACGTGTGTACAAAAATGTAAAACACGGAAGAAGTACAAAGCAGTGGAACGACTAAGTACATCAAAATGTCACGGAAGCAGTACTTGCGACAATAAGTGATAATAAAATTGAAAAAACTTATCATATTTTCTAATAATATAAATGTACGTAACTATTCATTAAATCATATCATCTGTTATCTATATTTCCTAATATACGAAAGGCATTTTATACATTGCCCGGACATTATATAAAATGTCCGAATTATATACTTTGCCCATAACACATATAATCCTAACAAATACATGGAAATATTACAAAAAGTATATTACACTTATAAATATTTAAATTATTCATGTAAATATATAATCATTTTATTCATTTTATTCATTCTAATAAACGTCTATAAATAGATCTTAGACAGTACTACAGTAGTAAAGATCAGCATTCGCCGGACCAGCCCGATCCGGTCCTCAAAAATCCCGGCCCGTTGTGACATTGGACCGGGCCGGGCCTTTAAAATAAAAGGCTGCATCCGAATTGCATGCCATTTCTTGGAGGGGTCTATCCGAATTTCATACCGTGAACGGTGAACCACATGTTTATTTATTATGCACTTAAACAACTTAAACTTTTTTTGGACTTTCCTAATTTAAAAAAAAATGCATGTATAGAAACACTCTTTTATGTATGGTTGTTACAACTGATTATTTTCTAGATTGAAATATTTTTATATCCGAGTAAAAATTTTCCCAAACTGTATCTGTAATGGAGTAATGTAGTGTATTGTACTCTGTTTCACATACATAGACTTACGCGTATCGGTCACTTAAGTGTTTGTAGCTGTCAAATTTATAAGATTTTATAATTTATAATTTATTATAATATTATTGCCTACTATTATTATTATTGTTTTAGATTCTGAGTGGAACGATGAATGTATTGATTGTACAATGATGTGTGTTTTTTTTTTTTTAATTTTTTTTTTTGTGTCTGTGTATACGATAAGTAGTCGAAATAATGATTGGATTTTCAACTTCAGTATCTTATTCTATGGGAAAGTGAATATCGTTGGTGCATTGGGAAGATCAACATTTAAAATTTCTAATAGTTTTCAAAAGCGCCGGGAAAAACTAAATAATAAAAATTAAGGAAAAACGGGAATTTTTACGCCAAATTCGTTTTTCACAAAATCGATTTTGATTTTTGGTGTAACTCACAAACAAATGAACGTATACACATAAAATTTTCACTGGTCATTTATATTAGCATTTTCTATACACAATACAATTTTGAACATTTTCATTTTCCAATTTTATTAGTCTTTTTTTCTAAGGATATCAATAAAACATTATTTGTTGGGTAAAAAAGTTTGAAAATTTAATACAAGGCTCCTACTATATTGTTACAATGACAATTTAAAAATATTAAAAATCTTTAGTCACAGTTTTTTTTTATAAGCATTTAAAGTTCAAAAATTAACAAAATATATGAAAATATCGCGAAAATTAGAAAATTATTTTGAGTTCAGGATTCATAAAATTTTCCTTTTTAAATCTAAGATTTTAAAATGTAATACAAGATTCCTTATAAGATTATCTACCTTTATCAAAAAAAAAAAAATATAAATCCTATAAATATCAATAACATTTTATTTGTTAAAAAAGCGTGAAAATTTAATGTCAGGCTCCTGATATATTTTTACAATAGCAGTTGAAAAATATTAAAAATACATAGGCACATAGGTTTTTATAAGGATTTAAAGTTCGAATTTCGACTAATAATTATTTTGTAGTTAAAAATTTATAAAATGTTCAAATTTTATAGCTAAGGATTGAAAATTTAAAACAAGGTTCCACGTAAATAGGTTATATATAAATTACTTTATTCACAATAATATCATCAAATATATTAGTAATCAGTCTTGCAAAGAATACTTTTATTTTGTATTCGGAATACATATTCGAATAAATGAGAACTAAGGTATTCAGAATACGTA
This sequence comes from Sitobion miscanthi, assembly GCA_008086715.1. Taxonomy (NCBI): domain Eukaryota; kingdom Metazoa; phylum Arthropoda; class Insecta; order Hemiptera; family Aphididae; genus Sitobion; species Sitobion miscanthi. Next base: position 11,822,183 of record CM017803.1, on the reverse strand, counting down.
TTCTAATAGTTCTTAAAAAAAATATTCAGAATACATATTCGAATACTTTAAAAAGTATTCGAATACTATTAGAATACATTTTCACAACTAGTTTTTGACAGTTTTTGAATGGTTGGTAATTAACATTTATTAATTAATAATTAAAAATACATCGTAATCATAAGTTATTTATAAATTTTGACCACATTTGATACAGCCGATACGGCCCATACGGAATACAATACATTGGTGTTTATAAAAATATTCATATCATGGGCCAATATTATACTTCGTTCAAAGAATAAAATTAATGTTCAGGATTTTCATGATATCTATAACTATTTTTCTGGATCGGAAAAAAGTATTTTTTGAATGAATAAAAAATACAAATAAAAGTATTCAGAATACATATTTGAATAATTTTTTAAAAAAGTATTTAAAATAGTATTCGAATACAAAAAAAGTATTCAAATACTATTATTTGAATATATTTATTCGAATACTTTACAAGACTGTTAGTAATACCATAGGCTGACTGACGGTTTTCGTTTAGAATCGTTTTTCTTATATAATGATATTATATCATTGAATTCAAATTTAACACCATCCATTACAGTGACCTACTTGTGACCTACTGTACAACAGAGCGACATCCACTTACCCACCTTTTTAGAAATATATTTATATATTAAAAAAAAAACCTTTAGGACGGGTAACGCTGTGCGGGACAGTAGATAAATAAATAGATATACAATACTTACAAATAACAATAATAATATTGTACGTAGCGTAGACTGGACAACTAGTGTATGTAAGAAAAATTTGCGAAATGCGAATCGGTGTGAATGCACGTGGTTGTGCTGAACGGACAAGAGCGTTTGAATACAGTGGTTATAGTGGTGGACAGCTTCCTTCACTAGCTGGAGCGACGCTGTGTGAGTGCGTGATGCCCTTTACTATGGTGGGGCTGCATGGCACCCCATTGAAGGCACGAATATAGGATAGGTGGGGTGGGGGAGGGTGGAGATTTACCTACATCTAACCTTATTTCCGCTAAAGGTTACGTTCCGGTTTCCGCTGAAAAAATTTTTACCTGTATCATTATATTATGTATTTTTTGAGAACCCCTACCTAAATCCGTCAAATTGAATAATGATTTCGATCTACGCTCATCATAATAACACCTAACATATAGTTAGTCTCTATATATAATATCAAATAGCGAGCTAGTTTATCGTCGAATTAATACATTAAATTAAAAGAACAGTACATAAAAAACGTTTTACTAAGTATACGAAAAGAACACTTTTTTATTCGTAGTACTTACACTGTGTAATATCATTTTGAGATGTAGGTACGCCAATATTACGCATGGATAACCTAGTACTTACCTACATGTATGTAAATTAACATAATATATTGATTTGCCAGTGGTTACTCGTTATCACTTCAATATTTATAGACAGACAAAACAAGTTCAACCAACACAGTTAATAATTAATTGCAAAAATAATAGACGTAATTTTTAGCCACGTCGCGTTTTAGTGGCGGAGGGAATAGGTAGTGGCGTAGGTAGGTATACACTATACATAAATAAATAATAATGGTATACAGTATATTATAGTTGATAATATACAATTTAGTATTTAGGTACAATATGTTATAGGTACATAACAATATTAGCATTAGGTACCTTGGTAATTAAAACAATTACGATTTTAAGGAGTAAACTGTAAACATAATTCATAAATAAAATAGTTCAAAACTGCAGATAGATAGGCTGGTAACATTAAATAAAATATTCTTAAATAATATTTCATATCATTGGAGAATGGAAAAATAAATCAGATGTATTAAGAGGACACTGGTATTTGTTGTCTCCGTCTTACCAGTGCGTAACAGTGCAAATTTACGCACAGTAGAACACTTTTAGCTTCTTTAGTTTAAACATTAGAGTGAATTGACTTATTATAAAACTTGATGGTAAGAACATTATCTGTGTTTATACGTTGGTTTTTTACGATAATTCAGTTTTTAAGCGAGTTTTGAGCATTTTGAATTTACGGTATATTATATACGCATATAACTTGCTAAAAATTTAACAATCGTAAAAAACGAATATATAAAAACAGATAATATTATTACTATCAAGTTTCATAATAGGTCAATTCACACTAATTTTTAACCTAGCAAAGTGACATGTGTTCTGCTGAGCGTAAATTTGCCATGTTACGCACTTGTAAGACGGAGACAACAAATACTAGTGTTACGTCCTCTTGAGTTTGTTTCCTAGTATTTGGTTCACCGGTTCAAAAAGACAGAAATTGCGCATTTTAGTTTGCATGTAGGTAGAAACATAATACAAAATAGAAGTGTGAATCTTAACGAGAAAGTTGGTGTATTTAAGGAGATAATATATATTTCAAATTACACAGTCAAATAAGGTACCTATCAATAACCAATTGTATTGTCAAACATTGTCATATCGAGTAATTAGTTTTAATCTATTGTGTAACTACTCAATAGTCAGCTGGAGTTTAAAATCTTGTCTACATTTACTAATATTATTTACATTTTTAACCGAATAGGTACCTAGATAAAGATATAATAGACAAAAGTAAAAAAGAAAAAAAAGAAAAGTTTAGCGTTAATACTATGTGACGGCATTTCTATCTTTTAGATTCTGAGTGGAACGATGAATGTATTGATTTTACAATAATGTGTGTTTTTTTTATTTTTTTTATTTTTGTGTCTGTCATCACATTTTAGGAAAGTAATAATGATTGGATTTTCTTCAACAGTAACTTTTCTGATAGGATAATGAATCTAGTTAGTACTTTGGGGGATCAAAAGTAAAAATTTCTCAGTACTTTCAAAAGCAACGTGAAAAACAAAAGAAAAATTAAGGAAAAACTGGAATTTTTACGCAAAATCTGTTTTCGATAAAATCGATTTTGGTTTTTGGTGTAACTCTAAAACAAATGAACGTATATATATGAAATTTTCACTGATTGTTTGTATATGCATTTTCTACACACGATAAAATTTTAAAAATATTTTGATTTGTTTTAAACTGTTTAGAAACATTTAAAGTTTCTAATTTTATTAATATTTTTTTTCTATGGATGTCAATAAAACATTATTTATTGGGTAAAAAAGCTTGAAAATTTAATACAAGGTTCCTACTATATTTTTACAATGATATTTGAAAAATATTAAAAATCCTTAGTCACAGTTTTTATTTATAAGCATTTAAAGTTCAAATTTTGACAAAATACGGAAAAATCACGAAAATTAGCAAATTATTTTGAGTTGAGAATTCATAAAAATTGTTCTCTTTAAATCTAAGTTTTGAAAATGTAATACAATATAATCCATAAGTTTGCCTACCTTTATCAAAAAAAAAAATGTCTACAAGAAAGTCAAATTAAATTTTTATGAGCGTTTGAAATTAATATTTTTACAACATTTGATATTCCCTTGATTTCTCATGTAACGATTTTTTTATTTTGTTCTAATTAAAAAACCTACGGCTGTAGATACTTGAAAATTTCACTGAATGTTTATATTAACATTCTCTATACACTATACAATTTTGAAAATATTTTTATTTGTTTTGAGCTGTTTGCGGACATTGACAGTTTTCAATTTTTTTAGTTTTTTTTTTCTATAAATATCAATAAAATTGTATTTGTTGGGTAAAAAAGCGTGAAAATTAAATATAAGGCTCCTGATATTTCGTTCTAATAGCAGTTGAAAAATATTAGAAATACATAGGCACAATTTTTTTTATAATTATTTAAAGTTTAAATTTTGACAAAATGTATCAAATTTAAAATTTAATAATTATTTTGTAGTTTAAAATGTATAAAATGTTCAATTTTTATAGCTAAGGATTGAAAATTTAAAACAAGGTTCCACGTAAATAGGTTATATATAAATTACTTTATTCACAATAACATCATCAAATATACTTGGTAACATCATAGGCTGACTGACCGTTTTCACTCAGAATCGTTTTTCTTATACAATGATATTAGATCATTGAATTCAAATTTAACATCATCCATTACAGTGACCCACTTGTAACCTACTGTACAGCAGAGCGACATCCGCTTACCCACCTTTTTTTTTTTCTATAAATATCAATAAAATTTTATTTGTTGGGTAAAAAAGCGTGAAAATTCAATATAAGGTTCTTGATATATCGTTCTGATAGCAGTTGAAAAATATTAAAAATACATACGCACAATTTTTTTTTTTTAAGCATTTAAAGTTCATATTTTGACAAAATTTATCAAATTTAAGGATTGAAAATTGAAAACAAGGCTCCACGTAAATAGATTATATATAAATTACTTTATGCACAATAATATCATCAAATATACTTGGTAATATCATAGGCTGACTGACCGTTTTCGCTCAGAATCGTTTTTCTTATACAATGATATTATATCATTGAATTTAAATCCATTACAGTGACCCACTTGTAACCTACTGTACAGCAGAGCGACACCCACTTGCTTACCTTTTTTTATTACGTTTCTATTATTAGGATTATGTTTATTCGATCTTGTGTTATTTGACCAGAATTTTGTGATTTTTTAAACTATATGCGTGTTTGATCCATATAGATAAGATACTAGGTTAGATATTTGATTTTTAATGGTGTCATATCGGTTAACGGTTGGTATAGGTACCAATAATAAGTGCTACAGTGGACAGATGCAGTGGCGTATTTATGGGTGAGGGGCATCCATGGGGTCCATATCCCCCCCGCATTGGCCCCATAAATACTTATCTAATATATATACATCTAATATATATTTTAATATTTTCTGTATGGGAGCCCCCCACTTAAATGTGTTTTGATAACTAGAAGGACCCCTCCAAGAAATTTTCTAAATACGCCACTGGTTAGGTAGCCAGTTTTATCAATAAAGATTTTTTTATTCACTGTAAGGAATTAAATGTGATTCAAACCATTTTTAGTAATTCAAATGTTTACGTACCTATTATAATATTCTAACATGTTATTTGCATCAAACTATAAGCCACTTGACCAATCCATTCCCTATCTATATAACCAATTACACCCTACCTATATTATTGTTGAGTGTGGCACAGGCAGTGATACAAATGGTGAAGAGTTTTTATTTACCTTATTTAAGATAAATTTCAAAATTGATGATTGTTTATTGCCCTAGGGCAGCAAAAGTTATAATATTTCAAAGAGTGGCCAATGTTTAAATATGCATGTTGAATAGGGGCATATGTATACGTACGACATACCAAAAACTGTTTCGGCGCGGGAAAGAACCGAGAAGATTACAGTCATAACTAGGAAATGAAATTTTCACCACATAAAAAGGAGAATTTTGGCTGTGCAACATCGTTTTTATTTTTTCTTGAACTTCACCAAAAGTTTGAAAACATGAAAACACACAAATAATTATGGATTTTGAAGCAATAAGAACCTTTTTCGTATAAGAGATCTAAAAAAAAAAAAAAATGACTGTAGCAAAGCCAAGAACACCAATTGCTGGAAGGGGGAGTAATACCTAGTAATTACAATGTGATTATGAAACAAAATTACAAATATCTGACAGGACTTTTCACTTTGTGTGTGTGATGGATATTTAATTGTCAAAGAACCAAAGAATTTGGAGATTGAAGATTCTATATATTCTATATTATAAAATATAAGTGTATAATATATTTACAAACGATAATTTGTCCTTTACCCCATGCCATAATATTTTTATTTATTTGTTGTGTTCAAAAGTTATGAACTCGGTCTACATACCGTTACCACGTAGCTCAGCCTTTAGGTCACAATAGGTCACTAGGTAAGTGATCCCAGCTGATGGTGCCTAGAGGATGCAAAATAGACCCCAAATATAGTGAAAATGACTATAATGTCACAAATTATATTCAATTTAAAATAACAATTATTTCTGTCATCAATGAAATAAGAACATTCTAAAATAAGTGTTATACACTACACTGTTTATTACATAAAAAATTGTCGACTCATACAAATTTGTAAACAATCATTTTTTTGAATAAAAAATTATATAATATTAAACTTCAACTTTAATAATTATAAAATAATTGTAGGGGCAGTAATTATTAATAAATACATTTTTTATGTTTTTTTATATAATTAGTATACATTTAAAATAGTCCATAATTTATTGAAAAATGTGTATATTTTATTATTTTTATTGCGTATAAAATCCATAGTTGGTGAAGTTTGTACACAAGAATTATGGAGACATACAATAAACTTGTTTTCGTCACATCAAGTTTATAAAATACTATTGCTTATCATTAGATGTTTAAAAAAATAATTAATAGGTTATGAAAAATATTGTGTCATTATTAAAAATTAAACTAATCTAAAAATGTAATCTGGCATGACTGGTTTCTCGTGGTGTGTTATTGTTGAATTATGAACAACTTAAAATATTTTATAATATTATTATATGAATTATGAATTAATGTAGACTTCTTCGACCAATTCAATGTCTCTTACTGTGTCGGGCAATTTTTTATCTTTTGTTTCTGGGAACAATAAAACCGTTGCCCCAGCCATAGTTGATAAGATTCCGAACAATAAGATCGGCACGTATTGTCCAAAGTAGGCACCCTGTGAAATAATATTTAAATAATTATTGTGCGTTTCTGACGGTATATAATAATTATAATATAATTAATGTGCATTTTTTATTCACTAAATTTAGGTATCGAAAAATTGTCAAGTACACACCAACAACGTCATTTGCGGAGATATTAAGAGACCCAATCGACCAATCATGGAAACTACGCTGATCATTGACATACGCACTTCGGTGGGGAACATTTCTGCGGTGAACATGTACATGTTATTAAATGCAATGGTGATTGCATACTTGCTGCTCAAGAACATCAATAGTTTCATCAATAAATAATCTGTAAAATTACAATACGTAGGTCATAGGTACATTTTATTTCAAAGACCATTTAAACAGAATATCACATTTTTGTATACCTATTATTTATATAATAATATATATAATATATACGAAATTGTACATATCGCAATGTGTACACTGATCTTTGTTCACATAACGATTTAAATATGAAAGTATCTCTTGGAGGGGGGGGGGTCAAACTCCTCGCTCATGGACACTTTACAAATATAATATGTATATGTACAGTGAATTCCACTTAAATTCGTGTGCTCAGAACCAAAAGGTGCTATCTCAAAATATCAAATTATTCAAGAGAGCCATTTTAAACTATTTTCCACTCGAAAATGTATTATATTTTTTCGTAATGAATGATTTTTAATTATTGGCACATCTAAAAATTCATAAAGTTGTTCTAACAACAGCCTTTTTTTTAAAAAAAATCAAAACGTAATGTAAAAAAAACAAAATTGTAAGAAATTTCCGGAAAGAATCAAAAAGTTCTTCAGATAGAACCTTTTGGTTGTTAACATAATTTTTTTCATTTAAATTAAACTGTTTCGTTCTGAATTAAATGTATGTTTTTACTAAGACATTACCAACATCAAAATAATAAATAATGTGACATTGGCTTTTTTATAGATCCCTATTTCAAGGGAGTAATTTATGAGGGGGTCAAGAGTTAAGGGTTTAATCCCCTCCTCCACCACTCATCCCTAAAATTTGTCCGAGTACGTCCATGCCTTCTTCATTTATAATTTACAATTTTTTTATAGAAACCTTCGCTTTGCTGATAAATGTACAATAATTAATAATATTGTATCATCATACTATTATTGTTTGGTTGGTACAATAAATATGAGATAGTACTTTTTGATTATCACTAATTTATTTTATCGTGCAGATAGAACCTTTTGGTTTTAACACTATTAATAAGAACCAAAAGGTTCTATTGAGATCGCTAAAAAAACAAAAGTGTAAATTTGATCGATTTAGCCCCTTTTAGTTCGGAATAACTTCTTAAATAATGAACCTACAAATTTGGATGTGAGCTTGGATTATAGACCATTGACCAATAAACCCATTTATATCAAAAAGTGGATTTTCGAAAAAATCGATTTAGCACCGTTTGGTTCTGAAGCCACGAGTGGGCATCGGGTAATATGGGCATCCGCGTAATATGGGCAAAATGGTCTAATCCCAATGTATTCTAATACCTGACCTATGTTTAACTATCTGAAAAATGTTATTAATGCAAATTGTATGAGGAAATCATAGGTATCATGTCTATTGTCTATGTTATATATTTAACTCATAAAAATATATTTATCTTTTAAACCAGCTTAATTTTTTTATAAAATAAAAAGACATTTATTTAAGTATTCTATTCCTAGAGAATTGTACACTGGTATTATTTTAATTTAACTTATTAACTTAATTTAACGTTGAATGATTTTTAATTTATTTTACCAATATAAAAGTTAATTATTGTTGTGAGCGATATTTTTATATTTACAAACCAAGTAGGTAACTACTTAGTTTTATTTTAAATAAATAAAGTTGTATAATTAGAAGTTTATTATACCTAAAACCAACATTATTTTAATAAATCTACTTAATTTAAAAACATCATTTAAAATTAACTTGTTTATAAATAAACAAACAGAATGTATTATAAAATTAAAAATTAAACACCTGTAAAAAATAAACTTAGGTACATAAATAAAATTAATTATTTGCATGTCATATGTAGTAAATAATGTAAATTTAGAATATTGTCTTGAATCTTATTTTCATACATTTTAGATAAGATGATATATTTTTTAATTGATGCTTTGGCCTATATGTATCACATTTTTAAATATTATATATAACACGCATATAATTATTGAAGTGAAAAAACTATTCAAAATTAAGTGTTTGCTTACCTGTAGATATTAAGTTGACCATAATACATCCTATGCCACTGAGGAAGAATGAAAACGCTTGGGTATATCGTCTGGAAAAGTGTTCCATGACGTACCACGATGTTAGAAATGCTGGTACCTCTACAATATTTACAAGCATAAAGTTCAAGTATTTGTTACCAAACATCTCCACTGAAGTTAACGAGAGGCCATAATAAACAAATGTAATCGTAGTCCTGTATTCATACAAATATAATATTAAGATATTTATTCACATCAAAAAGAGAAGGTGAAAATCATTAAATAATTTATAATTTAGATTGATATATTATAAATCTAATTAGTAATATTACTCTACTAACCAGGAAAATGAACAGTTGATTACAAGTAGCAAAATTTCTTTTGAACCAAAAATTGTTCTCATTAATTTACAACCAGACATTTGTTTTTTTTTGAACTGGAATGACATAGGAAAAATATAATATTAATTTATTTATATTAAACAAATATACAATCGAGTATTATAATATTTTAACTGACTTATAATTCATAAATGATGAATATTATAAAATATTATAATATTATATCAATTATTATTACCGTGTTTTTTGCATCGGCGATCAATGCTTCATTGACGCAAGGCGGTAGTGTATTGCCATTGGATTCAGCAATTTTGGATAGAACTGTCGCCATTTCTTCAATTCGGTTTTTGGTTTGAAGCCATCTTAAGGACTCTGGTATATACCTATATTACAATAATATCCAGACAAGTGCATTTAAATGTTATATATTATGAGCAATGGACTTGTGTTTGTATACGATTGTAGTAATAATTAATAATCACCAAATATATCCTAATACGAGTAGTCCGGGTAAGTTGACTACTCTAAGTATTATCCGCCAATCAAGAATCATGTAAGCTGAAAAACCCATTAAGACTGCACCGATGGGATAGAAACAGCCCATTAAAGTACTGACAGCAACTCTAGATTTTGGACCCACTATTTCTATACCTGAAATTTATATTTTGTCATCATAGTAATCATTTCAAGTTTAAAATATGATGATTTTGAAAGAACCACCGAATCTAAACTAAACTTAATTTCAAATTTAATAAACTCAAACCAAATTAAATTTGAATCAAGTTATTTAAAACTCAAAACAAACTTAAAAAAAACTCTAATAAACACTAAAAAAATATTAATGATAACGAAAAATATGAAAAATATTATATTCTTCTTAATAATAATTTCATTTTATTTTTTATCGTTCTTCATTAAATGAATTTCAAATTTTTTTCCATTTGTTTGGCTTTAAAATCATAATATTTTTGGGTAAATAGCAGTCTATATTTAATTGATGGTAAGTAAATCAATTTAATTATTAACAAGTAACAACACTAATTAATAATATATTTTATAAATGAAATACAATAGTTTTAAAACTCGGCATGATGGGACAAAGCAATAGTAGGTACTAATCATAAAATATATACAATACAATCAAGATAAAATATGCTTTTAAAAATACACATTGATCCATTAATTAGTGTAGTAAGTCCAACAGACACATTTTTTCTAAGTGTATACTTGTTAATCTGGACCTGTGTATGTCCCATAAGAAAAATAATCAATTAACCATGAGTCCAATTAGCGGCAACTACAGTAGTATATATTTTACAACATACATTTTTGAAAGTTTGACATAAGTTAAATTTAGTAATAAAAATATATATTTATTTTGTAACATATTTCATGATTATGAGGGTTTGATATCTTACTTAATACAAAGGTGGCTGCATACACTCCACAAGAAGCCATGGATTCAAAAAATTCAAAAATTAGGAATGAATAATAATTGGTAGTGAAGGATTTGAGCGTGCCGAGTATGGCAGATGTAGCTGATCCTATTATTGCCATATACTTGCGTCCAAACCTTCATGTTTATAAAAAAATAAAAGTAGGTACCTAGGTTATTTAATATTATAGAACAAACTAAATGGAAATAATAACAAGGCTTTTGGTTTTATAGGTAGATAATAAATTGAAATAATAAATACACTGAATAAATATACACTCACTTGTCTGAAATATATCCTGATAAAGGAATGCCAATGATCTGACCAATGCTATTGATGGTTCCCACCGTGGTGAGTTTCCATTTGTTTTCCTCACACATTATACCAAACTTTGTGCACAAAACGGTTATTGTCAGAGGCATATAACAAATAAATATATACTTAATATCGCTGACTTACATCGTTCACTATCGTCCTTTCCATTTCACCAAACACCCATTTGTTACATTTTTTTTTAGAATTGACGTTGAATGATCCTTGCTTACACATGTTATTGGCAGAAATGACGGTGCCGTTTGTAGTCGGCGATACATAACGGTACATAAGACATTTGTAAGGCTCATTGGTAATTTTGTTATAAGGTATCGTCTGGTTTAACCATTCCGGATTATACGATGGATTGTCGGTATCACATTGCGGGATTTCGCACCTAAAAGAATTTTTAAAAGGATAGTTACAATAGTACCTACGTTTAACCGTACATATATACAACATATGTAAAAAAGATCCTATAAAAATTTCAAGTAGTGTTCCTTTTATTATCTTAAAAAAGAGCCGATATAGGAATTCGGAGAGACATTATATGTCCCTAGTATTATATATTTTTGTTGTTAGGCACTTAAATTTTAAAGGACCAATAATAAATCATTGTATTTGAAAAACGATTGCCAGATTGCAAATCGCTTGAAAGCCTGCTATTGTTGGACACCACGAGAACTTTTGGCAAAAAATCTAAAACTAGCTGTTATTACTACGGCTTCAAAACTATTCATGCATTTCTGATTAATACAATAGGTACAGATGCTTGGAACTTTTGGAGCAAAGCTCCATCTATCCAAAAGTGTTGAAAAAGCTACTTGAACCTAGTTTGCTTGATGTACATAATTAGTTGTTGTCAAGCTTTAACCCAGAAACTAAATAACAAATACTTAAATAATTCAAATATTAATTTTAATCAATGTTTGTATTTTACATTATTGTTTACCTTCAGAGTTCCTGACTTTGGGTGACGTGCCCATATTTTGTAATCAAAGACGTATGTATAATCAATAATGTATGTGCCATTAATATATGCTCATTATAAGTTCACTGATATCATTATTTTAATATCAGTTGTGTATTTTGTTGTCTTAAATGTTTTAATGAAACACAATCAGCATTCAATATTCAATAATGTATTATTCCTATGTTTTGATTTGAAATAATTCATTTTAGAAAATAAACTTAAAGTAAATATATTATTTCTGGAAGCAGTGAGTTTTTAACTTTTATAATTAATGACTTTATTTTTTAGAAATAATCATAATTTTGTTCACTGTTATTTTTTCTTTAAATGCTAAATTAACCAATGAAATAAAAATATTGTTGTGTGCTGTGAAAATTTGGCCAACTTTTGGCAGAGGTAAACCTATAAAAGTAATTTATTATTTTTATTATTTTATTATAACAAAGTTAATTTGCACGAATGTACTAAAAATTCAATGTGCCCAATAACAAAATATTAAATTAAAAAATATGTTATAAATATTCAAATAATACCATAATTGATATATTTTATAGAATAATATATTTAATTATTTTAAAAATCTATTTTATCAAGTAGTATTTCACTTTCAGGTTAATTTACATTTTATTTGGTTTGGTTTTTTAATATTGTCTTAGTAGTAAATCATCTAAGAAATTCTAATTTGATTCTTGACAATGAAATGTATTATCACGTATTATAGACTATACTTAGTATAGATAAAACAATGCCCTATTTAAAAGCTATTAGAAAAGTTTTTATATGGTTATGTGGTTAATTTTATCAATAAGTATATCATGTACGAAGTATTCATGTAAAATATACTAAATACGAGTTTTTCATTTTGTATTGGAATGAGTAGTTAAATAAAAAAAGTACAATTGGCATTTTTTATAGCATATTTAATTTAAAAAATAATTTGTTTAAGCACTTTTTTATCTATCTTAAATATTTTAGGCCAAAATTGCAAAAATCGATAAGCCACTCTTCTTTGAACTACAACCTTCTTGAGGCACCCCTTAGGGTTGATCAATTTTTATAAAACTTTACACAATTCATTATTTTAATGTTTTTAACAAATTCTAGGGGTTGCCCAATGAAAAATTGAAAAAAAAAATTCATCGCCTATACATTAAAAACCAAAAAATAACTACTACATACAGATTTTTAGAAATTATCACAACATTTGATTTCTTTATGAATAATCAAATTAAGTGTTGAATCATCAATTATTATTCACTGATTTAACTTTAACTATACAAGTTTTTAATAGATCATATTATTTATTTAGATTTTAGACATTTTCAATTTTCACAACTAAAATATAATTTTCATATAAACCTACAACAAGTATAGAATTAATCAATTTATTTTTAATAAATGTATAATATTATGAACTACTTAAAGTAAATAAATAAAAAATTGTTTAGAAAACTGACCAACTTACTCGATAAATCTTTTATAATAAAAAAAAAATATTACGTATATTGATTTATCAATTAGTACTTAGTTAAATTACGATTTGCATAATGTATATATAATTAATATACCAATAATATATAGGTAATATAATACAAAATCAGCCATAATATTATATTAAAATCTTACACTAATATTATAATATACCTTATATGTATTAGGTACCTATACATGTTTTAATTTAAAGGTAATTCGTAATTACTGTGTTAAGCTTGTATTCAAATTGACTTATGTAATAATTATATACAATCAGGAAAATGCCTTCAAGTTTACCTGTATTTAAGGTCACCGGCTGTAATGGCATAACTAAGTGGTGATATGTTTGAGTACATGAGCACTAGACCCATTAAAGCACATACGGTCACTTGATATGAGCCCAATCCAATGTTGCTCAAAATCTCATCTAAATCCATTGTTTATCCGGAATTCACTTCTTGATATGAACTAAACATGAAAAAACTAAAAAAAACAATGTCAAGATCATTAAAATCATACAGTGACAATATTAGGATGCATAGTGATGGTTTTATGGTAGTACATGGTTAGTGTGAATTCAATATCCTCAAATAATGCCACAAAGTTAAAACATACATATATAAGAATGTTTAAAATAAAATCATACCACAGAATAAATAATTAAATCTTTTATAATATGATTGTACATTTTATGTTAATACCAGGTATTGGGATCGTTTATTTTCTAAATGTTATTAGTTAATGACTTTTTAGCCATGAACTATCAGATTTTATATTTTTTTCTTATAGGTACAATTAAAAAAAATGATATTATAAATTATTATATTATAAAATATTAGAATTGTAATGTTGCACTAATGTAAGTAAGTAATCTATAACAGTATGATAGAAATGACAGAAAAAGAAACAAATATGGAGAAAAATTGTTTGCGTTGAATAGATGTAAATAAATGTATAAATATAAATGTAAGTGAGCTAATATCTGATAAAATGTCAACAGATAATAAAGATAAGCCTGAAAGAACAATAACAGGAAAAATGAAAACAATTTAAGAAACAAAAATCATTTATAGTCAATTTACACTCAACTCTACAATGATTAAAAAGCCAAATAAAATAAAAATTGTAAGGCAAACCAAAAAAAAAAAAAATAACTAAAAAAAACACATTTTTGGGTAAAGTGCAACAAAAATCTAGAATCTAAGAAACCAAATAAAAAAATTAAAGACCTTGTCCCACAATACAATAAGTTCTCAAAAAAAAAAAAAAAAATCAATATTAAAATCGAACATTAATGTGTTTTATTAATAAATAAACGAAATATTGACAGCATTGTATTGTGATAAAATTAATGGTAATTTTTGTCTCTATGAGTCATTCATGGTCATTAATCATTATTATCATAAGAAAATTACTTAAAATGTATTTAACTTAAGTATGTGGGTATTAGATATTATTATAGTTTGGTACCAATTTTACAAAACAAAAATAAACAATTTATTATAATTATTGAATCAAGAAGGTTTAAGAAAAAAAAATTAAGTTTAAAAAATTTTTGAACGTTATTTCACTATATTTTACTATTTATTGGTATTTTCCATTAATGAGTTTTTGCACCAATCCGACATTATGTAACTTCAGATGATATAATGAAAAAGAATACGTCCAACCTCAAAAAAATAAATCTGTAACACCTACTCGTAAACGTAGATATTAAGAAAGACGTCAACGAGAGCATAAAACCATTAATTAACAAATCGAAGACACGAAAACCTACACAATGCGTAGGTGTATTATTGTATAATCTATAAATCATGGTATTATGGTACAACAATAACATAAGAAAAATAACACCATAGGTAATCGCAAGGCAAAACATTAATAATATATTTATATATACCTATAAAAGAACTGGAAGATTCCGACGTAAACACACTTGTTGACGATTCATAACAACTGACAGCAACTAACAAGACGTTACAAGTGCGTTGGGTCCGTGGTTGTGTATGTGCGTATGATACTGCGATGCTCCGCCCCAATAACGTTCCGAAATGAGTCGCACGATTAAACGGCTACAGGCTGCACTGCGTACGCTAAGATTGCTACTAACCCTTTAGACTATATACCTAGTACCTACAATATTACGCATTTATACATGTGCATATTGTGGCCGTTTAATCGTGCGAGTCGTTACTCGAACGCAAGTCTGTAATTTGAATTTATGATAGGGGCTGTAGAGGGGTGGAGGGTACATAAGTAGGTACTTCTGAAGTAATTTACTCTTCTAGTAACTAAACAGAGCACAACTGTTCATCCAGGCAATCCAGCACACACAAGAATTTTTGCGATTTTACAATTATTTTAATTGTATCTGTATAACATGTAACGGAAACTTCTCAGTCACAAGACCATATCACCTACCCATGGCTTGTTCAAATGAACCGTCTACAGTAGTTGTAGAAGAGACAAAAAGTGAAGCACAATCGTCATGTGCCAAGCGGCCGTTATTTATCAAGACTACTCCAACTGTTTTCCCGTCTGAAATAGTGCATTATTACCACCTGCCGTTTTTAAAAATGCAGGCCAACGGTTAACATTGTCCCCAAACGTAGAACCCCTGAAAACAAGAAAATCGGCTGAAAGAGTGCGGGTCACTTTTCGAATCTTTTAATGTCAATAATATGGTGTAAACATTCCAATGCGTTTTTTTTACTCGCGAATTTCTAAACGTTCTCAAAGACGTTTACAGGATCCAACAATGTTTCCCGAAACCTAATGATTTTAACAATGATTCTGTAACGCCATCTACCATTTTTTTTTTATAAAACCTACAGTTATAATACTATTAATGATATGAATATATTTTGATATATTATAAAATACCTCCAAAATAGCGTCTCGCTTGGCGTTTTTGTTGGACTAGTTATCTTATATCCAGTGGGTAGATAATCAGGTAATTACCACTGGCAGCTACTGGAGTTTCTACAATTTAAATATCTGTTATTATTCTTAGTCGAGTTGAAAGAGTTATGGTTTTTTCGAGGGTGCTTCTGAATAGGTCCCAATTTGTTCTTTTGTTTGTTTTGTACATTTTCTTTAGTTTCACTATATTGGAGCTTAATGAGAAAATCACAGGGATGTGATCTGATGTTAGCTCCAATATAATTGGATGAAACACCTTTCGTTACGTAGAAGCCATTACGATTAACTAATTTATTTGGATCTGTCGGCTAGTAGGTTGGTTTTCAGATGAATTTCACATTAATTTTATCTGCATATTTTAACAATAAATTAACTCCTTTTGGTAGTGATCAATTTTGATCCCCGGAAATTATATTTGGCATAGGGACCTTACTAAAAAGAACTTGGAACCGGAACCCTTTGAATATTGGGAACCGAGACCTTTATTTAAATTAATTTTAATACCAGAACCTCACCATAACCCTTATTTGAATTAATTTAAAAACCGGAACCTTACCGGAACCAATAATTTTACTTCGAAAATTGTTTTAAATAAGTAAAAAAACAAAACAAGTAACAAATTTTTTATTTTTTAAGAATCGAAAAGAATACGAAACCTAAATTTTAGTTTTTCTGGGGACCAAACCGGTACCGTAAAAATCATCAAGGTCCCAGTCCTTGGTTTGACATTATGATTTCATCCAGCAATGAATCTACTGCCTAGTGTCTGGA
Organism: Sitobion miscanthi; assembly: GCA_008086715.1. Lineage (NCBI taxonomy): Eukaryota > Metazoa > Arthropoda > Insecta > Hemiptera > Aphididae > Sitobion > Sitobion miscanthi. The sequence goes on along the minus strand of CM017803.1, from coordinate 11,805,095 downwards.
AGCATAGGTCGACCTAAAGTTTTACATTCAAATTTGCTCGGTCTTTTTTTTAAAACTATATAGTGAGAAGGTTACAAGAGCTCACGTAGAAATATAAAAATTGTTTTGATTTGGTTGTGAAAAATCAAACGTAATTAAAACACACTACGCAAAATCAAATAATATTAGCCAACCAACATTCATTAACAATATTACATAATCGTTAAACTACAAAAACAACACACCACTATAGCAAGCCATTAACATACCAAGCCGTCCACGAACTAAAAACATGTCCATATACATATAGGCATAAAGAAACAACACATTAAAGAAGAGATTACGCAACACCTGCATTATATATTTACAGGCGCGTAGCCAGGATATTCTCATGGGGGGGGGGGGAGGGGTTGCCAAAATTTGTTGGTAAACTTACAGGTTGTGACCTGATAACCCCCCCCCCCTTTGCTACGCGCCTGTATATTTATATGACTCAATTAGTAACTATTCGTAACACGAACAGCCTACATCCATAAACCAAATACCTATTAAATTATTATATAGTTTAAAACATATAACCTTACAAAATTAATAACATATATTATGTCAAACATTTTACCCCATACTAATCGTGTATGGTATCATACACATCTTACAAACATTATACATCGCCAAAATGCATATAAACACAACTTAGTAAAACTTTATTGAACAATAATATAAAAACAAATAAAAGTGTACTATATTACTTATTGGATTAGCTTTAGTTATCATTTATAAAAGTTTGGAAACAACACAAATTTACAACATTATGCTATATTTTTGAAAATAAAAGTTGCTCTCATCATTCAAAATTCAACTGATTTTAAAATTGTTTTTTCTCCAAATTATAAATAGATATTAGATAACTGTATAAAATGGATATTTTTAAATTTTTAAAAAAATCAAAAAAAGATTTTAAAAACTGTTTAAAAATATTTTAGACCACGGGTCTCTAACCTTTTTTTACGATGGGTCAAAATTAAGATGCACTTTGGCATCATGTGCCAACATTTTTAGAGGAATAGATCGGTTAAGAACTTGAAGAATAGATAGTCCTACACAGTTAATTTGTCGATAGAGATAAATAATTTGATGATTTAATTTCTAACCTGTCTCGAACCCTGAAACTTTTCTCACTCTGCCACACACCGAAAATGTATATTCTCAGAGCTTAGGAAATACAGAGAAAATAGGAATCGTATACTTGTAATAAACAAACACTTATTTTTATTTGATAAAAGCTTAAAAGACACTCGCGTAGAAACGATTTTAGATTATAGGCCAAGTATGGCCTATGGAGAAAGTTTAGCCTATATGGCCAAAAATAACGATGTATCCATGAGTGAACACAGGAACGAACACTTTGCTGGCAATGATGTGTTTGGAGGGGCGTTTTATGCTATTTTTTTGAAGGTCAAATCGTTCCTAGCGTGTTATGTTTTAATTATATTTTATCTTATAGTTTTACAATCGTTATTAAAATTAAAGATTGTTTTAATGTAAATAGTACATCCGTGGGAAATAGTACTTTGTACTTTGTACTTTGTAGGTAGGTACATAATGTTAGTGGGTATTTCTAATAAAATAAATAATATAAGTAAATAATGTAACTGTCAACTGAATAATCAAATAGAATAATATTGTTGATATATTATAAATGATATCGGTATATTATCATTTAATATATTGGTATCATGACACACTGAATAATGGTAACACTAGACAATGTTGTTTTAATGGGACGAATAATTGTATTCACATTTCACAAACATGGCACAGAGTAATTTTTTTTATACATTAAACGCTTATGTAAATGATTTTTGTTAAACAATACATTTTATATTCCATATTATTTCCTATGATATTGTCTTATACTAAATTACGTTCAAATAACAAATATTTTTAGTCGCAACGAATGATTACACTGCGGCGCCTGACCAGAAACCAAAATAGTTATCATGTAATCGTAATTCGTAATGTAATAAGTTTATAAGCCGTCTGATATTACTTTTATATTATTCTGATTCAATGAAAATTGATTTGTATCATTGACCACAAGTTTAGAAGAGCAAGTGCAGACAAACACTAAAGACAAACAAAATGTTTAAAAAGTTAATATTTTTCGAAATAATGAGTGTCTTACGTTAAATGGATCACCCTGTAGAGATAGGCCTATAGTTCTTCAAGTCAGATTTATCACCTGACTTATGTGTAGGAGTGATACAGCTACTCATTTTAAATATCGACGAGAAAACTTCTCTGTAGACTGACCGTTGGAAGAGTAGGTAGCTATAAGGGAAAGCTAATAGAACATTTAATGTTGTATATTAAGTAGATACCAGATAGCTTGTCAGAACCACTCAATTTGACACTCTTTAACTTATTTAGTTCATTTTCAATATTAAAGATTTTTTAACTAATTTAGTACAATAGAGGTATTATGCTTTATAGCAACTTTTGGATTCAAAGTTAAAACGAGCTCGAAGATATGAAACATCTGTGTAATTGTATTTGCTGCGAATCAATTTGTACTTCGCATCTGCACGTTTTTTGTCAAATACACGTGCTTTTAAGTCTTTAATGAACCAGGCTGGAAATTTAGAAGAAGTATAAGAGACTTTTGGCACTCATTTAGTATATAGTAGTGCAAAGCATCGTAGAAAGCATTTGTGGCTGAATCTTCATCGATGGACAAGAAAGTATCATACTAATTGAAGGACAGTAAAAATGTATTAATGTTTGAATACAAAGATTGGCTAAAATTAAAAAAAAGATGTGGGCATTAACAGAAAGAGGTGCAGCTGTCCCAACTGAAATATTTATACACAGGACTGGATGGGAGGGATGACAAGATAAAATGGTATCAGCAACAGCTTTCATTGAGCAAGGGTTATCAGGTAATTTCATGGTGAAGGGAGTGGGGCAAATTTTACTCTTGAATACCACTTTCCTAAACTATAACCTAAAATCTATTAGCTTATATTATTATATAATCTTTAGGTTTGATGTTTGTATCAGTGATGTAATCAGTAGACAAATAATCAATAAACAATTAACAACATTTATAAAATTGATTTATCTATTAGTAAAAATAGGACATCGAATAAGAGAGTGGTTGCCCCCCCCCCCACAACTCATGGACACCCCTGCCATTGAGGCAATTTCATTATTGTAAAAAAATTTTAGAGAGCTTTCCATACATAATTTATATGAAAGTACCTACCTAGCTTAAAAATGCAAAAGTATCCGGGAGGTAATTGATTTTATTAAGAAAACGCTACACAGATATTTGTTTTCTCCGTTTTATAAGCGAATAACATACCAAATTTACAGAAGACCCCGTTTAACTCAGTTAGTTTAAAAACTAGAGTGAATCGACTAATTATGAAACTTGATGGTAAGAACATTATCTGTGTTTGTAAATAGTTTTTATTACGGTAATTGAGTTTTTAAGTGAGTAATGAGCATTTTTAATTTACGCCATATTATATACGCACAGTGTTCTATAAAGATAATTTTTTAAATATCTAGATAAAGATAAAAAAAAATTGCTGGAATAGTTATCTAGATAAAGATAGAAAAATCAACATTTATTATCCAGATAAAAAAAAAGATAAACATTTTTTTTAATATGTACCTACCTACCTATTTTTTACAAACCTAAGGTGAATAAAGTATATTAGATAATTCACAATATTATAAAAATTTGTTTTTTAAATTAAGTAAAGAGCGATTTTCAAAATACCATAAAATTTAATGTCAAAAAACAAAACTTAAAAATTATTTTGACTTGAAATTTTTTTATACCTACATATATTATGTTTTTTTAATAATGCATTATTGTTTTACAATTAAAATAAATTAAATAAAAATACAAATCAAATGTATTGTTTCTTTTTTAATAGAAATAAATAATAATACTGATATTTACATAAATATTCAGTATTTAAAATTCCGGTAACAATATTTAATAACTAATAAGTGATAGGAAATTATTAAATGAACACATAGGAGGCTAGTTAAAAAAATATAAAATAAAATATAGATGTACATCAATCATGTGGATGTTATTGCAATGTTAAAATTAGTATTGTGGGTATTTTATTTTACACTAGGTAATATTTTTATTAAACTTATTAATAATTAATCAATAGTAATTTATTTTGTGATCGTTTAAAATTTTAATTTCAGAATGCGGGTATCCTGTTTACGATCAGCGAATACGATGCTGATACGTAGACACGTAGTTAACCCAAAACGTTTATTAGTTTATTACTAAGAACATTTAAAATATGAATTTGATATATCTAATAATTTAAGAATGAAATATATATATATAGGTACATTTATAAATTATAAATTAATAATTATAATACTAATACATATTATTGTAACTTGAAAATTATAATAAAATTATAATAACTGCAATTGTAAGAATATATCAGGAGCCTTGCATTAAATGTTCACGCTTATTTACTCAATAAATACAATTTTTTTGATGTTTATAGAAAAAAAACAAAAAAAATTTAAAACTGACAATATCCGCAAACAGCTCAAAACAAATAAAAATATTTTCAAAATTGTATAGTGTATAGAGAATGTTAATATAAACATTCAGTGAAATTTTCAAGTATCTACAGCCGTAGGTTTTTTAATTAGAAAAAAATAAAAAAATCGTTACATGAGAAATCAAGGGAATATCAAATGTTGTAAAAATATTAATTTCAAACGCTCATAAAAATTTAATTTGACTTTCTTGTAGACATTTTTTTTTTTGATAAAGGTAGGCAAACTTATGGATTATATTGTATTACATTTTCAAACCTTAGCCATGTTTAATATATTGAAAAAAGCTAATCTAAAATTGTTGCAGACAGATAATGGCACAGAATTTTATAGTATTCAATTTCAAGATTTAATGAAAAAATATAAAATTAAACATTTCAGTTCTTACAATTTTATTAAGTGCATCGAAATTTTTTTTTTTTTTTTATTTAAATCATTTTAAACTAAAAAAGGTGGGTAAGTGGATGTCGCTCTGCTGTACAGTAGGTTACAAGTGGGTCACTGTAATGGATGGTGTTAAATTTGAATTCAATGATATAATATCATTGTATAAGAAAAACGATTCTGAGCGAAAACGGTCAGTCAGACTATGATGTTACTAAGTATATTTGATGATATTATTGTGCATAAAGTAATTTATATATAATCTATTTACGTGGAGCCTTGTTTTCAATTTTCAATCCTTAGCTATAAAAGTTGAACATTTTATACATTTTTAACTACAAAATAATTATTAAATTTTAAATTTGATAAATTTTGTCAAAATTTGAACTTTAAATTCTTATACAAAAAATTGTGCCTATGTATTTTTTATATTTTTCAACTGCAATTATAAGAATATATCAGGAGCCTTGCATTAAATTTTCACGCTTTTTTACTCAACAAATAAAATTTTATTGATATTTGTAGAAAAAAATGGAAACTGACAATGTCCGTAAACATCTCAATATAAGTCAAAATATTTGGAAAATGTTATGGTGTATAGAAAATGGAAGTATAAACAACTAGTTGAAAATTTCATATATCTACGGTCATTTGTTTTAAAGTTACAACTAAAACCAAATTCAATTTTGTGAAAAATCGATTTTGCGTAAAAAGTCCCGTTTTTCCTTAATTTTTCTTTTGTCTTTCTTGGCGCTTTTGAAAATTACTGTGAATTTTAAATTTTGACCTCCTCAATGCACCTACAATATTCATTTTCGAACAAGATACTGAAGTTGAAAATCGAAGCATTATTTCGACTACTTATCGTGTACACAGACACAAAAAAATATTAAAAAAATAATAATAAAAATAAATATAAGAAAAATTTATAAACACACATCATTGTAAAATCAATACATCCATCGTTGCACTCAGAATCTAAAATTTAATTATAAAAATATACATAATTATTTATCTCTTTTAAGCTAAAAGCTTGTATTAGAGATAGAAAGTAATACAACTTAACTACAATTTACACGTATATATAGCAGGTAAACAAACAAAAGAAAGCAAACAAGAAGTATTAAGTTAAATACAGTAAAAGAAGATAAAATTAAAATATTTTTAAGTTATTAGAGAGAACAACTAATTATATATTAATTTCTTAGCATTATTTTGAAAGAGCAGAATATTTTTTTTATACAGATATGGCATTGAGTTGAAAAACACAGGACCTAGATAGTTGACAAAAGATTTGCACGGATAATCAATATTTACCTATGTTAAACCGTTTATTTTCCCTTTTGTCTGGAAGATTTTGACCATCAAGTCCTTTACTTAAATGTTTAAAAGAGAACAGAATGGCAAATTATTTATATAGAAGTTTAACAGGCAGGACACCCAATTCTCTATTGTTATGCGAGGTAGAACCTTATAAAGAGTATTTATTTGAGAAAAGTCATACTATATTATTCTGATTTGTTTGTAATTGATTTAAAAAATAATCTGCCGATACTCCCCAAATTAGTAACCCATATTAAAATATGGAATGGATGCAAACAAAATTCAATTTAGTACACATTACACGTATGAATACCAAAACATTTTATAAACCAAAATTTTAAATTAATAACAAAGTAATAATATTTAAGTATAAATATATATTTTATAATTTGATATACACCAAATTCGACAACAGAATTATTTAGTTACAATAGTTATACAGTCGAATCCAGTAACTTATTAACTAAATGATGGATGAAACAATATAATCTTAGGTTTTTATGAACAGAAAATTAAATTAACTGATTTTCCATACACCTTTCTCATTGAACGTGTTATAAAAAAAGTTCGGAATTAAATTTTTTGTTAATTAGTTAGGTTTTGATACAAAGCAAAATGTATGGATAACATCATCAAATATAATAAAATAACGATTTGTATGCATAATATTTAATAGGTACTTATTTAAATAATACAATATACCTTATTATTATCATGTTGAAATAATCATTATTTCAGATTCTGAGTGGAACGATGAATGTATTGATTTTACAATGATGTGTGTGTTTTTTTTTTAAATTTTTTTTTTTTGTCTCTGTAGTTTTTACACGATAAGTAGTTAAAATAATGCTTCGTTTTTTAACTTCAGTATCTTGTTCGATGGGAAAGTGAATATTGTTGGTACATTGGGGAGGTTAAAATTCCCAATGGTCTTCAAAAGCGACGGGAAAAACAACATAAAAATTAAGGAAAAATGAGAATTTTGAAGCAAAATCGGTTAATGACAAAATCGATTTTTGGTTTTTGGCAGGGCTTGAAACCGGTTACTTACCGGTAATTTCCCGGAATTTTGGGGAACCTATAATCGGTTACCGTGATTATAAACCTATTTGTACTCCCGGTTATTGGTTACCGGTAACCGTGACAATTTTTCAGTCAACATAAAACGTTATAATAACGTAATATGTTTTAACCGGTTAAGAACCTATTACCGGTATTTATAAATACTGACTACCGTTACGTATGAACTATAATAATATAATGTTTAATTTATTTTAGCTACATAAATGATTATACGCTCTTAGCTACTAATGGTGTAATAAATAATAACTTCCTAAAACTATTCTTAAATCATACTATTATATCTTCGTATTTTTTCCCTAGTCAATTCTTGTAATAATAATTCAAATAATTGGTATTCTACATTTCTTTTTCCTACCTACCTATAGCATAAAATATCGTTGGTTGGTAATGAGTAATGACGGTACTCGATAGTCGATAATCCCGGTCTCTCTCATCATATATTGATGAGATTTATTTAGATTGTACTAGGAAATCTAAAAATAGTTTGATTCCTATAACAACACGAATATTGTATTAAGTATACGGGTACAAAGGTGTAGTTCAATTTTTTTTTAGAAAACCGGTATTCAATCGGTTACCGGTAACCGAAATTTTTTGGAAACGGTTATCACTTAACGGTAACCTGTAATTTTGAATCTAGTACAGGTAATTGGTTACCGCTAACAACAGGACAGGTATAAAAACGGTAACCGGTATTCAAAAAATTTTCGGTTACCGCGTTCACCTAACCGATTAAATTAATAACGATTTTAAGCCCTGGTTTTTAGTGTAACTAAAACAAATGAATATATATACATGAAATGTACACTAGTTGTTTATATTCGCATTTTCTATACACGATAAAATTTTCAATCTTGAAATTGAATACTATAAAATTCTGTGCCATTATCTGTCTGCAACAATTTTAGATTAGCTTTTTTCAATATATTAGACATGGCTTCGCCTGATTTATTTTTCAGTGGCTCAACCCATACATATTTAAATATGTGCCTATAACAACTAGAATATATCTAAGCCCATGATATTTTTAAAATAATATTGCACATCCATTAAATCAGCTTGCCAGAGGTCGTCAATAAACGGTGTTAAAATTAAATCGTCTAGAAAATATTTTTCTCGTTGGTCGATGTAGTTTTTTTTAGCTATATTTACCAATGAAGTTTTATACTATAATATCCCTCTCACGTAATTCTTCTAAGATATATATGATTTTATTATTAATACCAGTATTACCAACACATTGAGATTAAGTATGTTAAAATATGTAATTTAGTTACTAGTTCATTTGGATTGTCATAATAAACTAATTATGTTTGAGGTATTACATCTTTAAATAAACCAGAACATTTCTTAGTCTGTGGTGATGCAGTAAAATTAAACATCTTTCCAATTTGAGGATCTGTATTAGTCATAGAACTGTTTTCTGTAGGATTTAAATAGTTAATTTTTTATTGTTGTATTGTTATGAACATTACTACGTTTAGAACTAGCGTTCAAACTATCTAAATTATCGTTAAATTGTGTCAAGTTTATTGGAGGAGTTCTAGAGTTATAAATTTAAGCTATTTCTTCGACTAACTGTTTTTCCTCAGTTTTCATTCATTCGTACAGAGGTTTTACAGCAGTTGCCTATTTATGGAACTTTGCGGTTTTAGGAATTTCTACAAATTCTGATGTATTCTCTGATGACAGACTGCCGGTCACAGATTACATCATCAAAACTGTTAATAGAATTTTTCTTAGTTAAGTTTGGTTTTATAACTTTATCAGCGCTTGTAAATATGAACATATTAGCATCTTGAACGAGACATAATTATCATCTGGATATCATCTCGTATATAATTTATTATATTTTATAATGAAACATATTTAAGCAAAAACATGAAAAACAAAAAAATACATGACATTTTGACTGAATGTTTATATTAGCATTTTCTATACACCATAACATTTTCCAAATATTTTGACTTATTTTGAGCTGTTTACGGGCATTTTCAGTTTCCGTTTTTTTTTTCTATAAATATCAATAAATTTGTGTTTGTTGTGTTAAAAAGCTTGAAAATTTAATACAAGGCTCCTACTATATTGTTACAATGACATTTGAAAAATATTAAAAATCCTTAGTTACAGATTTTAATTATAAGCATTTAAATCGTTACATAAGAAATCGAGTGAATATCAAATGTTGTAAAAATATGAATTTCAAACGCTCATAAAAATGTAATTTGATTTGCTTGTAGACATTTTTTTTGATAAAGGAAGTTAAACTTATGAGAAATCTTGTATTACATTTTCAAATCTTATATTTAAAAAGAAAACCTTTTATGAATTCTCAACTCAAAATAATTTGCTTATTTTCGTGATTTTTCCGTATTTTGCCAAGATTAGAACTTCAAATGCTTATAAACAAAAACTGTGACTAAGGATTTTTATATTTTCAAATATCATTGTGACAAAATAGAAGGAGCCTAGTAATAAATTTTGTATTTTGTTGATGTTTATAGAAAAAAAACTAAAAAAATTTAAACTGACAATGTCCGTCAACAGCTCAAAAAGAGTAAAATTATTTTAAAAATTTAATCGTGTATATAAAATGGTAATATAAACATTCAGTAAAATTTTCATGTATTTACAGTTATTCGTTTTTGAAAAATAATAAAATAACAAAACCACTACATGAGAAATCAAGTGAATATCCAATATTGTAAAAATATGAATTTTAAACGCTCATAAAAATTTAATTTGATTGGCTGTAGACATTTTTTTTTTTTTGATAAAGGTAGACAAACTTATGAGGAATCTTGTATTACATTTTCAAATCTTAGATTAAAAAAGAAAATTTTTTATGAATTCTCAACTCAAAATAATTTGTCGATTTTTGTGATTTTTCCGCATTTTGCCAAGACTCGAACTTTAAATGCTTATAAAAAAAACTGTGTCTAAGGATTTTTAATATTTTTCATATGTCATTGTAACAATAAAGTAGGAGTCTTGTAATAAATTTTCAATCATTTTTATCCAACAAATAATGTTTTATTGACATTCATAGAAAAAAAAACTAATAAAATTGAAAACTGAAAATGTTCCTAAACAGTTCAAAATAAATCAAAATATTTTGAAAATGTTATCGTGTATAGAAAATGCGAATATAAACAACTAGTGTATATTTCATGAATATATTCATTCAGTGTATATTCATTTGTTTTAGTTACACCAAAAACCAAAATCGATTTAGCGGAAAACCGATTTTACGTAAAAATTCCTGTTTTTCCTTAATTTTTATGTTGTTTTTTCCGGCGCTTTTGAAAACTATTGGACAATTTTAATTTTGACCTCCCAATACACTAACGATATTAACTTTCCCATCGAACAAAATACTGAAGTTGAAAATCCAATCATTATTTCGACTACTTATCGTGTACACAAAAAAAAAACAAAAAAAAACACACATTATTGTAAAACCAATACATTCATCGTTCCACTCAGAATCTGAAAGATTAATAAAATTGGAAACTGAAAATGTTCCTAAACAATTCAAAATAAATCAAAATATTTGGAAAATTTTACAGTGCATAGAAAATGCAAATATAAACAACCAGTGAAAATGTCGTGTATATACGTTCATTTGTTTTATCGTTACACTAAAAACCAAAATCGATTTTCTCGAAAACTACCTACTGGGAAATTTTTACTTTTGTCCCTAAAGTACCAACTAGATTTACTTTCCTATTAAAAAAGATACTGTTGAAGAAAATATAAGCATTTTTACTGTCCTAAAAGATGATGACAGACTCAAAAATAAAAAATAAAATAAAAAAAATAACACACATCATAATAAAATTAATACATTCATCGTTCCACTCAGAAAAGTTGAGATGTGTTGAGAAAATTTAAAAATTGTTTTAATTGTCTATGGACTACGATAGTCGCTCAAAATGTCTTAAATTGTATTTTAAATATTTAAAAATGTACCAAAAGTATTAACACTTTTCAGCTATCTATCTGTGCTAGTACGTATTTAATGTGTAAAAGTGTAAAAGTTGATCAGCCCCCGCCGAAAAAAAATCCTGGCTACGCCACTGTATTGTAGGTACTCGTACTTTAATACCATGATGTAGAGAAGATCGTGTTTAACACTAATCACATTTTTGGTATCGAGGTAGTGGATAATGGAAGCAGTTGCTTGTCAGTGAAAATGACGTGATCTTCCCTTTCATGCGGACCGGCAAATTATCGCCTCATCAGAAAGTGATAAGCGTCTAATCGTCCGGCGGCGACACGGCGTACGGCCCTAAATATTATAGAATAGGTAGGTAATAGCATTGATTGTGAATACCATGTCGGTGAAATGTAAATGTCGATTGCCGAGTTAATAACTAATGCTACTCACATTAAAAATGACTTATTATTGTTAAATGCTACTTATACACTTAGGTACCAGTAACTTGTATGTTTTTGTTTTCCCGTGTCGGGTGGATAATTCGATTTTAGGAAAATGAAAGTGATATTTAGAGTGTTGAGATCATATTATGCATCGAGCATTTTAAACGAATACAAGAGTAGTTCATCATTTATGTTCACAAGTTATCGTCGTTCTTCGGAGAACGCTGAAGGAAGAACAGAAGCGACACTCAAGTATCAGAATATACCAAGTGAAAACATTCGCAACTTTAGCATCATAGCCCATGTAGATCATGGCAAGAGCACGTTGGCTGATCGGCTATTGGAATTGACAAATACCATCTGCATTGAGGAAGGAAAAGCACAAGTGCTTGACAGGTAAACATTTTTTTTATTTATGTAAACATTAAATCGTGTTTGAATTGAAACTTATATCGAAGAAGGTGTAAATGGTGAATGTAGTTTATCTAGGTATTATTAATTATACTCTAAGAAAAAAAAATGATTAACATATCTAATACCTGAAAAATTTAATAATATCAATGATTAAAATTCTTGAGCTTATAAATTATACAAGATAATAGGTATTTAACTTGAAAAAAAATGTTTGTACAATAACACATTTGGTAGATAAGAGATATTTTTTAAACAGACATTAATACAACAATTTATGTATATAATTTTTAATTGAGTCAAGATGCTTAATTAAAACTAATTTATCATAATATATGAAAAAAACTTTAAATCAATTCATCTTCATTACATTTTGTAAGAAAATAAAATTTATTATTTATATATTTATTCCAGGTTACAAGTAGAAAAAGAAAGAGGTATAACAGTGAAAGCTCAAACAGCTTCATTGTTTTATAAAAGCAGAATAGACGACCAATTATACCTGTTAAATTTAATTGATACTCCGGGCCATGTCGATTTTTCCAATGAAGTTTCTAGATCGTTATCAGCATGTCAAGGTGTCATACTTTTAGTGGATGCTAACCAGGGTGTTCAAGCTCAGACAGTGGCTAATTTTTACTTGGCCTTTTGCCAAAATCTAATTATTGTACCGGTATTAAATAAAGTTGATTTAAAAAATGCTAATCCAGAAAAAGTAGAAGAACAACTGCGTGTCTTATTTGACATTGAGCCAGAAACAGTCTTAAGGGTATAGTATATATCAATATATTATTAGGTATAAAATAGTTATTTTTTAAATACAAAATTTCTATAGATATCAGCCAAGCAAGGGACTGGTGTAGAAGATTTATTAGAATCTATCGTCACACGATTACCACCCCCAGTTGCTAATCGTCAAGGACCATTCAAAGCTTTGATTTTTGATAGTTGGTTTGATAAATACCGTGGGGCTGTAGTACTAATATATGTTCAAGATGGATGTGTTAAAGAAGGTGATATCATAACAACTGTGTACTCTCAAACAACATATACTGTAAAAAATGTTGGAATACTACGGCCAACAGAATTTAATACTGGAACATTGTATGAGTATAAATTGTATAAAATATATTTTAAATTAACATTTTGAATTTTATAGAGTAGGTGGTCAAGTTGGATTTCTAACATGTAATATAAGATCAGCAAAAGACGCTCATATTGGAGATACTATACATTTGAAAGATGAACCAGTTGAACCATTTCCTGGGTTCAAACCTGCTCAACCAATGGTATTTGCTGGATTATTCCCTATGGATCAATCATTACACATGGAAATGAAAAGTGCTTTAGAACGATTAACACTCAATGATTCCGCTGTTAGTATTACAACTGAGTCAAGGTAAAAAAAATTCAAACAAAACAGTCATTTTACTTTTACATAACCTATTTATTTATACCAGTCCAGCATTAGGTCTTGGTTGGAGATTAGGTTTCCTTGGCCTTCTACATTTAGATGTATTTAATCAGAGATTGGAACAGGAATATAATGCTCAAGCTATTATGACAGCGCCTAGTGTAACATATAAAGGTTAGTTTTTATCCAAACTTTTAAAAATATTGTTTATGTTTTTAATGCATAAAATATTTCAGCTAAAGTTACATCAAAAAAATTAATTGAAAAGTATGGCAGTGATGAATTTTGTTTTTCTAACCCAATGGATTTCCCTGATCCAACCTTCACTGTAGCACTCTATGAACCGTTTATTCTTGGCACCATCATAACTCCTGGTAAAAATAAACTATTGAATATTGACTACATAATATTTTATTAATAATACAATTTAATCAACAGATGAATATTTGGGCGGTGTCTTGTCATTATGCATGGAAAAAAGAGGTGTACAAAAGTCATCGACTAATATTGACAACACCAGAATAATGATACAATGCTATTTCCCATTAAACGAAATTGTCATAGACTTTCACGATACACTTAAATCAATTACATCAGGTTTTGGAAGTTTTAGTTATGAAGATCATGGATATGAACTCTCAAATCTAATAAAAGTATAAAAAAAATAACAAACTTAATATATAATATTTAAATTGTATAATATACTTAATACACAAGCATGTTATATTCAGTGTTGTAAAGTACTGAAGATAGTTATTAAATATTGTCTATCAACAAGTATTTGAGTACATTTTAAATAATATTTTACTGTATTGGATGCATTCCTTAAAATACTTTTTTTACTCAATTAAAAATATATTGAATTGTTCTTAAAACAAACAATCACCACCAAAATCATATCGTTTTACATAATATGCTAATTATAAGCAATGTTTTTCAACTGTAACTAACACTAATATTATGATAAAATTTAAATAATAATAAATAATAATTTAAATGTTTTTTAATTATAAAACTTTCATTAGTAAAATCTATTAATCTTGATAATTATATTAAATTTAAACATATTAATACGTCAGCATCTTGAAAAAATATATATTATTATTGTCAAAAACAGGTTTTATCACAAATTCATTCAAGTTTAATTTTATTAGTATAATCAATAAATTTTTTTTTAAAGTTTAACCTTGTTGTGTAATGCATGATGGTTTCCAACTTTTGTATAACTCATAACTTATGTTAATGAGTTTTATTGGAAAAAGTAATAATTATTAGTAACAATATTATAAAAGTAAAAACTCATTAGTGGCTTAATAATGTTTTTATTATTTTATTTCCATTGTAAAACTTAATAATTGATAACACTTTATTACTTGAGTAGTAAATAAAATAATAAATAATAAGATATTAAAACCACAAACTATGTTTCCATACTATAATATTATAAACCTACTATAAACTATTAATAATTATTTTTAACAACTATTTTGTAAATAATTTTAATTTAGAATTTAGCTGTCAATAACCCAAAACAAAACTTTACTGATATTTAAAATTAGGAAATTTATGATGAAAAAAAATGCATCTGAGTTATTATAGTTCTTAATCGATAAAAAAAATAATAGTTTTTATTTAAAAGTTGTCTCAAATACTTTTTTAAAAGTGTTTTTAATAATACTTAAAAACATTACAAAAAAGTGTGTATATAATAAGTAATATTTTAAATATAACACTGAAAATATTTAAAACTTTCTAATACTAGTTCTTACTTTTTACACTTAAATATTTGCATATTTATTTTTTTAGTTGAATATTTTGCTTAATGGAAATGTTGTTGAAGAACTTGGAACTATAGTTCATGCAACTAAAGCTGTAAGCCTAGGGCGTAAAATGGTATTGAAATTAGTAGACATGATTCCTAGACAAATGTTTCAGGTATAATATTTTAATTGCTGATTTATCATTGATATCTACTAACTGAAAATTAAAATAATATAGATTGCAATTCAAGCTTCAGTCAAAGGAAAAATAATTGCAAGAGAAACGTTAAAAGCTTATCGCAAAGATGTAACATCAAAACTTGTAAGTGCACAATCATATTTGTACTTTGATAATTATTTCAATACAAATAGTAAGCTGTAGTTATTATGTATAAAAACAAATTATTATTTTTTGTTTTTTTTATTTTATATGTTGATATAATTAAGGATAGTATAATTATATAAGAATTCATTATTTAACAATTAAATTTATTATGAAATATTGGTATTAAATACTGACATTGGTTAAATTCACACATTATAACAATATTTATCGGCTTATACTTAATTGATCTAATATTCTAACACAATACTTATATATTTTATACTATTTAACTACATATTAAGTTCTAAGCATAATTATTTTTTGTAGTATTCTAATTGGATTTAAATTATTAGGTGCCTATAAAATATACAATTACAGTTTTTGACATTATTTTTATATATATTAATAAGTTATGATATTTATGTCTTACAACAATTTGTTGATTTATTTTATAGTGTGGAAAACGTGGTGGTGATATAACAAGAAAAATGAAACTTTTAAAACAACAGTCGGATGCTAAAAAAAAAATGAAAATGGTTGGAAACATTGAAATTCCCCGAGATACATTCATTAATGTTCTGAAACGTTGACAATTCTATGCAATATTCTATAAACTGTCATTTTTTAACTGATATGAAGTTTTTATTTTTGTTATAATTGTCAGTTATAAATAGTAGTAAATACATTTCGTTAACAAATTTTATTGTATTTTAATTTTTGAGTCTTAGCTGTATTAACATTTAACATGCCAATGTATAGTTATTGGCAAGGCTGGGCAAGTTAATTATTTTTTTTTAACTCAGTTAAGTTAAGTTAATATGCAGCAACAAAAAAAAGTTAAAAGTTATAAGTTAATTTAACTATAGGTTAACTCAGTTAAGTTAAAAGTTAATACACCCATTTTGTTAACTTTTTATTAAGTTAAAAAAAAGTTAATTTGTTTATACAACGCTAGAGTAATTAATTTTTTTCCAACCCAAAACTAGACTACAGTGTTTATACTTCATACAGTATTTCCATATAAGTTAGATTCGAATAATATAAACTTTTAACTTTAAGCAATTTACAGTAAATATTTTTTGACATGAAAACAAAATAGTAAAATATAATAAAATTAAAAATAAAATTAATTTACTTAATTTACTTCTTAAAATTAAAAATTAACTCGTTAATTTCACATTAATTAAAAAAGAAATTTAGGAAGTTTACAGTTAAGTTAATGAAAAGCCAAAAGTAGCTAGTTAAGTTAAAAAGTTAAAATAAAATTAGCTTTTTAACTTAACTTTAACTTTTTAAAAGAATAATGAGATTAATGAGTTCCATAATGTGTTTTTTAGTGTAGTTTTTTTATTACTTTTTGGGATTTGAATGTCTGGTGTGCCATTTTAATAACAACAATGAGTTGCAACTTAAAAAGCTAGGTCATTATTTGTTTTTAATAACAATCGGATCATCTATAACGGCGCTGGTCGTAATAGCATATGGGGTATAATAATGTTGATTTCAAGGCCCCTCCAAAATGTAAATTATGTATGTAAATTTACAAAATCAAATTTTGTTATCATGATGTATTTTTACATTGACATTTGACATGCAAAGGTCTAATATAACAGATTTTTGAATTTTTTTATTTTATATTTTATTTTATTTATATATATACATTTTAAAATATGTAATAAGTTAAATGTTTATTAATATATTATCCCCTCCCTGTACCTAACCCTTCTGCATTTAATTTTATAAATATAATGAAATACCTATTGACAATGACAAAAATGGGGTTATAGGTATGTACAGCATTCTAGTGTTTTAGATTCTCATCCCAGTTTCATTTTTCTGTAATCCTAAATTATGAATAATGACAATTGTAATATCTAAAGAATCTTAATGGTATACCAATTTAACAAATTAATGATTTCAGACATATATGAAAAACACACTTAAGTTTTAACAGCTGCAATATTCAATGTGTATATTTACTAATACATCAATACAATTGTGTATTAAATATTATAGTAATTATAATTAAAAGTTATAATAATTTGTATATGATTGAATATTTTTGTACTGTTGTCTTATAAGCTCTTAATCGTCCAAACAATAGTATATTTATTGAGCACAGTACAACAACAGAATATGGGTATACACTTTACTTTATACATCAACCAGTGTGGCAACTAAGGCAATTCATTGAGATATGATCAAAAACTAATTATTTATATTTTACATGGTATTAATTATTAATATATTATGTTTGATTGGTAATTTTTTTTTTCATTTAAAACAATATAGGCAATAACTTAATCCAAAATGTTGGCAGCTCGTATATTAATATTTTTAACTAGTCCAGTTGCTAAAGTGACAGCGAAGAGGTTAACTACATCAGAAATAGTAAAAAAAAAAAAACTATTTTAGATTCTCTTGGTGTCAAATCGACTTTCAGACATATCTTTTACAATAAAGACGAACTTCAGAAATAAATATAAGAAAAATTATTCAATATTTGTCTAGTATAAAAACTAGAAAAATGAAATTTGTTTAATACCTAAGTAGGTATTTTCGATATTTTATGTGACATAGGTGCCTATGTTTATAGTTTATGACATTCACTATTATTATAATAGGTGCCTATATACCTATTTTGTTAAGTTATGTAATAGATAAGTAAGTACATAAATAGGAATGATTCCTGTTTTGTTAAAATAATTAATCTTCTATAAATTAATTGAATTGATTCTCAAATTAAGTGCGAGTATTTTTTTTATTTTTAGGTACCTATCAACAAATTCTTTATCGTTTGAAGTATCGAAATTTAACTAGCAACTAGGTTAGGTAGGTAATGATGTTGGATACTTCGATGGTTAAATTACCCTTTTTTCGAAAAATCTTAGTTGCGGCACTGGTTCCATTGTTCCAACACATAATTCAACTTAATTTAAACGTAAGTATAATTATTTCTATTATCTATACATTTATTATTAGATATTTTTTTTTTATTATGTACTTTTTGTTATTAATATAGTAAATTGTAACATCGAAACAAATAAAGAAATTAATTTATAATAAACACGCGCAAATGCACGATTGATAAATGCGTAAACCCTATATAATAATAATTATAATTTATATTAACGAAAAGTGCGTAGCGCTGCAATCTTCGGTGATGGAATGTTATTGGAGAGTTCCGCAGAAATACATCTGAGGCCTCAACTTCTGATCGGCATATAATAAACGTTTTATTCAATAGCGCGAAGTGTAAATAGGCCGACGGGGCTTTCTGTTGGCTGAAAAAATATTGCAAAATTAACGTTAGATATCATAAACTATATGTATGTAAAAGCTATAGGTATCAAAAGAGTAAGTAGGTAGGTAATTTTACTAATGCAGATTAGGTCATCGGATAGAGTGTATGTACGATTTGTTTAGGGTTCAAATTATATGAAAAAGCGATTGCTTAAGTTTGTATGGCTACAGTGATATAATACGTACCTACTTGCAATGAAAATGTACTATAGACATTGTTTACACAGGTAAAGAATTGTTGAATCAACGCAATAGCCAATAAGTACTGGTAGTAGGCTATTACACCTGACAAGCATAGGCGCAATTTGGGGGAGGGGTTTACGGGGGCCTAGCCCCCTCTAGTTTTATTGAAGCCCCCCTAAGTTTTTAAATATATTCATTTTTTAATCCAACTAATAGTACCGAAGTAACTAGAAGTACGAAATCAGTTTGGTACTGTTCATAAAATCGTAGCCAACGTAAAAAAAATATTTAAAAAAGCCCCATCACGTGTATAAATTTTCAAAAATTACGCACCGGAGATGCCTTTACTTCCAGAACCAATCATAAATCGTTGGGGTACCTGCGGCTCTGTATTGATTTTATAAATTTAGCCCCCCCAAATCAGTTATCCAAATTGTGCCTATGCTTACAAGTGACGTACATATTATAACCAATGACTTGAGAATGTAAGATAGGTACACATGGAAATTTAAACCTAATAGGTAGCTAGTAGCTACTAATAATAAGTCATCTTTACCAAATAACGTTTGGTCGTTCCTATAATAATTTAGTTTTGGTTTTATCGAATTAATTGTATAATTTATAATGTATTATTGTATGTAATTTCAAATACATCTATAGAAGCACAATTTTTGAAAACCTTTCTAATTTATTGTCCCAATTATACTACACTACTACATAATGTGTAATCATATTGAGCATCAAAACTGTGGTCACAACTGATATAAAATTTTTTTTGGAAAATTGTGGTTATTTTCCAAATCATATATCTAACATGGGTACGAAATTTATTTCAAATACAGCCATACCCCACACAAA
This sequence comes from Sitobion miscanthi, assembly GCA_008086715.1. NCBI lineage: Eukaryota > Metazoa > Arthropoda > Insecta > Hemiptera > Aphididae > Sitobion > Sitobion miscanthi. The sequence goes on along the minus strand of CM017803.1, from coordinate 11,785,081 downwards.
AATAATTCCTAACTATGGTAAAAACTTTTTTAAGAAAATAATACTTAGTCAAAATATTTAAAGAAGTTGCTTAAATAATTAGGAAATATTTTAGTTATATTCTTTGGCCAAGAAGTTAATAAAATATTTTTAAAATATTATTAATCAAGTATTCATTATTCAAGCACTTTAAAACATTCACAAAATATTATCATTTCCCAAATTTTGTGTGGGACAATTTACCACTTAAAATAGTAAATTTGATCACCAATTTTAAATATATGTTTTCGTTTAAAAAACGTACAATAGCAGGTAGGTACCTAAGAAATAGCTAGTAGGTATAAAATATTAAAATATAATATTTTTTAAAAGTGTTGTTTTTAAATTAATTACTTCAAATTATGTAAAAATAAGGAATTATAGCAACACCCGAACACATGCATTTACCAAGAAAATGACAGCTAGTTAAGTGTTCAAAAGTAGGTACCTATGTACATAATCAACCAGTACATTATGTATAAATATTAAATTTACATTAATAAAATAACCTGCAAAAAATTCGTCGTCCAAATCTTCGAATTCAGCCTCAGACATAATTTTGTTGATTTGCATTTTAATTGTAGCCTGTCGTTTGGCCGTAAATGTGCTCATCGTCTTGGCCCAGGCGAGAAATATGTGCTCCTGCGCACTGAAATCCGACGGTCCTCTCTTGATCACCGGCTTGGGCTGTGGTAGATCAGGTAGAACGTCCGACTGACCATCAGCTTCGTCGTCTCCCGTGTGGCTTGTATTACCGCCAGCTCCTGTGCAGTCTTTATCACCTTTGTCGCTGTCTTCGCCGGACTGATCCTGTCGCCGTATTTTTTTGGCACTGGACGGCCCATCATCTACTGTCGACCCCGCCTCCTCGTCAGTCGCAATTTCGTCATCTTCCGCGCTTTCGTCGTCATCGTCCTCCTCATCATCATCCTCCTCATCATCGTCCTCCTCATCATCGTCGTTGTCTTCATCGTCATCGGGGAACCGGGCGATAGTTATCATCCTTTGAATGTCTTGAATCATGGCGGCTGTGATACTCCTCCCCAGCTGGTTGTAACCATCATCGCCGTCAGTGGAACTACGTGCCGACGATGACGGCGACCCGATGCCGTTCATATTTTCCTGTAAAAACCGCGGCAATTGTGACGGCGGTATTGGCCGCAAGATATCGGGACCTATGAACTCATCAATATCAGACATGACCGGGATTTCCATGATTTCCACCGTATTCGCGTGTTGTATCTCGAGACTAGGCTCCGGTATCGGGTGAGTGAGTTGGGTGACTGCGGGTCTTGGAGTGGCTGGCGTCTCGATTGCATTCGAAAATCCTTCGTAGGTCGTCGGTGCCGACATCGTATGTGCATTTTGAACTGCCAGCTCCTGTTCGGCGGGACCGTTACCCTGCACTGGTCCCTGCCCAGTGGGTAGCGGGAACGGAAATTCGGAGCCTGACGTCACGTCCTCACCAGACAGGCTGTTTATAATGGGTATCGTGTGCAAAGGCTGAAGAGCCGATATTGGGATATGCGGCATGTCCATGTCAGGTATCAGCTGTGTCGCGGATTGAAATTCAGGTATTTGGCTGTAGAAAAACGATTTACACATTATCATTGTAATGAGTTGGGTATTTATTTTAAGACAAATACGTTTTTTATCTATACTAAAACCATTCACATGAATTATAAGAATTATAACTTGTAAATTATGTAGGTACCTATAATAATGGCATAGGCCATAGGCTATAACTCAAAGCCTATCCATAGTGAAACAATTGCAGTTGGATATGAACTATAATAGAACAAATTTTCATTTCCAAAGTAATTGCGCAGGTTGCCACTATGCCACATAATATTTTTTAATATATTAAAACATAATTTAAAAAAATTAATTAGGGAATTAAACAGTATGAAAAGTTATTTTTGCTACGATTAAACCAAACTTATATTTTAGGACTGTTATTAAATACACTTTTTGAACAGTAAATAAAAATGTTAACCATTCCATTTTAAACAATAATAATTTATCAACAAATAACACGGGTAAATTCAAAAACAAGTTAAACACATTTAAACAAGTATATTTTGGTACACATAGGAGGACGTGGTACCCGCATGGCTGTTGTCTCCAACTTACACACGCATATAATATATTACATAGAAAATGTTCGTTCGCCAGTTTCAATAGTGTGCTGTTAGTTTTGATATTAGAGTGAATTGAATTGACCTATTATCAAACTTTTAGGTAACAACACTATCTGCGTTCTCTAGTTAGTTTTTTTACAATATTTTAATTTTTAAGTGAATTATGAGCGTTTTAAAATATTAATGTTTTACATACTCATAACTCACTTAAAATTAAAATATCGTAAAAAACCAACGAGAGAACGAGATAATGTTCTTACCTACAAGTTTGATCAAAGGTCAGTTCACTCTAATATCAAAGCACACTATTGAAACTAGTGAATGAAAATTTGCTATGCCATTGTGTGCAAGACTGAGACAATGTAACATGTAAGTACCACTTGGCACTTCCTCTTAAAAGTCTTAACAGATTAAAGTAGCAACATATTTTAACTGTCTAAAAAACTTTAAAGTATGCAAAGTAATATTTTAATTGTTTTTTAATTTTTTACCAATCGATATGAAACAGCATTTTCCATTAAGTTACGACGAAGATAAAAGAAACATAAAAACTATATTACCGTAATAGTATGATACATAATATATTTGAAAATGAGCGTTTAAAATAAATTGATCAACAAATAATTGCATTTTATTGTAGTTGATTTTGGTCCTTTGGAGTTGACCTCTGGGTAAAGTTCCAACGAAAATGTTTATAACAATGTTTATTTCGAAGTTATTAACTTGTTTTGTTTCTGTCTTCAGATCAAAAATTGAAAATAAAATTTAAATCGTACAAAGCTCAAGCAATAATTATCCGCTCCCAAATCAGTTGCTAAGGAAATAAACGTTGATTAAAAAATATACATAATTCCTTGTGCAGTCTGACCCACTCTCTTATGCACGTTTTCCCGGCAAAAATTTTATAAAATACAATGTTGGTATCTACATACAAAGCACTATATTGTATATTTTCAATATTGTGAATTCTTGTCAGAATTTCGTTTCACTGAGCTTTTCGGTCTACTCGATTTGGTAGAATAAATTAAATATCGTAACTTCAGTGAGTTCCCGCCGATAATTTTAATTTATTCTTAATATTACTTCTACAGGCCAAGGCCAAAACGTTTCAGTACCGATAGTACCTATATTGGTATATAAAAGTATAATGTATTATGTATATAACTAAAAAAGATTATATTTTAAACTTTTGAAGAATATATTGAAACTGTGGCTTCGAATGAGAATAACAAAAATAATCCATGCATTCACATTTTCAACTATTGATTTTTAAAAAACAATAGGTAGGTATACGAGTTATATTATTAGATAAATTAAGTATATTTATTATTATATATTTTGTAGTGTACCTTATAACAATACTTACAATTGTTTGCGAACATACGGTTTAAAGATACGCATAGGCTTCGTCCACGGCCATTTCATGAATCGTTCCAAAACCCTTTCAGACGAATCGTCGTTGCTCAGTTTTCTAATAAAATTAGCATACTTGTTTAATATTTGGTCCCACTTTTGCTGCAGAATTTCGCCTGTAAATAAAAATTACTCGTGCAATATATAATATATACATAGTGTTTTGAACTTTTGGAACCGTCTCAAACATTTTTACTGTGTAAAATACTTATCTATCGGTGTATTTTTAAAAACTCACATTTATATTAATGTTAGGTAAATATATAACCGTATACTTTAAGTCTTTATATATAATATAAGATGATCAGATATTCAAAATTATACGCCCATAGGTACCTATAGACCATACAGAAAAAAATTGGTAGTGGGAGTACAATAATTATTGGTTGTACCTACTCATGTTCCAATTTAAAATACCTACCTAAACAATCAAACTGTTTCTCTGCTATAATTGACTTAAATTATCTCTGAGTTTGGGCTAATGTTGAATTTATATAAATTTTTAATACCACAGAATTGTATAAAATATGTCTTAAACCTAGACTGACATACCGTCTCTGCTCAGAATCGTTTTTCTTATACAATGATATTATATCATTGAATTCAAATTTAGCACCATCCATTATACAGTGACCCACTTGTAACCTACTTTACGGCAGAGCAACATCCACTTGCCCACCTTTTTTAAACTGTTGCTAAGATTTTTTTTTTAAATATATAAAGGCTAGGTATAATACCCACCCCTTACACATTAGGTATATACTGATAAGTGATAGAAAATATATTGGAAGTTGCATTTGTCACTTGTAACCTACAGTACAGCAAAGCACCTTTTTTTATCGATACTATAATACTATCGAACACTGATATTATTTCTATAATAATTTTGGAATTGTCTCTTAATTTAGTATCTTATATTTTCCCCCAATTTTAAATTTTTGAAACATTGAAACTTTATTGGTCCGGAACTAATTTATTAATCGATAACATTGTCGATAAATCTGAGCTCAGCTCACGGCTCGCGTCTGGTATCATAATAATTGGTGTAATAGGTAATACGTGAAAATAATAAATTACAAAATTTTGGTCACGTGAATGTGACAACATCGCATAAAATATTCAATCGTGTTTTACTGATTAATTTAGGTATTATATTGAAATGGACTGAAACTTGGATCTGAAACTTAATTATGCGTACGCCGCACGTATATGGTTTCATGTTAGTTTAGTTTTAGACCGTTTAAGTAATTCAGTTCCTAATTACTATTAACGTTGTTCATCCTCTTCATTCAATGTAGGTATCGTAAATACTAAATATTGTTAAAAATGTTTGAGATTTTTTTTAATTTTTGTTATTGTATAAAAAATGACATTTTAAATAAAAGTTAGATTACACATATAACCGAACGGATGTCACAGAATAAATTATTATTTCAACTGTATAGTTTGAAAAATATTATCTTTTCTAAAATTATAATATTTTATTAGTGATGATTTGCTTTTCTGGAGTGAGCTCAGCTTCCGCAGGGCCCTACATTTGTACAGGTCACACTGCCCTTTACAACATGCTAAATTATACTATTATTTTAATATTATGGGTTCAAGATCCAGTGATACGAGTCAAAAACTCAAAGCACGTTATTAAAAATATTTCATTTAAACTGACTAACCCTCTAAAATCTAAACATTTTACTTTTTTGTTCAACTGATTTATACGTCCAAATTGAATTGAAGTCTGATTTAAAAAAGGTCCAAAGACTTTTCGTTCTGATAAATGTATGATGTGCAATAACGTCAAAATCAAATAAAGTTTGTAGAAAAGTCCAACTACTGTAATAGAATCCTATTACCAGTTACTACTTAGATTACTAGTAGGAAAAAAATGTCTTTGTTTATAATTTAGTAGGTAATTGATTTCGTTTTATTGAAAAATGCACGAATTCATTTTAATATTCAAGGTTCTCAAATTCTCAATACGTTTTAAATAAAGTATTAAGTTTATAAAGCATCTAGTTACTGAAATTTTAGCTGATAATAATATTGTTGGAAACGAAATTTATAATAAATGGTTAAATGCTATTACATTTTCTATATTATTCGTTTGTTCAAATACAAATTAATTTTGTATGCAATATAACCAGAATCGTAACTATTAAACTGTAGTGTTACATGAACTACAATGCAGTCAATTTGTGGGTGGATGCCTGATATTAAAAAATGCTTTTAGATTTTCTTCGTACCTACTTATTTTGTCCAAAAATAGCATAACACTTGTTTCTTTATGATGTATGAGAGAGAAAAAGTTAAAAAAATAAGTATGTTGTCATTAAAACATTTATAGTTAATACCTAACATGTAACTGTTTGTTTTTGATTCATGGGTTGTGTGCTCCTGGCGAAGAATCGTTAGAGAACAAAATAATGTTTTACAATTTTATGACGATTCGTTTGTGCACTCAATTATGATGAACAATGGAAAACCCATTTCAACGTAGAGCTATTTTTTTTCACATGCACTTCAATAGTTCAGTATTATAGTCAATTTCATACACGTCCCATCATAATATTTGACTATAGTTATTAAAATAACATTACAAATTTTAACCAAAACAAATATAAACATTAATTTATTAATTCCCTATAAGCTGTATTCTCCACTACCATTATTTTTATTATTATTATTTATTTATTTATATAGCTTCCAGTATTAGATTATTACAGCTCGACAATTACATAATTATTATTTTTATATTAGTGTACCTACATGGAATTAGAAAATGTGATATTTGCGTAAACGATATAAAACAAACAAAGAACAATTATTATTGTTTTTAAAATTTAATGTAGGTATGTGCAAACAAGTTGTTTTTTATAGCTAAATGTTCACTAATTGGTTGTAACTGTGTTTATAGACGGGGATGATGATGATCTCAATATATAGATACTGCATATAATTAAATTGTTATGCCTACATTATATATATCTATTTATTTTGTTCTTCTAGTACTGAGTTTGGACCTTGGATATCATTGGGTATATAAAATCCAAACACCACTCACTCTACACGCTACACTCTACCCACGCTACATCTCAAAAATTACAAAACGTACGAAATTTGGAATAGTGGTTACTCTAATGCTCTATAAAAGTGCAATAAGAAAGGATTTTTCGATTTTTCCAGAAATTTCCCAACACTGGCACTGGACTTAACAGATTAAACTGAAAAATACACACCTTAAAAGTACCATGATACCCTACAAACGAATAGTCACGTTATACTCTACATGATCCAGTCGCATTAGTTCAGTACATTCCCACGTAGACTAATTATTTTCAATTGAATCAACACAATTGTCAATTGGCTACTTCAGACATTTTTATTTTTTTATAATATTAAAACCAAACTAGACTACATCAGTGTAGAAATATATTAGAAAAGTATTCATTACCAAGTAATTAATTAGTTATTCTTAAATTAAAATAGTGTTGACATTCTCATTAAATAGGTAAGTCGAATTGAGAGACGACAATTTAATAACACTGCAGATCTTATCTGTCATATAATTTACAGTGGGACATTTCCTCAGTCCCATCCATTTCAAATTTTTAGTATATATTTAGCACTTGATTTGCATGTATTTTTACGACTGTTTCCAAAATGTGCACGGCACAATTTACCCAGAAAATTCAATTTTCTTATTTTTTTTTATTAGTATAGCATTCTTTTGTGTATTTTTTACCTATTTTATAAAGGCCAAATCGTTGAAAGTACTGATTTTTTCATATAGATCAATATTATCAATAGTACCTATATTATGATAGGACTTCGTTGTTTTGAGAGCAAAAGCATAACCAAACTATATTCAAGTATTTTAAATTTTAAATTTTTTACATATATTATGATAAAATAAAAATATTTCATGGTTATAAAACCGAATCGTTGTAGGTATAAATGTATAATAATATAGACTGACAGATCGTCTCCACTCAGAATCGTTTTTCGTTGTATACAATGATTGCAGTACAATTGAATTAAAGTGTGATATATCTAGCAATAATTACAGTGACCTACTCAATGATATGGTACACTCAGAAACCTACTTTTTTTTTATTGAGCTTGAGCCTGGCAACTTAGGTCATTAGCTATTTTATATATTTATTGGGAGGAACGGTTGAAAAAACGTTTTTGTATGTATGGAAAGGATTCGTTGCTAAAAATCCCGGGTGGTCAACCATCAGGGAACAAGGAACGCCGGCCGTTACGTACATTCAATGCGTTTCCACAGTTGAGTGTACGCACTGCGCCACACCAAGCCACAGAAACCTACTGTTAAACAATACTAATACCGCAGTTATCTTTTTTACTGAATAACAAAAATAGACTTAAACTTTTTTGATATAATTAACTTAGGTGTATATTTATTTTAAAATATATTTTTATCTTTGAACAGTTGAATAATATTTATTTAGATCAGAACATTTACCATATTTTTCATATGTCTGTGAATATAGTCACTTTTTTGTTTTTAATGTTTGGGTAAAGATAATGATAACTTTTTGATTTGAAATTAACAACTCATTTAACGGATGGTTCATATACATCGTAAAATACAATTGTTATAAATTTGCCTCGTGTTAAAAATTAAAATTGAATACTGTAATAATGAAATTGAAAAACTAAGATATTGAAGAAATGTCAAATTAACTCGCCGAAAGTTTTATAATAAGTATACAATATGGTAGGTACCTACAGATATTTATAATATTATGCAAAAATATCAATTATTTCAGACGTATGGTGAGAAAAAAATCCATATAAGTGCTATTGACATTTTAAAAGTAAAAATACAAATCTTTGATTAAAATGTCATGGTTTTACTACCTTCATTTTCATTATTATAATTTATTTATTAATTCGTTAGTTTTTTTTGCGTACTTTATGTGGAGTAGTTATTTGTATTCCATGAAAATTGTTCAACTAAAAATGTTAAAAGTATAATTTGCAATAACGTACAATCAGCATTCAGCATTTGAACAATGTGTAAATAATGTTTTATTATTCATCATATTGTATTATACGGAATTCTGCTCAAATAATTTTTGTTGTAATTCAAAATGTAATAATAGTAGAAACTTGATACATTCCACTATTACTTAAATGATCATTTTCCATACAGAGAATGACATTTTTAAAATATTTAGACATATTTTAAGCTATTTATACCTTGAATCTATTTACGCCGATTTACCTTTTACGGTACCTACATTGGTATTGACTTACAAGTTAATAACAATTATTTACTATATAAGTGGTTACCCATATTTTTGTGCCCTGTGTGAATGTGTAAATATGTCATGTAATTACTTTAGAAATTCAATAATAATTTTAGTAGCATGTTAAGTTTGATTGATGTAAATTTTTACCCCACGTGATAAGTCATGGGTTAAAACCAAATACTTACAAACAAAATTATAATAATTACTTTTATGATTTGCAATCATGATTCGTTTTTTTTATTCTGGAAATATTTTTGATGGCAACACATACGACAACACTATCAATCTCAACGATATTGGATTTACGTCAGCTTTTAAGTTTGAATCTGTCCCTAATTTATCTGCGTGAACATCAAAAATATGTCCAGAATTATGAATTTTAAAATCATAAAATTAATCATTGTAGTTAAAATTATTTCTATTTGTATTTAAACTGAAGCAAAATGGAAAACGATAGGAAGATAGAATAATTTTAACCTGACCGGTGAAGTCGGGTAATATTTACATCTATAGTAGTATATAAAGTAATAGAATTATACTTATGTATACTTTGTAAAAAATATATAAATCAACAGATGTGACTGTCTATAATAACAAAATATAATTACTGAATAAAATTGTTATTTCCCGAGAATATTCATCAATTTCATTAAAATATAAAACATAAATATTAATATGAATAAATTATTTCATACATAGGTATGAACTATAAACTGTATAGCACATAAAGTTACTTCATCATGATATCACATGCTATCACAGTGACCTATGGCTGATGATATACACACGAGACTTACTATACAGCAGAGCCAGGTTTACTGGTTCTTTTTTTACGTACCCAGTTTTAAATAATATGTAGTTTTAGTAGAAATATATTGTGAGCATTGAACGATTACAATATAGAGTTATCTGTAGCTATAATTATTAAGTAAAATTACCTCTTTATCACCGTAATAAATGTTGTATGGATCTTTTAATATCGGAAATACAACATCAAAAATATTATTATATAGTTGCAATTTATTTTAGATGACATGTAATTATTGTAATTGTAATATGTAATTTAAGAAATGATTGGCGAATATTTTATAGTTTCAAGTTTAGATAATTATAATGCAGCAATGACAATATTAAAAGACCCGTACTAAATTAGTTATGATATTCTAAAGGTAATTATAATAATTTGAATACTTAATTTTTAACTATTAGAGCTCAGAAATTTAAACATTTGTATAATATTTTTTTCTGAATAGTCTGAAAAACCCCGACTAGATTAGCAACATATTTAAAGTAATAGCTTATAACTGAACTATAAACTGCAGTAAGTTAGATTTTAATTCTTAAAAATACATGATTGAAATATTTTGATCAATTATTAATGATACAACATAATTTTTAAATATTCATCTATTATTTCGTAGCTACAGTTAATACGTATACGTACTATTCTATCAGTGTTACAATATAAAATACATTTTAATTTGTTCATAATTTATATTGTGTTATATTGTGTATATTGTATTTTAATTCCACAAGCAAAGACCCTTAAAAAATAGTTATTAAAATGTTTGAAATAATCGTAAACGACACTACTTATTAAAAGGACAGAATTACTTGCATATTTTGATAGTTTTAATGTATGTACTCCTGAGTCTTATAATTATAAATTAATAGTATAATAGAATTTTCCATAACGTTTAACTTGAAGAATAAAGTATGTTACTCACCTTTTATACCATTCATATCTTTATTGATGACAGTATTAAAAATATTGTCCCTTATTTCTTTATTAGAAAAATCTTTGTGATCTGGATTGTAGATCTCTGGGTGTTTGCTGATTTCATTTATTAATTTCGCTACATCTATTTTCATGGTTATTTTTTGTTGAAACTTAAATGAGTGAAATAAAAAATTTAAAACTTCAGAGTACGTATTTGTTGTTACGTAACGTTGTTTTTCGTAAATTTAACGTAGACTTTGTGTTCACGGAGGTCTGCTGATCAGCGTGTCTGGGAGTACACTGAGCGCCAAAAATGTGCGAACTTCAGATGAGGTACCTACTACTATAATGTAAACTTTTGGATTTGACGTACGCAGCTACGCATTTTATTGATTATTTTTGTTCTATCTAACGGTAATTTGATGAACTGTTCGAGCAACAAGCTCGTACAAGAAACCTTCCATGAATCATGATTTATACATGAATATATATATGTGTATTATGATTATTTAAATCATTACTATTAATTAAGTACTATATTGAACCGACAATGTTGCGTCATTTAAAAACATGCAATAAAAAACTATGTTTTTCTTAAATATTTTATTACCCATTTAATTCAGAAATTGTTGTTATCGATGTTAGATAATATTAAAATTAAAAGTACAGTTCCTAAACGCATTGTATAGTTATTACTAGTTAGTACTTATCCATATAAATAATATATATTCGTACAAAACTTACTACCTTTACAAATTGATTGTTATTTCCAAGCTATATTCACGCTATTTTTACAGTGGTACTAAATAAAATCGATTAACATACGTCATAATACAATTATGTTCTATTTGATCATGCAAATTTAATAAGTTCTGACTTCATAAAGTTGTAGGTACATACCATTTATTAAAAATATAATTTATGTGCCATATTATATTTTTATTATTCACTAATAAAAATAGGTACCTAGGTAAGTTTTATAGAAAAATACAATTTATTTTATATAATAATCATGTTTTATTAAAATAATTATTTTCCTTTCGAAAAATCTATAGATTTCCCCCATTACACTTTAAATGTACTTTAAAAGATTCGGTATGTAAATATCGGTTTTTATTATTCTAACAAGTTTTGATATTTTACACTATTATTTATTTGTATATTAATTGTACATTATAAAATCCGTGCGTTTAATATTTCAAACAGAATATATAAAACTATTATGATGCTTTATTTTTCAAACCCCTACTTATAGTGCGGTTTAACTGATTATATTATATTATACTGAAGAAAGTTGATATAGATTTAAAATAAAAAATGTTATATATAAATATTACCTACATATACATTGCGTATACCTACGTTCAACATAAAACAGTGACGATGATAATAATAATTAAATAAATGTAATTAAATTACAAAAAAATTAACCTATATACGTGGAACTTTGTTATAAATTTCCAATACTTATAGCTATAAAAATTGAACATTTACACATTTTTAACAACAAAATAATTATTAAATTGTAAAATTGATAAATTTGGTCAAAATTCGAACTTTAAACTTTTTAAATGCAAAAGTAACAATATATCAGGATCATTGTATTAAATTAAATTTTTTTTGTTTTTCCCAGCACTTTTAAAAACAAATTAGAAATTTTTTACTTTGTATGCCTTTCCATTGCACCAATTTAAAAACTTTAAGTTTCTTATAAAGAGATGGTTATTACACAATGAACCAGCTATATGATTGTATTTGATCTATATTGTAAAATTATTTATTTTGTATTATACCTCGTTATATACTATCTTGTTTTGCTCGTATTATATTTTCTTTTTTTCTTTGTTTTGTTTTCTATAAGTACTAGCGGCAATTGTATTCTTCATTATTTATTTTACTATTATATTCGTTAATTTAATTAATTAATCTTTCTTTTATTCTCTAAGAGACTCTCGTCCATCGAAACAAGGAACTTATCCTTAGTGTTGGGCGAAGCAATTTAATCACAAATATGTATATATCTCCTGTTTCAAACAATTATTGCTGAATAAATTATTTATATTATTATTTATATTAAACTACAATCACTTTTCATCAAAAAAAGGTACTGAAGTTGAAAATCAAAGCATTATTTCGAATACTTATCGTGTACACACACAAAAAAAATACACATCCTTGTAAAATCAATACATTCATCTCTCCGTTCACAATCTAAGACAATTGGGGAAGTCACTCTGCTGTCTAAAAAATTTTAATGCCTAAAAATATTTGTTGAAAATGTCAAGTCTACAGTTTTTCCTTTTTGAATGAATTACAATTTACAACAATAAAACAAAATCGATTTTGTCATTGCGTAAATAATCCTGTTTTTCAATGAGTTGTGTAACTTTTCAAAAATATTTTGATGCTTTGGACCCCCTAAAGTAAAAACTAGATCCAATTTTCTACCTACCAGAAATCATCACGAAAGTTGAAAATGTATATATATGTATTATGTATATATATTATTATTTAAGACTCATACATTCAAAATAACGCTTAAAAAATCTAAAAATTCACTTAATTTTGTTAAAAATCAGTTGCATTTATTTGGAATCACAAAAACATATGCATTTCAATTATTTAAGTTTAACGCAAATTACATAAATTAACGATTATTATTTCTAAAGAATTAGAAATTATTATTATCATACAAATTTGCTGCTATACTGGGTAAATTAGTTAGGTAAACCTATTAAATTTTTTCAATTATAACTATCATAATATTTTGTTTTAAGAATTTTAAATACAGAACAATATTATATGCTTCACTTATTATTCCAATATTTATGAAGTCATGAGTAAATACATTATATATTGATCTAAACTTTAGAAGTATGTTACAATAACACACAATACTTTAATAATATTTATTATAATTATTATAAATAGTATTTTTAGATTCAAATTATTTTACTCTAACAACAAATATCGTAAATACCTATAAGTCATAAATGTATTAACTTATAACTTGAATAATTTAACCTATGGATAAATATTGAAGGATAACTCTTCATATAACTTAGTATTTAAGTAGGTGATTGAAATTTAACCTTTTAACTCGTAAGTAGGTACTTACTTCAACATTTTAATTTAAAATATTTAGTACTTACCAACTTAAACCTTTTTTAAATTAATATTTATTATTAATATAATGTTTCGAAAGTAATTTAAATTAATACATGTAAGTAAACAAGAATATGAGCGTTGTAATTGAATAGTATGTTTGGTATGATACAAAATAAACATTCGCTTTATTAACATACCATATAGAAAAGTTATATTAAGTTAGTGATATTACCTATACATTATTACCACACACCAAATGTATATGCATATTACCTACACGAATATAAATACCAGGTCTAGGATTCTATAGCAATTTTAAAATAATTCACGTTTGATATGTATCCCATCATATACATGAATCAATAATCATGGAATCACTCGTCCACTTTTTGTTCTTCAGCTAAACCAATACAATAAAAATTTAATTTAAATAGATCTGTGGAGAGGAATAGAATCGGTACTTAATACCATATAGATTCGCAGAACGAAAGACGATCCGAGAAAGAATTTTCGTTTCGTCTATTTCAACCTTCATATAAATACTGTCGGATAATAAGAAAAATATCATGTGAAAAATATATCCATAAGACCGTATGGATAAACAGTTAAAAAAATACATAATAATTACAATAATATAATACACGATTCAGAAATTTTATTTTGTAATAGGTACTTCACAAAAAGAAAATCATATGAACTTAATGCTACTAAAGTAGGTAATAATAATATTATTTTCCATTACCTAATTTTCTCATGACCTCAAAAATAATTTAGTCCTAGGCTGGAAACTGATTTCTATTATTAACTTAGCGCAATGAAATTTAGTCAGCTTCCGAGAAAATACAACTTGTTATAATTTCATTAGGTATATTACTTAAAAACATGGAAGATGTACCTATACTTTAACTTTTGAATATGATTTATGTTGTTTTTTCAATTGAAAAATCTTTTAACGATTTCTACTTTTCTTAGTCTAATACAATAATATTGTAGGTTAAGAAAACTTATAAACGTGTGTTTTTATATAGTATTCATAATTTTAATAAGTTAATTTTTTTTGTAAGTAATAGTTATTAACGTAGGTAGGTACTTTCAACAATTCTAACTCAAGCGTATAAGAAAGTCCAAATAGAGTGAATGAATGAATATGTTTACGTATATCAAAATATCACACAGAACCGAACCAATAAACTGTAGGTTGTAGGTGTACCCACAAATTATAGCGCAGTTGTTCATTGATGTGAATTACATTTTAGAATCATCGCTGTCATGCTATTAAGTTTAATCGTCCCTTCGGCTTGGCCGCACAAATCAATTTTAACTCATGATTACACAAACATTCCAAAATCCAAATATTTGATTTTAATTAAATGTCACCGTCCAGTATGAAATATGAAAACGGCTATATCACTTCGTGGGCAAGTTGATATCATATTTATTTTGTTTATATACCTACTAAAACGTGTTTCGCTGTGAGCTAAAAAAAAAAATGGAATTAAGCATGTTGTTTGCATTAACTTTAAAATTCTTATAATTTATGATATTAAATATTTATAAAGTATTTATAAGAAAAATTAAAATTAGTTGATTTAATATAATATTAGGTAGACGTATTATATATAAGAATTAATACTTTTTCAACCTAATTGATCTTATTAAATATTAAAAATCTATACTTGACAAATGAAATTATTGGGCACGGATATAATGTCTAATGTCTATTATTTATAAATTTAAATTATAATGTTAAATAAAGTAATAATGTATTATTGTTTAACTATTAGATGCTTGGGATACATTTATTATTGCTTTGAGTTTAAGTAATTATTATACTATAGGGTATAAAAATGTTATGTGTTCATATTTCATAAAAACACTTCACATATTAATATTATATTATGTATCTAGTAAATAAAGAATTTAATAGCTGCGAAAATGATCAAATGATGTCCTTTTACTGAAATTCAGTCATAATCCACTTAGTATATGTATCATATTTCTTATCGATTGACAAGTTATTTGAAACGTTAAAAGCACTTTATTATCGCAGTGTTTGCCATAAAAATGCACATTGTAAAAATAAACGTCACCATTTCACTTTTTGATCTATTTATAGAAATTTGTCACTTTAAATTTTATTTTAGTTTTTTTCTATACATTTTTCAATCAGCCAAAATGTTGAAAATTTAATAAAAGGTCTATTTTTTAATTGTTATTCTTGTCATTTAAAATTATTAAAAATACATAGGTAGAAACGATTTTTTTTTTATATAAGCATTTAAAACATTTAAATTTGCAAATCTATTTTGTAGTTCATAGTGTTATACAAACATAACTTTTTTCATAGACAGTTTAAGTTTGAATTTAGACAAAATTAGATAATATTTAAATTTTAAACGAAGAATATTTCTAACGATTTTACTTATTTTGTTGTAATTCAAAAATATGATTTGTGGCCTTATTGTGGGTACCTATTTGAAACTTTTAACGTACGTAATACACGTAGGTACTTTTATCGGCTATCCACCAAGTTGCAAAAAAAAAAAAACGCCATGGACAAAAAGTAAAAAGTAAAGTTTTTTATTTTTAAAGATTAAAATATATTATAATATAATACATTAATTTCAACATAATATTCGAAGTTTGAGAAAATTATTGAAAACTTAAACTACTGAGTGTTTGAATTGCTTTGAGGTTCTAAATATCGAGAGAGGAAAAAAACTCAAATACCTAGATATCCTAGTTATGAAATTCGTAAAAATAAAATATGCATGTATGTATGAATTATGTCTATATTATTATGTATAATGTTTAATAATAATTAATAATAGTACAATGCAATTGTAGTACTATACAAATTAAAAGATTAAGTTTATATAATTGAAATTTGAATTATTATTTTTTTGTAATTTTTGTAATTTATTGTTATTTGCAGCATTGAACTTTTTTTTAACTTTGTCAATAATATTTTTGAAAATAAATAAATCTTCAAAACCCTCGGCACTGACCATTGATTGGAGTATAAATGTACATCATTTTGAAGAATACCTGAATACCTACTACGTTACACACACATACAAATTGAGATATCATAAAAAATTCTCTGTAAATTCACTGTAATATCTACCTATTAAAGTGTAAATCTATAACAACATAATGTATTAATATGTACAAGACTGACTTTTCTGAACGCAATAATTGCAAAATTATTTTGCTATGTTACGCATGGTTCTGATTTTCAGAGATAGAAAATAAATAGTGTGTTGACACCTTCTTGTACAATTTTTAATGATAAACCTAAATAAATAGTTTACAGATAACCGCAATGTGGTTAGTTTACAGCAGCTATGGTCAAATTGGGTCTTGGGTTAGGGTTTAGTGTTATCGATAAAAAAAAATTCTTTTCGTTTTTAAAAAATGCATATTGTTATGAATTATAATTTAAGAATTATTAATTATTAAAGATTTTATTTGTTATTAACAAATATGTATATCCCCCTTCCCTTAACTACGCATATATATAAGCAAAGAAATAATTTAAAATTTTATAAAGTATTGAGGTTGGGTGTTATTCCCACTCACCTAGACTTTAAATATTTAAAAAAAAAGTGTTGGTCAAAACTGTAAGGAATTATGATAATAATATATAATATTACATCAGAATATGAAATAAGTAATAATATAATTATAGGTTTCCGTTATAAAAACATAAAAACTTAAAAAAGTATCCTTAAATATGATAAAAAATATTGAACATTTGAAAAATATGCTTTAAATGAACAACTGTAAATATTCTAAAAATGTTAACAGGCCCAAGCAGATTCTCTCTAAAAATGGCACTGTTTGTTATAATATTATTTATACAATACAAACCAGGTCAAATATGCCCGAGCTACGACTGTGCCGAAATTCTGCGCATGCCTATGTGAATGAGGGGCAACTCGGCAGTGTACGGTCATATTCACGTTTACGGTTTACATAATATTATAATATAATAATATCAACACAGATTAATTTATTATACATCAAAATTGCATCCTCTCGTAAAGTATTTGCACAATCAGGGATTAAAATATTAAATCACTAAAAATATTAGATTTATGTCTTATATCTTGTTTTATATCTGAAGTATAGTTAATAAACATAAATATAATTAATATTTAAGGGAAACGTTTAGTACATTTGAGCTCTGAAGCATTATAAATTATAATAATATCACCCAAATCTCCAATTCCTAATGAAAAATCCTAATCTCTAATATTTAATTACAAAATTAATTATACCTCTTAGCTTAATATTAAAATCTATCTAAATATAATAGTATATAGAGTTAAAATATAATGAAAATTTGTAACTAAGAATTAAAAAATAATAAAAAAAACAAAAACTCATCAATTTTAATCTTAAAAGATTGTTTTATATTATAATTTATAAATATCTAAGCAAAAGATAAATATTTTAAGTAACTTATTTGTATTAAAATGTCACATAACTAAAATGCGGTTATTGTTATAGTGTTATTGTATAGCAGTCGAAAATCGATAACCACCAACATTTTGATTTTAATTTCAATTTCACATATCGATATTTGCTTTTACTGATAAAAATTGAAAATAATATATTACTATTATAATTTTATGATATTTATATTTTTGCACAATATTGATTTATTTGTATTATGGTTTTTAATAAGATTTTTTACATAATTTTTTTTTCGATTTAATAATTAATATAAATTTTACATTTTTAAGATTTTAATTTTGATTTGTAACTACGAGGAATCTTTCATAATTTGGGCGGCCGTGTAACTGGCCTAAGAAAACGAAATATTAGTTATTTATTATTACCTACACATGAATCACATTATAGAACTGTTGGTCTATATATTGTTTTATTTCAAATTTTTATTTTTTTTTTAAATTTTAAATCGATTTATATATTGAAAAAAATATAAAACAATTATTATATTAGTGTAAATTATCGATTTGAATATACATTTGAAATATAATGAAACAAAATATTATATAATATATAAATATTGATTTCTTAGATGATTTTTATCGATACTTGAAAACGATTTCAATCCATGTGAATTACATACTTAATATTATGTTCTATTATTTCAAACATCACACGTCATTTTCCGTAAATATCAATATGTGCAATAAAATCATCAGTATTTCATATAAGAGTTTGAATTCTGAAGTTTTTTTTTGTATAATAAGTTATTTTTTATTTTCATTTATAGAAAATATTTTATATTGAATGCATCTATTACCAATATTAAAACAAATACTTGTAGGATAATATCAGAGAAAAATACAATGTTAAAATATTATTTATATAATACCTACAAAACTCTTTTTATATTAAACTTTTTTTCACATAAATTATTTTTATTCTACACTTTCTATAGTTGTTAGTGTTCGGTTAGTAAGAATGTCCCTAAGCACTATTTCAGGTAAATATTGCTGAATTTAAATAAAGTATTTGCTTAGTAATTGCGAAAAGAATTAGATACTTAATATGTGCTGTTTTAATTCTTAGCAGAGCGATGTAAATCGTAAAGTTTTATAATGACATTGTGTATTTTTTTAATTATTATTTTTTTTCGTCAAATTTGAATATTTGATTTATTATAAAAGTTATTAAAAGAATTGGAAAAAACATAAAAATTAATGCAATATTTACACAAATACGAATATACGATACTTGTTTTTTCTTCGAATCGTAGTGACCAGAGACGACTTAACGTTTTGATAAAACAATTATAGGTATTTGCATAAGTTTGTTTTTGAATTTTGTAATTTAATCACATTATTGAATATTCAAAACGTACTTAGGTCTTAGGTACCCATATTATATAACCCAATAAAAATGGATCTTGAAACGATTTTTGTTACTTTGTAGTTTGTATTAATAAAATATTAATCGTAGAAATTTGAAACAATCTAACGTTATACTTAATAACAGTTTCAAAATAATAAACTAATTTGAAGCTATTTATAATTGTTTAAAATTTTATAATTGTATAGTTTATTTTATTTTATGAGTGTTGTCGTGTTGATAACAATTTTTTAGTTGGTAAAAATCATGAAAATTTAATACATGATACTCTCATAAGTTATTCTTATGGCAATTCAAAAACATCGCAAATAATATTATACATATAGCCACTATTTTTTTTTAATTGTTTTTTTGATAACAGTTGATTTCAGTGAATACAATTTTGATATTATTTTGCAAATAAAAAAGTAATGCGCCACAAGTTTTTTTATAGACATTTCAAGATCAAATATTTAAAAATATTAGGGTATTTAAACGAATAATATTATGATGTTAGCTATTTTGGAGCTATTCAACAAATGTTATTCGTTTAGGGACTTTTTTTTTTCCATTCCACCACTTCGTATAGGTACTATAGTATTATGCAGAGTGTATCTTATGTCATTGTACGCGGGGTTTTTTAACGATTATGGATCGATGACATAGGATTTCGTTAAAACGTAAAAATATATGTTTCTTTATTTTTAATAGACAATTTTTTATAACAATTTCAAAATTTTCAAACACGCAGGTGTACCAATAGAAAAATTAACTTTATTTTTTCAAATGGTTACCATTATATTTTTTAATGGATTCCGGTAAAGCTTTTTTTTCTGAAAATGTTGATAGTCAAATCTCATCAATTTTGGTTCGCTAGTTTTTTAACTATAGTCCTCTAAAGTTTAGTAAAATATGCATTAATACTGTCTATTGAAATAATTGGTATAGGTTTAATTTACAAGTGCTAAATAATTTTTTCTTATAACTATCTTTTTATACACTTAAGTAATTTAATCGGTAATATAATGACACTCTAAAAAAAAAAAAAAAACAAAATTGTTGGCAAACATAATTCATTATTTTTATTTTAACATACAATCATCAAAATCAGTATTATTATTTTAATTTATTATCATAGGTAATCGTAATTAATTACTTTACAGTTACTTTTCTTACAATATCATAAATATGGATTCTTTATTAGGTAGCTAAAGTAATAATGGTAAAGGGTATTCGATTGTTGACATTAATGTCTTAAGTATGTATGGGGATTAGAAAAAAAGTGCAATGTTTTGTGGTGCTCTTATCGTAGTGGAAAAAACTTTAAATTTGAACCATATAGGTTCCCTTATTGCAGGTAAGTGTCGCATGAAAAGTATGAATTTAGGAGTTGAAATTCAAAACCCTTCATATTTTTTAGTTTTGGATATTTCCATTTTATTTCGTACTTTTCCTATCATAAATTCCTATCATACTTTTCTTATATCATTAATTTGGATTCTTTATTAGGTGGCTAAGGTAATATCTAATGGTATTTGATTCTCGTTATAATAATATTGGAAATCTATAATTAACTCAGATTAAAAGTATGCCTAAGTTAGGTATAAACCTATGCAGAGATTGACTATTTATCTAAATATCTTGCAAATAGTTTACTTTAAATCACGATTATTAAATAATTCTTAAAGAATTTCAACTGCTAAATTCATACTTTGCATGCGATATATATCAATACTTATGGGAACTTATGGTTCAAATTTCAAGTTACAAAAGTTAGTTTTAAGAAAAAATTGTTTAGCACTTGTAAATTAAACCAATATCTATTATTTCAATTAAAAGTATTAATGCATATTTTACTAAACTTTAGAGGACCATAGTTAATAAACTAGCAAACCATAATTGATGATTTGATTATCAAAATTTTTAGAAAAAAAAGCTTCACCAGAATCCATTAAAAAAAATATAGTAATTACCATTTGAAAAAATGAAACTGGTTTTACTATTAGTACACCTGTGTGTTTAAAAATTTTGAAATTGTTATAAAAAAATCGTCTGTCTTAAAAAAATCTATGTTATCGATCTATAATCGTTAAAAACCCCCGCGTACAATGATATAGGGTGTATCCCTTTATAACTATTATGAGCAATATAATTTTCGAAATATTAAAATTATTTTTAAGCTATTTATAATCGATCCTATTAGCACTGTTATACAGTACACCGAATTGACTTAAGAGTTGGTAAAATGCTATTATGCAATTATAATAATTATTGCTCTCCCGCTTGGCGTTGCACGTATTTGTAAAAAATGTATATGTTACGGATAATGTTAACATTTGGATAATGTCGACATTAGCCAGTCAACATTGGATAATGTTAAAAGTGAAAACTGAATTCTATTTCTTTATACCAAGTGGGGCCGAGTGTAATCTACACGTGTAATAATTTTATATTTTATCGATTACACGTCATGTAGATCCGTCTATCTGTAGATTATTTGAATTACGAGTTTAAAGCTAATCGTAGGTATACCTGCTATAATATAGTGCAGCAGTACTTTATCTTACCGATAAAGTGAACAATATATATGGGCTTAATATTTATCTTAGTTGCACGACATTTTTGTTATAATTGTATATGTTGTACGAAACACGACGTCGAGCGTCGATTTATTGTTAGTCTGTTTTCAGTTTTCACACGTGATATTTACAGTAATTTACAGTAGGTACCTACAGTGTCAAGTGTATTAATTGAATTCAAATAAAATGGAAACAAAAACGGAGTTTTATAATTTATTTGAAAAACTGTTGTCTCAAAAAAGAGAAGATAATTCATCTTATATGTCAAATGAAAAATATTTAAATATAATAAATGAATTGAAAGGCGGCAATAAATCTCATCGTTTGAACAAATTTGAAATTATTAATATCGGAGGAGAAGAGAAACTTATAGCACCCGTCGAAAAAGGTAGTACTAATTTACTATATTACGTAAAAAATGATGAATTATATGACATACTAAATGAAATACATCTCAATATTGGTTATGGTGGTAAGCATCGAATGATAGCAGGAATAAAAAAAAAAATATAAAAATTTAACTCAAGAAGTTGTACTTATATTTTTAACATTTTGCGGACCTTGTCAAACAAAACTGTCATCTAAACGAAAAGGCCTTGTTGTTAAACCGATTATTCATTCAGAAATGAATAGTCGTTGTCAGGTTGATCTGATCGACATGCAATCGCAAGCAGATGGAGAATTTCACTTTATTATGGTTTACCAAGATCATTTAACAAAATTTGTTCAGTTGCGGGCTTTAAAGTCAAAAATGGCCGAAGAAGTGGCGTCCAATATTTTGGATATATTTTGTATTTTTGGAGCACCGGTTATTTTATAATTTGACAATGGGCAATAAAATTATAAATGACTTAAAAACTATGTGGCCTACGTTACGTTACGAGCAGACCCGAGAAATATAATATTTGCAGTTGTGTCTATTGAGGATGGACAATATTATAAACTTGGCAATAAATATGGTACTTTGCCACAATTATACACCAGAAATCAGTTTTGGTATTTGTCCGTTGTCTTAAATACCGCTTGATGAGGTGGTACATGTAGAAAAATCATTGAGGGAAATTGCGAGTAAAATGTCAGATGGTAGTGGTCAAGGATATAAAAGGTGTTCATGTAAGGGGAAATGTGACACCAATCGGTGTAAATGTAAAGCATCTAGCATTTTGTGTAGTTCAAAATGTCACGGAAGCATGCCGTGTAATAATAAAGAATAACACATTATGTATCATCAGTAGGTTAGGTTGTTAAAAATTAAAATTAAACTCATATTATTAATATGTATGTATTATGTATTTTATGGTTGTTGTCTTAAATATAATTAATATTGTTAATAATTTAAATTATTGCATCTCATGTATGATACATTTTTATGATTGTTAAGACATTATCCAAAAGTTCTTGGCTAATGTAATATTACCCAGTTAATGTTAACATTAGCCAATATTCATGGCGGCTTATGATAACAGTTGGCTAATGTCTCATTAGCCGGATAATGTCGACATTATCCAAATGTTAACATTACCCGTAACATATATACCTACTATAGACCTGCAAGGGCTGAAAATGTTCAGCCTGGCCCGGTCCATCAAATTTATTCTCAGGCCTGCCCGGCCTGGCCCAAAAAATATTGTGAATAAAAGCACTGGCCCGGTCCGAAAATAATGTTAAGCGAACGAACTTGAAACTTGGGATAGTAGTTTCTCTATGGGCGATAATTATCTAGATGTGCAAATGTGCAATGAGAAATGATTTTCCGAAATTCGCATTTTAAAGTAGTTCTTGCAGTTTGCACACAAGTATTTTGAAATTCACGATAGTCGATGTAAATTGAAATTTTTTTTTGTTTATAAATAATTATTATAACTGTTTACAGATTATAATAGAAATAGTAGAAAATAGTAGTTTAAGTTTTGAACACCGTTACACCAAATATTAATTAACGAATAGAACAACATTTTAATCATATGGAGTTAGTATTTTTAACGTGCAACGAAGTGCTCGGGGTCAGCTAGTATAACTATACTACCTATAATATTATGCAACTAATGGCAACTTTTTAGAGTTTTACGCCTATAGACAAAAAATCTTTTGGAAAAAAGAGTCTTTCGGTTTTTCCTAAATTTTCCAATAATCCGTGCAACTTTTCACATTTAAAAAAATAAGCCAAATTGGTCCAGCCGTTCTTGATTAATGCGCTCACCAACGAACAGCTTTTCATTAATTGTATTTTATTAATGAATCCCGTCTATTTTAAAAATACATTATTTAAAGCAATTCAAATATGTAAATTAATTTCCTTAGAAATAATGGCTGACACTTTCCAACGTATACAATAATGATAGTTTACACTGAATTCAAATTTAATAAATTTATTCACGATGACCTAAATAATGTCGATGTTCACTTAAAAACTATTATTAAAGTTTTAATATACTGCAGAATAACTTCTCAGTTTTTTATTTTAATGTAAGACCGTTTTTGAATAACTTTAAGAATTACTGAGAGATATTTAAAAAACAAAAAAAAATTAATATACGAATATCATTGTACGAATAATATGAAGAACAATTATATTTTCAATAGCCACCTAATCCTCGTATACTTTTTTCCTTTATATTTAATAAGTTACAATAGAATTTATGAAACTTCACACAACATAGCTTTACTTAAATAAAAGTTATAATATTTATTTAGAAATCTGAAAAGTTATTTTTTTTGAGTCTTTTATGATGGTCCATAACTGTATAATATACATTCCCATAAAGTTTTCTAATATAATAAATAGAAGTGGAGTTGCCAAAATGCAACTTTTAATCTGTGGACTTCGTTGTTTGGTACTTACAGAATACGTTTTCATAATCTAGAAACCGTTCAAAAGGAAATTGCATTGTATTTGTAATCCCGATAAGTTTGATGTTATCGGCTCATGGTTTTGATGTGAAGTGCACAAATATAATATAATAATATATATTTTATGCTCTGTGTTTTATTTTCGTAACTCCAAATCGATATAAGTAGGTATATTATATAGGTACGTACAGTGGTGTCATTTGAGGGTGGCAGGGTTGGCATTTGCCCCCCTCCCTAATTAGTTGGATGCTGTTGGTCATAGTGTCAATCATAACTATTTGTTCTTCATTATAATAATAAGGTATAGGATAAATGCAAAAAAAATATGTTCTATTTAATCGAGAATAATTCAAATATATATATCTGACATAGTGATATCACCAAATCAATTCGGACTCAAGGAAAAAACATGCAAATGCGTATAAATCCTATCCTTAGTAATAATATAAAACTAATTACTCAACTTTAAAAAAAATTAACATCAAAAAAAGTATAAAACAAATTTATTCAACTAAACATTTTTAATAACACTGATAGTAGCGGCAAGTTACTTAACTATTTACCTATGTACTCAAGTTGGCTGGATGCATTAAAGAAACATTCGAAGTACGACCACATCAAGAACT
Organism: Sitobion miscanthi; assembly: GCA_008086715.1. Classification (NCBI taxonomy): domain Eukaryota; kingdom Metazoa; phylum Arthropoda; class Insecta; order Hemiptera; family Aphididae; genus Sitobion; species Sitobion miscanthi. The sequence continues at coordinate 11,759,524 of CM017803.1, read as the reverse complement.
CGTCTGGGACTCAACCATTCAGTAGGTAACAGTGTGCCCTTTTGACGAACCTCTGGAAGGCGATTTGATAGTAAACGCCAGGAACATTTTCTCAAACTCGCCAGTCGTGACCGTCGTCGCCGGGTCAGATGAGTCAATTTGCAGCCTATCAGAAATGCACCGAATGCAGGGAGATTTATTGTTATTCCGCTCACTCCTAGTGGTTTTTAAAACATGGCTATTAATTTTATCAGATAATGTTGTCCAACCCATCCCAAGTAATCGGATGTTGGACCGCTTCTTTCCCTACTGTTGAAAAAAAAAACAAATAATGAACATGATGACAACTAATGATTATTGTTTCTAATTTTCTTATTGATTTGAATCGATGTTTCAAAGACCGGCAGTAATGTAAATTAGAGAAATATAAAAGAGAATTATTATTATTTTATCATATTAGATAATATTTTTTTTTAAACGATAGAGCCTTTCAACAACAGTATCGCCATCTGACCAACCATTAAATGGTTTTTTTTAGTTATATTATTTTAGACTCAAGATTCTAGATCAACCAAAAATGGAAAAAAAAAAGAAACGTTTAGCCTGCACACCGTGACAACATTTAAAGGTCGGAAGTATAAGATATTAACATCAAAAGTATTTTTCATTAATTAGTTTGCGTCTGTCTATTATTATAATATTATGCAACTTTCTTACTCGGTATTTGCAATCCTCTTCTTCAACTTTTGCACATTCCGCGTCCATGCATTTAGCTAGAAAGAGAAAACCTTAACCGTAATGTCAACTTAATATAAAATTAAATGTTTAGAGTCCATACCGTTTTCTTCGGCACAGTCCATTTTTCTAACGAGTCCTTCTAATAATTCAGGTCTTGCCAACAGACGGAAATTGTGTGGGTACAGTTTATCAAACGACCTAATCATTTCTTCGTCTATGTCCAATTGTGTTCTTTCGTGTTCGTGAATAAACCTGTAGAAACCAAATGAATCTTATTCATCATATTATGTACGACGCAGCGCATCCGAGTTTGGACCCTAACACTCGGACTTAATTACAGATAGTATGCTATTTGGATCCCGAATTAGTATAGGTAAGTACTACACTAGTTGGATCCCTGATTATATTATATATTACACTAGTGGGTCTCAGATTATTTTAAGTAAGTAATACAAAAGAATCAAAATATAAAATACGATTAAAAAATATAACTTTTGTGTAATTCAAAATTAATTTAATTACGTATTCTCTTAACTATGGGTGTATAATCTTAACATTTCACTTTGTATCGCATATAAATTTCTGCAAAAGAAATATTTAGTCGATTTAATTTTGAAAAATGTATATCTTATACGTTTTTACCAACACAAAAGTGATTTTTAACATTTTTGTGAAGTATACTTACCGAAAAGTAGGACCCAACTAGTGAAGTAGTAACCTAAAATAATTCAGAGCCCAACTAATTTAGGAATTTTAATTTCGGGACCCATCTCGAATGCAGATGATATACAAAACTATGTAGATAATCTCATTAGTCATTATTATTGCTCGACTTATTTATCAATATCGTAAAGTTACGTTAAATCAATGCACCAATCTTATTCGAATTTCATTACAGTTATATAACTTAAAAAATTGTGAGAAATTTTTTTCAAGACTACACGCCACGAACAACGAGCATTAACAATAAATTATAATTACCAATCGATACACAAATCAGAACCAGGTATTGTGTCGCCCGTTAATAAACTTTTTTCGTTCCATTTGAAATGCGTCGTTATGTTAACCATTTCTTGATACGTGGTAAGTATTTTGCAAAAGTCCCTTTTCTCTTCGACTTTGCTGTGGGTTAATAAATTTAAAAAATATTAATATTGAACGAAATATTATATTATTTGTGTACCTAATCGTTTATTTACCTCCCTATAACGCTCAACGATGACGGTCTTTGAATCGGCGACGAGCTTATCTTCCTTCTGCGAATTCAGAGGTCACAAACAACAATATTATTAATATCGTATAGTGGTACGATAAGTAGGTATAACAATATTATTAATGTAAACGGTCATCATACTTGGAAGGGATTTTAGGAGGTGCCACGTGAATTCCGGCCAGCGACCTTTCCCAGTCTAACGGGATGGCTTGGACAGGATTTTCTGGTGGAATTGATAACGAGTCCTGTTTGAAAAACCACTCGTACAGCGGTTCGTCGGACTGAGCGTAATAACATTGAAGCCCCGCATTCGGTATTTCCTGATAGGCGGCGAACTGACGCTTATCATCCGATACGGCCGTCATAATTGGCGGGTTCAGGATGATAGGTCGACAAGACGGATCGCCGTTGTAGAAAATGTTCCTAGCGTTTACAATCCATTCACCTTCCAGAGGCTCGATGACGTCTGGTGGGTAATCGTTGAAGGGGCACACCGGTACCGGATGGTTGAGTCCCATGACGAGTAACTTGACGTAGTCGTACTTGAGCGTCTCGTTCGGATGTTTTCTCAACTTTTTCAGCCAAGTCGAGTACTTTGATACGACTGTCGTTGGAAACACGTTCCACACGGCAGGTATTAAAAAAAAAGATCACGATCAAATATTAAAATAATGATATTATGTCTAAATATATCAAAAAAATATTATTATTATTATAATTCCGCAGAATATTAATTTCTACTAATATTAATAAATTTGTCCTGGGTAATCGCGTTTGAAAATTAACTGAATTTTAAAATTATCATAGCATAGGCACCTAAGTTAAACGTATTTTAGTTGAAAATAATAATTTATTTTTCAATTCGCTTACCATCCGTGTCATCTTTTCTGAGTATTACTAACTTGACTATTCGGGCATAAAATTCAAACCTATCAGCTAAATTACTTTTGGAGTTTCCCTTTGATATCGAACTGTCTTTTTTGATCGAATTACTTCTTGTATTTTTTGACATTTTTAAAAGTTAATTGAGTGTGTGTATATTAAGCTTAATATATTATAATTTTGAATAAATCTCAAAATAAAATTGAATTTTTTGACTGTTTATGAATAACGTAAATCAACACCCGTTACCTTAGCGATTCATTACACCATTGGCAATTCAATTTCATTTTAAAAACGGAGTTTTTATTTTACTGTAATTTTAGATTCTGAGCGAAGCGATGAATGTATTGATTTTACAATGATGTGTGTTTTTTTTAAATTTTTTTTTTGTGTCTGTCATCACCTTTTGGGACAGTAAAAGTGCTTGGATTTTCTTTAATAATAACTTTTCTGATAGGAAAGTGAATCTAGTTGGTACTTTGGGGGGTCAAAAGTAAAAATTTCACAGTAGTATTCAAAAGTGCCGTGAAAAACAAAAGAAAAATTAAGGAAAAACGGGAATTTTTACGCAAAATCTGTTTTCGAGAAAATCGATTTTGGCTTTTGGTGAAACTCAAAAATAAATGACCATAGGTACTTGAAAATTTCACTGAATGTTTATATTAGCATTTTCTATACACAATAAAATTTTGAAAATAATTCGACCCTTTTCGAGCTGTTTACGGACATTGTCAGTTTTCAATTTTTTTAGTTTTTTTTTCTACAAATATCAATAAAATGTTATTTGTTGGTTAAAAAAGCTTGAAAATTTAATAGAAGCCTCCTGGGTTATTGTTTCAAAGGCAGATGAAAAAAATTAAAAATCCCTAGTCACAGTTTTTATTTATAAGCATTTAAAGTTCAAATCTTGACAAAATACGAAAAAATCACGAAAATTAGTAGATTAATTTGAGTTGAGAATTCATAAACATTGTCTGCAGAGGTCGTATAAGAAGTACACGGGCATTGACGATGGAGCTTCGACGGTGGTCCGTGACGATGATCTTCTATGTAGTAGGGCGGGATCAGTATCGTCGTTTGGTGTTTTAATATGATATATTATTATTAATTGGGGAAACAGGTTGCCAGTGGCGTATTTAGGGGGGGATTTCCCCGAGGTGCCAAAATCTGAGTCCTCAAAGCGGCGCATTGCTAGAGGTTATAATAAAAAAAAATTATTTATTATTATATTTTATTGGATTTGTTGAGAAATTATATTAGTGATAACTAATAAGTGATAACCTGTATCCTTCTTATAATATCTTTTACATTTCTATACATAATATATATGTATTATGTATATAATGTAATTTATTATATTGTCATAAAAAAAGGCTAAAATCTAAAATTATAATTTGTTTTATTTGAATATTAAGGTTGACTTTTTTATTAGGAATAAATAGAGTGGTAATGGTAATATACAAGTGTTCTTTAAATTAGTGGAAGCATATATGGAATAAGGGGAAAATATACATTTTGGGTTATCACTTTTACGAGGCTTGAAACCGATTGAAAAAATTCCGGTTTCGGTTTTGTACACCGGTTTTTATTTTTTTCAACTTTGATTACATTTTTCAATACTAGTATTAGGAAATTTCGGTTTTGGTATCGAATTTTTATACTCGTTTCCAATTTTTTTCCGCTTTTGTTTTGGATTTAATACCGTTTTCCAATGTTTCCCGAATTTCCGATTTTGTTTTCGGTTTCAGTTTTTAAACGATTTATAGGAACCGATTTCTAAAGTCAATTTCAAGGCCTGGACTATTTACGTTCATTGTTAGTTTATTATTTTTTTTAAATCGCCATATCGAGCGTTCGATACTCCTGTTGTGTATAAAGTAAACTTTCCAAAATGTCAAGACACAAAGGTTTTCAAAAAAAATACGGTTTTTTAAATTATATTTTCGGTTTCGGTTCTTAATTATAATACCGGTATTCAATTCTTTTCGGTTTTGGTTTCGAAGTTAATACCGGTTTCCAATTTTTTTCGGTTTCGGTTTTATAACGGTTCATACCGGTTTCAAGCCCTGCATTTTTAACGGAGAGAAAAAGTAAATTGTTAATAATAGGGGGACTTGAAGAATTTTTGTGAAAATGAGTAATTGGAAAGTGAAAAAAAGGGGTGCCTAAATAGTAATTACGCCTTTGCAGGTTGCCCTGTGCAGCGTGCCGGCGACGACGACGACGAAGGTGGACACCAACCACCGACGTGTGACAGCGAACATTAACACTTTCCTTTGGGAAACTATCGGAGGGAAGATATTGCATAACATTGTTAACTATTATATAATTTCTTGGTGATGTATACACGTTTCGCTTAATACAAAATAATATTATTTCAGAATTCTAGAAGGTGTTTGGGGGATTATTGTAATTAGTAGAGACTTAAAATTCCGTGACGTTACATTTGAACCACCAAACGTATGAGTATGGTATACAAAATAACTTATTTGAAGTAACAAATGATACAATTTTACAATAATTTGTCACAATCATAAAACTATTATAATCTACATACCTATACGTTTTATTATACTATAAAGAAGAAAAATTGTTTATTTGTTCAGGGTAATCTCTGGAACTAGGTACAAAACCAATTAAAAAAAAAATGTTTACTATCAAAAAGCTTCACTAATCCAAATATCTATAGGCTATATTTTATTTCAGTAAATGGCCTTTAATTTTTTTTAATCTGATATTTAGGTTAAGAACAAATATTATATAATTGTTTATTATAGGGTTGCTATTGGTTACAAAATAGTTGGTTATAAAATAGTTATTATGATTGAATATAATTTTAGATCTTTATTTTATATTTGATAAAAGTCATCAAAATTACAGTGATAGTGAACCTTATTTTTTAAGTTTTTAACACCATTGCACTGAATATTGAATATCGTATTGAACAAAGCTATTGAACCATATTGATTTGGCATTTTTAACAAGCAACGAAGTGCACGGGGTAACTTAATTTAATATAAACTATATATATAAGTATAATGTATATATTATTATATAATTATAAATTTCCATTAACCCCAATCATACCTTTTTGAAAACTACCATGAAAAATATTTTCTTGTTCACTGAAGTTGAACGATTTTATGAATAATTATAATCAACTTAACAATATAACAAAGGGAAATTTGCATTTTCGGTGAGTGGATTAAATTTGAATTTTACTTAGTTACCTAAGTATTATAAAATATTACGGGTGAATATTACAGATTGACAGAATAATATCCATATATTGTTTATTCATAATCCCAATAAAAATGAATAGATACCTAATAATAGGTGCATGACGTTGGCACCCAAAAGTTTTAAATTCAACCCAAAAACCACATCAATAATTGTTATATAGTGTACCTACCAAAATGTGTACTCCCTCTATCGCTCGTAAAATCCAAAATAAATTTAATCATGTGACGCTGGCACCCAGATTTCGATGTATTTGTCCTATCAACTCAAAAACCACATCAGTAATTGTTACCTATACAATTGTACACATTTGTAACCACAATTTCAAAATTAAATATCTGATTTATAAGATGATGCAATTGTTATTACTTTTTATCATTTAAATAAAAAAAAAACATAGACAACCTAAAACAGCAAGGCGTTACTGGGTATATCCTCTAAATATGAAGAGACCACAAGAAGGGCATTTTCAGATTAATATTTAAGTTTCAGGCACAGACAATTTTTAAATAGTTCCGCATGAGAATTACTATGTTTATGAACTAGTAAGTTATTTAAAACTAAATATACGTATACATAAAAAATATGTTTTTTTACAATTTTTGATGTTAGTGAAGTGTTCCTCCTCCTAACTTTGTCCGAGCGATTTCAAACCTGTAATAATTGGAAATCAATTTTTTAAATTTGCAAACTTCTCCTTTAGCTGTGGGAATTATTTCAAAATTGGTGCCAACTTCACGTAACCCCCCACATCGTCAAATCAATCTCAGACTGGCGCTAATATTTTGCAAATAGTTTGCAATAATTTGCAACTCATTTTCAGAATATGCAAATCCCTCGCAACTTCAATTTTAGAGTCAGTGTGAAAATTCTACCTGTGCATCGTTAGGTGATAGACAGAGAATGCAATTTATGTTTAATTTGTTTAACTATTTGTCAAAAAACCTATTTGTACTAAACATAGTTTCCTAGATAATTTATAATAGGTAAATTATAATTCGATATAAATACATAAAGATTTGAAATAAAAATTACGGAAAAAACAAACAAAAAAAAAATTATTTTTAAGAAAGATGTAAATATTAAAAAAATAATAAATATCTCATTAATTTCTTATTTTCTTTGGCATTAATGTTTTTTTAATAAATACAAAATAAAAATATTGATATGAAATAAAAATAAAATTTATCGAAAATTTGAAAAAACTTTTAAAACAATAAATTCATTTTTGAAAGTCTAAATAAATTTAAAAAAAAATTATTAGAACAAATAAAATCGAAATCAGATAAAGAATCTTAATTGAATAAGAAATCTATTTTTTATGAAAAAACCAAATTGAATAAAACAAATTATGCCTAATTAAAAAAAAATCAATATTTAATAAAAAATCTTATGGAAAATAATAGTTGAATTATAAATCTATTTTTATTAAAAATTTAATTTGCATAAATAAAAGCCTAGTTGAATAAAAAAACTAAATTGAATAAAAACAACATCTGAATAAAAATAATCAAATTAAAAAAAAATCAGCCTAGTTGAATAAAAAAAATGTAATTTTAATAACTAAATATAAATGGAATATAAAAAAAATAGTTCAATAAAAAATTTAGTCTATTAAAAAAACAGAGTATAAAAAAAACCATATATCTATATAATATATCAGAAAATGTAATTTTAATAAAAAAAAATCTTAGTAAGTTGAATAAAAAATCCAATTTGAATGAAAAATCTATTTTTTACAAAGAATCTAATTAGTAGGGAACGGATTTGAATGCAAATTGCATTTTTTTCTGAATGTCCGAAAATATTGGTTTCCAAGCAAAAAGTTCATTTCATACATCAAAGAATTAAAAAATGTAACTTTTATTTTGCATTTTTTAGAGCATTTTTTGAAATTTTATGTGCATTTTGTGGTTTTTAAGTAACTTTTTCAAAATTTTTTCCACATTCATTCTAAAAAAAAATAAAATACCTAAATGGTAAAAGGTAAAAGTATAACGAATATACCTATCTAAATGGTATACCTATTAAATTTTAAATTTTTTAGGGTAAAAAGAAGATGGACAGAAGATAATTGAAAATTAATTAATTAAGTTTGTATTTAAATATTTTTTATTAGTTTTTTCATAATAATGTGTTTTTTTATAAGTTTTAAATTCAAAATTTTGTTTTTATTGAATATAAACCCATTTTTAAAGTTTTTTAGTGCATTTTATGATGTCAAAGCATTTTTTTAAGGCATTAAATCGTATTTTTTTAAGGCGTTTTTCTTGTTTTTTAGAGCATTTAAATCCGTTCCCTACTAATTAGTATAAACAAAACGATAGTGGAATAAAAAAAACTAATTAGAATATACAAAATCCTAGTTATATAATGACTAATTGAATAAAAAACAAATCCCGTTAGAATAAAGGTGGTTAAGTGGATGTCGCTCTGCTGAACAGTAGGTTACAAGTGGGTCACTGTAATGGATGGTGTTAAATTTGAATTCAATGATATAATAGCATTGTATAAGAAAAACAATTCTGAGCGAAAACGGTCAATCAGACTATGGTGTTACTAAGTATATTTAATGATATTATTGTGCATAAAGTAATTTATATATAACCCATTTACGTGGAGCTTTGTTTTAAATTTTCAATCCTTGGTTGAAAATTGTGACTAAGGATTTTTAATTTTTTTCATCTGGCTTTGAAACAATAACCCAGGAGGCTTCTATTAAATTTTCAAGCTTTTTTAACCAACAAATAAAATTTTATTGATATTTGTAGAAAAAAAAACTAAAAAAATTGAAAACTGACAATGTGCGTAAACAGCTCAAAAAGAGTCAAATTAATTTCAAAATTTTATCGTGTATATAAAATGCTAATATAAACATTCAGTGAAATTTTCAAGTATCTACAGTCATTCGTTTTTTAATTACAATAAAATAAGAAAATCGTTACATGACAAATCGAGTGAATATCAAATGTTGTAAAAATATGAATTTCAAACGCTCATAAAAATTTAATTTGATTTGCTTGTAGACATTTTTTTTTGATAAAGGTAGACAAACTTATGGGTAGTCTTGTATTACATTTTCAAATCTTAGATTGAAAAGAAAATTTTTATGAATTCTCAACTCAAAATAATTTGCTAAATTTCGTGATTTTTCCGTATTTTGTCAAGATTTCAACTTTAAATGCTTATAAATAAAAAACTGTAACTAAGAATTTTTAATTTTTTTCATCTGCCTTTGAAACAATAACCTAGGAGCCTTCTATTAAATTTTCAAACTTTTTTACTCAACAGATAAAAATTATTGATATTTATAGAAAAAAAAAACTAAAAAAAATGGAAAAAATATCCGTAAACAGCTCAAAGTAAGTCAAAATATTTGGAAAATATTATGGTGTATAGAAAATGAAAATATAGAGTACCAGTGAAAATTTCATATATCTACGGTCATTTGTTTTAAAGTTACAACTAAAACCAAATTCAATTTTGTGAAAAAATTTTTCTTTTGTTTTTCTTGGCGCTTTTGAAAATTGCTGGGAATTTTAAATTTGGACCTCCCCAAGCACCAACGATATTCATTTTCCAATCGAAAAAGATACTGAAGTTGAAAATCGAAGCATTATTTCGACTACTTATCATGTACACAGACACAAAAAAAAAGTAAAAAAATAAATATAAAAACACACATCATTGTAAAATCAATACATTCATCGTTCCACTCAGAATCTAAAACAAACTACTAGTTACATGTTGAATAAAAAAAATTCGATTTTATATTCGTCTAGATTTTGTTTATTTCGGTAAAGCACAATTGAGCATAGAATATTTTATACTATGTTGCCACATTCACGTTGCCAACATTTTGTAATTTATTATTTTCACGTATTATTACACTACAATTATTATGATATCAGACGCGAACCGTGAACCGAGCACCCAGCCCCCGAGCCCTCGCCTTTATCGAAAATGTTATCGATTAATAAATTAGCTCTAGCAATAAAGTTCCACAACATTTTAAACATTTAGCATTGGTGGAAAATATAAGATGATTAAGATACAATTCCAAATTATAATAGAAATAATATCAGTGTTTGATCACCCATATAGTCGTGTCACATAAAGTGCATTTCATGTAAGTGCGTATACCTAGTTTCTATTTTTTTTTTAAACGGATATAACGATTATTTTATCAGAAAGAGGCAAAGAATTGACCCTAGTAAATTCATGCAAATATTAATTAATTGGAGAAAGAAGAAAAGATAATCTTTTAAGATGGAGGTGTACCAATAATAAATGTTCAGTTCAAAATTTATAATGGCAACGTTGCAGAGTTTTTTATGCTCAATCTTGTAGGTTTTCTTTTATGTGTCAATTTTCGTTAAAAATTTACGCTGAAAAAATAGCTCAATCGTGTCGTAAAAAAGTGTTTTATGCTCAATCGTGTCTCAGCTGTTTATTCTAATTAGATTTTTTTAATAAAATATAGATTTTTTATTCAATTAGGTTTTTTTTATTCTAATTAGATATACTTATTAAATTAGATTTTTTTTATTTATTATATATTTTTAATTCAACTTGATATATAAAATAGATTTCTTTTTCAAGTTATTTTTTTAACCATATTAGATTTTTTGATACAGCTGTTTTTTATTCAAATAGGGTGTTGTTTATTAAACTTATATTATTTTAAAAAATGGACTTCTTATTCAACTGAGATTTATTCAATTTAAATTTGAGATCTTCAGGAAAATATATTTTTATTCTATTTAGACTTCAAAAAATAAATTTATTGTTTTTCGATTTTTTTTTTCATATTAATATTTGTATTTTGTGTCTTTCTAATTAAATAAAAATCTAATTTTAATAAGAAATCTAAATTTAACATAAAATCTTGTTCAATGAGTAGATCTTTTTTTTTTAAACTTTTATTTTTAATACATACAATCTATAAATATATTTTACAATAAGCATGTTTGAGGATTTACGTTTAATGACATGATTGACACGATGAAGTAATCACCTAGCGGCAACACTTACTGGAAAAAAGGTTAGAATTATTTTAGGTCACGGTTCCAGTTACGCTTTAACCTTATAGGTGGGTTCCCAGGAATGAACTCAGAGTTTAGAGCAAGGATTAAAGGGTTAGAGTGGTTTGCAAGACGGGCACGAAAAAGTTTGTAGGAGTTTTTGGCTTCTTCTTTGACAGTGAGTATTTTTAAGTCTGAATGTAAGGTATGATTTGAAACATACGGAGGGGCGCATGTAATCATGCGTAGTGAGGTTGATTGGAATGTTTGGATTTTATAGATGTTTGATTTTTTTGCTGATCTCCATGGTTGGATACCATATAACCAAATTGGTTTGAGGAGGGTTTTGTATAGTAGCAGTTTTATATTGAGGTTAATTTTTGATTGTTTCCCTATAAGTGGAAAGAGTGCTCTTCGTCTGGCATTTAGTATGAGCCGTTTTTGTTTAATATGTGTGGCCCAGGTAAAAAAACCCTATATAGGTTAGGTGAATTAATGCAGTCTTTGGCAGTTGGCGAGCTACTTCAGCTGTAACGAGGTTAGTGTAGTATATCTAATGATGAGTAGATCTAATTAAAAAAAATGGCCTAGTTTTATTGCTTAAGCTGATTTCGATAATTTGAAAAATAAAAAAAAACTGTGATAATAACTAAAAGCAATGTTTAAAGTAAGTCTCGACCAACTTTAATTTAAGTAATAATTTTTCTTTTCTTAAGCCAAAGTCTCGTTATGAATCTGAGTTATAAATCTCGTTATGAAACATTTGAGTCACTAATTCTTAAGCATCGACTATGAATACGGTCCTATCTGTGAGTGTAATTTCTGGTAGTAAATATTATCTAGTTGGTATTTCATAGATTTGAATTTTATTTGGCGTTCAGATGTTTCCGCTTAGGCAGTGAAATTTTTTTTATAATATATACGCAATGGTGACCGCAATAATATATATTCAATGACTAGGAAGGTAATGACTTCAAATACCTAGTCAAAAAAACGAAAACCGAAATCCATTATACCATAGAAGTGACGAGCCCCTAGGCTTGTATTTTCCATATAAGCTAAAGGTGAATTTATGTTATTTATTAAAATATTTGTATGAGTAAACTCATGTTAATGTTTAGCTAAGATATAATATGGTTTCTTTTATACACTACCTATAACTATATATATGTATAATTGTATTGGTATAGTTAAATGTATATGTTTAATAGTGTATTAGTAGAATACAAAAGCGGGCAAGTTAATGAAAATAATTAACTCAAGTCAAGTTAAATTCAAAGGACTTAATATAGATAAGTAAAAGTTAATATGGAAAAAAGCGGGTAAGTGCAACGTGGTGGGATATGTTAGCGGTGGTGGAAGTTTTTCTATCGTGCCTTTCGTCCTCGGACAGGATAGTGTAATATTAGAGTATTCGATTTGAATGTAATGATTATTGCATTCGATAAAAAACGATTCTGAGCGGACGAAACAAAATGTATGAATCATAAATATGTATTAATAAGTAACCATTAGTTGTACATAATATACCTAGTAAGAATTTGGCAATTTTTACATTTTATTTGTTTCTATGGTGATATAAGTTATAATAAACAAATGTATTGAACTTTCAACGTAATTTACAATGCATGTACTTATTTTACTTTACATGATCATCAAAATATTTAAACTATATCAATACATCCCAATTATAATTTAACAACTTTTTTTTATAACAAAAAACAATTCAAGGTCATATACTTACTATTATGCCTATCTAATCTACTAAATTATATCTATTTACAAAATTGTTTTATCAAGAAAAATTGCAAAAATGTTTGTATTATTATGATATTGGATTATTTTTATTTTAGTAAATGTATTTTACGTATAAAGCCATAAAAACAAAAACATTTTTAATTTTTTAACTTGATGGATTATTTTCAAATAAACTGAGGAAAATTAAATTGCTTCAAATGTTAATTAAAAAGTTTAAAAAATATATAACTTTTACTTTGTAACTAGTTAATGCTCACCTTTGGTATAATATCATTTAGGTACTAAACTATTACTATACTACTATAGAAACTAGTTATTCAGAATATAATATTAAGTATAGATGTAAAGTGTCTTATTTTTACATTTATATTGTATTCTGTATATCTAATAACAGAACTGTATATATTAATTTTATATATTTATGTATAATATACATATATGTATCTAATTTATGTACAATACGTGTATATGAAAACGTGGAGGACTGAGGTGCTCTATAATATTAATCTCATTAATTGTGTACCATCACGCGCCTGCTCTGATGCGGAAATATACGCTGGTTCAAAAGGACGGATTCGGTAGAGCGATCCCATTAAAACCCCGTCGTCAGAGATACTATAAAGATATATTCTTATGTTTTAAGATCCCCGCAAGCCCTACGACCATCCGTGTCCCTGGGCATCCCTGGGCGACCTTTTCCGCGGCTGCAGAACATGGCCGAATTTATAAGCAGCTCCCTTTATATTTTAGTTTCTCCCCTTCTCCATCCGGTCCACGCCAAGCTGCTCCTACCCATTTCATGACCACCCCACCACCCACCGACTATCTACCCCGATGATTCAGCGTTCTCCCGCAACCCTGTTTGCCCGGACTTGTCGTTTTTTCCCGGGCGCGCGCGTACCTACAAAATAATAATATAAAACGTTCAGTCAGGGCGGACCCTATACACATATACAGGATGATTCTAGATTCTCTGGTTACAGAAGAGATTTACTGTTTGAGTATGATAATTATGTTAGCGACTGAAAATATAGTAATATTTTACATTTTGCGAGTACCTACGGGATTTGAAGTGTAGTTTTAATTATCTACTATATATTGATTAGTACTCAAATTTATATTTTATTGAAAAGTGGGTACCCGCATATAAGACTTTTTTGTCCGTTCGTCATCAGAAAGTGTCAATAATCGTGTCATATATAAAAATATTGGTTTGGAGGTCAACAATTTCTTGTGCACGTTAATTTATTATTAGTATAATATTATAGTATAGCAGTATTATGTTTAAGGACAGTTGGCAATTGGGCACGTTTTATCTTCCTGCTTCGTATAAAATATTTATTATTACCTGGGTACCTATTTTTGCAAAGAAAGAAAATATAAAATGTTCAATATAAACGAAATAATAACTATCTTAAGTTCCTTGAAAAACCTCGCATTCGCAAGACACAAAATAATATGTTTTCAATTACACTCAATAACACTCAACCTAACATGAGATCATTCTAAAAGTTTATACGGGAAACTAAAACACCCTGTATATGTCGGTATCCTGGATGTGCAGTAACAGGGTATGGGTAAATAAAAAAACAGATGGAAAAAACTTTTTATAAAAATAAAGCACGCTCGTACACGCACACACACATTGGCACGTCATATAAAACATAATACAGATGTAAGTGTATTATACGGGTGATGGGTTTACTGTTCATGTAAATATATAGACAATATATTATATTATAGTAGGTACAAACACAATACAATGTATATTATAGGTGGTACGTGCCACGAACAAAATAAATATTGTACGGCTTTGTGCGATGGCAGGAAGACGAAACGTTGCATTTATTACATCCTCGGTGTTGCATATATTAATACAATTGTAGTTTGTAGTAAATACCTGTGTAAAGCGAATTTTGTTATTTAATTATATATATTTAAAAGGGATTTATTGAAGCCTAAGAGCTCGAAAAAAGGCAGTTAACAATTAATAAATAAAATAAAATGAAAATCGAATTTTTGTTTTCATTGCCTATAATTTTATTTTTTTTAAATTTAAAATAAAATAATATAAGTACATAGGTACCACACATAATAATATTGTAGTATAAAGGTTAAAATAATAAAATTAAGCGTACTTCTATATTTAATATTATCTAGTATTTAGCTAATATTAATTAAATATCAGAACAATAGACAATAGTACATAAATACATAATATATCGTCACAATTCTGCCTACATACACAATATGATGTTCCACATCTTTTAGCTTCATTTGATAGATTATTATATACCCTCAACTCTGCTTTTATTATAAGTAAAACAAATAAAGTCAATGGTGGAAAAAGCATGGCTTCCTTACAAGGGGTTGCTATCTTCGGCTACGTGCTATACTGTAGGTATATTATACAATTTACATATTAGAAACAACCTATTTATACCCTGCCAAACGTACGATGCAGAAAAATAGTTTAGTAAAAATTCACTTAGGTACTATGGCTATCAGCTATTTTTTGTAAAACATCATCAATAAACCTACAAACAGTTTTCATTATTTAATTTAGGAGGTGAACTATACGATGTATCTGATTTTCTCGTCAGAGAAATATTATAATATAAACGAATTAGGTACCTATATACCTACACAAACAACTTGTCTCCATAGATATTTGGACTATGAAATTGTATGCAGTTATATCTTATACAGTAGTTGTCAGAATTTTTAAATGTCATAAATTGTAAGTGTACCAACGTGTATATCAGATTGGAATAGTTGCAAATAAAAAAAACCATTTTCAATAACCGACAAAATAAAATTGTATCTACATGGTAAATCAAAAAATGTATATGATTTTGTGTATATTTTTAAACTGCGTATAATATACTTGGATATAATATAATATGACGTGCTCATCATACTATGCAATATGATTATAATGTTTGAATACGATTTAATTATTTTCATATTTTTTTGAGCATTTCACAATACGTTCGTTATAGCTATAGTCTTATAGACTATGTGTATACAGTTTCACCCTTTTATTGTCCCTGAAAATGTACTCGACAATATAATATAATACGCGTATATAGTGTCGGGTACCGGATGCGTAATGTATACAACTAACTATTTGACAGTACATCGCATATAATATTAAATAAACAACGAACCCACTGACAGAAATCGTTTATTTTTATAGGTTTTTCTGAAATTCGATACCAATATATTTTTATTGTATACATGTATCTATAGGTTCGTTTTTGTGTAGAATCATCTGAAATGTTTGAGAATTTATTTTATACGATTGTACGTCTGTACACTATAGTCTGTGGGACTGTACCTACGGCATAGGTCACAAATACTTTTTGGCAATATTATATAATATGTGTTACTGAATTGAATATCATAATTCATATTACCTAGCTATAGATATTACACGTAATAAAAATAATGTGATACATTCAATTTTGTTTCTCTTTCACTTGACCGATTCGATTCGTGTTATATTAGTTATATACCGCGTATGTGCGATATGTACCATACATGTGCAGATGCATGTCAATTGATAGCAATAAGTAATAACAACAACAAATTGTTACTTGTTAGCTAAAGGTTATTAATAAATAAATAAAGCTATAAATTATAATACATTAGTTTGATTAGTAGTTGATACTATATATACCTATCAGTTCTCCATTATGAATTGCCTATAACAAGCCTTTATTCGATTTAAATAATGAACAATAATATTAAGAATGTTACTAGCTTTAGCGTTTATACCTAACACCTAAGAATGATTTTGTTATTAATTTGTATAATCTTTTAATTGAAAATAATAATATCATAAAGAAAATAAAGGGATATTAGAACTCTAGTTAGATTATTTTGAAAATATATGATAATAGGTAAATTAGACAGACAAAGAAAAATAAAAGTATAAAATAACTGAAAATTTGAATCTGTTTTTTTTTTAGAATATATCAAGATTTTTTTTCAATAACAAATTATTTAGTTAAAGGTTTGCTCAGCTGTTATACGTCAATTTTAGGTGACCTTATAATAATATCTGCCTCAATATGTCATTTCATTTGAGTTTTAAAGAAAGAATAAGACACCAATCGACTCAAAATTAAGCAATTTAATTTGGTAATGAACTTTCTAATAATAATAATTAGGTACTGGGATGGAGTTAAGAAAATATAAAATGTGAGCTTTACCTAAATATAATGATTAAAGGATTATTTTTATGATTATCTCCGTAGAATAATCTTAACTCTATAATTATTAATTTTCAACTGCATATTTAATTTTTGATATTATTATTTTTATATGATTATATTGGTTTAAATTGATTATGTATTTTTTTTTAAATTGTAGGTATACCTGCGTATTTTGTCTATTTGACATCTAAATAATAATATTATGCAATTTTTTTAGCCATTATAGTTTTAAAATCAAATGTTATTTCGATAAATTTTCGTTTTCGAGTACCTAATTGACAGGATACCGTTATATATCTATACCTGTATAGGTAATTCATTTATAATATTTTGTATAATAAATTATTACATTATTTACGAATTTATAATAATTTTATTTAATTATATGTTTTGTCGTTATAACCGGTTTATTTTTAAAAAATATTATTCGTGGGTATTATTATTATTATATTTTATACATATAATGAAATTTTGAAATACATTGTTTTCCGCAAAAATAATTCAACATACCATGTGACTTACATTAAAAACAATATGATTAAATAATTTAAAGGCATAATTTTGTTACAACACAAATACAATGTAGGTACATTGATTATTTAAATACCAAAAATATTGCATTTATAATTAATAGTAATGCCCAGTAGTAGGCTCTCGCTGGACCCATCCCTGAATCCGTCCATGGGTACAAACGGCACCTATAGGTACAATACTGCAGAGCGGTTATCTACTTTCCCACCTTTTTACTTCATATTTGGGCTGGTCTATAGGAACTTCAGAGACTGGAACCAAACCTAAAAGAACCGGTTCTGAGAGTTGGAACAGGAACCTTTAAAAATATCAAGAACCGGAAACGGAACCGAAACGTTTATTTTAATAAATAAAGTACCGGAATCGAACGGGACTTTTTAAACTGAATTGGTCTTTTTAGGTTCAAAAATAAAATAATTTTATTAATCAATTGATTGAATGGTATTACTGTTTTGTGTATAAACTATGTATGATCATATGAGTTTTCTAATATTTCTCATACTATCAATTATTAAACGCATTCCTGATAGGTATTTAAAACTATTACACTTTTCGGTACCAAAATTATTGGGAACTGATACCTTTAATTTTTTTATAAAAATTGGTTTAAAAACCAGAACCGAACCAGAACAGTTATTTTATTTTTGGAGAACTAGTACCGGAAGTCCGGAACCGATACCAATAAATTCAAAAGGTTCCAGTCCCTAATAGGAATACTGAATATGATATTTTACCAGTTTTAATTTTAAACCCTGATCTTTCACTTGTTCAAAAGTAAAAATGAATTAGTCTAGAAGTTTCAAATATAGTACCATTAAATATTGTAATTTGTTGGCAAAAATTATACATTTATTAATTATTAGATAAAACAACTTGTATTCATTTTATTCATGTGAATTCAACATTTAAACAGTTACCTGCCTGCCATCATATAATTTTTGTTATATTACATGGATTTTTGGCCATTATTATGTTTAGTAGGTATATTTGTGTCTTATAATGACAATGTTTTATATATTATTGTGTTAGGTACTTAGGTACTGTAATTAATATCATGAATTGAATAATATTATATACAAAGGACGTAAGTAGTACCTAGTAAACATTATAGTGTATTAACATCAATTGTATTCTAGATTTTGAATGCAAAAATTAAACTTAATATTTTTAATGAAAGCAGACTGATATTTTACTGAGATATTTTCCTGCATTATCGATTTTAACGAAAACCAGCCGGGAAATGCTATGCTGGCTTAATAGTTAACCACGTCATTGAATAGGTAGCTGTAATGGATGTGTACAATTTGAAGTTTGAATTCAATAATAAATAATTGTATACACAAAACGATTATGAACGGAGACAGTTTGTCAGCCTCAATTTCTAGTAATATAAAATGTTCTAGGTATAATATAATATAATTACCATCAATTGTTTATTTTTGTATAAATATTACGGTATTTTGAACTAATTATTACAAAAACATCACCTATGGTATACCGTATAATATTATGTACTATACTACTATTATATTATGTTTGATTATTATAATATTATAGAATATTATATATTATTGTCATTAATTTTGAAATCAAGTAAAACGGTATGTAAAGGACTATGGCTTAAATTGTATCTAAATATTTGACAGTTTGATATTTTGATTATATATTGTGTATAGAGAATAATAATAAACGTAATGACGAAAAGTGTCGAGTCCCTACTCCCTACGACCAATATCATTTGAATTACAACAATAATACTAATATCGTATTGGTTTTCGTTAAAATGTAAGAATAATATCATAATTTTTCAAACTTCAATGATTGTCTGTAAAAAAAATGTGTGTATAATATATTTTCAATATTTTTGATTGCTATAAGAAAATCTTATAAAAACTCATGTATTCAACTTTCAAACAAATTGTATGATACTTATTTTTAACAGCAAAATAATTTGTAAGGTTTCAAAATCTGAATTATAGACGACCACAATGGTAAAAGTTTTATGCATTTTTTAATAAAAGTTACCACACTTGGCTGGTATGTCGGGAACAGTCGTACAATCTCGTACAAATTCCGTACTAAGTAACGGCAAAGGAATTTTTCGGTTTAAGGTATTTTTAGTTTGGTGGGATGGCTGGGGAAACGGCATATGAGGAAAAGCGTTTTTCGGTTGCAAGGAATTTTCGAAAAATGTCGGGAACGGTCGTACAAATTCGTACGAATTCCGTACTAAATAACTGCAAAGGAATTTTATATAAATAGTTAGTTTTGGTGATGAGGGAGCTGGAGAAACGTTTCTATAGCCCCCCACTCGAATTCTCGTATACCTTCAAAAATAAATTCGTACAAATTCGTACAAATTCAGTACAAAATATTGGCCGAAAAAAATTTGCAAAAGCACGACTTGGGGGGGGGGGCTGGAGAAACGTACGTTGAGTTTACTCATATGAATCGTATGCGTTCGTTCGTTCAATTTCTTGCTTTAGTGTTTTCGTGTGAGGTATAGGTACCGTACACATTATTCATATTTTATTTAAAAAATGCCAAAAGAAAAACAAACAGTTGTGGGCCGTTTGCAAAATTTTGTGACGGAATTTGTATTTTTAAATTCATGGATTTATTCTTATTATTTTAAATTTTGCTCGTGATTTTTTTACATAATGCATATTTTAAGTGCATAATTTAAAAAAGTTAGGACATATAAATGCATATTTTTGAACTTTTTAGGGCATATTTTAATGCATAATTTGACAATTTTTAGTGCATGAATAGTTACGAGCCCTGCTTATAAGTTATAACAATAAGTTTTAAGTTTAATACTTTCTGTCCATAATGAAATATCCAAATTCATTGAATGGTTAATTGGTTTTTGAATTATCTACTATTGTCAAGCTAAATGAGAAAATTTAAATATGTATCGAAAATGATCATTTAAGTAATAATATTACGTTTCAAATGACTAACATTTGTATTTTTCGTATAATATTAATATAACAAAAAGGTGGGTAAGAGGTTACAAGTGGGTCTAAGATTTTAAAATGAAATACATTATTCCTTATAAGTCTCATTATAAGAAAAGTCAAATTAAATTTTTATAAGCGTTTTAAGTTCAAATTTTTACAACATTGGATATTCACTCGATTCCTCATGTACCGATTTTCTTATGTTCTAATTCAAAAACGAAAAACAGTAGAAACTTGAGATTTATATCATATGTTTATTTGATCAATTACTATACTTTATAAGATTTTAAAATATTTTGACTTATTTTGAGCTTTTTACGGACAATTTATAGTTTCAATTTTTATAGTTTTTTTTTCTACAAATATCAATAAAATTTTATTTGTTGGGCCAAAAAGCGTCAAAACTAAATACAAGGCTCCTGATATATTGCTTAAATATCAGTTGAAAAATATTAAATACACATATGCACAATTTTTTTTATAAGCATTTAAGGTTTGATTATTGACAACATTTATCAAATTTAAAATTTAAAAATGTTTTTGTAGTTAAAAATTTTTTAAATGTTCAACTTTTATAGCTAAGGATTGAAAACTTATATCAAGGTTCCACGTAAATAGGTTATTCTGTAATCAAAAAATACCAAAAATATAAAAAAAACATTTTTTATAGTTATTTTTTCTTCAAATTTGGAGGAAATTACATATTAAATAACTAATAATAATGAATTTAGTTATTTTGTTGTCATTTAATAACATTAATTCAACTTACCAGCTACCGTACTAATAATTAGTAATAACAATATAAATATAATATAAAATATCCACACCGACAAACCGTCACCGCCCAGAATTGTTTTTCGTATACAATTATTATATTATTTAATTTAATTCAAATTTAATACCATCCATTAAACAGTGACCCACAACAAAGCGACATCCACTTACCCACCTTGTTTAATGATTTATTTTTAATCGTTAATTATGATTAATAATATTATATTATATTATTATATTTAATGATATTCGATTATTTTCGTTTTTCGTTCATTAATTTCGTTTATTTTTTTTCATTATTTTCCGTTATAAAAATGAAAATTATAACGTTATAAATAACGTTTTGAAGCCCTGCAAGCTCGACAGTAAAATTACTATATAGTAGAGTGATATCCACTTGTCCACTTCCCCCCCCGCACATTGTTTATTTTAAAAAGTTTACTTTATGAAAAATGTCTGAACCAAAATACAAACTATGTGAAATTTGCCCAGATATCTACCTTGAATTTTTTTTTACCATAAAAAGTAGCTTTAATCTAAAATATAATATCATACGCCCAAAACCTAAAACAGATATAGGTAATCGATTTTTTCAAAAACTGTTTTTGCTTAAATATTCCTGTTTTCTAAAATATTTATTCGTTTTTCTCAATTATTTTGAAAAAAGTATAGGTATTTTATATTTTTTCAATTTTGGCCCCCTACAGTACAAATTTTTCATAGGAAACCACCTTCAAAGTTTAATACACCTATAATAATTGCACATTTGTGCTACACTCAGAACTACAACAGCTCTTTATTATATGGAGAGAAAAAATGCAAATCATCCATACTATAACATATATTTAAGTTGTACCATAGCAATATAAATAATACGAATAATTTCCACATTTCCACAATTTTAATATACCTACATATATAAAATATATTATATAGTATATAGACACTTTTACTTTATAATATAAACACCATTATCATCAAACTATTGACATTGATGTAGAACTATACGTTCTTGTTTTTATGCCTCTCATGGGTAAAATTATGTTAAATTTTTATCGATTTTTGGTACGCGACTGATTGCTAGGCAACCAAAGAATTAATTTAACGAAAATACGTAGTTCTTCATAATTGTTGTGTATCTTGATGGGACGGAGCACTTTCTTTATTATTCCATGCAGTACCTACCTACATATTTTTTAATTTTTATTAAATAGTTAATGTGTAAACTTATTCACAACACTATTATTTAGGTGTGTTGATAAGACATAATAGGTACTACAGTTTACTTTTTATTTCGTTGGGGTATATAAAACTCTTTTGATACCATTGGTCCATTGAGTTTATGAGAAATTACAAATAGGTTAACATCATAATATAGGTAGCTGGTGGTCTATAAGGTGGAATATTATCTAACATGTTAAGACCTTAAGAGGTAACAAAGTGTAATATCAATGTCAATACTTCATAAAAATGTATTTCAAATATTATTTAATATAATATTTGTTCGTTGATTTACTCAATATTTGTCCAATTTGCTTATGAATTATGATAAATAAATAATAAATAAATAAGTCCATTATTGTTAATTTTATTATTATAAATGAATATAGAATTGACTACTTTATAGAGTTGCCACTTGCCAGTAATGTATTTTATTTTCTCGTCCATGTAGGAAATATCTATACATACAATTCCAATGTAAACTTTATAATTAATAAAAATTAATCAATTATGAATAGAAATAATTATAGATTTGATAAAAAAGATTTTTGAACCCGAGCAGTACAATTATTGTTTCGAAGATCCAAAAGAATATTTTTTATTTTTATAAACGTAATGCGTTGGGGCAAATCGTATTGTATCTACATGGGATTCGATAAGTTTCCTGCACACGAAATATATATTAGGTAAACGGTTATTTATGTAAGTTACTGCAGGAAAAAAGTCACACCCGCACGTTAGTTCTTACATGAAAAAAAATACTGTCATATCTACACGTAAGCTTTTACATCGCGGCCTCGCGGAAATATTATTAAATCCATTATTTACTAACTTTCTATACTGTACCAGTATATAACATAATAACCAATAAGTAGGTAATAATACATATAGCATCATACAATATACATGATAATATAATCTGAAATAGGTATAGTACATAGGTATAATATAATAATATAATGTAGGTACTATCATTATTATACTTTCTGTTACAGTATTACTGAAATTATTATTTTATTTGTGTTATTTGTATTAATATGTAAATTACATATTATTGTATTATGTCTTAAACTGTTGTATAGGGCTCAGCCCGTTCATAAATAAATATAATTATAATGTATTCATACCTATATTATATTTATATACTAGGCATTTAAGGTATTTACTACTTAAGATATGAAATGTGAATAAACTATAGACAACATTACAACAATACATTATAATATATGCTTTCCTTGTTATTTTAAATTCAGTAGGTACCTTGAATGATTTTTGTGTACAAATATTTTTTTACCTATTAAAAATGACATAATTTAGGTTTTTTATTCGTGTAGGAACATATTATTAGAGTGATTTGTACATGCTATCCGCTAGGATGTCTCGCGGGAAAACTTATACCATTCCAACAACGTATTATGTCGTGGTTGATTCCTGACAGTTTTTGCGAATCAGTCGTAGTAATAGAACGCGGTAATGCCTTTTATTTTAGAACTCGTTGGCCTAAGGGCTAGGATAGTTGGATGTCACGGGTGAATAGCCGATCTCCGTGATTCTCGGGGATTGTATATTATATTGTTGAGCGTTGACCAAATAATGGTCCACAGACTGTAATACGATTGTACTGATTATCGCTAGATTATACGTAATAGATCAAACTTATCTGTAGATCAGAGGAAGATATAGGCCATTTCTGAGAAGTTTTAAGAAGGGCCCCACTCGGAAAATAAAACCTTTTACAAATGTACGACTATTGACTGGGTAACTACAATCAAATATGCCTAATATTTACTGTGCAAATACCTACGTATAGTGCATACCTATATCCAATATCAAAACAATTTTTAGAAAATCATCAATTTGTTTTAAATTTTAAAATAATAACATATTACGATTTATTAGTTATTACCTAATCAATAAACTCAAACTAAAGACGGTCTTTGACGACATTCCATAACGATTAATATTTAATAATATTTTAACAATAAACTTTGTTATAGATTCGTTTTGACCTAAAGTATTTCTTAAACAATTTTTGACATATTTAAATCTAAAGATTTAATACGTTTGCTTTCAACCCAAGTAATAGATACATGAATAATTTATAGGTACCTAATCCATGAATTTATAATCAAAGTGAAGAGCACTATTAGCCAATCGCGTCATATTTGGGGGGGAGGCAAAATGGCCATTTGTCTCTGTCTGATTTTAAAAGCAGCCCAATGGTTTTCGATTAACCATTATTATACTACCGCAAAAACATGTCTATATTTATAGGAACATATTATGTTGTGTAGGTACTAATTTAGTAGCTATTTATATATCACAATCTCATTCACCGTTCTAGTCGTTCTATACGTCACTTATTTATAAGCGATTTATTTAAACAAAAATGAGTTCAGTCTACCGAATCAAGAAATTGTTACGTATTAATATACACGTTGATAATTATTATCTTCAGAAAAATAAGATGATCCAAGATGTGTCTCCTTAGGTCAGAAACGTTTTTTCGTACCCATATAATGATTTGCTATATTATCTATATATAAAATTTAGACACCGACATCTATCACAGACCACAGTACCTACCTAAAAATACTCAAAGAAGAGTCGCACTCTAAATCTATTATTCAGAAAATTCTGGTTCCTCTGGTTTCAATAATGAAATTATCTATACCTATAGGTAGTAGGTGCTTATAATTTTTCAGGGCTTAAAACCGATATTTGAAACCAATTTTTAATACCGGTGAAAACCGTTCAAAACCGAAATCGATATCGAAACTGTAAAAAAAAAAATCAAAAAATCAATACTCGTAATCAAAACCGAAATTCAAAAACAAATAAATACCGTTAAACCAAACCGAAATCAAAATCGAAAAATTAAATACTGACAGCAGAAACCGAAATCGAAGTAGGAAAAAAATAAATACTGTTTGCAGAAATCGAAATCGAAATAGGAAAAAATATTTTTGTCACGACTGCACCGAAAGTTTGGTTTTCGATGACGGTTGAAGCTCTGGAAAGCGACTTTAATCCATTCAGCGGGTGGTAAAATGGGAATCCTCATAGTGTAGGGTGGTAAAATAGAAATCCCTAAAAGTGCTGAGCTCAAATACACGCGTATCCCCTGCACAACGAGACACTAAAATGTATACAACGGTCCTTACAAAGTTACAAAACATAAACTTTTGATTACATCTTATATTCATATTATTTTGTTTTATGAAATTGTTTTCAAAGAATAATCTGACTGTTGAGTAGATCCCTGCATAGTGTATTACTTTTGCTATAATCGATGAAAGCAGAGGCGCGACCAAAAATAGTATGTGTGGCTCGTGCGGGAAGGCAATTTCAGTCTTGGGCGAAATACGGCCCTCGCATGCGGCAAGTACCGCACACGCGTCGCCCGCCACTGAAATAGCTCACTTTCCGCCATTGCCACACGATATATTATACCATTTCGGTTTCAAGTTTTTTATGAATAATCTATTCATTTCGCCCCTGTTCTATCAAATATTATTATTAACTTTTAAATTCGCCGCGATAATTGAATATTTTGGGTTTTATTATTATTATAATTATTAATTTATATAGTCTATAGTCTGGGTTGTTTGATTCTTCCAAGTAGGTACGATTTTAATTTGTTTATCTGGAAACAATATATTACTAATTCTATGTCGTTGCTATAATTATCAATATACCACATATTTGTATTCTATGGTGGTAATATGTCATATTGTGGTACGTACCTGCCGTATATGATTACGATAGTCGCGGGAATCTTAATATTCCTAGAACGTTCCGTTATTTTAGATGCGTTTAAGGTGCGTTTTATAGATGTAACATGTACCTACGTGACGTTTACCAGAAGTCCATAAAAAAATTATTTCTATTTCTAGGTACTCCCGAATAATGTCCAGTCACTGGTGATAACAACACAAACACCCATTTTTAGATTACGAACTTATAAACAAATAACACCAATTTTTAGCCATTCTAAAGTAATTTAATTTTGTTTTTTTTATGAATGTTTAAATACTATAGGGTTCACAAAGTGTATGCAAATATAGTAGGTATATGAACTGAATGGTAGTCACGTGAAAACATAAAAAAATCGCATACATTGATAAATTGTTCTAATTCTTGGAGAAAATGACATCACGAATACGATATGTTGTGAAGAACTATAACCAACCTTCTAAAAATCATTCTCAAATAATTTTTATCACCAGAAAAACAAAAATAATAACTTAAAGTAGAGAAGAATATTGTGTTTATTACTCTCGTAAGTTATATCTAAGAATATTATTTTTTTTTTTATACATATAGACATTTCCCGATTACATTATTATAACGCATTGCAGTTGACACTTTAACAGAGCGCCACAAAAATAATAATCACATTTTAATTAACTATTGGCACAAAATTCCGAATTCTATTGAACTGCCGAAAATCTGTCAACCAAATGCCCAGACAGCAAATGTTTGACTAAAAATATTATTGTACCATTATAATAATATTATTTATGATTATAATGTTATTATAATATTATCATTTCAAAATTGATTTATATATTATATAGATGTATAAAAGTCGCTGTAGGAATGACAGTCATCCCAGAAAAAAGTGTCCGGAAATGATTTCGCAAAATAGTATTTCTTCGTGTAGAGTCCAAAATTTTAATAGCCTATTGATCACAAAAAGAGTTTATTGGTTACTGGTTAGTACAGTGATTATCACATATATTAATGTATGAAGGGGGACGGAGTGGCCGAGCGGACTAATTCGTCGGTTGTAACGCACACCGACGCTGGTTCAAACCTCGGTTCACGGGCGGCATTTTTCTTCGGGTAAGTCGTGGTGTCCGGAGAACAAATGTCGCCATCCCCCCCCCCCCCCGGGGACATGGCAGATACCTACGGGTGCCCACTTGAAAATCTGCCAAAACCACACACACGTGTTTACCAACCAACAGAACAAACTAACTGCTAATGGCCATAGTTGGGCTAAATGATCAATTAAAAAAAAAATTTATGAATGCGATAGGTATACAATTTGTATGGGCATATTATATGGTCACTATTAGTTTTTAGTTTTTGAATGTTCCAAATTTTAAGATTTATGGAGTTTATTTCCGGGATACTTAATTTGCCAAAAAACGAAACATTCGAATACTCGATGTTGACGTCATGAACACGTTCCGCGATGGATCACCACCAAACCGTGCGCGTGCGTGCAAACGTCGCGTCCGGCTCAAACACCGACACCTCCACTACCGGCACCGGTACCCAGCCATCACCACCGCTACTCGACGGCGTCGTCCGGTCCCCACCACTCGGAAACCACTACCGTTGCCGCCGCCACCACTCCGCACCGCCGCTTGACGGCTGACAATGAAAAAACGTAACGAAACCCACCTGAATACTACGAAATAATAAAACCAGACCCATCGTGACCGGGCGCCGCGCGCGCGCGCGCGCACTCGTAACACAACCGTCGCACAAGGCGACACGATCACACGCGCGTGTGTCTCGTTCCGTTGCCACCGTCGTCTCTTCTGCATCAAGCCGCGAACGCGTTTCGCCATCGTCCACAGAACCGAAGGCGGCCACTCGCCATGGCGTGATCATGCGGCGGACGCGATGCGCATCAGCAGCCGGTCGTTGAACGGCGGCCGAGGCCGCGTTCTGCTGCGGCTGGCCTTTGCGTTGCTCCTGCAGCTGCACGCTTGCGCCGCCAACTTGCAGCAGAACGCCGCGCCGACGACCACAGCCACCGAGGATGTGGCCGCGACCACAACGGTGGTGCACAAGTGTTGCGGCCGCGACGAGATCGTAGTCGTCAACCGGTGCCGGAGCGCCAACGAAACCGGCACCGCGCCGTGGACGCCCGAGTTCAACGCCAGCCACGAAGACGAACCAGCCGCCGGTCAAAACACTATTCCGGCCTCGTCTGTGCCTTATAAGTGAGTGATCGTCAAAATAATAATAATAATATAATAATGTTTAGGTAGCCGGCGCGTTTTAAGGTTATTATCGTTTTTTTATAAATTTGTAGTGAGTTTTATAATAATTTACACAGGTAGGTAACGTTCGCAAACCGCACGAGGTCTTGTGTCCTGTGATATCTACATAAATCGTATTCAAATTTAACGGTCACGGACATTTCGAATTGTAGCGATATACTATTATATATTATGCAGTGGACGACAGAGCGTCGTCCGTCCGTTTGTTTGTATCTTTCCCACACGAAAAACCGTTACTAAATCGATAACCCGCTCGACCCTCGACCACTTTGCACCCCACGTCGAGAGTCCTCGCCAATTTGTCTATGTTCAGCGCACGCGACGTACCTATGTACGATAATATTTCAATAATATTTGGGAAGCGTTTCCGGCGCGATTTTTGTACTGCACCGGAGTTACTGCCGGTTACCCATAATTCGACGATACAGACAATAACAATAATGGCTATGAAACCACAGCATATTGTATAATATATATATATATATATGTACAATACAGTGCACACTATATACTTCGTGTACCAGCTGCTCGGGTCGACGCATAATGTCACGAATATTCATATCGATCACACCGCAAACCCATTTAATATATATTATTATTATGTATATCATGTACCTGTAGTATAGTGTAGGTAGTACTTACACCGCTGTTCCGTACGCGAGCACTCGCTCGACGAAACGTGTCGTATAGAATGAGAATTTAACGGTACTACACGTGTGTGTGTGTGTGTGTGTAGTGTGTACTGTGTAGTTACTCCGGGAGCGCATCCGCTGTTCCGGGTGGTAGTATAATGGTAACAATAATAATACGACGCGGCGTAAGTATAATACGAAGATGTGTCGACGCGGTTTGGAAGTATTGTGGTTTTATAGTTTATACTTAGTTTAATATTATTATTTTATGAGCGATTATAATATAATATCATCATCGAGTATTTTATGCACAATATGATGTAACCGAGTCGAAGGACACGTCGCTGTAGCGTATACGCGTACATAATAGTAATTAATATTATTTTGTCGATTCGCCTGTATATGTACTATAAGAAATAATAATAATAACAATAATAATAATATTATAATAACCGGCACACATGAAGAAAGCCGTCACGACGGCGCTGACAGTGAAACAGTGCCGGTGGAGGGTGGGTGGTCGAGGCGAGAGAGACAGACAACACACGCGCCTAACAAACACGACCATTGTCATATTATTATTCATTAGGTGTCGTATATTATTATATTCCATAATATACGTATTTACGTATATAATATAATATATGCAGTACAAAAGGGTAGCAAGTCGAAAACCAAAATAGCGAACGTTTAAAACTGCTGACATTTATGAAATGCATAAATAATATGTTCAGCTCAGTTTTAACCTATTAAATTATCATTAATACTTCATTGGTTTTATATTGTACCTATACATTCCTATAGAGTTGTATCTTTATTGCTCCGATTTCGTATTTCATAATATGTTATTGTTTTTTGAAAATATGACATAATATTATGTTTTATTAGTAACTATTTCATCACTAAACATAAAGTATATTTTCTTCTATCATAAATCTTACACTTTTGTGTATGAAGACCATAATTGGATAATTATAAACTATAATACCTAGTAGGTATTATTTATAGTACCTTCGCCCCTTATTGACACATCAATTATCCGTTTCATTTATTTGTTGTTGTTATGTATTCACTACATTATTATCATAGAATTTATCGCTAGTCTTAACGATATGTATTTGCAATTTGCATTGTAGTTATTTTATGCACATACATTATACAACGACTTATTTTCGAACGTTTGCTATATTATATTGGCTTCTGTGTCGTTGTCAAAAATGGTTTTTACATTCGAGTGACTCACTACACAATAATAATAATAATAATAATATGATAATTTGATGTTCGTCATCCGAGAGTCATCGGAAACAGGAATATGACCATATAGTATATACCCACACGTGTTTGTTTTTTTATCTGAAATCCAGTGGGCCTACACCAACAACGGTGACGGTTAACGAACCGACTTCACGTTACAAATTCACACAACTAGTCACAAATTTAGTACAGTAGATATTTTTATTTCTTTTTGTCGCCTGGAACCAGAACTTTAAATGTTTTTAAAACATTTTTCCACCTGCACTTCAACTGCAGTGGCAAGGGGTGCGGAGACTCGGTCCTCTGCATCAGCTGGCAGCTCTTATAAGAGCTCATTTTAACATTTTCTCCGAAAAGTATGCGGTAAAGCTTGAAGTTAAGCAATGTTCAGGTAAATAATTGCCAAATGAAAATATTTGTCCCGGGTTGCATAAACAATCATTAAACATTTAATGAATCAATAACTAATGAATAATGAGCAATGGTCCCTTAAACATGATTTAGTGGTCCATAATTGGTCCATTAAATTGTAGTGTACCATTAAATTAATTCAATTTTCTATTTAACCCGTTCCAGGTATATTGGTACAAAATTTCAAACTTTCATTTTTGTTAAATTGTTTTTTAGGCTTTGATTATACATTAATCTGAGTAGCCTTATAATAATTATCATAGGGTCATTTTTTTCTGGTGAGATACTATATATGTTTAGATCTTGATGAAACCTGATACTTTATAAAACCGTTATCATAATTCTTCGAGAAAACAAAACAAGTAAACAATACAAACATAAAAAATGTAACATTTAAAAATTAGGTAAACATCATTGTTCTCATTATTTTAATTGTGTTCAACAAAAGTGTTGTGTTAATGCCTGACTTTCGATAAATTTAGAAGGTTGTTTTATTTTAAAATGTCCCTCTGCGTAAGTTATATAAATTAAATTATTTTTAAACATATAATCTATATAAAATATAATGTTCGATAGGTATACATTTATAGTATTATTGATCATAATTTATTAACATAGAATACAATGGCCATTAATATTGTTGTAAAAAGTAATATGTACACCATTTATGTATACCTACATATATTTAATGAAT
This sequence comes from Sitobion miscanthi, assembly GCA_008086715.1. NCBI lineage: Eukaryota > Metazoa > Arthropoda > Insecta > Hemiptera > Aphididae > Sitobion > Sitobion miscanthi. The sequence goes on along the minus strand of CM017803.1, from coordinate 11,727,964 downwards.
AAGTCATTTGTTTGGATTTCTGTGTCTACAAAGATTGTAATATTTAAGACCGGTGTGTTTGTGGTTCATATAACATTGCTTTTTTGGTTTCTCGATCTGCTTTTTCTCTATGCCCCTGTGGCCGGATATCCACACGTAATTGATATTTATTTTCATATTTTGTGTTTCAAATGTTTTTTTCCTGAATAACTCTGGCGATGGCAGTTGTGGTTTGTGTATTTTTTTTTTTAAGTTTTCCTGAATGAGTTGGTGAGGATCGTATAATACTGTAGGACTTTTCAATATCTTAAAATTAAAATATAATGTACAAAGTGTAGGTAACTCATGCCAATATTCATGGGCACAGTGTAATTTAAAATGATTGGCCAATACATGAGTATAGTATTATGGCATGTACATTACTTATAAATTTAATATGTACCACATGGCACGCTTAAAATCGCTCTTAACTCTTAGCCCCACTACCTAAGTTAAACCATGGCAAACTTTAAGCCATGTCAATAACCGTCGTTAACATGAATCGCAGACAATCGCACAGCGCATTATGTAAGTATACAACCATAATGTATGTATAGGGTTTATGCAAAGATTAAATCTTATGCGCCGCTTCCTACTTGCTAGATGGCCCCCTAAAATCCGTAAACCTATAGCTTTACCTGCCAATAAATAAATATAATATTATTATTGTTGTCAGTGTGTTATGATTATGTTAATAATATGCAATAACTACCTGTATAATGGTTCCGATACTGTCCGATGTTCCTACCGGTACTGAAGTCGATTAATATTGATTATTGGGTCAGCTGTCCGCGGCGGGGTTGGTGGTGGCAGTGACGACCAAACGTCAATATAAAATATATATATATATATATAATAATAATAATAATAATAATAATACGATTCACACGAGTGAATTCGACATTTTTTACCAAACTGCACACCGAGTCGGGGGATTAATACAAGTATCGTTACTCAAGGTGAATATGTTTTTAGCACCCCTTCCGTGACTACGATATATGTTCGCACGTAAAATGACATCGATTATGAGCTGTCGACGTGATGTGTTGGTAGAGGAATTGTATGTAGGTATACTTAAACCGCGATACTGAAAACCGTTTCAGCGCATTTTTCCAAAACGTGTGAATAATAATTTAAATAAAACGTTATTTCAGTAGGATAGATGGATGATGTGTTATAGATAGATAATATTATATGGCAAAGAGGTCTGAATATTTTATTACTTTCATAATATGTAATAGAATTTGCACTCATGTGATTTCGCAATCTCGCACATTTTGCAGCTTTCGTTCTTTTGTCCGAGAACCACCCTGCAGTATACGGCTAGTATGTACAATAATAATAATAATAATAATTGGCCATGCGACTTTGCGAGTTGCGAACGTAATGGCGATTATAATATCCCGCAATAACCGTCGTTGTCGTCGTCGTGCCGTGCGTTTTTTCTTCGTCTCATTTATTTTATATATAATATTATTTTTTTACACACACGTATAATATGCGATTGCGTTTACGGGCATTGCGAACCGACATTCCGGTAACCGGTTTTCAAAAACGTTTGCCGATTCGCATTGTTTTGCTGTTTTTTCGTACGCTCAACATCCCGTGAATATAATACCATACGTATATAGGTACGCGACAGATTGCCATTTTGCCCGACGTTATATCCATACCTACGCGTTGCCCGCAGCGCCACGACCGTATAATATAGGTAATGACTATTATGGTGTCCTGCAGACCTTAATGTCCTCGAAAAGTTAAAAAAAAATGATGGTGCATTCGTCCTCCTCGAAGGGTTCCGCCTTGATATTATGCTCTATTTGGACTCTTAAAACATGCAAAACAGTCGCGTTTTTTGTATAAACATTCCGATAATTACTATCAAATGATCAATGTTCAATAATTATTCGTTCTTTCGCTATTGAAATAATGCGGAATATAGATTATAACGACCCGTTCACATTTCGTATTTCAGTTACACGTATAGGTTCATAAAAATAAGTCGATTTTCACATATTATAATATTTGTAGGTATTTAATTATTTTTCTTTTGAATATAAAGTATTGACTTGATTTATTTTAGTTTTATAATTGGGTATATTTATATACAAATTCTTACGAATATACTCTTTTGGTGTTTATAGTATAATTGTGCTATAATAATAATATATTGTGCAGTATGATGCATATACGATACACCTATCCTGGAAATAAAAACTATGAACACATCGCTGATTAAAGTCATTTTATATTTATGACGATATTTTGTTGAATTAGTTTTCCATTTTTTTCATATTTACAACGTGAAATATTTTGTTTTACAAAAGGGAAAAATATTGACTTTTCTATACACAGATTACACATACGCATACCTAATAAGTCATATATATATTCACGAATATGATAAATTCTTGAAATATTCCGTCTACCCTAAAATATGCGTTTATAATATGCAAAATAAACGTTTTTTTTTTGTATGTGCTTTCTAAGATGAAAAACTAGTTCACATTTTTACTCTCGTCAAGCACATGTCTTATATCTACACTAAAGAATGTATGTAAAAATCGAGACCATCTAGTGCTACAAATTTACGATGTAGGCAACATCGTCTAAGTGGCTTGAAAAAAGCTTTATGACTTTTATTTATATCCTTTATTCGAAAAGGAAGTAATAATAATAATAACAATTATATAAGAACAGATGGGATACAAAATATAGACATAAATGTGGCCATCTGCAATTATTGTTTCTGTTCACTCGCTACGACGCAAGACTGTTTTTGTACTTTTATTGTTAGTTTTTATTATGGTTGTTTGATGACGACGATGGTATAATCATAATTTACTTTCTGAACTCGGAGATTCTATTAAAATTACATATTGCGAGCTCTCTTTTGATTATTTTGACAACTTATAATTAAGATTATTGACATATTTTGTTGTATTCAATTAATAACTGAAATATGCAAAGAATCAGGTGTAAAATCGTTCGTACAAAATATAAATTTGAAAGTTTCTTGTTGTTTGCTTGGAAATCGAAATCAAAAACTTAATACTTTATTACCCGAACGAATAGGGCTTGTTATTGTTTTGACAAATTAATCTATTTCGCAGAGCAATAATATTCAAACTATGAAAAATAATTTAATAGACGATTTTATGTGCCGACTTATGATAAATCGTTTTATAGCAAGTAACGTATATTATATATATTAACGACAATTAATATTAACTGCCCTAATTAGGCCTCAAAAGTTATGACATTTGCGTAAGTATTATTTTGTGCAAGTAATTTATTGTTATGCAAAGCAAAACAAATCGCTTATGCTATATACAAATTTATTATATATGCAAAAAGGGAACTTATTTATAATGTTTTTAGTTCAATTTCCATTATGAATTTTTACGTCAATATTTTTGTGTTTAATAATATATAGATATTATATAATATATGCATTTGTGATACCGTGATAGTTAACTGTGAAATTACTAAAAAAAATAAATCCACAAACATTGAATTCTTACCTCCGTTTTATATTTATTGTACCTATATAAAACTCTTGTGTAGGTATGTATTATTATTATTATTATTATTGTTACTTTTTATCAATTTTTAAATTTTCTAAATAATAGTTTGTCGGTTATTATAATATTTTAAATTGGGTTCACCATGACCATTAACTAAATATAGCTGCGTCTACCCAACAGATAATCTTTTTTTTTTAATCGAAAATTCCTCCTTAAGTCATCCTTACGAAGGTATTTATATTTCAGTCTCATTTGAATATAAGACGTTATAACAGTTGTTACACGTAATGGTTATGCTGTCTTTTTCGTTTTGTGTTGATTTTGGAATTATTCGTCAAAAAAAAGAAAAAACGTTTTTGTACAATTTCCGTCATAATTTTCTGCAATATTTTAATCAATTTTAAAAGTTTTTCAATGCAGCAATTTCCCAGCCTTAATAAAAATCATTTATCGACTCTCTATATGATTATTAAATCGTCATCGAATCTAAAATCTAAAATTTTATATTGTCGTCCGACGGATTCTGACGGGTGAGTATTATATTCGTCACGAATGAGTTATGACGTGGGAGTGGGAGGGGGAGGGTTTCTGCGTACACAGTGCACACTCCTCGCGGCGCTCGGCAGTGTGTTGTGGCACTGACCTTAACACTGACGAATCGCTCAATACGACATAATACGCGTCTTATTATACAGCGTACATTATTATAATGTAAGTATGCCTATGTGGTGTAACGAGTTATGAGAATCGTCCCATACAAGGACAGGCTCTGCAGCCATCGCCCTCTTAGAAATTTTTTACCGAGCCGATATCATACCTATGTATTATTATATTTTGTTGTTGTGCAGTAGTGGCGCACTGGTGCCGAACTTTAAGTACAATTATTTTATTCGTACTCCTAATTGTTAATAAAAAAAATCAAGTAGGTACTTCGACATCGTAACAGGTACAAAAAAAAGTGTCTAGTATATTATAGCCTACGGTTGGGTGACTTTGGTATCTTATTATTAGTGTTATATATTATATATTTACCTTACATTATATTATACTATATTTAATTTTTAATTACCTAGCTCAAAGGTTCTCAAACCTTTATTCGCGTACAACTCATCATGTGTATTATACGGATAACTATTACATAATTATATTATCAATTACCTATATAATTATTTAAAATTGCAATGAATGTATAACAATAATATTGTATGAAAATAATAAATTAGGTGCATTTAACGATGTTTAGTATCTATTAAGGTACGCAAAACATAAAATAATATTAGATTTCTTACAAATATTAGTAAACATATTTATTTATTTATTTTCCGTACTGCCAGTACCTACCTACCACACGGCTTGTGTATTCTATAGTTTAAAAACCATTGACCCTTAGGTATGATCTATAGGTAAATCGATATGGAAATTCAATGATTATACGACACCGAGCAAACAAATTTACAATAATTATTGTAATATAATATGTATATTTTATCATTTTTTAAATTATTGAGTATTTTTGCATAGATCCCATCCTAACCTATCTTGGGTTTTGTAGAGCACATTTTTCTCAGTTTGAATGTATAGCTATTTTTTGGTAAGTTCCTAAATTAAATTCAAAGCCCTAATTTTAAAAATATAATAAGCAATTAACAAAAAATTGAGGTAGGTAACTCATAATAAAATTATAATATTGAACACGTTAAATTAGTTAGATCTATATATTTTGTTCAAAGCATCTTTTCAAAAAAAATAAAATTGTAAGCTAAGAGGTCAAAGTTATTTGATTAGAGTTAAGTACAATATACATTTTAGTTACACTATAAAGTAAAAATTCATTTTTACGATGCATTAGAAATTGTACACCAAAATTGAATCACATTGTTAGTTATTTATTTAAACATTTATTGGTAATTTAATTATTTTTAAATATACTGAACAATTGCAAAATACTATTTTTATTATCTTAATTTAAAATATTAATACTATATTATAGTATTATACTGTATAATATAGTGTATATTAAATTAACAACTAAACTACCTACGTATTTGAATGTAAAAATTAAGGTTACAAAATAACAAAATTATTCAGAGATACCAAACTCCATTGAATAAAATTTATTGAAAGGTTCTCAAATATTGCTGGTTATGGTTTCGGAAATAATTATAATATTGAAAATGAAAAATAAAATGTGTCGACCAATTCCCCTAAAACTTTTTTTTTAGAATTTTAAAATAAACTACATTTATAAGACCTGAGGCAAGTTAGACCCTTAGTGGCTTGGGGCTGTTTTATTATGTCCAATTGGTCTGAGTATTTTTTTTAGGTTCGTTGACACTGCAGCAAGAGGTCAAACTCGTATATAGTACCTACCTACCTCATTTATTTTATTCCATTTCGTTGATTTTGCTTGTATTTTTTTTTATCCTGCGGGGTGAATTATATTTTATTTCAGTGGTAAGACGAAGAATATAACCTTGGTTTTATAAAGCTCGTTGTCGAATATCGTCAATATCGTCGATATAAAAACTCACAATACCATATTATTATTTTTCCACCTTTTTCAACATGCGTACCTACACAATACACATATACACTTTTATTTAACAATTTCCACACAATATATTTTTTAAAAAACAAATTTTAATTTATTCCCTCTACATAATAATCCATCATAAAACTTTTTACAATGCTGTTTAGTTATAGAATTTTAATAATGTCCTATTTCCTTACCCGCAGTATTGATAAATTATAATATAATTTAAATATAATAATAGTATTACTAATCTACATGTTTTATAGTCAGTTAAGATTTTAGGTGTGCATTTATTCGTAATATGTATTAATAAAATGTATTGTTAATTCCTACGTTTTTAAAACATTCGATGATCTTTATTCCTCGTAGTCGGATTTTGTTTTTTATAATATTATACCAAACTTATAATCTGTAATATATTTATCTAACAATTTGCTAAACCTAATACCTACTTATTTATATAAATTATACAATTAGTATAATATATACTGTTCATTATTATTCTATTATATTACTAAGTATATTGTATACTATTCTATTGTGATTTTTATTAGGTACTGCAGTTTTACATGAGTAGGTACTTTGAGTACCAAATACCAATCCGTGTTTAAAAAAAAACATAATAAATAGCATGGTTGTCCAAGACAGTTATTCGCAGTGTCAGAGATAAAATCAACTATGAGTAGAATAAGATTGTTTTAAATGAATGGAATTCTAGTTGATAAGCATTTAGATTATTATACGAATAAAAATTATGGTTCATAATCATATTATTATAAACTCAGACGTTAACAAATTTAAAATCAACCAACAATAAATAAAAATAATAGTTATGGTTTTGATGAAAGATGTCTTTTGAAAGCAGTTCATTTGTTATTACGTTATTTGCCAATCGTGAATCAACCAGCTGATGCAATTGTTAGGTTAGATTTAACGGATTGAACTAAAAGCAATCGCCCGTGGGTTGTGTTTATCTGGAGATTACTTCTTTGAAAACTCATTGCTTAAAGGTCGTGTACTAAATTGCGTATCATATATAACACTATAGGACGTTTTGAAGCTACACAACTCAAATCTAATGAGCGTTTCATGACTGTTTGTGTTTGTCAAACGTATTATGACCATAGGACAATTTCCAAGCATTTCAACTCAAAGATTTAATACATAACGCTTATCACTTTCGAAAAGCTTATAGATCTTTAGAACTGCCCATACTTATATAATCTGGCGAATACTGAATACGTAATTCTGATTTATTAACTTTCGTATTTCATTCCTCGGAAATATATTAATTTATTTTATACCCACGCCTATAAGCACCATAAATAAACGCGTATGCAATTTGTCAGGTTTAAATAACATAATAACGGTACAACATGTAATATACCTGACATACGAGACAGCAGATTGCCGACACCCTGAAGTGATATTTCTTGAGATTCACCAAACATGATAAAAAATATCGTTCCGATCGGTTCTGCGACTTCTGCCATTCTTAATTTACATCATACAAATGAAAAAACCCTACAACATATATAAAGACAGGTGTATTTCTTAGCGCAAATCACAAATAACCTTAATACATATTTGTGCTCACCAAACCTTGTTTATCAATATTGGTATAAAACTACCTACCTAATCAAAGTAATAAAAAATTAAATAATTTCAGTTTGTACCTAGATGGTATATTAAAAAAACTGAATAAAATGATATTATAATCTCTATAATCTGAAATGTGTCCTCGTTTACATAATTCTATTTCGATAAGACTTGGAAAAAATTACAAACTAGACCGGTTTTATTAAATAGGTATTATAAATAAATTATCGAAAGTTATTTTGTGATATTTTATTAAATTATTTCACCTTTTACGAAAATTAACGTGTTAAATTATATAGTTATTCTTCTGACTTAATTATATACTATTATACTATAGGTGCTAAGTAAATGTCTAAATTCTAGACTCATATAATTTCAAAAAATTTTAACTTTTTTGAAAATAATATTTTTATATAATTTATGTCATTGCTAAAGTCTTATTTTTTTAAAAAAAAAATGTTTATTTACTTATTGTTACCTATCATTTTTAAGTTAATTACTTTTTTAAATGACAACATTCATTTTAAATTTAATATTCCGAAGTGGTATATTTTTTGGAATATGTACCTATAGGTACATAAACATAATATTTTAATTTCAGACTAAAAGTTAATTAGATAGTTATAAGTATTTAATATTTATATGAGCGTAGTAGTGCGGACCAACAATTTGCGGGTACCCATGCAACACTAAACTCTGTTCATTTAAATTCTAAACTGTATGTAAAAATAATATCCTTCAAACAAACTAAAACTTTTTGAAATAATGAATGTATACCTTTAAATAGATCACTTTGTATCTATGTATAGGCGTTTTATATCAAAAAAGTTTCGTTATTTTCAGAAAATTATGTTATAGGTTATTATTATTAAGAACTTTTCTATAAAAGTAGAAGAAAATGTTTCTGATTTTTTTTTTTTTTTGGATCTTACGATTAATAGAATGATAATAATATATGCCTATATAGTACCCTATTAGTCATTTTTAAAAACTTGTTACTTTTTGATTGCGTCATTTGCCGTTTAAGCGATTATCGTTAAGTGTAACTTTAATAGGATCATTATTTTTACCTTCTGTAATATCCACAATGTAGAGCTTATACTGATTGAAAATTAATTAATTTGAGTCGATTTATTACTTATATAATGTTTAATGTTACGTAAAACAATTACCTACTCAACAGCTGAGTCAAATTCCGTTCAACAATAAATGAAAACTATGATATGAAAAATCAATTTTGTTTCTATTTATAACTATCATGTGTATAGGTATATATAATTCATAAGACCTCTTTTTTTGCAGTGAATTATACATTTGATGTGTATAAATATATTACTATATTTTTCAGTATTTCGTTAAACAACATGAATAGTATTATATACCTACTATTATGCCTGCACTGGCTGTAGTTATAATAGCTCCAGAAAAACGTTCAAAATATCGATATTTTAACTATTTAAAAAAAAAAAATGATTTTATTTGAATAAAGTTTTTTTGACACAGGTAGTTATCCAAAGTTAATATTATTATAATATAATTGGATCTTTTGATTAAGTACATATGTAGCATTTAAAAAAGTATAAATTCATGTAAGTACCCTGCTTAAGTTTTAAAACTGCTAACCAAAAGTAAAACGCTTTTCTTTTCTTATCTATACTCTACGTCAACTATACAACAGGGTAGTAGTTTTTAATATGGCTATTTTACTTTTGTTAATATTCAAAGGCTTGATACACATTATCAACGTTTTATATACGCATAGGTACCTAGCACTACCTACACATGGCCGTCAATTATGTTATTTAGGTATAAACAAATAATTTAGCTTACATAGTTTTATTATTGCCTATAAATGTATATTATACAAATCAAGTGGTTTGCCATTATTGCTGAAATATATAGGTAATAAGTACATAATATTTAATTGGTTTTTTCGTTTTTAAATTTTAATAAGACTTAAATTGTATTTGTGGTGCTAATATTAGATTCATAAATTAATCAAATATAATCATTTATTTATGACACTTCAAATCACAATGGTAATACATTTTATTTTTGCAAACACATTTATTATTTTTGTACCACGTTTTAATAATTATACTTGTATAGTATAGTCTTATTGTGATCATCCGGTGATTTAGCCAGCAACCTCACAAAAAGTAATTTTTTTCTCGGAAATTTGTGTTAATGTTTTTATGATTTAATATATTTTCAGGATACGGAATCAAACGTATTTCTAATATTTCCTTCATTTTAATTATTTGGCATTTATGTTATTTTTAATTGTTCATTTTATATACAAAAATTATATAGTACCAAGTATTGATAAGGAATATTCGATTATCATCATAACCCAGGAAATGTTGCTAAATGCATCATGTCTAAAATAAATATGTCCACTAACATGATTTCCTATGCAGCATTTTATTTAAAACTGGAAAATATTGTTTTTGTACTAATCATTATAGACTTAATAATTCCTTAATAATTTATGTTTTTTACTGTAATATTATATACCATACATAGAGTCATTTCTGATGTGATGAATTAATGCATAAGGTAATCTATAGCCATCTGCAAAATTTCTTGTCAGTTAGTCTCATTAATTACAACATTTTTCATCACAATTATATGATATAAAATGCATTCGGTTTGAACAACATAGCTGGCCTCTGTGATTCTATATTATTTAATATCAGTGATAATAGATAATAATAATAATAATATTAAACCTTTCTAGACATTCAACGAAATGGTTTAGAAAATTCGTTCCGATTGTTTTTATGGTTCAGCTGTTCTCGGATTTAAGTACATTATTGTTCGCATACCAAAATTGTATTTATAAATATATTAAAAAGAACATACTTTCCTGAACGCCTCATGATGCTAGGTATAATATAGGTAATATGTGTGTTATTACTTATTGTATAAAACCACATGAAATTATTTATCCTTAAACAATGTTTATTCCGTGTTAATTGAATTTTTATGTCGACTGTTGTGTTTACAATGAATAACAAAAAAACCCGAATCTAAATTGCTTTTCTGATTTTTTTTCGCAAAACGAACGTAAAAACGAATTGATTTTTTTTTATATAATGTAAAGCAATATAGTTTAAAATACGTTCAGCCATTCGTGTAGGCAGTGCTGTATACATAGTTTGTGAGGGGTGGTATTACGAAAAATATACATATATATATATATATATATAACAATACAACATACATGTACTCGGTCTTGACGAGAGGGTTGCCCCGGACGAGAAACCCTAAGGGTGGTGGTAAATTGTATTAAAGTTTAGTCAGACGCAATTAACCGACCGACATCAGTGTTCGTAACTTCAAGGAAGATGACATTAAGGACGGAAAGTAAAATAATATATTATACTGCCTACAGGCGTATACAAAGTCCTTTACAAGCACGCCTTAAGAAATATTTAATTTATCAAACAATATTATGCCGCATCTTGACTTTTGTAGTCAAGCACATTCTAGCAGCCGTTACTAATATTTTATTACATTATGGTGTTATATCGAGTATTAAGATACGACTTGAAAACAAACAAATAAGTCTTTCAGTATTTCCACAGTTATGAGCATTTACCTAAAGTTTAATGAAATATTGGGTAACCTGTAGTGAACCAAAACAACTTTTTCGGAATAAATTTACGATTGAACAGTTTCGATATAGCGGCGTGACGTATTATACGCACATATTATATAGGTATATGTGTATATTATAATGGCATTGCAAAGGCTTCCAAACTTTTTTTAGTGTGAAAAAGTTTCAATATTATATTGCGCTCAATAGTTTTAATTATGCTTCACGTATCCATATCCTGATTAATATTATAGTTACGTATCGTACAACTTTGACATGTATATATTGAATCGTAATTTCGAGTTGTATTAACCTACATAGTATAATAAACGTGTAAACAATATTTGTGAGGAAAAATCGATTAGCTCTCTCTAACAGCGTATACTTTTGTATTAGCACTTGAAAGTCAATTAAACGACGCGCGTCGAGTTTTGTAGTATGTTTAATTTTATTATTCAAAAATAGTCTATCACCGGAAAGTTAATACCATAGGTATAGTCAAATATAAGACGTGTAATGATTATAATATTTTCCCGATCGGCGGACAATAATGTATCTAGAAATTGGAATAAACTACCATTATATGATGTAGATAAATCGTTGTTAAACGAAATTAAAATACAATTTGTTATTTTTTATTATTTGTTGGTATGTACGCATGGACAATAATTGTGAAATTAATTAACGATAACGCACGACTGTCCGCACTATGGAGCTGCAGTGAGCATGTGTAGGTACATAATATGAATAATATGATATGTCAATATAAAGCACTTCAAACCTGCGATCTTAATTAAGAATAATGATGATTGCGCACGGAGTCGTAAAAATTTAGTATTTGGCACATAGCATTTAAAAACAAATATGTTGGCATTCTTTAAAGTATGAAATCAATTTGATTGTTCGTTCATCGTCTGTAATACCACCTGCATCCTAATAAATGAACTAATCATCATTACCCATATTAAAATGTAGGTATGTAAGTGTACTACTTAAGTATTACAGAGAACTCTACAAATTACAATGTAATAATGGATACGCTTTAGATAGTACTAACCATCAATTAAATAGTTCTAAACGTACCTAACGATGATTTTCAACGGTAGATAATGAAATTAATTAATAAACTAATTACGATTGTGCAGCTAAAACGTGATAAATTTGTGATACCCAGTTAAAGTATTCACTGACAATAATTGTCCTTGCTGTAAATTATATTGATATTGTTCATGTACTTCAACACTTTTACACTAAGAATATGAATGTGTAACAAAGAACTAAAAAAGACAGAAAACAGAACGTCTTGTAAAAAATCGTGGGGGTTTGTCCATATGAGAAATCCCTTGGGCGTAGTCGACCTCAAAAATTATATTACCAAAGAATACAGACATCTATTTATAGTATTTTCAACTATGTGTAAACAATTTAACAACCTCGGTATGGGACGAAAATCTATTTCTTATACATATTTGAATCAGAAATTAATAGGTAAGTATACATAGCGTAATAACTAATATTAGATTCAACGCCGTAAAATGTTTTAAGTAGGCAGCCCTATGTTTGTCTGGGGGACAAAATGTGTCGCACTTTTGTAATCGAGCTGTCCCATATTCTTATCTATAGTATTTGCTGCAGATAAGTATACATTAATTACGTTAGTGATTTTATAAAATTATTATTAAACTTGACATTTTTAAAAAAAACCGATGTTGCAGGTGGGTACTGGCTATTTTATACGTTTTTATAAATTTAATTTGGAATTATTAACATTTTTGATAGGAAAAAAATATGAATATGTATAGGTAAATGGGCACCTATATAGGTATGGTTATATTTCATTACTTTGTTATACTTTACTTCAACTCTATTCCCAATTTCCACAAATTCGTCGAACAAAGTTTGGTTTATGCGAACCTTATACCACAACAAACCTAATACAACTAATCTGTTGGTCTAAATGCGTGGATATAGATGTAGGTAGTTACTAAATTTCATCTCAAGGTGTAATGAAACAATGATCGTCTTATCATCATACCGTAATTTTATTTTTCATGTACCTCGCTGCACAAAACAAAATATCTATCGAATCCAACTTGTGTGTTTTTATAAATGGCTGTTACTGATGTAGATATTATATTATATATTTATACAATAAATATATTTTTGAATAGTATTTTTTTTACTAACCATTACATATGAGAACTGTTTTCACATGACTTGGCCCCCATGCAGTATCATTTATTTACAACAAATAACAATGAAATACAATTTTCATTTCGTTTAGTAGACTGAAGACTGTTTTCCTTAGCACTTGACCATAGTGTGTATTTACAGTTTCCAGGACCCAGCGATCAATAGACTTTCGTGGACGAAAGAGGAGACGCCCCCCTTATCATCCCTTAAAAATCATGTTTCGTAATAATAACAAAATAATAAACATTATTGATTTTGGTCAACAGTGGTTATATACGTATACATGGTGCAACCGTTAGAAGAGGTGCCTACCTCTGTCAATAAATTCGGAACATTGACGTCCTCCTATACAAATATATAATATTATTTATTATATATACCTATATAATATCAATCATAATATCTTGCTCGATGAATAATATTATCATAGTGCGTATACGTCATATTCTCGAAACGAGACGAGAACGACGACGCGCAAAAAGTACACTGCACACGACGACGAGTGCCTCTCGCGAGGTCTCCGCTCCCGGCCGGATCAGTGGGTGGGACTCCGGCTGGTTGTATAATATATATATATATATATATGTGTTATACGAGCTGACTGTGACGACTTCGGTGGTGTGCGCGTATAGTGCGTATAGGGAATCCAATAAGGCGAGGGTGCTCAATCATGTCGTCGCTGAAAAGGTACCGATCGATATGGACCGCACGCGCTTAACCGTATAGTATATACCCACACCGTCCCAAAATATATATATGCGTTGTACATGGGTAACTTATTCGTGTGAGATCGTGATGGTAGTCGAGATTGTGCAGCGATAAATTCGCTCTGTTGAATGCAATAATACTGCACAGTCTCTTTGAATATGAAATCTGATAATTCAACACTAGGTATAGGTGTTATACATATATTGACAATCACCAGAACGTGAAAACCCTGCAATTCACGGTTCGCGCGTTTCAACGATGATACTATATTTTGCAGGTGGCACTGAGGGTAGAATAGTGGTGTATTTACTATTGGAGGGGAACCGAGCTGGTATAGTCGTTCAGTCACTGCAAAAAATGAGTGTAATGATCAATACAAAAAAACCCGTAGAAGTCGCTCTGCGGCATAGTAGCTGGTGTCGAGTGTACCTCGGCAAGTGGGCACCGCACTGCTGTAAATTAGATGTCGAGTGGGTCACAGTAATGGATATGTTTGATTTGAATTCATTATAGGTGGGAGGTATACGAAAAACGATTCTGAGCGAAGAAAATTTATCAGCCTATATCATTAAGTATATTTTATGATATTATTGCTATTAAAGCAATAATTTATTTTACTATTAGTAATACAGTAAGTTGAATTGATTTTTTTCAAAAACATTGAATTTTTAAATATCATTGTTTCTATAAAATACAATAGTATACTTTAAAAGTTCCAAGTAGGTATACCCACGAATAATATTTCCAAATTACAACAAAATAACCAAAATTAATATTCTCCATTTAAACTTAAAATAGATATTAAGAAAAATGTGTACTGATAGTTTTTAAATTTTTTGGTCACAGTATGAAATAATTATGACTAAGGAAAAACCTTGTTTTAAATTTTCAATCCTTAAGTATAAAAATTGAATTTTTTATAAATTTTTACTACAAAATAATTTGAAAATTTTCAATATGATAAATTTGGTCAAAATTTGAAATTTAAATGCTTATAAACCAAAATCGTGCATATGCATTTTTAATATTTTTAAATTACTATTGTAAAAAAAGTATGAGGTAACCTTGTACCTATTACAAAATCATATTCAGTCTTTTTAAACAAAACATCTTTTTTTCCCGGTTGAAGTCGGGTTATACAGATAGTAGGTAGGTCATACGTGATACACTATGTTTTAAAACATTAAAATATTTTTACTTATCAAATTTTAGTTTTTTTTTTAATTTAAAAAAAATTAAATCAAAATAAATAGTTTTTATTAAGTCTAAAGTTCATTTATTTTTCAATTAACTATTACAAGAATAGTTTTTTTAAGTTGAAGTATGAAATAAATAAATAGATGCATGTTGCACTAATAAGTAATAATAACTAAATAAAAAAAATTAATCTAATCATAGGTATATTAGAATATCTAATTTTCTTAATTTCCTAACTTTGAAGATTTCTTTTTTCAATTTTTAATTTAATAGTGGGTACATAAAACAAATAAAATTATGATGATAAGCAGAGTCGCTGAGCTACTGAAGGTATACATGTGAATTCTAATATCGAATAAATAACAATAACATAAAAAATACAACGTTAGAAAATCTTATAAAATATACAATTATACGATTTAAAAATATTATTTCAGTTTTTGTTAATTTACGGGAAAAAACCCTAAAGGGTATACCTACTATGATCGAATAATAGCCATTAGTCATCGCCTATACATTTCCTTCGTGGAGTACTAGAATCGTTAATGTTTTGCGTTTCGAAATTAAACGTATTTATAGTATAATTAAAATGTATTTTTTCACTCTCCTGAAAAATTGTGTTTATGGCGGATACGGCAATTTGCCTGTTAGCCGTCGAATTATTATTATAATTAATAATTATTTTTCTTTTATTCTAATTTAGATTAGCCACCGGATTCCCAAACTGTAAGACCCGTCAACAATGGTTGGTGTACCATTACCGCGGATCCGGCGACCGACTAGTGTTGTATCCGAACGGAAAACTCAGACACTATGTCCTCAAACACCAGCACGGCAGCAGCGAAGAACAACAGCAACAGAATCGTGACTTCATCGTGGATCACGAACGTTCCTTCGACTACGAACAAGGATTTTACTGTTTGGACAAAGTAACGACATAATATTATGCATTATATGACTATTAGGATCCGCGCATGATTTTACGAGTGCATATTATAAAGTTTGATTGCTCTAGGAGCTTTTTGGTATAAGTGGTATGATTAGGGCTCGGTTAATTGAGGGGAGAGGGAGTATTGTATAAAATGTATACTCTGTTTTTGCGTTTATTCCATCATATACATGAGCTTCAAATTATTTGTCTGAAAATTTAGTATAATATGACAATAATCTTTGGTATATTAAGAAAATATAATTATATATACTGACTGTACCTATAACTCGACTTCACCCGGGAAAAAATTATCAAACTTAAAATACGGTGATATATTGATGTACCTTATGTTTACGGCCAAATCACCATAGGAAGGTATTTTGTGAGCTAATAGATCCTGTGGCAGATTGCATATAGAACTTGGTATATTTTTTGACGTGGTTCAACCTACTTTCTAAACTTTCTTAATATCCATTTCTAAGAACAATATCTGAAACTTTCGTTAAAATCGGTTGATCAATTATTTTTAAGTTTTTTAGTTTATAAGCTACAAACATAAAGACATCGCCTTGTGTAGAACATTTTGATTACAAACAATATAAATTAAATCTATACTATTATATAAAATTGTAAGGGTTTTTCTACGACCGCACTAACCGAGAAAACTACTGAACCGATTTGGCTGAAATTGTTTACTGTTATACCCGACACTCTGCTGAAGGTTTTAGTACTACTTTTGTCAATAAAAAAAAAGTATTAAGTTCATAAAAAATTAAAAACAATTGTACATATATTGTGGGGCACAGCGGCCCGCAGGTTTACAGCTACCTGTAACCTGACCTTTTTGTTTGTCGAATTATATTGTGTTTGATATCGGCGTGTAGATATGAATAATATTGTTCCGAAAAGTTTATCGCACGTACACCGACAACATATTGTATACCCAATATTCGTATTAATCTATCTATACTACTATATAAAATTGTAAGGGATTTTCTACGACCACGCTAACCGAGAAAACTGCTGAACCGATTTGGCTGATTCTTCTTTTATTAGATAGATTAATTTAAAGTAATTAAATTTGATTTTTTTATTCATAAGATTTTAGTGTGGTTAGATTAGGTTAGGATTTTGTATTAATTGATTATATTAATCAACCGTAGGTGGAATTAAGTTAATACGACAAACTTGGTATAACTTTGATACTCTATCATACACTTACGTACAAATTTGAATAAAAAATTATACATCTAATCGTCCGGAGGCAAAATAATCAACCAATCACGGGCGAAGCTGTGACTGGTCGGCTAGTATTATTATATTTTATTTAAAAAAAACCCAATAGTGACCATATTTTACAAATTGTATTTCTAACCAAGTGGCAATCTTATATAACATAATATATTATATACACAATAAATTAATCGATTTTCGTAAGCAAAACGAACTTTGTATGTGAACTACCCTAATGCAACCTTTATATTGATCGAAAATGAAACTAAGAGACCCTCCGGGTGTAATCTATAATGGTATAACTTTTATTGTAATCGGTCCAGTAGTTTCTAAGATTAGTGCGTTCAAACATAAAAACTCTTCGGCTTTTTAATACCTTATTAGTATATGCCTCAACTCACGGGAAAATAATCCAGAAAATAATCGGTATCGGTGTACCTCGCTTTGTGAACTAATTTAACCGAGATAGGCAACCACCTGTCGGTGTCGGGGATTGGATATAACACTTGGTATTTTTTAACGTGTTACTACTCTCTAAACTTTTTTGATATCTTTAAGAACAATCTCTGAAATGTTATTAGAATACTGTACAGAGTATATTATAAAATATTATTTAGAAAGAAAAGAGAGAAAATAAAGATAGTAACAATAATATTAATAATATAATATATTATGGACCGTCCACAATCGAGGCGGTTTCTTCAAAACATCCTTGGCATTAGTTCATGTTGTACTGAGTTTAACTCTATACGGCTATACGTAACAATACATTTATTAATTATAACCCATACAACAGACTGTTATAAATAAAAATATTGGCAGTTTTTTTTTAAGTACTTAGGTACTTAATGTTTTCAGCACTTGAATTTGTATCAATAATATTTTTCGCAGGTCATTGATATCGATCGTCCGGATATGAACGCACAAGTGGCCGTCATCTGTACGCCACAGATACCGTCACCCTGGACGGATGCCGATTTTGTCATGCGAAGGATCGTAAACCCTGCTTGCCATGCCATCGCGATGGCTTGCTTGCTGCTCGTCGCCGTCGTCCATTTCGTTTTGCCACAGCTCAGAGACTTGATCGGAAATATGGTGACCACTCTAGCTGGCTGTATGATCGTAGCCCGGATCGCCAACATTGTCCGCATATTCGTCGAGTACAACGGTCCTGTCAGCTATTTGACAGCTGGTATGTGTATTGTTTGTATAGATATTAATGTATTAGTTATTACTTATTTATTCGTACCTATATATATTTACCATACAGTAAATACATAAATACCTAATTGTAAAACTGACCAGGAATTTGTACCTTTGTTTTTTTCTGTTCTAGTTCTGGTTCTGGTACTTAATTATTTTATAAAAAAATATGATTCTGGTTCTGAATCCGGTTAAAATTGGAGTTGAGAAAAATTCTAAGATTTTTTTATAAAAGCACTCCTTAATTAAGTTTATGTACTCGAAAATTGTATCATGGAGGTAAAAACAAAACTAATAAATTAATAAACCCCAATACTCTTCGTACATAATAATAATTATAAGTTCCGATAATTTGTAAATATTGAAAGTCGATTTCAGTTCCTGATATTTTAAAGATTTTTGATTCTAGAACCGGTTCTTTTTAGTTCAATTCCAGTTAATACCTAGTATTAAGTTCCTAATTCCTAGTATAAGATTTATGGTGGGCTAGTATTAAGTCCTCTAGGAGCTTGAGAGCCGATACTTAGTCAGTGCTTTCCTCTCATTGAATAAAAAAAAATATAGTCCTACAGTTCAATATATTATGAACATAATATTATATTATTATGGCACTCACACGAATTTTACACTTAACTGGCAACTGCTATCATTAAATTTAAACGTTAAAGTACCTAATACATATAATTCCATCATGTTAGATACCTAAAATTAAAATATGAATGTATAAATTGTTTGTAAATTATATAGCGATATAGTCGCTATAAATACCTATAAATATTAATAATAATAATAATAATAATCTCTTGCCATATCTACCTTATACAAATTATTTACAGAAAATATTAAAATATAATTATTTCGTCTAAATACATTGACATTTTTATATTTCAATTTAGGCTGTATCAAGCCATACAAATTTTTATTGTAAGGGGATGGCGTCTGGAACCTCCTTCTCTCCTCAGATATGACCTTCTATTCGATGGTTAAATAATATAAATTTAAAAATATCGATCAAATCTCTTCGTTATAAATTACGTGATAAAATACAAAAATCTCTTTGCAGAGTTTATTATTTAAAATAATAATGAGCTGAAAATAACTCAGTTATATAATGGGAAGTCTTTTAAGTAATATTACTTAGGTTTCAGAAGGTGGCGTTTAAAATAATTTGTATAGGTAGTAATAATAATAAAAACATAATAAGAATCATAAATAGATTTAGTACTAAAAAAGTATGATGACGACCAACTACAATTATTGATGAATACTATGATATTTTAAGTTCAGGCGCGAAACCGGCATTCGCTTTACATCCGTGAGCCCCAGGGACTTACAACCCCATCACAAACTAGCAACCCGCCACCTTTAATTCGGCTTGTCGACAGACGATTATTTATGTTTCATTCCTTTTTCGTGTACTATTATAATCGTGACTCAGAATAAATTAATAAGAAATTAATGCAATTTGAAACATATTGGCGTATTATAGGTACATTTCTGTTGTAGCAGGGTAAAGGGAATATTATAATTAATTCATTTGACGTGCTAACTGACAAGATAAATATTCCGGTAAATACCTACCGATAAACAACGCGTAAAAGTAAATAATCTATAGCATTTAGACACAAAGTATATATAAGTACAATATAGATTTCAATTAATAGTTAATTATTATCTTCTCGCAAGATCTCATTGGATAAATGTGCTATTGAGAAATATGATATAACTCCGTTTCACGACGGCCAAAATCATCCAATATACCTATACTATATTATACGCAACCCTAAGTATCGTGTTTCCGTTTTATCGCTTGTATACCGTTATTGAATATAAGCATAATATCAGGTAGATATTCTTTACAACTCTTAAGCGTTTATTATTATAAATGCTTTTGTAGTTTCGTGCATATATATATATATAATATTGTATACTTTCACCGTCGCGGTCGTCGGACGGGTGTCGTTTAATGAGTATAATAATTTCCTGTTGTAAATAAAAGTGGTATACTCCTTTTTAATAGTGGTGTAATAAATAATAATATATTACTTTTCAATAATACGTGCACAAATTAATTATTTATAAATAATGTAATCTACCAATGTATAGATAAAATAGAGTGAACAAGCTTCGCCTTGTT
Organism: Sitobion miscanthi; assembly: GCA_008086715.1. Taxonomy (NCBI): domain Eukaryota; kingdom Metazoa; phylum Arthropoda; class Insecta; order Hemiptera; family Aphididae; genus Sitobion; species Sitobion miscanthi. The sequence continues at coordinate 11,707,084 of CM017803.1, read as the reverse complement.
TGCGACCACGGTATAGCCGTTTAGGTAATACCAATAGATCGAAAAGCTGTACGTGTAATCATATTATATTGTAGTAAATTAATATTATGTCCATGTTATTTGATTTTTTTCCACCTTTATAGACGCGTTTCTGTACACGTCCACGCTCGGTTCGTTCTTTTGGCTGAACGCGATGGGTTACTACATTTGGCGTACGTTCAAGTCACGTAACGTGTTCCTGCGCATTACCGACGGACGCAAATACTGTTATTACTCGCTGTACGTGTGGGGTTGCACGTTAACCATGGGCGGCATGGCGCTTTTCGCACATCTAATATTGGACTCACGTGACAGCAACGCTAATAGAAGCTATTCGTCGCATCCGTCTACGACCACATCAATAGAAGGAGCCATAGGTAAGTCGTATCTCGAATAATATTATTATACATAATAGTAATAACATAGGTTGATAAATAATATACATATTGTATAGCCTGCATGTACCTGTAAACCTTCCTATCCAGCAGACGTGTGTTCAATACGACAATCTTCAGTTATTTGTATAGTATTATGATGTGGAGTCGTTCGACAGAATTCAAATATTCTGCCATAACTGCTCGCAGTGTTTGAATTTTATTGTTGCATTTGTATATAATTGTGCTTCTTTTTTTTATTTTTATTTAAATTACATCCGTCGAAGTCATAAACTAATTTCATGACTTTACAAATGAAATATATTTAAAGTCATCGATACATATTTTCCCTTATTTAGAGATTTTAAAATTTAAATTGTATATTTCAAAGCTAGAGTTTCAATATAATACTATACGTAAATATCTATTGTAAATTGATTATAGATATTAAGTCATTAAGAGTGGACTAGTATTTTTTTAATTTAAAATAAACTTAACACTCAATATAAAAACATGGAAATCCAGAAAATTAAATAATAACGAGTACATATTTTTGCTTTTCAAATGCATAACTGTAAGAGCATCCATTATATGATTTTGTGATTGCGAAAAACTATGTTCAAGGTATCTTCAAAGACGTATACCCACCATAATAAGCTATACAGATAATGTTATGTCCAAAAACTAAATTTGATGTTTTTTTTCTTTGCAGGGTGGCTCGGAATTGCCGTCATATTCGTCCCGGTCATATGCACGATTCTAGTCAATTTGTTCTTTTACATTTCCACTAAGACAGTGATCAAACGGATGTCGACATACGGTCAAATCCATCACAAAATGAAATATAGGTAAGAGCAGTGTTATTGCATTAATATTAATCAACGTCCGATAAGGACTTTGAAGTTTATGCAGTATGAATAAGTGTGAAGTTTATATATTCAAATATACTAAAAAAACACAATAATAATAATACAAGTATTGCAATAAATTATAATGATTTTAATAGTTACGTTTAGTTCAGTGATTAAATGTTTTCGAAAAGTTTAAAATTGATTATTTACTTTCAAACAAACTATTTTCAACGTGACGAAAACTCTTTTGGTACTTTAAAATTGAAAATTAATATTACTAAAACATAATCATTTTTTAACATACTTTCCGAAACATTTTTAATTTTTTCGGTTTTAAATAAAATTAAAAACTTTGTAATCTGGTAAGGAATCTGAAATAAAAAAAAATATTTGATGAATAATAAAGTATTAAGTATCTTAAATTATTATTTTTTGAAACGAATATTTACTACACACATTTTAGAAAAATCAAAAATCTACCAACTCATCTTAATGATAATATTTAGAACATAAACTAAAAATTACTCCCAAATATTGAAATATGGGAAATGCTAGATATTTAACAAATATATTCGAATCGCTAACAAAAAATAAATTAGTTTCTGTAGTCATAAAATACCTGTATTTATTTCAATTATGTCAATATACAGATCACGAATACGGAATAAGTAGTTTATTAAAATTTTATATTATTCGTGATGTATTCGCGGTGTCCCTACCTAATCTATTATGAATGTTTTCCTAAACAAGTATTTTGAAATTTAATAATTATACCAAATGGACAATAGTAAGTATACACATTTCACATAACCTATAATAAGTAAAATGAGTAAAAAAATAGATATATTTTATACATAGGATGGTCGTACTTATACAAAAATTCTGCCAATAATAATAATAATAAAAATACAAAATCCAAAACACAAATTGGTTTTAGTGTACTTAAATTTGCTATGTTGTACGGTTGTAAAATGTAAGACGCCGATGTACAGCTACCTACCTGTAATACTTACTCATCGAACATATTTTATGATACGTGTAATAATTTTGAATATTATCTCAAAGATTTCATGTGCCTCCACACTTTAATATTATACTACCTACAAAAATTAATATAATTTTGTATTTTATTAGTTTTTTATTTTATTTTTACACGGATCATGGGTGTATGGGCAATTTTAAGCCTATCGGGAAGTATTTGTTAGGGCCTCATATTTGTACAACTTAGTACCGGAGCTGAAGTCGGGGGGGGGAGCTTAACATACAACACAGACTAGGGCCTACTGATTTCCCTATCCGCCAATGACACCTATACCTATAATAATATAATATTTATATAGCTAATTAAATAAAGATGTACCTATATATTCACGTATATTTTCCTACCTATTATATTAAAAATAAATTGTAATAGTAATAAAAATAGCATACAACAATAAATCAATACATAAGATTCTTACATTCTTTATTCTTTTCAGCAAATTATAACTATCAATACTTAGGTAATAAATAATCAAGAATCATAAAAATAAACTATTGCATAACACCCGAAAAACATTTGGGGGCCCATCCCTATTTAACAGCTAGCTTGATTTACTACAGTTTTACAATTTACAGTAAACCATAATAAGTGTATAAATTATTTTATTTTTCTCATCCGCAGTTTCGACATGTTTTCCAAACTGTTCGCGATCATGGTGATCGACCTGACGCTGTTCATCTTGTCGTGGACTCAACACGATTCGCTGTTCTACGTGCACGTCGTCTTCAATCCCATACAAGCGGCGCTGGTACTGTACGTGACCGTCATCCGACCGAAACGAGTTAAGTTTCTGCTGCGCAAGGCCTGCTGCTACGAGCGGTGCATTTTGCCGTGTTGCCGACCAAAGGAGACGGACGTACAAGCTGGCACTGAATGGGGAGAGGAAATGATGGCGTTCAATACTGCCGATTATTAGCGATCCTTCACCCACCACCCACCTCCACCAGTTTCATTTAACGACACACCTAATACGTTTTATACTAATAAAAACGATCGGATGTCGTCGTATTTATATTATGTCCTTATTCGAGAAATATAAATATTAAGAACTATACATTATAATAATTAGATTTTACATTTTTATAATTATAATTATTTTATTTTTTATATATATACAAATCGCCATTCCAATAAACGCAATAATAATATTTCTACATATGTGTAACATTTTGCGTATATTTTACTTACTACAATCGTCACTATTTTATCTACAGTGGCTTTTAATCATTTCAAGCCAAATAATATTATTATTATAAGCAGCTGGTGTGCTCTGCTACATATTCTATAGGTAGATTGATACGAAACGTTCAATACTTAGTAGTCTTGTCAAGTATTAAGTACCTAATTGTATGAATATGAGCAGTGTTGGGTAAATTACTTTTAAAAAGTAATGAAATTACACAACCCGTTACTTCAAATATTTTTATTTAAATTACATTTGCGTTACTTAAAATTATTATTATCACGTTACATTAATTTTTTATTAATACAGTAGTGTGTTACGAATAACGTTACTTTTTTTTAATTGTTAATAACAATTATTATTATTTTTGAAAAAAATTCAATCATAGACTTATTAATATAGGTTTATTTATAGGTCTATTATATTTATATGTATTCAATTATTAAATATATATTTTAGAATCATAGACCTAATGATAATAGACCAATTAGATAAATTCGAAAAACCATTGACAAATGGTTTGTAAACATAATTCATAATTATACCTTTCTAGCAGGGATCGAAGCCAGTTTAACCGGTTTTCATATTCGTACACCGTAACCGGTACTGAAACCACAAGCCTAAATACACCGGTTAAAAACCGTAACTGAAACCTAAAATCTTAAAAAAAAACCGTTTACAAAACCCAAACCGAAACCATCGAATTGAAAAACCGATTAAAATTTATATCGGTTTCTTCGCATTTTGTAACGTTAGTTATCTATATTATTTATATTTCTAGTAAAACGAGTATATTTATACGAAGAAAATAATATTTTGTTTGAATCCCGATACTATAACTGAGTATTACGAAATATTAGTAGGTAATACGAATATTATTCTATTTATATTTTATACAATATTACTACTATACTTATTGATTCAAAATTAAAATACAAATATCACAATATTGTTATGTTATTCGCCCTTATGTACGTCTGTATTGTTGTCATTTGAAGTATTTGTGTATATTATTATTAATTATCAATGTTATTACGAAATTGTTTCATATTCGATTATTTGCGTCCGTCCCGACTGTCATCAATCGCTTATGTAATTTTTCATTATCATCAGTCTTCTCAGTGTGTCCCCTGAATTACAAATTTGTTAACAGTAAACCTTTTTAAATGACAATATTTTCAATAGTCTAATACAATTTTTTAGTATCCATTTAAATTAATATTTTGTTCAAATATCATAAGCATTAATCACATAACAAAAGATTTATTATACTGTAATATAGTGTTATGATATTGTAAATTTCAATTAAATATTAATGTAATCGAATAATGATCTCAACCATAATATGTTGTATGCAAAAGTAAGTACAACATAATATTAAAGTTAACAATACGAAATTAGTTCTGCTGAACGTAAATTTGCTATATTGTATGTACCTACATTAATTATACAAATCGGACACATTTTAGGGATTTAGGCTCAGCCCTTCACTAATAGATAATTAAAATCGGGTCTATAGTTATTAAGAACAGTAAAATAAAATCAAAATGTTGAAAAACCAAATACCAAAACCGAAAACTTTCAAAAACCATTCTTGATACCGATCAATTTAAAAAACCTTTTTTAAAACCAAAACCATAACCGACAATTTGAAAAACATATTTTATTAAAACCTAAACCAAAAACAGAAAATGTAGAAAACCAAAACCATAACTGTTCAAATTTGAAACGGCTTTCGATCCCTGCTTCATAGAATACTAAATAAGTGTTCATTCAAACATAATATTATATTATCTATAGTCAATAATATTCAAATGAAATACAATAGTGAATATATTTTGCGTAAAATATCAATTAAGTTAGAAGTTAAGTGAAGACAAAAATCTAATCTTATCATATTATATTTATCATACAATTTAAAAACAAACAGTTGGGCAAGTTTAGGTACCTGCCACTCCACTATAAAGTAAATCCAAAAAAAAAATGTTTTTAACATATATATTATTATTAATCGTGAATTTATCATTATCATAACTATATCATAAAAAAAAAATTCAGTAAAAATAATATAATGTAATAATAAAAAAGTGAGTAAGTGATGTCCAGTAAGTAAGTAAGTAAGTAAAATGTCGCTCTGCTGTACAGTAGGTCACTGACCACTGTAATGGATGGTGTTAAATTTGAATTCAATGATATAATATCATTGTGTAAGATAAACGATTCTGAGCGAAAACAGTTTTATTAATATTTATAGAAAAAAAGAATAATAAAATTGAAAACAGAAATGTTCCTAAACAGTTCAAAACAAATCAAAATATTTTGAAAATGTCATCGTGTATAGAAAATTCAAATATAATCGACCAGTAAATATTTAATGTATATGTTCATTTGATTTAGAATTACACCAAAAACCAAAATCGATTTTGTGGAAAACCGATTTTGCATAAAAATTCCCGTTTTTCCTTAATTTTTATGTTTTTTACCCCGGCGTTATTGAAAACTATTGGGAATTTAAAATTTTGACCTCCCAATGCACCAACAATATTCACTTTCCCATCGAAAAAGATACTGAAGTTGAAAATCAAAGCATTATTTCGACTACTTATCGTGTACACAGACACAAAAATAAAAATAAAATTTTAAAATTTAAAAAAAAAACCCATATTATTGTAAAATCAATGCATTCATCGTTCCACTCAGAATCTAAAATTATAAAAGCTAAATGCATCAAACAATAATATTATGTTTTAAAGTTATATATGTTTTAAAGTTATTTTTATCGTGACACAATAGTAGGTAGTAGTTTATTGTATGTTGATATCAGGTCTCACAAAGTAACTATTGTGGTTTTTGGTTAAACACGTTTTTCATTATTTTACTATAATAAACGTTATACATTTATGTTGAAAATAACGGCTATGTAACATCCAATAATGGTAATATACTTATCACAGAGTAGTTGTTACGATGTTTTTGAGATGTTAGTCTCACACGTTACATTTGCGTTGATGAATCATACATGTGACGTTAGACAATTTGGACATTAGCGCCTAGCGGTACTGATGATGTTAATATTACGCAAAAGCAATAACAAATACAATGTTACATGTTGATTTGATACTTTCCTGAAATGTTTCTGTAACAAAATATGTAAAACAGTGTGTTTAAAATATATTTTTCAATTGTTTGTAATAATATATCGAAAACATTTTATTCTAGCTCATTGATAAACTCAAAATGTGTACATCTTATAATTCTTATGACGTGAGCTATTGATTGTTTCCCATGGCAATTTGAAAAATAATATTTATTCGATCAATTCAATTTTTAATTTTGTGTACATTTAAATCTGTGAATAAATTAAATATTTAAAAACTATTCATCACGAAGATTATGTGGATTGTTGTGGTTATGTTGTTTGCAGTAGTGTGCAACGTTGGACAGTCGGAATTTATATATTCCTTGTATAACATAACATCAGTGCCTCCGCTCGAATATCTATGCGGCTTGTCTCGATCACAAATCGCAGCCGCGCAGCAAAAGTTAGTACTGTCGATCTTTGCTTTTCAGATGATAAGTTACATGAGTATAATTTAATTTTTTTGTCAATTAATAATAAAATTGTAATATGTATGATATGTATGGGTACCTACCTATACTTCTATTTATTAGGCATTTTTTATTCTAAATTAGCTCATAAATTAAAAGACACCTATTTAATCGATACGTATTTTTTATCACAGTATGATTATCACTAAACTATTATAACTATTTTATTTTTTTATGAGGTTTAAGGCTGACTGAGGTCATTAGCCTGTAAGGTTGGTAGGGTTGGTACAATAGGGTTAGAATTGTTGGTACGATCGGTTAGGAAACACATATATGTGTGGCAAGGTTTTTGCACTCTACGAACCCGGGTGGACACCCATCCGATAACTAGAAGCTGTTGCTTACTCTCAATCACGTCGTGTGATTGATTTCAGTCAATTCACGCCGAGACCACCCATTATACCCATATACAAATACTTATTTCGGAAACGGAGTAGCCGAGCAGACTAAGGCGTTGGTTGTGACGCGCACCGACGCCAGTTCAAAACGGCTGCGGGTGGCATTTTTCTTCGGGAAAGTCACGGTGTCCGGAGAGAAGTGCTGCCACCCCCCACCCTGGCATGGCAGATACCTACAGGTGCCCACTAAAAATCTGCCAAACTAACATACACACGTGTAACGTGTTTAAACCTACAGTACTTCCCCTACAGTTAAAATCCACCGAATGGCCTAAGTTTCCGCGGGTTAATAAACAAAAAAAAAATTTTTTTTTTTTTTCATTGTATATTTGTAATAGTAATTTATAAATTGTTACAACAATGTCACTACTTTATTATATTATACTACCTACGTACCTCAAAATCATAATAACAATTATTCAACTAGTTAATTATATAATGGGATATTTTAATTCATGTATTAATATATTACAGCAAGTTTTTCATCTAATTAAATCTATTTCTATCGGTTTTTAAATTTTAAATTTTATTTTCTCTGCACTGTATTACTATTGGGTATCTATAATTTATAAAAATAAAAACAACGTCCTTGTGAATAAACTACAATAATACAATACTACGTAATAGATTTTAATCTATTCAATATTGTTTCTATATAGTATATTATATAGCATTGTAGCCATAAAGGTACTCCGGGAGTGGATTTAATTTTAATAAATCTCTATTAAAATTAATTGTGGCGTTTGATAAAAATTTAATACCCATTTTGATATATTTTTATCGATCACTGGTATATCTAATGTATAATACATTTTTAAGAAACTATTGTTTTCTTTCACTGTTATTTTGTTATATTTCTGTATTTATGTTATATATTCTGAAGGGAAGTTCGGTAATTTTTGGTCACCTAATACCCATTGAATCAAGATAATAATATGACGTGACAGTGACGCATACATAGAAGTGGCGCCGGATTTCTAAAAATGATCTCCGGGCTACAAGGCGTACACTTATACTTCGTAAAGAAACACAAATAGTGAAAGTCTAATTTGCATAACTTTCAGAGGAAATATCGATAACGAAACACTCCATGCGTAATTTATTACATATACATAGATGCTGTTCAATACTCTTAGAAGTACTAAAGACTAGCCGTATATTTTCGGCCCGGTCCGGTCCATCAATTTTATCCTCAAACCCGGCCCAGTCAGGTCTAAAAAATATTGTGTAAAAAAATATAATATTATTATGGTGTATAAATAGCTCCAATATATAAATTATACCCACCAATCAACATATTATTATATTCATTGTGGTTGTATTTACTATCTAGTATCTATCCATAGAGTATACTCTATATATGTATCTACCTGTACCAACGTCGTTTTATCATTATTATTTTAAATTGTGATTATTTACTATCGAAGAAAAATCCTTAAAAAGCCCGGTCCAACCCTTGATTTATTATTTAAAGTCCAGCCCGGCCCGGCCTGAAAAATTGTACAAAAAAAAGCCCAGGCCCGGTCCGGAATAAAATTCCAAGACTTAAAAAGCACGGTCCTGCCCTTTATTTTATTTCAAGGGCCCAGCCCGGTCCAATGTCACTACGGTCTGGGCTTTTTAAGGACCGGGTCGGGCCGGCCCGTCCCTTGCAGGTCTTTAAGAAGTAGTAGACTCTTAGAAGTAGTAGGCTGTGTATAATTAATTAGTTAATTATTAACTTTATTATAGCAATTAATTAGAACATAAACAGTGAAAAGTCTTGATATTTATATTCACCTATTATCATAAGAAAACTCGCAGACGGTTCCCCAAAATCCACGGTCGACGACTGTTCCATTGCCTACACTGCTTGTTAATGCGCCTTATTAATCCTTGCCCGTGTCGCTTATCCATGTGTGCTGGGTATGTTCAACAGCAACTGCAACCTGAAAAAAGGTTCATCGACGAAACAACCGCACGTGATGGTGCCGTGCATGGAAAGTGAGTGTTCTGCAGAGCGGCAACGAGAGCTCATCGATTGTTTAACATACGAAGCGATCGCCAGCCAGAACCTCGATGACCAACTGGCGTTGAACGTGCGGTCACTGGACAGCCAGCTGGTCGCGGCCACGGACGACCGAGAACGATCGACAGCCGTGCTGTTCGAAGTGGCCAACCGGATGAACGCGGCCAACTGCGAGTACCGTCAGTCCGTGGCGGCGGCCGATACGGCGACCCGCGAGCTGGCTGAGCAGCGCGAAGTCGTCCGCGACGCCCAGGCACTAGTGAACAACCTCACTGCCCAGCTGGCCGAGGCCAAGGCATCTGTGACGGCCCACGTTCAACTAAAGCAGGAAACGGACGAATTCAGCGTGTACGCCACCGAAGATCGGCCAAAGAATAAAGAGCTCCAGCGTGCAGACGATACCGGAAGTGGTATCGTCTGAGGCGTCGCGTACACGGCCGCCGTTGGTGCGATGACAACGCCGCCGCCGACTAAAGCTTTAAGCTGCCACAGCTGCGGCCACAGCACTGACACTAACATTGTTGTGTTTATTGACATTTATGAGATAACCGGATTCATAAATATTAAATACTATTAGAGTATTATAGAGTTAGGTTAATGAACATGAGTAAATATTGCTATACCAGCTAGGGATATTAGCTTTATACACATTTGTATAGAGAATTATACAATATTACATTTTTTTTTATATAATATAAATATTTATTATTATATATTATATATGTACATGGGAAAAAAGTATTTCTAAATTTGCTATCTATTATAACTGTTATTATGTTATTGTTGCAAATGCCATTAATATTTAAAATATCAAATGTAAAATAAATATTATTAGGATTCAAATATTATTTGTTTTTAATGAAATCATAATATTAATAAGATATTATCATATAAACACAGTCCTAATAGTTTAGAAAAACAGGGGAAAAAATCTGAAAGGAGTTACCTAAACCTCTTGATGCATCCTCTAGTTACATGCCTAATAGCCTGCTTGATGGAGCAGGCAAACTTCTAGAGCGGCTAGCTGTAGGTAGGAGGCTCACATCATCGATGGCAAGGCTCTCAGCGATAGTGCGATACCCACTTTGGATTCCAGCGTGACATCTATATTTGAGGTCTATCATAAATGCTACTTAATACACTACTCTTCAGAAGTTGATTATTTAAAATCAAAAAATATTAAAAATACATAGTAACAGTATTTTTCTATAACTATTTAATAAGTAAGTTAAAATTCATACGAAATTCGTGAAAATTACCAAAAATTATTTATAAGCGACTAAAGCTTAAAAGTTTTAAAATTAGGACATTTGCTATAATAAATATATCTATCATGATATTATTTTAGTTGTTTTTTTGTAACCAGGGACTGGAATCTTTTGAATTTATCGGTATCGATTCCGATACTGGTTCTCCAAAAATAAAATAGCTGTTCCAGTTCGGTTCTGGAAAAAAATAAAGGTATCGGTTCCAAATAATTTTGGTTCCGGTTCCAGTTAATTTAGGTCCCGAAAACTATAATAATTTTAGATACCTATCCGGAATGCGAAATTAATTAATAGTATGAAAAATATTTGAAAACTCATATGATCATAGTATATAGTTCATACACAAAACAGTAATACCATTAAACTATGATAAATAAAATTATTTTATTTTTGAACCTAAAAGAACCTGTTTAATTAAAAAATTTCCGTTCGGTTCTGGTACTTAATTTATTAAAATAAAGGTTTCAGTTTCGATTCTGGTTCTTTAGTTCTTAATATTTTAAAGGTTCCGGTTCCAGAACCGGTTCTTTTAATTTCAGTCCCAACCCCTGGTTGTAACTCAAAAAGTATTAATCGCAGAGACTTGAAACATATCACTATTACTTAAATTATCATTTATATATTCAATAATTATTATTTTTTAAATATTTAGACTTATTCTAAAATAGTTGTACCTAGGCATTTTATTTATTATTTAAATTTAAATTTAATACGCCCACTATTACTGTCATCCAATGCTAGAAATTAAAAAGATATTAAATTAGAAGTTAAATTAGTTTTAATTTATTAGCTTAACATAATTTCCGTTAGAGTGACCTACTATTAATGTAGAGGTATTCATTCGAAACCTACTATACAGCAGAACCCTTTATTTAAATTGTGTGATTAACATAATAATATTATAATTAATTTTAATTTTTCTCACTCTATCCTTCATATAACTTCTAATGTTCAAAATTTAACATGAACACCAAAGTAAATAAGGTGGGCAAGTGGTTCAGTCTGCTGTGCAGTAGGTGTTGAGTGGATCACTGTAATTGATGATGGGTTAAACTTAACTTTAATGGTATAAAATCATTGTATACGAAAAATGACTTAGAGCGATGACAGTCCAATATAACTATACCTAAGTATAATATATTTTATTATATTATTGCTATCAAAGTAATTTATTCTACTACTAATAAAACAGTAGATTGAATTAATTTATGCCGGAAACATTTCTTTTAATTATTTTACTTTAAATGATTATAACAAGAATATGTCCCTATGTAGTGTTACTATTTGAGAAAGACTATTATAACAACTTATGAGGAACGTCCTTGTACTTACTACATTGTAGTACCTACACTACTTGTAATTACTACAAGCTTTTTAACCCATCGAAAATTTCATATTCAAATGTCTAAAAAATATTAAATATGTATGAAATGATAATATAAAAAGTTGGTGAAAATGTCAAGTATCTGCAGTTATTCTTTTTTGAATTACAACAAAATAAGAAAATTGTTCAATGAGAAATACGGGCAATATTTACGGGTAAATATCCAATGTCATAAAAATTTGTTTGACTTTCCAGTAAACATTTTTGTTATGTTAAAGGTAGGAAAACACATGAAGAATCTTGAATTAAATATTTATATTTGTTATAAAATATATAATTTCGATTAATTTCTAACTGAAAATAATTTGCAAATTTTAGTGATTTTGACGAATTTTGTCGATATGCAAATTCCAAATTATCATAAAAAATGATTGTAAAACTATTTATTTTTTTAACACACTAATATAAACTAATGAGGAATCTTGTCACTAGGTAAGTATATTTTATGATATTATATGATATTTTTTTTAACACACTAATATAAACTAATGAGGAATCTTGTCACTAGGTAAGTATATTTTATGATATTATATGCTATTAGTAATAATTCAGTAGGTTCAATTAATTTTTACGAAAATATTACATTTAAAAAGGTCCTTGTGTGTATAAAATATTACACGCTTTAATAGTTTCAAACACCCACAAATAATATTTTTTGAATTACAACAAAATACCAAACATCATTATCCTTTGTTTAAATTTTTAATTTCGTCTGAACGTGTTTTATATTTTTAAGATATTTTAGTTACAGAATGAACTATGAAAAACCTAATTTTCAGTCCTTATAAGTACCTATTGAAATTGAAAAGTTTATACATTTTTAACTACAAATTGGTTCACAAATTTTTTTGTAATTTTTGAGAATTTCGTTGAAATTTAAATTTAAAAAAAAACGGGTGAGTGGATTTTGCTCTGCTGTACAGTGAGCTACATGTTGCTCAATGTATAATGGATTGTATTAAAATTGAATTCAATGATATAATTTCATTGTATAAAAAAAACGATTCTGAGCCTTGATTTTCCCGTAGAATTAAATAACTATTGATAAAATCGAAAAATGACCTTTCTAAAGTTCTCAAGTATCTTGATCCAATTTGCTAAAAAATATAAGGTACTATAATATGTTGAAATCGAAGCACTCTTTCTGGTAGACATTTCGTATACAGGAAAAATAAATAATAAACACGATTGTAAAGCCAATAGATTTCTCGCTCCACTCAGAATCCAAAAGGTTGGCAAGTATGTCACTTTAATGGATGGTGTTAAATTTTAATTCAATGATATACTTAATATCATTGTATAAGAAAAACGATTCTAAGCGAAGCCTATGATATTGCAAAGTATATTTGATGATATTAATGTGAATAAAGTGAATTATATAAAACTTATTTACATGGAACATTGTTTTGAATTTTTAATCCTTAGCTATAAAAGTTGAAAATCTTATAAATTTCTAACTACCTTAAAAATATTCATTAAATTTTAAATTTGATAATTTTTAACAAAATTTGAACTTTAAATGCTTATAAAAAAATTTTGCTATGTATTTTCAATATTTTTCAACTCATAAAGAAACAATATACCAGGAGCCTCGTATTAAATGTTCATGCTTTTTTTATCAAATAAATAAAATTTTACTGACAATTTTAGAAGAAAAAAAAAACTGCAAAAATTGAAAACTGACAATGTCCATAAACAGCTCAAAAATTGTCAAAATATTTTCAAAGTTTTATCAAGTATAGGAATTGATAAAATAAATTTTAAGTGTCTACGGTTTTTCAAATCTTAGATTTAAATAAAACAATTTTTATGAATTTATAATTTATAATAATTTGCACTTTTTCGCGAATTTTATGTATTTTGTCAATATTTGAACTTTAAATGCTTATAAAAAAAAAATTTTGAATATGGATTTTAAATATTTTTCATCTGTCTTTGAAAAAATACATCAGGAGCATTCTAGTAAATTTTTAAGCTTTTTTACCCAATAAATAAAATTATTAATATTTAAATTTTCTAGAACAAAAAACTAAAAAAATATGAAACTGAAAATGTCAGTTAACAGCTCAAAATATGTCAAAATATTTTGAAAATATTAAAATGAATAGAAAATGCTAATATAAGCATTCAGTCAATATTTCATGTATTTACGATCATTTGTTTTGGTGTTATACCAAAAACCAAAATCGATTTTGTGTAAAAATTCCGGTTTTTCCTTAACTTTTTTTGTTTTTCATGGTGTTTTTGAAAATTACTAAAATATTCTAGAAACTAATTTAATGTGTATGAATTTCTAACTACAAATTATTAATATTTACCATAATAATTCAAAAATTAATTATTTGCAATTTTGATGAATTTTGTCAAGATTCTTACTTTAAACGCTTCTTTAAAAATATCATGACTATGTTTATTGTATATTCAATATTTTTAAATATTTATGTTCAACTTATGAGGTACCTTGTATTAAATTATCAAATTTTTTGAACAATAAAAAAAGTTATATAGAAATAAAATCAAAACAGTTAAATTTAAATGTAAATTTTATCTTGTACAGTGTACTGAAAATGCTACTATAAATATTTGGTGAAAATTTCAAGTATTTATTGTTATTCGTGTTTGAATTACACTATTTAAGCATTATTGATTTTGTAAAAAACTGGTTTTACGTAAAAATTTTCGTTTTCCTTATTTTTTTTTCTATTTTCCCTGATTAATTTCAAAAATACCTAGAATATTAAATTTTGTCCTTTCAAAGGTACTATTCCATTTTTGTCAGAAACCACCCTTGTGGTTGAAAGTTGAAGCATTTTTTCAACTTCTTTTTGCTTACTTATACGTACAGACATACACAAAAAAAATAAAAATAAACATTATTGTACAATCTATTACACTACATTCATATGATATCCCTCCGTTCAAAATCCAAAAGAATTATTGTAGTGAATCAATTATTTTTATTTTTTTATACAAGTACTACTTTTTTGTTTTATTCAATTAGTTCATTTAAAAACAAATAAATTGTGAATTTCAATTACAATAATTTGATTAAAATATTTAATAATTTTAAATGCATTGGTGTGATAATATTTTAGTTTATTATTTTAAATAGTTAATATCAATAATGCCTACTATTATTTTAATAAATTAATTAAAATGTATATACCTACTTACCTACTTAGCTTTATCGATTTATAATTTAAAAATTATTCTAAAAACCGTATACCGTTAGCTTCCTTGTAATTAGACAATATTTCACCTGGCTGTCAAAATAATTAATTAAAAAAATTACTGTTGATATCATTCTATTAGATATTTTTATGTGAAGGTATAATAATTGTTTGATAATAAAAAAGTTAAGTCTTGGATAAAAATAAAAATCTTTGATTAAGATGTAGGTATATGATTATATTTATAATAATTTATATTTATCCATTTTTGTAGCCTGATTTTTTTCAAGTAAAAAGTAGTTAACTATTTCTAGACAATTCTATACAGTTTTACTACAGTTTTGGAATACTTATTAAGAAACGTATCCTTAGCGACGACCTTTGAATCAATACCAACTAAATAGAGAATTAACGTGGGTGCATTCAACCTATCGGTATGTTTCTATGTTTGTCTTGTTTAGTAGGCCATCATCATTTGGTTTCGCCTTAGATACGTGTAGTCATTTATAGGTAATGGCAGCTCGAAGGAGTTCATCGGAAAAAAATCCAAAAATACACAGCAAGTATGATAGACCGTTGCTTAAATACTTCTGTGTTGCACGTCTATCGCACGACTGTTATATTACATTTTAACTTTTTCGTTTGCTAGTAATTCGAAAAGTTCCGAGGTAAACATCGTTACAACAAAACGGACAAACTCTAAGTGTTTGCGATCGATTCCGAACGAAAAAGAGGAATCCAGACGTTTAGTGAGTTTTGATAATGTTTTTTCTACCATTTATTTTGTTCTAAAAAAATGAGCTGAATTATACATTATAATCCTCATCGTTATCATTTTAAACGGAATCATTTGACGTGTTGTATTGTGTTCTATTATAGTCTTACTCAGGGCAGTACACAAAAACGAGAGAAGGACATGCACCGTACAGAGTTGTTAGTAAAGAAGTCGAATTAGACGATTTGAATCGTAAGTACATAGGCACTTAATATATTATATGATTATTTATTATGTAATACAAGTATACAACTTGTAAAATCGGGATATTAACGAGTCAAGTTTAATGTTTAGCTGTCGAAATGAGCGGGTCAGAAGATTGCATTATCGTCGGAAAAACGTCAGTTAAAGAAGAACCACCAGAAATATTGAACCTTGACAAAACCATTGAAGAGTTAAAGACGGCGACAGAATACAAATTTATTTATCTAGTTTATGCAGTCAGCAAAAAATCTAAATATTTTTCACCGTATAATTTCAAAATTGTTCTGTTTCAAAATATCAGCAATCGTTGTTTCTTTACGCTAAGTAACGAAGGTATGTTATCTCACATTCAAAACGAAGTGACATTCACGCCATTTGCGCAATTTGAAGAGGAATATAGATCATATAAGAAAGTCGTAAAAGTAAGTGAAGGTTTTTATATTGACTACGTATATATAGGTACATAAACATATTGGCTATAAGTTATAACCTGCAGTAATGGCTTAATATTAAATAGATTCAAATTTAAATTACAATAATAATAAGTATGGTGAACCAATTTACAATGTTTTTCAACTTGGATTTTGAATGAATTTTCAACTAAAAATTTACCTCAAAATTGAAATTTAAACAAAAAAAATGTTACAAAATAAACATGTTAGTTGACACTTGCGTAGGTAGGTATCTACAATTCTACACTAAGCACTAAGGTTTAATTACTATTTATTTAGCGTCATACCTATCATGGTTTTTATATGAGATAAATCAAATAAAGAACTTTAAATAATAATATTTTATATAGCATTAATATCTAGCAAATGAAAATATTAACAGTTATAAAATTATTATAAATAAAGTTTTGAAAACTATGCTGGAATTTTTCAACTGAGAATTAACATGGTGGCAATGGTGTATTTGATTTAAGCATATGGGAGGAAGGGAAACTAATTAAATAAAAATTTGAAAGTGCCTATTGAATACCAAATTATATATTATTTATATTTTTATTTGACTTAAGCTCTTCTCGCTTGGCAGTGCAGTGTCAAAAAAAAAAAAAAAGGTACTTTGGAGTTTTAAAAACAATTAACAACAATGTGTTTTACAGCTCTCTTGAAGCTTTTGTTCAGATATTTAATCTAAATCTAATAAGAATTTGACTCGTACTTATATTGGCGATGAGGTACGGGTGGCATATGGTGAAAATATACTGTTAATGACTAACGATCTATATAGGCTGTATATTATTTTAGGATTTTTGCGATTTATATGAACCTGAAAACCTTGTTTATCTTTAAAATCGCAATACAACTGTGTATATAATTTTGTACGCAGATACCACTATTTAAAAACTACCTACAGTGGAAGTGTCTGCACTTCTGGTACAAGTATATTTCGCAGAACAAGTACTGTCGGGCGCGGGAAGAGCTACAAGGTCCGCTATCGTTATTCATGTTGTCCGCTCCACTACGGGACGCGTCGTTAAAGGTATCTGCCCTGATTTACCAGACGGCGGCAATAAGCTTGTACAACAGTTCGGTTACCGAAGAAAACACCCTTCAAGGATTTAAAGAACAACAGGTTGGTGTTATGCGTGCAAGGATAACCGTCGATTTAATATTACAATGATGTTATTACAGGACGTACCTACCTAATTTCCGTATACCAGATACGAGCTTATAGCTCAGTTGGTATAATACGTATCAGCTATTATGAATGTTATTTATTTGTTTGAAATACACGACCGAAAATATATACACATTTTTATATTATTATGTTTTAATTGCGTAGTTCTGCGGTTGTATCTATACGACTATACTACGGTTATTACACAGTAAAAACAATAAATATTACATATTAATAATATAAATATTATTCTTCTGGTTGTCACCTGATAGGACAATATAAATAAGTCTTATGTGATGATAGAAACAAGTGGAATTCGAACATTACCGTTTTCTGTCTCAAGTTCAATTTGACCTTACCCAACTTTAAATACTTTATTGGCAACTCAAAATATCTATTATAACTGTTATAGTCTGTTCATAACAACTATTATAACCACGCTATAGCTATACCTACAACTTTTGTTACTACTTGTCGGCAAACTAAACGTATAATTAAAGTATTAAATTATATTATTATAATAATTTTATTATTAAATTATCATCCTATAGTAAAGGTATACCGAGCAATCTGTACAACGTGCAAAATAATATAAGTACTTAGCTTTCTTTAATGAAAATTTCACGGGTATGAGTTTTTATCTATAAAACCATATAAATTCCACTGGTACTAATTTTTTTCTCTGTAAAAATATGTGTAAATTCCACTGATATTATTTTTTAACTAATTTAATTTTAGATTCTTAGCGTAGCCAAATAATGTATTTATTATTATTTTTATTTTTAAATTAAAATTTTAATTTTATCACTTATTGGTAGGTAGGAATATTTGAAACTAACTATTATTGCACATACATTTTGTCTAAAGCTTTTAGTCATTAATACAATAACAACTTTTCAATGCCATAATACAAATGGAACAGTCTGCTATTCATGCTGTTCCAAACTAAAAACACAAAACAATTAATTAATGGGTACTTACAATTAATTATCAATTGTTTAACTTTTTAATTGCCTATATAAAACAATATTAATTTTCGTACTTGTTATTCCTACTTTTTATAATATGATGTATAACTATTGGATAAATATACTTATGTAACAACTACAATAAAGCATCACATCAGGATAAAAAGTAAATAAGTTGCTGTACTGTTTAATAAGTTTTAATTTTACCTACCTAAAAATTATTTTACGTTTAATCATTGTTGTTTTTACAAAAAAAAGTTATTCAAAGTTAGTAGGTACTTTGTAAAGTGTGAATGTGTACCTACCAATTAAATTCAACTGAATTAAAATAAAGTGTATATAAACTACCTATATAATAACTAGATAGTTATAAATAGATGACCAATAATTGTAATGAGTTTGACACTAAAATCCAAAAAATTTCGAAATTGAAAACTCTATTTTCAAACTATCTGTTGTGTCTAAACATAAATATTATATTTTATTTAGAAAACTAAATTCCATAACAAACATATAATGAATACATTTTACTTGCATGAAAT
Source organism: Sitobion miscanthi (assembly GCA_008086715.1). Lineage (NCBI taxonomy): Eukaryota > Metazoa > Arthropoda > Insecta > Hemiptera > Aphididae > Sitobion > Sitobion miscanthi. The sequence goes on along the minus strand of CM017803.1, from coordinate 11,687,667 downwards.
ACCGAACAAATTAAAATTCACGTGAAGGAGAGGGTTAGAAAAATTAAAGTTTACGATGTAAGGTTGTACGTTGTACACTTTAACTTAAACCACACGTAAAATATGTTTTTGAATATTAATTGTAAGTACATATTTTTATAAAAACAACTTATTAGACATTTTGTACAAGTTTTTCAAGCTTTTTGACTAAGAAAAATACATTTTATCAACATACATTTAAAAAACTAAAAAGTCTAAAACTGCAACCGCTTATAAATTGTAGGTATCTAAAAAACAGAAAATATAGGATTTAAAAAATAATTTGGTATCTAACTAATATAATTATTTACTACTCTTACAATTACATCTAAAAACTAAGGTTGATTTTGTTGAAACTGCAGGTAAGTATTCACACTTTGTTTGTGTTTCTCGATTATTTTATAACTTTTAACTCTAAGGGAGCTCCTTCAATACCAACTTGATCCAATTTCACACTAGAAACTTGATATTTAGGATATAGTTACTACTCGGCATATCTACCATTTATTCGTATGTCAGAGTGAATTCATTTTATTCTGAAATATTTTACCTATAATATTATGAGCGAAATAAATCCTCAGAAATTATCCTGATTAAATAATACTTTTTACTACCTTAGAAACAGGTTTAGTTTTAATTTTTATAAACTGTATGTCTACGTAGAATGTAATTTTTGTCTCCAAAGGTACAAATATAACGTCTGCTTGGCCAAGATGGTTAAGGATTTGAACCATATCATTATTTTATTTTATCAATATACCTTACGTGTTTCGTACAGGAGAATAGCACCGAGGTGGCCGTCGGACAATTGCAGAACCTGCGTCAGACGGTCAAAAGTTTAGTGTTGGACGCGTGTTCCAGTGCCCTGGCTGAGTACGGGTTCACCACGGATGACTCGGAATTTCGAGTTACAAAGGCCTCGCGTATAGCGAAATCCCACGGTGCAGGTGGCGGTAGTAGTGGTACCACCGGCTACACGATGCCGTTCGTAAAACAAAGGTCCAAACTTAAATGTTGCCAGAGAATTTGCCGGTTCATCGCGTTCGTCGATTTCCAGTTGCAGTCGCATTTGCACAAGATAGCCAGGAATCAGATCGTTCGATTTGAGGCGGACGTGCGCAGGCACTACAAGTATGTTCCTGTCGAACTATGTCAAATGAACGGCCGTATCGACGACGTTGATACCATTCTGGAAAGTGACAGGTCTTCAGACGACCCAAAGGTGAGAATAATAATTATTAAACATCCGGTAGAAACGATCGTAATATTACAATAGATAACATTATAATCGTCGATTTCGATTTCGATATAATATACAATATTATATTACATACTTTCGATGCACAGTCACCATTGTTCGTATTGGAAGCGTTTTTAACGAAAAACGGTATCGAGTTCGATAACTCGCAAAGCGATTTCTTCAATTATGTATCGTTATTAATGGAAAACTGGAAATGGATCATTATCACACACGTTCCTCCGCTCCTGGACGACATCGAATTCAACGATTTCGTAATGTGAGTTTCAATTTTAAATAGGTACCTATATGAACTCACTATCACACAGTGTTTTGGGTTAACTGCTTTTAAAGATTAATTAAAAATCAGAACTTTACAGTTGATATTTTTACACCCTATACGTTATACTTTCTATGTAACTACGAAATTAAGAATGAATTTACAAAAATGTTCAAAACCAACAATGATGTAACTTTTTTAAAAACGATTCTGACACTGGTTTTGTGTAATTCATTTTTTAGTATTTTAATTATTTGGTCCATTCATTTTCAACCGATTCAATTGCTGTACGGGCTTAAATACATTGTAACACGATATATTGCTGTGTAATATATGTTAAAAAAATTAAGTCTTATATAGACTATAAGATAATCCAATTTTAAATCACGATTGTAGTTTTATAACTATTCGCCTGATTTTATATATTTCTAAGTAACTGTCGTTGGTACTCATAAAAACTTTATAGTTAACTTGTGGTTATTTTATTAACCAATAAATAGGCAATGCAAATAATGTTATAAGCCGTGACAATATAAATGCATTTGCGTATATTTTTAATACTTTGTACATACATATCTATAAAAAAAATATAATATGTTTTTCCCATTTTCACATTACATAATACCTTTACTTTTAAGCCATTAGGTTCCTATGTCCTATTTATAATAACTATACTAGCTAGTGCATATATAAATTTAATTTTGCATATTTTGGAATATTTGAGGTTTTTAGCATATAACTGAAAGTTTTTTTCTCAGGTATTTTAACAATTTATTTATTTATACATTTTTTTCTAGATACTTTATTTAATTTTTATCATGAACGTCGTTTTTAATAGTAATTTTGCTTTAATTTTTAGATACCTATCAATAGCGCTTGACTATGTGAACGGATACCAAATAAAAAATAACATAGTCAACTTAATTTTGAACTGTTTTCTTTCTAAAATAAAAACATAACTGTAACAGGTACTCTAAAGTCCAAATTATACATAAAACAAATCAACCGTAATGACTGAAACATATTTATATCTTATTGCGTGTTTTCGAAGTAACAATTTAATTAATTAATAATTAATTAAGCGTATTTTTAGATGATTTTAGGTTTTTAGAGCATAATATTACTAATTTTGAATGTTCATAAACATTTTTTTTTAGCGCATAAAATGTATAGCCCTATATAAATAATTAATATTTAAAATATGTATTGGTTAAAACGTTAGTAAATACCTAACTCATTAGTTACTTTTAATTAGTGGTATTACAAAAATCACTGTTTTGTTAGTTATTTTCGTAACTGCAATTATTAACATTATAGCCTAACTAAGCGTAACACCGTTACTAAAACTTAAATTATCTGTTTAATACAATCTGAAGATTTGATATAAAAACTATTTCAGCCCGTCAATTTGCGGTAATCAGAATGATCGAGTATGCGGCAACGGACCATCATTGCAGTTTGTGTTCGAAATTGACGGTGCGTATCAGAGCACCACAGAAAAAATATTGAATTATTTCACTACGAATTTTAAGGCGGTACACAAGTACTTAAAACGTCTGGAATATGTACACATTATTTACAGAGACAACGAAGGAAACGATCGAGGAAGTATCGAAAACGAAACCAGTAAGTATTTAGCCACTTATTGATGTATCTGCACGAAATCTACCAATTGCCTAGCGTTAAAATGTAAATAAATATATAATATCCTTTTATTTTTTCAGGCATAATTAATTTTCGAATAATGTTAGAAAAATACAGACAACAAATAACTGACGTAGACAAAATAAAGACCGTACAAATGTTGGGCATGTTTCATTTAAAATTACATCTTTTAAAAAATGTTGCTAAACCGACCTGCGAATATTTATTAGAGCTAGTGGAAAAAACGCTTGTAAAGTATGTGCGGGATCATATTTCAACAGTATGTAAAAAAACTATCTTATAATAAAATATACCTTTAATTAGAGCGGGAAAACGGTTGGTGAATGAACTGTCAAACGAGATAAATGATTCGCTCAAGTACCTCCACACTTCACCATCTACTGCTGCACAATACGTAGATTATAAAAAGTTCCTGGAACATTTTTCCATAAGGGTTTGCGTTTGAACAATATAATAATATTACCTACACACTAACGTTACAAGAAAATTAACAGTAATACTTAACGTGATTTAATATTTCAGTTGGACAAGATAGATAAAAATCAAAATTATATTAGAGAACTTTATGACTTGGCTGAACAATTTGATGTGTCCGTTCCTGATGAGGATATCGACAATTATGATGTTAATAGCAGTATTATTACTCTGTAGTTTATAGTTTAATAATAATTTATGCAATTTGTATATAATATTTATTTACAGAAATTTGCAGACGCGCTAACTACTTTACACACAGCTTTTGAGGACATTAACAATGAACAAGACAAACTCATTGGAGAATTCGTCAAAAAAATTGAAATTCATATAACGGACATGATTCAAGATGTGGAACAAATAAATGCTGAGGCCAATGTAATGATGTATAAGATAAAATGTATATGATGTATACAATATACAGCCTAGGGAGTAGTATTCCGATTCCAAATACAGTATTCGTAATAATTTTTTTAATAATATTTTTTCCAAAAGTATTTAATACTGAATATTTTTGAAAGCATTTAAAATACTTTTATAGTATTAAAATTACATTTTTTATTTTAATATGTATTCTTTTGTTGTAAATCATAAATTATTACTATTATAAATTGTTACGAAAATATAATATATTTAAACATTGGCTATAATTCCAAATATTCCCAAAAACAAGTATAACATTTTAATATCTAAAACAAAAACTATTTTAAACATATTTGGAATAGTTGTATAGTATTTTAAATTCTTTATTTAAAATACTATTTTTCATTAGCATTTGAGTATTTTACCCATGTCTTACATTTACAATAAATGAACCATTATGAAATATTTAGTATCATTAGTTATATTGATTTTCAGGAATTGTGGTTAACTGATATTAACAGTAATAAAGAAGAAGTAAAATTGGCATTATCGAAGCTCAATAACAGATTAGTAGAACGCCAAGAAGAATCGAATTTGTATGAGTCTTACCAAAGTTTCTTTTTAGTAGAGATGACCAAGTTTGATATTCTAAGCGATGCAAGTGAAGCTGTAGGACTCAGAATCTTGCTGTGGGATAGTTTGGACGAATGGGAAAAAAAAATGTCTATTTGGGAAGAAGATAATTTTCATAATTTAGAAGTAGAACAAATGAACACATTCTTAGCATTAAATTTAAATTACGTAATGCAATTTAAAAAAAGTATCCCTGCATGCAAGCTTGTTGATCTTATTGACCAAAAAGTACAGTCATTCAAACAAAAAATGTCGATCATAACAATGTTAAGAAATCCAAATCTGAAGGACCATCATTGGATTAAAATCGAGCAGATTCTTGGGACGATATTTCCGACTAATCAATATCTTACTCTTATAATGCTCGAAAAATTAAGTGCCTTTAAATATGGTTCTGAAATAATAGATGTTTCAATACAAGCAAGTTCTGAAGCTACTTTAGAGGCAATATTGAAGAAAGTTGAAGATTCTTGGAAAGCTGTAGATTTGATTGTACTTCCCTACAAAAATACTAATGATCTTTTTATACTCGGATCATTGGAGGAAGTTCAATCAACATTAGAAGAAGCAAATATAAACTTAAATACTCTCATTTCATCAAAACACATAGCGATAATTAAATCAAAAGTTGAAGAATGGATAAATTCTATGGCCATTATGAACGACATTCTAGTAAGTAATATAATACATATATTTTAAAGAATATTATATCATTTTTAACTTTAAGATCGATTCAATTGTTCGAACATAATGTGTTTAGACGGAATGGATGTTGTGCCAGAATAATTGGATTCATTTGGAATTGATATTCGCTGCACCGGACATACAACGACAACTTCCGAATGAAGCTAAATTGTTTAGTCAAGTAAACAATTCATGGAAGAATATGATGCAAAAGGTTGTAAAACATTCTTTAGCAATAAGCACATGCACTGAACCTGACCTATTGAAAAGTCTTATAAAAAACAACCAACAGTTAGAACAAATAATGTTATATTTAGAAGCATATTTAGAATCAAAAAGAGTTGTATTCCCGCGGTTCAATTTCTTAGCAAACGATGAGCTTTTAGAATTAATTGCTCAAGCTCGAAATCCTAGAGCTGTACAACCGTACATGAATAAATGTTTTGATGCTATTTGGCGAATTCAATTTGAAAATGACGACGAAGAAGGAAAACCATTACAATCGGTAATAGATGGAAAGTATAATACACCTACAGACGTTATCGCTATGATATCTCCGGAAAGAGAGATCGTAAAATTCGTGTCACTGATTAAAGCCACCGGGAACATTGAATTTTGGCTATCGAGGGTAGAAAAAGAAATGATAAATACATTACGATCACTCATGTCCATAGCTATTGAAAATTATGACGAAATTCCTAGAGAAAAATGGGTGTTACTACACGCTGACCAGGTTAAAATTTGAATGATTTATGGTACTGAAATATGAAACTATTCGTTTTTTCAGCTAGTGATTTTAGTATCGCAAATTACATGGTGTCGTGACGTACACGAAATCCTTAAGCTCAAGGCCAACATACAAGAATCGTTGATCGAATTTGAACGAAAATGTTTTAAATTAAGTATTTCTACCACAAATTGCATTAAAATCTGTGTTATAATTACGATTTTTATCACTAATATCGAAGGCTTGTCGTTTTAGGACCTGAATGATTTATCAACAATGGTTCGACAAGGACGTTTGACTAAACTCCAATGTTCCGGAGTACGAGCATTGATCACCATCGATGTTCACGCAAGGGATATTATATCTTTAATGGTCGTCCGCAAAATTAATAGCGAGGAGCACTTTGAATGGTTGAAACAACTTCGTTACTATTGGGATACGGTGGACGGTTGTGTCGCGTACTCGGCCAATGCTCGTTGGTTGTATGCTTTCGAATACCTAGGTTCATCTCCTCGATTAGTGATAACGCCATTGACAGACCGATGCTACTTATGCATGATGATTGCGCTTCAGTTATGTTTAGGATGTGAATTGTCTGGACCCTCAGCTACCGGAAAAACTGAAACGGTCAAGGGCCTCGCAAAAGCGTTAGCTACACAATGTGTCGTATTCAACTGTTCTGATGGATTGAATTATAAGGTGCAGAGTCGTGTCAGATTTACAACGACTGTATTCGTATGAAAAAATTAATAAACATGAATCTCTTCTTTTATTATAGACGATGGGTAGATTCTTTTCTGGTTCAGCTCAATCGGGATCTTGGTGTTGTTTCGACGAATTTGACCGGGTAGGGATTGAAGTACTATCGGTCATCGCGCAACAGCTAATCACTATCACGAACGCAAAACTGACAAATGCCAATAAGTTCACATTTGAAGGTAGAGAGATTAGACTTATTAGGACATGTGCAGCATTTATAACGATAAATCCAGAATATGTGGGAAGAAGCGAACTACCCGATAATCTAAAAGCATTGTTTAGATCTGTGGCAATGATGATACCTGACTATAGTTTAATTGCCGAGGTTGTACTGTATTCCGAAGGTTTTGAGTTGTCAAAAATGCTGTCACATAAAATAGTAAAAATGTATCAATTGTGCAGTGAACAGCTTTCCATTCAAAACCACTATGATTTTGGAATGAGGTAATCAGTATTTGATTTATTTCAAGTATTATGTTTTAATCTAAAAAATATTTTGTATTATTGTAGAGCTATAAAAAGTGTTTTAGTAATGGCGGGCTTGTTGAGACGAGAAAATCTTCTCATTGAAGATAATTTAGTCGTAATCAAAGCATTGAGAGATAGTAATTTACCGAAATTTCTAAAAGATGATGCCATATTATTCAAGGTATAGAATACAATTTTAAATTGCCTTTGAAACATAATGTACAAAATATAATAACATAGTTCAAACTTTAGGATATATTAAACGATCTATTTCCCGGAGTTTTCTTACCAGAACAAGATTATGAAATATTCCTATCGACTACCAAAGACGTGATGGAAAGTGAAGGCTATCAAATTAAAGAATGCATTTATGTCAAAGTTATACACTTATTGCAGACAATAATTGTCCGACATGGTATCATGACTGTTGGTTCGGCGGGAAGTGGGAAAACTACGATTTTAAAAATACTTGGAAAAACATTATCAGAGCTTTACAATAAGAAAATAGAAAACCAACATTACAGACCAGTGAACATATACCAACTGAATCCTAAAGCGATAACTATTAGCGAACTATACGGCCAACTGGATCTCCATACAATGGAATGTAGAGACGGATTGCTAGGAAAAATTATAAGAAAAACAGTTCAAGAGGAAAAGGAAGAATTTCAGTGGGTGGTATGCGACGGCCCTGTAGATGCAATATGGGTCGAAAATATAAATACCGTACTTGACGATACTAAGATTTTGTGTCTGGCCAATTCCGAACGCATAAAATTGAGCTCTTGGGTAAGAGTTTTGATGTTTTATATTCTAAATTATCGGCTTAACATTAACATAAGTATTATAAAATATCGTACAATTATAATTTACAGGTTAGAATGATTTTTGAGGTTGGTGATTTATCACAAGCATCACCCGCTACAGTTAGCAGATGTGGAATTGTTTATATGTGCACATCGGACCTAGGATGGTTACCATACGTACACTCGTGGGCAAATAGATTACAAAATGATGTTATAAAAAGTAGTGCAGAATTAAAAAACTATTTAGTGTCACTATTCGAAACTTATGTTAACGAAGGTTTTTCATTTATTGACAAATATTGTTCGGCTCCCATTAAACAGGTACTACTATTTTTTCCTTTAATTAATCTTCAAATAAAAATTGTAAAAAGATTTGCGTTGATACTATAATTATACTTTGTTTCAGGTTGAAATTAGTAAAGCTACTACAATGTGCACCATTCTCGAATCTCTATTAACTGACCCAGGTAGTTTTGATGTGTCAACAGAAATTTCAAAAATTCAAAAATATATTTGCCAGTCATTTATATTTTCATATTTATGGTCTCTGGGATCGAATTTAGTCGATTCATCTCAAATAAAATTCGAAAATTTCGTTTTCAATCAATTCACAGACAGATCTGAATATTGTATTCTACCTGGAATGAAACTATTCGACGTATATCTAAACACGGAAAATAAAAAGTTTGAGGATTGGAATACCATCGTTCCAGATTTTGTGTACAAGTCCGATACACCTTATCACGAATTACTAGTTCCTACAGTAGATAGCATTCGGTATACACACGTTGTACAAATGATACTACAAATGAATCAACCAGTGATGTTGACTGGAACAACAGGTGTGTAAAAATAATTAAACATGAGTAAAACTATCTATAATACTATTATCGTACAATAATTTTAGGTGTAGGTAAGAATTCGGTAGCAAATTTCGTCATGCAATACTTGACATCTAAGGGTGACTGGATAACTGGAGCGATCAATTTCTCTGCGTACACAAATAGTAACAGGACCCAAGACTTATTGGAATCAAAATTAGTGAAAAAAAAACGAAATCGTTTCGGTGCACCGGTAAATAAACGTTTGGCGCTTTTTATCGATGACGTCAACATGCCGATACCCGAAGTTTACGGTGCTCAACCTCCTATTGAATTACTAAGACAGCTTTTGGATACTGGTGGGATATATGATAGAGATAAGCTCGATTGGAAAGACATAGAGAATGTTATTTTGTGCACCATCTGCGCACCTCCAGGAGGAGGACGAAATCTATTAACTCCGAGATTTACAAGACACTTATCAGTGATTTTCATGCCAATTACGAGTGAAAATTCCTTGAGAACTATATTCACCTCTATTTTGGACGGGTTTCTTGAAGAGTTTCTTCCAAATATAGCTGATTCTAGTTCAGAAATAGTGCAAGCCAGTGTTGAAATTTATCTGCGAATTTCAAAAGACCTGTTACCGACTCCGGCCAAGCCACACTATGTTTTTAATCTTAGAGATTTGTCGAAGACCATACAAGGAGTCTTGCAAGCTAATTTCATCACAATTCCGGATAAAACACATTTATACAGGTATATTGCAGTAGTCATGACTCACAACATAAGATATTCACTCACTTATAGATTTAAAATTAAAAAAAAATATTGCGAAAATTCTGTAGTATCTACGAATCAATCAAATTTTTGAAAATATGCACAAATAATATTTAAAACTTAAAATTTAAGTTTTTTAGGGGTATCTAATTATGTTAAAATAAAACATAAATAACACAATATGCTTAACATGTCATTAAGAATAATATTTATTGATAGAGTGTTTTATTTGTTTTTTTCGCAGGCTATGGTATCATGAAACATTGCGTGTGTATCACGACCGTTTGATTTGCCAAAAAGACAGGTCATATTTCTTTAACCTTCTTCAGGATGTGTGCATCCGTTATTTTAACACTACTGTGTTAGACTTTTCCGAATCAACAGACAAAAATTCATCACGTCCTCCAGTGTTATTATTTGGTGATTTCGTGAATCCAGTTTCAAAAGAGAGACGGATTTACGAAGAAATAATTGATATCGATAAATTAAAAACCACATTGGTCGAAAATTTGACAGATTTCAATATAGTTAATAATAAAAACATGCACATCATATTTTTCATGGACGCCATCGAGCATGTCACACGCATTGCGAGGATATTGAGATCCGAAAGAGGAAACGCTTTACTCGTCGGAGTTAATGGAATGGGCAAACAATCGTTGACAAAATTATCTTCACACCTTAACAATTTTAAGTAAGTATACGTTATGGTAACATTATATAGATACAAACATAAAAAACAAATCTATGTCTATGTTGGAAATAAATTTTAATTCATGTTCATTTTTATTATATTCAGATGTTTTCAAATCGAGTTAACAAAATCATATAATCATACTACTTTTCGTGAAGACCTAGTGAGTCTTTATCTCAACACTGGTGTGAAATTTGAAGACACCACATTTTTATTCACAGATAATCAGATAGTGGAAGAAGAATTTTTAGAAGATATAAACAATATTTTAAGCACAGGTAAATCAATGTTTGGCACAAGCATGACACTAAAAACTAATAATATGGTCAATAATATTTTTTATGAATAATTCTTATTTAATATTTTATAATATCTATTCAAGGGGAAGTACCAGATTTATTTAAACTTAATGACTTGGAGAAAGTGATAACCGCTTGCCGACCGGCAGCATTGAGTTTGGGAATTGACAGCCAGAACCAAGAAGCGATGTTCAGGTTTTTCATTCAGCGCGTACGCTCTAAACTCCATCTTGTAGTATCCATGAGCTCGATCGGCAATGTGTTTAGACGAAGATGCCGACTGTTTCCTTCGTTGGTTTATAACTCGACAATAGATTGGTTTGACGATTGGCCGACCGAAGCTCTTTTGTCTGTGGCTCACCAAAGTTTAGACGAGGCTTTTGGACGACCAGAAAACCCAGACCTCGTCGACAGTCTAACGAATATGTGTCACAGCATGCATTTGACGATCAGTCGAGCCACTGAAAAGTTTTGCAGACAAACGACTAGGTGTTGCTACGTAACTCTCAGGAGTTATTTGGAATTTCTTAAGTTATACGTGACAATGCGGGGATCACAAACTGACAAAATTAAAAACGATTCGGATCGAATTTCGAATGGCTTGCGTAAGTTGTACGATACATTTGACATGGTGGGAGATATGAAAACAAAATTAAAATCAATGGCACCGGCACTGTTAGAGAAAAATGAAGCCACTTCAAAATTAATGGAAGGATTGACGAGAGAAAAGGCGAGCGTAGATAAGGTACGGCAAATAGTGCTTGTAGAAGAGACAGCAGCGAAAATGAAAGCTTCGGCCGCGCAGGAAATAGCTGAAGACGCGCAAAGAGACCTTACTCTGGCTATGCCGGCCATGGAAGCGGCAAAAGCAGCATTAGAATCACTCAACAAAAACGATATAAACGAGCTTCGGATGTTGAGCAAGCCACATAAACTTGTTCAGACCGTTATGGAAGCCGTGTGTTTATTATTGGCAAAAAAGTAAGTAATCTGAATACATATACATAATGCATAATGCATATACGAGGTCATGTTAGGAGATAGTTTTCTCGGGTGGTAACATTTTTAAGATGTGTATTTTTTTAGTAGTTCCTTTTATTAATAAGGAACAAAAACCCTAAATAAATTTTAAATTACTATAAATAAATACATTCATAACAGTGCATGTGGTTATAATTCTTTAATTGCTTGCAATGATTATATAAATAAAGTCATTTTCCCGTGATGATAAATTTTTGAACACGATTTTGCTCATACTTAGTTACTTACTTAAAGGGTAAATAACTGTAAAATTTTATAATTTTTTTATTTAGAACTGATTGGACTTCAGCTAAAACCGTACTAGGAGATGCCAATTTTCTAAAAGCTCTACAAGAATACGATACAGACAATATATCTGATAAAATGATCAATCAACTTAAGCCTTATATAGAAGATCCAGATTTCAATCCGCAGAAAGTAGCTACTCAATCAAAAGTGGCCAAATCGATGTGCATGTGGGTTCGGGCAGTTCACAGTTACTATTTAGTATATCGAATAGTAGAACCCAAAAGAAAGAAGTAAACAATTTAATTTTAATCTAATTTACCTAACACCGAAATTATAGTTATCATAATGATAATCCAAATTATCGTATAATCATTTACAAATAAATATATATCATATTATTCGTAATTTATCGTTAATGAATGGACCATATCGTTTTAGTGATATTAAAAAGGTATGTAATTAAATATGAATGGGTTGGCTAGTTAAAATGTATTTCAACTTGAGAACGGTGGCCTTAAGTGTAAAAAACTAGGGCCACCTTCATTAATAGTTAAGACTAATGACTATAATATGACATCAATATCTTAATTATTTTACGATACAAAGAACACAAATTAGTGCTTCTTAATTGAGATATTTTATGGTTATTTAAAAGTTTTAACAACAGATAATTAAGTATAGTAAATATTGTTTAGTATCCGGATTTATATTCTGTTAAAAAAATAATTATTGATTTGTATTGATCAATTATCATAACATCTAAAGCTAATGATAGTTCATATAAATATACTATTTTAAATGTATGTAAATTGTATAATATTTCTTTACATTTTAGATTCTGAGCGGAGCGATGAATATATTAATTTAACAATGAAGAGTCTTTTTTATTAATTTTTTGAATTACTCGATAAATAGTCGAAATAATGCTTTGATTTTCATCTTCGATATCTTTTCTGGTAGGAACATGAATCTAGTTGGTGCTTCGGAATGTCAACATTTAAAATTCACAGTTATTTTCAAAAGCTCCAGGAAAATCAAAAAAAATTAAGGAAAAACAGGCATATTTTCAAAATCATGTTTTTGACAAAAATCTATTTTAGGTATTGGGATACTATAAAAAATTACCATAAATACATGAAAGGTTCACAAAATATTTATATTATTATTCATTTTCAAAATATTTTGAATTTATGTTGAGCTATTTAAAGACATAATATGAAATTTTCCATTTATATTAGTTTATTTTAATTAATGACGATAAAAAATTTTCACTTATTCAAAAAACATTAAAAATGTAATTCAAGGTTTCTTATGAGTTGTATTAATAGCAGTTGATTAATAATAAAAATAAATAGTCACGATTTTTTTTAATAAGTACTTAAAGTTAAAATGTTGACAGCATTTATCAAAATCTCGAAAATGTTTGAATCATTTTGTAGTTAAAAATTATAAAATTTTCAATTTTTATAGCTATGGATTTAAAATTTAAAATGAAAATTCTAATAAATATTTAATACTGTAATCAAAAAGTCTATATTTATATAAACACAGTTATTTTTTACTGTCATTTTAAGTTAAAATTTGGGTGAAATTACATATTTATAAGGATAACAATTTTAGTTTTTTTCTTGTTATTTAAAAATATTATTTGTAGGCACCTAAACTTTAAACTTTTAGATTATACTATTATATTTTATACACACAATGACATTTTCAAATGTAATTTATTCAGCAAAAATTAAGTAAACCTTCTGTAGTACTAATTCCTAATAGTAAAATAAAATACTTTAATTACTAAAATATATATTACTTAGTAAATAGTAATATTATAGGCTTACAGATCGTAATCGCTCATTATTGTGTTTCGTTTACATTGATTTTATATCATTTAATTAAAATTTCACACATCCATTACAACTTTCAGGAAACCATTTGATTTAAGACACCCAATTGCCCGCTTTTTTTATTTACAATAAGAAATATGAAATTATTTTTAAAATAAAATTGACATAATATCATTAAACAATTAATTATAATCATTGTTCATTTAATTAAGTTTGGAAAATATGTTAAGTCCATTTATGTCATAAGTGTATCACTAATATACCTATAACTCCAGGCAACAAGAAGCTGAAGATGAACTCAATGTCGTATTGAAAGAACTAAGAACAAAACAAAAAATGTTAGCTGATGTAGAAGAACGTCTACAAAAACTCGAAGACATTTACGACCAGAGCGTTTCAGAAAAAAACAAATTAGAATTGAACATAGAGAGAACGCAGTCGCGGTTAAACCGGTCAGATTTACTAGTCGCGGCGCTGAGCGACGAACAGCAGAGATGGGAAAACAGTTTGAAGGTATTTTTTAATATTTTATTCACGCGTATAACTGCATGTATTCTGACAAACGCGTTTTATTGTTGCAGTCGTACTCTCGACGTCTCTTGACCATAGCTGGAGACACAATAATAGCAGCTGGAAGCATCACCTATTTGGGTCCATTTACGGATGGCTATCGTAAGGAGATAACCCTTTCGTGGTTACATGATTTAACGCGACATAACTTAGGACATTCACCAAATTATTCCCTGAGCTCTGTGTTGGTCGATCCTTCTGAGCTGCGGTGGTGGAATGTCTGTGGTCTGCCCCGGGATTCATTTTCAACGGACAGTATGATAATCGCGACAAGAGCAAGTCGATGGCCATTGATGATAGACCCTCAAGGGCAGGCAAATGAATGGGTCAAGGCTTTAGAAGCAGACAATTCTCTAAGGACGTGCAGAGGTATGGATTCCGTCGATGACCTGACGGACGCAATTGTCGATGCTGTCAGGCTTGGGGGCGCAATTTTAATCGAAGGCCTCGATGAGCACATAAGCCCTGCACTCAGACCTGCGCTGGAGAACGTCACGTTTTTACGAGTAACTTGATTCAAAGTTCAAACATAAATCTATATACATTCCAAAATGTGGCCAAAACACTATAGTTTTCGCTTCAATCTAGCAAATCACACAAATCCCATTATCTCTAAACCTATTGTCCCGTACTATTCCCAGAGCCTGTAAGAAATCTAAAACACAATATTAGTACGTGATCGGATAGCAAATAATAACACTATTTATTCCATAACATAGAGTCCCATAAGTAGATAAATGTACTAACAAGTCATTCATACTTAATTAACTTTTCATATATTTTATGCATATCGCAATCACATAAGTAATTTATAATTATAAAATTTTAAAAAAAAACTCGATTCCATGGACTTTCCGAAAAGTACTAGTTGTGATGCATAAATATTATAATTTACAATCGTTAAATCGGTAATAGGATGGACGTCTTTTGATGCGAATCGGAAATGCCGACGTAGAATACGACTGTAAATTCAGGTTATACATGACGACCAAAATTTCAAATCCTCATTACCAACCAAACGTGTGGATACACGTGACGATGATAAATTTTATGATAACGCCGGCAGGATTAGAAGATCAGTTATTGGTGTTAGTAATTATGTATACATATTTAAATAGAAGTTTCAACTATAATATTATGTAGGTACCTAATTTTAATTTTGTTTTCAATAGTGACGTCGTACGATTAGAAAGGCCCGATTTAGAAGAAAAACGTACTGAAACAAATTTTATTATAAATAACGACAACAATCTATTAAAAGAAATGGAAGAAAAAACGTTGAGAATGCTATACATGTCAGAGGGGAACATTTTAGATGATGAGGAACTCATTGATACGCTCAACAACAGCAAGGTTTACTAACATAACGTTTTGTATTTATTTAAATTTTTATGTTTGTAATTTTATTTTTACTTTTCAGGAATCGTCAATTATTATTGCTGGACGTTTGATTGATGCGGAAGAAACCGAAAAAAACGTTAGTACTGCACGAGAGCGTTATCGAGCGATAGCAAAACGAGGTTCATGCCTTTATTTTATTGTGGCTCAACTATCTGAAATCAACATTATGTATCAGTTTTCATTGAACTATTTTAATACTGTAAGTATTAAAAACGGTAAGTGTCAATATTATCGTCTTAATAAAATTACATTATTTTAGATACTTTGCAATGTAATAAAAAACAGTAACAAATCAATGAAAATCGACGTGAAATTGCCAACCATGATCGAAGATATTACACTGGCAATTTATTCGAATATTTCTAGAGGCCTGTTTGAACATCACAAATTAATATTCAGTTTCTTGCTCAGCATCAACGTAAATTTACAAATTGGTAAAATCACCAATGCCGAATGGAATTTTTTGGTTCATGGGCCTACGGCTACAGCAAAGAAACGCGTCCCTGAGAAACCAATGGTATTGGCATTGACGGAAGACGTGTGGAAAACTGTTAACTACATGACTGAAGTGTTTCCTAAGTTTAAAAGTCTTTCGGAAAACTGCACTGGGCGTATACAAATCAAACTTGGCGATTTCGCTCTGAATATTCATTTAGATCCCGAAAATAATAACCCAGCAGTAAATTGGGATTCAATTTTGAATCCATTTGAAAAACTTATGATTATAAGAGCATTTAAAGAAGAAAAATTAATTTGCGCGATCTCAAATTACGTAAGTGTCGAACTCGGTAAAAATTTTGTCGAAAGTCCGGAAGTTTCTTATCGTTTATTGTACACCAATACATCTTCGACATTACCGTTAATTTTCATACTCAGTCCAGGTTCAGATCCGTTTAAGTCTTTCCAAAAGTTTTCAGCGGAATTCGGAACAATAGACAAGTTACATACAATATCTCTAGGCCAGGGCCAGGGACTTATTGCAGAAAAGCTAATAAAAGATGGCAAAGAACAGGGGAACTGGGTTTTCTTACAAGTAATATCCTAGTCATAAATCGTGTTGTGTTATGACACTGTAACATATAGATAAACTAAGTTATTTCAAACATTATTTTTAGAATTGTCATTTAGCACCGTCGTGGTTGCATCACATGGACAATTTAGTTCAAGAACTGATCAATAACCCGTTGGATGTCAACCAAAATTTCCGACTGTTCTTGAGTTCAGTGCCATCAAAAACTTTTCCTACTTTCGTCCTACAAAATTCGTTGAAAGTTACCATCGAACCACCAAAAAGCTTGCGGGCAAAAATGAAAAAATCTTTTGCAAATATGAACATAGATTTCTTTGAAGACAATGGTAATATCAACATTTCACTAAATAATATTACAATAATATTTCTACTATTTTACTCACTATTAACTACATAAAAAACTGGTACCAAAATAGCTTTTGGATCTGATTGGCAAAAAATGGTATTCGGGCTATGTTTTTTCCACGCTGTCATATTAGAAAGAAAGAAATTCGGATCACTTGGATGGAACGTACCGTACGCATTTACTGACAGTGACCAAGAATACGCTATGCACTCATTACATACGTACTGCTTAACTGCAAAAGAAATACCCTGGGAAGCCTTGCAATACATCACTGTTAAGATAAACTATGGTAGCAGAGTTAACGATTATTGGGATCAAAAAACTCTGAATGCGATACTATTGAATTTCTTAGGACCTCATACACTTGATTCGAGTAATTAACGAGAGCAAATTACCGTTAAATACGAGTATAGATCTAATAATAGACTATTAAATATATTTTCAGATTATAAATACTCAGAGTCTTGCGCTTATATTTCTCCGGAAACAGAAAACTGTACCACGATCGATAACTATAAGAAATTTATTGATAAATTACCAATAACGGAAGAACTAGAAATATACGGAATGCACATAAATGCCAACATAGCGTATCAAGTATGAATTAGATTTGTGAAATAAACTTATTTGTATGTAGGTATATAAATAGTTATAATGACCTAATTATATTTAAAAGGCTAGAGAAACACAAGAGGTGTTGCGTACAATCGTTTGTGTCTACCCGAAATCACTAACAGTACCTGCTTGTAAACCAGATGACGAAATCGTTTTAGACGTAGCTGTCGATATTTCCAAAAGACTTACTAACTTTATAGATTTTCATCAATCCCATTTTACAATATTGAAACCAGACGAAAAAGGACGATTGCCTCCATTATCTACAGTCTTATCACAAGAGATCGAACGTTTTAATACATTACTCGACGTCATGCACAATACTTTAACTGACCTACGTGAGGCTATCGAAGGACATACGATAATTTCTAGAGAATTAGAAACAGTTTACTGGTCATTCATGAATAATACTGTAATATAATAATAAAAATAATAATTTGTAACATCTAATAAATTAGAAAACGTTGAAGGTACCGACAATATGGCAGAACAGAGCGTATCCCTCGCTGAAGACATTGGGTAGTTGGATCAAAGACTTAATATTAAGACTAGACTTTATTAATGTGAGTTGTATATTTTGATGGTTTTTATCAAGTGGTAATAATAAGTGAAAATAATACAAAAATTATATTTAGATCTGGACAAAATTTGGAAGTCCTCCTTCTTACTGGATATCTGGTTTGTATTTTCCACAATGTTTTATCACCGGATGTCTTCAAAGGCATGCCAGAAAATACGGCATACCCGTCTATAACTTAAAAGTCGATTTTGAGCTTACCAGTATTGTTCTGGCACAAGAGGAAATTTCTGCCATGCACTTGACTAGTTTAAAAGAAGAAACTCAAGTTTATAAAGGTTTGACGGAAAGAGATGATGGTGTTTACATACACGGGCTGTTTCTATGCGCTGGACGCATCGACTTGACCAGCAAACGTCTCGTGGATCCCATTCCCGGTAATTATTATCAAATTTTACCGTCAAACTTAATACGTGTACCTATTATTCTACTACCAAAACGTTGTTTTTGTGACCTTAGCAAAACTTAGTATATTAATGTCTACGTCATTCAATTAATTCCAGGTGATTTGTATTCTCCACTACCAGTTGTACAACTAATTCCATCCGTAGAAATAGACGAAAAAAGGTTACGATATAATTGTCCTGTGTATAATACCACAGCTCGAACAGGTGTTCCTTCGACCACTGGACATAGTACACATTTTGTGATTGCCATGTTATTACCGACAGATTTTCCGGAGAGCTATTGGATACTTAAGGGAACCGCTCTAATTGCTCAAATATAAAATTAATAAATTTCTCATTCCTTTTAACCATATTATATCATATCGCATTCGATATACGTGTTTATATTTTAAACACTAATCAGTTAATGAATCATATTTTTTTATTCATAATATTATAATATTAATCCGTAAATCGTTAATCCGTACTTCACGGATCCATTATCATTAAATTTAAAACATATTATTACATTATTAAAGTATTATAGAAGTATTTTAAATTTTTGTGTATGTCATTTTATAGATAATAATCTCTTGGCCGATTCAATTATATTGGTTTTGTGTAAGATCTGCCAGAAATCCAGATGGTCATATTTTTAAATAATTAGTTTAAGACAATTTCAATAAAAATGTCAAATGGTGGTTTACAATAAGTAAATCACAAGGTAAAAATAATATATTGTACAAACCATGTGTATGAGTGGCATGAGAGTACTCAAGATTAAATGGCTATGTTATATCTCAGAATTCTGTAGTACTACGAACTGCCTTATAAGTTGTGTTCCCATTCGCCTAATTTTAACGCCCAAGTTAAGCATTTGTCAAGGATCAAACCTAAGTATTTGGCATTAGTAACCGATACCGATAATTTTATTTGACATAAGGATCTAATAGTGACTACTATAATTACGCCTTGCCTAAAAGTAAAGGTAATATATGAAGATTTTTCGTTATTTATTTTTACTTTCCAAAAATTTATAAAATGTTCAACTTTTATAGCTCAGGATTGAAAATTGAAAACAAGGCTCCACGTAAATAGGTTATATATAAATTACTTTATTCACAATAATATCATCAAATATACTTGGTAATATTATAGGCTGACTGGCTGTTTTCGCTCAGAATCGTTTTTCTAATACGATGATATTATATCATTAAATTTAAATTTGACACCATCCAATACAGTAACCCACTTTTAACCTACTGTACAGCAGAGTGACATCCACTTACCCACCTTTTGTATTGTTTATTGTGTCATTATTATTTGAGAATTTTTTCAATGTTCGTACATTTTTATAAATATTATTGTAGCATGATGTATATATTTCTCTTAGTTCATAGTTGTATTAATATTTGAATTGGTAAGTACTATATTATATATAATAAATAAACTAACACTGCAAAGAAAACAATAAGCACAACCAACCAATTTAAAAAACCAAGAGTCCTCTGTTGAAAAACAAGATAAAAGAAGCAGTAAAAAAACAAAAATAAGGCATTAAAACACTATCAAAAAAGGTGGGTAAATGGATGTCGCTCTGCTGTACAGTAGGTTACAAATGGGTCACTGTAATGGATGGTGTTACATTTAAATTCAATGGTATAACATCATTGTATAAGAAAAACGATTCTGAGCGAAAACAGCCAGTCAGCCTATGATATTACCAAGTATATTTGATGATATTATTGTGAATAAAGTAATTTATATACAACCTGTTTACGTGAAGCTTTGTTTTAAATTTTTAATTTTTGGCTATAGAAGTTGAACATTTTATAAATTTTTAACTACAAAATAATTATTGAATTTTAAATTTGATAAATGTTGTCAAAATACGAACTTTAATTGCTTATAAAAAAAAAATTGTGCCTATGTATTTTTAATATTCTTCAACTGCTATTGTAACAATATATCAAGGCCTTGCATTAAATTTTCACGTATTTTTACCCAACAAATAAAATTGTATGAACGCTTTTGAAAACTACTGGGAAATTTTTACTTTTTACCTCTCAAAGTACCAACTAGATTCACTTTCCTATCAGTGGAGTTACTGTTGAAGAAAATCCAAGCACTTTTACTGTCCTAAAAGGTGATGCCAGACACAAAAATAAAAAACACACATTATATAATATAATATAATCAATACATCCATCGCTTCGCTCAGAATCTAAAAATCTCTTAAATCGTATAAGTAACATTTATTTTATAATCTAATAAGTTTAAACATGGAATCATATCAACATTGATTTAAATAGTAAATAAATAATAATAATTGTTGGTTTTTATTTTTCTTAATTTCTATGTAAATGTATATACAAAAAAATATCTAAATTAATTTTAAGTTATCCATTTCCAACACTATGCATAGAAACAAGACGAAATTGACAAATTTAACTAAATTGTAGGTACTAAAATATAATAGATAATAAACTGTATCTTTATTTTAAACACCATCGTGTCTGTTGTCTACCTGAAGACTTTTTTTTAGCACCACCACTCATAGTACATTTAGTGATATTGTGTGTGTCATGGTTTTAAAGCAATTCACGAACTTGACAAGCAGACAACTTCAGTCCTGTGACACATTAGAATCGCGCTTCATTTTTACAATTTTGTAAAAAAACGACACAAAAAATATGTAAATTCACTGTGTATATAGTAGGGTCGATAACAATAAAATACAATACATTAGGTATATCAACATAATGTCTAAAGAGTGGATATTGGAGAGCCACCAAGTATATTTATTATTGTTATCGTATAATAACATGTAAATAAATCCGTCAGTGATTCGTAAAACATAAATATAAACGAAAATAGATATTGTAAAAACGAATATCATCATTAAAACACGATTTATTTTTTACCCTCAATATTTATTGTTCCGGGCTTTCAATTTTCATAATATAAAAATCGATACGGTTATGTAATGTCCGTGTAAAATTGATTATATTTTGTCTAAGCTAAAAAATAAAAATAATACACATTTTTGAAAATGCACATAGAACAAAAAAGGCAATGCCTACTTAAATTCAAAGTTATTTTATTTTAATCAATTGAAATATTTTAGGATTGATAATTTATATTTATGTTTACAAAATGGTAAATATTTTTCTTTTTGGAGTCATTTCGGTCGTTGTAAACTTGTAACCAATATAAAATTTATAACAATAATTAATAAATTTTAATAAGTGATATCGACTTGAAAATCGTCCAAGTTCGAGCGTTTGATCACCGGGGCATCTCATAGGCTTTTTATTATATTTTAATTTTAAAGAAAGTTATGAATACACTGTATTATGTATTATTTTTTGGAAAAAAGTAATAATATAACATAGCGGAGGTGGCCAAACCACGGCTCGCATCTTATCGTAACATTTTTACAAACAAATTTTTTTAATATGAATTTATGTATTTAAAAAAGTATAATATTTTATTAAATAACAGTGTATAGAAAAAAATTATTAAAAAGGTGGGTAAGTGGATGTCGCTCTGCTGTACAGTAGGTTACAAATGGGTCACTGTAATGGATGATGTTAAATTTAAATTCAATGGTATAACATCATTGTATAAGAAAAACGATTCTGAGCGAAAACAGCCAGTCAGCCTATGATATTACTAAGTATATTTGATGATATTATTGTGAATTAAGTAATTTGTATATAACCTATTAAGTGGAGCCTTGTTTTCAATTTTCAATCCTGAGCTATAAAAGTTGAACATTTTATAAATTTTTGGAAAGTAAAAATAAATAACGAAAAATCTTCATATATTACCTTTACTTTTAGGCAAGGCGTAATTATAGTAGTCACTATTAGATCCTTATGTCAAATAAAATTATCGGTATCGGTTACTAACGCCAAATACTTAGGTTTGATCCTTGACAAATGCTTAACTTGGGCGTTAAAATTAGGCGAATGGGAACACAACTTATAAGGCAGTTCGTAGTACTACAGAATTCTGAGATATAACATAGCCATTTAATCTTGTGTACTCTCACGCCACTCATACACATGGTTTGTACAATATATTATTTTTACCTTGTGATTTACTTATTGTAAACCACCATTTGACATTTTTATTGAAATTGTCTTAAACTAATTATTTAAAAATATGACCATCTGGATTTCTGGCAGATCTTACACAAAACCAATATAATTGAATCGGCCAAGAGATTTTTATCTATAAAATGACATACACAACAATTTAAAATACTTCTATAATACTTTAATAATGTAATAATATGTTTTAAATTTAATGATAATGGATCCGTGAAGGACGGATTAACGGATTGAACATTTTATAAATTTTTAACCAGAAAATAATTATTAAATTATAAATTTGATAAATGTTGTCAAAATACGAACTTTAATTGCTTATAAAAAAAAATTGTGCCTATGTATTTTTAATATTTTTCAACTACTATTAGAATTATATATCAGGAGCCTTATATTAAATTTTCACGCTTTTTTACACAACAAATAAAATTTTATTGATATTTATAGAAAAAAAAACTAAAAAATTGAAAACTGACAATGTCCGTAAACTGCTCAAAAAGAGTCAAATTCTTTTCAAAACTTTATCTTGAATAGAAAATTCTAATATAAACATTCAGTGAATTTTTCAAGTATCTACAGTCATACGTTTTTGTAATTACACCAAAATAAGAAAATCGTTACAAGAGAAATCCAGTGAATATCAAATGTTGTAAAAATATAAATTTGAAACGCTCATAAAACTTTAATTTGACTTTCTTGTAGACATTATTTTTTTGATAAAGGTAGATAAACTTATGGATAATCTTGTATTATATTTTCAAATCTTAGATGGAAAAAGAAAAATTTTTATGACTTCTCAACTCAAAATAATTTGCTAATTTTCGTGATTTTTTCGTATTTTTCAAATATCATTGTAATACTATATAATAAGAGCCTTGTATTAAATTTTCAAGCTTTTCTACCCAACAAAAAAGTTTTATTGACATCCATAGAAAAAAATATTAATAAAATTGGAAACTGTAAATGTTCCTAAACAGTTCAAAACAAATCAAAATATTTTAAAAATGTTATCGTGTATAGAAAATGCTAATATAAACATTCAGTCAAAACTTCATGTACTTACGCTCATTTGTTTTAGAGTTACACCAAAAACCAAAATCGATTTTCTCGAAAACAGATTTTGCTTAAAAATTCCCGTTTTTCCTTAATTTTTCTTTGTTTTTCACGTCGCTTTTGAAAACTACTTGGAAATTTTTACTTTTGACCCCCCAAAGTACCAACTAGATTCACTTTCCTATCAGAAAAGTTACTGTTGAAGAAAATCCAAGCACTTTTACTGTCCTAAAAGGTGATGACAGACACAAAAAAAAATAAAAAAAAACACACATCATTGTTAAATCAATACATTCATCGCTTCGCTCAGAATCTAAAATAAAGTGTTCTTGATATAATTTTTCTTTATTGACTTTTTTCTTATTTATTGCTTCTCTGTGTTCTTCTTAATACTTGCTTTTCTTAGACATGATAGTTATTTTATTAATGTTGTGTTGTTACACGCACGACGTTAATAAGCACTATGAAGACATATTCATTATCCATGTGTGTCTATGTCTCTATGATATTTTGATATTTATGGTATTTATGAAGATAAAATTTAATTTGACATTGTTGTAAATTATTGTTATCGTATTCTTCACATTTTATTATGAAAGTTTTACTTTCGTAAAATAAATTTTCAAAAGTATATTTCACAAGGCTATGTGTACACTAATAAGTTTAAAAAAACTAAATAATTTTAACAAGGTGTAAAATAAATGATAAAAATGATTGAAATATTTTTATTCTCACGACTAATAATTAGTACTTACTTTTACTTTACTTATCAAAACGACACGATATTAATATTTAATAACTTAACATCAAAAAATCGGATACGGGCAGCTGTCCACCCTAACTGCCTGTACGCTAGAACCGCCATTGCATATTATGTTGGTTATTATTATTATTATTATTAGGAATAGGTACCTACTAGGCTACGAAACGATTGCTGGTTGAAAAACTAAGGTAGGTAAATCGTGAAAAATATTAATAATGGTAACATGCAGTGGACACGATAATAATTATACTAACACGCTTAATGTGTGTTCAGGTACCTTCACAATAACGTTTATACGGTATGATTCGAAAATATTTATTCTGCACATTAATATAAAACAAATATAATGTGACGTTATAACGTTGTATTTGTTTGCCTTCCGCAATCGAAATCGCCATTTCGTAATTAAAATAAAAAAATATGATAATGATAATTAAATAAATGTCAGTAGGTACCGTTTTATGTAGTGCCAATGCAATGTAACATGAAATAGATAATTAAATAATTAAATATTACGTGTCACTGCGTCAGCTCGACGTCCACACTCCACACAGATCATATTTTCCTATAGGCATTCAAATTTAAAATATTTTAGATGGAAGGCAATCAATTATTATTATTTAATATTTTCACTATTTAGGGTATTTTATCCCACCGCCACCAACGTAATTTTCAGATCTTATTTCTGACGTCTACTATATTATGAAAGCTGCACGAGCCCGGACTTTTTTCACAGCAGGGATATAAATAAAAGGGTGTTTAGGCCTTTAGCGGTCGCCATGTTCATTCGGATTCGGTTTAATATAATATATATTTTATTTATGTAGAAAAAAACTTATTTTACTGTTTTAAACGAAAACAGAGTTATCTAATTTATACAGATTATATGCGACATTTTAGAAGTGTGTGACTACCAGACTTGGGTAAAATAATTTTTAAAAGTATTTCAAATACATATTCCGAATACTTAAATTAAAGTATTCAGAATATGTTTTCAGATAATATTTTTCCGAATACTTTTTTTAGAAGATTTAGATTTCAATAGTAAAATTATTATTTTTTCAATTCTGTGTTTATTATAATATCGATAATACACGCCTATCTGGCTATCTATTAGTCTATTAGTTACAAATAATATTCAAATTTATACAGTTAATAAGTAATAATTATAATATATTATAGAAAAAAAGTATTCCGAATACTTATAAAAAGTATTCAAAATACCGTATTGAATACTTTCAAAAAGTATTTAAAAAGTATTTCGAATACTGTTACAATACCTAATAACTATACCTATAGCACTTTTTTCAAATGAGCGGAATCGAATCCGAACTCGTGACAATAAGTTATATACCTATTTTATTAGGTATATATAGTACTTTTACACTTTATTAAAAATAGGACCATTCATTATTTTTAAATATTTTAGTATTTTAGTTATTTTATTGTAATTTAAATATGTAGGTTTTCGTGAAAACTTATTGAAACTATTACCTAATTAAGTATATTATTATAATATATTTATATTGTAGGTACCTACATACATACTGTATACCTATTGATAGGTACCTATACACACAGTGACATTTTAAAATCCACTATCAATAATGCATATAGTATTAGTATATTATATGCGTAGGTACCCAATAGTAAAATAAATTATTTAATAGCAATAATATAAAATATACCTACAACCTACTGTAGGCACACTTAATATGTCACCTGTTTTTGTTAAGAATCGTTTTTCGTATACAATGGTTTACTATAGGTACTTACTAATTTTTAACAAACAATAGGTTAGTAAATTTTAATTTTAGCAACTCTCTTTCGTAAAGGCTAATTTTCCATGCCACTTGTTTTGGAATACACAAGTACACAACACAATATTTACAGTATCACCCACATGCCATAAGTACTACAGCCATTGTTCTCGAGTAATCAAGCTAAGTGTACCTACGTTTAACAGCTATTTACGTTGGAATTTAAAACCTTTTTTTTATTATTTGTGTGAAAAAGAATATAATATACCTATGCGTCTATGCGTAGGTTTGTTTTTAGAAACATCTTTGCGTAAATCACCCAGTGGGGAAGGAAAATATGCTTGCATTACTTTATCACATATTTTATTGTTATCGTATGTAAACCACAACCACCCCCCTTCTCCCATCGGCTGTATTTTTGCCAAGTATGAAAATGTAAAAAAAAATATTAGCTCTTTAAAAAAAAAATCTAAAAAGTATGAAAATTTTAGATTGGACTTGAACCTAATAAAGGTAAGTAGGTATAGTCAGTGGTGTCCGCAGGGGGAGGGGGGCTAATGGGTTGAAGCTCCCCCCCCCATTAACGGTATTATTATTACTTAAAAAAAATATATTTATCAAGTTTCTGCCGTCAACTATAGCAAGCAAGACGTAAAGTTCATACATATATGTTTTACTAGAATGAATTCATTTTTTAAAAAACATTGTATTGGCATTGGTACCAATTTTCATAAATTATCTGTAATTTTTCGGTAAAAGTATGAACTACTTTTATGAAAGACCTTGTATTAAATGGTCTAGCCTTAGCTATACACATTTAATATTTTATAAGTTTTGAACTACAAATTAACTGTGGTTTTGAAAAAAAATGAACTTTAAATGCTTATAAAAACTAACCGTGATGCCTATGTATCGTTAATATTTTAGTTATAATAAAAACTTACGTATTACATTTTTAAGCTTTTTGATTGGATAAATAATTTTTAATTGACATTTATAGAAAAAAAAAATTTTAATTAATCAAATACAATCCAAGTGAGGACGGTATAACCAAGCTGGTTACCAAACAATTTCATTTTTTTCTCCAATTATTTTAAAAAGCACAGAGGATTTTCAATTTCCATCTCCTAAAAGTACCAACTAGATCCAATTTCCTTCCAAAAACATACATCAGGCATCGAAGTTTATGATCAGAGCATTTTTTCTACCAGAAAAGTTGAAAAGTTACAAACATTTTAAAATACAGTAGAACTTCGATTAACCGTCAGTCTCGGGACCAGAGCTTTGACGGATAATCGAAAAGATGGTTAAGCGAGCAACAAAAATTAAAACATAATATATACATATTATTTATTATTTTTTTTTTAGCAATTATGACATACATATTGATATAATTAGGTACTATTACTTATTGGTACATTATTATTATTTTTTAATTTATTAAAAAGTTTTATTATTTACAATTACATACAAACTTAACAATTAATATTATAAAAATCGGTTAATTTTTGTTGTTTTAACATATTACGTGCTTTTTTGGCTGCCATATCTCTTATTCTTCGAAGCAGTAATAGTTGAGCCACATCAGCTTCAGTTTGTTGTTCAAACCACTCAAAGCATTTGGAAAGCATGGATTCTGCTTCAGCGTGGGTGATAGTTTTTGTAGGTTCTTAAAATTCCTATTCACTTTTGTAATTTTCTTCTGGACCATTTTCCTTTAATACTTGTTGAATAAGTTCGTCGTCACTTAAGAACTCGAAACCTGCGTCAAGTTTATCATCTATATCCATCCACTTGGCCACATCGTTAATTTCAATCTTTTCTTCCGTGGGTAACGCCTCACACATTTGTAGCATATTCTCATCGATGTTGTTATTCTCTCCGTCGTTATTATCCTCGTCATTTTCGTATAGCCACAGTTTATTCCACGCTCTTATCAGTGTTACATAAGGTAAATCGTTCCAAGCTTGTGCAATATTAAACACAGTATCTTTTAAAGTGTAACGTTTCCAAAAATCTTTAACATTAATTTCTTCACTAAATGTCACAAGTTGTTTCAATCAAGTACAACACGCTTTCGTTTTCCACTCATTGTTTTTAAACAAATATTTGCACACAAAGAGACTAAAAACGCGAGCGAACACACGTGCAATATATAACTGACTGACTTTTCAAAAACACAATGCGATCACTATCACAATAACTGTTTTTATCTCACCCATTAAATATATATGTACAT
The DNA here is from genome assembly GCA_008086715.1 of Sitobion miscanthi. Lineage (NCBI taxonomy): Eukaryota > Metazoa > Arthropoda > Insecta > Hemiptera > Aphididae > Sitobion > Sitobion miscanthi. The sequence goes on along the minus strand of CM017803.1, from coordinate 11,658,991 downwards.
GTATATACATATATACCTATCGCTTATGGCTTATACGCTTATATAGTAGATATTGTCGGAAAGTTTCGGATTACCCGATTACATATATGTATATATTATTATTTATAACCTACTCATACACAAGTGGCCTGACGGTTAACCGAGAAAGATGGTTAATCGGGGGACGGATAATCGAGGTTTAAACGTCTGAAATTATTAGACTGGACAAAATAAAAATAAAATTGTAACTAATTTTCAAGGCCCCCCCTCCATTGAAAATCCTGCGTACGCCACTGGGTATAGGTACGTCAAAACAAATATAATAAATTAATAAAAATAAAAATGTTAAAAATTATATTTATTTCAGTAGGATGTATTTTATTATAATATATTATCGCATGACAAATTAGATTTAATTTGTCGTGTACTCATGTATTATCTGATCATAATCATCGTATAATAAAAATTAAAGTTATCTCGTGCAAAAAATACAAATTTTATTTTTATAAGGCTTTTGTATTGGCCCTCCCCTTTTAGAAATCCTGTCTTCGCTACTGACCTCTTTTGCAAACATTTATAAAAGTTTTGAAAAATGTTCTTAACAAATAGTATAATATACAAATTAAATGTAACTCTTACCAATTTTTTTTTATAATTATTTTAAAGTAATAAGGAATTAAGTAAACAGTTAATAATGTATTGTTGTTTTTGTTAAGGCTTTATTATTTAGATCTTAAATTATGAACAATCAACTTATCCATCCACAAAAAAAGATTTTATTTGTTCAACACATTCATCAGAATTTAGTCCGCTTGCCAAGTGTAAATATGTAATTAGCAGCAATAATATGGTTAAAATTAGATATTTATTATTTATTCATGTGTTTTAATTTCTTGTGTAATATATTTAACTTTGATTCATGTGAATAATTTTTCCTTCTTATTTAAATTTGTTTTTTTTATAAAAATTATATAATAAATGAAAAGGTTTTGTTGGGAATTATGATCACTTATTCAGCTTTTTAGTACCTATTTAGTATTTCACTACTATTGCATGATAATATAATATGTATTTTACATTTTATGCATACTATTAACATAAGAACACTTACCTCCATAAGTCATAAATAACAATAGATACCTACCTAATTAGAATTATTATGAAGTACAGGTATTAAAAAATTGTATGAAAAATGCAGGACATTATAAGATTATTTTATAAATATTCAAAACACATTGGTTTGTATTTAATTATGATCACCCTAAACAATTATAACTATACAATCATATTGTTGACACGCTTCTCAGTTGATACATATTTGCTTAGAGAAGGTCTATTATTTATTTTTATTTTTTTTATTAATTAACCCTCAGCAACTTAAGCCATTGGGTGGGTTTTACTTTGTGGGAGGTACTAAGTTTTAAATACGTTTACACAATTTGGCAAATTTTTTCATGGGCATCCGTAGGTATCTGCCATGGCCGGGTGGGGGATGACTGCACGTCTCTTCAAACACCGTGAGTTGCCGGAAGAAAAATTCCGCTCGCAGCCGAGGTTTTGAACCGGCATCGGTGCGCGTCGCAACTGACGTCTTAGTCCGCTCGACCACTCCGTCCCCCTCTATTATTTATTACTATAAATGTATTTTATATTTTGTTTAATGAATGGCGATTAATTATTATTATTATTAAAAAAATAACACTTTAATACTTAATTTACAACATGTATATTATAATGTACTAGTATAAGTAGGTATATTATAAAATAATTTATTATGGAATACTAAAAAATAAAAACTATGAGCAATGTTAACATTTTAATTTTAACATAGGTATATTATAGTAATACTATAAGTGATAATTATTTTAAATACAAATGATCATAAAATAATACATTTATTAATTTACTATTAAATACATGTTAGATAAAATACAAATTATACTTTTTCATTTTTCATTTTGTATTATACATTTGGTAAATACTTTCATAATAAACAAATAATGAATCTTCTTTTTGTTTATTATGAGTGGTATTCATTATAATTTATAATATACAGTTATTGAAATATCAAATAATTTTAGTAAAAAAAAAATATTTAGATATCCACACAAAATTATTGAGAAATAAAATATTTATTTCAAATTAAAAACACAAACCTAACCGAACCAATATTATAATCATTACATATTTTTACAATTTATTTATTTACAAGAAACCTAAAAACAGCAACTACAAAACAAAATCTTAAATTATGCATCACTGTCAATTTCGAGTATGTCATTATCTTCATCACTCTCGTCTTCAAGAATATTGTCATAGTTGACCAAACTTATGTTTCGATAATTACTTGTATCAAACTTTGGAATTGGTTTTTGTTTCAAACTTTCAGCTTTTAATTCCTTAAAAATAAAAACATAATTTAAATTGTTAATCAAAACACTTCTTAGATAAGTACTGAATATTTCTAATAAAACCCCATTGAATACATTAATCAACTAATGCCGGGTTGCATGAAAAATCACTAAGCATTTAAAGAACCAATAGCGAGCTATGGTCCCCTAAAACAAGATTTAATAACCCACATTGGTCCATTAAATTTTATTGAACATTAAATTAATACATTTTTCATTCAATCCGGCATAAATACAGCAATTACGATAAACTTAAAAATATGTATGTTTTAGTAGTTAAAATATACTCTAAACAGTGTTACAACTGAATTAGATAAGGTCTGTGTATACAAAACCATTGAGCTCCTCTAAAACAATGAAAAAATAAGATATACAAATTATTTAACATAGGTTTAGAATAGGAAAATAGACTTTATAAATAATGAACCATAATATGCCATGTCTCACAAAAAAAAAATAAATATTTTGTGTATGTAACCTTTGATTAAAATTGCATTTTTAACAAGCAACAAAGTGCACTCAATCAGTTAGTAAATAATAATAAAATAAATATTAGTGCTTACTGAATGGGTTTTATTATTTATTCTAAATTATAATTTAAGACTTTTTTGACAACTCATATGTATTTTCTTTTTTTTAACACGTTCACTGCCACCGCCGATCACGGATCGTCACTAGCACTTATATTTAGATATGTTAAATAATTCGGCCATAGAGACACTGCTTCAATATTTATCATGGCCATTCAGAAAGTATTAATTATATACAGAGGATATATTATACTGATTGCAGAGCATGGGTCGCCAGTGTCAACGCATAGTCGACCGAACGCATTTTCGGCACGGTGATACAGGCTATACGCTGATAATAGCCGCGGATCTCAATGCGTTAACATTGCTCATTGGCTATTATTTGATATTTTATAATACTTCTTGAGTTACTTCAAACATATTATATTTTATAATTATTTGAGTTATTTTTTTTTTAACTTCTTATATACTTTAGTTTAGAAACAATGATTAGTTATAGACTATACAGTAGAATTTCATTAATTCAGATCCCAATAAACTGAACTTCACTAATCCGCACAGCAGTTGAATAATACATATTAGTATTATCAGAAAAATAATTTAAATAACTTATTATTTTGTATTTTGCAGGGCTTTATACCTTCTATGTCACATTATACCTTGTACATTAAATAACCTTTGTTTCATAGGTTATTTTGCTTAATTCAGACAACCTGCAGCCCCAATTAATGTATTTTTTTTCTATTTTCTCTTTTACATAATGAATAATGATTAAAGTATATAAATAAATGTACTTGTGTTACGTACATTTATATACATATAGATATGTGAATACAAGTGCTACAAGTCAAGTGTAAGTCCTTATTTTAAAATGTGTACCTTAAACAGTTTAATTCATTTTAAAAATTCAAATGCAAATTAAAGGAGCTCTCAATAGTAGTCGTTTGACACAGGCCTAATATAATCATAGTTATGGTACTGAATTTACCTTCAATTTACTGTCGTAAGTAACCTGTAACATCACAGATTCCTTGAGGCTTACATCTGCTGATTTAACTATGGTATGTTTGTTTGGTACAGCCGGCTTATTTAATAAAAAATGCTTTTTTTCTGTTGGCAAGTGAGTGTCAATACGACCACATAAATTTTTAGCATAACGTTCCATGTTTTCTGAGAATCCTATGGAATTATAATCTTGCTGTTTGCCTTCAATCGAGTCTTCCTCAATTAAATCTGATGGTTTGATCAACACTTTTTCTGGTTTCTCTCTGAAAGACAATTAAACATCTTAAACATATCCCAAATAAAAAAAGTACTTAAAGAATAAGATAGGTACTCTATGATTATTTTGTCTTGATTAACTCCAGAATGTGAAGCAAACATTTTCAACACTTCATCATCGCCTATGACATCTGGCTGGCTATTCTTGTGTACCGCCTTCACATGTTTACCAGTCCATTCAAAGGTATCCAACTGATCGCTGCCAATGTTCAACGCCAACATGTCTTTGCATAGCTTCTTGTGAACGTCGCGTATATTTAGTTCTATGTCCAGCTGAGCAATGAATTGTTTCAGTTTCTCGCCTTTGTCGGGCAATCCCTCAACAAATCGCCTAGAGGAAAACCAAAAACAAAAAAAATTGAATTTTTTAGTGGTGGTTTAAATTCGCCAATAGTTCTATGACGAAGAGCACACACTCGTTACTGAGGATCTTGCGTTGCCTTTCGTACAATTCCTGTAGTTCCGCATGAGTTTTCTTTTTGAAGTTCACTTTGTTCTCGTTTTGAGTCTGCAATTTAGACACAAACATTGTGCCGAGCAGATCGAATTAAAACGGGCACTTCATTCAAATAATGTGTATTGTACAAATTGTGTCCGGTGTCGTCGGAGCGGCCGTTAGTTTTGGCTGTTATCCGTTGTCCGAAAGATAAGGAGACGGCGATGATAACATTGATAAGCGAATGCCGACAGGTGATGTCAGATGTACGGCAGTATGCCGCCGCCGACGAACAAAGACGTTTTCACTTGGTGGCGCGTTGGCAACGCCAGAATTGTAGAATCAATAATTATTATACCGGCCACCCGGGCGGCCGGGCCCCGACTTGTCGACTCTGTCGGTCGATACCGCAGAATATATTATACTATTATTATGATATTAATTTTTTCGTCGATAACGTGGAGGGTCCTGGGCAGCCCCGGCTGTGAGAAGGAGGGACATTATGTCACCATGTAAGTCAGTGAATCTATTATAGGAAAAAAGACCCGGAAAAAGAACCCCTTACCAACAAACACTGAACATTCAATAATTATGCTCTAATTATTGATATTATTTATTATTTAATTTTACATTAATTATCAAAATTTAAAACAAGGTTCCACGTAAGTAGTTAGCCCTGTAACCAAAAAATATATAACCATAGTTTTTAGATTTTGAAGTGGAACGATGAATGTATTGATTTTACAATGATGTGTGTGTTTTTTTTTAAATTTTTTTTTTGTGTCTGTGTACATCACGATTTAAGATACTATCTTAAATCGTGGTGTACATGATAAGTAGTCAAAATAATGCTTCGATTTTCAACTTCAGAATCTGTTTACGGACATTGTCAGTTTTCAATTTTTTTCTCCATAAATATCAATAAAATTTTATTTGTTCGGTAAAAAAGCGTCAAAATTTAGTGTAAGACTCCTGATATATTGTTACAATAGCAGTTAAGAAATATTAAAAATACATAGGCACAATTTTTTTTTTAAGCATTTAAAGTTCGAATTTTGACAAAATTTAATAATTATTTTATAGTTAAAAATTTATAAAATTTTCAAATTTTACAGCTAAGGATTGAAAATGTAAAACAAGGTTCCACGTAAATTTGTTATATATAAATTACTTTATTCACAATAATATCATCAAATATACTTGGTAATATCATAGGCTGACTAATCGTCTTTGCTCAGAATCGTTTTCGTATTCAATGATATTAGATCATAAAAATCAAAAACTATTGAACCGTTTTCAATAAAAAGTTATACAATCAATAAATTCTTTGAGACGTATAGGATGCTTATAGTTTATTTTTTCAATTCCTATACCCAGCCACCCAGGTTGGTAGCTAAAAGGTCATACGTGAATTTATTTCAACTCACGAAAAAATTATATTTTTTGGGGGTTCGGGGTTGCCATTATTTGGTTACATATTACATTACTTTTATAATTAGTAGATACCTATAATATCATGGTAGTGGGTATACATTTTTTACAAATAAATTTATAAAATAAAAAAAATCTTTCGGACGGGCATCGCAGTGTTGCTTAACACTTAAAATAATTTGCTTTATATAATTTGTGCTAATAGCTTATACTTATTGTAAAAATGTTTCTTTACAGATAATACCATTGTAATATTACAAGATTGAAAAATAACAAATCTTCATAATATTATATTATATTAAATACATTCCTTACCTACTTATTATAATGACGTAAATATTTACGTAAAATTTATAATAGTATAATAATATTATCGTCTATTCTTCGCCTAGAGGCTAGAACCATATTGGACCATTAATCATAATATTATTATACTATATTGTCTATACTACCATATATTACTATGTACAAATGTACAATGTATATGACGTAATATACACAATTCCACCTTGTCTAGAGCACGGTTTAAGATATACGGTCTTAAATCGTGAACTGTGGTCTACAGCTTGTTAGTTGTTATCGGCGATAAGCGTGATTCTGTATTATCAAAATTAGATAATATTTTTATCAACAACATCAAAATATAATGTAAATAATAATATTATCACCTAAATTGTGGACAATTTATTTCGTAAGATCAATCATCGTTTGACGTATTATTTAGTATTAAAATAGTATTGTGATTTTATTACATGACAAAATAGATCGTCATGATTCGATGTAGTCAATCGTATCTGTACATTGTATGGATTACCTTGTTAGTTGTAATCATCTATCCGTCAAACGCATCTGAATGAGTATTTTAAATTCGGGTCCACTAATCGTTACTATCATATAATAATAGTTAATTGTTATTTTTAATGCTGTAGTCTAGATTTAAATCTCCTATAATAGACCCTTGTAATTTACAACTATGTGGACTATATTCTCAAGAGACTCATCCAAAGACTTTCCGTACGAAATCAGTGAATCACCAAAGTATATGTTCAACGAAAAAAGTCTGTGGAAATTGAATAAAGGGAAAAAGAAGGTAAGAGTGAAGTGTGAATCCTGATAGATTTTCTAAATAAAAATATTGTATTATTTAATTATTCACTGACATTTTTAGATATAGGTGATAAATCTTCATCGCCGATCGGCTGAGTGATATCTGTAAATACCAATATAATATTATCCAGGATATTTGTGCTCTTTGAATAATTTTGGAGAAATAATAATTGTTTACCATTAAATAAGATTTCAATAAAAAGTCCATTATGCTGGTTATAATCAAAAATTTATCAATGATTTTCAATAATAATGTTAAATAAAAATATCTTATTATTTACCTACTATAGTTATCTAGTTGTATTTTAACTTATTGATATTATGTCAGATAAGAATATTTTTTTATTTGAAGATTATGGTACCTAATTTTGCTGAGCAATGCCTATCATTTAAATAATTTATATTTTAACTTAAATTATTTACTTCCTACCCATTCTATGTAAAATGGTACCCTTGTTTAATTATAAGAATTTTAATTTATACTTAATTTCTTTCATTATTAATATTTTTTAGGTATAATAGGTAATACACATACAAAAAGACGTTTTCAATTAATTTATTAACTTTTGTATCTTATTCACACAATTTAATTAAGCCCCTGCCATTATATATAGGTATCTAACCTAACCTACCTATCTACATAGGTTACTCAAAACCACAAATATATTATATAATAACTAGATCATAAGTGTAACTTGACTTCATCGGCAGGGGCAGCCTAGCTAATGATCCGTCGATTAATGAACCGAAAAAAGCCCTATACACCCAAAGCCGTATTTTTTTAAGCCCCCCACACCACAATAAAATATTTATATAATTTTAAAAAAGTCCAAATTATCTATTTACAATAATAATCTACAGTAACTTCAGAAATATTATTCATATACAGCCTTGGATTACACCACCTAGCTACAAATCAAACATAATACAACAATAATATCAATAATACCTATATGCGTACCGTACCGTCGTCGTCTGTCTCAAGTCTTTATAGTAGATTTTTCCGATTTCCAAAGTCAGGAAATCAATTTGACAATACATGTTAAATAAAGATATTATCTACCTAATTTTTTTGAACATATCTTTGTAAGTAAATGGTAATTATTATAACAATACACACAAAAACATCAAGTTTTAAAAAAAATGTGACCCTTCTGATTTAAAACTCGGTTAACTGGCACCTAGACTGCCACCGTAGACACGCCTATGAACTAGATACCCGACTTATTATTATCAATGACGCTGGTAGCCATGTACAACTTGGGCAATACTTACTAATCGTTAGAAAGGTAATATGATAATAAACAACAAAATTTCATATCAAACAAGCCCGTTGCCAATCAAAATGAGTAGAATTTGAAACATTATTTAAGTGACAATTGGCGTTGGTCATCATAATTCAATAATGTTGTTGTATATGGAGTCGGCTATATAGTTATTATATATTATATCTGTGCTCAAAACACATTTTGAGTAATACTGTAAGAAAATCTTCCCATTTTTTTTTTTATTTTTTTTTTTGTAGCCTTAGTATTTCACTTAAAATATGTTATTATACCTAAATAATTTTATACTTATTCCATTATGCCAATTAATTATACCTTATAATAATAAAAAGGGGTGGGAAAACCGCAGCTCATGTTTTAACATTTAACTAATATGTATAATAATAGGTATTATTCTTTTTTCTGCTCTTCGTATTATTTTTCTTTATATTGTGTGGCACGTGATTCTTATTGTTGGTTAACTCTGATATATAACAATTAACATTTATATACATTATTCAGAAATCTCATTTTACATAATTACCTATTCAAAATTAAATTAACTTTTATACTCAACTTATAGATTATTTTTCTACTTCCTATAAACTCTTTTTTATTTATAATACTTAACAGTTAACACCTTATATTGTAAATGTAATAAATTACCAATAATCATATTATTCTATATTTTTTTAACAGAACACAGCACAAGAAGTTTCGATATTTGAATTTTTAACCAATGATGACATTCCAGGAAGTGAAACCCGTTCAGCACTTGCTAAATCAGCTGTGAAACATTTGAAAACTTTAAAACATCCAAATATTCTCAGCTTTTTGGAAAGCTCTGAAGTAAACAAATAAATATGTTTATTTTACATTGCTCCAACAAAAATTAAAATTGCCCAACACTAAAAACATTTTATTAAAAATATACATTTTTAATATTGTGATATTTAATTTATTTTTAGGTTAAAACTATAATATATTTATCTACGGAATATATTGAACCGCTTCAATCATTTATATCATCTCAAAATAATCTTCATACGGATATTATGAATCAGTATATTGCTTGGGGAATATCCAATATAATAGTGAGTACATTTTTATTTTAAAACCGTTCAATATTTGGGAATGTTTAGTGGATTTTATTTAAATTATATTTCAGGAAGGATTAAAATTTTTAAACTTTGAAGCCAAACTCTGCCACAATAAAGTTAATATTTGGTCAGTATTTGTAAATAAAGCAGGACAATGGAAATTAGGCGAATTAGAATACATGAATTCCGTTGACAATTCTCCACCATCTTATGTTAGTGAGTTATATTGTGCTCCTGGACATCGGCAATCACCATTGTAAGAGAAAACTATTTATTTATTTGAGGGTTGCCAGATTTTGAACTTTAGAAAAATGGACAAAAACCCCACAATATCTTGCCTATGTTAAATGTTAAAACTTGAAAACAATTTTATGAAAGTACCTTGAATTTTACAGTTATAGGCTATAGCCTTTATGTAGTATTGGGTAGTAATGTAACGTAGGTTTTTTTTTAAAAGTAACATTAGTTGACTGTTATTTATGATTAAAATTACTAGTAACTACATTAATCATTAGTTTTATAAGTAACTTAGTTAAATGATAAGTTATAGTTTTATCAGTTCTGTGAAAAAATCTTTTTTAATTGAATCATCTAAAACCAACTAAAGTGTGTGATTTGTAAACAAGCAGAAACTGAGCGATTTAATAATGCTCTTTACTTAGGTGATTTAAAAAATTTTAAATGATTTTTCAATGATACAACTAATGTTTCTAATACATCACTCTGTATAAGGGCTTCTATAGAATGCCTTATTAGTATAGCTATATTTGAACCAAAAAACAATCACAAATAAATGACAACAATTTTGAAGATACATTATTATATAGGTAAAATGAATATTAAATAAAGAAAATATTTACTTCTATAAATACTTGTTTTAAAGTAGATGTTATTTTTAGATATTTCAAAATGTTGAAAGCAACGTTTTTGTAACTAGTTAATTATTACTTTTGAATTATAAAAATAATGTAATGCTATTACATTTGTATTTTAACAAACAAGTAATCTAGTTACGTTTTAATTTTGTATCAAGTGATTCAACTTACCCAACACTACAGTTATAGGTACAATCCAACTTTATTTTGTTAATAGATAATTTCAACATCGATTTTCTAAAATATAATGAGTTATAATTTAAAGTTTTAATAAATACCTAAATTAATAACATATTATACTATTTAAATTTAACAAACATAACATATTTTTTAATCACATAAAACAAAAAAACCAACAACTTTTTACTTTATTTATGATTGTGCTATGTACTAAGTATTATAATATGTATTATGTAGCTAATATGTCTGGCATCCCTAAATTATTCATATACTTTGCTGTTGTGTTATTGTTATGTTATTATGTACAATTGATACTTATTCATAGTTCAATTGACATTTGGGGTCTTGGTGTACTAATATGGGAAGTATTCAATGGCCCATTAAGTAATCAATCAGCTTTAAAAATTCCAAAAAAGGTATATTCTAATATTTTACTCAAAATATATTAACATTAAAAACAATTATAATTTTGATTACACAGATTCCTAAAGAGATTTTGACAATATATCCGAAGTTGGTAGCTGTAGATCCTATGAACCGCCCATCATATGACACTGTGACTTCTACATTACGAGAACAAGGATATTTTGGAAATGATTTAGAAAAAACCATGACATCATTAAGTCAATATCATATATTGGATGACTTTCAAAGATCAGCATTTCTTGAGAAATTGCCCAGCTTACTGGAAACATATCCCAAAAATATAGCCTTGTACAATGTGTTGCCTAGTCTTCTTGAAATGTTTAATTATGTTAAAGAACAAAAAGTTATATTTCCTTCAATGATAAAGGTAATCAAAATGTTTATTTATAGAGAATTGGAAATATATTTTTTACTTGGTCAATATAATATTGTTTCTACTAGTTAAGTACCATGTTAGATGATCAGGAGTTTGAGGAAAAAATAGTGCCTTGTATTGTTAAACTATTTGAGTCCAATGATCGAGCTACCAGATTATTATTACTCAATACAATTGAACTATATGCAAGTATGTACATAATTTATTAATTATACGTAAACTATTGACGTGTACCAACATTATTGATAATTTTATAACAGTGAATCATTTATGTATTCATTATTTTCATCTTAATAATTTTTTTATTAATATGTTACAGGTCGATTAAAAGCTGATTTATTGAATACAAATATATTCCCACTATTAGTAAGCGGTCTGGCTGATGCTAGTCCAACTATTAGAGAATTGACTGTTCGAGTAAGTAATTTATCAAATCATAAAGTAAAAAAATATTAATTACAAACATTTTATTTAGAGTATGGTTTATATCAGTTCAAAATTAAATTATAATAATTTAAATGTGGAATTAATGCGACATTTTGCTCGCTTACAAATGAAAGATGATCAGGTATGACTCAACAGAAGATGTATAAATTAATAATTTATTTATATTGTATATTTTGAAATGCAGGGTAGTATAAGGACTAACACTACTGTTTGCTTGGGTAAAATAGCTCAATATTTAGACCCAAAAAATAGGAGTAAAATATTATCCTCTGCGTTTAGTCGTGCACTTAAAGATCCATTTCAACCATCAAGAATGGCAGGTTGTTCTAATCTAATTATATATGTATAATTATTTTTTTTTATTAAATATTATATTTTAATACGTTTATTATTATTATTAGGTGTTTCAGCATTTTCTGCTACTCAACAGTATTATCCTTTGATTGAAGTATCGACCCGAGTATTGCCAGCATTATGTCAAGTAACTCTTGACCCTGAAAAAGGAGTACGAGATATTACCTTTCAAACAATCAGAGGATTTTTAGGAAAGCTTGAAAATGTTTCAGAAGATGCGAGATTAAAAGAAAAAATGGGTAGAGATTAATTTGTTATCTAACATAAAATAATATATGAACTTAAGCGTGCGCACGGGATTGGTAGCCGCACGACTAAATTTCCTTTTCCAAATAAAGTACATTAATTACTGAAAATATTAAGAAATCTTAAATCATGACCGATATTAATAAATTATCTTTAAAAATACTGTATAAAAAAAGACATATTGCCTGGGGAGCTGGGCTGCCTAACATGCCATTCCAAGGACTTAGGAGTTTTTTCCCCCAATATATCAATAAATTATAAATTGGTTAGGTTCATCTTCCACCTGCTACACCCCCCCCCCCCCCTTGCCAACAAAATTAGCGCACGCCTATAATATTGGATTTAAATAAAAACTAATATGAGTTTATTGTATTTTGTAGAAGAAGAGGTTGCTAATACTACAAGTCCAGCCATACCCACATGGGCTGGATGGGCTGTCACCACGGTAACTTCCAAGTTTTATTCATCCAAAATTCCTCAAAAGGATGAAAAATCAGTTGAACTATCAAAAAGTTAGTACTTTCATTGACAAAGCCCTTGAATTTTACAATATGTACTAATTCAAAGAATCAAAATTAGTTGCAACTATTTCATCTTGTATTAATCTGTTTTTAGGTAACTTAAACAATACAAGTGTAAACAACTGTGAACAACAGATGCACAGCAGTTTACTGAAAGACAATATTGTGAAAAATGTATACAAAGAAAAACAAATTGAAAGTATAAATACTTTACAGGTTAGGTTTTTGTTCTTACATAATAATTAATAATAAATAAATAGTTTCCTTAACATATAATATTAATGATTTAAAATGTATGTTCACAAATACAATTTTTTTTAATATAGATGATTTGGAAAGAACTTAACATCATTTTTAAATACATTTTTAATTTTAACTGTAAACCGTTTTGTTTCTAGGACATACAAAATCACAAAAATTCCATGAATGATTCCACATTACCCAATGACTGGGATGATAATTCTGGATGGAATGTTGGAGATGATTGGGAAAGTATTGGTGTTGATACTTCGGTACAGTACATTTTATAAAAATAGGATACGATTAAAATACTGATAGTTACAATATCGACAAGTTAAAACATCAATAGGTACAACATTGCGACTGATTAAAATGTCGAAAAATTAAAGCAACAACAAATAAAAAACAATATAATAAAAATTATATAACACCTTTAAGTTATAATAATCCTGATAAAATATAGGACTACATTATTATAACTTTATTTAATAAACAAAAAATAAACTATTATAACATACAAAAAAAATATGCTCCCTTAATTGAAAAAACCAAGTAACGCATAAATATTAATCATAATTTCATATTAAATTCAATTCCACACAAAAACTCTAGAATCGTACCTATAATAAAAATATTTTTTTATCTCCTTTACGATTACTCTAAACCAGTGTTGTACAAAGGGAGTTTTTAAAAATATTTATGTACAAATACAGATACAAGCAACAAAAAAGTATTTAATTTTAATAATACATATTTAAATACTTAATTAAAAAGTAATTTAATAAATTTCATATACTTTTAATTACTTTTTATATAGGTATCAGATAGGTAAAAAGCCATAATAGTTAATTACATTATACAATTATAAAAATGTAGATTATAGTATATCTATTGATTTTTTTATTAATGCAGTATAATATAAATTAAAGCAATGTATGAAAAAAAAAATTATAAAAAATTGATGATGTACTGAATAATTACTTGTTGATAATAATTGATTATCAACCACAGATATCCATATTATAATATAGATATCTTATAGACTGTCTTATCAACATTAGCAATTTGCCATAAGTATTACGTAGAACTAAGCAATAGCTGGTAAATGCGATCATTCTATGTTAAATGAAATCAAAGTATTTGAAATTCAAAGTATTTAGAATATGTATTTTCATACCTTTTAATACTTTTCAATACTGCACTAAAGACACGACACCAGTATGACGGCTAATATTATACCTTATACTGTGTAGTATACTAATATATTGTTGATAAGAAAAGTACCTACATACACAATTATTTTAATTTGTCAATATTTTCTATATTTGATATACATTGATATATCGATACCTTAAAGCACACAAGTGATATGTCCATTTTTTGTAATTGTTGGTAAACGCAAAAACAAGTTTTGTTGTCTACTAAAAATATTTCAAGAGCATTTTCTATGTCCCTTCAACGTATTTCTTATGGCACAAATGTGACATATAACATTTGTGCTCTTGAAATAAACATTAAGTGGACATAACACTTTTCGAATATTTAAAATTTCGGAATTTTGTTAGGTTATGGACATAACACGATTGTGCCATCGATTCTGCTTTCTATGACGAATTCATAGATACCAATATCTCGATTTTCAAAAAAAGTGGACATAGCACTTGTGTGTTTTAAGGTATCGATATTGTCCTGTCGATATTTTGATGATCAACCTATAACCATAACCATTGAAATTATATTATAATTACTTTGTTATTTTTTCTAATTGGTAATTACATTTTTACATTTTTAATATAATATGAAATGTGATTTATTATTATAGAATTCTATAAAAGATAAATCTGATTTCGGTTGGGAAGATCAAGAGCCTATTTTACTAGATGATTCTGATGAGCTTGCAAAAAGTAAGTATCACATTAACCGTTTTGAATCAAAAAATATCAAATTTTAATACATTTTAATAAATTGATTATATAGAAGCAGAAGCTGAGTTAATTAAAGAAGAAATGCGCAAAAAACGCGAAGAAAGAAAACAAGAACGTATAAAACAATTAGAATCTAAACGTAGCAACAAACAGTCCTTAAAATTAGGCGGTAAAAGATTATAATTTTGGAAAATAGTTATTTTAAAAAATGTTTTGATTTTGTTAAGAACTATAAATAATTATTTAAGAAATCAAATACATGAATTACTATAATTATTTAATTTATGAATATACTTTTATAGCATATTTTTACTTATTTTTTAGTAATATTTCGAGTAAAATGATTTATTACATTTTATTGTACTTTACAAATGGTTTTAAAAATTATACATTAAGATAACATATTTTATCATTTACTTCATTATATACTGGACTTAATAATTTTAACCTTCACTTTAGCATTAAGTGTTACTCTAATTTATAAAATATGATTTTTACCATCTTTATTATAAATTCCGTAACACCATAATATTTTTCTAAAAAAACTATACATCAACTGCAAATGAATACAATATGAACATTTAATTGGACAAAAAAATTAAATAATTTATTACAAGGCCATTAATCTCATCATAGAACAATAATCTTATTGGAGGAGGTACATCACCCTTACCTAACACAACTTTGTCATTGTTGGCAGATTAAAGTAGCTCAACCACTAGAGATATCTAATATTAGGGCCCATGTTTCAGGGGTGTCTCTAGTGCATAACAAGATTCAGAATAATAAAATGCATAAAATAAAGATATAAAACAAAATATAAAAAAATTAATTTATCAATATTATTTGTTTTTGACCTTGGTTTTATCTTATATAATTCGTTAATAGTAAAGTCTAAAATTGTATACTTTATATACATATTATATTGATTTATCTTAACGTTTTGTGTTCATTTTATCATAACAATTGACAATGTATATATTATAAGCTAATGCAAATACACAAAAAAAAAATAATAATTTTATAAGCATTTGGTCAATGGTGGCCAGATCTATTTGTTATTTAATTTTGTATTCTGTGTTAAATTGTAAGGATTTAAAAAAAATTGTTTGTAATTTTTGTGGTAAAAAATAATAAATTAAGAATCTTTATGTATTACGATTTGTATGATTAGAAATTTGTAAAAAAAACTATACTAATTAATTAATAATATGTACTATTTAGGTACAAAATCCTACTAAAATAAAATTAAAAAATCAAATAAGTACTTAACATTTAAAAACTAATTTTTAATTTTTAAATATATAAACATTAAAATGATTCATTGACATTCATTGACTGTAAAATAAAAGATTTAGGTACAAAATATTTGTATACTGTCTTGATTAAATATTGTTGTTTTAAAATATTTATAATATAATTTGAAAATATAGGATTCATATTATTTTTATACATATTATATATTAAATATATATACTTTTAATTTTTGGTGATATTAGAGTGAGAAATGTTAATAATAATTATCAAGTGAAACAAAAACAATTTTTTGAGGTACATTTTTATAAAACACATCATTGGTTATTACAATGATTAGGTATCAATTTTAAGGCCTCAAAATTCTAGTAGTGTCACTGACTAGTAACCCTTCAAATATAAATTATACTCTATATTTTATTTAAAATACTGATAATTTAAAAATATTATTATAAATTGTCCAACATTTTATTGTTGTAACTTATAACTAATAATAATATGAAATATTTTTAAGACATCTTAATAAAAAAAAATGATTGAGACCTTTAATGTTAAGTATATCAAAAAGAGTTATAATTGTATACATAATATTAACATTGAGTATATTATATTTATTATTATATATTATATATATTTTTGCCAAATTGCCATTTGGAAATGAGCAACATTCCGGCTAACATAATCAGTTAGCATGTTTCTTATTTGAAACATAACATTGTTGACAGATTTCTTGAAAAATTGAAGATTTGAATATTTTTAATTTACTGACATAGTTTAAATCTTTGTATTTAGACTCTATGTCATCCTTATCATGACCAGACAGGAATCTAATGCTCTGCACAACGTCTTCGTAATTCCTTTTTGTGAAATCAAACAATATGAGCGTCAAAGTTCCGATAAGCTTTTCTAGTTCCTAAGAAAGTAGCATATACAGTGTTCTCTCTTTTTTCTTCCTTTTTAGAGAGCTGCTTCGTTAGTTGTTTATTATGGATGGGACTCAGTTTATTTCTTTATATCGATGAGTTGTAACTCTTATCGGTTTTTTTGTCATAACCCTGATCCAAAATGATGCTTGAAGTTTCTCCAATGTGTCGAAGATTGCTTTCGAGCATCAGCTCTTTAACTTGAATTTTTAATTGACTGCTTCCAAGCATCATTTCTTGAACTTGAGTTTGTAAATCGAGTATTTTTTTCTAATTTTCATTCCGAAAAAATTAATAAAAAGCTTAAATAATAATGAGATTCAAAAACATGTGTTTAGAAGAATATAAAATTTAGTTTCAAAATAAACAACATGAGTGTGAGAAAGAAATATGTCTCTTATTAGTATCATTATCCTAGTTGGCGAGCCCAATCAAAAGTTCGTGAGTAAAGTCTCACTAAATACTTCAGAAACTATCGAAAAGAAATCAGAATACTGTATGACAAATGATCTCACTCCGTTGAAAAATATCTGCTAGAAAATGAAAACAACAGAAGGAAGCTGAATTTTCAATTCTTAAAAATGAAAGAAAATTTTCATACTAGTGTCACTATTCTTGATAGATCAGACGAAAAAAAAAATGAATTAAAGAAAATTGAAATACGATTTATCGAGTCATAACTGTGTGCCCTATTTTAATTTACGATTTTCAATGCTTCAATTTCCACATACATTTCTTAAATACACCTAATTTGTATGTACCTAATCAAAGATTATTTGAAACAACGATCAGCAAAAAAAGTCATACAGTGACACGAAGCGTAAAATTTAAAATTAACAGTTACAACTTACAGTAAAATGACTAATTAATAACTGTATAATATCGTGGAAAAAATTTAGTTAAAACCTACTTTAAAAAACGTAAGTATAAACTAGTTATGTTAAATGCACAACTAAAGATAATAATATATATAGGTGACTATATAAGTCTTGAATATAAGGTCTTAAATCTTGGTTAAAACTTAAAAGTAACTCGACCCGTTAACGCCCACCAGCCTTGCCACTTACCAGTAAGTCCCTTACATTCAATCAGTCGTAATAATATTATATTGTTAACCGCTGACCGTTCGGCAATAGGTTGTAATAAAAGCCACTTATGTTTTAAAAATTAAAATACAATTTTTATAAATAATATAAATTAATAAAAATAAAACCTATGCTATTACTTACCACAGATTAAATTTAATAAATTAAATTAAATTTTTTTTATTTAATCTGTGCTATTATCTTTGGATCAAATGCACTTTACCAACCGCCTCACGATTTTCAATTTTTTTTTCAAATGACTTGTTTTTATGCTTAAAAACGATTGTGTAATTTTTTTTTACCGGAAACTATTATTTTAGAAGTTATAGCCTTCCAAAGTTTTGCGGATTTTCGTTTATGTGCTTGCGCGCAACGTACTTGACTGCCACGCGCAGCGCCTATAACAAATTTTTATTATTTTTTATATACCTTTAGTTAATCATTAGCCTGTCATCTACTTGAGGATAGTTGCTTTTTAACAACATTGTTTAATTCTGGGGGAGTTCTTACCCAAGGTGGTTTTACATAAAAAATCGAGGGATATTTTCGATTTTTTTGTCCAAGCGCAGAGCAGTGAGCGAGTGGCAACGCTAGCAGATTATGTGCTTTTTAACAAGATTGTTTAATTCAGAGGCCTATACCCAAGGAAGTATCAAAAAAAAAAAATTTCAACAAATCGAGGGGTACAGCACAGCGAGCGAGTGGCAACGCAGAAATCACTTTTTTCGCAACAGTTCAATCGATGAAAAATTTAGCATATTGACATTGTGTCTTGGGTTATAATAATATAAACTGAAAACTTCGAATAACGATAACTTCGAAACTAAATTCGTGCGCCAAATTCTGATTTCACCAACATTTTTTTCACCCAAAAAATTACTATGTCCCACGATTTATTAAAAATTAAAATTTGTTGTAGGGCGCTGCGCGTGGCAGTCCAGTAGCGTTGCGCGCAAGCACATAAACGTAAAATCGCTAACTTTGGTAGGCTATAACTTCTAAAATAATATTTTCCAGTAAAAAAAAATGTACACCGTCGTTGTAAGCATATAAAACAAGTCTACTCTTACCATTAGTCATAGCTATACCTATACCTATTATAGTATTTTACCGAATCAATAATATTAATATTGTTACGATTATCGGATCATTCACAGCGGGATCTCCGTGTTCGTCGGCGTCTGTTTGCTGACCGTGTTCCGTCGGCGCTCTGCCTCCATCATGCTCCACGCGTCCCACTTTCGCCTCCATGATGCCAACGCACGGCACCGCATTATCGCGTTCGTGACAACGTGTACGCCGTACTGTCCCGCGACCCGCAGCAGCTGTCCCCACCGCCAACACGTAGCGCTAAACCAGACAGGACGCGGCGGCGACACGAATTCACCGTTCTAATATTCATAAGCGGTACACGTCTTCACTCTACGTTTTGCTTCCGTCCGCCATTGTCGCCGTTCGACAAGTTTTCGCCGTCTTTAAGAATCCATCAACGTCAACTGTTCAAAAATGGTGAGCATTTTATTTTTACGGTCCTGGCGTACTCTCCGCCGTTGCCGGTTGCCCCGCTCGTCGTTTTTTGTTCGGTCGCAATGTCGGCGACATGTCCAACCTACTTGCGAGTGGCCATCGACAGGAACGCGATACATGTCCAAGTGGTCGCCGACGCTGTCTGGACTTAAGCGCGAGTGGCACTTCGATGGTCATTTATTTACTGTATACACTACCACATTACACTGTTCATAATAGTTATGGGAAAAAATGAATCATTTTTGTCTGGAGTCCAGAGTGCCTACCGTGCCTAGTCATTTTGAATCTATAGGTAGTGGGTAGAGATATAACAGAGATATTTTAGGTATAGGTAGGTAGCGTATAAAAACAGATTTAAATTTTAAAAATCCATGTTGAGACGTCTCAAGACACCATTTTAAAAGCTGGTGAAAGTACCTACTGGAATATACAGTAATAACAGCTATTATATTATATTTTGTCGGGGATATTTTGTCAGGGATATTTTTACGCGGGATATTTTGTCATGGAATATTTTGTCGGGGATATTTTGGTTTAGGGATATTTTGTCGGGGATATTTTGACCGGGATATTTTTACCGGGATATTTTGACGTGTCACCGTATATTCCTTAGTGCTAATATATTATATAGTCTTCCAGTAAAATTGTTAGGTACCACAATAAATTTACCATGATAAATATTAAATATATGTCAGAAATACACTATACATTCTATGTCTTATGCATTAAAAATTTCTTTAAAGAGGTCATCGACTTTTTTTAATAATATGCCAAACCAGCATGACGTGTTGTTTCTCCATCTTATAAATGTACAACTATACATTCAGAAAAATCAAATTTGTATTGTTCGTCTTAATACTAAGGGTGCATTATCATATTTAAATGTAAAAATATTAATTAGAGCATCTCATTGACTTATTGATATTACAATTTTAAAGTTAGTTATGAACATATTAAAATAGTCTTATTTAAATAGTTTGGTATAGTTCACTTTAAAATTTAAATATCAATAAAAAATGCCCTAACTGATACTTACTTAAGTTTGATAATAGTTCAATCTATTCCAATATTTAAGCTAACAACACAAAATTAATTCTGGTGAGCTCGTGTTAATATTAACATGTTTGCGAGACGGAGACAACCTACAGAGACCATGAGGGTTGGCGTTTTGACAAAAGCCATCTTATTGAAATTTTGAAAAGAACTGGTTAAACATGTCATTAATTAGTCACATCTCATCATTTTCAATAAATTTGATAGAAGATATTATTTCTTTCAACCATAAGTAATACGACTAATAATGGATTAAAATGAGATTGAAGTTAGTAATCCTCATCAGTGGCAAACATCCATTTGGGAAGGGGTAACACCACTGTTGGTATTTTTTTTACTTAGGGCAGTACTGTAGATATATAAAAATTAATACAATTTAAAAAAATATTTTGATATAGGTACATATATATAATTTTTTAATATAACCACTTCTATTAAATATATCCATGTATGCCACTGTTCCTCGTACTTTTTAAAGTGTGCGTTTTGGCATATTTTACTTGGATCAATAATTTAAATTTAAATGTACCTACATATTATGTGTAATATTAATATGGTCATAATATAAATATTTATTTTCCTTTAATTAACTTATATATTTTTTTTTTTCAATAAGTTCATAAAAATAGTTAAAATCATTTATTTTTTTAAATGTTTAACCTATTTCTAGTATTATTACCCAAAAAATAAAAATACACAGGTATATAAATATCAAATATACATATTGTACTATAACAACATAAGGTATTCTGGTTTTAAATAAAACGTTTGACAAATTTATCTTGATTTTTTAAGGATTCAGGGGGATTTTTGTACAACACTTAGAGTTTTTAGGTCATACTCGTACATTAATTTTTTGAAAGGTTAATTTTTGATATTTTTGATATTTTTAAGAACATTTAAATCCGGACTCTAATAATAATAGTTCTTGTGTTGGTTTATTGATGTTTTTTTCCCCCTATAGTTTAGACAAGCCAATACAGCCTGGAAAAACATTGCTCACTAAAATTATGCAGCACTTTATCAGTGATAAATCTTTTTTTTTTTAATTGATTTCTTTAAATACTATTGTATATTTACTGTATTTTAATTTCTTTAAGACAGATAAATATTTCTAAAAATGAACCAAAAATAACTGTTATAACTTATGAACATCACTAATAAATATTTAATATTATATAATAGGAAACTAACAGCATGTTTTATTTTTCAGCCAGTGAATCCGAGTGCAATGCAATCAACCAATAATGGTCCCAGGTCACCATCTAAACCAGGTGCATCTAGAACAGCCGGAAATGTGCTTAGACAGCGGTAATAATAAACCTTATATTTATTGTAAAGTTACTTATTAATTTTATTTTAGTTCACTCTTAATTAATAGCATTTTCTCAAATCATGGTAGCTGTTTAGAACATAAACTTTTAAATATTCATATATTTGGTGTAAACCTTATATTTTTAACTATATTCCATGGTTAATTTATTTTATAGAAAAACTGCTGCACCCACTACATCAGTAAGAAACCGTAATACTGGAACTAGCAGTGGAGGTATGTGGCGTTTCTACACAGATGACTCACCTGGAATTAAAGTGTAAGCATTTTCCTACATTTTTTAATATTTAAAATAAAAATAACAGTTTTTACCACAGATATATAAAAATACTAAATAGCCGACTTCGGTATTATTATTGTCGCCACTAAAATAACTGCCATCGTTATCTAAGAGGTGAATATTTATGTTGTATAGTATTGATAAGTAACAATGTTACATGTAGTGATATGTATATATTTAATTGTGACATATACAACCTTATCACCTACCGTATCAGTTTAATTTGTAAACAGTCACCTCTTAAATAACAATTGGCGGCCATTTTGTTGAAGACATTATCATTATTTTATACGTATGGATTTAGCAATCGGCTATCTAGTATTTTTATACATCTATGGTTTTTACATACAAATTTGTTGAATTATCATAATATTTTATTTATTTATTTATTTTAATTCATAGTTTTGGTACTAGTATAATTCAAGTTTTTGCATTTAATCTTAACAACAAAGGCCTTTTGATATTTTTTATATATATTATATTCAAATGTTAACTTTATAGTATTATGTAATATTTATGCAATATTAATTTAATGATATTTATTGTTTATTTTTCAGAGGACCTGTGCCCGTGTTAGTGATGTCTTTATTGTTCATTGCCTCCGTTTTTATGTTGCATATTTGGGGAAAATATAATAGAGCTTAATTTCTTTGTTTAATTTATTTTGTATATAATTTATCTTAAGATCATTCCCAATTTTTTTTTATAATAATTATTGAATTTTACACAGCAATATTCACTAAAGCGTTATATTATTGGTTAAACAAAATTAAAAATCATTCAGTAAGTTTTTATCAATAAAAAGTTTTTATTTTTTTTATAGGTTTTTATATCCTAAATATGGTCTATAGTTGGGGGCACAAAAAGTTAACGTTGGCCCCTGTGACCTGTTGTTCATACCCATCATTGTAACCATTAGTTCTTAGCATTATAATGTCGCACTGCCGTTACGTTAATTTATATCATCATATATTATAAAATAAATTGATTATAAGAATAAAGGTACCTGTACAATATAAAAAAACTCATACCTATTTAAAAAAAAAATTATAAATTTATGATTGGATACAGTATCAAAAAAAAGGTGGTCCTTTATGATGACAGCGCTCATTTTTCGAGCTCGTGACTATAATAGAGTATCTATATTCTATAGCAGTGATTCTTAACCGGTGTGTCACCAAAAAACTTCTTATTAAATATGCTGTATGACATGTTCAAAGTATAAATATATACAATTATTATGCCCATTGTGACATGATAGTAAAAACCACAGAATCTGATAAAAAATAACCCAATTGTTAAGATAGTTTCATTTTCAATTTATATAAGGTTTATAATTGTTACTTATTCAAAAATCAATTAATTGTTTTAAGTGTGTCATCTTCAAAAAAATTTTGAGAAGCACTGTTCACTGTATAGCAATGTGAATCAAATTCCATGGTACATCTTATTCATAAAATAGCTAAATTATTATTTTAACATGGATAAATTATTGTTAAAAACTTACTAATTAGTATCAACATTGATTATACATAGTACTATGTATAATCAATGGTATCAATTAGTATTTCTAAGTTATGCTTATGTGGTTATCACAAGCACTAATTGGTGAAGTTTACTATTATTTTTAGGTCGAAAGTTTATTTCTTACACATGCGTTTGGAGATTAGCAGTCTAAACTTACTACCACTGATATCACCAAATAGCATCATCAAAATTGAGTTACATAAATAAACATAATATTTTTTAATAAGATACTATAAAAATGTACAGGTAATTATAAACATAATATAGTCTTTATTATCTAATGTTTGTTCATAAATATTTAATCTTTGTCAAATGATATATTCATAATTATCTAATAAAAGTGAATATATAGGTTTATAAAAAATTTTAAAAACAAGTTTAAATAATTTAATACTATTAACTTATCCAACATTTTTAGTTGTTCATCATGGTTTTTTTAATTATTTGAACAAGCTCGTGATTTGATGACATCATATTCTCCAGAGCTGTTAGAATAGAATTTTTCTAAAACAAAAATAAAATTTGTTGTACTGTATAATAGTAATATAATTTTATAAACTTTATTACTAAACTTACAAACACCAAATAAATTAGAAATACTTGAGTAATATATTTCCAAAACCGATAATACATAATTTAATATTATGTAACACATTTTTTTAGTCTTATGATAATATAGTATCCTAATTTTAATATGAAATAAATTTCCAAAACTAACTACTTTATTTCTAAAAATACATTATTAGCCTGATATTTCTATTAATTCCACAATTTATTTTCTGTCGTGATAAATCATATTGTAATGGTGAATATAATATTGCTCAATCAAAACATAAAAATATTTGTTTGATATTTTATCAAGTACATATTCAAAATTCTTAATTATTTAACATTAAAATAAGAAACATTTTAATTTTACAAAAATACAAAGTTTGATATAAATTAAAATTGTGAGGATTTTTTTTTCAGAAATAACCAAAATAAATAACATACCTATCTAAAATACATTTTTGTTAATGCTGTTTGGTTGAAAGGTATTTCGTGTAATACACGTAACATAGATATTAGGTAGTTCAAAAACATCTTAAAACTATATAGAGCAAATAAAAAAAAAATTGCAAGTTACAACCATAAATCAAAATATTTTAGACATTTTAAACAGTTTTTTCATATTTTCCCAAAATTTAAAAAAACTGGAAGTGCCTATTTTGTTTTGGAAATATTATGCTTCTCAATTGGGTACCTAACAATAATTTTAACCAAGCCTGACGTTAAAATCAATTATACTCATTGGTCATTAATGATTTAAAACATTACGATTACCTACTTGGAGAAATGACGGCGAAGGCATGTTACTGATGTGAAAACATCTAACCAGTCCATTTACATCACCGGTGACAATATTCTAAAACTCACAATATTAATACTTATAGCAATGTGATTCATACGTGAGTAGCCGAGTGGGTATTAATCAAATAATACTCACATTACCGTGTTTGGAAAATTTCACTAGTGAGAAGTGTACGCCGGTTTTGCACGTAAACATCATGACAGGCTCGACCGTTTTTCGTGCGAAATCCCAAATGCATATGACCGCGCCGCTAACGCTGACAATAACTGTGGAGTTAATGGGTGACCAATCGGCGTCGTCTACAGCGTTCTAAAAAGTAAAAAACGTCCAAAATTACATAAAGATATTTCCTAACTTGTTTAAATCTACAATCGCTTAATGAATTGTGCCCAATAAACGTACGCAATAAGACAGGGATAGTAGCGGTACGTCGACGTTTTCCATCCAAACTTTAATTTGCCAGTCGGCTCCGTATGTTATAAATATACTCGAGCAGAACGGCGAAAATTTAATTCCGTAACCGGACCGTTATGAGCCATGAAAATTCTGTCGTAATGATTGCAGCTGTCAACCGTGTTCTGTTAAGATTATAATATACATTTAAGTAATTAAGTGTGTTGTACTGTTGTGTACGCGCACGTGAAATACTGAAATAGCTATTCATTGTTTTTATCTTTTAAACCCAAACGGTTTACAAATTTTATAAAATTCGTTAGCACTGAAGCATACCTATATGTACCTAATTGATGAACAATGAATAAAATGACTGTATCAAGTAAAATAAATAGCTGATCATTTATAGAAGTATCTGAGCGTTATGGTACCATAAGGCCCCTACAAACTCCATTAATTTGTTTACAAAATTACCTACAGTGCGACTCGCCTAGCATTTAGGCAGGTACTTATTTGAATTCGATTTGAAAAATGTTTCTTAATAAAATTACTTTGAATCAATCGCATAATTATTATCAGAACATAATAATTTTAATTTTTTTTTTAATTATTTTGATTACCTACTATAATTGAAAAATTCCAAATTTGGAAAGTATAATTTATTTGAAACGTTTTACTCGAATAAACAATATCTAATCAAATTGAAAAAGTACTCTCCGACGTAGTCAGGAGGGTTTTGGGTGTTTTGGGTTTAGGCGTATTATATTATGTACTTACCAATGTACATTCATAAATATTGGAATGTTTGTAGGTACCTGGTACCTACTGTTAAATGAAATATCACGTATGAGTATAGGTGTTATGTATAGTATGTTAACGGGAGACGGTAATAAATCGTTGTAAAAGAACATTTAGGTACTATATAGGCATATAGCTAACTGTTCAGTGATTACACAAAGACAAGCCACGTACTGAACGAAATAATAGCCTAAGGCCTGCTATAATGTATAATAATTTCCAAGGCTGGGCAATGGGCATTTTTTGGGCAACTTTTTAACTAGTTAATATCCAACCTTTCTGGTTTGTCAACGAATTCGAACCATATTAAATATTATATGGTATTTTCATATTCATCCATTATACCTAGGTAGGTACCTATTGTCTCTTTTAGAATTGTTCCTGTCCGTTGTTTTTTTTTTTTGTGGACAGTATGACAATAAATTGTACAATACAATTCCATCAAGATTTACGATAAAGTAAATAAAGTAAAATAAATTTATTTTGTTTTTAACTTTATTATATTTCACTATTTCAGTCTATTTCGTTTTCATGTCAAAAAATATTTATCGTGAATTGTTTAAAGTTAATAATTTATATCATTCAAATCTAACTTATATGGAAATCTCTATATATAAATACTGTATAAAGTATAAACACAATACAGTCTATAATTTAGTCTTGGGTTGGAAAAACACTAGCGTTATATAAACAAATTAACTTTTTTTTAACTGAATAAAAAGTTAACAAAAAGTGTGTATTAACTTTTAATTTTTAACTTTTTGTTATTGATGCATATTAACTTAATATAACTGAGTTAAAAAAATATCATGAACTTGCCCAGCCTTGATAAATTTGGTATTTCTATGTAGTATATATTATGTCAGATGGAACACCGTTATATATATATATATATATATATATAGGTATCTACCTGTACGACGAAACCAACTTTAGTCCCAATAAAGTATGTACTCTTATTTGTTGGGTGAAACGATATGACCGTTCCGGGCATATTTTGAACAATGGTTGAATGATTGTATTTGTTCGGTTTCGCGGCGTCGTTTCGGATTCCGCAATATATTAACGACATTTGTTCTGAAAATGATTTGAAATTCAAATTTTTCTAGCTGAGGATACATGGGGAGGAGGGAGCGGCTAAGGGATCGTTTTCTAACAAAGGGAAGTCAAAATATTATATGACACGTAAAGTTATACATTATAAGTCATAACTATAGCCGCAACTACATTAAATTTCTGTACAGCAGTGTCCCTCGACAAAAAGTAACTTGATTCTAAATCAGTCTATGTACCTAAGTATAGCCGTATAGTTAATGAATAAAATGAATGTTCTATATTTTCATGATCTGCCAATGCTATACCTACATACAATATGCAATCTTTTTAGTCGTTACCTGTGTTGTAAGTCTTGGAAACACCACCTGACCATTTTCGTACCGATCCATTGTCATCTACGGATAGTATAAATTCGTCTTCCGATGCATAACTTTTTTGTAGAAACGATAGAACACTCCATATAGGAAAGTTTTGTAAGTTTTTCCTATAGTTATATTTATAATATTATTAAAAACAACTTGATTTAAAGAAAACATAGTAGTAAGTAGGTATACCTACTTTAGTACCTAGTATACTTGATAGTACCAAACTATAATAATGGCTATAAACGCCAAACACAAAATATAAATCTTTTTGATTTGATTTAACAACTTATTTGACGGGAGTTGAAACTAAATGCTTCTGTAACTGGTGGCTTGGACTTAATTTAATATTTTTATTTATATTAGGTATGTTATTTATGAATAACTAAACCAAGAAATTAATTTGCCAAACCGATGTGTAAAACAACGCATCGAGATTCTTGCACTATGTCATTGATATAGTAGACTTGCAATTTTATACTTGGATTTCTTGCAGATGCATGGTATAAAAATAAAAATTTACCTATGGCTTATATTTTAATCTATATTGTATAGTAATTAGCAAATGCTATAGAATCTGAGTCCTGCTCATGACAACTAACTCAAGTTTATTTTTTGATGTAACTAGGTATACTAATTACTAAAAATATAATTAAATTTTTAAATTTAATATTTTTGTTGAAATATGTAGAATTAAATGTATAATTTCTATGTAAATATTTACTATAAATTATTAATTAGTATAACAGATGAACAAAATTTAAATAAATTAAAATTAAACTTATATTGTTCGAGTTGTGAGTAAGTACCAGCTCGTACCTCCTTACCAGAAGTGTTCATAGATACTGTGGATTTTTAAATATAATATTTTATTCCATATTATATACTATTATATTGCTATTAAAAAATTATTTTGTGTCATTTCTAATGCTAATATAACTTTACAGAGAGAGAAACTATAGGTAATTTACTCGTTGACTATCACCGGATCACATATTTCTTGGGCTATGTCCAATATGTAGACGCATCCTCCGTGACTACCAGCGACGAGGATGTTGGCATGGGTTTTTGAGAAATCAAGACAAGTAATGGGCTTGTTAAATTCGTACATTCTTTCCGGAAAAACCGGATTCTTTAATGACCAACAACAAACAGCACCTTTAAAACCATTTGGTTCGTCGTTCCATTTACCGTATCCCACTGCCAAAATGTCCTAAACATCGATAATATTTAGAATTAAACGCATAATATTTTACCGCACAAAAAATATTTATTTTCTAATTATTTAAACCATTATATTCTTTTGTTGTGGGATATATATTTATAAATTATAAAGATATATTGAAACTATAAAAAAAAAAAAAACTATTCTATACTTGAAACTTTTCACCATAACGTATACGTATCATTATATATAAGTACCTACATACCTACATATATTCTTACACAATTCTATATTTTCAACATAATATTATTTAAATTAATATATTTTTATAATATTATCTTTATTATTTTAACTAATATAATTTAAATTAATATCACGGACCCTATATCCACATCATTCTATGGTAACTATACGCTATTTTTGACTTATGAGCTAATAAGTACCTATAATAACAATAATGTAGTATGATATTATAATATTGTAATGATTAAAAATATATAATAATATATAAGTATGCGATGTTTTTGGTAAAAAAATACAACATAATACTCTTAAGTGGGAAAAAAATCCAGAGGGGACTAATGTCTATACCTACATATAGTTTTAAGCGTTTGTAACGAGGCAGGATATTAGAATAATAATTCTATATGAAATAGCCATTCTCCTTTAGCCCTTACGTACGGTGTTTCATTGAAGGAGAAGAAATAGAAGTACTAGTAGACACCGGAGCGACAATAAGTGTTTTAACCAAAGAGGTGGTTGACACTATTGTCAAGAAAAATCCAAAAATACCACAGTTACCTGTCACTGGGGTAAAGATCAATAATGCAGTCGGTAAACAAATATGCAAAACATCGAAGCAAGTATTTTGTCAATGTCAACTCGGAGAAGCCACCATAGTGATCAACTTCATACAAGTCGAGGGACCGAACGAACGAAGGATCATCGGGTCGGACATATTAAATAAATGTAATACACAAATTAATTTTGACAATCATACTATTAGAATGAAAGTATCAGGACAAATCTACTTGATCCCGTTTTCGAAAAAAATACCAAAAATCACCGCACCACAGGGTAGCCTGCAAGACATCACGATCAATGAGTACAGTGAAGAAAACAAAAACAATCAAGTATCAATCAGTGATGAAGAAAATGAGCAGTTCGACGCCCTCACGAACCAATGCGCCCACATTTTTTCCAACCGCCCAGGAAAAATCACGGCATTTTAGTGTCAAATTCAGGTAACTCAGGGGACCCCGATTTATCAGAAACCGTATCCCATCCCGGTATCAATGAGCAACCGGACAAAAAAAAAGCAGCTCTGGAAGTTCAAGATTGGAACAAGGAAGATACATGAGTAATATCTACATCCATAGATCACAAAAGATCTTAATCACAATACAGTGGAGAAGCCATCCAAATTGTATTCAAGAGTTTACATTGATTTTTTTATTTAGTCTTTTCTTTAAAACATAAATAAACTGTTTTATATTATTTTTACGTAAGAATAAAGAACCATCATTCAATTACACAAAAACAACCTGCGTTTTGCATTCTTACACGTTCCGTATATAATTAATATAATTGTATGTATAATGTCTAATAAATAAAATCCTAATTTGTTAAAGGGGACACTTTTTAACCACCGTCAAAGGTAGGAGGAGTGAGGACTGAGGGGGGGGATGCAACTTCACACACGTATAATATAATCAGATCGTATGATACCTATGATCTATATTCTATACATCCCAGAACATCCATAAAATATTCTATCCTAATGTCAACCTATAGCGCCTATTTCGATCCCCAGAACGTCCTACACAGGTCAATATATTATCTTCTAAAATCAACACATATTCACATTTAACTTTGAAATCCTATAAATATCTTTAAGTGACCTGGGTGGGCCCCCTATTAATACCAGTGCTCGAATTGGAAAAAAAATTGAGGACGGACGCTGGTTTTAGTTCAAAAAACACCGTTCCATAGCTAATAAATTGTAAAGTAACCCGTTGTGAAAATTAAACAAAAAGTTCTCAAAAGTAGAATAGTAGTAATACGTAACGGCGGCAATACAACCGAAATCACTTCAAAATTATTACACTTGCAGATAATAGAGATAAGGTAGACATGATATCGTTAATCGTGGTAGTGTACAAATCAATGAAACCACCGCGGCGGTAATAATAACCGAACAAAAAAATTCAAATACACCGTTCAAAAGTAAGCATCCCGAGGGGGACTCGTTTTTAGCATTCCCGCTTATTAAATGAAGGGGACGCTGAAATCTATGAAAAAAATGAAAGCGGACTCCGTCCGCCCGCGTCCCCCCCCAATTCGAGCACTGATTAATACTATAATAGTAATAAGTAACAATAAAAAAATCAGATTGATTATAGGTAGGTAGTAGCAGTACCTACCTATACCAGGTTGGTCAATTTTCAAAAATTTTTGTAGGGACCTGCTTTTACAGGATTATTTTCTGGTTATTATATGAATCACGAATGGACCTTCATCTACAATGTATTGATTTAAACAAATTATACATTAAT
This sequence comes from Sitobion miscanthi, assembly GCA_008086715.1. Taxonomy (NCBI): domain Eukaryota; kingdom Metazoa; phylum Arthropoda; class Insecta; order Hemiptera; family Aphididae; genus Sitobion; species Sitobion miscanthi. Next base: position 11,627,199 of record CM017803.1, on the reverse strand, counting down.
ACCAATGCTTACTATATTTTCATCCAAATATATAATTTATTATTAAGCTGTTGTGAGGGGTAATGTGTTCTATGACGTATTTATACCCATATGCCTTATAAATTATTTATACTTACTTCATTCATAGTGTTCCATACGAAAGAAGTGACCGAAAAATTCGATAATTTATTATTTGAAAATTGTAATATTTCTTCTAACACATAACGGTAAGACATTGCGTTTAATTCTGTAAATAATTTAAAAACCATATTTAAGTATACTGGGCACTAAATGCATTGTGTGAACGGTAATATTCATACTGTCACTAGTGTGTCGTGTTATGAATTCAATCTGTTTTTCGGAAAAATTATTAGACGTCACAATTCGGTCAGATATGAACAACATTTTTTTGAAATTGTTTGATTTGATATCTGAAAAATTTCAATTTATTATTCAAATATAATATTACTATTTAGGTACCGGTACCAATATGATTAAAATTAATAATCAATAAACAAAACAATTTATGAAAGAACATTTGTAGACATTTGACACTTTTACTAAATATTTATATTATCATTTCTCCTTACATATTTGAAATTTTAAAATATTTAAACTATATAATCTAAGCTATATTTTAGAAAAATTAGTTTGTTTTTATTTTTATTTAAAAAATTTTAACATTTGATTGTATTTGTAGATATTTTTAGATTTTTTGATCAGTGTTATATATTATTCTAACTGTAACCTATATAGGAATATAATATTAATTAATTTTAAAATCTAATTCACGTAACTTTTTTTTCGTAACCATTTAAAAACTAACATGCAAATACTTAAATTTTTAATCTACTATCAAACTATAAATAAATCCACTAAGAATAGTTTTTTCGAATTCCATGGAATCTGCAATACTAAATCCGCCACTGAGGTGGTGTATCATAATTCATGATACAAATCAAGGAATAATTTCGATTCAAATATTCCAAGCGAGCATCACTGTGGGGACTGAAAAAAAATATCTATACAGAGCCCAAGATTTTTTAGTTTTTTTCAAAACCATTTTTAACCAAATAACAGCAAGGCTGGTCAAGTTACACTGATAATTTTAAATTTCTAACCAGTTAAAGTTACTAGTTAGAATATTAAAAAAAAAAACTAAATAGTTATGTATTTATATGTAACATCAGCAATATAGTTACATACCTACCTAGCTAGAATATATTTGTCTGTCTATTAAAACACCAACCAAGTTATCAAAAAGTTAGAAAAAAGTTATGTTGGTAGGTACTTACTACAAAAAATACTAAAATTTATTTATGAAAAAACCAGAATTACATTATAATAAATATTATCCAATGATAAAATATCTTACATTTCAATGACATAAATTAATTAATATTAAGTATTTGTTCAGAAATTTGAATTTTAAATTTTCAGGATTTGAGAAATGTTGTGTTTTATTTAAAAATAGCTTATAAAAAAATAGCTTTGGAATAACTTTATGATTTTTTAAAAAAATAAATAGTTAAATAATCTTTAAATTTATAGGAAATATACAACCAAACAACCAGATAAGTAACTAAAACAGGCTACGAAACAAAGTAAGTACTTAGTTAAGTTAAAAGTTACCAACAAAAGTAACTTTTTAACTAGTACCTACCTAAGTGCACTCCACTGCCAAGCATTTAATAATAGTAGGTAATTGTAGAATGCATATAAATGTCCAATGCTTGCAATAATATATATAATATGCCATATGGTAATTATAGTAGGTATTAATTTACTAACCTTGGATTTTTTCTGTTGACATATTATTACCGATTTCCTTTTGAAGTATCCATACAGATGCAATATTTGACTGATCCTAAATAAATCATAGTTATTTATCTATACTATGATGGTAAATTTTAATAAATTTTAAATAAATGTAATATAATTTAATACCCAATGATAAATTTAATATTTAAATTTGTAACTATTGCAATATTCTGAGAATTTGAGTATATAAGCATACATGTGCTAAAATTATTTTAAATTTAAAAAAAAAATTAAAATTATTACCTACTTTTAAAGTGATTTCTTCTGTTTGTGTGTGTTGTGTTCTTTGAAAACATCTCGAAGCTTGCACAGCATCAGTTAACAAATATTTAGTAGTATTAGGTTTTTCTATCTAAAATCAAAATAATACACAAGTTAATTAGTATTAAAATACGCGTTAGGTTAGGAAGTTTAAGGTTTAAATTTTCTTTTCTTATCAGAACGATGAAAGTATTAAGATTATGTCTTTTTTAAGTATATAATATTTCTGATATATTCATATTTTTACAAAAGTAATTTATTTTACTTTTGGTAGTACAGTAGCCAGTAGGTTGAAATGGTTGAGTTCATTTTTGTCCTACTACCTAGTACCTACAGTGTTCTTTATGCATTCCTAAACCGTTCATCTGATCACGATGAAATTTGGTATAGAGATAGATTCAGGAAAGGAGATAGGCTACATTTTGACGTGAAAAAGTTAAATAAGTAAAAGTTAAACAGGAGATGTTCTAAACTAGGAATTTTTCTAAACCACATCATTATTATTATTATTATTATTTTGTTTATAAATGGTTCAATGGTTGTTGCTATTGGTTTAAATAATAATTATTATTAATGCAATTTGTATTTTAGTACAGAGTGTATCGAGTACGTCCAACTTTTTGCATATTTTGATACAATAGAGTTAAATTATACACTCACGTACTTATCTACTGAATTTAGATTGCAAACCGGCAGTGTTGTAAAAAATACTTTTAAAATACTATCCAAATGCTCAAAATAGTTAAGTATTTGAGTAATACTCAAATGCACTTCTTAGAAGTATTAGAAATAATCTTCAAGTACAAAAAAAAACAAAATTCTATTTAGGTAGTTTTGATATAATTTGTTATAATCAAAAATTTGTTTATTGCATTTTAAAAATATGATCCGTTCAATAAAAATGCTGATCAGTCGTATTAGTTAATTTTTAGTGATAGTTGCTCCTCTACAAAGAACTTTTCTCTACAGACAGTTTTATCACAACAAAAACCCTTCATAAACTACATGTAAAAATGGCTAAGAAAAAAAAATATAAGATATTTAAGCACTATAAAGATATGATATCATGAATAAATGCTAAGTATATTGAATTTAAGCAAACTTATTTTATTTCAATAATTTATTTACTTGGTGAGGAATTATGTTTTAAAAGAAACAATGTGTGATGAACAAAATAATAAAATATAACTTGTTATTATTTAAAAAATATTATTATTAATATTTATATACTATTCTAAATAATTCCTCTCTGAGTAAATAAATTATTGAAACAAAATAAATTTGCTTAAATTCAATATAGGTACTTAGCATTATTATACTTATATACTTAGCATATTCATGATATCACATCTTTATAGTGCTTGAAGATCTTATATTTTTTTACTTAGCCATTTTTACACGTAGTTTACGAAGGGTTTTTGTTGTGATATCACTAATTTTTATCGTTATTTTAAATATTGAGTATTTACAGGATTGGGCAGTATCTTCGATACAAGTATCTGAAGTATCGAGTATCTTGTATCGCGATACATTTTTAGTCAATGTATCTAGTATTTCATAAAATAATTTATGATGCGATACAAGATACAATCCTGATTTTACTATCAAAATAATAATTAATAATAAATAATAATAATAAAAATTAATAATCTAGAAATTAATATTTTTATTTAATATTGTAGGTTGTTGGAAATAATTTTTCAACCCAGTACTGACAAATCATAAAATATAGTTATATATGTGATGTATATTGTATATAATATTTATATATATATTTATCTGTGACACATGCACATTGAATTGGACTTTACGTCTGTACTTTATTAGATATCTGTAATTTTGTATAGTAATGTACGACATTATGTACCTAATAGTTACTACATTATAGTGTACCTTTCGCGATAAAGTAGGTAATGAACACGATAAAATTAGTAGATGAGATTTTTACACAAGCACTGCCGGCTACACAGTCACACAGGTGTTCTGTGAGCCACTATGTGACGAACGTTTGTCTTTAGTATACTGTCTATACTGACTCAGATTGTGTGTTATGTATTAATATGTCTGAAATAAAAAATAATTTGTTTATTCCACTCATGTTGGATGGAAAATATTTCAAAATAAAAAAATTACCAGCGATGGAAAATGAAAACATCAAAGCAGAATGTGTTCTCAGCAAAGATGACAAAAAAGAATATAGCGGCACATTAAAATCCATTTCAAATTTTCGCATTCATATAAAGGTAAATTTATTAATTATTATTATTTGTTATTTATTATTTATTAATTATTTTAATGTTGTATTAAATTTCAGAGAATTCACCGTAATGTTCTAGAAGAATTTGAGAATTGTATTAAACCTACTGTTAACGAACGTCGTGGTACAAAAAGAAAATTAAATGATTCAAACTCAAACACACATAAACAACAGAAATTAAATTTGTATTTAAGCGATCATCAAAAAAACGAGTCCAGACAAAAAACGTTTGATACAAATATTATAAATTATGTTGTGTAGAGCATGAAGCCATTATCAACGTGCTCTTCAACACCCGTAGAACGAATGTTTTCCATGGCAGGATTTATTAATAATCCTACCAGAAATGAATTATCCGACATTACCTTTGAAAAACTTGTATTTTTAAAAGGAAACAAAGATAAATTTATAAATTAATGACGTTATGTACAATGTACTATTTAAATTAAATCCGGACTGTCGACTGACTTATATTATTATACATTATATTATAAATTATAATTTATAATATTTATAATATTATATTAAACATTTTTTTTTTATTATACTTAAATTAGTTTTATTATTTATATAATTCAATACGACCATACCAAGTAAATATAACTTTTTATGTAGAATTATTATTGATACAATTATTATTATTTAATTTTAATGTAATCATATTGTGGTTATTTTTGGTAGTATCATTGATAATAATAAGATTACGTAATGTCATAATTGATTTGTTTTATTTTGTTTTATAACTAATGTATTATTATAGCTGAATAAGTGTCAATTTTTATTATTTTTTTTGTCATTCCAATTACTTAATGAAGTGCCCATCCCCACAATAATAAACATAATTTTTAGAAATCCAGTAACTAATTTTAATAAAATGTATCGAGTATCTAGTATCGCAATATTCCAAAGCCAAGTATCGAGTATCTAGTACCGCGATACTCCAAAGCCAAGTATCTAGTATCTTGTATCGCGATACTCCAAAGCAAAGTGTCTTGTATCTAGTATCTCGATACTCCTTTTTGAGTATCTTGCCCAACCCTAAGTATTTACACGACGAACTAAGATACACCTATATCTTAGTTCGTGATTTACACAATAATCTATAAGAACGGTTATATTGTCGGTAACATTGGCAACGCTGATGCAACGACGACGACGACGGCTACCGTGATTCTGAATTTAATATAAATTTTCATTAAAAAGTTCGCACATTTTCATTTATAACTTAATTTTGAAACGTACGATGTTGGTGATTTTTACTAAAGCACGTTCTGCACAATATTTCTGATGTTTTGGAGTTTACTAGGAGTTAATTGATGCATTAGAAAATTAGTTATGGCGTATAACAAATTAACCTGTATTTTACACAGTTTAAATAGGCAACTCCTGCTTCGATCTATACAGTATACACACACCGTCGTGTAGTTATTTTTTTTTTTTACTAAGTCGCGCTGGGTAATACACAATTATTATTATAAGCTATATTAGCCTATATTATGTATTTGAATATCTCATACCGTCATCGGTCGTCGTCGACACTCGACGATAAACGATAATGATAATATTGATAACCGTTTTCTTGGTAAGTAGGTAGTACAAGTACTGAAGTACTAATAATTAGTAATTATTTATTCGTATGTTAAATAATTAAGTATAATAGCTGTTAAGCAAAAGCTTATTGCATAATATACATTTTGTTATTGACTTAATAGGCCAATTCTGGTACCGACGTACTATTTCGATTGTCGTTTACGATAACTGGTTCCTAACGAAAAAAAAAAACATTTAATTAAATTGGAAAAAAATGTTAGTCATCTTTTGATTGTAGCGAAACCTGATTCGAGCACAAGCGCATAAAAATCAAAAAATGTATCAAATAATGACGTACAATTTTCCTTCACGATAATTATAAAATTAAAATTTGTTGTAAATTTATTGTGATCGACCCAACAAAAAAATGTGGAACGCTTCACGATTTTGCGTGTCATCCTGGCGCAGGGGCCATGCTAATCTTCTCTGTATCGTTCCAATTTTAGTATATGTACAGCCGAAGCTAGTACATTGAGAATAGTGTCAAACGTTCCTTATATATAAAGCAATGTTGCTTGTAACGTCACAAGTGAGAATCGGTACATTTTATTCGAAACATAACGATTGAACCGCTGACCGAAACTAATGCGCAAATAGATGGAGCTAGTTCTGTAGCCACTCATTCGCATTCACTGTCCGTTAGATTCACGGTCTTATCTTATTCCTAACTAAACACTTATCTAAACTCAAGTCTAAACTCTCTTGATAGTTGTACTATGTATAATCAATGGCTATAAGTGGGGGTACTAATAATTAATAACTTAATAGTCATAATCATAAATGTGAGTTGTCACAGGGTTAGGACAAATAAAATTGTATCTTGTACTATGTCAACTCAATACAATTATGTGATGTAGGAATCAAGTATCGAGTATCGTGATACATTTTTAGTCAATGTATCGAGAATTTCATGAAAATATTTCATCAAAAGGTACTCGATACATAAATGCGATACAATTCTGCTTTTTACTATCAAAATTAATATTTAATATTAAATAAAGTATTATTTTAATATTTAATATAATATAATATTTATTCTACGAATACAAATTCAGATAAATTTACTAGTAATAGGTGATTTTCTGTAGGCTGTATGTTGTTGGAAGTTATTTTTCAACCCATTACCGATAAACCATGATAATACATACCTACCTAGTTATATCTGTGACACACCACACACGCACATTGAATGGAACTTTACGTCTGTACTTATTAGATATCTGTAATTTGTACATGGCGTATAGACGTATAGTCTACCTTCGAGTGATGGCGTCAAAGTAAGTAAATAATAGTAATGTTAGTAATTTTTATTCAATATTAAAAAAAGTATTTAAAATAGGTTAGGTTAAATAGATATACCATTCAAATATTTCAAAATAATAAGTATTTAATAAAGTATTCAATACGAAAAAAATAATTTAAATACTTTTATTCAAATACTTCACAACACTACCTACCTGATAATATACTTCTCGCATAATCACAAAAACCTAGCAATAGCAATTAGCAAGTAGCAACGCATTGCCGTGTCAGCTAGTACCTATGTGTATAAAATATAATAATAATATACGTTAAAAGTTTAAAATACCCACAGGGGCGGCTCCAGGGGGGCCCACCCACCCCAAGCTGTATTTCTAAACAATTGTATACTGTTAAAAACAAAATTACAAGAAAATCATATTATAATATCGAGATTTTCTGAAAATTATGACTCGCTCCTCCCCTAACCTTATCTTTGGAACCACCCCTGAATAGTGAGTACCCAATACCCATGGATAATATTTTTAAATTACAACAAATTAATAACTAATTTAGCTGACTATACCAGCAAATATTCGTTAGTCATTATTACTCGTTATTATTGATATAATATCGAATTTCGTCCAAATGTTAACATAAAATGTCTACAAAAAAATGTTATGGGTATACTTTTTTTTCGATATTTAGGATAGTATGAAATACTATAAATTTTTTTCTGCTAGAAAAATTGTTTACTGACAAAAAAAAGTAAAAGCACGCATCATTGTAAAATTAATATAGGTATAATTCTGTATTCATCGCCCCACTCAGAATCTAAATAATTATTTATAACTGATCGTATTTTATTTTACATTTTTATTTATTCGGTCACACACTCGCGCAAGTGCCTATATATTACTTTATATAACTATAAGCTGTGAATTCAACGAATAAATGCATTCATATATAATATTTTGTTATACAGTGAGTACTGTATTGTGATTACATTGGTTCAGGCCATTTTGATTCTATTAACCAGTTGATTCCATAAAGCATAAATTTTTTCAATATAATATTTGGTTTGAGATTTTTATTTTTGATTCCAATAAATGGTTGATTCTATAAACCAGTGATCACATTAAGCGGAACTCACTGTATTATTCACTGGACAATGTGGCGTCGTGGTGATCATAATCAATGTACGAGTGTTTTTTTTTTTTGAAAACCTTGATTTAAAAAACTATTTGTTTTTATTCTTAAATTGTTATGTTGTAAATAATGATCGACGATGAATAACAATTCTGGTAAAAAAATATTTCGTATTGCTTTAAATTGTTATCCTACATCACGGACGCGATTAAATTATACTGTAACTGTAACCAACTGGCTAACACGGAGTTAAAATTAATCTATTTATTGTTATCCGTTTTTTCGTTAACAATAATCTGTGAAACCCCGTAACATAATAAGTATAGGTTCACCCATATTTAAGCATTTCCCGGATAGCCAAATGTATCTGTGCGTGTTTCATGCAATATTACAATTAATCATATACCTACGTTTAAAAATTATTACCTACGTAATATACAATTTGAATGATTTGGATTTGTGATACGCAAGATAAAGAAAGGTGGGCAAGTGAGTGTCACTCTGCTGTACAGTAGGTTACAAGTGGGTCACTTTCTAAAGAACTCATGAACGTATTATTGAACATATTATTATGAATAAAGTAATTGATATATATATGTTTTAAATTTTCAATCCTTACTCCTTAGCTATAAAAATTGAACATTTTATAAATTTTTGAAAATAGATATTCAAATACGAAGAATAACGGTTTTAGTTATTTTGGTGTAATTAAAAAATATTATTCGTGGCCTCGTGGGTACTTGAAATTTTTAAAGTATAGGTATTATTATTTATTTTATTTTATACATACAATGACATTTTGTCATTTTCAAATACATTGTTTTCGGAAAAAATTAATTCAGCCTACTAGTAAATCTAATAGAGAAATAAATTACTTTAATAGCGACAGTGCTGACAGACCGTCTTCAATCAGAATTGTTTTTCGTATGCAATGATTAACACATAAATATTACACTATTACAATACCTACTACCTATTACAGTACGTCAGTACCTATTACATTATTAGAGTATGATTTACAATGACGAGGCACACTCGACACCAATTAAGCAGCAGAGTGGTTTTCTATTTCCCATCTTTTATCAATTAGTAATACGGTTTAACTTATGTTTTTTTATACTTTAATAGGTAGTTAGGTATAATATTTTATCATGATTGCAAGATGTAAGTCTTTACCGATGTACCCAAGGCTGGGCATTAACGAGTTAAAAAGTTAAAGTTAAGTTAAAAAGTTTATTTTATTTTAACTTTTTAACTTGACTAGTTACTTTTGGCTTTTCATTAACTTATCTGTTAACTGAATACATTTCTTTTTTAATTAACATGAAATTAACGGATTATTTTTCATTTTAAGCAGTAAGTTAAGTTAATTTTTTTGTTTTTAATTTTATTATATTTCACTATTTCAGTCTATTTCGTTTTCATATCAAAAAATATTTACCATGAATCGTTTAAAGTTAAAGATGTATATCATTTGAATCCAACTTATATGGAAATACTGTATAAAGTGCCTATAAACACTGTAGTCTATAATTTAGTTTTGGGTTGGAAAAAAATTAAGTACGCTAGCGCGCTGTATAAATACAAATTAACTTTTTTTGTAACTTAATAAAAAGTTAACACAAAGTGTGTATTAACTTTTAACTTAACTGAGTTAACCTATAGTTAAATTAACTTTTAACTTTTTGTTATTGGTGCATATTAACTTAACTTAATTGAGTTAAAAAAAGCATTAACTTTCCCAGCCTTGGATGTACCTATGTAGGTACCCTAGAACGATGTAACTTAATCGAAATATTTTGAAAGTTATGTTTTGTATAGAAAATAATAGTAATTTAAGTAAAATTGTTCATTGGAATGTTTCGAGTTGTTACAATTAAAGTTTTTTTTTAATTATAACAAATAATAGATACCTAAAATTATTTTTTTTTTGTTTACATTTTTTCAAAATTTGAACTTCAAACGTTTATAACATTAATTGTTTATAATATGTATTTTGATTATTAAATTGTTGTTAAATAAATTTATATGGAATATTGTTATTAAATATCTGTACCTATATGTCTTAGATATAAAAATGTAAATGTTATGATTTTTTATTTGTACAAATTAACTTATGATAAATATTTTATGATTTTGACTAGGCGTAGATATATATTGTTTTTATTTTTTCATTAATCCATGAAAAACTTATGAGGAACCTTATATTGAATTTTCAAGTTTTTTTTATCTTATAAACAAAAATGTAATCAAAAAAGTCATCAATTCAAAAAGTGCATGTATAAATAGCAAAACATTTTGATACGGTGCTGATTTTTGAACAATTGATGCTGTTAGCCTTGATATACACTTATATAAATAAGTGAAAAGCCTGAACTTCCAAATTAACAATTTATACTTGTATAAATATTTATAAATGACTTACTAATTATCAATGAAGCGTGTATTAAAATATTAACATCTGCAATACTCCATAAACATATTGTTCGCATATAGTTATTAAATACTGTTTATTATTATAATTATAACTTATGCCTAATTCTTACACAGTTGCGCATATTCAATATAAAATAATATACTCATTAAACTTACTTACGTTAGGATAGGTACTTTATAACCTCTAAACCTTACCATAAGTCATAAGTCATAACAGTATAACACTAAATATATAGAAAATAAAGATATTAACGAGATGGAATTAAATAGGTAGGTACCTACCTACTTATAAATATTTTGGGACGTTTGATACTTATTACGATTTGTTTATTATAAATTATTTATCTCGTATACAAAGTACAAACCTCGTTTTGTGAAGTGTTTGAAATATTCTTGACAGACGGTGCCAAGGATGGTAATTCTAAAAGAGTATTGGTTTTAGTTTCTTGCAATGCAGCTTTAAAGAACTGAACGTCGGGAGTCTGAAATGGCTGATTTTGAATTTTGACTACTTTCAAGTTTTCGATTTCTGAATTATAAATAAAAATAATGTTATATTAGTTAATTATAAATAATTATTGTATTGTAATATAGACACATTCATCAAAAATTGGATACACTTTTGATTTGGTTTTAAAAATATCACGATTCAATAGTCATATCGACATATATTATGTGACGTAGGTAACCTATTGATGAACTATAATTGATAATTATAAATAATAATCAGGTAACGGTCTATCGTTAAGTTACTTCTTACTAGGGGATTGAGCACTCACACTAGGTACTTTAACTGAATTATTTTTATAATAATTTATGAATTATAGTTATAGCGAGTTTAAATATTATCTCATATTAACTTCAATGCCTATTGTGAATATTTAAACAAAGAATTGCATTTGCACCTATTTTTTTGTAACACGCCTCCTTTGGCCTGCCAAAAATAAGTTGGAATCGCAAATAAGTGTCGTAAATCAGATATTACGTCAGTATTCGTATTACGAATTTTTGATTTTTAATTTAAAATAGGTATAGATAAACGTTTTTACTGTTGTCTGACAATTGACTAACTACTGGGATAAAACTAATATCTAACACTTAACAGTATGCATATAATACCTTTATTATATTATAAAGAACAAATAATAAAAATAGATTTATTTTTACAATATTGTCTTTTGTACAAATTACAATTGCGGGATATGAACTAAAAATATCAATAATTAAATCGCAATAAAAATCACAAATCTTGATAGTTTTCTATAAAATATCAAAAAAGAAAAACATAAAAATTGCATTTTCTGTTCATATTTTAAAAATTAACGCCCACTATCTTTATTAGATATATAATAAAAGTATTAAGTAATGCATACCGTTTTCTAAACTTGTACATATTTTCTCTATGTTATGCTCGTCAAAATGAAATTGTTGTTGTAATTTCTGTGTTTTGATTTTGTAGTTGTCCATTTTGGTATTCTTCGGGTGTAATTATTTTACAGAATTAATTCATAATTTTGGTCATCACTATAAATAGTATAAATACGAATTTTTAGGTAGGTACCTATACTGGGTATACTAAAAAATAAATCTTAAGTTTTCGTAACTATGTTCTTATCGATTAAACAACAATAACACAAAGGTTAACATGTAATGACGAATCGAGAAAGTGGGAGGTACTTATACCTGTATTAATTACCAATTAATTATTATGTATACAAAGACACAAAGTAATGATATATGCTATTAAAGGCAAACACATCACTGATGATACCAAAAATTCAAAAAGCATTAATAGAAATACAGTTTATGGAAATATTTTTCTTACATAATTATAAGTTTTATAAAGCGTAATTTTTTATTTTTTTTTTAATTATAGTGATTATAGTGAATTATAGTGACTTATAGTGATTATACAATGATATGGTTTTTTTCTGTCCCTATCACATATTAAGACAGTAAAAATGCTCCAATTTTCTACTTTAGCAAATTTTCTGGTAGGACAGTGGATCAAGTTGGTCCATGGTTTTATTAAAAATAAGAAATTCCCAGTAGTTTTCAAATGTGTCTGGGAAAACAAATGTGAAATGAGAATTTTTATGCAAACCCATTTTTAGACAAAATTAATTTTGTTTTTTTTAGTGCAACACAATAACTAATAAGTAGTAATAACCGTATAGAATAGATAGGTACTTGAATGTTCACAAAATGTTAATATGACCATTTTTATTGAATATTATAGCTGTTATTGAGCTATTTATGGCCATGAAAAATTTTCGATTTTTTATTAATTATACCTATTGTTGCTATATCATATTTTTTCACTCGATCGAAATACTTGAAAATATAATACAATATTCCGTATAAGTTGTTAATATTGTAATAAAAAAAAAAGTTGAGCGTAAAGCATTTATAAATAGTTCGAATTTTGACAACATTTATCAAATTTAAAATGTAATAATTATTTTGTGGTTGAAAATGTATATGTTCAACTTTTATAGCTATAAGGATTGACTTTATTCACAATAATATCATTAAATATACTTAGTTATATATCATAGGCTGATTGTCAACTGCCGTCTTCGCTCAGAATCGTTTTTCTTAGTCAATGATACATATTATATCATTGAATTCAACTTTAACACCATGTTACCACTACAGTGATTCACTGTAACTGAAACCTACTGTATAGCAGAGCGGCACCCACTTGCACACCTATTTTTCAAATTTTGTTAAATGCTTGTAAAGATATGTGCTTGTATAATATGTATATATAAATTGTAACAATATAGCTGGAGACTTGTATTACATTTTCACGCTTTTGACCTAACAAATAAAATTTTATTGAAACAAAATTCAAAATTCAAAATGCCTCTAAACAGTTCAAAACGAATCAAAGTATTTTGAAAATTTTATGAAGTATGGAAATTGATTAAATAAACATATGGTGTAAATGTCAAGTATCTACAGAAAGCCGATTTTGCGTAAAAATGTCTCTTTATCCTTAATTTTTGGTTCTTGGTGCTTCTAAAAACTACTATTTTAAATGTTGACCTCCCCAATGCACCAACTATAGATTCACTTTCCCATCAAACAAGATACTGAAGTTGAAAATCAAAGCATATTTCGACGAGGTACTCATCGTGTCAGTGGCGTAAATTGGGTTAAATTGTTAGGGTTCCAATAAGTTTCTAGGTTGGACAGACTTTTGGGGGGCTTAGCCATCCACACCTCCCTAAAATGTTTTTTTTATCCTATATTTACATAAACAAGTACATAAACTCAACAAAACTATTTTAACCTTAACGACTTAAACACATATTGTCATATATTGTATCTATTGGTAATTGGTATGTATTATGAATATGCACTATAATTAATAGGGTAATAATTACTCAGCGACTACCGTCAATAAAATATGTATAATTTTCTTAAAGAATATATGAATACATAAAATATAACAATTTTTTTATTTTATAAAATTTATATTTTAAATAACAGCTGCCATTTAGATTTTTATAATATGTACTATTTATATTTGTATGTATAAATACATATTTATCACTTTTATATTACACAAATTGACTAAAACATTTACTGCTATTTATTTTACGTAGGTAACTAGTTATAGACTTTTCACTTTGAATTAATGTAGAAGTAGTAAAATATCTCTAAATATTTAATAATATTAAATTAATATAAATATAATTTTAATAAATTGTATACGAATACTAAATATATGATATGAAATTAACTATTCACTTTATTTAGTTTTGATCTTTTTTCTGGGGAATGGAGGATTTCTTCAGATAAGCTAACATTTTTCTCAGCATTTGTATTAGTATTTTTCTAATAAGCAGGTACAACAATTAGTACCAAAATAATACAAAAACAAAAAAACCAAAATAAATTTAATTTGCTCAATTTAAAGAAAAAATAGACACTTAGATACTTTTGACTTTTTCGATATTTTTACAATACATTTATCCATTTTAGCAAGTTGTCGAAACACTTTTAATTTTAAATCGTCTGCGGATAAGAAATAAAATAATACAAGACAAGTGTCAAAAAAAATGCATGTATAAAACAAACAAATAATAATTTTAAACTATGAAACACGTTTTCAATATCAGCTGCCATTAAGACTCGAGTCGGCCGATCAGAATAAAATATAAATAAACATATTGGTATAATAATAGAAAATGGTTAACAACAAAACTATAAATAAATGTGGAAAGGATATAATATTATAATAATTCCAGTGCTTCAAAACAAAGTTAAACATTGGCTCTCAAAATATAAATGTTTAATTTACCATTATATTGATATTTCAATTTTTCGAAAACTGAAACCGTGATTTTTCGGAATCGCAAAAAGATTGCGACCCCCAGTTTACGCCACTGCATCGTGTACACGGAAATAAAAAAATTTTTGAAAAACACATCATTGTAAAATCAATACATTCATCGCTTCTCGCAGGATCTAAAATTTAAAATTAAAAAGTGGATAGGTTATAGATATTTCATATTTGTTAATCGAACATTCGAACAAGAATAACAATATTATACAATACAATAAATTAATTGTTAGGTAGGTAGGTAGGCACTTTTAGGAAATGGTAGTATTTTAATTATGTGCACCTATCATGCATGAATGCGAAATCTCAATTGCAGTACCTATAGTTTGATAATTAATATTATAGTTAGATTACCTATTACACAAAGAACAATAAAATCGTCTGCAACGGGTAAAAGATTAGAGGCCGATGCCCTAGTGTTAATAGACGCCACACCAAGTCTGATGAAATATTTTTATAACACAAATAATATGATTATGGTTAATAGCCAATATATATTATAGGTAATAACACAGGTAACGAAGAGGAACTATCTCGGCGGCAGCCGACGACTGGACCACGGTCGGCGCGCAGCAAAGAAACGAATAATAAGTAACAATAGTGTAACGATCGATATTACACTATTTTCTTTTATTATCATTCCGACCGGTCAGTGGGCGACAGCTGCAATCGAAATAATCCGAAAATTAAAATCGATTTTCTATAGTATAGACTGCTGAAAAATAAATAATAATCGTGATTAAAAGGTTCTTTACAAGACGTGTTATAACTTATAATCGTGAAAAATAATAATACGACATTATATTAATATAAATTATTAATATTAATAGTGTTATAAAACTGGTGAATGTCCGCACATACCGCTATGCTGCTCGTATAATATTATAATCGAGTTTGTACCAATCGACCACGATTGTACCGTTGGTGATATTCTCGTTGTAAAATAATATTATATTATTGTGTGATATACCTAATATAATAAAAACGAAAACAATCGCTACGGGTGTGACTCGAAGGGGGAGAAGCTCGCGGAGACGTGCGCCCGGCGGACGGTTTGGGAAAAATCGGAATAACAACGCCTCCCGCCGAGCCGACAGGCAGAATACAGGTTACCGGCATCGTAGTCGCCTGCGCTCGTTCGCGACACCGTTCAGTTATTCAATCGCGGCTCGTGCTCCGTGTTTGCCGCCGTTCCATATCGTCGCGACCAACGATTGCGTAATAAAAATCGTTTCGAGGTACGCCCGACGGACGGTGTGCATAAATAAATTGTCGTGCCGTGCGGTCGACGAGTTGGTTTTTCGGTTTTCCCGACCATGACGACGGGTTTTGTTGTCATTCTACGACAGCCGCTGTACGAATAATCGAACACTATGGGAGCCAAAGTGTCCAGGACCGACTTTGAGTGGTCGCCCACGGAAGAGCCGCACGCGACGCGTAGAAAAGAAATTTTGGGTTCGTATCTCGACACTTGATATATTCCACACTTGTGTAAAATCTTATCTGTAGGATGTAGGTACGACGTACGCCAATATTTATTATCTATACATTTACGAGAAAAAAAACACACTTTTTTTTTATTTTAAACTGTATAGCATATTTGAAGAAAATTGAAATTATTACCAATCAATCCAGCCCTTAGCATATAACACGTAATACCTAAAGTTCTAAACTACGGTGTACAGAAATATGAATTACTAAAAATATACCTATGAGAAATTTATTTTATTTTCTAGTAGGTATTTTAAAAATCTTACTGTTTTATTTTTTTTAGTTGATACAAATGAGTTCATTTATGACAAAAATGTATTCTTATATTGTTAGTGCAAGTCAAATTTATTTTGGACATATCTACCTATACATACATATATTATGTTATACCTATTTGTTCAAAATTAAATTAAAATAGGTAGTTATTTTCTTAATTTTTTATTTACCTAAGTTCTTCTTTATTGAATTTTTTTCCAAATTGAATAAAATTAAAACTTTTTTTTTCATTTAAGGTTTAGTTACTCCCAATAAAATTATTTTACAGTACCTACAGTTCATTTTTTTTAAATTTTCTAGCCAAAAATTATTGATGGACAAATTTAAAATTAGGTTTTATTACGCATATCTATTAATCAAATTTATAGTTCTATGAGTATATTATTTTCATATTTTTTTATCTAAATTATTAGATAATAATTAACATGTTATGTATCTATTATGAATATAATTAATCATTTTTATCGGACTAACATATGTATTGTACATATTATATATTATGTAGGTACCTATATCTATATATATTATTATACTAAAATGCATATATTTTATGTTCATTATTGATAATTAAAAAAGTCCCATAAAAATATCAATTGCTTATAGTTGTAAAATAATATAGATTTTATACCTACCTAATAATATATTTTCAAGTTATATAATTTATTATCTTGGAACGTATTGCCGAGTTAATATTTATTTGTACATACCTAAGCAGCAAGTTGTATTCATATATAATTTTACTGATTAATAAAATAACTATTTATTAGTTACACTTTACCTATACATTTATATACCATATTGTTATATAGACATTTTATTAATCAACATATTTTATACTATAGATAGGTACTGTATTATAAATTACAACCTTATATGAAACACAATTTACATAAACATATTTTATACCGTATTTTCAATTCAGTATAAACATTAAATCAATACCTACTTATAGGTATATTTCATAGGTATTATATACAATGTGTCCCATGAATAAGTTGCTGACCAGTGTCATTTGATAGTATACTTTAAGTTTCAAAAATTCTAATTTTTTTTACTTTTTTAAATTTAATGTAATTAATTTGTATATTTCTGGTTTGATTGTGTAGTTGATATCACAATGAAATAGCTTTTAAAAAAAAAATGTCCATAAAAAATTGAAAAGTTTTGAAAAACATTAGCAAATAGGTTCGGTTATGATAAAAAAAAATTTAATTACCCTTAACTAAAAATATAGTACTGGTTTTTTATAGCCCCTCCAGGGCGAGTGAAAACTTAATAGCCCTGCCACTCAGGTTTGTTATCTCCCCGCCATCCATAATAATAAATATATTGTAATATTGTATAAATATAAAATATTGAGTTTATTTATTGATATTTATTAATCTAATAAATTCTAATGTGCAACAACACGCATTTTAACATTATCAAGTCAATCATAGATACAATTTCGTGGACCCTAACTCATGAGTCCATACACTAAATGTTGAGAGAATGTGGGGTTCGGTCAAATGGGGGAACATAAAATGTAGAAAAACAGATAGAAATTTTTTAGACTTGTACATGGCGGAATTTATGTAGCGATCAAAACTAAATAATAGTGATCTAATTGAAACAATTTTAAAAGATGTAGCAGAATTTTGGGAATCATGGAAAACCTACACATTTTATTAACACTTTTTAATTTTATATTAATAAATAAACTTATCATTTTATATTTATATGATATACCTATTAATTATTATGGATGGGGGAGATATCCTGAGTGGCGGGGCTATAACAAACCAGTACCAAAAAAATACCAAAAACTGGTTTTTTTCATAACATAAGGTATCTATGCTTTCATATGATGCCGGCCAGCCACTTCTTCATGGGACATATTGTATAGGTACTTTTATAAATTCCTATAAATTCATATCATATCTAATACCTAACTACCTATACCTAACATGTTTTTTGTGCTGGGTTTATAACTGGACCCAGTACTTTGAACCCTGAATTATCAAATCGTAAGTGTAACAATTAATTTAATTTATAAATTTTATTCTGTCCAATAAACTTAATTATTTAAATTACCAGTTTCCATATACGTACCAACATATTATCCTTGGCAGCATTATCTCTGTTGAACATTGACATCGACTATAAAACATGTAATTGTGTTGAGAATATTTTACCAAGGCTATAAAGACTAATAATTTTTTGTTATAGTTCAACTACAAATATATATCTCAGTTTGATTAAGAGTTCAATCAAATTAGGTAGTAACTAGTATAAATAAAATTATTATTAATCTTTTATGATATCTGTAATAAATTTAGCATTAAAAATAATTAAATAAATATTTATATTTATTTGTTATAAATAGTATTGGTTATAACTTATAAATAATCAATATAATCAATGTTTATAATTCTTGGTGCATTATTATAATATAGAAGTATCTATATAATGTTTTTGTTGGGAAAATTTTAATCCTTCATAGTTTAAATTACTATGGAAGAAATCAAAGAAAAGAATGCAGCTTGTTCTTTTTTTTTGCTTTACCATTAAGTAATAGGTACTTTAATTAGTTAATGTCACTCTTTTGTCATATCATAGGTTGTTCAAGAAAACAATGTATTGTTACTTATGTTTTGTACTTTAGTTCAATCATTTCTGAATATCAAGTCTAGGTATATCATGTGAATCACAAATATCTTACTACAGTTTTAAAGTTTTGCAATTTATGCAAATGTACAATATTTAGAAAGATGTCCATTGAGGCATTGAATGAATTTGTCACAAATCAAAGATGTTAGATAAATCCTATAAAACTTAGACATTCCTATTCTAAACAATTTTTATTAATTGGTATGATAAAAATAATATTATATACTGAGTTAAGTTATATAGATTATGTAGGTAGGTACAATACTAAATTATGTAGGTAACTGATTCTCATAATTATTGTTGATTTCAAATATATAAAACATTTTATTAATATAAGATCAAACAGTAATATATATTTGTATATACCGTGTGTTCACAAAAACAGGGTACACTCTATTACTCAACTACTTTATTACTCTGAACCCTAAACATATTTTTGAATTCTGTTTGAGGGACATGACACTAAACAATTGTATGATAAAGTCCTGTAACTTACAATTGTTTAACTCTTGCATTTATCGCATGAGCAACAACTTCACTTTTTTTTCATATACATAATACATCTTATACATTTCAAATGCAATTAAATTGTTTATAATTAAAACTTTATTTTTAATTTGGTATGTAAATAAAAGATAGGTTTTTACTAACTATTTTTAGAAGAATAAATTAGACATAAATAATCTTATTTGAAACACAGGACCTTAGAATCATGAAAAATTAAATAGGTATGTCAGTAATATACCAGTTTTAAAACAAATTGTGCATCCACCCTCTACCCAGCCTTATTCTGTGACGTAAGCATTTCTCCGTTTCTCATTGGTCCACCACCGTCGCTGCTACTGAAGGCTCCACGTCCCCACCACTGCTCAACCATTTGGAGAAATGCTTACTCATAGACATGCGTATCACGAGTTGCTGACATACCTATTTAATTTGTCATGCTTATGCTGGGTTGCATAAATAATTAATTAAATTTAATGGCTTACTAAAAATTCAATGGACCAATCGTGGCCCACAAAATCTTGTTTAGGGGACCATTAGCTCACTATTGATTCATTAAATATTTTGTGCAACCCGGCACTAGAATGGTAAAATGAAATTACATTGATAATATTATTTTTGGTTTCAGAAAAGCACCCAGAAATCAAGAAACTTTATGGTCCAGATAAGAATTTTAAATGGATTGTTGTAATTACTACAATATTGCAGTTGGGATCTCTTTATTTGATCAAAGATTTAAAATGGCCAACTGTTATGATTTTAGCTTATTGTTTTGGAGGTGTTGTAAATCATTCATTGATGCTTGGTAAGATAATATTTATTAACTTTAATTATAAGTTGTTTATTTAATTACTTAATACTGATATATTGATTATTATTTGAATCTACATTTTCAGCGATTCATGAAATTGCCCATAATATGGGATTTGGACCAAAATATCCAATGTACAATAAATTACTGGGTATGTTTGCTAACTTACCCATTGGTCTTCCATTCTCTGTCACTTTTAAACACTATCATCTAGAACATCATCGGGTAAATAATATAATTTACCAGTAAATAGTTTACTATTAGTAAAGGGATATATATTTTATACTATCCTAAACAGTAAAATATATAAATGCAAAATCTATAATTAACTGTTATTTTTTATAAAAAAATAAGTTTATTCCAAAAAATACTTCAATTCTTTTTATTAATCTTTGAAAACAAATTTATTTTGTATTATACATTTATTGTATCAATGTAATTTACATAATTTAATTATTATATACAGTACCAAGGAGATGAGAAACTTGATACAGACATACCTACATATGTTGAAGCTAAATTATTTAATTCAACATTTGGAAAATTTATCTGGGTATTACTACAACCATTTTTCTATGCATTAAGACCTATGTTTGTTTATCCAAAAAATCCTACTGCACTTGAAATTATAAGTGTTTCTATTCAGTTAGCGTTTAACTATTGGGTATATTTATATTTTGGTAAGTTAATTGTATATAAAATAGACTTTAAAATGTATAAAAAAAAATGGTTAAGTAGTATTTAGTTGATAATCTTGTATACATCATTTTTTTCAAAGGTACAAAAGTAATAACATATATGTTAGCTGGTTCATTGATGGCGATGGGTCTTCATCCAGTAGCAGGGCATTTTATTTCTGAACATTATATGTTTCATAAAGGATTTGAAACATACTCATATTATGGTCCATTAAATTTTATAACATTTAATGTTGGCTATCATAATGAACATCATGATTTTCCATTTGTTCCTGGTTCTAAACTTCCGCAAGTGAGTATTTAATTTAACTTTTTGAAAGCAGTTATTGATAACTCTAACATAAAAATATAAACAAACTGTAGTTGTACTTAGTATTCTTGTACATTTTAATAGTCAACTAGACTTGTTTCATTTAAATTTAGTATTAAACCAATCTACTAATTTATTATTCTTTTATATTTTCTACCCAGACAGTAAATGTTTGACTAAAAATATTTTTATAACATAATGTTATAATATTATCATTTCAAAATGCTGTCTGGGGAGTAATGTACATAATAATTTATATTGTTAGCCCTTAATTCTATTGTTATTTTATTTACATTATTTGATAGTTTTAAATTATTTTTAAAAACATTCACAGCATTTAGTTTCATCTATAACAATGCAATAATTAATGGAAAATACCAAAAACGTTTATATATTTATACATGCTAACTCTCTGTATTAAAATATTTTAATTATAAAATTTTACAAGATGTGTTTTTTGCATTTAGGTCAAGAAAATTGCACCAGAGTTTTATGATAATTTACCTCAACATCATTCTTGGACAAGTGTGCTGTATGATTTTATTATGGATCCTAATATTGGTCCATATGCACGAATAAAGCGTAAACATAAAGGATTGAAATAAGTTAAATCTTAAACATAAATCAAACTAAAATTGTATAGACAAACTGTAATCTATATAAGATAAGTCATAACTCAGTTAAAGCTCTCTATTTTTGTTATTAATTTAAGTAAAATAAAAATAGTTTATTTTGAAAAATTAATTAGTCCAAAAATTGTTTTTTTTTTTTATAATTATTAATATATCAATTTTATTTTATCAAAAGCTTTCCTGTCAATATTTACCACCAAATATCAATTTAATGATTGCCACAGTTAATTACAATCTTTAACCTAAGTGTATGATATATTATTTAACAACAATAATTATTTTATTTTTATGTTTGTACCCATAATAATGACTTACTTAACTATTTATTTAATAATAAAATTATTATTTTCATAAGGTTTCTCTTAAAATATAATGTAAATAACAAGTACCTATAAACCCCAAAGTTTTTAATAAAAATATTGTGTAATAAATATCAATGAATCATTAGTAAATTGTATAGGGATATTCAATAATATTGTGTGAAAATTAAATCAATCATAAGATAATTTTGAGCAAACAGATATTTTATAATAAATAATAATAAATCTGAAATAATTTTCATAGTTGCGACTATTAAAAATATACTAACATTTTCATCTACATTTTGTCTTTTCTTTAACTATAATACCTTTATTACAAGCTTTTAATTTACATTATAATTATAATATTCTGCATAAAATTAATTATGTAAAATCCTATTCATTTTAGTCTGATTACATACAATCGTCTTTCCAAGTCATTAATATGTTAAATTATTCAAATATTATGTAATATATTAATATTTTAAGCCTAAAATAATATGCCCTTTGGGCGCTTACTTTAAAATAAACAAATAAATATCTTTTACCAATGAATAAATAATTTAATTTGCCAAAGTTGGTATATCACAGCAAATTTACATATCTTTGCATTAGATTGCAATTTTTTAAGATAATTAACTAGACCGTAAGAAATGTATCATAATCGTTTTATTTAACATATAACTTGGTGTTTCTAATGTCACGTAGCTAAAGCTAAACCTAGTTATAATATACATCATAATGGTATTGAAAAATATTGAATGGCCTTATAATACTTTTTGGTTTAAAAACAATACACTTTTATTTGTTAAAGTTGTTTAATTGACAATTTAAAATATTTCCTCTGCCACAGAAGTATGTAAAACAGAATAATAAATATGATATTTTCCTGGAATAACAAATTATTTAGCTTTCTTCTCCGTTTAAATAATGATTAACAAAATTGAAATTAAATTTATAAATGAGATATAATATATGTGATTTAAATATTGAGAGTATTGAGACACTAATTGACGCCATTAGAATAAATAAAATAGGCTATTTTTTAATAAAAGAATAAAAATAAATCAGTTGTAAAAAATTTAATTTAGCCCTAGCAATCTTAAACTCCACATATGACAATTTTGGAACATTTTTTACGTAAAC
The DNA here is from genome assembly GCA_008086715.1 of Sitobion miscanthi. Taxonomy (NCBI): domain Eukaryota; kingdom Metazoa; phylum Arthropoda; class Insecta; order Hemiptera; family Aphididae; genus Sitobion; species Sitobion miscanthi. Next base: position 11,603,297 of record CM017803.1, on the reverse strand, counting down.
TTGTTTTAAAAATTGCCACAATGTATATAGTATGTGATAAGCTGATCAATAAGTACCAAATGTATTATTATAATAATATTAAGAGCCAAAGTCCAATATATTATGACTCTTTCCTTAACTAAGACTTTGAAAATATTATTTTTGTATTTGTATTTACAAAAGTGTATTTATGTAATTACAAATTAAGTAACTGTTAGTTTGCATTTTCAAGAAATTGTTTTACAATTTAAAATTAAAATTATGAAGTACTACTTAGATGAGCCCAATAGAAGTAAATTGTAGAATCATACTGTCTTGATGTATTTAGATTCAATATTTATTATTTATGATTTAATCATTTGTATAAGTTTTGTTTTACAAAATAAATACTACTTAATTACTTAGCATCTACCACTTATATTCATATTCTATGTGCCTGTTATTTATAACATTTAAATACTATATAGAACTAATTTATATTGCTAATAACTAATTAAATTTTAAACTAAAATGTTTCATTTTTTAATATATTATTTTTAAGTCCAAAACATTAATTTAAAAAAATGACTGGCATGAAGGTGCTTGTTCTAGTGCTGTAAAATCACTTCTGAATATGGGCTGCTCAGGGCTCTCCTATATAGGCTAACCATCTACCTCTCATGTCTCTTGTGGGCCTTGCGATAAGGATTTTCGCTCCCACAGATTGTGGTTTACGTGCAGATGTTCAACAGTAATACTTACTACCTGCACTCGTATACTTGCATCGTGCATGCATCTAACTGCAGCTGCATTTACTGATACACGGTTATTTAAATAATTACAAATATCAGTGGCATGTAACGTATAGGATCCAAGTGTCGCTCAGACAAAACCTTAAATATGTGCTGGTGAGTATTAATAGAAAGGAAATAGGACATTTTATTGGTGAGTATAACAATATTATTAGTAGTAGGTAGTAGTAGGTCACCTAAAATTATTTTAGCAACAACAATTTTTTTTTGATACACGCCATACATAAGTATTATATCATATTATAATATTATTATATATGATATTATAGACATTTGTTTTATATTCATTTCAACGTTGATCATGTACACCGTTGTGTTTTTATATACTTGTGTTAAAAAATCAGCCACATCCCCCCTCCATAGACAAAATTGTTTGTCTAACACTGGTTTTTGCCTATTTTTTAAATTGGTTGGCCTTAAAAATGCAGGGCCTCTAAACTGCAGGGTTAGTGGTCTACTGGCCTGCACAAATAAATTGAATCAACACCCTGCAGGTAATGTTCTTAACTTTAAGTTTGATAATAGGTTAAGGTACAAATGTTCAATTCACTCTAATATTGAAACTGACAACACAAGATTGGTTCTACTGACGCTAATTTGCTTTGTTGCACGTAGATCAGAGAAATAAAACATTACAAAAATAAATAAATATTTTATTTCATTGTGACATCAAACTTATATTATTTTCGATAAGTATCGCAAGTGCCTATATTATATTCCTAACCATCTACTAGTTGCTTCCCAAAACATATGAATTTCCTCCCATCCTCGTCAAAAATAAATAGGTTAAATTACATTATAGTTGCCTCCAATGAATAGGAAGTTCATAATTATATACTAGTTGCCTCCCAAGAATTTTCACACTAGTTGACTCCCATATATAATTAAGTAATGGTTCATAAACTTCACTATAATACACCATATAAGTGCAGACATGTGTCATAATTATAAAAATGAAGTTTACAGTCACATAATAATTTATATTTAATAAATGAAAATAATAGATATTATCTTATTATACACACCTATACATCCTATCCATACCTATCCATGTATAGATATTTTTCTAGTTTATCATAGTAAGTATTGTAGTTTTATTTTAAGTCTAAGAAGAACTTCATTCTACAATATAATAAGTTAGTACAAAACAGGCGGTGGTACCTATAATTGATTAATAAAAAAATTATTTGTTATAATTTATAACATTTATTACCTTTATATGATATACTTTTTAGCCAAAATGTTTATAGAACCACTTCTACATTTATTGGCTATTGGAAGGCAATTACTACTAAACCCTTTTCATTTACCATAAAATTTAGGGTGCGTCGGGAGGAAACTCGTATACAGTCGGTATGCAATTCGTGTCAGACTTATTGACCTTTTTGACTTCGGGATGCAGCTAGTGTGCCAGCATGCGCCCAAAATCTAAATTCTAACTGTTGGGCGCAAATACTCTATAGTCTACCTTTTTTGTGGTCGCAATAGCAACTTAGGTTAGGTACTTAGATATTTTCCTACTTTGCCTACTTATCCGCCAAAATGTATAAGTATGGGACACACAATGCACATTCCCATCGAGACTAACCATATTTTCTGGGAGAGAGGACTATTATTTATATTTTATATACATTATACATTATATCGTTATTCGTTAGATATAAGAGCTTTTGAACTTTCATAGGTACCTACTTCTGAGCCTCGATGTTCGTGTTGAATGATTTACTTACTATTGTATATTCATATCCCAAAACATATTATTCTCTATAATTTTTTAAATAGGTATGATTTGACTCTAAGATACTCAAAAACACTGAAACAAATGATTTCACGCGAATGGGTTTTTTCCATGTGGTGCATGGACCAGAAAGGAAAAACAAATCTCTTGAAACCAAAAATATTTTTTCCTATTTCGATTTTGGTTTCGGTTTTTAACGGTTTTAATGGATTCATAATTGGTATCCAATATCGGTTTCAAGCCCTGATTTAATTACTTTATTTAAATATCACGACTCATCATTGTGTAAATGTTAAATGTAGCCACCAATCATTATATATTTATGTATGTAGATTGTAAATGTAGGTACAGTGTACACAATGTATTATGTATAACCACTTGTACAGTTGTTGAGTTGTACATTAAACAATAAAACTATCGTAGCCTATAGGTGGTAGGTAAAGGTAATAACCAATTACTTACTATAATAGGTATTCATTTTTGTTTTATGATTTATGACTAATTTTGAAAGTAAATAAGAATAAAACAACATATTTAAACACAATTGAGTATTGACTTTGGGTAAACGTTATAGGTATCATAAACCTCCCGCTACAGTTTAAGGTTTATAGTAAATGTCAAAATTAATTCAAATAAGCAATACACCGTAGGTACTTAAGTTTGGTGTGAGTAATTAATGACTTATAATTGTTTGTTACATTATATAGGTAGGGACCTACCTATTTATCAATGGCTAATAATATGATAGGTATATATAGTCTAGCTAGTATACACAATATAGATACATATATGCTTGTATCACCGACAACGGACGTGTAGTCAATAGTGATGATTTATAGCTTATACCAAGATAAGAATTATGTTAGCCGTTAGGTATTCGAATATAGTACAGTATACAGTATACATAATATAACCTGTATACATTTATAATATAACTATAAAGAAAACTGTGTTTTTATATTTTTGGTTAGGTACAGAATAACTTACTTACGTGGTACCTTGTTAGTTGTAAGTTTTCAATCCTTACCTATATCTATATTTATCCTTAGTTGAACATTTTATACATTTTTTACTACGAAATCGTTTTAAATCTTAAATTTGACAAATGTTGTCAAAATTCGAACTTTAAATGTTTTGGAAAAAAAATTGTGCCCTTGTATTTTTAATATTTTTAAATTTGTCTTGTAACAATATATCAGGAGCCTTGCATTAAATTTTCACACTTTTTAACAATCGAATAAAATATTATTGACAATTATGGAAAAAAAAACTAAAAATATTGAAAACTAACAATTTTAACCAGCTCAAAAAGAGTAAAAATGTTTTGAAAATTTTATCAAGTATAGGAATTTATTGATAAAATAAACTTTCAGTGAAATTTTCATGTATTTACAGTTATTCGTTTTTGAATTACAATAAAATAAAAATCGCTAGGCACATGAGAAATCAAGTTAATATCCAATCTTGTAAAAATATATTTAGATTTAAATAGAACAATTTTTATGAAATTCTAAATCAAAATAACTTGCACATTTTCGTGAATTTTACTTATTTTATCAATATTTGAACTTTAAATGCTTATAAAAAAAAAATTGTGACTAAAGATTTTTAATATTTTTCAAATGTCATTGTAACAATATAGTGGGAGCTTTGTAATAAATTGTCGAGCTAAATTTACGCAAAAAATTAAATTGTATTGACATTCATAGAAAAACTAAAAAAAATGGAAACTGAAAATGTCTGTAAACAGTTCAAAACAAATCAAAATATTTTGAAAATGTTATTGTGTATAAAAAATGCTAATACAAACATTCAGTCAAAATGTCATGTATCTACGGTCATTTGTTTTAGAGTTACATCCAAGGCTGGGCATTAACGAGTTAAAAAGTTTATTTTATTTTAACTTTTTAACTTAACTAGTTACTTTTGGCTTTTCATTAACTTAACTATTAACTGACTAAATTTCTTTTTTAATTAACATGAAATTAACGGATTATTTTTCATTTTAAGCAGTAAGTTAAGTTAATTTTTTTTGTTTTTAATTTTTATTTCAGACCCCCCTCCCCCCTCCCAAAGTACCAACTAGATTTACTTTCTTATTAGAAAATATGCGTTGAAGAAAATGTTGATGACGTCGATGACTGACAAAAAAAAAATTAAAAATTAAAAAAATTAAGCACATCATTGTAAAATCAATACATTCATCAGGATCTAATATTTTTATGAAATTCTAACTTGAAATAATTAAGACATTTTCGTGATTTTTACGTATTTCGTCAAGATATTAACTTTAAAAAAAAAAGGTTATGACAGACACAAATAATAAAAAAAAAAAAAACACACACACATTGTGAAATCAATACATTTATCGCTCCTCTCAGAATCTAAAACAAAGTCGTAAAATAAATTGTTAACTACCTAATAGTTATTTGTGTAAACAAAACTAAAAAGCATAAAATGTTGTTTATACCAGTGTCTATAATACCCGATGCCCCCACCATATATGACAACTTTTGTATCACCGAATAAAGACTGGCCGAGCAGAGTAGCGTCATATAAATAATTGCATTCGCAGACTTTGACTCATATTTCAGTATCTCACACACATGCACGCTAATACGCTATACACATTTCTCAAACACCATACAAATAGATTTTTTTCTTCGGGTGAATCGCATATTCTATAATAATTAATATTATAATACATACAATTGGAAACTGAATATGTCCGTAGACAAATCAAAACAAGTCAAAATATTTTATGGTGTATAGAAAATGCTAATATAAACATTCAGTGAAAATTGCATGTATCTACTGTCATTTGTTTTAGAGTTACACCAAAAACCAAAATCGATATTGTCAAAAACCAATTTTAAAAAAAAAATTCGTTTTACCTTAATTTTTTTTGTTGTTTTTCCCGGCGCTTTTGAAAACTACTGGGAATTTTAATTGTTGACCTTCCTAATGCACCAACTAGATTCACTTTTCCATTTTTTCCATTTATTCAACAAAATACTTAAGTTGAAAATCGAAGTATTATTTTGACTTTAGATAGGTACTTATCGTGTACAGTGTACACAGACAAAAAAAAAAAAATAAAAAAAAAACACACATCATTGTAAAACCAATACACTCGCATTGCTCCACTTAAAATCTAAAATAGAATAATATATACTTAAATTTTAAAGTATAACAGGGACAATAATTCTCGCTTTTAAATTAAAACTTATGATTATAAAAGTGGAAAAATAATTAAATAATAATATTATGAAAATCACACAAATTATTTATGGGTACTAATAGAAGAATTAATACATAAATGATAAACAAATATCATTAGAAATAGTGCGACTCAGCTATGACTGACTCGCTGCCCTCCTCAAAATCGTTTTTTCGTGATTTATCATTGTATTCAAATTTATCACATCCGTCATGTAATAGTGACCTATACTACAATGCATTGTCGTCATCGTGTAACGTCGTCATGCTAAGGTGAAAATTCGTCATCTATTATAAGCGACTAACCTAACTTAAAGGTCACGTAGTATATTGACTTTGATTTTAAAAATTGTACTTAAAATTAATTCAAAAATCCATTGCCCAGTATATGCAACCATTGGAACGTCAATAAAGTTTTCTCTTTCTAATAAAAAAAATGATCAAATCCCAACATCTCTAATAATATTATATTTTTCTTTAAAAGTCGTTTTTGATCGTTGAAATTTACTGATCATATTATTAATTATCAATTATCAGATGCAGGCCATGCAAAAAAATTCGTTAAAACAGGATTAAAAATTACATTTTATTTTGAGGTATAAATTGTTCAATTAACAAATTAATTGCAATATCAAGTAATTAATAGCTTGTCCATTATTTTTATATTGGTAGTACAAACTATACTAGTAGATGATCGTTTATTACTTATTTTACGTAATTTACTCGACGCCTACAGCCTATGATTTCCGGTATATACCTAACATACAAATTTATATAATAAGCCTTTAATACATCATGATGAATTCATATTGTTAATAATTGAATAAATGTTGAGTTCTTATAAACTATGATCATTTTAATCTAAAATTAACCTTCCATAAAGGTCATTTGAACCAGAAAAGTAAGTATAGAACAAACATTAATTAATATAATAAGCATGAATATTAAATAAAGTAATATATGATTCTTTATTTAATGTTATTTGTATGTTGGGATAATTTTTATTTAATCTTGAATGAATATTAAAATAATAAATTAAACTATTTTTTAATCAAATATAATATAGCCATTAAGTAGGTCTTTTTATCTAATGGGTATTGATTAAACTAGTCAATGAACTAGCCACTAATATTAATTCTAATATTTTGTGTTTATTTAATGTTTTAATGTTTTATCTTAATTACATTATTATAATGGTACTCATTTGAGATAGGTACTCCCTGAACAATATTTTTCAAACTTTGCATTGATTATTGGTACTATAACAATTATTATTCATTAATCATTATAGGTATTACTGTAGTAGGTATATATATATATATAGTTTTACACTTTACACTTTATACAAACGACATACCTATAATTTATTGTGACAAATACCAATAAATTAAACATTAATACATACAATCATTGACTATAAATACTAAAGATCGCTCACTGGCCCGTATTTACGTAGCTCGAAATATTGACAAAAAGTAGATGTTTGAAATATGGACTAATTCTATATTTTATAAATAAAGTAATTTTGTTGGAAAACTTTCATATTTCAATTTTTTAGATTCTGAGTGGAACGATGAATGTATTGATTTTACGATGATGTGTGTTTTTAAATTTTTTTTTGTGTCTGTGTACACGATAAGTAGTCGAAAGAATGCTTCGATTTTCAACTTCAGTATCTTTTTTGATTGGAAAGTGAATATCGTTGGTGCATTGGGGAGGTCAAAATTTAAAATTCCCAGTAATTTTCAAAAGTGCCGAGAAAAACAAAAGAAAAATTTAGGAAAAACGGGAATTTTTACGGAAAATCGATTTTTCCCAAAATTGAATTTGGTTTTTGTTGTAACTTTAAACAAATGACAAAATGAATGCATGAAATTTTCACCGGTTGTTTATATTTTCATTTTCTATACACCATAACATTTTCCAAATATTTTGACTTATTTTGAGCTGATTACGGACATTGTCAGTTTCCATTTTTTTTTAGTTTTTTTTTTCTATAAATATCAATAAAATTTTATCTGTTGAGTAAAAAAGCTTGAAAATTTAATAGAAGGCTCCTAGGTTATTGTTTCAAAGGTAGATGAAAAAAATTAAAAACCCTAGGCAGGGTTTTTATTTATAAGCATTTAAAGTTCAAATCTTGACAAAATACGGAAAAATCACGAAAATTAGCAAATTATTTTGAGTTGAGAATTCATAAAAAATTTTCTTTTTAAATCTAAGATTTGAAAATGTAATACAAAATTACCCATAAGTTTGTCTACCTTTATCAAAAAAAAAAAAATGTCTACAAGGAAATCAAATTAAATTTTTATGAGCGTTTGAAATTCATATTTTTACAACATTTGATATTCACTCGATTTCTTATGTAACGATTTTCTTATTTTATTGTAATTAAAAAACGAATGACTGTAGATACTTGAAAATTTCACTGAATGTTTATATTAGCATTTTATATACACGGTAAAATTTTGAAAATAATTTGACTCATTTTGAGCTGTTTACGGTCATTGTCAGTTTTCAATTTTTTTAGTTTTTTTTCTATAAATATCAATAAAATTTTATTTGTTGGGAAATAAAGCGTAAAAATTTAATACAAGGCTCCTGATATATTTTTACAATAGCAGTTGAAAAATATTAAAAATATATAGGCACAATATTTTTTTATAAGCATTTAAAGTTCAAATTTCGACAAAATTTATAAAATTTATAATTTAATAATTATTTTGTAGTTAAAAATTTATAAAATGTTCAACTTTTATATAGCTAAGGATTGAAAATTGAAAACAAGGCTCCACGTGAATAGCTTATATATAAATTACTTTATGCACAATAATATCATCAATTTACTTAGTAACATAGTCTGACTGACCGTTTTCGCTCAGAATCGTTTTTCTTATACAATGATATTATATCATTGAATTCAAATTTAATACCATCCATTACAGTGACCCACTTGTAACCTACTGTACAGCAGAGCGACATCCACTTACCCACTTTTTTTTTTACATGATATTACTTATTACTTATTATGTCATTAATAGAAAATTTTGAACTTTTAAAAATGTTAAACTCGACAAATATTAAATTATTAAACTATTCAAAGCCTACATCCATCGAGCATCGACCATCCTTTTAAAATAAATAGTTTATATTTTATTTTATCACATTCCTTAATATTTGGCACGAATTAAAATATATACATCTTAATTTTCAACGTATGCGATCACTTAGGTACAACCCCTACTGTTCGTATCAATATTCAATATTAATGTTATTTTTTAACAACCGAAGGCCGACGCATGACGCATATTAATTTTTAGGTATTTAGATATTTTATGCGTGGACTTAGCAGAGGATGAGTACCCAAAAAGTCAGTATAGACCTTCAGTATTCACCCTTAAAACTTTATAAGGGCCTAACTCAGTCTATGAACTATTTATGAACCAAATGTAAATGCAATAAATTATAATCGGTCAATGGATTTTGCACAATTATTAATTAAGCATTAACTTTAATTATAATAACACACGCGATGATAATCTGTCGTCAATCATAATAATACCGCGTTACTGACTTCTGTCAAAAGCTTGAATGAAATTATGTATATTATTTAATCAATGACAGTAATCATAAGTCATAACAATCGTGTTATCAATACATAATAACAACAACAACGTTAACGTCAATAAAATAATTTTTTTTATTAAATAATTTTTTATATATAATATTTTAATACTTTTTGATCGATTAACCGGCTCGAAATACGGTCTTTTGTCAGTCGTCGGCCCCGACAATGAATCGGTGGGGTGAATAACCGACAAGCGTCCCGTATCGAAGGTAGCCCGCCCCGAACACCGCCAGTATAACCTCCAAATGCGTACATCGTCGTTGCGTCTTATCAAGTTTTTATCAATTAAAAAAAAATTCTTTAGTGCATGTTTTTCGTGTTAGTAAAACTGTGAAAGACTATGGCTTAAGTTCGGAACGAATCCGGCACCGCGAAAGATTTCAGGTTTCTCCCCAAGAAACGCACTTATCGCCGTTCGCCATGGACGGTGAAGACTTTTTGACGGATCAACAGGTAAACACATCCCATTTTGACAGTCCAGTTCAGCAGTGTGTTCTAATACAGTACTGTATACTTCTGGTTTCAAACGACCAAACGTTCGAATCGTGAGCTTTAACATATATTGTTCTGACCCCTGACAACTGGAGTCGGTTTGTACGAGTCCAGTGTCGTCCACTCCTTGGCAGAGCACTTTTGTGCGATTGTGACAGACGGTAGAATTGTATCTTTTAGTTCTGTTTCCAACTTGTTGCACTGGACTTGATCGGAAATGAACGCACTTCTACGTTGCACTCATCCTGGTTTTGGTTAATTTTCTCAATACTTATTATAATAGCACTTAGTCGATGCTCAAGTCTGTGTTGTTACCGTTGAATCGAGACCCATGCACTTCAAACCAATCAGTTCTACTGCATTAACTATTCTCATCTATACAAATTACGTTAATCCAAAACATTTATTCATAAATTAAATTAATACGCAGCTTTTAGTTATTTTTTATCCTGAAATGTTAAATTTAATAGTGACCCTAAGACAAGACCACAAATGTTAAACATTGTTTATAGGTATCTTGTTATTATACTGATTCTGTTTTCAGATTTTTAAACATGTTTTTGTTAAACATTTTTTCTAGAGTAATTTTACTCAGAACTAAAACTAAGCCAATTATTAAAAATATATATATAAATATATGGTAAATGAATGTTAATAAATAATTCTTAGGTAGGTATACCAATTATCAAAAAAAATGAGGTTGAATGATTTTAGTTCACTAATGTGTTGATATTTAATGAATCTCTTTGATCTTTCTGTATGTCTGAATTAACGACTACTTTACCTAAATATTTTAATTATGTTTGAACTTAAAGGTACAGATTAAAGATTCATATTCATAGTTTTATTCGTTAAAAAATCAATAAAACCATGTATTAATATTTTGTCAGTAACTTTGTTGTTAATGAGGGTTTCTCTTCTGATTTTTTTGTGATTCCTTGCCAATGAATATCCCTGGTGACATGTAATAGATGACATGAAGTGTTTCAAATTTAGAGGAGTTTGAGTTCATAGAAAATACAATAAAGGTTTAAAAAAATGTCCTCATTGAGCTATGAAATTGTTTACAATGTTGCTAACAAAATTATTTTGTTCTAAGGTATGTGATTATTTTCTTCATGTCAGAAAAGGAACTTTTACAAGTTGGAAAATGAATAAATATTGTGTATATTGTGTATAGTACTTAAGTCACATTTAAATTGACAAAAAATAGTTATAGAATTTAATAAAAACTATTAGTATTGACATTGAGGTAATGGTCTAAACAACATTTTATAGTTTTTTTATTAATATGTAGGTATATGATATTAAGTGGTCAAGTGGATGACATAATATATAATTTTACTCTATGTCAGTAACGTATTCAGAGGAGGTGTTTTGGTTGTGGAAACACCTCCCTCATTAGTCGTATTTATGCAAAAAATGTGTGCTATATATGATTCAGCTTCTACAAAATGTGTTGTCATATGGTTCTATTTTATATTTGTCATTGTTAATTTGAAGGTTGATTGATGGCTAAAATGGAGAGCATGTGTTGGAATTATAAATAAAACACCTCGTATCGTGTAGTATATAAGTAATCTATAGTAATAGAGTAATACTATAGCATATTTATCCTATGTAGTAGCTGGTATAGGAGAGTTATTTGGTTATTTATATAACGCCTTATAACACTATTTTATATCGTATCATTATACTTATTATTATAATATATGTATATCCGATCTTATTATTATATACTTTTAGCTTCTGTACATCTGTGTACCTCAACAGTTATAAAACTTCTCCCATATTATATTAAAATATAAAATTTAAACAACCCTCAAAAAATTACTTCTGGTTACACGCCTGTTCTGTGCTACACATTTGTTTTGTATGTTAACATTGTCAACATATCTATGGATAAAAAACAATGCTTCTCACTACCATTGGTCACCATAAGTTATTTTAATATCACAATAATTGTAGTACATTTTTTGAAAACTTTTTGGTGTTTATGAAATTAGAAATAAAATAAATACTATTTAAAAAAACTTTTTGAGTAACATTCATAATAGTTAAATGCTGTCTTGTGTTAAAGTTAGCAAAATGAGAGTAAATATTAATGTTCACTAAATGTCTTTAGTCCATCCAATTTTTATTTTAAATGTTTAACTAGTTTAATTGTTATTACACAGGCAAAGTTTGATGATGATTTCGAAGAAGAAATTTATGATGAAGACAAATATGATGCTCTTAATGATGAGACTTTTGGGAATGATATGTCAGGTAATATTGTGTTTGGTGAAAAAAGTACCTATATCTAATATGATCAAATGTATGTTTGATACTTAAAAAATACATTTCTAACCATAAACATATTATGCACTGACTGATAATTAATTTAATTAATCTACTAATATTTATAGTATGAACACATTTAGAACTATTTATTTTATAAAAATAGAATTTATCTTAACTAATCTTAAACATTTCTACTTATCGTTATAAATTGTTTTTATTTTTTAAACTTTTTAAAGGTAATTAATTTACAAAAGAATTAATAATATACTTTGGGAATTGTTTAAATTTGTTGTGATTTTGAAAACAATATTGATACCCAATTTTAATTTGTGTTTTAAAATATTTACTCTGATAGACGGTGATTGGGAAGCAGATCATGAAAAATATGCTAAATACGATGAAGTTATTAAAAAAAAATGGCCAGACGGAACAGTAAGTATTTTATTTTTATTTATTTATTTGAGTAAGTGCTTGCAGTTTAATATTATTGAATATACAATAGTATATTGAAATTATTTTATCAGTTTTATCAGTTTACAAATTCAGAATGTAGTATTAAAATAAACAACTTCAGGTTTCATTAACAATTTATACATAATAATGTATTACATGTTAAGAGCTAAGTTCTCAGTAGCCATGCCATAAACAAATGTGTCATGTAAGATGATATTGTTAAGTTCAAATAATGTTTAGTCCAGACAGTCCAGTTGTCTTCAACCAGCTATAAAAATGGGTCAAGACATCTTTTTATTTTTTAAATAAAAATACACTAAAATTATAAGTTTCGAATAAGTTATGAATGGATTGAACAACCATATACAGTAGATATAATGACAGTTAAAATGTCTATCGGCATAGAAAATCATTAAATTGAGCATACTTTTGATCTCAAATTTAAACAAATGTTCATCGAAAGTTCTTTGGAAATGTTTTGGGCACTCTTATGTATAGGAAATAACGTAAAACTAGCAGCTAAAGCCTTTTTTCTTCCATGGCCGTCAAGGCTGACATAGTTCACAAACATTTTCTTACAAAAAAGTGGGCTGTGAATCAAAAATGTGTCATTACTGGTCTATTTTACATAATATATGACTAGAATAAATATAATATTGGTACAATATACCTATATTGTATGCTTTATTTATTTTCTATTATAAATTAAACCTTTTTTAAACATATTATGTGATTAATTAAACTGTCTAAATAATATTTAATTTTGAATTTTAGTTTGAGATAACATGATAATATATGCCTTTTTAAATTAAATAATTTAATAAATTATAACTAATTTTGACTAATTCAAATATTTTATTTTAATAGGAAGACAATGATTATTTAGCCAACTCGATTCCACCTGATCCAAATGTATTCACCGAGTCTTTAAAAACATTACCAGACTTAGAAAGAGAACTAAGACAATTACATACATTTAGCCACCAATATGAAGTACCGGTAATCTAATTATGTTAACATGTGCAAAACAATTATCTTTGTTTGTAAAATTATGTTGCCTATACATGTTGCTAATGCATTTGTCAATTATTAATTACTTTCAGCCTTTACCATTACCTTTCCAATATCAAAATAATTTTAATTTTGTTAATCAAAATTATGGTATTAATCTACCAAGTAATAATTGTGGTCCAATTAGAAGACCAATTCCAGTTCAAGGCTCAAATCCTATACCACACGTAAATAATTGCATGTTCTAAGAATTGACTAGTTATGTTTTTTAAGATTTTGTTTGCTTTTTCAACATTGGTTATTAATTATTATTAAATTGGTTTTAGCGTTATAAATTATGTGCTTAATAAATTACATATAATATTATGTACTCTTATATTCCTGGTAACGGCTATTTTTTAAAGCTTGCTTTTGTGTTAATTAATGTAATTGTTTAACTTTGTGTACATTTTTGTTAAATATAAAAATTGAATTTTAATTTGTGTCTTATAAATTTAGATTTATATACACAACTTTAAATATATCAATTATATAAATTTAAAGTTTATATTGTATACACATGTGTTGATAATCCTTCACAATAATAATTCACATTAAAACTAGCAAGTATCACATTATATCATGTAAATATTGTATCAACTAAATAAATTAGATTTTTTTTTATTTGTTTCTTCAGTGATTGGTTGCTATTTATTTTTAATCTGTGTAAAACTACTTTATAAATACTTAATATTTGTTTTCAGTCTAATATACCAAATAATAATAATTCATATATTACAGTATAATATTTTAAATAACATAGACAATGTTATACTAAGTCAATATAGCATATTTAACAGCAATCTATGCTATCAGCACCCTAACATATTTTAATAAATTAAGTATAAAATCAAAACCATTTATATAATAGGTCATTACCTATTTACTGAATTGTAAATTTGATATATTATGAATGTTATTTTTATCGGTTCAAAGTCATGAATATTATGACCATACTGATAATATGATAAGGATGATCATATGTTTCGTTTAAAATGAGATTGTTCCTTTTTTAAGCATTTGGCTTACTTGTCCCAACAAACTTCATATATGATTATTTTTGACTTGTTTTTAGAAAATAGTCCAATTTTAATTCCATAATCTCCTTATGTGCGTAAAAGGGAAAACCTGTACATAAAACGAAATGCACAAAATAATATTTTTTTCAATTTTATATTGAATTATTGAAACCAAAATCATAATTGATAATTTTGTAAATAATAGTTTTTGTTAACAAATGCCGAGTGCTAATGTACAATCGTCAGCAATGAGACATGTCCTATTGGTGTATTGAAAAATTTAATTATGAACCCACACAGCCATCACCCTTTCCAATGATACGCCTTATTTAGCAGAGAAACATAAACTCAATAATATAAAAACTAATTTTGATTTTTTTTTAGAGTTTAGTGAAAATTGTATGATGTTTTTTATGTATATGGTAACCCTAATATTACATATTTTTATACTGAAATTGGAGCAAATAGATTATCAGTAATAGTTAGTTGAAAGTATAGACAGTTCAAGTTTTACTACTGAGACTAAATAATCATAAATTCAATAAATTTATTTAGATTGCATTTTAATGACCATTGACTTTTGTTTACACTTGTTTCCTGTCCCGCCAATAATGAAATTTATTATTAAAAAAGTCAACTAACTTTTTTCTTTGAGTCAACTCATGAAAATGTATCAATATAGTAACTATATAAAAAAAATAAAATTAAAAGTTTATTTCAAGTGTTGGTTATGTTTTATAATATATAAATATAAAATTTTTTAAATTTTTTTTGATATGGATACAAATAATTAATGAATAATAATATTCTATTTACTTGGTTATTATTTTTAGCTACAAATATCTATATGCATGCGTGAGTGCATGACTTGTTTTGCAATTATTTTTTATAATTATATTGTTAGTTATCACTAGTTGTGTTAAAATTGTACGTTTATTAACATGTTAATCATAACACTAACTCATTGTTTCATAGAATGTTTTCAACGCACCTCCTGGGTTCAGAGAAGTAAATGTAAATGGACATATAGACGATATTTTGACTAAACCTCCACCAAAAGTAATTTCATCAGCCATAAGTGTAGCTGACTTGGAAAGACAATTGGTATTTTTATTTTATTGAAAAACTAGTATTTAAAAGCATTAATAGGATTGGGATTTTGGTGCCCAAATAAGTGATTAAAATGAATTCAAAATAATGTTGTAGAAATGTAAACAATAAGATTAATTTAATTTTTAAATCCATTTAAAATAATAGTTAACAAGTGATCTGAATTATAATTTTGTAAATTATAGTGTGTCATAGAAAAGTTATTAAAAATAAAATTGGCAAAAAAATTTAAAAATGATCATGAAAAATGTAGGTACTTATATGGATAATAAATTGTAAATATAACACGCAAAATGCATCAAAATCCCAACACTATTTAATGATATATACATATTTTATAACAAATGTTGGTACCTATGTGTATTTTTGATTTAAATGTATTTCCATGTTTTTTTTATGTGTTAATTTAATTATTATTAAACAGTTGACTCAGTATACTGTCTTGATACATAAATATTACTTAGTATTGAAAATTATGTTTTATTTTCACTGCTGATATAAAAATAATAGTTACTTCCCAATAAGGTTATAATTAACATTTGATATTGTTCATAGATTGATGCTGTAAAAGTAAGCCCATCTTACAGCCGTCCTGTACCAGAGGTAAACCAAGGATATTTACCTTTTTCTCCGTACTATAAACGTGAAATTCCCCAGTACAATGTTCCAAACGTTCGTGTTGTACCTAAAAGTAATTTATTTTACATTATAATTTTACATTTTTATTTGGTTTTTCTTAATAAGACTACGATGGTAAGGTTAAAAGTTGTTTTTTACTATAAAACCTTCATTGTAATATTTAGGGCTCAGAAGTTGTGAGAGTTGCATATTTTACTGTATGCTCTTAATTTATAGCAGCTGACTGCTGAATAGTCTGCTGCATAAGCTAAAATCTATTTCCCACAATGACAATATTAAAAACAAAAATTTGGAATTTTTTGATAAAAGGAAACATTTCCTTATTTTATTTTATACATTTTTAATATTTACTTTTATTACCTTATGTAGCTTATATTTAATTATTTAAAATAAGTATTTTTTTTTCCTAAAAATTTGTGCTAAGTAACAAAAAGCAAAACTTTTTGATGTCATGTTTTTATTACGGCTGCTTGTTGTGGCATGATTTATTACTATTTTCGTCTAACCAGTTTTTCATTAAATTTCATTAATATTATAGATATTTTTAATAAAAGAATAACAAGTAATATACTATTATGTAATTAATAATTATTACATTTTAATTTATTTTTTAAGTTTTAAACAATATTTTTTTACATAATTTTTTTTGCATATTTTATCAATTTTAAGTTTCATAACTTCTGACCTTTAAGAATAATAAAATTATTGAATTTTCTTGTATATAAATGTCTCATTTTTTTTATTTCAGATTTTCCAAGGAATAATAATAACGTTCCAAGAAACCTTATAAATAATGTTAAGAGATTTAATACCAACATGGCATATCAAAATTTTCCTAAAATGGTTAGTTATACAATATTTTTCAGATTAGTTACTTAGAAAACCTATAGAATATCAAGATTTAAATATTTTGGTTCTAAGCTTATCCAACAGGTAGTAGTTATCTAAAAAATGTACCAAACAAGAAGTGAAGTGACTATGCTGTTTTCACAGCCCACAGAGATAAATTTTTAAGTTCAACTCACCAATATTTTATTAAATTAATCAAAAAATAAACTCTGAACACTGTCATTGTACACTGGCTTAAACTTAAAAAACAAAGTTCTCATTTCCAGGCCACATAAGAAAGCCATAGAAAGTCATCCCTGTTGATTTTATAATATTTAATATATTTAATATATTACTACACATTTTTTCAGAAGAATTACACATTTGATGAGCAGTCAGATTTTACTGATTATGGTGCTGGGTTTATGACGGTGAGAGAAAAACATTGGTTGGCTGGAATACAAACTATACAGTTCCATAATAGTAACCCATTGGAAGAAGATTACTATTTTACGGTTAGAAAAATAATTCAGTGATTACCAACTTTGGATTAGTGATTATCTCTAAAAATATAAAGTTCAATTCGTTTTTATGATTAATCTTTTTAAACATGTACAATATATATAATATCAGGTAATAATTCTAAAAAAGACAAATATAGTCAATTTTCTTGTACACTAAAATATCATTTGATTTTGATTTTCAAATAGTAACAATTGTTTTGTACTCGGTTGATCAAATTATTATGGTTACTATCTGAAAATCGAAAACAAATGTTTAAGAAAGAAAGGACAGTTATAGAAAAATGCATTTATTTTAATAATTGTACATGTTTATATAGTAAATACATATATAATTAAACTCAATATTTAAAAAAATGATGACTCCTTTTATGAAATTAGACATTATGTTTTACAATATTTTATTATTTTCAGATGTATCAAAAGCGTCATCATGGTTCAAGTGGGCCAAAACCCAACAGTAATTTTCATCAACCAGATACGCAATCCAGATTTAACAATTCATATACACAATTACACTTTGAAAATTCTTTAGGAAAAGTCTTGGTGCGTTATTTTTATAAATATCCTGAAAGATTACAAATTTTAAAGATTTAAGCAACTATTATTCATTACAATTTAGAATCTTAAGAAGGTTTATAATCAAACAGCTTTTCAAAATTATTTGAAATTGAATTAATACATTAAAACCATGTTGTTTAATCTGGCTTTTAAACTTAACTTTTTTGTTAGGATATATCGTGTGACCCCAAAAACGGGGTACACTATTAATTAGTTACTTAAATTACTCAGTACCCTATAAATAGTTTTAAATTCTATTTGTGTAAAATGAGACTTAATTATTGGATCATAAGTTCCTACGACTCACTATTTTTCAACTCTTATTTTGTATAACTTCACTTTTTCTGTGTACCTTGTTTTTTTATTGTTGACACATGGCATGTTTTCAAAAAAGTTAACTATTTCTCAATAATGGAAGAGAATTGTGTACTAAGTTTTAAATTCATGAAATCTTTATCTATATGATACCAATGCTCAATAATATATAACTATTAAATTGTACCTTTTTTCATATTCTACTGAACGTTTTATGGTTCAACTTTTAAATTCAAAAATAGCCTCCAAATATTGGACAATATTAAATTTTAATGGTTAATTAATTTTAAATATTACATTTTTTTATTTTATCAGTTGTGTATAATGTATAAATATTTTTAGATTGGCAGTGTGATAACTCCGAGAAAGATGATTGATATAGAAACAAATGATTTTGCACCCTCTTCTGCATCCTCAACAGACCGAGCTGTAGTTGCCCAAAAAAACTCAAAACAAATCCTTTTAGAAATTGAACATGTTAGTTATATTATATTTAGAAAATATTTGTGTATAGTTTTCATTAAATATAAATTGTATTGCTTTTCAGATGTATATACCACTTCTGAAAATAGAACAAACATACTATGCAATAAGGAACAAAGCACAAGCAGCACCAACTGTACAACAATACATTGATGAACTAACAGAAATTTTGTCTAACCATTTACATCACTTAGTTTCATATGTGACTATACGTAAAGGAAAAGTAGGCAATGCAATAGTATTTAAATTAACAAAAACTAGTTTATTTTTATAACTATGATCTATGACTGATATGGAAAACGTATAATTTGAATTTAATTGTCTTTTTCATTTGATTACTAGCAATTGGTACACAGAATTTTACCTCATCTCAAAAATCCGTCATTTATATGGAGTGTATTTTTCGGCCCTTCAATTTGTACAATTATTTCAAAAGATAATGAAGATCAATTATTGTTACTATTTTTACCGTACATAAGACAATGGATATTTTGCTTATGTCTTCCAGAATTGAATCAAATTGCAGAGTATTTAATGAAAAATCTTGCATTTGTTTTGATAAGTGTTGTAAGTAGATACTTATTTTTAATCCTATTAGAAAATAACATTGATTTAGATGAGCTGTTATAAAAATTAATAATATGAATTTATAAATTTGGATATTGTTATAAATAATAATATGTACTTATTATTATATCTATTAAAATATATATTTGCTTTTAGTTTGGCATATCAGTTATAGCAAATATGATTGAACGAGCAGAAGAAGTTCGACCCACAACAGAGCGAAAAGTATTGAAACAATGGAGTATTTTCATTAGCAATGTTATATTAGTTGGTTCAGAAAATACAATACAAAGACCAGTCATTGGTTTGGATAAAAAAATTATTGAACAGCATCTGACATACTTGCCGTTAGACCAATCCGTTACAATTGAAAAAAAATTAAACCTTGTTCAAAGAATTAGTTTCTTGGGTGACACAACTAAGAAATAATCAACATTCATGACATATATGATTTTAATTTTTTGTAGTAAAAATGGTCATCATTATCACTGCATAAAATTATACCACAATAGATATATTTCTTTGAGAATCTTTAATGGGAAAATTGTAATCTCTCTTGCACTATATTTTCTGGATATCTGAACGTTGGTGTTGTATATAATGTTGGAAGTTTTTTGATTCAAACTATTAATCTTATTGTGCATTGTTAAGCACTTAAGATTTTGCTAGGTTTACTGTACATTTTTCACCATAAAACATGGTTTTTTTTTCATTTTTACTTTATATTTGTTCCCAGCTCATTAATACTTAGTACAATATGAAACAATTTCTTAATATAATTAGTTAATTTTTATGTTGATAATCATTTTATCAAAGTATAATTTTAATTTTGCATTAAATTTATTTTTTATTAATACTTATTTTTACATTAATGTAGTTCCAATGATAATATATTATTAAAGGAACATTTTTTTTATAATTTCTATTAGTTATTTTCAGAAAATGTTATTTAAATAATATACTAATCAATTTATTAATTTCATAATTCCTAAATATTTTTTAAACTTAATTTATTCTAAACAATGATCCAATATACATTTTTTTTTGTATTATCATTATTTAAAATTGAATTAACTAATATAATAACTTCTAAGTAATTAAATGTGTATGAAATATTTACCATTAATTATCAAATAATTTGAACTCTAGATATTTTGTCATCTATAGTAGATATGGATCCTATACATTTATTGATAAGTTGAAACACTTATGGTAACTGAACGTGTAAGTTCATAATCAATGAAATTTAAGTACCTATATAATTATTGTGCAATTTCAAATTTAATTGATCCCTATCATTATGTTTGGGTTTTTAACTATTTATTAATTGAATTAATAAATTAATACTATATTATTATTATAATATGATATTATTGTCTTAATACTAAAATAGAAAATTTGATATAACAAACCATACATTAAATAATTTACAATCATTATGTCAATATTACATTTATGTATGAAAAGATACCATTAAATAAATTAATGGTAGTGTAGAATAAATTATTATATAATGTGTAGATCATATACTTAGAAAATAGATATTTAATTGTGTTGAATTATGGTTTTTTTTTTCAAATTTTAAAAAAAATTTAAAGATTTTTAACAAACATATGATAAAAGAATATTTAAAATATTATCGCCATTGATGTATTGTACCTAATATTTATTTAAAATTGAGTGATTTTCTTTATATTATATATTATTTTAAAAGTCTCCCTGTATTGTAATTAAATGTTGCTTAGTGAATTTTTTTATTTAATTTTTTTTTGCATGTGTATAGAATATATATACCAGAGTGCTGTATCATGTGGATTTACCAATTGTTTAAATATAAAATTGGCAAATTCTCTTGATACACTCTGTGGATGTAATATACATATATATATATATATATAATTATATAAATTATGTGTAATAAAATTTAGTTTATTTATATGTCTATTTGTATAATTATTTTAGAATTTGTTATATGTAAAATTCAAAAAATAAAAATGTATTGTTTTTAACTTCCTAATTTCAGTATTGTTTATTCTATAGAATTCGATTAATTTTCTTGCCAACATTTTGATAGGTAGCAAATAATATGACAACATTTAAAAATTATATGATTATCAAATTTTAAAAACGGTTTTGATACCCAAGAAACTTCAAAGTATGCACTAAAAATTTTTATAAATATAATGAAATATAAAAAATTTAGAAAGCTTATTAGCGAAATATGTCTGTAAAATAATGTATGCATAACAGTCAACAGAAATACAAAAAACAAGTTTTGATCATAAATTGTATAAATATTAAATTTAAACTTCTACATTTTATACTATTTCTCTTAGAAGAAATTATATTCAATAGAATCTGTGTTATAATTAGCAAAAATGTTTGGTATTTATTTCTATCGTTGTATGTCAACAATTAATTACAGATAATTTATACAAATCTAACCGGCTCAGTTGTAAGACTTGTACTTACATTATATGTTAGAATGTTGGATCATGCATAAAAAATTATATAGTACAAAACAAAATTCCTCTAACATATACATTATTGGGAAATAAACTTAAAAGTTTAACTCATAACTAAACTAGTAATAAAATATTGCATAAGCTCAAACATTATTAGTGTACTTTCAATTGAGTTTCAATGCTATACTAAATACTTGCAAAAATGTTCAAGTCTCTTTGGTAGGAGGGGCTAGGTTATTTTTATGGAATCTGAGATGTCATTCTTATAGTACAAGAAGGTTGCATACTTTTTGACTTTTTACAATCGGTTTTAAAAAGTGTTATGTTCCTAAAAACATTTTCCTCAGGATGATGGAGTTATGAAAAATTCACTAAAAATTTTTAATATCAAGTTTGTACTTGGTAGTTTACACCACAAACAGAATTGGCTTCATCCATTACATTATTTCTCTGTTTTAATTTGATCAAATTTATTGATTGAAAAATTACATTTTTACAACTTTATGTTGATGGCAATAATATTTTGGACAGTTGGTTTGGGGATGGCCAAAATTATATAAGCTGCACCAATCCTCAGGGACTTGGTTCCGCGCCCCTTTGAGCTTCTGGTTTCCATATGATAGGTCTATTTCCAAACCAATTAGAGGACTAATAGTACTTAACCATGCTATTAGGGGATTGAACCTAAACAAATAAACATGGTATTAATAATTAATTATAGTCTTACATTAATAAATAAAATATAATACAAAATAATATATACATAGATTTTAGCCTGTATGGCTAAATGATAAAATGTATATAATTTAATAATCATTACTTAATTTAAAACCCTTCAACTCACTCATAATTATTTTTTGAAGAAAAACCTAACATTTCCAAAACATGAGTATTCTTACAAGGGTGTAATCTGAAAAATGGTGAATTAGAAAATGGATGCATCTAAAACAGTAATAATTTGATTATTTCACAAGTTTTGATTTCAGGTGAATTTCTAATTAGAAAAAAGTAAAAACCTCTTGAGTTATAGCATTCCACTTGTCATGGACTACATTTTGTTTTAAAAAAGAATGCACCAAAGACCACACATGTTCTAATGAAAGTAACTTTCCATCTACATATGAAATTAAATTATTACTATCCAATTTTAATTTTGTAAATATTTAATAAATTACCAGTATACCACATATTAAAGAACACATCTGGGCACGAATAACTTGGATTGTATAATATGTGATATTCACAAACAATTGGAATTTTGTCTTCTGTAAGAGAATCTAAAAATAAAATTCTTTAATTACAATATCTATTAATTTATTATTCTAATATTTTAAGAGAATATCAGCGTACCATTTGTTTTCTTGCTCTGGCCCACGCGCAACACAGACAAAGCGCATTTACACAGAATTATTTTTTCTATGTTTTCAAGTAATCTTAGAGTAAAATCACTCATTACAAAAAAGATAGAGAATAATATTTTTAAGGGAATGACAAATCGATTTGTCTAAATATTGTTTCAAAACAATTTAAACATAATATAAATCTTCAACATTTATTTGTTTATTTTGAAAGACGAATACAAAGTCAAATAACAATAAAATATAAAATCAATATGTCATTCCCTCAAAAATATTATTCTCTATCTTTTTAGTAATGGGTGATTTTACTCACAAGATAACATAGAAACATAAAAAAAATGATTCTGAGTTAATGCGTTTTGTCTATGTTGCGCGTGGGTCAGGGACAGAAAACAAATAGTGTGCTGACATCCTCTTAAATTTTATTCAGAGATGGCCACCATTAGGCTACCTTATAAAATGGCAAATAAAAATATCTAAGGTATATGAAGAATTCCCTTCACATAAGTATGACTTAATAGTAGTGACTAGTAATAATATGCATACAAAACAGTTATATTTTATTTAAAAAAATAATATTGCTCAACAAAGAAAAAGAAATTTGGTTGGAACTAAAGCTTTTTCAAAAATAAGTATGCACACTACTTATTATCAATAAAAATATGGATAGCATATTAAAAAAAATGTATCCAGTTGCAATTCAACTATACATCATTACAACTAATATAATGTGTAACAAATATTAGAAAAACTAATATTGTAACAACATATTTTCAGAAATGGGGTAGGAATGTAGAATAGAATATCAAATTGAGATTGTAATCATACAATGTGTAATATGTCATATTATAACTAGTGAAATTTAAATAAATATTCCTATAACAATATTATCATTGTGACATGGTCGCAAATAAAAGTCGATAAACTAACCTGAGTGGATAGATTTCAATGAAGATTTATTCTTTTTTTGTATCTCCTTTTTTACTAGATAATCAATAAAATTCTTATTCTACAAAAAAATATTAGACAAGGTAATTATTTATGTAATATTAAATGTTTTATTACAGGTTGTGATTAAATTATGTGTATAAAAGTCGTTTTGTTGAATTCATTTGAGAATTATTAAGGTAAAAAAATAATATAAATTTTAGTTCAATTGGCTTTTTTACCATTGGACATTGGTATTGACGTAAATTCCAGCCATCATCTATCGAATCCGAATAGTTTTTTAAATCTGTAGCGTACTCGACAAATTGTTGGTATGTCATGCTCATGATTCGCGTATCTACAACAATAACTATATAAGATGAACACACCAATTCAATAATTTTTATAGAAAACTGCGATGCGCATCATATTATTATATAGTTCGATTTCCCTCTAGTCGGACGCGCTCGTTCAATACAACGCATTATGAAAATTTGTAAGGTACGAATGTATGATGAAATCTAATTCCAAGAATAAAAATCCACGACGAATTTTACAATGAATGTTAATTAATACCGACATCGAAATATTCGAAAAATCGAAACCCTGGTGCCACGGGCAGTGGTTATCACTAAATGTTATCAGTCGACATTCGAATGATACCACAGATATAGATAACACATTTTATTATCTATAATACATTATCTATGATGATATGCACACCGCGGCTGTAACGCCGAACTCGCTCGACAGAATAACACGTAACCGTGCTCAGCACTACTGACTGAAATACATTGAGCTCGGCCGCCGGGCACTGTGGCCAGCGCTACGTCGGCCGCGGTGGCCGGTTGCTGTGGTTAGACGGTATATCGTTAGGATTGGCGCGTTCCAAAACCGTTTTTGCTTTTCGTTATTGTCATTACTGTCGTTTTTCGGGGTGCCGTGGCCGGTGGTTGTTGTGACCGTGGTCCACATCGATATGGTCGTCGTTATTTGGCTGGCCATTTGGCTTGTCGGTTACCCCACAAATGATATTAGGTTAACAGGGTCCCATACTACTCACAACGGCGGCGGCGAAGACCGGGAAATATGCTGCACGGCGGTGGTACGCGTTCCGCCAGAAAGTGACGGCGGCGAAGAGTATAGCCGACTAGGCTCCTGGTACCCAATACAATATTTTGAAGACTGAATTCATTCACTAAACAATATTTACCAAAGACATATAATATTATTAATGATAATAGTAATAATAATAATATCATCAAAATAAAAAAATACATTATCACAATATTATGATATAATTCACTGTTTATTATCATTATTATTATCAATTATCACTTTTTTTATTTTTATTATTATAGTATAATATAAAATAATATTATTCACATATTATAAGCATTTATTAATTAATATCATTTTATTATTTTATGATGTACCATATTATACAATATAACTGTGACTAGTGTGACTTTGCCTATGAAAAAAATCAATGTAAAATACGGCGGTATCTCGGTGTTTAGTGTATCTCAGTTTTAGCATGACAAATTAATTACATTTTAATGTACCACTGCACCACCGTCCACCCGAGTTCACGGGAAAATTTGCATCGGCGTGAACTAGTTCGACATCGGCAAGGTGGGCATGAAAATCTCATAGTTCTGATCTACCTGGCGAGTTAAATATTGGATATATGACTTAAAATATTTTCAAACGTGGTCTAAATTACTCTTTAAACTTTCCTGATATCTCTAAGAACCATTTGTAATATATTCGTCAAATTAATTGAGTAGTTTTTGAGTCTATAATCTACAAACACGCTGGCAGTGGCATGGCGAACTTCATTAACTTATGAGGCACAATAATTTATATTAGTAATTATAGTAATATAGTACTATTAATAATTATAAATACTTATGTATATCAATAATTACTTATTTACGTAAATGGTAACTGAGAATGATTGGCTCAGTCTTACTGTCTTAGTGTGTGCTTAATAAATTATTTACTATATTTAAAATGCTCCTAGTCTCCAGAATACCCACCACCCTTAAAGCTGAGGCACGTGCCTCAAATAAAGTCCTTCGTTACGCCACTGCATTCGTGCATTGCCTTTGTTGTATACCTACTTTTAATTATTTGAATAACAAATAAATACTACCTATTTTATTTATTTAAAAAATCACCAGCAACCCATAGTGGGTCGGCTAGTCTTAACTAGTTTTTGTTTTTTAATTTTATTTATATAACTGGCGGCAATCCTTATTATTTGATGAGCAAAAACTTTAAATTTACGTGAGTTACCCTGAATTAAAAAATTCCATACACAACCATGTTTGTTGTAGAAAAATTATTTACATACGTAATAAAATCAAACACATGTAAATCGAAACAGAAGTTTTCAAGATTATCTTGAATATAAAAAAAGGCACTTAAATACACTATATATAATTATATAATACATACATTACACATAGATAGTGGCGGACTGGAAAGCTGGGAAAATTACCGGTGGTCCACTGTCCATAAATTTAAATATACCATGTTGTTCTATACGTACAAAAAAAAAAAAATATACCTACAGTCATTCATTTTTTGAATTATCTACAAATAAGAAAATTGTTCGATAATAATTGTTTGTTAATTTATTGGGTAAATATCCAATATTGTTGAAATTAGATCTTCAAACGGTCATAAAAATTATGCAAACGTTTTCTAAAGAATAATTTAAAAAAAAATTAGTATAAACCCACATTAAATTTGAATGATCGTTTACAAATCAAATTTTGTTAAAATTCAAATATGAAAAATATCGATTTTGATAATTTTATTGTAATTCAAAAAATATTAACTGTATGAACTTGAAATATTCTAGTGTTACATAAATTATCATTTTAAACACTTAATGAGATCTTGAAAATATTGAAAGTAATTTTGAGCTTATTTTAGACACTTACAATGATATTTCTACAGATATTTTCATTTAGAAATATATTTTATTAAATATAATTATTTTTAGAAACTTACTTTGTTTCATTGGTTAGAAAATAGGAAACTAAATGATCACAAGTTTGGATATTTAACCCTGTATTAAAACAATATTTTTTTGAATGTGATGTTTTTGAATTTATTTATAAGTTTTTTACAAAACTAATACAATACTTTATATAAAAAAAGTATCTACTATCTATAAATACAAACTGAAAAACTAAAAATTACAATATAGTATTTATTTAAATTTTAAAGGTTTTAGTATGTCACTGGTGAATATCATTGTGTTTCTCGCATTATCATCCATAGTATTTTACTATTTGCATTGACTTTAAAATAAATATAAAATACCTAAGTATTATACATGAGCTGTCTGACATGAGTACATGACTAACTATTAGTGTGAATATTTAGTCTATTTCTACAGTTCTATCATAAAAAGAACAATAGGCGTATGCTTCTTAATATATCACAGTTTCATCGAAATATATTTACATTTATTTAATAGGATCATTGATGTGAAGTACCTATCAGGTGATGACATTTAATTGTAACTTAAGATAAATATTGACTATGGAAAATCAACAAAAGAAGATTTTCCTAAGTGAATATTTTTTTTCTGAATAATAAAATATTATAAGTAATATATGTGCATACCTAATATATATTATAACAATATGTATTAGATATGGTTCTGGAAGTGAATTTGGTTGTGAAGCTTGATAAAAAAAACAAGGAAAAAAAATATGAAGGTCATATACAAGTTTCAGTATCGAATCCTTAGACTTTGAAAGTTAGTGAGGAGTTTTTTTTTTTGTATTAAATTATTATAAATAATATAAAGTGTTTCCATCCATGTTACAGATAAAACTTAAAATTGGAGAAGAGGAATACATTTATGAAGATGATATAACTTAAGTCAAATAAGAAGTACATGGTCGTAAAAGCTATGTTTCAAGCAAATACACAATTTAGTAATTTTGTTTAATATATTACAAATATTGGAACACTAAATATCAGAAACTGATGTACAGTATAAAAGTGATGAGATATTTGGACTTGAATGAAAAAGATCAAAACAAAAAATAAATAAAAATGTAAGGCATTGTGTTTGTTCAACAAAAATATATATTTTATACACACACACACACACACACACACATGTACAATGTGTCCAGCAAGGAAGTGACCAGCCCGTGTCATATGATAGGATACCTTAGTTTTTGAAAAAAAGGAGTTTAAATTTTCTAAAACGTTCTAATTTTTTTTAAACAAACCCGAACCTACCGCACAAGATACATCAGAAAATCTTCAACACTTTTCAACTTTTTACCATAATATTCTTTAATTTTTTAAGCTATTTTATTTTACTATGCACTAATATACACGATCAAACAAGAATTATACTATTTATTTTTATTAATTTTTATTAAAAGTAAAAAAGTTAGCATTTTTGTAAGGAAATTGCAAATAAATCCAAATAACGCCGAATTTATTACGGTTTTTTTTTTTTATTATTCTACAAAATGAAACCTAGAACACTTTAAACATTTATTTTTTGTACATTTTATGTCTTTATAGTTAAATACTCACCTAAGCTCGTTGTCCAGTAATTGTCCATTGAGTATGGTTTCAATCTCAAAAACTGTGTCACATTTAGCAGCATATATTACTAGAAAATTATGGATGATAAAAAGAAAATACTTTTATTTATACAATAAATTTTACATTTCTGGTTTGATTGTGTATGTTAGTTGATAGTACAATAAAATAATTCAAAAATTAAAAAAAAATTACGATAAAAAGTGTAAAAGTTTTGAGATACATCAGAAAAAGTGAGACATAAATCGAAAGGTTAAATTTGGTTTCAAAAAAGTTAGACCACCTCCATCTTTAAAAGACTTTTTTTTATAACTTAAGGTATACTATCATATGACGTTGGCCAGTCATTTCTCAATGGGACCCTTGTATAATATATATGATTATAATATAATCTATATTTTGTATAATTCACTATGCACATCAAATACTACTAGGCATGTTCAACGTCAGGATATCTATTCAGATATGGGTCAAGCTTAATTTCATAGACATCGCAGAGACAACATTGTGTGTCACTGTCATCACAGAGGCTGAATATATTTTGGCCAGTGAAGCTGTTAAAGGGATCATATGGATTACACGTTTGATGATAAGCTTATCAACAACAGGCGATAAACAACCGGTATTATACATTGATAATCAAAGTGCTATACGTTTAGTAAAGAATCTGGAGTTTCATAAAAGGATAAAACACATAGATGTGCGATACCGTTTCATTAGGGAGAAATATGAACGTGGACAATTTCAACTGCAGTACATTGAGACAGAGGACCAGATTGCGGACATCCTAACCAAGTCTTTGGTAAAGGAACGATTCAAGAAACTACGGTCAGCAATAGGAGTGACTACAATTAAAGAAATTATTAATTGAGGGAGGGTGTTGTTAAATTAGTATATTACATTAGTAAATTAATATTAGTAGTCAACCTTGACACATGGGTAAAATTTAGTATCTATAGTTATACCAGTATACGACTCACTCTCTATACGGATGTAACATGACCTCGGTTGTAAATATATGTATAAAGGGCCTTTGATGTATATAATACTCACTTGCACAGGCACCGTCGTATAGTGTGTATATGGGGTGTGTGTACTGTCACAGTTAAATTTTCCAGTTGTACGTTATTATATATTATACTTATACATAATCATATTGTCGTGTTATTATTCATTTATACTAATACTAAAGTCATTAGTCCGTTAAGCTTCACTTTCAACAAAATTTGTTTACAATAGGTATTGTAGCGCCCCCTAAAAGCTAAGACTATGTTGGGAGGGTTATTCTTATCAATTGACTGTATGCATAAGAGAAATAAAAAAAAAATACCAAAGAATGGCTAATTAATAATAATTAATCTGAAATTAAGAAGTAAGCTATATTTATTTTCATGTTTTTTATTTTGTTTTTGAAGATTGATATAGTGATAAGTTCTTGTAGAGTTATTTCTATACATCGTATATAGACAATAAACCAATTAGTAGGAAAAACACCATTTAGTTTAGAATTTACGTAATGCCTAGAATAAAGTCAGAAGTATGAAAAGCAACAACAGTAGTGATCATAGGCGCACTTTCAGTCTTAAACTTGGGAGTGCTAAAATGTTTTACCCCAAAAGCCTCTCACACCCCTCTTAACAGTTATGCATACCAGCCATGAGTATTTAATTTTAAATAATATTATAAGCCACTACATTAAAAACAAAAGAAGTAGTGAATCGAATTTTCAATAAAAAAATCTTGTTTGTCCAATATATAGGTAATCTGTTGAGTACTTTTCTTTAAAATATTAAATCAATTAACTGAAATTTTTACTGATTAATATACCTTTTATATATTTATATACAATATAAGTACATTCATTTATAAATAATAGTATAACACTATAACATAAAAATTGATGAAATAATTAATGTATGACATAGCTAAATATTATTATGGTATAGGAAAATAAAAAAGAATTGCCTACAAACAAATTATATTAAATCTAATCTTCTAGATTTTTTAGTAAACTTGTCAATTATATCTTCATTTTTTAACCCATCTGTTAGTTTTTTTTCTATGTATAAAAATGAAAGATTAGTTAATCTACTCTGCACCATATTGGTGCGTAACCAATTTTAATGCGACACATTGATGACAATTACCTTTCACATGTTGCTGATGAACTTGGTAAGATTAATGCAACTAGCATTAATTTGTAAAGGTTTGGATATACTTCTGGACTACACGCGCACATGAGATCTTCCAGCAAAGTTCCACCAGAGATACTATCACCCGTTTAAAGGGTTAATTTATATTTTAACTTAGAATAAAAAAAGTTAGAGTCAAATGTTCACTATGTACATGGAACAACCGCAGAGGTTGTTTGTCAATTTATTACAAAAACCAATTACTACTATTACTCATACTATGAACCAAGTTTGAAACTATCTAATTTAAGTTTCAAAAAACTAGTTAGGACTCAGGACCTTTTTACAATAAAAATAACCAATCCTGAAAAGTGAAAAGGATATGATTAAGGACATAATTTTGGTACTTGTCATTGAAACTTTAAAAACAGTTTTAACCCTTTCATGTACATAAGTTATGTACATGAAAGGTTATGTTATGTAACATAACATATTTTTATTTTTTTTTTCTTGACATATGTATACGCTTTTCTTCAAAAATTATTAAAATACCTATTTGATCATTCTTATTTCATAAGTAACATGAATATTTTATAATTTTGGACACCAAATATTGAATATATTGACTAAGTCAAGTAAGTATGTGATTAAAGTGTTTTTTATTAGTAAGAGATCAAATTCTAAGTGTGTACTTACTTATTTTTAAAACAAATTTATCCTCTGTATTTACACAATAATAATATATTATTTAAACTTTGCACTAAGATCGTTATAATTATTTGTGATCAATAAAGTATGCGAGTAGGTAAATAAGTAATCGTACCTAATTATATTTCAAAATAACTACACGTCATAATAATACTATTTATACAAATTATACATAACAAGTTTGATTATTATTAATAATTATTTTGACGGATTCCAATAATTCCATGTTTCCATGTTACAATAATCTTCTTTTTATGTGTTTAACTTTCATAAATTATTTGTTAGGTACCTGCCTACTAACTGATATGGCAATGCTTTGCTATTGCTAGGATTTTGTGATTGTTCGACTACTTCTTTTGGTGTAAAACGCTGTGGAAGCATTGTCTTTTTAAGTGTAAATTTATTATATTCTAATTTATAGCATTCCCGAGCAGCGTTGCTCGTGAGATTCGCTTGTGATTATGCGAGCAGTATATTATCAAATATCAGGTAAGAAATCTACATGCGTCCTGCAGTAGATCGCGGACCCCGGGTGGTGCGTACGTCAGTGTATAATTTAACTCTAAAGTATCAAAAAATGCTAAAAAGTGGAACCGTGGTTCGAACTCGATACATTCTGTACTAAAATACACAATATGCTTGACGCATTAATAATAATAATAATTATTATTAAAACCAATAGCAACCATCTATACACAACAATTTCAATCGTAATTTGAGAACCTCCCCGGGTTGGATCTCTTGTTTACCTTTTTTCGTGACAACATGTAGTCTATCTTCTTCCCTATGGTCTAATCTATCTCTGTACCAAATGCCATCGCAATCGGATGATCGGTTTAGAAATACATAGAGGACATAAGTAGCTAAGTAGGTTACCTATAGAAACATTTTAGGTTCTGAGCGGAGCGATGAATGTATTGATTTTTCAATTATGTATGTTTTTTTGTATCTGTGTACACGGTAAGTAGTCGAAATAATGCTTCGATTTTCAACTTCAGTATCTTGTTCGGTGGGAAAGTGAATCTAGTTGGTGCATTGAGGAGGTCAAAATTGATATTCCCAGTAATTTTTAAAAACGCCGAGAAAAACGGGAATTTTCACGCAAAATGGGTTTTCGACTAAATTCGATTTTGGTTTTTGGTGTAACTCTAAAACAAATGACCGTATATACATGACATTTTCACTAGTTTTTTATATTGGCATTTTCTATACACGATACAATTTTCAAAATATTTTGATGTGTATTTTGAACTGTGTACGGACATTTACAGTTTCCAATTTTTTAGTTTTTTTTTCTATGAATGTCAATAAAATTATATTTGTTGGGTAAAAAAGCTTGAAAATTTAATACAAGGCTCTTAATATATTGTTACAATGAAATTTGAAAAATATTAAAAATCCATTGTGATAATTTTTTTTTATAAGCATTTAAAGTTCAAATTTTGACGAAACACGGAAAAATCACGAAAATGTGCAAATTATTTTGAGTTAGAAATTCATAAAAATATTTTTTTAAATCTAAGATTTTAAAATTTAATACAAGATTTCTTATAAGTTTGTCTTCATTTATCAACAAAAAAAACTCTACCGGAAAGTTAAATTAAATTTTTATGAGCGTTTAAATTTAAAATTTTCACAACTCCACTCGATTTATAATGAACTATTTTGTTATTTTGATGTAATTCAAAAACAAAAAACTGTAATACATGAAAATTTCACTGAATGTTTATATTAGCATTTTCTATACGCGATAAAATTTTGAAAATAATTTGACTCTTTTTGAGCTGTTTACGAACATTGTCAGTTTTCAAGTTATTTAGTTTTTTTTTCTATAAATATCAACAATATTTTATTTGTTGGGTAGAAAAGCGTGAAAATTTAATGCAAGGCTCCTAATATATTGTTACAATAGCAGTTGAAAAATATTAAAAATACATAGGCACAATTTTTTTTTATAAGCATTTAAAGTTCAAATTTTGAAAAATTTATTAAATTTAAAATTTAATAATTATTTTGTAGTTAAAAATGTATAAAATGTTCAATATTTATAGCTAAGGATTGAAAATTAAAAACAAGGCTCCACGTAAATAGGTTATAATATATAAATTACTTTATTCACAATAATATATCATCAAATATACTTAGTAATATCATACGCTGAATTCACTCAGAATCGTTTTTCTTATACAATGATGATATTATATCATTGAATTTAAATTTAACATCATCCATTACAGCGACCCACTTGTAACCTACAGTACAGCAGAGCGACACCCACTTGCCCACCTTTTTTGTGTTGTATATTATTATATGTAGGTACTAGGTAGGTATCTATATAGATATATACTTATTTTACTATATAGGTTTCATTCTACGATTAGGTAACTGTATAATTTTGATAGCTGAAAATTATGATTTGGTATTTTTACCATTTAAGTCAAGGTATCATGAATGTTGCATGTTATATTGTAATTTGTAGGTACCTAGTTATGTGATCCTTGTAAAGAAACAATATATAACTTAGTCCAACCTATTTAGTACCTATACCTAGATACCTACCAAAAGTTCTTGACAGGATACATCATACATGGAAAAATACAGGATGATTGTACATTTTTAGTAAGGTAGGTACCTACATGTTAGCAGTGAACCGATTTTCATGTTTTACGTTAATTTTATAGAACATTTTACACCATATAATTTGGTGAAACTTAAATATTGTAACTACACATCTGCTTTCTTTGTCATATTTAAATTTTTGATTGAGTATAAAATTTACAATAAAAAATATGTTATTGCATATTATTTTCACAAATTTTATTTTTATTTAACGTTCCTTATCAAAAGTAAAATATAAAATATATAAAATAAAAAGAATAAGGGCCGTATTCATAGTCGATGCTTAAGAATAAGTATTGCTTGCTATACTTATGACTCAAATGTGATTCATAAACGAGACTTTCGCTTAAGAAAAGAAAAAGTATTATTTAAATTAAGATTGGTCAAGATTGTTTTTAATTATTATCACAAATTTTATTTTTAAATTACCAAAATTAGTTTGAGGCTAAGCAATACTTATTCTTAAGCATCGACTATGAAGACGACCCTAAGTATTTGAAAATTAGTAGGCAATTTAATTTAAATACAGATACTTTGAGAAAGTATTTATAATTTTAAAATACTTTGTTCAAGTACTTTTTTCAAAAGTATTTAAAATAGGTAGGGGAGTCCGGGACACTTGAGCAGGGACTAAACATGAGCCACCGCTCATATGTTTTTTACATTTTGTGCTAATGAGACAACCACTGAATTATAACATGCATTATCACTCCATAAACTCACCCATTTGGCAACATAACATTTAAAAATGCTGTTTGATTGTTATAATCGAAAACATGTTTTGATATTATGAAAGTAAAAAAAAAATTGTATAGTTGTTTGCTCGTCATTTACCTATACGTTTTTTTAGATATATATATAGTATATACTGCGTATTTACGGTTTTAGACAAAATCGATTTTGGTTTTTGGTGTAACTCTAAAACAAATGACATGAAAATTTCGCTAGTTATTTATACTAGCATTTTCTATACAGGATAAAATATTTTGATTTGTTTACGAACATCTTCAGTTTCCAAATTTATTTGTTGGGTAAAAAAGCTTGAAAATTTAATACAATGTCATTTTAAAAATATTAAAAATCAGTCACAATTTTTTTTTAATAGAATTTAAAGTTTGAAGTTCATATTTTTACAACATTGCATATTCACTTGATTTTTTATATAGCCATTTTATTAATTTGTTGTAATCAAAAACAAATTGCCGTAGACTCTTGAAATTTATGTCATATGTTTATTCTATCAATTCCATACTCGATAAAATTTTCAAAATACTTTGACAAGTTTTGAGCTGTTTACAATTTTTATTTTTTATTTTTTTTTCTATAATAAAAATGTATAAAATGTTCAAATTTTTTAGCTAAGGATTGAAAGTTTAAAACAAGGTTCCGGGTAAGTAGATTATTCTCTAACCAAAATATCTAAAAAATATAAACCACAGTTGTTTGATGTTCAAATTTGGACCAAATTTGATATTTAAACAAAGAAAAACTATTTTAGTTTTGTGTTATATTTTAAAATATTATTCGTGGGTACTTGAAGCTTCTAAGGTATATTTAATATTATTATATAAAAATTTGATAATAAACAAATAGGTAGTAATAATAATAAATTAACCAACAACCGTGTTAATATATTACATAAATTATTCTAGGTAGGTAGACAAACCATTTCCGCTCAGATTGTTTTTCGTAAACAATGATATTTTATCATTGAATTCAAATTTAACACCATCCAGTGGAAAATAAAATTTGTTGCATCCATTCAAAAAAATAGGAAACATAATTGTAATAACATGAGCTATCACTAGAATAATGAATCGCGTATTTAAATCTCAGTCACTACTTATACCAAGAAAACTTTACCATTTATACCTACATAGAAAAATCTGTACTTATTAATTACCTACTTAAATATTAAAAAAAAATATTTAACTATGAATGAATGTTTTGAATTAAATTTCAATTCGTGGTTATTAGGTATGGGATTTAAAAATTTTGTGTAGTAGCAATCCATAATACCCACATTTTGTGAGCTGTATTCTGCCATGCATTTTGGGCGATATTCAAAAGCGCTGAATATCTTAAACTTAATTAACTTAACGTTTGCATATGGCAGGGCTTGCATTTGAATTCCGTTTATGTTATTTACAATTTTTGCGTTTATCGTTATTCAGAATAAAAAGGATATCCAAGTTTTGCGTTTTTCTATTTTTCAGAATTAAAACGTTATACAAGTTTTGCATTTATCGTTATTTAGAATAGTGTTAATACCTATTAAATGTATTAATAATAACTAATGTGGGCAGGTAATGGCCCGGATACGGAATTTAATATAATAAATTATAATGTCCGTATGCATGAAATTAATATTTCTACGAAACCAATATAACTTTTAATTAAATGGATTTTAAATTATTTCGTTTTGCGTTATTTTTCATTCAATGAAGTTCTATAAATTACGTTTTGCGATATTTTTCGTTTAATTATATTCTATAAATTACATTTTGCGATATTTTTCGTTTAATTATATTCTATAAATTACGTTTTGCGTTATGTTTTGTTTTGAATTTTGATGTATAATATATTTTGTTAATCGATATATTTTGTTTTGCGGTATTTAATTATTTTTGACTAACACTTTCCGTTATAATTATTAATTACGTTTACAAATTTCAATAGTTTTTTTTAGTCGAATATAACGCTATAATCATCACGTTATTATAACGTTTGAATGTTATGTTATATAGTTCTTCAAAAAACACTTTTCTCTTAAATTAGTCTTAAGTCATAGTTTTTAAAAGTTTCGGATTATTTAATATTATCAATAATGAATTAGGTAATTAAACTTGATACTTGATAAGCATATCGAGCTACATATAACTTACTAATTATTAATTAGTAATTACCAACGTAAACAACGATGAATCGATAGTTATGATTAAGTTATGAACGATTGGCGGGAGCGGGACAAATGTCCCTTTCGCATCCTCCTACACCAGAACCCTCCTTTATACGATATCCACGGGACACATAATTTGCGTCGAAAAACCAATTTTGTATACGATCGTCATCTAAGCGCTTTATGTCCGACCTACGGGGAAAACGACTCTACATAATGTCGTGGTATAGAGATTGATACGATTTTCCGAACATTGTGCCGATGCATAAAATATATGTATAATATATTAATATAATAATAATGTGTTGTTTGGGCGCGCATTGTATTGTATTCCCTCGGTAACTCCCCCGGTAGTAGTGGTGGTGCAGTATATTTCCACGACGAACAATATTATTATACACGTACAATACAACACACAAGGCGCGCACAATGTGTTATTGTAGACGAGTTGGGTTCGCCGTTTCGAGTGGGTGGTGGTACCTAATTCGAATGTTGAATACCTCTGCTCCCCGTGCGGTCACTGGTCAATATTTGATATATATACAGACGTATAGCGGATGGATATAATATGACGACGAGGTGGAATTATATGAGTGTACTAGTGTACATACTACATATACGTCATATACAACTGCACGCGCGCGGCGTGTGTTGCATCGTATGCCATATACCGCCTATTGATATAGGACATTGGCGGCGGCAGGGGTTTACTTTTTCATCTCGTTGACCCTATCTGTATATTGCGGAGACGAAATAAATAAAAACGGAGCACTATCCGACCAACGAAATATTGGACGACGAAAATGAATAAAGACCCGGGTTGTTGGTCTTACGAAAATGTCGTGTTCTCTCAGTAGGTATACAAGCTATCCTGTGTATATATACGCACAGCACACACAAATACACAATACGCAAAGTGCACACTTCATGTTTATACAATTATTTTGAGCAAATATAATATACGTATATAATATTATATATATGTATATAAATATAAATATTGTATTGTATTGTACAATGTATTATTATTTTTTTGACGATATATCCTTTTTACTTCGTTGTAGAACGTGCACGCACAAAAGTGACACTACCCGGTGGTCTCAGGGTCTGTAGTAGGTACCCATCCCCGCCCAACTAAGACCTACCACATGACACCCCTTGAACCGATTTAAGTCTTTGTCCTCTGCGTGTTCGTGCCTACTGTAGTCAGCCCAACCCGACTCGCTTGAATAGTGTCCCGCGGTGGTTGTTAGTCATAACCATTCTACATTTTATACAATTTTTGAATTTGAGCAGCCAGCAGAAGCCGGGTTCCCACTATACGTCTACACCATTTCGTGCTGTGTTCTAAACAGTGGTTATATCGGAATTTTCAATGGAGAGAATATTGATTACAATATTAGACATGATGGGGTTGTAGCCTCCTCACCTAGTCTTATAAATAACAATAGAATATACCTAAATCTCAATAAATACCTATTATTTATATACAATGCCGCAAATCTTTGAATTGCTATTTAAAAAAGTATCTAAGTATAGATATACCTACAAACTTTTTTTAATTTTTGAGCCACATATGACATCATCACATGAATAATTTATTCGGGATCAATAATACAATTACCACTTCTCCATTGAGGGTCAACAATATTTACCAATTTTATTGAGATGGTTCTCAAAACCGACGGTAAATTATAGGTAAATAATAAGTTTTCGCAGTGGTTGACGTATATACAATATGATGCATAATAATCATTGAGTATTTACTATTGAATAATATAGTAATATTTAATAATATGATAATATTTTAAATGATTTTTAAATATTGAATAATTAGGTACCTACCTACTTAAGCAGTTAAGCGTATAAATCATCTGTAGCTGTTTTATTAAATGTATAAGTATTGTATGTCTTGCATGCTTGCCATATTCTTGGTTCAATGTTGTTGCTGAAACCAACCGTTGTTGGTTTGAGACTTGAGTGTCTATAGTCAAGGTAAAATTTAACAAGTTATACAAGAATGGTTGATAATTATAATATAATGCATTTTGTATATTACTTGATAAAGAATTATTTTTAAAATATAAAAATTAATTCAGTGCAGTTGAATACATATAGTTATCTATAGACAATGGTATTGTGGTAAACGACTTAAGTGGGGAGCCGAATTGATTGCAATGGGATCAAAATATGATTGTTTCCAGTTTATCACTGCTGCAGTGACATATTTGAAATTTTAACGTTTTTGGCTTGTTAGTTGTTACCAAAGATATCTAATATAACTACTGTCCTATACAAAGTGGTATTGGATATCATATTTAGTGGCGGATTTTTTTTTTTGGATGGAGGAGTTTCGGAGCTGAAGCACCCGCCATTCCACATATTGAACGTTTTATTTTATTATAAATAACTAAGATATCAGTTTTCATATACCTATAACTTAACGTATTAACTGTAGATAATATATTGTACTACCAAAACGTAGGTTATCCCAATTTGTTTTTCACCCAAAGTTGTTTATAAATTCATAATAACTAATAAGTAGGTATTTAAGACCTACCTAAGGGCAATTATTATTTATTATCAAAATCGCATCCACTATAAAACAATTCTAGATATATCACTTATCATATTTATCTTTGGCTTATAAATAATTTATGTCAGTTTAGGTACCTACCTACTAGAGAAGAAAACCATTTTCTTTTCTATAATAATATAATAGTCATGTGGGTTAAACTAATCACTGCGCCTCCAAATAATCTTATAGCATTAATTAAAAATGATTCATTAATTATATTATGATTTTGAATTTTCAAAATAATATATTATATAATGCTGTCACGCTGGAGTGGTGGTCCATTTTAAGCCGATACTGACTGATCGTATAGCTGTAAAAACAGGTACACACACAGCTGTTATATTTTATTATTCAATGTTGTTTGTGCAGTGCGTTTAATAACTTGTAAAAATGTCGGATCACCACACGCGAGGACGCGATTATTATAATCCATTTATTTCGTTTGTGGAAGTTAGACGTGGACGATTTAAGATAGGTATAATAATTAATAATGTACCTATATCTAGATATCAGCTACTGTAGCCTGTAGGTACTAATGAAAGTTCATCGCAAACGAAATTTGAAACCGACACACCGTAGTGATTTATATTTACATCGACACAAAGCTTACACACTATATAGACGCAATTTAGATTAAGAACCGCTTTAAAACCAAATAACTATCTTCACTTCTTGATTCCTGTACCGGTTATTATCATTGTATAAGTTATATTTTAATTGTATCTACGCACGTCATCGTACTCACCTAGCTACATAGGAATTTCATAATTTTTTTTGCAAATATTTAATTTATGAAATTTGTTTACATTTGTATGAACATAATATAATTATACTCCCTTCTTCTATTTTCTTGTTATTAAATTGTGTTAAAAATAAATAAAGGGAAATACAATTTTATAATAACTTTTAAAAACTATTTAATTTTTATAAATAAATAAGTTCACATTTTACCCGTGGATTTTTTTTCTAGATTCTGCTGCTACAGAGATACGTAACAAAATTTACCTTTATAGTTTACATGGTATTAAATATTTCAAAAAAACTAAACATTTAAGATAAATTCTGGTCCCAGTAACGTCTTCATTGCATAAAATCACATCACAAAAATTCAAAAATATACTTTTAACTTAAGTAAATTAATGTTTGAAGTGAGCAACTTGTACAGTGTACACGTATATAAAATAGGCAATTACGACGAGCCGAGTCTAATGATGTCACGCGTCTTTATTCAATTCCTCATAACTCTTTGAATAATGTGAGAACTGAGAAGAAACGTTAACTTACACAATTTTTCTTAGAATTGTTTTTTCCTTTAATGAACCATCCTTTCAATCTTCATGCATATTTTCTATACAAAATAAAGAACATTTCCAGTTTGGCAACCTATCGATTTTTTTTTAAATGTGTGTTTTTGCATGCTATGTAAGAATGTAAAAAAAAGGTCGGGCAATTTTCGTTTTGAAGTTATCGGTGAAAAATCGACAGATGCAGTGACCACGCGTGTTTGGGTATTCGTCGCTCCGCTCCGCAAATCGAAAATATTTCTCAACTTGTTATGCAAAACCACCTTAAGTTGGTAAAAGGGAAAAACATATGTGGATATGTGAGCATTTAAATTTTGTATTTTGGTTGGGCATTGACTACTATATTTTAAACACCCAATGACATTTTCAAATGCAAAAATGAATTCAACCTATACTGAATTACTAATAGTAGAATAAATTACTTTAATAGTAATAATATCTTAGACTATCTTTGCTCAGAATCGTTTTTCGTATGCAATCAGTGTATTAAAAAAAAAGTTGTGCTTAAGTTCACAATATTTTATAGATTTTTTGTGCGTTACTACGAGGATTCATTTTACAGCTTCAGTCTATATTAGCTGTTTTCCATTAAGAATTAAGATTAACTAATAGATCTATGTATTATCACTTTAATCTCCGATAGAAACAATTTTTTATTTTATCAAAATTTTGATATTGAAGTTTTTTGGTCTTATAAATAACTAAGACACAAAGAATCTAAATGTAACTAAATCCATAAAATCACGATGTTTCGTTTGGGCAGTGTCATATAGACTTAAAACCTTGCTATGCAGCAGAGGGACTCCCCAATTTTAATTATCTATAATAAAGTTTTTTTATATTGTTTAGAGAGGGTGTGTTTATGGGGGGCCCTTGCTGCTCTTTTTTAATTGTTTGTGGGGGTATAGGTACTTTTTGGAATCCATTGCCTCTCCTAGTAAAATTTAGTTTGGCGCTACTGTAGGAGTTTAATATACTAGTTGTTAATTATTCACTTATATAAATTATAATATATATTCTATATATTGCTCATGTGTTGACTTCTTACACGAGCTATTTTTTATTTTTTTATTAAAATACACTTTCCTATATTATTTAATCCTATAATAGTTTATTGTATAACAATACAATACTCCTATATTATAATATAATATATGGACTTACTTACCAGACCCACAAAACAAAAAAAAACGAAAACGCAAAAACTTCATATTTTATTAAATTGGGTGGTAAATATTAAATATGTAACCAACAAATTTGAAACTTTCTGTTTACACAGATAAACGAAAATGTAACATTTTTGAGACAAAATATTCATATTGTAGTTTTTTAGGAGAGAGGTGATCCACATGGATCACATTATAATCATTCACTCCTTCATTGAGATACGAACTACGTTATTGTTTCCAAACTACCGAAACGTGCTCTCTCAACAATATCACTTATATAATTATATTGTATTACTAATATACCTATATAGTATATGGTACCAACGTTCTATATAAAATATATGATACAGTACTTGAATTTACGGGATGATGGGGGTCACGGAGTCCCTTTTATTTTTAGAAAATATTCATGCGTACCCAATCTAATTATATCCAATTCAACGCTCATATTTTTTACACTTTTGCAACCCCCTTCTATTGTTTTGTCAATTCGAGCATTGATATGATACACGCAATAATATAATAGATAAAAAATATTAAATTATTGTCTTTATTTAATTAATTCTTTACGCATACATACCTATATGGATGTATGATTTTAAGAGTTTTTTATAGTATAATATATTATAGCCAGATTGTCTATATTTTGTTCATCAGCCTACTGTAAATACCTGTAACGAAGTACATTGACTCGACGGTTTTTTCTGTGCACCCAGCTCCAACCCCCCACCCCAACAATTTTAGTTGTTTCAAAATATGCGCTCTACCGGGCGTCGGTACTTGGCTGTAGTATATTAGGTATATAAGCGCGGCTGCACCGCACCGGGTTTGTGCTCGCTGGGGGGCTGCCGGTTAGTGTGATGGTAAAACACGCAACGCGTTTTAAATAACTGCACCGAAACAACAGCGTCGGGTGGTTTTTGCACTGCTCCCGCGTCAGTGTAAAATCTCGTGTTGCTGTGTAGTGTACCAATGCGGCGGCGGCGGCGGTGAGCTGAAAAAAAAGTCCGCGACGTTCGCGACGACGACGCAGTTGCCGTGGTGACGACGGGACGACGACCGCCGCCGCGACGCGATCACCGGTTAGGCAGCGTTGACGGTGAGGGGTGGGGTAGAAGGCGGCAGCGCACGGACCGCGCGCGGTATATACGGTTACCGCCGCGCCGCCGCCACAGCCACCACCGACCGGCCGGACGGCGGCATCACTCGGCAGTAGCACACATGCTCGCGCACGGCCGGTCGAACGTTTCTCGGTACTCGATCGTCGTCGAACGTAGTCGCAACGGACAACGTCGGTCGCGTGTGCGCATTTTCACGCATTGCACACACCCCCGGTCGTAGCGCGGTTACTCGCCACGCGCATACTGCCACCCTCGTGGTCGCAGTCAACCACCACCGCGGTATACGCGCGGTAATAATTAGAATCTTTCAATAATATATTATTATCTTTGCTGTCATAATCGTCAGTCGTGTGCGAGGCTACGTGTTTTCGCGGTTTTCGACGGTTTCGCGCGCCGCCGAGTGTTTGCCGCGGGAAAGTCATGCGAGCACGATACCTGACCTAACGAGTACCGTAATATTATCGCGGATCTATATTTAGGCACACATATAAATTGCATCGTACGTACATATTATTACGACCATGTCGGCCTCCAGCGGAAGAGACAAGACGGACGGTGCCGGCAGCAGGTGCTCAGGCGGAGGACAAGAAGCAGGTACGTTATTTTAATTTTAAATACCGTATATTATCTGCGCGATCGTAACGATTGCATATTATGCTTGGTTGGTACACATTATGATATTTTATTTATAATAATATATTGTCTCACATAGATAATTCGCGTCGTAGTAAATATCATTGTACCTACGTTTAGACGCTGTTTGGAATATAAGGGCGCGTTATTGGGGCGTGATTGCTGCGGCCCGGCGTGTTCGCGTCCCGACTCCCGGTGACTGCCGCCGCGCCACACGCTGTGGTACTTCACCACCCTTCTACTCCAACAGCTAACGCCTTTTTTGACCGTTCGCCGGTCGTTTCTTGGTCCTCTTCGCCGTCCATCACCCGTCTGGGCACTCTTAGTTCCCCGTTTTTGAAATATATTCATTCTGTCAATGTCAAAGCGTCGTGTTGAAAACCATTATTTTCGGTTTCACCTT
This sequence comes from Sitobion miscanthi, assembly GCA_008086715.1. Classification (NCBI taxonomy): domain Eukaryota; kingdom Metazoa; phylum Arthropoda; class Insecta; order Hemiptera; family Aphididae; genus Sitobion; species Sitobion miscanthi. The sequence goes on along the minus strand of CM017803.1, from coordinate 11,558,712 downwards.
CGATAAGGAAATAATAATGACACGAAGAAGCTATTTGAAATCGAGTAACTATTATATTATTAAACGATGGCACGACGAGCTGTCATCTCAAAACGGAAATAAAACGTCATTGCAATACCTACCTATATATAATTATAACCTGTCGATTTACTATCTGTCTCTCACTCAGTATTTACACCCATAGGTACGCTATATTAGATAGAGCCCCATAAATAAGATATTGTTATTGTATTTTTTAGTATTGACTGGTCTGAAATTATCTTCTTACGTTTAATCGCTAAGTACTCAGGTACTGTCAATATTTTTATAGTGTTTATTCATACAATTACTGTATATTTTGGTTGACAGTGCTTATAAAGTAGTAGAATTTTATAGTTCCATCCATTGATATATTATTAGATTTTAATTTTTATAATTTTGGGAGAAAACTAATTGTTAGGTATTTTCTATATCTATATGTTATACCTAAATTGAAATAAAATGGCATTGGTTATTAATTAAAAACAATAAATTACATGTTCTATTTTGCATTGAACTCCTAAAAGATAACTTTGAACATTTTAGTGCTGTAAAATAAGACAAATATTGTATTTTTTAATATATAACATAACATAGAACTATAATATGCACTAATTATTAATTATTCTAATATGAATTGCAGTTTTCTCATAATCCATATTTAGTATACCTACCTAATTACACTTAAATTTAACACAGTTATATATAAATAATTAAATTGTTTTATATTGATCTGAGAAATACACAATTTATGAATATATATATATTTTTATATCATCGATTTTGCACTCGAGAAACATTTCTTAGATATTGGAATATTCCTGTCATTTTTTCAAAGAAATTGAAGATTTTATTCAAATATTATTATATAAGTATCTTATATTTATACATTTAAAAGTATATAATAGTATAACAACATGTCTATATTCAACAGCACAATAAACAGAAATACAAAATTCTCATTACTCTATAATAATATTCATTCAAAAATACATTTTTCGGTAAAATAATAATACTGAGTATAACTACATACAGAATAATAAATAAATATTCTATGATAGGTATATAGATAATAGATATACATAATATATTTTTTTTACCATCATAAGTAGATTTTAAGTAATATTATACTATAATAATGCTGTATTAGTTAGACATTTTACGCATTAGGTAATATAATAGTATCCTATTTGTCGTTAGTACATACCTAAATCTAATCCAGGTTTAAGATTATTTATTAAAGGGTAATGGCCAATGGGTAACTGACTACCACAATCTTGGGACATAAAATCGAACCTCCTTCCGCCCCGCGGTCAGCTTATACTAGAATGTTGGTATCTGCATATTGATGCAGATTTACTTAAAACCAATATTATTATGCATTACTTAGACCTAAATTTACTGTTTTAATACGTTTTTTAGGTTTAGTTAAAAATGTTTTTTAAAAAAATAGTCGGGTAGGTGCTTACTACTTTTTCATTAATTATTCTTATATCATAGAGAGTATTTTGTGTATTTTTTTTTAAATTAATCATATTTAATTATTTACTTACGTTACTTTTTTTTTACAATATCCAACTGGTAATACTTATACAAATGGAAGGGTGAAAATTATAAATAAATCCGTCTCGCTCACCGACTACTTGGTAGGGGTAGAGACTACAGCTTGTCAACTATACACTTGCTTTTGAGATGGTATAGGGGGTAAGCTGAATAAGCACCTGCTAGGTAATTACCGAAACAAAAATGGAGAAAAGTAGGTACCAACAGAATTTTTTAACGTACCTACTTATCTACCACTATAGTATACAACATATATGTTGTAGTTTAACACAAATAATATTGTATCTAAATAAGTTATTTTAAATGCATTTAGAATAATTCCAACAATTTTGAAAATTTATAATATAGAAATTTAATATTGAGATGTATAAATTCATCAAATAAAAGAAGAGAATAAAAAGAGTTTGCCAAGACAGGAGGTAGTATCTGTTAGAAAATAGGAAGGTGATAGTTATAACAACAACATGAAATTCTGAAATTCTAGTAATTTTAAATCATTTGAATTATGTACCTATATATATAAAATTATTTGGTCTATAGTTATTTTCAGATATTGGCATCATGTTTGATGTAGGTACCACCTAATGTATATAATATATTGAATAATTTCCATCTCAACTTCCATAGAATATTCCGGAAATCATTGCACATCAATGATTTCTAGTTAATTTTATTTATCGATTTTTATTTTACAACGGCTCACCGGCTAAAGGCTGAATGTTGATGTTATTGCTGTAATCGGTTGTTTCTGGGAGAGTGAACCCAAACAATAATTTTAATTTCTGAAACACCTGTGTATCGAATTTTGAAACATTTCATGAACATATTAAGTACACGAATAAAGCCCGGAAATCGTCTATAACACTTAATCATAATATAAAATAACTTTCGATTATTATGTAGCTAGATACATACCTGTAATTAATTATTAAGATTTTATATTGTCCGAATTAAAATTAAAGTTAAGATAAATTGTTTTTATAAAATTACACAAGTAGTACTGAACATTTTAACATTTATTACAATTATATGTAGCTAGTTGCTCAAATGTTGAGGCTATTCTAGAAGAAAAATAAAAACATTAGAAACGTTAATAATTTACTTAATAAAATATTAATTTATCAATTTATTTTATAATACTAATAATTATGTTGGAATTATTCAATTATGTAGGATTAAATAATTGGCGAAGATCAAAATATTATATTAATTATTTTATTGTTGGGTGTACTATCAGTATATACCTAAAAACCTAATTAACGTAATTGGGCCATTTTTCATAGTACTTTTATTAAGTACTATTACATACATTTATTTACTTTATAGTATTAATAATTAATAACTATTAAATTTGATCATGCATTAAAACAAAATAACCAGCATATTTAGCTTTTTTTTTAAAATAATTTTTGATGTTATGAATTGGAACATTAAAAATATACAGTTTATTTTTTTACAGTTTATTAAATAAAATTGCATTAGAAATTATTAAGTTTATCTATAAGATTTAAAATTGAAAATCTATATTTTATATTTATTTTCGATTTGTAATTTTAATACCTATCCAATTTTAGAGAATAATATTAGATGGTTTAAAATTGGATGGTTAAATACTGTAGAATAAACGCCTTGTAGTGTAGCCGTGTACTGTGTAGGTATATAATATAATGATGTATGGTTGTTTCAGCATGGATATTTTATAATTATATATGTTTACTGTCTCAATTATTTTAAAATTTTAAAATTTAGAAAATTTTGTTTTGGTATAAACTATAAGTGTTAATAATGTTGTTTATTTTTTTTAACGTTGTTTGCAATAAACTCGTGTGTAAAGTAGAAAATTGAAATAATTTAGATTTTATATTTCATAAAGAAAACGGTTGTAAAAAAAATCTAGGTACCCTTTAAATGATTTCAATTTTGGTTATTCGTCTCGTGTTAGCCACCATATGATGTAACTAACATGATAATTTTATAATTTATTTTATTGTTATAATAAATATATTGTGATCAATATGAACGTGATGTTTATATCTAAGCAAAGCTTGACAGTAAAATAAAATTTTTAAAACGATTTATTAAAAATGTCACTTGACCAGTTTTTTCACAAACTGTTGTGCATTTTTCAACTTTAATATCTACCAATATTATTGCTTTGTGGTTTGTACCTATCTATCTATGTATTTTAGACTTAAGTAGATATACCAATTATTAACGATGAATAATAAATATTTAGGTGCATCGATACAATTTCCAATCGTTTGAATATTTGAACACACGTTATCCGATTATATGAATATTTTAGTAGCTTTCACACCCCCCCCCCCACTCCAAAAATCAAAAAAATCATCGTAATATTGTAAGACTTGTTTTACATTTCCTTCGTTCAGAGTATAAAACAATATAATATGTATGCTACACTATCATGTACTTATAAATATAGAAATAAATTTTTTTTTTTGAAATTGGCAAAGGACAGCTGTTGCTTGAGATATTAAATAATGGATTTACTTAGGGGCACGTGATGGGCTTTAAATGAGACATTTAGCTCATTTCTGGATTATAGGATCAAGTTGCAGTTGTTTTCAGTCTATTGATAATCAAAACGTAGTACCTACTTTTGTGGGTCTTGCTAAAGTGTAACGACCGATCACAATTTTTTTTTGTACCTACAACCAACCTGCATTTTTTGCACAAATGCAGGTATGTATCACGAAATGTGCCAAATTTTAGACTTAGAAGCAATATTTTAGAATTCGAATATGGTAGTTAAGAGTTGTGTTGTTGTGTAAAGACTAACGAGTACATATGTATATTATTAGTACAAACATATAGGTATAAGTACCATTATTATTTTTAACTGTAATATTGATAGATGACAATTGGTTATAACACGTTATGTATAACACAGTATATTATGATAAATAATAATCAATAATGGTTATGCTTATGACTTATGAATCATTCTGCAGTTTAACGTTTTGAATTTAGGGGTCAGTGTTAGTGACTAATCCTCCTATTGAAATTGTAATGAAACGAGGTCAAATAAAACAAAAATTATATATTTGTGTTATCTAAATTAAAAGTCCCAAATTATAATTAAAAGGTTTATCACGCGGTTTATCATCTGATTAAAATATTTTATGATAATTATTACTCATTATATAATGTGTTTAATTCAGAGTTTAATTGCTATTATTAACGGACAGCGTAATTCTAAGAAGTTCCTTGATTGTAAATTAAGTTTATCCAAATTTACTAAAGTGTAAACTGTAGAGTAATGATTATTGTGATGAAAGTCTAGAGTAAATCATACCGAATTACTCTATAATATAGATTCACTTAATATTATATTAGTTTTCATAGGTACATTAAAATAACAATGATTTAGTACAACACATATTTTGAAATTAGTAATTAGGTACTAACAACGTTTTTAAGTTTTAAAAAACAGTAACTAATATTTTTGTATAAGACAAATGCGATTTAATTTATATAGGAACAATCAGCTAACCATTTTCCTCTTTTAAAACAAATAGTTAATTTATTTGTAACTTTTAGGTACTGTTATTAACTTAACAAAACATTAAGTGTCTACAATGACTTACAAACTTGACTACATGTGTTCTGTATATATACATATTTTTATTGAATAAAAGAACCTACTTCAAAGTTTTTATTTAAATTAATGATAACAATTTTGAATAGGTAGGTACCTTATAATTTATTATTTGTGGTCCCTGAGTTTTATATAACTTTTAAATTATATTTTATTTCAGCCTCATATCGTTTTCATTATTTCACAATATCCATTGTAAAAAAATATATGATATTTTTTGTATTATGATATGTCTGGATTATATTTTATGATTTATCTTTTCTTAAAATCGAATAGGTTTGTAAAAATATTTTATGACCCCCGTTAAGCCCTATGAATTAAATATATTAGATTCAATCTATTTTAAACAAATCAAATTGTACTATGTCATTCTTTGTATTTTGTCCTAAATTACTTTTCGGTGACTATGTACAGATATTAAAATTATTTAAATATGGTACATTTTCTTTGATTGAATATTATTATTTATTAGCTATTATAGCAACATAACAGTACCTAAATAATATTTCTATAAAAACGAAAGTAATGTTTAAAACAACATTATCAAGTATTTATGTTAATGAATACTTAATGAGTTAAAAGTTAGGTGACATTAATTAGGTAGGTACCTATATTACTATTTGAACTACAGTTTCAAGAAATTATGATTTCAATTTGATTGTAGGTAGTTTTTATAATAGAAATGTATTGATCGTAGAATTTTATTCGTTGTGTATATACTATATAGTAATTTTATATTCACAGCATTTTCTTTATAGTAATATTTAATTGAATTCATCTAAAAGAAAATCGTAATACTGTCTTATTTTTAATAGTTACGACTAATGCATTTTCAAAGACGTTTGTTCGCGGCATTATTGTATTAATAATATTACTTACGCAGTAGGTATTGAATTCGTTTCTTTTAAAACATTTTTATAAAAACGTATCATCTATTTTACGGTTGAACGAGAGTTGAACTATATGGATTGACATAATGACCAACTTTTAGGATTTGGGTTTTAATTTTTTTAATAGTTCGTAATTCGTATTCGTAAATCGTTCAAATCTCTACATGTGCGTACGTTATTTTATCGGTGATAGACTTCGTTCACCCGTAACGGGCTTATATTATATGTTATTATTATAATGTGATCGCCGATCACGTTTTTATACGTGTTTTGACATCTAGCGATATTTAATCGTGGAAAAAGAAGCCCATTAAATTTATGAAAAAAAAAAATGATAAATAATACAGGTTTTTAGAGGGGTAAAAACGTTAGCTCGTGCGTTGGACAGGTGGTAAGCGTCGGTACAGGGTCGCCTTGTACGTGCCCGGTCCGCGTGAGTACACACCGGAGTCGCATTATTGGTAGGTAGGTACTGGTACAACAGTGTGCCGGCAGGTTTTAGTGTGCCCAAATAACACATATTGTTAGGGGACTACAAGTAAATTATTATTATCATATGCTCAGTGGCGCTTGTGCGGGTACGGCAAAACGCTTTTCAATATATAGATATAATAACACATATTACCTACCAACCGTATACTATAATAATATTATATTTAAAATGCACCGGTCGGTCCAGCGAAAGACGCTGTGACATCTGCTATAGCCGACATGCGTCAAACAACGTAATTTGTGCGCGAATAGGCATTATACGAGTAGCGGTTATACCTACGCACTTATTTTACTGTCGAACGCGAACGCTAAATTGTGACGACGCGTGTACGGAAAAACTAATTTACTATCATCATCGAGTATAGACCATCGGCAAGGTATAAGCCACTATAGTAGCGACTACCCAAACAGCATTTGGGAAATGATAATATTTTGTGAATATTTTAAAGTGCTCGAATAATGAATATTTGACTACTAATATTGTATAAATATTTTCTTCTTATAATAACGAAATATTGTACTATATGATTACATAAAAATGTTGACTTAATATTTTTATATAGTTTCCGTATAAATGTTTTTTGAAAATATATGATTAAAATGTGAACTTTTGGGCCAAAGAATATAACTAAAATATTTTCTAATTCTTTAGGCAACTTTTTAAAATATTTTGACAACCATATTATTATCCTGAAAATATTGTTACCATAGTTAGTAAAATATTTTTATGTCTAAAATTAAATTTTAAATGTTTTCGATGAATATTGTCATGCTTGTTTACAGAAATAGCCATTAGCCAACAGAACACGTTAATATGCAGATAAAATTTTATATTTTGGTTCGTTAAATGTTAGTTTTTAATTTTATCAATGTATCTATGTATTAGTATATCATAGGTTTTTGCATGTGTATTTAATACTACTTAAGTATAAAGTACAATTATATCAGATCATATTCTAAGGATTAGTTCTGTTATTCAAGTTTATGATGTTTGTTGATGTTCAACTCTCTAACATGTCATTGAAGTAGGAATTTTTAGAAGAGATTAATATAGTTCTAACTTATAAATTAAAATGTTTATTGTTTTGATATTTTATGATACTTGTTTCAAAAATCCTTAACACATACCTACTCCCAATTTTTTGTAATAACCTAAGTTATAACTTATAACCCAGCGAGTTGTGACGCAGTGAACAAATCTGAATATTCTCTCCTATCAGGATATTTTTACTTTTTTATCCCTCTAAAATTTAATACCGTTATCTGACTTTTACCGACACGTGAATCCTTCTCTCGTTGTAGTTATTTTAAACAAATGGCTCGTTATTGTTAATGTCCCATTGATGTACCTTCACTCACTTTTATAAATGTATAGTTTCATTACCGCACTTATGTCGATATGTCGTATATTTGCGTACAAAATATAATAAATGCACTGTATCATTTAATATATTTGTTTTTTTTTTGAAATCGCAATTTTTATTCATCGTTGAACAAGTATAAATAATTGGTTTGAGTATTTAAATAAAGGTGGTGTTTGTCGTCTATATACACGTATAAGTATATTTATTAAGTGGATATCAGCGCATTATTTGTTTTCTCTGTCTGACAAACGTGCAACATTGAACATTATGTTTATTAAAATCAACCCAGTGTTGTTACTTTTAATATTAGAGTGAATTCACTTAATGGCCAATATCAAACTTAAATTTAAGAACATTACATGTATCCAGATATTGGCTACTTTATGATATTTTAATTTATATGTAAGTTATTTAATTTAAAAATGCTTATAAATTGTAAGAATTTAAATATTATATAATAGCCAATGTAGAGACGCAGAGGTAATGTTCTTCGCTTAAAGTTTGATAATAGGGGGTTCACTGTAGTATTAAAAGTAATAACACAGGGTTGGTTCTACTAATCATACATGTGATATGTTGCGAGTAGATCAGAGAGAGAAATTACTAATGACGTGCTGACATCCTCTTAATTATATAATCATATATATTACTATATTAGTCACAACAGTATAGTGTGTAGCAAGAGCGGGAAGTGAGCTATTTCAGTCACGGGTGACGTGTGCGGTACGAGCCGCAGGCGAGGGCAGCATTTCGCCCAAGACTGAAATTGCCTTCCCGCACGAGCCACACACACTATTTTTTGTCACGCCTCTGCGTTCATCGATTACGGCAAAGGTATTGTAGGGATCTATGCAATAACCAGACTATTCTACAAAAACAATATTTCATGAAAGAAGTGATTTGGTTTTATTTATTTTAAGCGTCATGCATGGAGGTAACAATATATGAATATAAGATATGTAACCAAAAGTTTATATTTTGCTCAATATTTTGTAAGGACCGCTGTATAGATTTCAGTGTCTGGTTATGCAAGGGATACGCGTGATATACCTACGCGCCCAGCACTTTTGGGGATTTCCACTTTACCGCCCGGCACTATGGGTATTCCCACTTTACCAACCGTTGGACGGAAAAAGCTCGCTTTCCAATGCGTCAACCATTATCAAAAACTAAATTTTCTGTGCAAGCGTGACAAAAATATTATTTTATTAAAAGTTTATGTATCTACGATATTGGCGCAAGCGTCCGTTATTCAGTTAAAGTTAAACTGGAAGGTAAACAGAAAATTATAATTTATAATGGTGTCCTCAGATGTTCATTAAGAAGAAATAAATTGAGAAATCCTATATCGTTATTATTGGTTAATATCAATGAATATTATTACTTATTTGTGATTATACACGAAAATTGAGACACACTAGAATATTATGATTTATAGGTAATGTGATATATAGCCGTATATAGCTTCCATGGGCGTGATTTAATAAATTTAAAAGAATGATTATTGATTAATGTCATACATTTTGTAGTGTAAATATATTTTTGAAAAGCTTTATCAAACTTAATTTTTGATATAATACATAAATATTAAACTTGATATATAAATAGGTATTATGTGTATTAAATAAAACATTGTAGGTAATAGGTACTTACGGGGTTCTTACCAATCTTTGTCACTAAAAAGGTTTTCAAAGTGTTTAAATAACATCACGAATCACGATTAGTATAACTATCTTAATCACCAATATAGTATAATTACAATATCTCTGATAAGAGATATGTATTTGGTTCATGTAGATCGGTCATGTTTTACTTGTGTAGTATGAATGTATATGATATTTATCCAATAATGAGTGAAAATTTTCAAATTTAGCCAACTTTTAGCATTACTTTTGGTTACATAACGAATAACAAGTTAGATTTCAATATAATCCCAGTTGATTATAAAATGATTGAAGTGATGATGTTCTGTCTTTGTCAAATTCACAAGCATCATTGGAATTCAAATGTGTTATATTTGATATTTCCAAAGTAACAATTAATCTTGCAAAGTGATATGAAATTCTGAAGACAGATTTGAAACTGTTATTTATTCTACTTAAGTTCACCTTTCTCAAACTTTTGGTTCTCTTCTCAAAAAATTGAAACATGAACATTTTTTAATATCTATTTAGGATTTAGGTGGATAAAACAAAAACAGTTTTTGGCAAAATCATTACTTGTAATATATAGTGTATTTAACTGCTGTTCGAATCGCTATTATCAATTATGTGAAGTATAGTATTGTTACTCGTATTATTCAAAATATTTTTCGTAAAATGTATTTAATATCCACGATGACAAATTTCGGCGATTTCAATGATTTATTTATATTTAGTTCTTTTTGCGATAATTTATTTGCTGACAACTTAAAATATTGCATACACTGAGTAAATTAAATTTTATTTCTCATGAACTAGAGAAGTGAACTACAGGAAGTTTTCCTTTAAAAACTGCTCTCCAGTATCTAAATATAAATTCTAAAAAACATAATTACTCATCCACGTCAAGTTTCATATTACAGTTTGGTGGTGGTGCTGCTCGATGGTTCTCCGGGGAACAACTTACTATTACACGTTATTAATTTGTTATTAATTCTATAACGTCTTGTGGATTTTCTTGCAACACTAGTTAACTCTGTAGTTTGCGTAGCTCTTAATTGAATACTTATTATATAACTATATAAGTAGGCATAATAGTACATATATTTTTATTTTTTTTAATTATTTTAAAATATTGACTCCCCACCTGAATTTTGACTAATGGCGTATCTGTGTAAACTCCAAACATATTATATGGTACCTATATTATACTATTTATATATTTCACAACATCGTTACTTTTTAATAATATTTATTGGCTATTTAAGTCACTCGACCAGTGTTGTATATTTGAAGCTCAACCTGCAAGGTGCCTCGAGGGAGGCGATTAAAACTGTTTTATACAACTCTTGAATCGGAGGCCCTCCACGTTCTACATTTTATCAACTTCTTGATTTTTTTAACGGTAATTTTCTGTTTAATGCTTATTTAACAATTTAATTATTACAGATATAATTATAAATATATTAAAAAAAACGAAGGCCCGGCTACCGAGAGGAAGGTTTATCCATCTACCTTTCCTTACAAATACGTCACTGCACTCGACGCTGAAACCGTATATATATTATAAATAAAGCGGGTACGCACGTGTCACCTTCGCAAAAACAGTCTCTCTCGACGACGTCACCCGCAGAACTGCTGACTTATTATTATTATTACGCGTTCTTTCACACGCTATACCAATATATACCATTATTACACTATATACGATTTTCGAGTGATGTTTTCATCTGAAGTAAGCCCGCTGTATAAAATAGTGTCACAAATTTACACTTTATTGGTGAAAAGAAATATACGAGCTCATTACGTACACGCCATAGCAGTGATACTAATTTTTACATTCTCTGGTATCTCGTTTTTGAACCAAACATACTATTTAGTATATTTTAACATCATTTAATTAACTCCAGCAGTATTTGATAATAATATACGAGTACCGTGAGCTTAGTTGCGATTATTAAGCCCAACACAAAGGTTATAATATATACGGTGCCATGTTTAGATGTGAAACTAGAAGTGAGACTGTGAGAGCATATCCCATGGCCCAGGAGTAATTATCCCGGGTGACAAACTTTTAATGTGTGTTTTGTAGGCTGTATATATCATTTGCGCATCGTCTGTTCACCTGTGCCAAAATATCGAAAGTTCATCGTTTGCGCATCAGTGGCCAATTATCGTTTGCCCATTGTCAATTTACCCGCACCAAATTATCGTACATCATATTATGCGCATTGTCATTCTGAACAATTATAGATGGGTATACACAAATTATTTTTGATTGGAAATGCAACGATTGTCATATAACATATTATGTAATAAATAGATACAAACAATTAAAAATAAATTGCATTAATTCATTGAACTGTAGTCATAATTATATAAATATTATATAGATAATAAATAATATAAGATTTTTAAGTTTAAAAATAATAAAGATACATAACAATAAGTTTTTTTTCAAATAAACATTTAAAGTACAAGTGTTGACAAAACTTATCAAAATCTCAACATTTTTTTTTACTCTTTTGTTAGTAAAAAGATGGATTTAATTTAAAGTCTAATTTTTGACGTTCAGGAGATTGTTGTAAATGATAGATACCACTAGAAAACAACTTGCGAATTTTGGTATACACCATTTTTCAGTCCTTGTTAAATAATATCGATGCGCAAATAATATACGGTCTTTTAAACGGTCAATGCGCAAATTATGTATAACCCGAAGATCGAACGATGCGCAATTGTCTTAAAAAACGTCAAAATTAATAGTAGTGACGGGAAAACGATAACCGGCTGTTTTGTAGTTGTACAAAAATATTGGAAAATATAATTTCTAAAAAAAAAAAATGTTCATGTAGGTAGTGGATGTATTATAATATTTTATAAACATTAATCTTTCAGTTTTTAACCACGATGTACAATTTTATGTATTTGTATTATTATATTATAGTAATTTCATTATATTTATTAAAAAATATTTTGTGTTGTACAAGAGCGAGTAATAAAGGGCAGTCCCATATAATTCGCCCCTGGGTGTAAATTTTGTTAACAATGGCATTGATAAAATAATATACGTTTGTAATAGATGTTTGACACGAAATACAATTTTATTTCGAAAATGTCGATTAAAAAAAAAAAAACAAATAAAAAAGTCATAGCGCCACGTGGTGTATATTATCATTTATTATAATTATGGTATTTTTCTGCTACAACACGAGCTCTTTTAGCGAGGCCACGTGTATTCTTCCTAGTTAAGAGGTAAAATAAATAGTATTAGATATAATACCATATTATCGTTACCTATATACTTGAATATTCAATTCTTTTGTTTCGGAAATGTCGTGATCTCAAGAAATCATTAAGGAGACTTAAATGTTATGTAATACCATAATACTATTGATTAATTTACGATTAAGAGGTAATTTTCTTAATATAGTAAATAAATATACCTACATATCATTTATAATACGCGTATATAAACGTACTTAATTAAATACAATTTACGATTCAACTGATTTAAGTAGCTAAGTAATAACAAATTGTATTAAATCATGATTTGTATAAATAATTTAAACTGCATTGACTAATATATATTATATAACTAAATTGTGTACGTATAGGTCAGTGTATAAACTGACCAAATTTATAAAATTAAACATTTTGATTTTTTATTTGACAAGAGTTCGATTCAGCAAATTGTAAAAGTGTAGATTAGAGCCTTCTACAGCTCTACATACCTACTTCTTAGTAGAACATTTGAAAGCATGATCGCAGCAATGAATGTATTTGATTCGATTTTCAACTTCAGTATCTTTTCTGATTGTAAAGTGAATTTAGTTGGTACTTTAGAGAGGTCAAAAAAGTGTCAAAGAAGGGTAAAGCAAACAAATATTTAAGAAAAACGAGGATTTTTTCGCAAAACCAGTTATCGACAAGATAAATTTTAGTTTGTAAGTTTGTTTGGTGCAACTAAAAACTAATATCTTTAAATATTTTAAATTACTTAGCTAACTTGCGTTAGAAATTTATAAAAGCATAAAACATTTTCTATTTAAATATAATATAATAAGTTTACCTAGCGTCTAGTCACCCTACTAGTCTACCTCATAAGTTTTACTACCTTTAATAAAAAAAAATGTATCTACCGGAAAGTTAAACTAATTTTTTATGAGTGTTTGAGGTTTAATTATTTAGGTACTTATTGGATTTTCAGCCGTAAATTAACGAATTCTCATCGAATTTAGTTTTTTTCTTTAGATGTCTATACATATGTTCAAAAAGCTTGTAAATTTAATACAAGGTTCATCATAAATTGTTATAATAACAGTTAAAAAGTATTAAAGATATTATATATTATATAGGCATGATTTTTTTTGTATGCATTCAAAGATTAAAATTTTACAAAATTTATTAAATTCTCGAAAATGTGTAAATTATTCTGTATACTTATTTATAACTTACAAACGTATAAAATGTTCAGTTTTTATAGTTAAGGGTTGAAATTGTAAAATAAGGTATGTCATATGTTGTTCATACTGTCATAATAAATATTTAGGTATTCCCTTTGTTCTATTATACTATTTTATGTCCAAATTTTTACGAAATTACATATTTAAACGAAGAATAACGATTTTATAGTAATTTTGTTGTAATTTAAAAATATTATTTTAATATAGGCTGACTGACCGTCTCCCCTCAAAATAATTTTTTGTATACAATGATATTATATAATTGAATTAAAATTGAACACAATTCATTACAGTGACCCACTTGTTAACCTACTCTATAGCAGAGCGGTATCCACTTTTTTTAAATCAATTATTGGGAGTTTGCAATTTGCATCAAATTAAAGATATGTAATTTGTACCATTGCAGGTAGTCGAAAGTAGTGTTTGTAATTTGCACCAAAATTAAAATCGATTATTTTTGCGATAGTATCTCGATAGTACCAACTTACAAGTTTCCTATTATAAATTTAGCTTAGTTTTTATTTATAAAATAGCTGAGCTTATAACACATATTGTTGTAAGTTTATAAAAATAATTATATGTAAAATTATTTTAATTGGCCAACTTTTTTTTATATTCATAATAATACGATTTTACATAAACTTACAACAATATGTACATCAACTTGTAAGTTGGTACTATATCGAGATACTATCAAAAAAATAATCGATTATAATTTTGGTGCAAATTACAATTCCTATTTCTTACTACCTGAGGATGGTACAAATTACATATCCTTATTTTGGTGCATATTACAAACGCATTTAAAAAAAAATGGTGCAAATTACACATGTTATATATATTTTGGTCAATTTTGGTGCAAATTGACTACAGCCCAACTATTTAGGAAATACTACAAAAATATATATTTAATATATCGTACAATATTAGTATTGAAATAATAATATGGATTATGTTTATTATCGTGTATGTGACCGTCCGTTGAATATCATTTATACGATTTAGCCATTTAGGATTTACGGTGCTTTTTTAGTGAATTATTTTGAGTAGATACCTAAAACTTGATCGAATATCTATTATCTATCCACAATCCACATGCAGTCATTGAAATCTCTTCGAGGAGCATCGGAACGTACCTACACATGGTGGTTATAATCATATACATTTCACGGGCTCGATATAATATTATATGAAATATTTTAAAATAGTATACGAGAAGATCGTTACGACGGCAAAAAGGGTAAGTCTCCATCTCTTTCTCTCTCTCATTAATGTATTGTGGAAGAGATTTATTTACACCACGTTTTTCGTTGTCTAAAATTAAACCATACAAGCTGACTGCTCGACGCACTCATATATTATAATATATTATATTATATACTCCCTTTCGTATAAATACATGCAGACGGATGGAAAAATATGAAGGTACACTTGTTCGTAATAAAAGGACAAAGTTAAGTAATTTCTTATTTTAAATCTCCATTACTAAAGTTATCTCAGATTAATTTAAAAAGTATATATACCTACACCTATTATGCGTTTATTTTGATTTTGTGATGTACTCGTGTCCTGCATCAGGCCACCGTTTTCCCTTTTTAATTCGTTGAACAGATTTACTAAGAGTCCAAAAGTATATAAGTATGTTATCTCATCATTCACAATTTATACTCAAATTTTTTGAACGTTCGTAAAACATTAACGCCATTACCCAAAGACCATATTTATTTATCTTTTATAAGAATGTCTTGTAAAGGCTCAAACTTTTTTTTTCAAACTAGTAGGTACTTCCTTTATTTATTGTAAATTGTTGAGTGATTTTTTTTTTGGAAAATTTCTATGTACCTACCTAAATTAGAGGTTTAAAATGTAAATTGTTGGGTAATAAGCACCATATGTACCTATATTTTTCACGTTTATTCGTGCAGGTAAATTTTAATTGAAACATTTGTTTAGCTCCATATCATCTAAGATTGTTGATGAAGAAATCACTCGTTTGAATTTCGATTTAGAATATTTTTTGAGAGTGACGAGTACGAGAGTGGAAATATTATCGTTACGGGGCCTAAACGTGTTATATTGTTCGGAATTTAAGACATAACTGATGATGGTCTGTATAAATATATAATATATTATGTACATTGTACACACGCGATGAGAAGAGGGTGTGCGATGAGCAGAAATATTTTCCGTATCTACACGAGCGCCCGAGCGAGTGCGCGCGTGTGTGAGCGCATTCCTATGACGTTCACGCGCGGGCGGCCGCGTACGAATACGTCACCGCCGTCTCCGCTCCGTCGTCGTGACGTTCATTCCGTCTCTGAAATAATATAACTAGCGATCTATATAATAACCGTTTAGATATTAGGTATTAATACTATTATTATTATTACATCAAGTATTACCGTGTACTAGTTAATACCTACTTATAATATTGTAATAATATTAATTAGGTAATAATTATTAATTATTATATATTAATATATTATGACTTATGAGTTATGATTACATGACGACGTTGTCGGATGAGCTTATGGTTCAGTCATAGCGTAGTTCTGTGTGAAAACTTTAGCGGTCTTAAATATTGGTAGCTATATTATATGTGTCTGTATGAGTACATTTAAGTACTATACCTACCTACTTAAAATTTAAATTTGTTTTAATATTCAGTGTATAATTATTTAATAATTGAATACATTTATTAATAACAGTTAGGGAAAACGTAAAATACAGATAGGGATCTAACTTAAATGCTCCAAACATGGGCTAAATTAATTTATATGCACTTAAAAAGCATATCAAATATGCACATACAGTACATTGAAAAAAATTAAAAAAATAGTTAATTTTGAATAGTCAATACTAAAATGATTCTGTTTCTCTACTTTTCAAATCTACAGTCAATTTACAATACACTATGAAGCAGTGTTGTAAAATAAATTCAGTAAAATCATACATTTTATTTTTAATTCGTATAAAGTTTTTAATCATAGATTACTAAATTGAAAAATATGTGAAAACCATGAAATATGTGCATTTAAAATGGTAAAAGTAGAAAATATGCCTTTAAAGTTTAAAATATATTGAAAGTTATCTATAAATATGCAAAAATATATACTGAAATTTATATTTTATTTGTTCAGTATATCTAATGATATTTAACAAGCAATGAATCTATTAAACCAAAAAACATTCAAATGCAACAAAATTCAAGCCATTTATTAATGTAAATAGGACAGGCCTAATACTTTTCTTGCTATAAGTTATATAAGTAGAAAGTAGAAAATTATATGATTTACCTATATATTTTATTATAATTTAAAAATGATTTTAGTTATAAAAGATACCAATCATATTATATTATTACGTGTTCATAATTCATGGTAGTTGAGCAATTTTTAATTTTCAAAGAAATGGTTTTTTATTGTTACTTCACAATCTCTTTCAAATGCCTGGTTTCTATCGGTCATGTCATACGTTTTAAAAAAAATTTAAGACTCAGTAATCCCACAACGCTTGTATAAGTTGTGTACTTACTCTGGAGCTGAGTCCAGATCCAAAGAAAAAGTTCATAGTCTTACATATATACATATACCACTGAAATATGTACAGATGTACAGACGTATCTAATATCTATAGAGTATATATTATAGTTCACTATCTATATTCAATGTGTATACCTACTTATTCTTATAGTACTAAAGAAATTATAATTAATAATATTATTGGGGTTGAAATAAAAATTGCATTTTTACGTCCACTGTTCAGTATCCAATTTTAAAAATATTTTTGTAAAACCATTTTGTAAATAATTATATATTTTTTCTGTACCTAACCTATGTTTGCCAGGACCTTATAATCACTATCAAAAACTATCCAAGTGTGACTAAAATTAAAATAAATAATTAAAATATCTTCCTATAAAATTGTTTTTCAAAACCAATCGTAGAAATTACGTCGGCATTATTAAATGAGTGGATTAAAAAAAGATTGCAGCGTATATAATATGTATACACAGAAACCGTAGCAAGCAAATATTGTCAAACAGCTTCATTACTTCGGGAATTTCATTATCTCGTTTCGTTTGTGTCTCGTTATTCATTCGGCTCACGGTATCGATAAAAAATTAAATGCAAATATCGAAACAGCAGAAAAACTCTATTATATTAATTATAATTATAATGTACTGTCCGCGTTTGCGGCGTAAACGCACAGTTAAAATATAATTTATTATTTCAATTATTGTGCATCTGCAGGTATGTTAGGTTGGATTAGGTTAGGCTAGGTTAGTTTAAAATTTATTTCGTATAAACGATTCTGTCGACCACACATAAGCACATTAGATAACACTTGTATTGTTCTCAAGGGCGTCCGCAGGAATTTTTAAGAGGAAGGGCAGACTATTTTCCATTATAAATATATATATTATGTAGATAGGTACATACTTTTTAAATGTTAAGATTATTCATATCAATAAACTAATAGAAATCAAATAAAATAATTTAAAATTCACTTGGCTTGTTACCTAAATACCTATCAGTACCCATATTTCATAATACATAATTATATTAAACTGTAGGTAATAATATTTAACAACCTTTTTAAAAACTAGTTGAGAATTTAATTTACATACATTTTCACACGGAGCACTCTTGAACTCTTGTATTGTTCACCTCAATACACAGTGTCAGCACATACGGCCCCAGGTATGCTATCAGTCCTCAGCGTCTCTAATCTTACTTATTATTAACATAGGTATTTCAATACAAATAAAAATATTTATTTTGATACTGCTTATGTCGTTAATTACTTCAATGTCATTAATATTTAAAAATATTGGCACCACATCAATACATCATAATATGCATTGAATTAACAATATTTCAGACAACATTTTTTTGTGTGCAGTAAGTAAAACCTACTGTAGAGTGAGTGACACAATCATTTTTGTAATTCCTGTTTAAATTTTGTAGAAATATAGTAATATAACGTTTTAGATTAGTGTTATTTCAAATATGTATTATTATTGTAATGACATAATATAATATTCATATCAACGTATATTCGTTGAACAGTATTCCATTAATTCGCTTATATAAAATGACAACTGTAGCTGTAGACAATGAATCATTTGTATACAATTTAATATTGTATCATATGCATTGAACTATTTCATGCACCTATAGGATACAATATATAATATCAATTCTGCGGGGCTGAATCTAAGAATTTTAATACCCAGGGATAATAATACAATACGCCCATTCTCATTCTCATCACAAAGTTAACTTAAATATTTCATTAAAGTATAAGATACTCTTAAAAAAGAGGATTACTTTGCTCGTGGTTACATTTATTAAACTTATTTAATACTTACGTACTATTACATTAAATAAATCTAACACATTATATTATTATCTTCAAACGTTAGACACGCACCATTTATTATTTAATTGTTGTAAATTGCAGTTAATAATGCAGTTAATAATTATAAATAATTAATTAATTACAATTTATAATTGATAACCTTTAAATTATTTGTAATTATGATTAAATGTATAACGTTTTTTTTATTTTAGTAAAATACAATACAACTAAATATCCTAAAAATTAAAACAGATTAGTTCTCGAGCCTTAAAAAAATATATTTTTTTCATCAAACAATTTCTTTTACAAATTGTATTATATCGTGAAAATTGTTAGTCAATATTTAATTTTATGAGAGTTTGAAAATTTGATGACTTTTGGAAGTCTTAGCTATAAAGTTGGTAATTGTATTATAACTGAATAACAATATATTATAAAAGGTTACGAAATACTCTTTTTTTTTTTTTTAAGAAGATCTGAACATTTAATAGAATTTTTATTATATTTGTCTGTATAATATTTATCGTACATACAGTTATACATGTAGGTCTTAACTATAAGTACCTACCTACTTTAAAAATCAAAAAATCGATACTTCGGCCGCGGGCGGCATTTTTGTTCGGGCAAGTCATGGTGTCCGGAGAACAAGTGCCGCTATCCCCGAACCCGGGGCATGGCAGAAACCTACGGGTACCCCATTAGAAATTCTGCCAAAACAACTCACCCACATGTACCAACCTACCCAACCTAAAAACCTACAGTTCCCACCCCACACCCAATGGCCTTAGTTGCCGCGGGTTATCTAATAAAAAAAAAGTTAAGTGCTCTCCCCAACTCCATCTTGAAATAAAATCTCATCATTTACGGTTAGGCTTACTATGCTTTACTTTATTAAATTCACTGTTTGTAATAATGTATTAATAATAATAAAATTATGTTGTTTTGTGTTATTTGTATAAATGTATAATTATATACTTAGGTTTATAAAAAACTAAACAAATAAATATATAATATTATATTATACATGAAAAAAATATATTCGTTGTCATTATCTATATATTGGCTATATTCATTTAAAATTAATTTTGATTGAACTTAATTGTTTCTATAGTAACAAAAAGAAGCGTGAAAAGCGTACGTTGGTAGGTATACATTTTTTATAACATTTTCCAAATTTTCCAATCAAGTATTATGATTTACTAAATAAAATAAATGTATGCAACAATAAACGATCCAAAAAATTTCATAAATTGTACGCAACAGTCAAATTTTGTAGGGCTTATGCATGCACTAATACATGTATCGTCGGTATTATAGCTACCTATATTATCAATAAAATGGAGTCTACATATATTATTAGTTTAAACAATGACGAAAATGTGTTTGATCTTAAATCTCAAGAGGTAGGTTAGTAAAAAATGTTTATTCAATTTGAAGTATGAGCATTCAAACTTCAATAAAAGTATATAGGTAGGTACCAAATAAATATAAAATACATTTAAATATTTTGATACATGTTTATCTTCAATTGGCTATAATATAATCCAACTGAAATATTTTTCCGAAAACATAAAAAAATAATTAATTTTTACCTTTACAATAAACATTGTAGACATTTTTTAAGTTATCAAAAAAAAAAAAAAAAAAATTATGTATTTGTATAATAATATACATTTTACAATGATGGGGCCTATTTGGCTATTTAACACGCAATAGTGTATTAAGGGATAGGTATTTCTTTTGTGAATTGTGATCCAACAAATACGTATACACAATCATGTTCTACCCTTAAATTCACCGCGGTCCATTTAACTACCTATATTGTATAATTATAATATGCGATTCGCTAAAATTTTGGCAAACGACCGAAAACAATATCAAAACCATGCCAAAAACATTTTTTGTGGAAAGTGGAAGATATAAAGTTGCGTACTTACTTATTTTTTTTTTATAATTAATACCTACATTAGTAATATCCGGTGAGTAAATCGTTCAGTTTCCCAGCGATTCTCAAGTCAGTTTCAACACGACAAACATTTCTCGTCTCGCAATCATTGTAATATGTTTTTATTCCGTTTCGTTTCGCTGGTCTCGCCGTCATATTTCACGCTCGGCGTATTTCTCTCCGTGTAGTGCGCACTTAAATGTTATTATACTATATTATAATATTATTTCTATATTATACTTGTATATATGTGATCGGGCATAGGTGCTTAATGCCTATAATATCGTTTGCCCCGTATGTAATGCATATTATAATAATATTTGGTTGGAATAAGGGTCAAGTGCAGATGTGCAGTATATTCGACCGAAATCAGTAGATTATAAATTACAATATATACAATAAAGTATTATATCTTGTATACAAGGTGATTTACTAAGTATACTCATATCCATTTTTACTTAAATAATAAATTTAATAAAATTCTGATTTTTGGAATTTTTTAGTTTATAATATGTTATAATGACCATATTAAATCATATTAGGGCCATATTATTAGACAATATATTTTCAAATACTTAGATTTAAAACAATTTTTAAGGTCTATTAGTTATTACCTAATTAACCTTAGTACATATATATATATATATACTCATAGCTCGTTTGAGTTTTTAATTAGATACACATAAAAATAAGCATCTGCTTAACAATTTACAGTAAAAAAGATTGGTTCTCTGCATGTAAAAAAAAGAAGTTTTTATTGCTACCGAATATAATACTTTAATGGTATAAGAAATCTAAATACTTGAAATACGGTCCTTAAATATAATTAAAATTTCCAAAAATTAGAATTTGAACTAACGTATTATATTATAGGAAAAATTGAAGTGTGCTAAATAATAATAATAATAATAATAACAGTCATTTAACAGTGGGATATGTGTACAGGGTGATGCATGTGAATACATGCACACACTCACTCACACACATGGCTTAAATAATTTGATTGCGTATTTTTTCGAATCTTGATTTTTGAAATTTTTAATTGTACTACGTTATATTATGAGAAAAGTTTTTTTGGCATTTAAGAAGTGTCCTGTGGCTTGTGTGAGACGAACGACTATTGCTCCCGTATACATTTACCATAAAATGTCAATGTTTTTAAAGTACTTACATTTTCCGATAATAATAGGTACTAATCGCGGTTTTCAAGAATACCATAGAATTAAAAAAACCAGAATTTTAGTAGAGAATGGCAGAATACAACTGATGAGGTGAGCATAATATAATACACAGTCGGTGAATAATCGCCCTGTGGTATAGAACTGAAACGAAAATCCTTTACTAAAATACATTGTTTAAGTTGTTGTTCGTAATACACTTATATAGTTATATATATATAATATATTATATAAGTAATAAGTATAGTAATGGAGCGCACTGCTCAAGCATTGTGTTGTTGTTTTTGTAACGTGAAAACGAGAGAAGTGGCCGTGCACTCCCACTTCACCCTCCCCTAGTGACGTGTGGTGGCGGCTTGGTAAAGGGATAGCGGGGAGAGGGTAAGGTGTAGCTTCGTTTCCTTTTCTCGTAACGCGTCTGTCCACGGCGTATATATATGTACAGCGTGTAAATACAATGTACGAAAAACTAAAGAACAAAAAAATAAAAAAACACTAGCCGGAAGTCGTTCTTCACTGTATCTCTACGTATATAATAATATTGTGTACAGTATTATAATAGGTACACGTGTGCGTGTGCGTGTGTGTATGGTCGTGTGAACGTTTGTTATTCAACTACCGTACGTCGCATCGGGCGCGATCGGGCCGACGCGTGTATTATTATTTTCATTATTATTATTATCATGGTGATGATGATGATCATCATCATCATAATCATCGTATTAATAAAGCTAGTAAAAACTCAAGTCGTTTGTAGTGAATGTATAGATGCGCGTCAACAGACCTCTCAAAGAAAAATATTTCAATAAATATGATATTATTAATAATATATATATTATAGCTATATTATATATTATTATTATTATTGTAGTAATCGCGTTTGTTAGACGACAACATTATTTCAATTAGGTATATTCCACCAACACGGTCCAAGTTTTTTTTTATTTTAGAGCTTAACAGCTAACTTTTAACAGCTTAATAACTGTTCTCTAGCGAACAATACACGAATTAATAGACTAACCTGTACCTCAGTTGATATTTTAAGGGAAAAATATATATTTCTATACAAAAAAACATAAGTATATTTACGAAATATATTGAAAGAATCTATTGGTAACAGCTAAGGTGGGTAACAGTAATACAGTAATACAGTTTTTACAATACTTTTATGTTTAGATAATTATAGTTAGTTAATTTTTCAATCAAATTATAACTTAACTAGTTAAAGTATCCATTGCATTAACTTAGGGATTAGGTTTTTTCCTATAACTGTAGTTAAAAATTAATTAGTTTTTTTTTTATTCATTAAAAATAATTAAAATAAAAATAAAGTCATGAAATAATATTCTTTGATTAAATAATATATAGTTGATAATAAATGTGTATTAACACGTGTAAGTTTAATCGTTTTAACCACTACAGCTATATAGTGTGTAATAAAAAAGACAGCATATTAAACTAAATGTTTAATTATTATTCAAAAGAATTATAAGTTGTAAAGCAATCACTTTGTGTTTTTAAGTTCTTTACGTTGATTTAACTTGATTAGGTAACTCAAGTTTATTGTTTTCATTAACTTACCAAACTGCGTAATGGTAATCGTATGTACCTACCAACAGTCGAGGTCTTACTAGGATTTGTTATTATTTTGTTGATGGGCATGCATCAATCGCGCTAAAAATCACAGTTGAAAAATAATTAAATTAAATGGGGGTAAAAATATTAAACATTAATAATTGCACCGATTAATGTCTGGTGGCATTAAATAGGTGTTCAGAACTTCCACCTATTAATTTTAATATAAATTGAAATCAAATTTATCAAAAGTATTTTTAATTTTTATATTTATAAAAAAATACTTTCCGCTCACATCATGGGTGTCTGTCATCACCTTTTAGGACAGTAAAAGTGCTTGGATTTTCTTCAATATTAACTTTTCTGATAGGAAAGTGAATCTAGTTGGTACTTTGGGGGGTCAAAAGCAAACATTTCTCAGTAGTTTTCAAACGCGACGTGAAAAACAGCATACAAATTAAGGAAAAACGGGAATTTTTACGCAAAATCTGTTTTCGAGAAAATCGATTTTGGTTTTATGGTGCAACTCTAAAACAAATGACCGTAGGTACATGAAATTTTAACTGAATGTTTATATTAGCATTTTCTATACACCATAACATTTTCCAAATATTTTGAGCTGAATATTTTCAGTTTCCATTTTTTTTTAGTTTTTTTTCTATAAATATCAATCAAATTTTATTTATTGGTTAAAAAAGCTTGAAAATTTAATAGAAGGCGCCTAGGTTATTGTTTCAAAGGCAGATGAAAAAAATTAAAAACCCTTAGTCAGGGTTTTTATTTATAAGCATTTAAAGTTCAAATCTTGACAAAATACGGAAAAATCGCAAAAATTAGCAAATTATCTTGAGTTGAGAATTTCATAAAAATTTTTCTTTTTAAATCTAAAATTTGAAAATGTAATACAAGATTACCCATAAGTTTGTCTACCTTTATCAAAAAAAAAAAAAATGTCTACAAGCAAATCAAATTAAATTTTTATGAGCGTTTGAAATTCATATTTTTACAACATTTGATATTCACTCGATTTCTCATGTAACGATTTTCTTATTTTGGTGTAATTACAAAAACGTATGACTGTAGATACTTTAAAATGTCACTGAATGTTTATACTAGCATTTTCTATACACAATAAAATTTTGAAAATAATTTGACTCTTTTTGAGCTGTTTATGGACATTGTCAGTTTTCAAGTTTTTTAGTTTTTTTTCTGTAAATATCAATAAAATTTTATTTATTGAGTAAAAAAGTGTAAAAATTTAATGCAAGGCTCCTGATATATTGTCTCAATAGCAGTAGAAAAATATTAAAAATATAAAGGCATAATTTTTTTTATAAGCATTTAAAGTTCATATTTTGACAACATTTATCAAATTTAAGGATTGAAAATTGAAAAACAAGGCTCCACTTAATATAAATATATATAAATTACTTTATTCACAATAATATCATCAATATACTAGGTTATATACTTGGTAATATCATAGGCTGACTGACCGTTTTCGCACAGAATCGTTTTTCTTGTACAATGATATTATATCATTAAATTCAAATTTAACACCATCCATTAAAGTGATCCTCTTGTAATCTTCTGTACAACTGAGCGACATCCACTTCCCACTTTTTTAGTATCTGATGGAGATCGAATAAATTAAAATAAATGTTTTTATTAAATAAAAAGTAGGTTCCTAAGTTCTGCAATATGTTTATATACATATGGGTGATATTACTTTGCATAGCTCAATTATTAAATGTACGTACCTTTATAGTTTATTTGTAGCAAGTACATGGTGCAAAATATATTCATAATATTCATTTATATAATAATTATATAGTCCAAAATAATTCAGTACAAACGACATAAAACACTCTTATTAATATGCACCGGCAGAGGGCTCTCTGTTCTATTGTTCCTCGACCGGTGTTCATAATTAGCCGTGGTACAATCTCCGCACTATAATACTACAGCAGCGTATTATCATCATAATGTATACGATGGGTGGGTTTATTGTGCATTTATGTTTAGGAGCGGTTATGGTACGACGATATAAATAACGAGAAATGACTACTTTTTTATTTATTTTTTATATCGTCCGATTACAAAACGACGGAGAGTTCGTTCGTGTATATGTGTGTGTGTGTGTGTATGACAGAACGGGGTT
Organism: Sitobion miscanthi; assembly: GCA_008086715.1. Classification (NCBI taxonomy): domain Eukaryota; kingdom Metazoa; phylum Arthropoda; class Insecta; order Hemiptera; family Aphididae; genus Sitobion; species Sitobion miscanthi. Next base: position 11,532,437 of record CM017803.1, on the reverse strand, counting down.
CTTTCGGAAGTAGTGAATTATTAGGGTACTTGTTGTGAATTTTAATGTGGGCCAGCCACGGTATATGCTACACACGTGAAAAACGTACCTATATTAGGATTGCCATTTTTATTTTACTTAAATCGGAAAAACTTTTTTTGTATCATTTTTATGAAAAAAATCTCCTACCACTCTTCTACGGTTAACCATCAATTTTCACATCTTATTTTTTTGTTACTGCAGTCTGCAATAGTGCAATACTATACATAATGGTTTTGTATTCTAAGGCATAAGTTGATGAGGTAAAAACTAACTCAATGTAAAACATTGAATGATGCCTTAAATTAGTAGGTAACCAAAAAAAAGATCAATTAGCAATAAGCCAATAAGTGATAAAAAAAAAATGTTGAGTTTGAACGGGAAAAAAATTCATTGAAACAATATTGTTTTTCTTCTAGAAATGTTTAATAAAGTACAAAATGTTAACATATTAGTATATTACATTATTGAAGTTTAATTCCGGGACAATATTTGTTATGCCGAAACACTTTATCGGTATAGTAAGATGCAATATTCAAAAGTGGTACCTCTAATAAGGTACAGCCGTACATGCCCAACCAAACCAGGATGCTTGCCAACCTGGATCTATATTATAATAAATGTATGAGTGTTTGTGATTATGTGTGAAATGTGGAGGTGTATATCCACTGTATCATCTAAAAATGTTTATCGACTTTAGCCTTTTCAATTTGTTATAAACGCCGTGTGAAAGTGATCTGCGGATAAACACATTAAGGTGGACTCAGCGATACCGGTTATTTGTAAATATAGAATATTTATGTATTTAATTTAATTTATTTAATTTATATTGAATATTTATGTTGGTTTTATTGTTCCCAATATTTTAAGGTCCTAGAACCCGGTGCATCCGAATTGCATGCCAAAAAAATTAATATAAATTGGAATGTCCAAATTGCATGCCGTCTTTTGGAGGGGTCTGTCCGAATTGCATGCTATCTCTTAGAGGGATATGTCCGAATAGAATACTAAATAACTGGAGGAATGGGATTTTGTTACATTTCAATAAAATAGATAAATATTGTAGAAGGTGACACTGTGAATAATAAATATTAAATAAAACTATTTTTTTTCTTCATCAACAACAAGTCATTAGTTAAATAAAATTAATGTAGTTTAGGGTAATCAAGTGAGTGTATTTAACATGTTCACATAGTATTTCAAATAAATAATATTATTTTAAAATTTGGTGGTATTTTTTGACATTTCGGGCACACAATATTACAATTTAAATATACAATACATATATAATAATAGTTCATAATAATAAAATATGTCAATATGGAAAATATATATTAATAATACTAATATCGGAAACATATTTTTTGAATAATAAAATAGTAATATTATAAAACGGTAAATATTAAAGGGGAAATAGTTTAAAATTATTCAGGGGCCTAATTACAATGAAAAATTACTTTACAATATAATGATAATAATAATAATAAATTAAAAAAACAATAATAATAATAGTAGGTAATAATTTAAAAAGCTTGTAAATTTGACAGCTACAAACACTTAAGTGACCGATACGCGTATGTCTATGTCTGTGATACAGTTTGGGAAAATATTTACTCGGATATGCAATTCGGATGCAGCCCTAGAACCTATTTTTTTTGGTTCAGTTCCAATCATAGGTATGATGTTAAATATTGTATGAGACTTTATAGTCTTCCAATATTCCTTCATACAAGTACCTAGTTGATACTGTTACCAGAAATCATAGATCATTTAAAAAAAATAAGTATGCAAATGCAAGTACAATGTTTTTTGCAAAAATGAATTCAAACTACCTATGTCCTAGGTACTAATAAAATCAATATTAAGATAAAATAAAATATTCTAGGCTGACACACTCAGTCCTCACTCAATTTCGTTTTTCGTACCTATACAATTATAATATATAGGTATCATTGAATTTAAACTATTATTAGAACTCTAAGATAATGCACTAAAAACTTAAAAATATATATTTTTAAAGTTGAATTATATGAAAATATGAAATACATACAATATTCAGTGAAATAAGTAGCCCCCCAGCTAAGGGTGTAAGAGGGGTCTTAGAATCGCCACTGTTAATAAAATAATGCCTATTGTAACCGAGCTCTGATTATTATAATTAATATTTTTATTGTATTCTCTCGTTCGTTATATTATTATTATTTATCATTTATTATGCTATAGGTATTACAATATCCTACCGATGCAGGTCCTCCCTCGCGTGTCAGTTTCGGTCCGGTCGCCGGCGACGCTAATCCGACATTAGGTCTTTATCGTTAAAACCGTAGGCGTAGCCGGCCATTATTATATAATATTATTTCGCCCTCTAGGTTTTTTATACGCTCATAATTACCGTATTCAGGTGTGGTGTAATATAATATTACACGTCCATATACGAACAATTTAAACGAGCGTGCAACAGTGCGGTCGAGACTATTTATTAGGGGTTTGATTGTGTCAACATTTTGAACGATTGTATTTGAAGTTATTTTGCGTTGTCTAATCGTGAAATCTGTCAGTGACCAAAATAGTAAACACCTAAACTCTAACTAAATGTGTTGCCGTGAAGTTTTTTCCAAATTTCTTGAATTCCAAATGTGTTACAGTCGTTAAAAAATGTCCATGCTAAAAGAATGCTATACATATTTGTTATTTAGTATGAGTGTTTACGGAGTTCATTTTGGCAAAACATATCGTCATGACATGACCGTCGAGGTCAGTGTATGTATATGATACGTACCTATATTCAAATGTGATCATTACCTTAGTACAAAAGTCAAAGTTAAGTTAAAAAGTATATTTTGATTTAAATGTTGTGACTTAATAACTAAACTAGACAGTGGCGTTCTCAGGAATTTTTAATGGTGGCCGGTGGGGCTTAAACCCCGTGACCCCCCCCCCCCCCGTGAGTATCCCCGTGAAACTAGTTGAATCATCCATTTTACATAACAACACAGCTCTTCTAGTTAATTTGATAAACAATATGTCAACTAAATCATGTTTAAAGTTTATAGATATCGATAACTGTACTCAAGACTAATAAATCAAATCTTTTTATATACCAAAAAACATGAATATAAAATATAATATATTAATAATTGATAATATATATAATAATTTATTTGATACAACACACAAACGTGTAATTATTGCTTAAACTATTATACGGCTAGTATGCAATAAGAAGGAATAGTACCTTTAAAAGTTTTATATAGGTACTTCCTTTTTATGAATTTTCAACAAAATGTTAAGTTATAATTTAAAAAAATTTAAAGCAACACAATAACTATGCCTAATATGGGTGGCCCCGTGACCCAGGTGATAATTAAAAAAAGTACATTTAACTTTTTTTAACCACCTTAAGTTTATTTTTCTCCGTGTTAACTGTAATTTTCAGAGTTAAATATATTGTTTGAAAACTATTAATTAATAAACTAATGCTCTTAACGTATACTTAACTTAACTAAATTCAGTTAATTTTTTTCATTAATTTGTCAACCTATGCGTGTATATTATTTAATTATTAATTATATTACTATATTTTATTGGGAAGGGGTTTTATGCAGAATTTGATACTATTAAGCATTATATTGCACTCATAATTCATAGTATAATATATTGTATGGTATAATAGCCAACAAAACTAAACAAAGAAACTACAGTAAAGTATATCGTAAGACATGATTAATCAACGTGGTTAATTGGTATTCCACAGACTGTGAGTATGTGTATATAAAAAGGCTGTTCAATTCATTGTTTAAAGTATTTTTTAAATTATTTTTAACGATGATGTAATAGTTATTATCACGATGATTATCTGATGCAGTGTAATATATTTATTATGTATACATTTTGGTTCTGTGAATTAAAATGCTTTTATTTTTTTATTTAATTTTTATATTTACAATCCGTACCTATTGCACAAAACAGAAACAAAATGATCAATAAGCGAATGTGTGGTGCGTATAAGACGTATACTCGTACCTTGAATAAATTAGAAATGATCCTTCGATTTAGACTTCAAAATTGAAATAATCGAACATAGTGATTAGCTATACAATTGCAGCCGGTGGTGGATTTAAGTGTTCAAATAAAGTCGGCAAATCTATAAGAGGGGCTTCGTATAAAATGTATCAGTAACATACTTACTCCCATTTAACAGAACCACTCGCTTCACTCTCAACTCTCGAGTACCTAATAATAACCAACCTGCAATATTAATTTTATAGTATCAAATCTTCTAATTAAACAAAAAAGCAATTTTACGCTTTTATTTATTTATTTTTTACAAATAAAACAAATTTAAAAGTAGGTATATACAACTCTTGTGTAGTATGTAAATAATAATTATAATGTAGTTTAACAAAAAATCATTAAAATATAAAAAATGTATTTTTATAAATAAACATTTTTACAAATTTATAATTACAATATATAATTATACATAATATAAAAGTTTAATTTGAACTATACACTTTAAAATTTCGTACTTCACACTTCACTTATTGTACTACACACAATTTTAGGGACTGCTAAATACACAATAGTCGATGATAAAATTAACGTGTTATATTATAATTCACAAAAGCAATGTTGATGACGTGCGTGTATGTCTGTGTGTATGACCGACCGGTCGGCTAGGTTGGCGAGTGAATTGGTGGTGTGGAGGCAATTACTCGCCGGCTCTCTTTATAATATTATAATAAATATAATAATAATAATACTTATTTTAAATATCAATAAAAACTTTATAGTTATAGAATAGTTAGGCATAATATACAAAACATAGTGCAAACGCATTTAATTCACAGCAATGTTAACCACATTTTTCAATATTATGTACGTTGCGAATTTATCGCGAAAACGGTATACAATAAATTATAATTTACACTACAGCGCTGCTGATTAAGTAATGAAAAGATTGTTATTATATTAACAAAATTGTTGTTTTTATTTTTCATGCAATCATGAATTATATTATACTATATTAATTTATAATTAAAAATAATCTTATTTGTGATCAATGGTAGTGGGTAGAGTGTAGAATAACTTAGATTTACGTATATATGTTATTTATGTTATTACTTCGACCTTTTCTACTTTATTTAATTATAACATTTTCTGCTTTCGAAGTATGTCTATATATTTAAATTATTTTATTATTAAAAAAATGGTAAATTATATTCCAGTTTGCAATATTATACATTTTTTTTGTCAACATTTAAAAAAATCAACTATCTAACTATATAATTTAGGTGGGCTTCGGTACAAAATTTAGGAGTGGGCCCCGTTGGCATTTGCCGACTAAACGACCGTTAAATCTGCCACTGTTTGCGGCTTATAGGAGATTTTTCTTCAATCTATAATTTCGGTGCAGTGTCCATACTCTCCTTTTTTAGAATTCTTAACTCAGCAGCAGTATTCATGGCGATTTATACGACGATGACGTTTGCGAGGACTTCAGCTTGCAACTACACAATGGAATATTTTAATCTCAGAGTCAGCGGGTTGCGGTGATCGTTTAGGGATTGGAATTTGTTACGCACATGTGGCCTTCCCGAAAGACACGTTTATCAATAAAAATTCCTGAATTATTTTTTCAACAGGCACTTGAAAATATAATTTTATTAGTTACACATTAAATTGTATAGATTCGGATGTATGACGTTCTATTTGGCGAGTGTCATCGTCAGATCTTTAGCGATCGAATTTTAATGTTAAAACCCTCCACTCACGAAATTTAAATATTATATAAGACTCTGAGTGGAGTGATGGATGTAGATATTGGTTTTATAATTTATTACAATGTGTTTACAACAAAATACATTTTATTGATTTTTGTGTTTTAAAATAGTTACTTGAGTTTATATAACAAAAATAATGCTCTAGGTTTCGACAACATCGATTTTATTATTTGGTGTAATTTCACCAAACATTTATTTTAGTTTTTTCAAAATATTTTGACATTTTTATGCAATTGATACATTTGAAATGTTTTTTGTAGTTTAAAAGTATAAAATTGATAAACAACTTTAATTTTGTACCTGGGGTTTGCAATTATAGTACAAGGTTTCCAATACGATTTTCTAATAAGAATTTATAAAAAAAAAATATAGCGTAAAAAGTCACTTAAAATGTTTATGAACGTTTAAACTAAAAATGTTATTGGATATTAATTATTAAAAATCATATTAAAAAATGATTTATTAAATTTAAATTTAGTAAGTACATCATTACATCAGTGACCTACTCAATGACGATAGGTACCTATTATACCTATACACTCGAAAGTAAAAATGAAACCAATTTAACAACTATACTTCCCGGTTATTTTTTCTTATTATTATTATGTTGCAAATTGTATGCATACGAGTTCTTTTGATTTTGATTTATATAATTTTCCATCGTATTTTATTATCGTTGTTTAATAATATTGATACGAATAAAAATAAGTAGGTATAGGTACACAAACTAAATTCGATGTATGCAAGATATGATTTAATTGCGGTCGTTTATTATATCATCAAAGAAACCTAATGGCCAGATAGTATAATTTATCGTTTATTATTCTTATACAATTTTATAACTTATAAATCATATAATGCAATTATTACACATGGTGTTATTATAATAATTATTCATTACTATGTTATTAAAATCGTAAACTTTTAATTAATAATATTGATTCCACCCGAGTGTCATTATAATTTTTAAACAGTTTCTAAAATTGCTTGCTTTAGTTTGATTTAATTCTTTGGTGTCACTTTTTATAATTATTATTACGATTATCAATATGAAATGCAGTTCTTGATCGCCTAAAAATCACATATCATAATTGATAGCTATTTAATATTTATTAGGTACTTATCTACCACATTCAAGTACTTATATAGTTATTAAATATTTAATAATAAATGTTGCTGAACTAGTGAAGTGCGATTAGTTGTTGTTGAGATAAGCAAATCGTTTGCATTGTGTAGTGTACCTACTCCAGTAATAATATATTATTATGATCTATCTACCGTCCTAACTACACCAATATTTACTGAATTAATTTATGTACAAAAGTACCTGTAATATAGGTTGTAGGTATTGTGTACTTATTTATTGTCTATAATATGTTTATGCCGTTAATTTACGGGTTGATTCGGCGTTTCAATTTGTACGAGATTTTTGTATAAATATTTTTACACGATATAGCGTCGTCGGCACTCACATCGCTTTTCTGAAACACGGAATTTTACACAAAGATATTTTGATGGAAATAATTTTTACTACGTGCTATATACGAAGATGGTAGGAAAAAAAATCTTGAGGAAAAAAGTTGAGAAAAATAAAATAAATGTTATGGACTTTTCTATTCCTGATATAGGTACTTTATTTCTGGATACTGTTTTCCTCTACTTTTTTCCTCGATAATTTTTTTTCTGTTTCCCGTGGTATATTACCATATATTATGTATATTATTGTGTATTATTGTATATTATTGTATCTATATACCTATATTATTCTTTGTCGTTTTTATATATTAACTATGCAATAATTTTCTGAGAAAAATTTAACAAAATGACATAATAATAATCATGTGACTAATTTTCAAGAAATATAAACGACACTCATTGATGACTATAGATAAACCGGTTTGGACGTAATTTTGACCCGTTTTTTATCCGTTTTACCTAATGATTTATTCAATATTCTAACCTTGACGTTGTTAAAGAATGTATTTTGAGAACATAACTACCATTTCAGTACCAATATGACTAGGAAAAGAATTGCACGTTTTCCAGCAACAATAATATTCGTATGGAGTGCTTATAGAATAAAAATAAGTATGGACGACAACGATGTTTCAGCTGTAGACAACACTTCGAACCAGGATTGTGACGTATATAATACAGAAATATATAGATTAGTTTAAAACACTTCATAGGTATGGTGTACATAAAATATAAAACGGAACTAATGTCACAAATGCATATGTTTTGTGCATCGTATTTAATATTTAAATATGATATTCGACTTTTGAATCTAACCTTATCTATATAATATACACTGTATTTAAAATTTTGACAAAATTCATTAAAATCTCGTTATTTTGCAAACTATTTAGTAGAAAAATTTATAAAATGTTAAATTTTTATTGATAATTATTATTGAATATTTAAAACAAGGTTTCTCATAATTAGTTCATATTGTAACCAAAAAAATGTAAGAAATATATAAACACAGTTTTTTTTTTTATACAGACATTAATTTCAGTTCAAATTTGGACGAAATTAGATATTTAAACAAAGAAAACGATTTTAGTTATTTTGTTGTAATTTAAAAATACTATTCATATAGGTACTTGAAACTTTCAAAGTATATTTTTATACTTTATACACAAAATTAAATTTTTAAATGCAATTTATTCGGCATAAATTAATTTAACTCACTGTAATATTAATTCCTAATAATAAAATAAATAACTTAAATCACAATAATATCATAAAATATATTTAGTAATATTATGAATTGACAGACCGTCTTCGCTCAGAACCGTTTTTCGTAAACAAAGATTTTATATAATTGAATTAAACGGTAGACATTCATTGCAATGACTCCTCTAAACTCCTAATGTAGATCAGAGCGGTTACCCAATTGTCCATTTTTTTTTCTTGAGGATGGCATTTTTTTTTTAATCATCAATAAAAATTAACATAATACATTATTTATAGAATTTTTTATGAATTTCTATCTCTTTTAAGCAAGCTTGTGATAGATATAGAGAGTAATACAATATTGATTATTTTAAAACAAATTAATTAGAAAAACTACGGATAGGTACATTCAAATAAAATATAAGAACAAATATTATTGATTAAAACTAAAATTAATAAGTATATTAAAATTAATCAACTCATTGATTTAACTCATTAACTCGCTAATTCATTGATCGTTTTTATAATACAGTGTAACCTCTCATCATAGAGGAATTAAAATGTGTCCGCTATTAAGAGGGGTATTATCCCATGAATATTTATGGAGAGGAATTTAGAAGTGTTCACTATTGATTGTGCCTGCTATTAAGGGGTATCGGTAAACAAAGATATCGCTGCATAGTGCATAATATATAATCTATTTTATATTGTCGTTGAGAGTCGATCAAGATAACAAAATGAAATTGAAAGAACAAAAAAACAATTTTAATTTGTATCCGTTTTATACTGACATAATATTTGCATGCATCATGTATAACGTATTATACACGTATTTAACCTATACTTACTAGAAAATGTAGCGATTAAACTATAAATTCTCAGCCTATTACACGGATCGTATATAACACTGTATTTTGGACCTTCTGCACCACTTTGAATTAATTTTGCGAAATGTTTTATAAACAAATCTACATGTGTATTCGCGCAGTATGTAATAATATATTATTATAATGCGTGTATCATATTCATACTGTAGATATGAAAACTACTTACATAAATTGTTGTTAAAAGGACGTCACACCCGCGTGTTTCCTCTGTTATACAAACGTAAATATATAGTAGTACAAATACAGTATAGTAAATTTGATGTTCGGAAGAATCCATTTTACTCTGATATTTTTAATGTTACAATCAATTGACCCATTATAAAATTTAAAGGCAAGAATGTTGTCAAGAGGTCATATATCGACATTTTGTGATTGTTTAATTTTGAAGCAAGTTATGATCATGTTAAAATTGTAAGTTGTTTCGTATATTTTAAAATGCTTTCATTTGGAAAAGAATTATTCTAAATATTATAGGTACACAATTTGCTATATGGTACCTATGCGTTTGTATGACAGAGATAACACATGTGGTGTGACGTCTTCCCTAAGGATGTTGTATCAATTTCCTAATTATGTTATTGATATTTTACACTGGATAACTCTTATTCGTGTTAACACTTGAAGAAAGAGAGAGATAAATCTAAAATAACTATTATTTTAAAACATTCAGCATCTAACATTAAAATTATATTTTTGTAGATTGTTTTAAAATGTAATATTTTCTCGTTGACGACATTTAATCGAAATTTTTCTCCCGAATTACAATTATTTAAAACATAGAGTATGACTTGTTTACAGTGTTATTAAAAAAAAACTGTGCGTTAATTCACAGTACATTGTTATGATTGACCGAAGTTAAAATTTGACGAAATTCGTCAAAATCACAAAAATGTGCAAATTATCTTTCAGTTAGAAATTCGTAACAATTTTTCTTTTCATAGATAGCATTAGAAAATATAATAGAAGATTCCCCATAAGTTTGTATAGCTTCAACAAAAAAAAAGTTTACTGGAAAGTAACATTAATTTTTTATGAGCGTTTGAATTTAAAATGTTGGCGATACCGGTAAATTAACAAATTCCAATCATGGATATTTTGTTGTAATTCAAAAAATAAAAACCGTAGACACTTGGAATTTTCACCAAGCAGAGCAGTACCACATGTCTACCTTTCTTTATTGTTTAAACTAAAAAATTAGAACATTCCTTACTCTGACATTGTACTTAAGATAATTTAAATTTATATTTTTTTGTTAATATGGGTCGTAAACTATCATACTATTAAATGGAAAATTCTCTATTTTCTAAACAAAATCATACAGCTCTCTTTTTAGTAAACTCATGTGGAGATGGAGTTATTTGCCTAATTTTTTGGAAATTTTTACGCATTTACGATTACCCGCTTTTTGAATATATACTGCACATTTAAGTTTTTGTCGTACATCAAACAGAAATAGAGGTTGGAGTTGTAGGGAGTAATACTGTCCGGGGTGGTGGAATAATCATTTTACTTAGACGAAAATATCTCCTCTAGATTCTAGAAGACTTGACTCCTCTTGACCCCACAATAAGTACGCTTTGAAAAATTCGTTCGAGAATTGAGAGAACGTAAAAATTAATCGAAAATACTCGTGGAAAGAGACATTGTTTTTCTTTTGTAAATAAGAGTGATAAAAATTTTATTCATATTATAATTGCAAATGTTTATAAAACTTAAACTTTAACGTAAAAATGTTTGACGTTACTATTGTCATCTGAACTTGTAGTATTATTGCCAACAGGTAGCGTACGGTCGGGTGATAACTCTATAAATAGTTAATATATTATTATTTATTATCAGTGAAATAATCAGCAGACATTCAACTCGAAATCGTGTCTAAAAAACGATTTTAACGTTATGGTTTAACGTCTCAATTGCTTAAGTAAATGAGTACGGTAGGTAACTACTAACTACTATACAAATTCAAAAAATTAGAATTCAAATTATTAATGAATAAATTGGATTGAATATACTAGGCTAATAATTACCGAATTACCCTATTGTTTATATGCTGGTTATAAACAATCATTTTCGAGTCCTGGTCCCACTTTAATAATGTGTGGATACAAATATTGTACTGTAGCGTCTACATGTAAGCGAATTAAATATACCAAATTTCACGCTAGATATTCTTATACTGGTTTTCGATAAAAAACAATAAAACTATACGTAGCCAATCAGTGTATTATGGTTAAATATATCTTGCTCTTAATTTACGATCCTACTCTTAAGGATAACAAATAAAAAACTTAGCCAAGGAATTGTATTTATATTTATCATATCCGTCCTAACGATTAACCTATACCAGGATCTGGTTTCGATATACTGCAGTTTCTGTAGCACCTAAACTGTGTAAAATATATGGTGCAGTATAATAATACTGTGTGTATAGCAATAAACAAAATGTCTTTCTATATTTAAAATCTACTTAATTTTACGTGTACCATATGTGTTGTTTAACGGCAGCAGGACGACGCGGACATTTGGTAAATGTATTTTGTCTTACGTATACGCATATCTCCTGATAAAATCTATTAAAACGTTCAAAGCGTTCATTAAGCGTTTGTCTGCTTATTTTATATTTATATTTTCGAGTAATATTCGTTCGCGTAGCACATATTTACACTGCAAATCTCTCAAAATGTTGTTTATATTATGCAATACTTCAAAGTACTTGTATCAATACACAAGTTTGATGTGCTGCCACTTTATAATTACAGTTTGTGCTGTCATAATATCAGGGCTTGAAATCCTTTTTAATAATCGAACATTCTTTGGATACCGGTTACTGGTTTTATACCGGTCCTGTTGTTAGCGGTAACCAATTACCGGTACTAGATTCAAAATTACAGGTTACCGTTAAGTGATAACCGTTTCCAAAAAATGTCGGTTACCGGTAACCGATTGAATACCGGTTTTCTAAAAAAAAATTGTACTACACCTTTGTACCCGTATACTTAATACAATATTCGTTTTGCTATAGGAATCAAGCTATTTTTAGATTTCCTAGTACAATATACGATGAGAGAGACGGGACTATCGACTATCGAGTACCGTCATTACTCATTACCAACCAACGATATTTTATGCTATAGGTAGGTAGAAAAAAGAAATGTAGAATACCAATTATTTGAATTATTATTACATGAATTGACTAGGGAAAAAATACGAAGATATAATAGTATGATTTAAGAATAGTTTTAGGAAGTTATTATTTATTATACCATTAGTAGCTAAGAGCGTATAATTATTTATGTAGCTAAAATAAATTAAACATAATATTATTATAGTTCATACGTAACGGTAGTCAGTATTTATAAATACCGGTAATAGGTTCTTAACCGGTTAAAACATATTACGTTATTATAACGTTTTATGTTAGCTGAAAAATTGTCACGGTTACCGGTAACCAATAACTGGGAGTACAAATAGGTTTATAATCACGGTAACCGATTATAGGTTCCCCAAAATTCCGGGAAATTACCGGTTTTCGGTAAAAACAGGTAACCGGTTTCAAGCCCTTCATAATATTATCGAATATCAGTTAAAATAAAATTAAGTCAAAACTTTTAACAATCAATCTTGATCGCAATTCAAGTAACATAGGTAACACGAATCAGTTATTTTTGATTGTGTATGTAAATTACTTCATAACGCCATACATAATGCTTCAATAGCAAGTTATTTTATTGCTTATACAACGGTCATCTAAATTAAGCAAAGTATGTACCTACTTTTAAAACATATTACGCATAACCCATGACACTTCCATTATTCTTTTAATGCAATTTGTACGGCATCTATAAGTTTAATTTAGTACATATAATTATACTCACATTTTACTTTTTAACAAAACTCTACAAATTAGATAACGTTTTATTTTTACCAACTAGGTAGGTACTGTAATAAGATTTAAAATATTGAATTATGGTATTATTATTTTTACGTTTCATTATTATGTTGTTATACCTACTACACTTATATTCATTTGAGAATAAAATGTTTTTTTAGTTTTATTCATCTTATCTTCCAAAATGTATAAATCATTTAATGAATTTGAAACATAATTCTTAAGTTTGTTTTCGTTTGAGTGCAATCATATTATAATGATGCATACAATTATTACACTATGATAATAGTGATGGCGAATCGTTTCTAATTAAATGGGTAAACGCATAAACTATTCATATATTCTTATATTATTATTTAATTAAAATTAATGTTGCAGTTAAGCATAGGCTACAATATTGTAAAAATTGCAGTTTCATTTTCGGATAACTTTTTGACGACAGATTAGCAATATTATTTTATAGAAAAAATAAATCGTTAACACAGAATTACTAAAGTTTTGATATTTTTGTGTGCGGTAGACCAAATAAGAATTGTCACCTAATAAATAAACGTAACGTTCGCCAACATCGACGTTTTTCGTTTTGTGGTTTTTTTTTTGTTTCGTTTTTGTTTTGTCGTTCGACTTTTGATGCCACAACTTCTGTTGCAAAACTCTTTTCACTAGAATATATTATAGATTATTGTTTTGTGTATGAATCACGGAAAAAAAGTTCTCATAAAGAAATGCACACAGAAAAATTCTTACGGGAAAAACTGCACCGAAAAAATTCCAACCTGTACAAAATAAACCTATTGTTGTTTTAATGTTTGATTTAAGTTGACGTTTTAATATAATTCAAGACAAATTAACGAATTCAGATTTTTTTATTGATAGCAATTTTAATTAAAATTGTTTTCTATTAATCTATAATATAGAAGTTGCTTGTTGTAGAATCTATTTATAGATAAATGTGTAAATGTGTGAATGTGTAAATACTCAAAATTATAAACAGTAAACTGTACTTTACTAAAACAGTTCTTATGTTGGGTTATTAGTGTATGTAGCTATACTTGGTAAATCGATTGTTGTACATCTTAAAGTTCTAAAAATTTGTGTTTTTATTTTGTATGTGGTTAAGCATACTTAAATATTATATTTATTAAGTATTTTATTATACAATGTTATACACATATTATTATGGTACTTTATTTTTGATGTCATCAACAGGGACTTTTATTTTTTGTGGTCTTTTTTACCAAAAAAATATGGAGTGAATTTATTTCCATGGATTCTTTTCCGACATAATTATTATTGTGTATATATTATAATATATCGTTTTGTAATCAAGAAAGAAAAACAGAGCTACGATTGGTGAAAATTTCCGACCAGAGCTTTCAGCGACATATCACTGTCGGTTTTTGCTCGGAGTACCTAGTACATATTTCTTTTAGTTGAAATTAAAAATTGTCACTATCGTTGCATTACGCGCGTTCTATGCGGAAGACGAAGCCAGTACAATTTTATCAACGGCGCAGTGTTCCGTGTGCTATACTTCTATGCATATATGGTGTGCGTATATATTATGTGCAGTGTTTCAGACGAGTGACAACCGACGACGTCGACGTTCGTTCGTTATAATAATAATTATTATTTTCATCGTTCCGTCGGACGACGAAGGGATGAAGGGTTTTATACGAGGATAACTGAAAAGACGCGTTTGCATACATTTTAGCCGTGTACGAAATAAGACGTTTTTACTACACGTTCCTTTACACTATAATATAACCTCAGCATTATAATTGTTTACGACAACATATGAATTTTGATATTTATATCCTTAAAAATCTTAAAATAACATTAATTTATGCACCTCTTGAAATATTCCTTATAAAATATAGGTACTTAAAATAATTGATAAAGCAAATTAAAAAATATTTATATTTACTTATGTATATTTAATATCTTAACCGTTTATGTAATATATTTTTTATATTTTTTATAAAGCAATACATTACAGTTTATATATATGTGAAATATGTTATGCTGCTTAATACATCTACAATAAAAAATGGTAGTTTACTTAAAAGTTAAAACAAATAATGCTAAAAATATCCTTAAAATATTCCATCAACCCTAAAATGTGCTTTAGTGTGCATTGTACGTTGAAGTATTTGTTCACGTTTTTTATAATATCTGTCCAGCAGATAACACTAAAAAATATAAGAAAATACGGACTCTCACCATGATGGGGTTTTTATTTTCCCGGAATCTTTATTTTAATGTTATTTCTTATTAATTATTATAAACTATACGTGTTTTAGACTACAAAAACATGTGGTGTTAATCTGGACAATTTCCAGCAGCGTCATTATATTATTATTAGGTATATGCGTTCGACTTGCCGAATGAGCCAAACTATCGGATTATCTGTATTAAGACAATATACAATATAATGCATAAAGTGATTCTGCTACGAGCAGATCACTTTTTTCTTCTTCAACACATATTCGCTTAATGATTCACAGAAATAAAGAGGGGTTCTTGTCTGTATAAAAAGAAGTGTATAATGTCCCAAAAGACACGTTCTTTCAAATCGAAATTTGAATGGCAATGCACCGTTATGAGCACGCTCTGCGAGTACCTATTTCCGTGAACAGGTTGATTCGTTTGTTGTGAACCATGAAATATTCCAGTAACTACACGAAATTTGTAAAATCTGATTTTATATTTTATGAGCAAATATGATCGGTATACTATCATAGAAAAATGAGAAATAATGTTTTGAATAGGTATTAAAATATATATATATATTAATAATATATAATATTTATAGGTATTTTGATAGATTGTCTATAGATGGTTCATAATGAAAGAATCATACTGTAAAATGTACAAATCAATTTTTATATGCCAAGGGTTATAGATCTTAAAAATTGTTTTACAAAAATATGAAATATATATAGGTACCTAATATTAAATGTTATACACTTACTAGATTAAATTATATCATCATAGCCTCCATATTGTATTCCATACCAGTCTATTATTATGGACCTATTTTTATTAGTTAGTACCTACTACTTACACAAAATGAAATAATTCGATTTTAAGAAGTCATCTTAACAGGGATTAGGTAACAATTAACAATGTATAGGAAAAAAGGGTGATTCTC
Source organism: Sitobion miscanthi (assembly GCA_008086715.1). NCBI lineage: Eukaryota > Metazoa > Arthropoda > Insecta > Hemiptera > Aphididae > Sitobion > Sitobion miscanthi. Next base: position 11,516,027 of record CM017803.1, on the reverse strand, counting down.
TTTTAAAGAAAAGAGGTTTTGATATAGCCACAAAACATTCATTAACAGTATAAAAAATTCAAGTATTGGAAAAACGATTGTTTTGGCTATACTTAGGAATTTAAAAAATCACAGAAATTTGAATAAATTCGTTATTATTGAAAAAAAATGGGTGTAGATAAGTTGGAAGGTGAATCACTCTGTATAATATATAGTGAGCGCATTATATACTCATACAATATACTAATAACATATTATAATAGATATACATACCGAACACGTGCGCTGTTGCAGTGTGACTCGGTCAGTTTGTTCGACACCATGCGATATTGTTGACAGATTTTTCTTTGCTCTTTTAATACACGTGTGTCACGTGTGTGTAAAATATGGACTTCAACAAAAAAAAAAAATCCAAACGCACATGACCATAATATTAGATGTATTACTGTGTAGTGTATACTTTATATTATATAGTAACTACATACTGTGAAATTGTTATAGTTATCATTATACAGTATAATATGATTGGTGCTGTGATTTGAATGCCCTGAAAAATCGCAAATAATGCGTTTGAAAATTTACTTCTTAAATTTTAAAAAGTTAAACTACAAAAACGTGTATTACAATGGCGAATATTTTTCCAGAAGACAGTTTAAAATAATAATTACACTAAAATAGGAGTATTTTTGAAGTCTCTTTAATTATTTGCAGGTATGAAAACGGTGGTCAGCGTGAACCTAACTGCACATCTACTACGTTAGACACTCTCTGACTATACTATGTACCTTTACCAACATACTGGTTTTTATTACAACCATACATTTTGTACAACAACGTACATTGTACACCTGCTAAAAAAAAACAAAAATAAGTCATAAAATGCTCGCATACCCTAAGACATCAAAAAATGCACTAAAATGTTTAAGATAACAAAAATTGCAAAATTAAATATCATTCAAATAATTAGCACCACCTAAAACTAATTTTTCACTTACGGGTTATTCTCCCACTACATTTTCTACTGACAACACAAAAATTTTATTGTCACCCGTAATATGTATATGAATACTGTGCCTATACTATAAAATTTAAATTTAAAATTTATACAATTTTATATATTGGGTTTAATTTCTTAATAGCTGTAGAAAATAATGATATTTTCTTAATAATTATTTGATAGGAACTTGGCAGAGGGGTCCCCCCCAAGCTCCCTTCTATTTAGACCAATGAAACTATGGGACCCCGGCCGTGATGAATCGAATTAACCGCAATTCGGTTCAATTGAAGCGAAACGTTTGAAACTGAGCAAGCACTTCGCATCGTATAACAAATATACGACGCGGTTTAATGAGCGGATAATAATTGTTTTTCCTATATGGGATGAGTTGGGTATTTTATATGGGTGGCTCAAGTGTTTGTGGCGATACCAATGATTATGCGTTTAATATTATTATAGATATAATGATATTACATTGCAGGGGAGGAGTGTATTATTATTATCATCACTATTATTATATTATGCGAGTGCACGGTTTCGGCGCGTACCGGAATATTATTACTCTGCAGCCCTCAGACCCCTCTCGGACTTTGGGTCGATAGTTCAATTTGCCTTAACTATATATAATTCCCAGAGTATATAAATGTATAATTAACGTTTTGACATTAATTACATTTCTATTGTGACACAATATAATATTATGTATGTATCATGTGTCTTTGTCGTCCACAAACGAATCGAGACTCGTTTATTCGTCGTATCGTAATTATAATCCAAGTAACGTCAATATATCGTTTTCAATATTTAAATACAATTTGTATTGTATGCACTTTGCCACTATTATACATTTTCTCGCGTTCAAAATTAATATCGAATAAATAAATCTTAATTTATGTTCGAAAATTAAAGTATAGAGGGCTGGAGCTAAGAATTTTAATAATAATAATGAAATACGCTTATTTTTTATTTCAATAGTTGAAATGTAACATAAATATTTCATTATATAGTATTAAAAGAAATTATTTTGCTCACTGTAACATTTAATATTTTCATATTTACTTAGTACTCATACAGTCATACGAATAGAAAATATTTCAACAACAAATTCTTCCCAGTTCCCACGCATACAAATATTATCATGTGGTGAATTGTATAATGTTTATAGATATTTAATTAATTTACACTTTTAGATATATTGAGCGATAATCGTTAAAAGGATAGCTGATAAATAATATTCAAATAACTTGAAGAGTACGAAAAAAATATCTATTTTACTTAAACAAGAAAATATTATGAATCAGATCTTTTTTATTTAATATTAAAATGTATCTTCTAAATTAAACAATTTCTTATAAAGAAAATATTTTTATAAATAAAGCTATAATAAGCAGTAATAATTGTTGAGAAGAGTACGAGATTTTGAAAATTTGTTTACATTTTGTAGGTTTTAGCTAAAATAAATTAGTCACACAACTTAGAGCGCGTAATAATAAATACAATTTAATAATCGAAGTCAATCAATAAATATTTAAAGTCTGGTTAAATTTTAAAGCTACTTGCTTTTTTAATAAATCTATAATCTATTATACGTGTATTGATACTTAATTCAGACATGGATTAAATAATTATATCGATGCGTATTTATACCGCTTAAACTTTTTTTTTTGAATTTTAATACTTATTATATTACGAAAAGTTATGTTTTTAATGGGTCAATATTGACGAAACGTTCAAGAAATTAATAATAGAGATCGATGCGGGCTGTAGAATATTTCCCTCTAGCAATTAAAAAAAAATTATGAAATTTGGTTGATTCTACAAGGCGGTATCGTTATTCCCGCAGAGTGTATTTTTGAGGACAAAATGGCATCGGTACCGGGCCTCTTAACTATATTATAAATTATTTAAGGACATAAAATGTTCTTATTAAAGCCATGATAAGTATTAATAAACTAATTTTTAAATTTCATAGTAATTGTTTATAAATAAATTATTTATAAACAATTATTGTAACATTTAATTTTTTTAGTTTAAATTTCACTACACTTCAACTTTTACGATCTGGGGAAAATGCTCCTTTTTTACCTAGGTTAATGCAGCCTTGTTTAGAACATTTTAGGGCCCGTATTACAATTGTTAAACCACCGAATTCAGCCGGTAAAATCAGTGGGTTAGGCGTAACCGAGGTTTAAACTATAATTGTAAAACAGGCTCTTAGATCGTCGCATTATCACGAAATTTGTTCAAGAGCACGTTTTCTTACTCCGTATCTCCGTCGATTGTGAGTTATGACTCATTGAATATTACATAGTATAGATCAGTGATTCCCAACGTGGGCGCTACCGCCCCCTTGTGGGCATTTTTTATTTTGAAGGGGGCGTTTTTATGAGGGGGGCGCTAAAGGGGGCGCTCATGTATCATTTAATTTTTTTTGTTTGTAACTGATTGTAATGAAATGTATAACTGCGTAGAATAAAATACCTTATGTAATCCACAGATAAATAATTATCTTGACAGGTACTTGACATTATTATTCTCTTATCGGAGTTATCGTATAGATTCCGATTAGCAGCTAATGATTAGCCGATTCCGACAATGTTATGTGTACTGTGTAGTTGTATTTGGTACTTGGTAGGTACTTGACGTTATTATTGTGCGTGTACGTAAAAGTTATATTCGAAAACGTTTATCATTTTAAAAAATTGATTGGGGGGGGGGGGCGGTGTGAGATTTTTAAAATCTAAAAGGGGCGTTGAGTAAAAAAAGGTTGGGAATCACTGGTATAGATCAAAATGGTTTTATCAGTTACGAGAGAACAAATTATTTTTATGTCCCTCTTATAATACGTACAATATCGTAAAAATAATACAAAACTACCTACCCATCATATTTTCCTCTACACACAAAAAACTAAACACGTACAATAATAAAAATGTCTCTGATAAAGTATATATAAATAATATTATATTTATATAGATCGATTAAAACTTTGCTTTTTTTCTTCTACTATAGGGTAGAATTTTACGGGTCACTACCAACGATGACCCAGCGCCACGTATAATAAGGCAGGTACACAAAAATGTGGGATGAGCCGTTGTAGCACCTGTTTATCTCCTCTTTTTTAGGGGGACTGTATATTCCACTCGAAGTGAATAGGTAAAAATAAGATCTATAGTAGATTCCGCCCGGGAAAATATACATGTAAAGAAGGTAGCCGAAAAATGTACAGGTACAAAAATGAAATAAATTACGCAAGAAAAAATAAATATTTTTAAACCAAGCGTTGGTGACTGTACGACGCGACTGTACTGTACGCAAAATATAATTAGAAAATATAAAAATAAATATAGAATTGATTGGATTTCATTGATATAAAATTTTTATTTTAGAATTTTAGGTGATTATATTTTGACTTGTCTTTATCATTATAATCATTACTATTTTTACAATTTGTATTAATTATTTATGACTTATAATTATGTGGTAATTACTGACTTAACATGTGATATATACATTTATTTAAATACGTACCTATAATGATTAATCTATCTTCTGACTCATATTATTATATGAATAATATGACACATTCACACATTTGTAAATTAACAGTAATTAATAAATGTATTCTAATTCTATTTAAACCTATTATATTTTATTTGTTACATTATGTTACATTTCGACTATCCCTTCTGCCAACAAGGCCTGTTTAAATATATATAGAAAACTACTTTGTAGAAATTATACGATATTGGTTAAAAAATACAAAAAACTAACTTTAAACTTTTAAACTTCATTAAGTTATAAAAACTTCTTACTTGTAGGTAGGATGTGTTTATTAATTATCATTTTTTCAGGTGGAATTTTCATGTACCTTTTTTCACCTGTAGTTTTTTTGAGTGGAATTTACATGCCCCCTCCCTTTTTAGGACTTACAGGACAAGGTTTGGTTAAAAATACTATTTTCTTGTGAATAATATTAGTTGTTGGCCGTTGCCCTCAGTAGGTGAGCAAATAATAAATAAAAACAATTTTTATAAAGGTTTATAAAATAGGTACCTAATTAATGTTTTTTGGGAAAAATTTCGGAGAAACGGCCTGAATAAATTGTCGATATTAAACACAAATCAGAAAATAACTTATATTGACTTCACGTATGCAATAAATTAGTATGTCTTATAACGAAACTGTGTCCACAAATTTTATTTTACAAATAATGAACTGGGAATGTAGCCGATTCTTCATGCTTACTGATCCCAGACGTCGTTACAGCGCCTGCATTTAAAATTTGAGTTTTGGATACAAGATTCTAAAATTTTCGTTACAAATTGCTACGAATTGGTTACACAAATGTAGAATTGGTCCACAATATAAATTTAAGTCGCGGTCTACATTCAACATTTTTGGTTTATGGGTACCTTGACGACTTACCCTAAAATCGTGTTTATTGGCGGCCTGGTTTAAATGTTACGCCGTCCTTTCGAGTGTTTGTAACACGTCGAATGCGTTTTATATGAAATACGAAGGTGTTATTACTCATTGCGTAGGATCCTTCATATAATACATAATATGATAAATAGTTTTCAATAAATCTCCACTAAATTGGTTGTGTACACGCGTCAACGGCAACAACAGCCGATTACTTGTCGACCACGGTTGGCCGGAAACATTTACTCGCAATGTCAAGGCAGCAAATATGGGTTTTCCGTCACGACATCGTCCATAATGATGTATCGCATATAATACATTAAAACCGTACTCGCGATACGTTTTCCGTCGTGTCGATTCGTATCGTACCTACCACGATTATTACGTTTGCGTTCGATTTCTGATCTACGGATCGCTGTGTAAATCACGATGGCGAAACGTGTGCTGTTTGGATCTAAACGATTCTATTATTTTTAGCTAAGCACTAATTGGTCGACTTTTTTTTAGGGGGGGGGGTGACTAGAGTTCCCATAATATTGATTAATAGAAAACGTGGGAGGCATAGCTTTCCTCTTTTTTTGAAACAGACAATATTTATAGTGATGGTAATTTTGATTTAAACAACAGTTATATGGTCCATGCTTATATCACTCATCAGTACGACAAAAAATAAATTGTATTTATATTGTACTTACAGAGTGAATAGACAAAAAGTAATTAATTGCCTAAATAATTATGATTATATTTATAGAAATGTATAAAAATAATGGTTTCAACAAGAAAAAGATAAGTTGTTTATCTAGAAAATTTACTTATTAACTAGTTAATGCCCATCTTTATATATTATTATTATTATTGTGATTTATTATTGAGGACCTATTTCATATATTAAAGTCATATATCATACTAAATAAACTACACCAGACCATCGTTTTTTCAACAGATTTCAAATCTTATTGCGACATCATCGTGAACGTTTTTTCTAAATTAATTTTTGATCCAGTATGGTATACAACTATATAGTTGTCGAATTGACACATTACTTTTGTGGGGAGTTGGTCCATAAACAAACGTAACACGTTATCTATATACAAGAAGCTTTTATACCGCAGTGGCTATTATTGTTCTTGCTGATTTGTTTTGTAGTTTTCTGATTTTCGTTATTGACATACCTAATAACACCGTGTCCACTGTCCATATTACCGAACAACCGAGAACTGGCCTAACATTTCAAGTCCATCGACATGTGTTAGTATCGTTAGATGTGTAGTCAATGTATGGAAATTCATTCATTTTTATATTTCATTTTTTTCCTGATACAGAAGAATTGTAATTTTAAGGATTTGTTCGTTTGAACATCATTAATACAATACCTATAATACATGCGTGTATGTATTTCAATTTTCGAGTAAATTAAAATATTATGACGTTATGTTCACGAAAATTGCACATTTAATGCATAACAAAACCTTTTAAATATTATTTATATCTACACTTACATACGCATTAAATTTGCTTTAAAAACACAAAACGCACTTTCTAAATAAAATATATGAAATATATTTAATTAATATTTGAAAAATCATATCAAATAATATCAAAAAATAAATTTTTATTGTTATCTTTTATTGAGATTTTGTTTGTCTTCATTCTTATTTACATAAAGTATTGTTCTGTGTGTTTGAATTTACAACAACTAAATCTAATATGATGTAAATGTTTATTGATTTATTTTCATTCGTTGTAAACTACTTTAGTATGTCACTACTGTCAACAACCATCCAAAATAAATTTGCCTTCGGGAATAAAGTCATATTGTTATTGAAATCAACGTTTACCATTGCAAAAAAGAACTCCTGGAGGCTAGTATAATAATATGCTTAATCATCAGAGAATATAATATAATATAAATTATTGAAACGCGAAATGTATGCTTATTTTAATTAAATACCTATTGTAATTCAAAAACTAATATTCTATATTCAATCAAATATACATTTGAAGTAAACTTCATATTAATTTGATATGCTACAAACCAACACAACATTATTGTTCATTAATATTGTATTATTATGGTGTAGTATTTTTTTTTATGGAATTATAGTAAGTTTTTTTATGCATTGAGACCAAAAAATAAACATATAGAGTCACAAACCTGGCAAAAAGTCTCACTCTTTGGATAATTGCCTTTACTAATTATTTTTATATTGTCATATAATGATATTATACGACATACGTTTTAAGTATGTATTAGTTTGATTATTTTTATTGTTATTGTAATTGTACTGCTATATGATCGAACAATTATAATATTCGTACGGACCATAAACATAATGAATGTATGTAATCATAATTTGTATTAATAGTTTTATGTAGGTGCCAATCATTAGTTTGTGTGTAATAATACCGGCAGTAAATTCAGTAAAAAAAAACAATAATAATAATAATAGTTGAAAATGGAATAATTAAGCCGGCGATGATTAGATAAATGTAAAAACGAGTATTATAATATTTTAGTTTAATTAGATGATGTATAAATAAAATAGATACGAATTAAGATCGACGAGGAAACAATTTAACTGTTAATTTATTGTTTGTATACCTACATTGTACAATGAGTACAAATTAACGAATCGCATGTTCAATGAATAATAAATTAGTACAACAAAATAAGTAATTTGTGTAGTTGTGTAGCGTTTAAAATTGTTATAATGTTTAATGAATATAACATATTTTTATTCTTATTAGTATTTAATAATATACTATTTAAAGATTAGAGTATCATAATATTTAATATGTATTGAACGAAAAAAAAAAATGTTAATTATTGTGATTAGGAATACATAAGTATTTTTTTTTTTACAGGAAGTTGCGGAGTGCCAGATATGACGTCCATATCAGACATAGACGAGGACGTAATAAACCGAAATTTGCAAAAAAGATACTCGGATAATCACATATACGTATCCTTTTTATTATTTGTCATAAAAAAATGATTATTTTTTTAATGATTCAAATGAAAATATGATATTAAAATGGGTTTATGAAAATACAATCTGATCGAGTTCGAATCGTTTGGATCAGGTAGGTACAAACTGTTCAACTGTGCAGTGTATACAGGATGGGATTGTGGGACAACGTGAAAACATGTATATTTTATACGTATCTATATAAAATATAAATTTATAAATCTACCATTGATCGGTGTGGTGTATGTATTTAAATAGGAGCGTTTGAACCCACATTAAGGACGTATCTATATGATAATATATTAAATATAAAACACACATTTTTTAATTATACATTTATATACATTCATTATACGTTTTTGCGGTGCCAGTCGGAGTTTAAATGATTTACCTACAGAGTGATGTAGAGGAATAATAATACTTTAATAATATGATTGCTCAAATTCTAAATGTGTATTGTGGAAGTTTAAGGTCTTAATGTCAAATACTTAGAATGTTTATACATACTATTAAAAGAGTATCATGTGGTGAAACAAACTATTTTTTCAAACGAAAAAAGTGTGCTTCTGATTGTAAATTTTTAGTCAGATGATATTTTGAAAATTTTGGTATATACATATCTATATAAATAAAAATTCAAATGGATAGTTTCTGTTTTATTACTTTAAATAATAAGGATTAAGGATGATAGTCCATGATAACGGGTTTAGATTATACAAGGACAACAATAATTTTAAAATTGTTGTAATAATCTAATATACCTAAATGTATTGAGTACAGTTTTATAATTTGTGAAAATTGTCCGAGTATAATGAGTACTAGAGTATTTGACTAAATATTACATCTATTATATATATATTTTTAAACCATTTTAAAAGAGATTCAAAAATTACTAATTTCAATTTTTATTTAGATGCATCCATTATTCCTTTGCTAATTTACAATACAAAATGGCGGACAAAAGAAATTCATAACGACCTCACATTGCATAAAAATCTAAGTATTTGATAATATGATCGCTTTAAACGAACATATAAATTCCAAAAATCAGAATTTGAATAAAAGTAGAGCATGCTTGGCGAGTCACTCTGTATGTTCCGTGTGTGTTTTTTCAGCTATCGTTTCATCGTAATTGATGCGATTCGCATAACGACTTTTAATTAAATCCGTCTGGTGGTTGTAATCTGCGATGCGCAGACGCTGTTTTTTCTACAATTACACCACTGCGTGAGTATTCATATTATATTGTTTAAAGTTTTACATTAATACCGTAATGTTTATGAATATAGTATGCATACTGTATTTGCAACTCTATTATGTGTCTTTACAATACGACGTATTACTATTGGCAAGGCAGAATGGCGATTATAATTATCAGTAGCAAAAAAACCTACAAAAAGGCCTCTTTAAATGGTTTTATAGAGAAAATGAGACATCGACTATAATATGATAAAACTAAGGGCAATAATTTAGAAATATTCGGTTAACTTTGTGTTGAAGAAAAAGTGACAGTGATTTAAAAAGAATAATATATTATACGTGTAACAATCAATGTTTTTGTACTTACGAGTTACTTTATGAGATAGTAGCCAGTAGGTAACATTAATGTATCTAAACAGTTAAATAGTACTCATGTACTCGTATAATTCTGTAAAAGTAATCTCCGAAATGCTGTCCTCTTCTAGTCTTCTATTTGCGGTTTTACCACTTAGCTGGTCAGACGGGTTTTCCTTTGTTATATCGCCAACAATGTTTGCATGCTACTGTTAAATCATAAACAGACTTAAACATATATGTATATATAGGGTAAAGCAGTATATTATACGATATGTTAGTAGGAGGTTTAAAATATAAACAACTATAGGTGTACCTATAGAGTTTAAAATATTATTTTATGTTTGACATTTTGATGGGAAATTTTAGACATTTTAGTGATTTCTTATTAACATGATTTAACGATTAGGATATTTAGTTATCATGCCCAGTTGTGCCATGTAAAAATAATGTTTTTATTGTTATTTGTTCTCTATAATATAATATAGTATTACTGTTATGAATGTTTTCTCAGTAGTTGGATCTTGGATAATTGTAACAATTGGACCATTGCAAATAAGTAACTTATGAAAAATAACCAAAATATAAAAAATGTACAAAATTTGAAATACTCACTCAATACAGGAGCGGTTCCAGGAGGGATCCCTAGGGGCCGCCCCACCCAAGGCCCAAAACCCGTATTTCTAAAAAATTGTATATTGCTAACAAAAAATTACAAACAAAAAAACATATTATAGTACCGACTATTATAGAGTATGTAATTATTGGAGGTACGTCGGTGTATGACTTTTAGCATGTATCTGCTATCTGTATGGACTACGAGAATACTACTTAAGTAAAAAAAACTTAAGTTTTGTACACTAACTAACTTGTTTTGTATTTGTTATTATAAGTTTTGTGAAAAATATAACTATTAGCCCCCCCTCCCCCAACTAAGTCTCTGGAACCACCCCTGACTCAATATCAGATTTAGAACGAATATAAGTATATTTTTTTTTGTCAGGCCGTATAAGTCGTTTTGGAAAAGATATATTTGTGAATGTACAGCCCGTTCCCCCCACTCCCACATTTACGCGCCTATATAGTTGCTGTTTTTTGTCCAAAACCGTTTTACAAGGGGGGCGCTTTTTTTTTTAATCTCGTTTTCGTTACTTGGTTTATTCCGCTTTGGTTATAAATCTAATTTTGTCAGTATAATATAGTTGTATCATCGTATTTAAAATTTAATTTCCGTCACCACGGTATCACGATTTCATAACGTCCACGAATATTTGTGTCTAAGAGACAAGCGTTTGTGATTGAGGGGAGATGGAGATGGTTTCTATCGAGTATCGATCTTCGTTATAATATCCGTAGTATGTATTATATCGTAAATTTTAACAGTTCCCGTTCAATTCTAAACCAATTCACTGTGCGACGTCTTTTCACTAATTTCGACTAGTCAGTTTGTATCATAAAATATAATTTATTATCATTATATTACGGTTTTAAAGTAGGTCGTTTCGCGTATACCTACGCATATTGCATTGAAAATGATAAGTGGTAAGATGAAAAAAAATTTACTGCGTATAATTGATAAAATTGTACAATTTATATTTTATGATAATAAAGTAATAACTAAATAACATTGTGCAGTGTGGAATTCCTCGATTACGTTTTATCACGGGTTCAACGATTACTGTTCATTACGCGTTCTATGCTATTGCCTGTTTACCCGAACTACATAAATTAATATAAAAATACACACATTTAATTATTAATAAATTGCAAGTGAAATATATCGCCTTGTTTTTGTTATTCTCTATGGCAATTGTACGATCTTGGAGGGAGGGGTGGTGTATAGAAATAACCCCTAAACGTGTGTTTATGTCGTCGTTAATATAATTTTTTAAGCAAAAATCCTAAACGAAATCGACAAAGTACTCTTGTTTTACAAAGTAACATTTAGTGACGATTTTATTTAAAAATGTAGAAATAGGTATTGTTGTATATTTTTCTTTTTCTTTTTGGTCGTATGATTTTAATGATAAGTAAGTACCTACTATTTATTCATATTATATAGGTGTATACTTGTAATTAACAAAAATAGAAATTTAAATGCATTAAAAATCATTAAAAAGTAATAAAAATTATGTTACTGTCATAAACTACTATACCTATACCTGATACATGCTATGTAAACTGTTCAGTGTATGTCGTATGATAAGATTGTTTATGATTCACCAAGCATACCTATACTCACTCCTATTTTTCCTATGATAAAAAATAGTAAAAAGTGATAATAATTTCAAAAATATTGTTGTATAATGCATCCAATACAAGTAAACAAAAATTAATACTTCTAAAATGTTAATTTTTTTTTGAAATAACCATTGTTCACTGTCAAGACTTAGTACTAAATTATTCACCCTGCATTTGCTTTATATATCACGCATCATGCATTCATTACACACAAATACACAGTGTGAATCGATACCCATAAACACATCGCGAGAAGACATATCGATTTATTTGAACGAACTTAAAAAGTAAATAATATTATATTTAAATTGTATCAGCAAATATCAGTGACGTATATTATAGCCTTAAAGGTATGCGTACAATATATTGACAAATCGACCGTACACGTCGTAGGTACTATTCCAATACTTTATACGTATTCACCAAAATTTGTTCGCCATTAGATAAAGTTAGTTTGAAGTGTTTGAACTTAATGCAATATAATTTTTGTTTGTTTTCGTAAGCATATACCTAACAGCGAATTATAGTCGAGTGAAATCTTCTACGAATTTTTAACGTTTTGATCGACGAAAATAATCCGAGATATACACGCTTGGATGTAATAAATAGATTTATCATTAGATAATGTGATGTTCGATAATATACTGTGCATAGTACATTGTAAATTTTCGCATATATTGTCGAGAGGGATTTGGAGTTCAGATTTAAAAAAAAAGAGAGTTTATGAAATTATGTTTTTTAGAAAAAGCTTAAAAATGTACTGTTTTTGTTCATATTCGTAAACAAATGTATTCATTGCATAATATTATTATACTATATACATTGCGGCAACATATTTGATATAGGTAGTATACAATTCGATCTATAAATCATAAGTAATATCGTAGAAGTAAATAATAATGCATTTAAATAGTTATCCAGACATTTAAACAAAAAATATTGACTAGGTACACGTTTTTTAGAAAAATTAAGAGAACATAATATCCCCTTGTGTTAAAAATGATTCTAACTTCAATATTAAGGATGGTTTCTGGTAGAAAATTGCATCCAATTTTCAAAATAATCAGTAAATTTATAGATAGTTCCTATATATTCATTGAATAATTTTGAGCTATTTACAGATACTTGAACTTTTTTTTAAGTTAAAAAGCATGAAATTAAATAAATGGTTTCTTATAAAGTTGTTGTTGCTAATAAAATATAATTTCCACAATTCCACCTTATCCCATATAATATAGAACCGTTTTAAATCTTTATTTTTGTCAGAGAAAATGGAATGTTTTATGAAATTGTTAATCAACAACAGCGTGCCGTAGTTTTTAAGCTTTCACAAAAAAACTAAATTCATCCTCAATATTTAAGTAATTAAGATTTTTTATTATGGAAGGTTATTATCATGTGATTAGCCCAACAAAAGTTCATATGCTATCTTAACAAAAACTATACCTTTTTTCATAACTGAAACTTAAATAATATGTAGGTATATCGATCACTAGGTAGATATTTAAATCGTCCAGCTTTTAAAATTCGGTTTCTGGGGCATTCACCCCAGTCATCCCCTTATATGCATCATAACTTGTAAAGAGTACATTAGGTAAACCGATCATTTTCAGTGGTAAGAATATGTGTCCACATAAAACAAACAAAATTCCAATAACATGTGTTTTAGAGTTAATATAATATGACATATTACATGCATTTTTCGAAAATTTTGATGTAGGTATCTAAGTCAAAATTCTAACGATTAGTTTTTGAATTATTTAACTTTGTGTACTTAAGTTATCGTAGGCCCACGATAGGTTTAGAAGATATAGGTGCTATGCAATTTTAGAAACTTATGCTTTTATTATTCATATAATATTATAAATTATAATTTGTAAAAATGTTCGAGTATAAATTTCGAATCAAATATATCATAATAATTTGTTTTATATTTTTTGTAATACTAATTTTAAGAACACTATTATCCTTATTACATACAATATACATACTATATACATTATACATCAGTACCTTGGTTCTCATTAAATTTCAAAAAAAAAAAAAAAATTGTTTCGCTACAGTCCATACGATGTTCCTTAAAATATTTAATAAGAAATAAAAATAATAGAAAACATGGTCTTAAGTACCTATACTTTAAAATTCCAAAAATACATAATTTGAAAAAATTCATTAGGTACTAATGAAAAACAAGATGGTTAGCATGCATGGTGAATCACCTTACATAGTTACATTGTATACTTAAATGTAGGCGGTACTATAGGGCTTTGAATTTTGAGGGCTTGAGTTATGTACACGCCACTGTATCATAATATGCAGTGTGCGATTTGTAATAAATACATAAATTAAAGCTACTACCTATTTATTAATAAATGATATTTTATTATCCGTATTATAACGCATATAGAAAAAAGTTTTCCAATACAATTTAAAACATCATCACTTAAATTCATTAACATTATCAATTATCTGTATAATATTAATAATATCATTGAGTCGATATTTATGTGCACATACATTGTTGTTAATTAGGTATTTTGATATAATTGCAATATTAATATTCAATAATATTATATTATATAGTCTATACTAATTTTAATATATTAAACACACTTAGCAGTGATTACGCGAAGTGTTTTTTTTCATATTATTTATAATGTCTGAACTATTGCATGCCTACACGCGTATATACATTTATTATTAGTTGATTATATTTTCAATTTACGTTCCACGAAATAATCGATTAAATATTTATGCTGCTTTAACGTGTTGGAATTAACCTTCGTCCTCTTATTATCATATCTCTAAGCTTTTATCGCAGCTTTTATGCATATCTACTATGAATATTAAATATATAAATTGTGTTTGTACATTTATAATTTAACCAAATTTATAAATATTATAATTTGTAATGTCATAATGTATGTTTTTATGCATTATTTATGCCTATAATACATATATTTTTATGCATCCTATGTGGTACCTAGTTACAAAGAAATCGATACTATAGCACTTCACACTTATAATGTACCCTTAACAAACTTCAGAAATATAATATTATGTACATTTAGGACCTATTGACATAATGATATTAATATACTATGTTGGTGCGCTCATTTTATTTTAATTAGATATGTGTTTTTTTTTTGTCTAGACTGACGGAGATAGATTTTTAGGTATATTCAAGACGTTTTAATGTATTTATGGGTTATTTCTCGTTTAATATATTATAATTATGTAAATTTGAAAGCAATAATTCATTGCATTCAATAAACGATTATGACTGTTTTCGTTTTTCATTCAATTTATTAGAATTTCCACAAAGTTAAAAGATTATTTCTACTCTTATTTAAGTCCACGGTATAACAACCCGATAAGTGGTAATTTAAGGCTTGTATAATATATGAGCTTTTTTTTATTAACCATAAAAATATTGAATGAAAAACCATTATAAAACCTATAATATATTTAATATTTGTATATAAATGTCAGGCTTGGATCAGAATCCAATATGTTCATATAATTGTAAGTAACACGAGTGTTTGGATCAGTTGACAGCTTTAATAAAATTATCATCTGTCAATTACGAAAAATATTTTTTTGTAATCCTGTGAATGTATACTAGCTGTAAACGAATACGTAAATACATATAATTCCATTCAGTGCCGCAAATATGTTTTGTAGGGTCCATTGCCAAACATTATAAAAAATTTTAATTTTCATGTTTCCATAATGTTAACTCAGAAAAACGAGAAAACATGGTGGACCACCCTGTATATTGTGTACATAACTACTTTAAATAAACCATGTCCATTTCATCAATTTGTAAACTATTTTGTCCTTACAAACACCCACTATGGAAATGTATTGAGAATTTGAATCTGTTGTTTTTCAAGAAAGTTTCACAAATAATAATATAATTATATAAAATAGTCAATAGAAACAAATTAAAAATATTTAAACAATATATAAAGCGTTATGCTATTCAAAAGTCAAAATTCCTATTAGGTACCATTATTTTTTAGATTGTTCTTCGCAATGAACTTAATAGCACCATGACACTCACATTAATATATTTCTCTTCAAATTAAATTAAAAATAGGTAATTATCTAATGACTATTATAGCCCATTATGGAATATTGGGAAAACATTTAAAATTTGTTAACTGGAACCTTTGCTGGGGCAACCCTGTAACACCGGACTTCACTACCAGGACGTAATTGATTCCTTTGTAATTTCATAATTGTATAAAGTATTTAACTCAACAATATCGTTAATAATTATTACAATAAAATTGCTATAAACCTTGTTGATAGTTATAAATTGTTTATTATCGATATATTTTATTCTGAGAAATTTGAAACAAATATTGTTTAATATTTTTTTTATCCAACTGTGTATTTCGCATAAGCATAATAAATAATTGTAATGTTTACATGTGCAATTATAGTTTATTAATTTTTAAACAAAATGTACGAAATAAGTATAAAAGTTTTGAATTGCAATATGATCGTTATCGAGAGACTTTTTGCGCAAGCTGTTGTGCTTACACATTAACTATTTATGAAAAAAAGTATTTGTAGGTGATCGTGGTGAACATAACAACAATTTAAACTTCGTCCTACATTATATATATTTATCAAACAAGCAACGAACGAAACTTCAACACGTGAATACTACAATACACAGGTTTATATAATATTTGCTGTAATTAGTTTCACAACGTTCGCATTTGTAGCAATAAAATATTATTTTAAATATAGCGTATTTTAAACTCATTTTTTCATGTCTAGTAATAGTTATCGTATGACTTGAGCTGTGGTATCATATAGAATAATACGCACTTAAACTTATCTCCGAACCATCAGTTTAGTTGATCGGTTTAATACCACGTTTTCGGGGGAAGAAATCTTCCACTAACAGTTTTTGTTTTGTGATATCGACAGTACTAGTACCAACGATGACTTGCCTCGTACATATACATTTCAAAAGCTGTTTATACACGAATTATTTATCGCGATGACCTAATAAATCATGTGCTTACGCTTATATTATATTGTATAATAAAGTTATCGTGAAAAATAAATCAATGAATCTGTTGAGATTTTTCACAGGACGTGTTTAATCTACATTAGATATATTTACAATTATTATAATAATATATCATACTGCATTATATTGAAGTATTTTATATAGGCGTCCGTACAAACAAAATGTATAGTGTGTTGTATATACCTACAGTGTAATTTATGAAAAAATCATAAAATAAATAATCTTAAAACATTAAATAATTTAAAAACTTTGGAGCCATCGTACGAACCTAATAGGCGTAGCAAAAATTTAAAGTTGAGAATAGATAAATTTGACTTAAAATTTTTTGAGTTATAACTTCAAATACAACTTATATACAATATACCTACACTTCAAGGGACACGAAAAAAATTAAGTTATGAAGGTTTTCGAGTTATCGCGACTTGACTACAATAATGATTATGTAAATTAACACGCGAGGCCTATCATGATCTTATAATTTTAAGCAAGTCATTGTTCAATAGTTTATGGTTTTTCAAAACTTGTTCTAACCATCTGATCTTGTTTCGACATTCGATATTCGACATTATATTATTATGAGTATGTACGGTATATTATACTACTATCTATCACACAGTCACTTAAGTATACTGTATACTTGAGAACTTTAAATATTATAGGAACATAACTCGTAAGTACAGAAATTGACACAATAAACACTCGCGAGTAGGTAGTTGAATTTTTGATAAAATTTGCTATTCCAGGGGGTGTGGAGAGGAAGCTTTGGTAACATTTGAAAGGGGTATACGGCATCCCCTCCTCACGATCAATGTTTTTGTACATTCGAAAAACACTGCCGAAGGGTTGGTATATGCATAATTGGCATACTCACTACATAATATAATATTCTGCAATGCATCGCACTTTTAATTATTTTTTTTTTACGACGACTGCTGTATATATAATCACACGGTTACATATATAACTGACGTGTGCCGATGAATAAACCGTCGCGAAGTAATGAACATCGCTTGTCGGATGACAGTAGCGTGTCCTGTTTAGATCTGTATAATACGCATATATAAATATATACACATACGTGAAACGGGAACATTTTTTACCCTTCATCTCCGCGTGCGGAAAGGGGGTCAATATCGATCTATTATGTTATTATCGCTGTACATTCTGCCACCGCCACTGCCACCACTGCCTAGAGGGTGGAATGAACTCCGTGCAGCCGATCTGGCTGTCCGCCGCGATGACTCATCACGTTCGGCAGTGGCCGCCACCCTCGGCAAGTCTCGCACGGGGGCGCCCGCCATTCCGCCCCCGAAATCGTTTCGACAATATAATATACCTTTCGCAACATAGATGGTTGAATGCGCTCGACTTATATTATTTTTACATTTTCTTCGCTCATCGACGCTAGTACGATTAAAATTTAAAAATAATAATAACACCAACGTTAGCTGACACGCGATACGTACCTACTACCTACGATAAAGTGGTTGCGTGATCGCATGGCTTAGATACACTATGTATATTGTATATAATATAGGTTTATACTATATATATAATATTTAATAATATTATGGCTTTGACATCGGTGATAAATGTAATATCGTTTTCTCTTGCGTCGCGAGAAATATTAATTTTCATTATCCTACGTGCGTAGTATTTTATATAAATAAAATTATTTTTTGTTAGTTTTAACGATCACTCATCTTCGTCGTTGATAATAATATTTTAGTTTCTCTCGGTTTCTTTTGATATTATAACGTACTGCGTACGTCTGTACTGTAGTTATAAGCCACGAAATAATTGAAAACGCAATCGGTCTCGATTTGAAACAAATTCATTTTTTAATTTTCTTATACGAATTTGTACTACGTACATACGAACAGTATATTTTATCATTATATTAACGTTATGGATGATCATTTTCAACCGGTTACATTATTTACATGATTTTCTTAATGAATATTTGGCCATTTTAATAAAACAACAAAGTTCTTACATTATTTTCAGAATACATTCATAGCGTTAAAAAAAAAATGTATACCCCAGAGGAGTAGGTTATTTTTCTAAAAGTGTTGTTTGATAAATACCATAACGATTATTGAACGAATATATTATTTTTAAATTTATTATAATGTCGCTTATATTATAAATGAGTAGAGTATTATATGGAATATAGATAGTGATATTATCAAGTATAATATAATATAATATTGCGCACCATTGCGAATTCACTCAGTTTGTCGAATCGATGAACGATTATGAACTTTATAAACAGCTGTCAACTTCCAACCAAAATATTCGATGTTTATGCGTTAACCCTTTTTCACAAAGGTTGGAAAATAAATTATTATTTTAAGTCAATGTTAACCAATTAATAGTCAAAAAATAGTAAGTACTTATTTTATATTTGACTCGTACAGCTTAGAATCAAAATGGTTATTAACTTAGAGTTAAAAATAAGTTAAATAAATTCAATCATTCAACGTTTTCAAAGTCTTTTTAAAAAAGGTAGTTTAAAAAGTTCATATTTAATGATTTACGGTTTTTATCCGTTTCTCTAAGTTACGATACGTCGTTTATTTAAATGCTGCTGTTTACAATCGAATAATTTATATACTTGACGGCCGTTTGTAGTTGTCTCGTGAATTAAATATTAAGTCTCGATTAATCGATTGCACCTCAATTTTAATTGCACGCATACAACATGAGTACCTACATTAAAATTAAATTGTAATCACGCTCGTGTGTTATAATGCCGGTTTTAAAATAATCACAGACTCTTTGTAGTTTGGAAGTGGATATAATATGCTTAAATTTCAAAATGAAATACACGAAATCTTTTACTTAGCACCCTTGTAGTAAAATAAAAATAATTATTCACAATATGACGTAATCTTGCACCTTATCTTAACATGTAAATAACCAATTCTATTTATGGAATTATAAATTATTAAATTATTTTATTCACTAGTTCGAGCTAATCCAATTCATTTAGCCAACCACTTACTATAACTACCTATACTTATTGAATATAATTACTAGTATATTTTAAAATGTATCAAATTGGAATTATATAGATATGTCAATCCAAGAATGTAAATTTAATAAAACATTTTTTTTATATTATTAATTATTGTACTAGCTAAAATTAAGTTTTGAAAATTATAAAAATTTGTTTGAGGAAAAGTAAAACAATTATAACCTAACACTATTGTATAGGTTCTTATTATTTTCATATTAAAACAACCCTTTGGATTAAAAATAATTACAAGACATTAATGAATTAAACAGGATTTTTTTTTATTAAAGAGACATGTTTACCGTGTTTTTAGCTATTGTCAGGATACAAGGGCGCTTGACTAAAAAACAGAACGTCTGGGCACTCTACAATAATTAGACTCTTTAAATTATAATTTTGTGTTTGAAGGAACCTAAACGATCGTTTATGTGTACACAATAAAATACAAATTATGAATTACTAAATATTTTAATAAATACCTATTATAGTATTCGCTCGAATTGTTGAATAGTGTTTTATTTTATTTAAAGACGATTCATGATCTTCGAAATCACAGGATTGCAGGTTTATGTTAATATTTACAATGCGTTTTTAAAAAATTTAAAGATTTATTTCAGTTTGATACATAAACACAATAACTTCAAAAATATTTTTAAATGTTTTTACTAATAGATCCTACGTGTACGTTTATCATCAAAATTTATTTTAGCCGACATGAACACGAATTCCTAGTGTTATTTTGGAAAAGTTTTCAATATAATATTACGTATGCAATAAATTTTAGTTTACTGAAAGTTTCTGTCGATGGTACATTTTTTCTGAAAAAGTTATTATTTAAAGTCTACACTCGTGCATCTATTATTATATTTCAATATTTGTAGTTTAATGAACTTACATTTTTATAGTTTTATTTCTTCTTAGTTCCATAATTAAATTTAAAATAATAGAACACTTTACATCAAACTATTTGTAGGAGAAAAATATTTGTTAAAATTTAAAAATAAATGGTTCAATAAATTAAAGAAAACGTGTCCTGACATTTATTTTAAGTTAAATATTTTTAACCCTAGTATTTTTTGCTTGCATAAATATAAATAAACTATACAATACGAATATATTATTTGGATTGAAATAGTATGATGTTGGTTATATAGGTATATACTTTATAATTAAAATCATTAACAACTGTGCTAAGGAATTATTTACAAACTCGCAAGGGAATTTTAGGTTTGTGAAAGTATGACGTATCTATGGATACTTGTTTTTACGAAAAATAAACAAAACACGCAAAATTATATCACCCTAAAACAGTTTTTTCTAAGTGATTAAACTTTTGTCGTTATAATGTCATCAACTAATGTTAAAACGTAAAGCCATTCCGTTCACTTTGGTAATTCAGTTGTTAATTTTTCATTTATCAAATTAAGTGCAAATACGGTACATTGTAACGTGAACACTGCACCTATAATATGTTTTCGGTGTTCGCATTTTGTTATTTATATTATAAATTACAACACCATTGTGCGCCGTTTCGATATTTTAACAATAAATTGGAAACTTCTTTTGAACAAAAAAACTCTGTGGCGTTATAGGATTTTTTGAGTAACCCTGCATTTGTAGTGCGTAACAAAATTTAACGTCGAACCGATGTGACAAGTGGCAGACATTGTACTTTCCCAGGCCCGAGTCCATTAATATAAATTTCGTTATTTTTATTATTTTTCCACGACCGATGATTTATGAATAAAGTGTAAATTAAAAAAGGTCATTTTTATAACCGAGGTGAATATATTATATAACTGTATAAACATAAGTATAAAGTTGGTATATATATATACACATATATGTGCAGAAAAACGAAAGAAGTCGTTACATTATTATTATTGTACATAGACGTATATTCAGACATATACCATTATAATACAATAGAAACTACATCGTTGTAACAATACAATACCTTACTCAGGACTTCAGGCGCTTACTGAGAAATTGTCGACTTTGAACTGTCGGAAAAACATTTTCGACTGTCAGTTTAATGCACTTAAACTCTATTTTATGTTATTGATGTTTATTTTAATCAGTGTATGGATTGAACGTGCATAGTAACTCACTCTTTTTTTGATACCGAGGGATATGATTTTAACAGGCTTTTGGTCATATAATATGCGATTGTATTTTACTTTGTTTACAGACAAAGCTTTTAGAGACATTATAAACGTGTTTCATATACCTAATCTTTAGTTATCGGCTGAAGTAAGTGGTGTTTAATAAATAAATAATTTTTAAAATTATTCGTGAAAGTGAACTGTCATTTAGCATTAAAAATTACCAATAACCGTATGATAAAAATATGTTTAGTTTAAATATATTATGTTCAGTCTAAAGCATGCAATATCTATTTATTCACTAATCACGAAAAATCTTTCTAGTTTTGACTA
Organism: Sitobion miscanthi; assembly: GCA_008086715.1. Classification (NCBI taxonomy): domain Eukaryota; kingdom Metazoa; phylum Arthropoda; class Insecta; order Hemiptera; family Aphididae; genus Sitobion; species Sitobion miscanthi. The sequence continues at coordinate 11,493,352 of CM017803.1, read as the reverse complement.
CAATAAATTCGTTAAATATTCTTTTGTTTTTATCATTATTTATAACTTAATATATTATTATGTATGTATATAATAATACTTTTTAAATTTAATATTTCTTCGTAGTTTCAAAATAAACGATTCTTTATAATCTTGAAATTTTCAAGGAATATGTTTTTTAATATATTATACTATAATAGTGGTAGATTTTTTTTTTAATTTTTTTGCAATTTAAAAATATTTAAATTTTAAGTCATAAAATTGGATTTACGGCGTTCAATAATGGGGTGCTGCTAAACCTTCTAACACCCGTACAATCCAAGCCTTTCAGTCAATATGCCTTCACCTAGTTTCATCTGCACTCTGGTACTTAACCAATAACAATCTCCACTTTCCACAAGCATCTTAAAGTCAAAATCTTAACCAAATTTCTAAATTATATTACACCAGATTTCACAATCAACTTCAACAACACACAAATCCACTTATTTCTAAATTATCAACGAACACACTCCTTGATAACTCGCTCGGCAGACTTAAAAGACAATGGTGTAGAGATCTGCTTTTTTAGTAGGCGAGCAGAATAAGTGCTGGATGTTGCTACCAGGTCTTTCAAATTTAAAAAATTTTCATTGTTATTGCTGTCACTTTATAGAGTGTTACCCCTGGGTATCCTCCCTAATCTCATGATTTATGTCAACCTTTTTTATTTGTCACTTATCAAACCTACTCATTGTACAAAAAAAAAAAAAAATGTTTAGATTGAACCTAGATGATTTATTTCAATAAAATAAGAACAAAATAAAAGTTACAAAATAGTTAAATTGGGATTTTAAATCCCAACATTATATAAAAATAAGAGTTCGTCATTAAAACTTAATTCAAATAATCTCAAAAACATGTATTGCTCAAAACGTCATTATTGTATTTGGTCTACATTTTAATATTTATTTTCATCACTTATTGACATCCAATACGAATTTTAATTTTGTAATGATAAATAAATAATTATACTTAATTAAAATAATCATAATCTACATATTTTATATTATCTTAACAACTTTAATTTCAATCACCGAAACTTACGAGTATAATATATAATATGTATACTTACTTAATATACTTAATGCATTATAAATAATAACATATTATAACATGTATAACATAATATTATGTAGAATAGCGTTACTCCATCAACGGGAAATAATAAATTAGTACCTACATTACTAATTATTATTATCAGTAAAGTTCATAACATCCGATATGAATTTGTCGTCAAAGTGAAATACGTATAGATAAAATGAAAAATAGAAATTGTGTTTATTTTCATAATTTTGAACATTTCGTTGTATATTTTTTTATCGCACAATGTTTATATTATATACAACGATGTTATGACGGTCGTATTATTATATTGATGCGTTTAATAAAGCTGTCTAAAGTTATTTTCACTGAAATAACTTTTATTGACTCTAATACATTGCGGCAGGGCCACCGGATACAATAATGTTTAATTTGAGGTTTTATGACTTTTTTTACTATTCTTTTATTACTCCCGAATTATGACGACGATAATAGTATAACAACTACTTCAAAATTACGAAATAGTTCTTTGCATAACTATATTATGGTTAATAGATCGATTTATTTTTAAATAAAATCAACAGCTAAAAAAATAAATATTTTTTGTATGTTTATTTTGTTTACTATCTATCGAAGCTTTGATGATTTTAGATTCTGAGCGAAGCGATGAATGTATTGATTTTACAATGATGTGTGTGTTTTTTTTAATTTTTTTTTGTGTCTGTCATCACCTTTTAGGACAGTAAAAGTGCTTGGATTTTCTTCAACAGTAACTTTTCTGATAGGACAGTAAATCTAGTTGGTACTTTGGGGGGTCAAAAGTAAAAATATCTCAGTAGTTTTCAAAAGCCCCGTGAAAAACAAAAAAAAATTAAGGCAAAACGGAAATTTTTACGCAAAATCTGTTTTCGAGAAAATTGATTTTGGTTTTTGGTGCAACTTTAAAACAAATGACTGTAGGTACATGCAAATTTGACTAAATGTTTATATTAGCATTTTCTATACACAATAAAATTTTGAAAATAATTTGATTCTTTTTGAGCTGTTGACGGACATTTTCAGTTTCTATTTTTTTCTATAAATATCAATAAAATTTTACTTTTTGGATAAAAAAGCTCGAAAATTTAATAGAAGGCTCCTAGGTTATTATATAACTCCTGATATATCGTTCTAATAGCAGTTGAAAAATATTAAAAATACATAGGCGCATTTTTTTTATAAGCATTTAAAGTTCAAATTTTGACAAAATTTATCAAATTTATAGTTTAATAATTTTTTTGTAGTTAAAAATGTATAAACTTAAACTTTTATAGCTAAGGATTGAAAATTAAAAACAAGGTTCCACGTAAATAGGTAAAATATAAATTACTTTATTCACAATAATATCATCAAATATACTTGGTAATATCATAGGCTGACAGACCGTTTTCGCTCAGAATCGTTTTTCTTACACAATGATATTATATCATTGAATTCAAATTTAACACGATCCATTACAGTAACCCACTTGTAACCTACTGTACAGCAGAGTGACATCCACTTACCCACCTTTTATGTTTTGTATTCGTTGCAGGGAATCGAATTATTTATTTTTCTTTATATTTTATACGGTGTACCTACCATATTTTTGTATCATGAACATGAATTAATCGGCTTTGCTCGACTGATTAGTGAAAAATGAATTTGCTTTTTTTTAAATTTTTATAATATTTCGAGTATAAATCATATTATGCATAATATAACGCGTATTTGATTCTGCAAAATCCGTTTGACCAGTGGCGTATTAATTATAAGCCAGGGGATTTAGGGGAGGGGGGGATAAATGCTCATGATGAGTTTTCTATATTTATTAGGCAACTTATTGTATATTTTGTTCTAAACAAATCTAAATGTCTAAATGGTCAACATTATTTTCCGTTAATATAAGATATAATCAAGATTACCTACCTTTAATTTAGGAAGATAGTTCAATAGGAGCTGTATATTTAATATTTGGGTGAAAATTATTTAAGCATAATTAATCATAGTATAACATAGGTATAACATAGATATACTTTTCAACTCTCGCCTGCCATACATATATTATTGTTTTGTAATTCGCATAATAATTTTTATAATATGCCAACTTAATAGGAAAGCTTAAATGGGTTATCAATGAATAATAATTGCAACGATTCTTCTCACAAAATTAAATCTAGGAGATTATATTATCGATAGTTTATCAAAAACATCGTTTTACCATGTACATATTACAATATAGTTAAAGTGACAAGAAGGAAAATGTAAAATTGTCTTTGAATCTTATTCTGTAAAAGGGCGTAGGCATTAGAGACGTAAATAGTTGCTGCTCACAGTAGATATTTAGTTAAATTAATAAATTACATTTTCAAGTTAAACAGCGCTTTGAAAAAAAAAATTATTGTGAATAAAGTGTGACAAGGGATAATACATACAGCACTTGTTTAATTATTGCGGTCGGGACGGTCGGTACCTATACAATATCGTTTAATCTCCGATGTTCAAAAACGGCTAGCGAGGCATAAAGAAGCACCTACAATGATATTATTGTAACAATGCGTGTATGGAAGAATATAAAGACGGTTTCGTTAAACGTATAATATTAGGCCACATAATAATATTATTATGTAAACGTGAATTCATTATTTTTACGTTGAATCGACATATTAATTGAAAAAAAAAAATATATAATATATATTAATAATTTAATAAAATCCGAATCGTATTAATTTGTTGACTTCTTTTTATTAACTACACAAATATTTTTAGTAAATATTTAATGTTTCACGATTATTTTTAAATATTAATTAGGTATTATAGGTACGTCCCCTTGGTCTTGAGGATAATAATGATTTCGCGGTCAAAAAAAATTACAATACAATCGGCCAGAACAATGATAGGTACAAGTATGATATTATAATATTCTCACGTTCTGCGTATGGTCACGCGTAGCCGCGTAGGTATCTATTACCTATGTATTAATTATTTTTTTGAATTGAAAACCCTAAAGTTGGAACGATTTCTACCAACATTTTCGATATCTTAATAATATACACGTCTTAACGGAAATAATCGCCGCCCGTCGTGGGCCACGTCCATTTTTTTTTATACAATACTAGGTATTGCATGAATGACGGCGTTATAGATATGAAGGTAATACAAATATTTTTACACACGCCATACGAACAAACTAAATAACCACGCAAGCTTTAATTATTAGCCATACTAAAACATTGGCATGTTAATAAAAACCAAATTAACTTGATTAGTTTAGAAAGTTAAGTTATACGTTAATAATTTATTAAGAGTTACCTATCAAAGAATACATTGAAGTTTAATAATTTAATGATCGTATGAAGAAAATTATGACTTAATTCAGTTCAAATTATGTTAATTAATTGTATTTACCATCTGAGTGACCTGAGTCAAATAAAAATGTTACAGTAATTGTGTAATTTTAAAATATTTTGAAAATTAACCAAACATTATTATGTTAAAAATGAATAACACGTTATTATTTATTATTTCAAACTATAGTTGTAGTGGTTTAGGAAATTATAATTTAGTGTCAACAAAATATTAAATTAAGAAATATTTATTTATTTGTATTTCTTAATTAAAATCATTGTAAATATCTGCAAGATTGTATACAAAAAATTAATTAACTAATTATAATTTTGCAGTTATTGACAGTTATATAATATAACTGTGATCTTGACTTAACATTAATTTTCAATTTAACTTGAAAAGACTAATAAGATATTTCAATGAACACTTTATAAGTTTACGGAAAACCTTGCCTATACAATTTTATGAATGGAATATAATATTATATTTATTAAATTCATGTTATTTAGAAACTAAATCTTTTTATGATTCTGTTCGAAAGATAACATAATATACTATAACATTAAAACAAGTTCAGAAGTTCTTGACTTTTATTAGAGTGAAAAGTTGACGTGTTACCGTTATGTATATTGTATATCATAATAATAAATTGCGTATGCTGGAGAATTTATACTGGTAAATGGGCTACACTAATTTAGTGATTTCCTAGTTAAATTATTTAAAAAAATTACATAGCTTTAAATATTTATAATATTACATTAATTTTATACCATCATATATTAAAGTTATATTTTAGATATTGAAAAGTATTAAAGTAAACATTATAATAAAACAATAAAACTGATAGTTAATTTTTTCGAATATGACAAATTTAATACTTAAAACCGTTGCCTTCTATTTTATCATTCCATAAATCTATTCTTAAGAAAATTGAAGTTTAAACAAAACACCCGGGTCTCTTATAATATTACATGACGTAGATATTAATGTAATAAATATAAAATTCAATTAAAATCGACTTTTGAGACATTTTGACTCAATTTTAGTTTTCAGCTCGTTAACGATGCACTTATTCTCGCCCCTGACACGAATCGCACAATTATTATACGAGAACACACTCGGGCACATATTTTGTGTCACGTAATTGTGTTATAATAATAATAATAATAAACAGCTACCTATATATATTATAATATACGCAATTACGGCACTCGCAAGTACGTTTACGCGCGCGCGTGCAGTATACTCTTGTCCCGATTATTATTTTTTTGTTTTCTCGTTCGTCCCTTGTGCAATGTGTTTATATACACTGTGGAAGTGGTAGACTACTCGACCTAGTTCCTTTTTCTTTTCCGAGAGCGTAAAAGCTATTCTGTCAACAAGTCGTCTCGTTTCACTGTAATATGTAGATATACATTATTAAACGGTACCGTAGCGTGGGTCGGTACATATACCTATCTATATACTATATACAGGAATTGGTGAATTTCGCTCGACATGGTTTCCTCTAACGCCTTTGCGCCAATCGACGATGCGTGACTAGATGAATGGGTTGTTAAAGGGAGGCGGGTAGAGGACGGGACGACTGGTCGGAACGATGACTGCGCTGAAAAGTCGTCATCGGATCGTGACGAGGTTCACCCTTGTTGTCGTCCCAGTCGATAACTTTAGGAATTGGATATTGAAAATGTATATTAGGTACTTTACTCCTCGGGATAGCCACAGGTATGGTCACATGAGGACAGACACGCTATACACCCTATATATATAAGTATTAAAGTATACCAGTAATATATAGGTACGTGTATTTCCATTAGCGTCGAAGCGAATACTTTTTATACATATATATATAGTTCCTGTTGTTGTTGTCCCGCCATCTTTGATGTGTGCGCGCGAGTATGTGATGTTTATGATATACCCACGTAATAATATATCAAAGGAGATTGATTTATAGACCAAGTTGAGAGTGGGGAGTGAAGGGATGGAACGCATAAGACCTTACCTTCAACATATTTTATTGCACATATTCACAAAATGCTCACACAAGTCCACCACAAACCCTGAAGGTACACAACGTAGGTGGTACTAACCTTAAATTATTATTAATCAACAAACATCACCAAGTTATTGGAAAAAATTAACTTGATTCAGTTGTCAACGTTAAGAATTTTAACTTATAACTACCTGTGCACTGATGCAATAGTTTAAACTTAATATGGAGAAAATTATTAACTTAACTTAGAAACTGAATGCATATTCTTATTGCATACTATCTATAGTGGTTTAAGAAATTTGGTACACGCGTATTACTCATTTAGTGTCAACCAAATTATTTAGTTCGTTAGATTTTTTAATAAGTATATATAGGAACATCGTGATTAAAGAAAATTAAATAAAAAAACTAGTTATGAATATAGTTACGGATGTGTACAAAGTAGATTTTACTAAAGCTGAGTGCCCACTGCCCAAGTTAATAATACAATAGATACTTTAACGACTTAAATTACCTATGTAGTTAGTAAAAAAATCTATCTTGTTATTTAAAATATATATAACTCATTAAAAGGTTACCTAATAGCTAATGCCCACCTTTGTTGATCACCAATAAACCTTTAAATCAATGCGACAAAGGATAATTTTGCTAGGATCGATGATACTATTCTTCCACCACCCTAAGGATGGGACCCACAACATATATTATACTCTGTAAATCTTTGACCATCGACATCGTACTGCTATATTATAATACGTAATATTGGCTAGAACTGTTGATCCCTAAAAACCACCTGTCACACTCTTATACAAATGTTTAGTATGAGACGTACGTTTATATAGGTGGGTACGTTATCGCTGGTTGAAAATGCTGGAAAGTGTATCGATTGTTGCTGTTCTGGCTTTGTATGAAACATTACAATGATTGGCCTAATTTCTCGTATAACCGTTACTAGTAGGTAGGGACGAGTGGGGTAATATTTACAATGTTTAAGTATTAAGTTGGTAGTTAAAATTTAGTTATTTTGTAGTTCTAAATGTTGAAAAAATATATAAAATAAATAAATTATTGATACGGCGTAAAACTAATGCACGTAAACCGAGTACATAATATTATTTTACCATCGTCAAGTTTATGTCGTGATTTCGGATATATATATATAAATATTTGGAAAAACGCCGGAAGTTCCTAAGGTCCATTTTATTTTTTTCTTCAATGTACGACGTTATGCCTAAATAACTAATCAGCAGTGGTATACAGTTATATTATAATCACCTGCAGTATGGTGAAAAATATTTTATTAAATACATTTCGATATTATAATATAACAAATTTATGTTCGCGGGGAGACAGCAAAAATACTAAAACTCGTTAGTTTTTTGTTCGTGTACAATAATATAATATAGGGTTCTCGCTTAGCGATTATGTAACAGAAATCCGGGCCGGCTGTGTAGGGTTGAACCATCCCCCTCCCTCTCAGCCGATTTGGGCCCCGATCTCGGGTCTATATTTACGCATTGTGATTTATATTATTATATTCTAACGTATTTATGCCTGTAATATATAAACGCGGTAAGCACAATATGTCAGCGCTGCAGCACTAGGGGGTGAACGGAACGCACACACATGCACACACGGTCACGGTCCCGTTGTTTCGATTTTCAAACGAACTTGATTTTCGCGAAAACAAAAGGCATTGACAGTGCGTGTGTAATATTATACGAATTGATTCAAATTGCCACTGCCGTCACAGACCGTTATATACAGTGGGTATATTATTCCTTGTGTAGTAGTTACCTACATGTGTAAAAAATACAACACGAAAATAAATGCCAACAAAACAAAAACAATGGTGATTGCAATGACAATATAAGAAGGATATACAAGCAAACTTATCGGTGAATGGCTGTATCATATAGATTCATAAAACAGGTTAACCATTGTTGCTGCCTGGAACAAACAATTACATATATACGACGTGAGATGCAAAGGGAATTAGGTGAAGAATTGAAATGGCGAATATATTATTTATAAAAGAACTCGTATAAGGATGTCGGAACTGGCGCGTTTTTGGTACAAAAACTTATCCCGAGGGAAAAACTCGCACGCAACTAGTATAGTAAATTAATCAGATTTCGATACTTGTTTTTTTTTTTTGAAAAACGGACATATTGTGATTTGTGGAGGATTGGACCACGATTTTAATAACTCTATTTTCAGAAGTTGTAACAAACATCTATAAATCAAATATTTTTGAATATTTTGAAATTTATTTTTTCAGTGTTATTTAATGTTGATTCAATAACGGAGACCAGTGTGACCTAAAAAAAGTTTTCCTTAAAAAAAAAAATGATCAATATCTTACTATTATTGGTAGTTTTTTCTGTAAATTAATTTTTGATCGTTGAAATGTATTATTTTATTTTTTCATTAGTAGGTACAACCTATGGCTGCAGCGTAACTAAAAATTGCATTAAAATACGAATTTCATTATATTTCATGTATAAAAGCAGTAAGTGACGTTTGCAAAATATGAATGCAAACACTGAACGTATTCTTTCTCAACTTATTAATTTAGGAGTACGATAATTTATTACAGAACTTTTTTGATTTTCAATACCTAATGGAAATCACTGATTTTTTAGTTTATTCATTAAAAATTGGTTCAATTGTAGTATTAATATTTTATATATATTGGTAGGTAATAATATTTTAGTGACAGTCTTGTAAAATATTTGAATTAATATTTATTATATTTACTTTTACAGTATTTAGAATACTAAAAAGTTCTAGCAAATTAATAATTATTAAAATAGCTATGACATAAATATTATGGTACCTACATTTTTATTTACTAATAATTTCAATAAATATAAACATATTTTGATATTTTTAAAAATACACAATTCAATTTAATATTCTAGTAATGGTTATTGTTTTAACGATGAATCATAGTTTTTAAATATTACATTAAAATGAATGATATTATTATTTATTGAATGACTATAATAGTATATTACATACCTACTACCTACCTACCTAATTATAAATATTATGATATTACTATACGTACACGCGGAAAAAATATAAATATTAGTACCTATATTATTCCCATCATAAATAATGAAATTTAATCTCACTTGTGAGGTTCCATGACACTTTGAGTAGCATAATTTATTTATAGCAGGGTGATAAACATTTTTTTTTTGACATTTAATTTGACAATAACATTATTGATAAGCAAGTGATCCTATCCGAGTTCTGTGTTCCTGTCATATTTATGATTTAAATAAAACAGGAGGAATAATATTGTTGACATTGGTAGTGAATTAAAATATTAAAATAAACATAAATTAAAAGTAAATTACACATAAAATGAACATTTTAAAGCATGGGAAAGTTTAAAACTATATCTGAGCCTATAGCTATTTACTTAGGCGCAAAAGGGAAAATCGTCACAAAAAACTACATTTTACTATGGCTATATAAATAGTGTAATAAGTCTAACCATGGTTTTTTCATACAAATGTTATGGGTCATTGATTGTATTTTAATGTAGGTATGCATTTTCTCAATAGAAATGCTTTTTTTCATAACATTTTACAGCCCCCCCCCCCCTCAAAGTCAGAGAGTTTCCACACTGGGCCTGCCTTTTCACGTAATTTATTCATGTTGTTAAATCTTAGTTTTAGTTACCAAATGAACTTATTTTTTTTCGTGGTATTGAGGACCGGAGAAGGAACCAAGTTTGCCAATACTTCTCCTCCGGCCCCCATCATTTATTGAGACAAATCAAATACATCCTATTTTTTATTAGTGGTAGGCCAGTCTCTTACTCACTAATATTACAACAACAATACAGTTATATTATATGACAATGCGGGAGCCTCTACTCTCCCGAGGTTGCCTTCGGCTACATTAAGTCTTAACTTGGGTTTCAGTTTCCGAGATCCGGTGGTGTGTCTCTGCCTTCAGTGGCCTGTCGTGTTTTTTCCTCTTGTTACTTTAATGTGAGGATGCGTTCCACCATTCCGTACAAGAGCCTGAATAATTCCTCAGCTTCTCTCAAGATAACCGACTTTTTGTTTGGGTCCGCTAGAAGTTGTTCGAACCTTGGACCGCATGTCTGGGAGATCCCTGGCACTTGGTCGGTGACCTAGCCGGGTGCTCAGGGGCTCACGAACCCGTCCCAGTATGGACATTCAAACAGGGTGTGCTCAGCTGTGTCCGAGTTGTCTGAACACTGCCAACAGCGGGGGCTTGCAGCCCTAGCAAGCGGAGGCTGGCAGCCCTAGCGTTACTAAATGAACTTATTGTAGATGAATTATTGTAGATTTTAAATATATATTTGTAAAAATAAATAAATTGTATAGGCTATAGTATTTTATGAATATACGGCATTATATAAAATTTATAAAATAAACTGTCTTAATCATATAGTAATTAGAAAATAGTATATGACATTAAAATCGCACTATTAACGCTCAATTACAGCTATAAAATGTGTGATATTATAATATTATTGTACCTATTGCTGGTGAAAATGTTTTCCTTAACGTTGTTTTATAACAGACTTACACAGGAACGATATTGGTTGCAGTGAACCCGTACAAGGAGTTGGGCATTTACTCAAATGTAAGTAAATTATTCCATTTTTTATATACATTATGATAAGTTATGTGATCGAAAAGTCTTAATTAAAGCTATAATTTTTAATTTTTAAATATTATGTGACAGTTGCTTAAATGTGCGTACCTATGTGACGTATTGTTTTGATACAATTATGTTATGGTAAATAATATGTAAAAAGTCAAATTGATTCATGTTCAATCATTTATAAACTGATTAAATATTAAATATTTTTAGAAATTTAAAAAATATTTATTTAAAATTTAAATCTAAAAAAATTTGCTTTTACATGTGTCTAAATATTGTATACAATAATGGTTTTATTCAATGTTTATCGCTTGGCATTAGTGCATTTTTAACATTTATTCTATAGACTATTATTATTATTAATTGCAATATTATACTATATATGGTTAAACGCTTGTAAACATTGCAAACACAATATGGCATGCAAGGTAGTTCCAGCAATAATGACGTCATAAAAAACATTAAATAGATATGTGCTGAATTTAAATGGTATTAATTAAAAACCAAAATTTCTCTGGGAGCTCTACAAATATCAAACGAACCTCAAATAACTTTCATACCTAATGGTTTTAAATGTTGAAAACTATTTTTGGCTAGTAGGTATAATTATAAGTATCTACATATCGGACTTGACCATATTATTGTTTATATGTTTATACTTTAGGATGAAGTGCATGTGGAAATTTGATATTAAAATATCTAAATTTCGTATTCCTTGTTTGTATTCCTTTTACGAGACTGAATAACACATGCCCAACCCCACAAATTGTAGACGATAAAAAAGAAACCACCAACCTATATCAGTCTTAAGTTGTTTTTTTAAAAATATTATTACCACAATAAGGTCATGGCAGGGCTATATATAATATATATAATAATAAATTAGCTATAGGCAACAGATTTACTAGTATTTGCATATTTGTTATAAGTTGCTTCAATAATCTAGCAGAGTAAGCACAAAAATAGTTTCATTATGTAAGGAAATCGTAAGAATTCAATATTTTATTTTGCATATTTTGCAATTTTTTTTAGATTGATATGCAATTTTAAACTTTTTAAGATATTTTTATATTTTTATTTGTCTTTTAATCAAAATTTGATATGTTTTATGAATAAACAGTTTAATAAATTATGGAACAAATTTTTAATTTATTGTCAATCGGCAATCGCATATTAATAATTTGATTCAATGTTTTCAACGAAATATAAATAATTAAATTGCTGTGTTGATAGGTCATATAAATAGTTGGGTGATTTTTTTATAGCACTTCAAGATTCCAACGAATATCCTAACTAAAAAAATATTTTAAAATGTATCTAATATAATAAATTATCTAATTCTAAAAAGTAAAATAACTATCAAATTTTATTTTTAAATTTATTTAACAGACTATATAATAGCTTTTCTTCTGCGCTATCAGTACTTATAACTGTTATCATTCGAATCCGTCAACATTGAACAACTTTATTAATTATGAATTATTATGTAAGAGAAAGAGATTATATAACTTTAAAAGCAATAAAATAGATAGGTATACAATTTATATTATTATTATCATAAAAATAAATAATTACATTGTTTCAAAATAATTTAAAACAAAACCAAAAACTTTATAATCAATAATATTAATTTGGTATAATGAAGTACTTAAACTGAATTGTATAGTAGGTAGCTACAACTGTAATACTTATACTATAACTATACACTTTTTAATTTCATACACACCCGATTTCAGTCCCTGGGCATATTTATAATTCAGTTTTAGCTCGATTATGGGGACCAGATGTAGGGATAATAACTTTTTTTCCACAAAATTATGTTCTGTTTTGCAGGAAAGATCCCATGAACCTCAATTATTTGTCCCTCATCTATAGCTTAGCTTCAGATTTTATACGGGAAATCGTAATTATTATGTTTTAAAATGTCTGTATGCAACTTCTCGAAACAAATACCATGCTATATCATAACAAAATGTAGCTATTACAAAAAAAAAAAAAACAACAGTACCCACTATAAGAATTCTACATTTTATAAATATAGGTCAGCAACAAACGCGAATAGAAGTTACAAATAAAACCGCTTTTGTAGCTGTGTAGCAGAGTTAAAGTGCACACGGAGATGTATTTAGAGTTTTGACTCCCTTATAGGTGAATCTCAGATGTCACCTCTTTTAAATTATAAATTTGATAAATTTTGTCAAAATTTGAACTTTAAATGCTTATAAAAAAAAATTGTGCCAATATATTTTTAATATTTTTCAAATGCTATTGGAACAATTTATCAGGAGCCTTATATTAAATTTTCACGCTTTTTTACCAAACAAATACAATTTTGTTGATATTTATGGAAAAAAAAACTAAAAAAATTGAAAACTGAAAATGTCCGTAAAGAGCTCAAAATAAGTCAAAATATTTGGAAAATGTTATGGTGTATAGAAAATGCTAATATATACATTCAGTCAAAATTTCATGTACTTACGCTCATTTGTATCAGAGTTACACCAAAAACCAAAATCGATTTTCTCGAAAACAGATTTTGCGTAAAAATTCCCGTTTATCCTTAATTTTTCTTTTGTTTTTCACGTCGCTTTTGAAAACTACTGGGGAATGATTACTTTTGACCCCTTAAAGTACCAACTGGATTCACTTTCCTATCAGAAAAGTTACTGTTGAAGAAAATCCAAGCACTTTTACTGTCCTAAAAGGTGATGACAGACACAAAAAAAATTTTTAAAAAAAAACACATCATTGTAAAATCAATACATTCATCGCTTCGCTCAGAATCTAAAAACGATTTATAAATAATATTAAAACAATTTACTCAGTTAAGTTGGATTAGCTATTTTTAAATTTATCACAAATGGTTAAAACTTAAAATGAATGAATAGGTAGTAAATAATAATGTCTTATAAGGCTCATAAACTTAAATTGATAATTTTGATTTTCGTGCGGTACGCCCGCTCCAGTGGTAATCTGCTGCTGTATGAAGCATATCACAAATTATATAAAATAATTGTATATTATCTGTGAACATATATTATATATTTGTATATAAATAATATTTTATCAAGCATGATATTATTTTTTATAAATAAAATAATCTCGACTTTTACATACGACTGCGCGTAATATGATAAAAACATATATTTATATCTCTTGATTGACGAATGGCGATGGATGATGGTGTTAGATTGTGTATAGTTATGATGCCACCCCTAAATCCCGAAAAAATTTACCACCTGGGGTGATGTTACCCCCTCACCATTCCCTAAGTATACATAAAATACATTATAATAATCTCTACGCAAATCACGCCATATTATACCATCGTATTTTTATAAATTGTATTCTACAAGGGGCGTCGACTAACGAAAGTTTATATATTGGTAACTTCCCCTATGTATACAGGGTGATTCACTAACAATGCTCACCCTATTTTTATTATGTTATAATTCATTTATTCAGATTATTGGAATTCTTAAGTTTACATAAAGACATAATTTTCAAATGAATAGATTTTTTTTCTACTTAAAAAGTATCCTGTGGCGATTCATACTTCTATTTTTTTTTAAATAAAAATCACCCTTTTTTACAGTAAATTGTTATTTGTATTTTTTTTTTTGAAAACGTTAAGGCATCAATAGAATATCGACGTTTAAAAGATTAGTTTCTGAGTTATTAAATTTTATGCGCACCAAAGACATAAGTCTTTAATAATGGTTTTACCTAAAATATAATATATAATATGTAATATTTAGTCTAGTTCATATTATTATTATTGATCACTTTTACATATTAGAAAATTGTAAAAAATTTATATTAATAACTATAATTTTAAAACTTTTATAGTCTCCATATATTTCAAACTTATTATTATGGGCTATTATCATTAATACTTAAAATCTTATAATAACATAGAAATTACTCGTTCAAATTACGATTAAGGTACATCAACATTTTTAAATAATTATTTCCTTAACAATTTACAATAAAAAGGGGTAGTTCTCATTCAAATAAAAATAAAATTTTATAGGACACTGCTTAAATTGCATAACAAAATATGAAGATCTTAAAATACGATCCTTAAATGAGTATACTTACAATTTCCAAAAATTGGAATTTAAAAAAAAATGCATTAATAATGGAAAAATTAAGAGTGAGGATGCTAGGTCAATCACCCTGTATCATATACCGTAAACGATAATCTGATCGAGATTTCAGAATGATCTCTTATATATATACCCTTTTGCGACCCCGCTGTAAGTATATTACGATTATATGAGATAAGGAACGTGTTCGGAGGGACATTTTGCAAATCGAACATAAAATATTCATACGAAGCCGTATGGTGTGCGAGATGTATTAATGTCGTTATTATAATAAATAATAATATACTTATATAGGAGGTACCTACATTGGTGTGCGATAATGACGTGCCATGAGTTCCAGATGAGAATGTGTTGCGCTGAACGACTTTTATGTTGTGTATTTTAGTCGTGGCAGTGCGGCGCGTAAAAGCATTTGGCGAATAATATAAATATAAATATAACATAGTGTGGTCGTAATCAGTGGCGTGATGAGAACATCCTTAAACCCTGGTGCAAAGAATTTAAATTTACAGTCATACCTCGCTTTTATATCAAAATAAGTTATTTTTTTCATCTACTGTTCTATTAGATTGAACCCGGGATCCTCCATAATTTAGATATCGCCGCATTATTTTGGAAGTTAGATCCTTCCAAAGTTGGTGATTTTATGTTTTTACTTTTTACACATGCATACAAACGTTGGTACCGTGCACCAGTGATTTAACGAATTTTGATTTTTTTTTCTTAAGATCCTACGTATTGTAACGAATTAAGAACATAATAATATAGTATATACTAATAAATTTTAACAAATAGACAGTAATCACTCGCTACGCTAACCCTGATCCCTGATCAGATATTTTTTAAAATACAATATTTGTAGATACTATGTATTTTAAACAATACCAAAAAAACGTTCAAAAATTAAAAATCAAAAAATCATGAACACATCATAAACAAAAGCTATAATTTTTGCCACCCCAAAAATTTGCCACTACTTGGGGCACTTGCCATTTTTACCCTCCTCTGAATGCGCCACTGTACGTACCTGTTTAATATATTTATTATTATAACTTAATATAATTTAGAAAAGGTACCCGCAACTCCTCTTTGATTATTAAGGGGATTGAAAGAAATGATTTTTATTTTTATCTATAACACAGGGGAAATTTAGATATTAATATGTTCTATTTCCAACGTACTGATTGATCTAGTGAAATAAGTGATAACAATTCTGAAAACAGTTTTGAGAAACAGCCTTCTTGAGATCTCATATTTTTTATATTTCTCCAGTACTTGAAGTACCTGTGACAGTTTTTTTACTTTCTTAATATATCTTTTTTTAAATTATTTTTTTTTAGAATTTTGGGGAATAAAATAAACAATGTGGGAAAATCTGTCTGAAGTACACTTGACGAAAAATTCAAATCTGTTTTCAAAACTTCACTAGGTAGATCAATCGGTACGTTGGAAATAGAACAAATCTAAATAAATTGCTATGTGGCGCTGGTTTCAAAGACAAAAATTCCCTTAAGGCTGAGACAAATGTCTCCAGAAAATGTTGTTAACCACGACACTGGTCTTATTTGTATCTTATTGGTCAGTGGTGGAAAATATATGGACAGTCAAATTGGCTCCCAATAATAGTAAAATTCCAAATCGACCGTCGAATCGGCCTTGGGGGCTGGTTTTGGGAACCGCAGAATGATATAGTTTAACAATAAGAGTTGTAAACAAAACACCATTCAATTGCCAAAAAAATTTGTTTTAAAAGAATAAAAATGTTTCTAATATAAAAGCTCTACTACTGGAAACAAATTTGAAACAAATAATAATTTTTAGAAAACCCAACTCAGAATATTACGATTGATATAATTAAATGGATTCTAAAAATATAAGTTCACTATATATACTAAGAGTCGCGAAGTATGTGTATGATTTAATTTTTTTTATTATTATTTATTTAACTATATTCACATTTTACTTTATTCGATTTCTAATATTGACAAACTAAAATTGATATCGCGTTCAGCTTTTCCTAAATATGTATTGATATTATAATAATATATTAAGAATAAGGTACCTGAATTAAAGTATTGGTACGTATAAATATATAATTAATATTTCTAATACAAGCCTAAAGTTACTAATTTTTTTTTTTTTTTTGTTGGTCGTGAAACCCGTCTTATGGCCATTAGCTGTTTGTTTTTGTTTGTAGGGGAGAGAACTGTAGGTGTAACACGTGTGTGTAGTTTTGGCAGATTTTATAGTGGGCAACTGTAGGTATCTGCCATGCCCGGGTGGACTTCTCTCTCTTCTCGGACCGTGACTTGTCCGAAGAAAAATGCCGCCCGTGAACCGAGGTTTGAACTAGCGTCTGTGTGCGTCACAACCGACGCCTTAGTCCGCTCGGCCACTCCGTTCCCCTTACTAAATTTTAACCATTACGATATGCCTAAAAATTAATTTTTATAATACTAAATTGTTTTTAATACTACTTGTTAGGTACCTAATAACAAGTGTAGTTTTAAAATCAATTTTTATTGGGAGCTGATGAATTACTCAAAGTTCAGAAGCCAATTCAATGATACTTTTTAAGAGTAAAATAACGACTATACCTTTATTTGTGAGCCAATTCAATTGCTCCAATCAATATTGTGGATCGGTATCCGGGTGTCGTTGTTGACCCTGTGGACTTAGATATTTTAATTACTTGACTTTCAATAATGCCAGAAAAATACTTTTAAAAGTACTAAAAAATGAGTTATATGTTATGTACGTTTTACTTACTGAAAATGTATTATTATCCAAGTTTTTAAAAGCTGAGTTCAATGTGACCGGCAAGTCTTCATTTTTCAAATAAAAAAAATTATCGATATCTTACTGTTTCGCGAGGCGTGAGAGTTTTTCCTGCGAGTCAAGTTTTTGTACTAAACCATGTCGGCTCTGACAATCTGAATACAGTATCGTGCTGTTTGAAACTATACGTGTTATCTTACGCGTTTGTTTTTGTTGTTTGTGTTTGAGATTCAAAATACCAAAAGGCAAAAGTATTATTTTTATTATTGTATAATGGCTGTTGAACCCGAGGCCGCGATTCCTTGCAGGGTACAGTTTTGCAGTGATAACTGAAAACACAAATACATATTATTATAGAGGCGTGTACTGTGTATTAATAACGTAAACAACGGCGATCATAAACTCGTATACCTAATATAATTGTTAATCACGATTCGCGTGATTTAATAACATAGATTTACGAGGTATTTACTCGTGTTTAGTAAATACGTACTTCGACAGTTGCGTGAAGTTGCCCCCCCCCCACTTTGTCGTATCAACCTCGAACCTTCACCAATATTTTGGAACTTATTTGGAACTAATTGGAACTTTCTTTTAGAAATTTGGAACCTCATACTTTTCCCGGGAAAATTATTTTTCTGTTGGGGAAGCAAATACATTTTTAACTAATTAAAAAAAATAGATTTCCTAGAACTAAATTATATTTTTGTACTAACGAAAGGAGTCCTGAAATTTTAACATTGAAATTGTTTGTACATTTTTATTTTTATAAAACCTTTTAAATTATTACTAATTTTAAAACTTATAAAACTAATGTATTATTATTTATTTTCGATGACAGTAGTAGACATTATTAACTATTGGTCATATTATCAACTTCAAATACATGTAAAATAATATGAATTAAAAACTAAATTATATGTTTTTAAAAATTATTACCGAGATATGTAGCATCGTTTCGGTGAGTTACTCGACATTTAATTCTTTAAAAAATATATTATGGTGGTATAACATTTTATTTTACATATAAATGTATATTTCAATGTTAGAGAACATTTAACATGATTGAATTATTTTCTTTATTTAAAAAATTAAACATAAGTCATATTTAAAAAAAACAATATGGTTATGGAAATGGGAGATATGGGGATGCCCAGATAATTTCACTTTGTGAAAAAAGTATAAGGTTGCAAATTTCAAAAACGAGCTTCCAATTAGTTCCAAATAAGTTCCAAAATATTGGTGAAAGATTGAGGTTGATACGATATAAAATGGGGGGTGGGACATACCCCAACAGAAAAATAATTTTCCCGGGAAAAGTATGATGTTCCAAATTTCAAAAACAAGGTTCTAATTAGTTCCAAAATATTGGTGAAGATTTGAAGATGATATGACAAAGTGGGGGGCTACGTGAAGTTGCCCCCCCCCACAGAATAATAATTTTCCCGGGAAAAGTATGACATTTCAAATTTCGAAAACAAGGTTCCAATTAGTTCCAAAGAAGTTCCAAAATATTGGTGAAGGTTTGAGGTTGATACGACAAAGTGGGGAGGCCAACTTCACGCAACTTACTTAGAAAACCATATCACTTAGGTACCTAATCCGATGTGACATATATTCAGTGCGAAATCATTTATTGTGGATATGATTGCGGAATTTAAATAAATATTTCGTAGGTCTTTGGGTTCGTTATTTAGTTTTAAACATTATGATCAACAAGTATTGAATTCGAAAATAACATTAAAACAATTCGTACGTGATCAGATATTGCTCTAAAGTCGTTGTCTTTAGTCTTTATCGCTTTCCTAACAAACTGTGTTCATGCTTTCGAATTTGTTTTAATAGTTGTAATGATATTATGACAATCGTTTGCGTATAGGTAGGGACCTACCTACATTTTCAAAATTGTACCTCTAAATAAAGTTTAAACTAAAAGACGTTTAGCACACAGATACCAAAAAACTACTATTTGCGTAGATACCTACATAATTAAATATTTCTGCGGGATAGCAAGTACCGACAATTTATACGTTTGGTTTCAAGTTTTAAGTCGTGAACGAATGAAACAGAAACACGGGACACACTTAAGCAGTCGGTCGTGGGCAGAGCATGAAAAGGTTGTACGTGTCGGGTTCGAAACTGTTCAGAAACAGCAATTTAAAGTTTGAAAATTCATAATTTAGTAGGTACCTATATTTCTTTGGTTTATCACAAAATTATATAAATACAAAATGTTAGCGACTGCCTATGTAATAATTTTATGAAGTTCTGATGAAACTCATGGCAACTAATAATTACAGTGAAACTTCCATACAACAAACTCAGTTAATCAACATTTTTTGTTTAAAGAAATATTTTTGAAAACCCAAATCAAATTATAAAAAAATTTTTTCAATTCTTTTTAACTATTTTTTTGTTTTGCGTTGAGACTTTGTAAAATAGAAGTTCCCTGTATTTATAAGCAAATAAAAATAAAATACTAAACAGTTTTTAATTTTTTATTTGAAAAAGTTTTATGCATATTGTATACAATCTTTTCAAAATTAATAAATTGATATAGAATCTTTTTAAAGCGAACAAATACAGTTATAGAACTTTTTTCAACTATATCCATAAATCATTACACAATAATTACGTATTTACACGGAATGTCAAAAATGATAAATGAAAGATCTCTTATTATGATAAAGTATAAAACTCACTATATTGAACTTTATCATTCTTTGGCAGCGTAGTGTCGAAAGTATATTAACGGGAAGAGGGATAGTCTTTCCCTTCCATCGGAATTTTTTTCTGAAATACCTTTATTTGCTCAGTAAAGATCATTACATTTCTAGATTTAACCCACGCGCCTTAAAAAAATGTAGGACCAAGTACGACATTGCATTACTGCAGGATTTAAGGCCTACGCACTTACATTTTACAATTGTGAAGATTCCGGATACTAACAAGACGGATTCAAATGTTTTTCTAATTTTTCTAATTATGATAAATATTTGTTTATAGGATAACGCAAATACGAATAAATTAATGCTGACCATTTAATCACTATTAAATATTATTAGTATTAGACAATCAACAAAAAATTAACAAGTGAATTTTAAGGGGAAAAATCTTAAGATTAAAGTTGAATATATTATTATAATATTTATTTAGAAAATAATTTAAACTGATAGTTATAGTGACAATCTATGATTTAAAAATATTGTTTTAAAAACGCATAGTATTTCGATTCCACCAATTCCTGCGCGTACATATAGTAAATATTACGCATTCATACTCAACGTCTGTTTTAAACGAGTGACGTTTATGTGAATCCGAGGGAACTTTTAGCGACCTAGCAGATTGTATTTCAAAATACACGTGACTTGCGGCCCATTATATAGGCACGTTATATAGTGATGTGAAAACCATTCTAACCTCGAAACACCACCGACACCTCGTGAATTAGACCGAAACGACGATTAATTGCCAAATAAGTGCCTACCTAATATATGTATATTAACTGTCTGTATACATTCAATACACACCTGAAAATGCGTAAACCACACACAAAGGCTGCCGGATTAAAACGCACCACGACCATATAGATGTCACCAAATACTAACATTTATTTACCATTTCATACACTCAAAAGTCAAAACATATTTTTGAACACGCTGCAGTTTGTTGAATTTCTCACCCCAAAAAATACACTTCACTGATTGCTTCAAATTGTACATTTGTACTCTTACCGTTTTTACCAACGTTTTTAGAATCAATATTTTAAGAATCTCATATTTTCACTTACATTTTTTCTGTGTCTATTAACTACTTAGCCCAATAAATGCATGCTTTATATTATCCCGCAGAGAGTACCGCTAAAAGCCAAAAGACAAATAATTATGATTGATAATATTATGACAATATTTTATAAGTACCTACGTAAAAAGGACTTAAATTCAGTATAATATAACATTTATAAATTTTTTTTTCAGCCAACCATTATGTTCATAATAATATGATAGTTTATTATTATATATTTTTGTTTTGTACAGAATTTTTTTTTCGAGAACAATAAATGTCATTTTTTTGTGTTGCTCTCTATAGCTTGCGGATTAATGTTAAATACCCTTACCAAGCTAAATTATATAAATACCCAGGAATAATTTTTATTACAAAAACGATGTTAAAATAGAATAAAATTTTGTTTCCGAGTGAAAAGTGTACTTATACAGTGTACCTATATACAACAAACGTTTTAAGCGGGAACACACTGGATTAGACGTTCAATAATTTTATTGAAGCTGTAGTTGTCGGACATACGTTTACCTGCCGTATTAAATTATCACAGTTTAATTATTTTGTACAAAATATCGAATAAGTTTAATACATTGTTTGTGTACCAGATCATTTGTACTATAATAATAGGGATACCATACCTCTGTTGCGTGATGTGTATATCCACTCGATGATATACTGATGCGTAGGTGGTACTCAACTACTCGTTACATGTACAAACTTTTAGCCATAATAGGTACCTATTGTAATAGGTAATAATATAATTATTATTATTTTTTTTTTTAAATTTGAGTAATACCTATAGTTTTGTTTAGGTTTTTATTCAGTGCAGAAACGTTTCCGGTTTTATTTCACTTTTCAATGTTTTTAAATTCTATTGTTGTTATGAATATAATATAATATTCCTAATAGGTACAAATTTAAAAATAATGACATCTATAACAAGATTCTTTAGGATGACGTAAAACATACATGAATAGTTAGCTTGTAGAACGTATACAGTGTATATTCTTATATTTTGCTTGGTCCATTTTTGAAAATAGATCAATTACGTCTTACAGCATATGATTATTGTTTTGTTCTGTTATCTCCGAAATTGTCCACGCTATAGTTGATAGAAGTGTTTAAGATAACGTGGGTTTTATAAGCAAAATCTGCAGGTAACACCGACTTTCCGTCTCTCCTTGACCGAGGATAATAAAACTATTCATTTTAAGGTGCCTTATTTCTTTTCTCTCCGCATAACCAGTTTAATGCACTACTAATTATTATGCCACTAATCCGCAATCCCTAGTAAGGACTTCACGGATTACAAACGTAGAACCATCTTTCTGCTATTTGTAATATTGTTCCTTCTTAATTATTTTATAACTTTCATTTTTTTTATCTCGTATTCTTTCTAAAGTAAATTTAAAATACTTTTGTTGTGTTATAATTGGAGTTTTTTCCATTGGCCCATCTGCCTGTATTTTAATAAATAAATAAAAATATTTATATAGTATGTACAAGTACAACTTTTTTCTCATGAATGCAATGGCCATATTGGCACTTGATGATGGGTTTCAGTATATTTGATTCTTTGGTACGTAAGCACAAATAAAAAATATAATAAAAAAAAAATAAGTGGTTTCATAAATATAAAAAAATATTGTATTTTATTCGAGCTTATTCTTGAAATATTCATTATTATGGTCGTCTCTAGTGATCGTTTTCACACAACTATCACAATATCAACAAATTATACATTTAACTATTTTATATTCAAGATTCATAAATTTTTACGGTTTTATAAATGCACTCAATTACACGGTTGTATAGATTTTTATTTTTACTATTTTCTCTTATAATTTCAAACATCGATAAAACAAATATTGTTAGTGAATTTCGAACGAATTAGATTACAATATGTATGCAGTACCAATACGATTGGAACTTTTTTATTTAGTTCCCATTGTTCGTTTGGATTAAAACTTTTATAATACGATAGACATCGAGATACGATATATAAGCTTAAAATAAAAACAAAAATGACGTGAAAAGATGTAGTAAAATCGATCGAGTCTGCAAAAAAGCGGAAAATACATTCCGTAATGGAACGCGCGATACCTCTACGTTTTTGTGACCCTCTCCCGTCGTTCGATTCAACAGAATATATTATTGTCCTTTGACGAGTCGCTTACTAGAGAATTAGTTTTATAGCTTCCGATGAGATGATGGTTTCTGTAGTGTATATCATTTTATTATATATATCTAAAAATAAAATATGCAATAATCGAAACCACTAAGTACAATATAGGTATATATTATTATGAAAATTATCGTGTAGGCTAAAATAGAGCAATATGCCAATATTTCAAATTTATTATAAGATTTCTTCGATCCCGCTATCCTTTTTTGGTATGGGAAAATAAACATCGACTCTGCAAATTTGCAGTTGTAAGTTTAAGTAACTATCGAGCTTGAGCTATGTTTTTCAAAAAAAAAAAAAATATCAACTGGATTGATTAGGATAGTAGGAGGGAATACATAAACTTCCTATAAATATATGTTACAAATCGAAATTTCATCAATCGTTTATAAATGTACACTATTCGCGCTGTATTATTACAGTTTTACTATATACATACAATTAGTTCAAATCAATTCGGCAAAAGAAAACCGAGTGATTCGACAGAAAGTCTATAAAAAAATGTAAATAGGGGAATACTACGAAGTATATATATATATATACGTTGTAACACTATACTATAATATTATATATTTTTTATTTTTTTCGTATGGTGAAATATTGAGTAAATACTTATTTTACCTACGCTATATATTTTGAATAACATACGATTTTGGAGTAATAATTGTGTAATATTGTAAACTATTGTAATTAGGCTATGCATATAATATACATCATAATAATTTATAATAATTATTATCATAGATAGTGTTAAATAACTAATTCAAATTAATTAATAAGGTTGAGGAGTAACCAAGATGGCTACGGGTGAAAATTTGTTGTTGGTAGAATAAGTTGTTTTAAAACTACCTGTAAAGGCGGAATCGACGCTATATATATATATATTGGCGGTATACCGACGGGTTTCACTTTTATTATTAGTTACAATCCTGAAAAACGCGTTTAATCTTTAGGAATACAATTATTTTTCTATATTTTTGTTTAAAAACATACTAAATTAGTTTTTCTAGAACAAAAAAGGATATTTTCAGCAGATATGGCCGGCGTAACGGTGGATGGATTTTTTTGTTTGTTTTTTACTTGTGTATTATTAATTTTAACCGGTTCACGCATACAGGTCGTAATATTATCTATAATTGAATTTACACCCATAAACATATACATACATGCATATACCTATATAATATACAAATATATGCGTGTGTGTACGAACAGACAGTACACTCATCGTTACAACCCCTATATAGGGGTGTGACTCAGGCGGCGGCGGCGGTTATAGCAGCGAACGCGCGATGCACGTTTCTCCACACGCCCGCCGAGGCCTCGCGGCGCGCGTATTGATCTGTTGTGGCCGGTGCGGAACGACGGCGAAATTTTAGCGTTCGTTCGCCCTTTCTCGGGCACCTCTGTATTTATATCATATTATTATAATATATCGTACATCACTCGTCACAATTTATTACGCACACGTAGCTCATGTATACTTCCATACGCATCCACTGTGTAAATGGCATATCGTACTCATATTTATATGATATACCATACGTACAAACTGCGTGGGGCGTGGGTGGGAGCTCGGGGGATAAGATCTGTCATCATCGCCCAGTGGAAATTTTTTTTTTTTTTTTTTAACCGAGTATAGAGAGATCTTGCTGACAACGAGACTATCGTCTATGTTGTTCGATTAAAATAAATACACTTTTTTAATTCGTTGTGATGAAAAATTACTTGTTACGTATATACCTACCGACGCCGAACAATATAATATAGCATATACCTACCGTTATAACATTTATTTTGAGAGCGACGACATAAAAATCAAAATTTTATTGTGGTATAAAAGTGTCACATAATACGACATATTGATATAGGTATTAATATTTTGTGATATTGATCCTGTATTCAGTTAATTTGCTGATAGTAAACGTCCTTGTTAATCAACAGTTTGAAATCCGCTAAGAAATTTTGAAATCGTTTCTCGGACTTGGAAGCAGGGGGGACCCGGGGGGCTGGGCCATTGGGGGACTGGGCCGCTATTTTTTTTTTAGGTTAAGGGGCCAGTACCAACTGTATACTACATAATATCATTATCAATTATGTATATTGTCTAATAAAAAAGTAATACAATTAATAAATTAAATTATATCTCAAGTATAATTAATTAATTTTCAATTAATGTGTACGAAATTATGTCGAACGCTTTATTTTTTAAAAAGTAAAAACCTAATCAGTATAATTCTTAATGTCTTTTTTTAGTTTTAGAAGTTTAGTTCTAAAACTCTTTAAAATTAATGTTCAAGTATAATAATATGATCACTGAACTCATAAAATAAAAAGCGATTGTGATTAAATTTTGTAATAGGAAATTACGAGCATAAAGAGCGTTATTTTTATATTTTCTGGGCTGTCATCAAAACTTTCCCACTGAGCCGAGGACTGTCCTGACCACACTTGATTGGTAGTTTATTTGGTGTAATCATATGGTTATAGGTTAGGTAATGTTATAGGTTGTTATAGGTAATGTTATATGTTTTTAATTATTCTAATTGTCACTCCTACTCAACCAAAAAAAGTACATGTCTATAGTTGTGCCCATCCGTTTGAGAACAACGAAATCTCGTAATCATTCGAGAACGGCTTTTACGAATACGTTTAACGTTGACGACTATGGATTGTGTAAAATCGAATACCTAAGTAGATGTTTATATAATATATACCAGTATGTATTTAATATTATCTCGTATTGAACCTACCGCATAAAAAGTATAAAATCGTATAAAAAACAATGATAGATAATATATATAATATTCTCATTACCGCAGAGATCGTCCCCATTCTCGACGGGACTGATTAAAATAATTTTTTTTAAGAAAAAAATGTTGAAATATGTCCATAGTCTATCTGCGTTTGACGTATTGTTGTTTCTGTAGTACACACAACCATATAAAAATATGTATTTATATAATAATAATAATAATAATATTATAATTAGGTATTGTATAAAATGGTACCTATTATAATTATATTGTGTACGCGGTTTTCTGGGCTTGAGTGTCACTTCGTCAGGAACCTCTCAGTTGCATTTTAGTAATTTAAAAGACTCCACAAGTATACCGCACAGCTATAAAGTGTTTTATTATTATTATATATTTTATACATACTCATATTTGTAATCAACCGTGAAAATGCTTTTTTTGGAGCGTGGGTAATGGGCATGTTTCGTTAATTAATTTGCCGAGTGGTTTGAAAACTGTTTGTTTGAACGAAGCATAATAAAACCGGAAAACGGTTATATTGGCTTGGATAAAACATTTAAAAATACGCATTAACCGTTTTACGTGGTTTGTTATAACAGCTCTGCAGTACTAATTTCATTACTCATGGACTTGTGTATTCCGATTAAATATTATATTACCTTGTACGCAGATCGGTGTATAGAATAAACGATGAAATGTGACTAGCATGAACATAAAAATTACATTTAAATTAAAATCCAAGTCACAATAAACAAAATTGTGACAGGCCTTATTCAAACGAACAATATAAAATACGTAGCTGCAGCCTGCAAAAGTGAATTTCTTTTCTTTTCATTCCCTTTTTTTATAATTACATTTTATATATTGGTAGTGATAATGGCTCCAAAGGGATATACAAAATTAACCCCCTCCCCCCTCACAAAAAACTACCTTTACTTATTATAATTAATATGGGAGTTCTCTCAACGTATAATTTTAATTTTTCATTAAATATTTTAACTAATAATAATCAAACCTAACCAGCTATTATATAATATATCTGTAAAAATATATTCAAGTCAGTTAGTTATAATGATTTTTTAATATAAGTTTTATAATATAATATTATATTTATGTAAAGAGTTTACAACTGAAGAAAAAAAATAGAGTTGGGGCTGTAGCCAATACAAATAAGTTCATCAAACTATGTATATGATAAAATCTTTCAGTATAAAAATATAAAATAAACATTCATCGGTCTTAAGATCCTCTAGCTACTAACTTCCTCTCGTCTACAGGGTAGATTCATGTACATATATGCATAGTTAATTTATGTTTCACATTAGACATAGCTTAACATATTATATTATGTCACATAAAATTGACTATGCATACGGGCATCGAATCCCCTATTCTTTGGACAATATAAAAAAATATTTAGGATAGTGTATGAGTTAGATGCGCGAGATTGGCTCTAATATTGTACATATTCTTATTGTCGATTGACTAAAAGTATTTATTTGTTCGTTTTATTTCGATTGAAAGATATCTTAACTGTTTTGATTACTGCATTACTATTATCGTTAGTTAAAAAACAATTTAAGAAAACGTTTTTTAAAATCCTTTTGCTCTCGAATTGTTCACACATTACGAATAATAGAGGTCATAATTTTATTATTATCACCACGTCGTATTATGCGTTTGTTATTGTTGATCAATTCTATTAATCGACGTGCGTACACGATTTAAGTATACAATTATTTTTTATAATTTGGTCACAGTGTACACTTTTTAATAATCGTCGAAAGCCGAAACCACGTTAGAATTTCGTTTGTTCAATCCGGTAGACGCAAATAGTAATACGGGAATTTTTTAGTTTATATCGTTTACCAAAATATATATTATAATGCGTTATAATTAAAAATGTGTAACTTGTCGGTAAAAAACGTCAAATAGAATTTTGTTAGTAAAATAATTATTATCATATATTATGTGGCACTATGATGTTACATACAATTTAAAGTTGTATTATAAAATTGGGAAATAATGTGACAGAGGGGATTAAACATTTACACTGCTGTATCACAAACAAATTTCTTTATTATATTCCTGGTATTCTTTTTTATGTGACATTTATACCGGAAAACGAACGAATTTCTAGTATTACATAACATATTGTATGCTCTTTGTTTCTATGTGGGGTACCTTCTACTCGTATTATAATCAAATGTTTCCAGACATATCTATTTCGACAGATGATGCAGATTATAGGTTTAGGTCATGAATTGATCAGACACATAATCTTGTATTATGTGTTTGAAGTGATTGGTTTACACTTTATTTTTTGGCATACATATTTCAAGAATCATTCAAATACTGTATAGTATGTTATGAAGGAGTTAAAAATGAAAGTATAATGTTATACAGTGTATTGTGTACCTACCTATACTGAATAGTGTACCTACGTCAAAATGGACATTTGTTTTATGAAATTCGAAACGGAATTATAGACACATACGATACATAATATAATGATGTATAAATATCTACTATCGAACACGCTCAGCGAATTAATATGGCGCTTATACGTGTACCTATTGTTAATCCGGTTATCATGTAGCTATATTATATACTGCATATACTCGTACATTATACATATTATGCGATCTACAGACTACAAATACGTACAGGATATGGCGGATGTGCAATACTAAATGGAAATGCACATCCTGACGGGCAGCAATAATTATACGACAAAAAATAATGCATTATAATTAGGGTTTGACAATTTCCGGGAACGTAGGTATGCTGGCGGGAATTCCCTGGAATACTTACTCGAGAACGACCGGGAATATCGAAAAAATCACGGTCATCAATTATCTAATTTTTATTAATCATTAATAATTGTTGTCTTGTGGCGTATCTCGATTATTTGTATATTCAAATATTTAACAGACTTCAATTACATAATCATCTTATATAAGTTATAATTTTATTTCAATAGTTTAGTCTTTAAATATATAATAATGATTAAAATCATAAATAAATTACATTGTGGGAACAAAACATTGATGATGACGTGCGTTTTGAAAATGTTGAAACCCACAATCTATTCCGCGTTGTTAATAACTGTTATTTTAAAACGTTGAAAAGTGGTTTTGGTAAAACGTTATTATCAATTGAGGAGTGTGTAGCCTAGGACCATACCTATCCTGTTGGCCTATTTATATTTACAAGTATTTGTTACACCTAATATTGAACAAAATATCTAAGACTACAAAAATATATAAAAAAAGTTCTGAAATGAAATAATTTAAATTCTGGGGATACTCGATTCTTGCATAATATAATTATTATGATGTTTATGCGCCGAACTTTATAGTATCTATAACAACGTAGACAATCACCGAGTCAAAACTATAGAAAATCAATCAGTATAATTTTTTAGTGAATTGCAATTTAAATTTGTTGTGTTTCAATTTCTTGTAGTATATAATCGCGTTCGATTACCATAATATTATAATCTGGCAATATGCTTTTATCGGCGGAAAAAGTCAAACGCAATTTATTTTGTTGATGAGTTTTATACGATAAAGTTATATTTTATGTACTCTAGATATAAAGTGATGTTTACATATTATTATACATGAATCGATTGAGATGAGGTGATGATTGAGTTTGTTAATAATTACTTATATATTTTTAATTTATAACTATGTACATATTATCATGGTGTGTCGATTATATTACCTAAAAATAATAATAATGCAAACTTTTTATACCTATAATAATTGCGTTTGGAAATTATTTGGAATGAAAATGTTAAGTACCCACCTATACATTTTAGATTCTGAGTGGAACGATGAATGCATTGATTTTACAATGATGTGTGTTTTAGATTCTGAGCGAAGCGATGAATGTATTGATTTTATTAATGATGTGTGTTTTTTTTTTTTTTTTTTTGTGTCTGTCATCACCTTTTAGGACAGTAAAAATGCTTGAATTTTCTTCAACAGTAACTTTTCTGATAAGAAAGTGAATCCAGTTGGTACTTTAAGGGGTCAAAAGTAAAAATTTCCCAGTAGTTTTCAAAAGCGATATGAAAAACAAAAGAAAAATTAAGGCAAAACGGTAATTTTTACGCAAAATCTTTTTTCGAGAAAATCGATTTTGGTTTTTGGTGTAACTCTTATAATCATTTAAAGTTAAAATTTTGAAAAAATTTATCAAATTTATAATTTAATAATTATTTTGTAGTTAAAAATGTATAAAATGTTCAACTTTTATAGCTAAGGATTGAACATTTAAAACAAGGCTCCACGTTAATAGGTCTTCTATAAATTACTTTATTCACAATAATATCACCAAATTATCAAAGTCTGACGGACCGATTTCGCTCAGAATCGTTTTTCTTATACAATAATATTATATCATTGAATTCAAATTTAACACCATCCATTACCTTGACCTACTTGTAACCTACTGTACAGCAGAGCGACAACCACTTACCCAACTTTTTTTGTTGAATTTGCTTGAATCAAGCGATCAAATACCTATTTGGTAAGTTAGTAAATGTATAATGTGTATATATGATGTTATCAATCATGTTAAATTCTAATGTTTATCGAATAATAATATTTGATACAATAAAAAAGAATTTCGATTATACAGACGTTTCAGACTCATGTCTCTACCCATAATCTGAATCATTTAAAATAAGACTAATAAGAAAAAAGGAAGCGAATCAGGTACGTTTCACCAATATAGCGATGGATTTTTAGCCTAGAGCGTGGATTTATATGTATTAAAAACCAACCAAATATGCGTTTAAAAATCTTAAATATGCATAAATAGTAAATATAAGCACTAAAATTTTAAAATATGCAGGGAAAATATGCATACAAAAAATGTGTTTATAGAACATTTAATTAAAACAACATATTTAAAATTATGAAACCCTACTATAAATATTTTTCTTCATTTTTTTTTCTTTACTTTCATCATTTTGTAGGTAGTTTTAATTTATAAGAAAAAAATAGGAATCAATTAATACAAAAAATATTTGGGAAAATCATTTATACCTACCTTTTAATTTTTTTGATATTAATCAAAACTATACAGATATAATATTTTTTCTTACATTACAATAATATATAGGTATTTAAAAAATGTCCAATTAAAAACAAAAAAAGACATCGAAATATGTACTAAAAGATGAAATATGCAATTAAAATTGTAAAATAAGCCCTTAAAAGTAGATAAATGTCGAAATATGCATAATATGCACTAAAAAAGTTTATTTTTTTAACTCATTATGTCATGAAACAAGTTTTGTGCTCATTTAGTATATCACACGATCAACCATAATAAATATGCAAATGGATATAAATCCATGCTCTAATCATTACCTATATTTTTTTAACCTGCATTTTTGTCGACTAAAAACTGAACTTTAAATAAACGAAGGTAATTGATTTTAGTGTGAGTATATGTAGGTAATTTTACTGTATGTAATATTATAATAATAACTAAGTCTATTTAGTGTACGTAGTTTTATTGTATAATAATATTGTGCCTACAGCTGAGGAATAGACTACCTACTTCAGACGCTTAATTCGATGAAAAAAGTCAGGATAAAGTACTAACCTATAAGTCTGCAAAAAATATAATATGTTTCAAATAAATGAATTATTTATTAAGTATTAACAAATTTGAAACTATCATGCCATTAAAAGAGACAGGTTATAAAATAATATTTAACACTGTTAATATCGTATTAGTAATAGGAATAATTGGTTAAAATAAAATTTTAATCCGTTCTATTTTGATTTTTATACTTAATTTTTTAGTAGGTTCTTTTTTCTTCAGGAATTTATTTTACTTTTTACTTTTATATTGCAGCACCTAATAACTGATTCGATTTTTTATGACCGTGCAAAATAAATAGATAAATAAATACTGGTGAAATACGCGTAGTAGCTTCTCACAAAAGGACGCACGTTCAATGTAAATAGTAAATAACACGTTATTTGTATAAGAGCTTGTATATTATATATATACATTACAATATTACATCGGATTCAACGAGCTTAGTAAAGGCTGCGTCGGGGAAATAGGCTCTCAAATTCTTGCTCGTATGTCAGAAATACACCTGGTAATTCAATAACAATAATACATATTATTACATACACCAGCACGGCGCCAACCTTAATGGATTATTTACTTGTCTCGCGGTTCAGTGCGCTATACATAAAATATAATATCATTATAATAATATTACATATGTATACGATAAGTTTAATTTTAATTAATTTTCACACTCAGAGAATACTATAGTTAGACTATAACACTATAACATTATAACGTCCATTGGCGTTACTAAGGATGTGGGTTTGGGGGTTGAAACTTTGGGACCCCCCCCCAAAAAAAAAAAAAAAAGTTTAAAGTTGAATATTTCGTACGAATAATATGTAACAATATACTTGATGGCTGAATAACAAACTATTTACAAAAACATGTTGATATTACCCGAAGATCGTTGCGTACTTGTGTATAGGAAAAATACGGAAAACCATAGTCATCAAATAATTAATAAAGAATTATACAATTTATTATTATAATGATAAATTATATCAATACAACATACTATGAAGACAATATTATTGTATTAGGTACCTACCACACGTGGAATATAAAGTTATCAGTCAATAGATACATCGTACATATTACATATTTTACTTTATACAATATAATATAATATAGATATAGGAAATGTATATTATAAATTATATGTAGGTATATTATACTAACATTGTATTAATTTATATAATATAAAAATGACTCTTTGATTTGTTTTGTTATGCCAGTTTTAAAATTATTTTATTCATATAGAAAAAATTAAAAAACAGAAGTTTATTCAATAAGAAATAATTTTAGGAGAAACTTATGCCTTCCCCCAGATTAAAATGCAAGTTAACAAGTTACGCCTACGAGTCTGTGGCCAATAGATTGGGTTTACTAGTTGAGTTACCCCAAATATCAAGAAGCAGGGTTCGAGACTTATAAAGGATTTGATTAATTTTTTTGGCATGAATAAGCATGTAATATGGAAATGTAACTCATGTTACCTACGATTTCAAATAAGAAATTTGAAAGTGGTTATCTTTGATTATTCGTCAAGTTAATTTGTTTAATGATTTTTTCCATTTTTTTTTTAAATTTCATTTTCTACTTTATAGTTTTATTTTATGTTATTTAAACACGTTCAAACGAATGTTTTCCAAAAAAAAGTAATTCTGTGCTTATGGTGTTCAGCACCAACATAAACACCCAATATTTTATAATATTAGAAGATAAACATAGAAGTTTTTGAGGGGCAATTCTTTTCTTTTCTTTAGAGTTTGGTAGTTGGGATTACCATTTTTGGGATTGATTTTTTTTACTATTTTAATGTTTTTTAAGTACCTTCTTATTTTGATTTAATATTATACGATGTGTTGAGTATTGACTATTGAATAGATTTGTATATGTTATAACTTATAGTACATATGTACGTACATGATTCAGGAATCTTCGAACAGAAAGCAAATATTCAAAATGTACGATTATATAGCGTAATAATAGGTAGTAGGTACATATTATCTTTTAGTTTAACGTAGATTTATCAGGTTCATTTGTTATGTAGTTTGTAACATTTGGAGGTCACTTTACTCAGGTTATGAAATTATTTTTGAATTTCTTAAACTTCAAACATTATTAATTGAAATCAGACATTATCTAGTTACTTTTTTACTTCTACAAAAAATATTTAATGATAAAGTACTTTATTTGAATAAAGAATAAATATACATGTGATATTAGTTTATGGTAGGTACCTACAATGAATAATAAATAGAACAATTATAAACATTATATACAATACACAAAATAATCAAATAATTAATTAGGATTTAGGATAGAGTGACTTAGTCCATAAAATATTTAAAAATAATAATATATAAATGCATAATTTTTAGGTTTAGGCATATTTTAAAAATATATTATCAGTTTTTAATAGCATTGTTAATAGAATATTTTAAGGTTTTTTACCTTTAGAGAATATATATGCATCATATTTTAAACTTTTAAGAACATTAAAATCCACTCCCTACAGTTATAACTCTTAAGTCATAAAACTGTAAATTACAGTAAGTAAACAGAGTGATATTTAATCGTGCGCCAGCTGCTAATAGTATCTTATCCGGGTATTATACGCTTTTATTTATTTATTTTTTTGCATTTAAGGGTTAAAAAATGTAAAAACATAGATTAGTATCTCATGAAAAAATAAATAAGTAAAACCGAATAATAAGCCTGAATCATTGTGTAAAAAAAAAACCACTTTACTAGTTTTAAAACTTGTCCAAACAGCGATTTCCTTCGTTTACCTCGAATCACAACATTCTCATAAGAATTTACTACCTCTATTATGACATTGTGACAAGAATATAACCGTTTGTCGTCCGACTATTGGGTTTAGCAGGTGTAGTATTACTAATTAAATTTAAATGTTTCAAAACAAATAAACGCAGCGAACCGTATAGTTGCAATTCGAGTTTTAGAGACGAGTACCTATATAATATTTATGTACAAACCGTGTAGTTAGCCAGTTAGCGTGACCGGTAATTTCATCCACAAATCTATATTAAACAACTTCAGGCCCTGTAAACAATATTTTTCAGCAGCCTTATTTTTTATTTATTCCTTAGAATTTACGAACAATTGATTTAACTGAAATATTGAGAGGAATATAAATAAATAAATGACTGTACTTCTGACCGATCTGACTGAGTGATACGATTAATATTATTCATAAGTATGAAATATGAAATACCTGTTTGTAATCATTATTGTGACTTGTAACCCACACAAACCTCAGAAAAATAATAATATAAGTACCTAGTACGGTATTTTCTGCGGTGGTATCAAACAATCGGAACAAAATCAAATAATTATAATAATCCTAGACCTTATTGGTAACCGATCGCTGTTTTTGTTAAATATAGACATTATTAACTAGGTAGGTAGGTACATAGCTAAAAGTTAATTTGATAACTTAACTAATTAATGAATCCATTACAATAACTTAGATGTTAATGGTTAATGTTAAAAATAATAAATGTCAGGTTAAAATAATGATAACATTAATAATAATTATTATATATACTTACCTACGTATCTATAATATTATTGTCAATTTTAAACTAATTAATATGTAGTTTTTAGTTTAATCACTGTACATATTATACAATGATTTTTAGTTCAAATAAATGTTTCTTGAAATAATAATAGTTGATACAAATGAGGAATCACCTAAATGTAAATTACGTCCAGTAATCATCTCTCCAGCTAGTTTAAGATAAGAAAGAATAGAATAGGTATAGCTTTTAACATAATACTTAGTTATAATAAAAAAAAACATTTTAATTGCGTGTGATTACTATAATATTTGTGATCGACGGGTGGTAATAATAAAATAAAAACTAATTAACTTTTTTTTATTTGAATTGAGTTCATATTTTTCTCCACATTAAATTTAACCTTTTCGAATTGTTTGTTAACTATTTACTAGTAAATTATAGCATAAAGTTTTGAATGTTGACTAAACTTAATAAACTCAATTTAATTTTTTTCTTTAACTTGTCTGCCCCTGCATGGTTTTTGTTCATTAGTCATTGACACCGAATGACGGATAAATTGAAAGAGTATCACAGGTTTTGATATCGTTAAGATGTGCTAAGTTATTTTCCTATCATATTACTGTCATCTGCGTTTGAAGCAGCTTAAACATTAAATACGGTCGAGGAGTGACCTGTCGGTAAAGTTATTCTTAGGGGATTCAGCATTTGTGCCATTCCGATTGGACTCTCAAGTCTTAAGCACAACCTTTGATTTCTTTCTTTTATTTTTCTTCAAAACGACCGTGGAGAGAAAACTATTGATTTTGCAACGACGACGTGTTTTTTTTCTTCTTTGAAAACACTTTTTAGAGCAGTTAAAGTAGTTAGGTACTTCTAAAGTTTCCTACAATAACCCGCACGCACTACTGTTTGAAAAATGGAATACGAATATAACATAAAATATATTGGGAATATCAAATAGCACTATTTAAAAAAAAAACTTTGAGAAAAATGAATTAATCTGTAAAAGTTCTTAGACTGTCGGCGAACTCGTCGTACAAATATTTTACAACTAAGCTAAATGTTGATGCATGCATGCAATGCATTAAGTGATTTTATATAATAATAATAATATTGTCATTGTGCAAGCTTTATGCAAACTTTTTTTATTATAAGGTATACCTAATTACGAATTATCATTAAATTATTTACCTTATTATCCCGGTCAACGTGAATGTTGAATAAAAATATTTGAAATTCAATACATATATTATAAAATTTAATAAAGTTTTATAATTTAAAAAAAGTTATTTGGCGAGTTAACAATATTTTTTTTTTTTGCAAAAATCAAAATATTAATAATAAAAACGACGAATTTATCTCCGCTCGGCGTCGTTTTCATGGAACGCGGCGATGATGATAATCGCTTTCAAATTTAATTTTGCACGCCCATTCCCGACTCCATTCTAAAACCTTATCCAGTAGACGAATATTTTACCAATAATGACATTTTCCATTTTTAAATAATATATTAATGAAATAATTATGAAAATATATTTATTTTTTTATAGTTATTAATGAAATGAAGCAAACTTTGAAAATAAAATATGATTATTATCATCGCCGATAGCCAAGGTTTAGGAATTATACCTACCTAAGTTTTTTCAGTACAGAACCTTAATAATCGACCCATGATCACTATTTGGTATTCTGGTACATTTATACGGGGTGGTCCAACACGTATCAGTTATAAACAGAGTGAAATGTCCATGACCAATAAGTAGTTGATATGAGTGGATATATTATAGAATGGTTCATTAAGTACCCAAACTACGTATCTGTGGTCGGTTTTAAAACGGGGTGAGATTATGGTAACATGGTAGGAGGTAGGTATTTAAAAACCACACGGTTTAAGCACTTTAGACTACATAATGCACAATAAGGTGTTATACTCTTGCGATACGCACCCACTTAATATTGATTTTATGTATTTCCATAAAATACTGAATAATAATTTGTCATATTATACATAAAGATTGACTAGATATATTAAATACTAAAATAAAATAGACGATTTTGAAAAATTATTGAAACAAAATAATATTTTAAACGAGATCTTTTAGTTGCGTATCAAAAATACTTTTAATTAATTAAAAGAAACCCTCAATTTTAAATTAATATATAAAATGTAGATTACTTATACAAATAGTTGATACATTAGCAGTTGTTTTTTTTTTCTATAAAATATAAATAAGATTTAATACAATGTATGGACAATTTGCAAAACGGGCATGTTAATATTGATTTCGGACGAGAAATAGTATGTCATTGGTGTAACCGAAGCCCCCCCGAAGATTTCAGGAAAAATTCAAAATGCTTAGTGTTCTTGGGACGAATTATAGGTGCAAGACGAACCATATGTAATAAAATTGTAATTTGAACGAATGTTGTTGCAAAAATCTATAACTGTATGTAGTCACGGAATAATCATATTATACTTAAACCAAACTAATCACGAGGAATCCTAGTTGAGACCCCGATAAATAAAAAACTATCGTCCCCCTCAATGTGAAATCCTTGCTATGCCACTGAATTATAACGCGTTATAATATTCTGAATATTATTATTATTGTTTTGATGATAATAAATTCACAGTTTTATAATTTATTCAATTACGCGCTGTGGAAAAAATAAAAAATAAATAATAGATGAATAAAACATGAGGTTTTACATATTTTACGTGTTATTTAAATATTATAGAGCTCTAACGATGACACCGGTTTTGCGTAGTCCGTAAACCTGCGGCACGCTGTGCCGACGAGCTGTATATTCGACAGATACTTACCAGTGCGCGTGTATCGCAGATCGACTATGTTATATTGAACAATTTTTAATCTCGTTTGAAGCGCAAACATGCCAGAAAATTAGTCGCAGCTATAAACGACGGGAAATGTTTAGTCATTTTCTACACAAGCACTTTGTCTGTTAAGTACACACGCGTCCCTGTGTATTTCACTGTCGTATTTTTATTAGTAAAATCGTCATTGTGAAATCTACCTAATGGTATTAGCCTATTGCCTAACTGCGTGATGTTATGCTTATTGCGTGTCACACTGTTTGAGCCATATGCAAGATCAAATTTTAGAAAAAAAATTACATAGAATAATATAAAAACCCTAAACCTATCAGTGCGCATACGTTGCAGATCGACTATGTTATACTGAACAATTTTTAATCTCGTTAGAAGCGCAAACATGTCGGCAAATTAGTCACAGCTATAAACGACGGAAAATGTTTAGTCATTTTCTGCACAAGCACTTTGCCTGTTAAGTACACACGCGTCCCTGTGTATTTTACTGTCGTATTTTTATTAGTAAAATTGTCATTATGAAATCTACCTAATGCTATTAATCTATTGTCTAACTGCGTGATGTTATGCTTATTGCGTGTCACACTGTTTGAGCCATATGCAAGATCAAATTTTAGAAAAAAAATTACATAGAATAATATAAAAACAAATAATTAACTTCTATTTTATGTGGTATAGCTGAATAGCTCATATAATTTGTTTGGATAATAATTTAAAAAGTAAAATTCCTACTCACAGAGTAAAAAAAATCGTTAAATAATAATTTGTTTGTGATTTACATCTGGTCTGACTTTATTATTTTAATTATTAAAATATTTTCTTGGCCTTGGGATTCGGTGGTTAATCACAGAAATGTACCTATATCAAATTGTGAATTTGATAAATATTATGCGAATGTAAAAAAAAAAAGATATACCTATATAAGAATATAGAGATTTAAACAGATTTATCTTCAGTCTCCATTGTGAAAGACGTTCAATAATTTATACACAATTTTTGTAATTGGTGTAACATTATTTTTCCGGACGAATAATTAATAAATATTTACGTATAACTATAAAATAATAATTGCTGTTCAGTATCAATCTGTCTAAACCTGGAATATTCTGTTGTCAATTTTACGTAACCGATACTATACCAGCTCGGGTATAAATGAAATTTTAAAAACTAATACTACTAATTGATATATTTTCGATTAGTAATATTTATTTGTTACTTTATTAATTATTATTACTTATACCAATTTAAGAACGATCAGAAACATCATACACAGTTATAAACTATATTGAAAGAAAATGTCGCGTGCACAATATTATGATATTATATGCATCATATACTTATGGTACATTATTAATAAATGACAACATTTTCTATACTATGTCGACCGATTTGAATTGTATTCATAATATTTAAATACTGGGATTACTATAAAAAAGTATTGTTTTTTCAAATGTGCTTGGTTTTATCTAGTAGTTTTGATATACACTTCGTAATTTTAAATTAGTAGGTACTCCGATAAGGTTATACGGTGCACGGGTACGTTTTTTAAATCAGTTTCAAAAACGAAAGTTCTTTTGTTATGTTTTTTATACCAACTTTTTAACTGTTATAGGTACCTACTTTTTAGGTGAAACTACTCACAGTGAAATGTGTACATTGTGATTATTTTATTGAAGAATACCTACTCATTGTTTAAAAATACTATTTCCATTTTTGAAAATTGTATTTTTCTATAACTTGATGTCGTTACAAAACTGAATTATTAAAAAATGTTTGATTTTTCTATCTCTGATCTTTAAAATTATTTTAAAGCTTTTACTTA
Organism: Sitobion miscanthi; assembly: GCA_008086715.1. NCBI lineage: Eukaryota > Metazoa > Arthropoda > Insecta > Hemiptera > Aphididae > Sitobion > Sitobion miscanthi. The sequence continues at coordinate 11,452,836 of CM017803.1, read as the reverse complement.
ATTGAATGACAGCATGAATTATTAATTTTACATAAGAATAATTTAGAACGTATATTTAATTAGTTATATCTCATTTAATATGTATTATAATTATTTAAAGTTTATATAAGCAAAGTTGTAGTGGATTAATATTTTGTAAAGTTCACGCCTGAACTACTCCCCTTTGTTCAGTCTGCTAATCTAAACTTCAAATAATAATAATTAAATACTCGTTTGAAATTTTTATATTTTCGAATACTCAGAACTATGTTATCCTGAATATTAAATTAAAATTAAAATACATGTTGTCGTTCGAAAATGTAAGTAATTTAAAAAATAACTGCAATATATAATAGAACATTTTTATTCTTCAAAAACGTTAACAATTTTTTATTCGAGCAGTGTTTATTGTTCAAAGAATAACTCAGTATAGTATATACAACTCCGCAGGCGATGGTCCATCGTATTTTTTTTCAGCTGAAAATACTGATAAATATACCCACCTGTACTTTAAACGATTAGGCTTGGTAGGGCTGGGCCGAAATCATTTTTTAATAAATTAAAATCGCCAAAGTTATTATATTATAATGCATTATTTATGAAATTTTTAGTAAACTAATTAGATATTAAACTTGTCTGGCGTCATATGTTCAGCGGCCACGCCCCTTCTCATAAAATCTGCCACTGTATTGAATAATATGTTTATTATTTTTTACTTCCTAGTTAATGGGTTAATTTAGTCTTAATAATAACTAAATAGTACCTATTCAACATATTTAGTACGTAGGCCATACGTTATAGTTACGGTATTTTTATAGTATAAGATAAGTCCATAAGATTATGGAGCGTACAATAATTAATAATATAATATTTTTATCTCCTAGCTTCTAACAACTGGGACAAAATTAATGATCGAGACGCGACTTTGAAACTGGCCATACTTGCCAATGTCCACACATAGTAAAATATAACTAAACAAAACAAAAACTCAACTTTCCCGTCACAGATGGCACTGTCTAAATTGTTTTTAAAAACACAAACACTGTTTTGTTTTAATCTTGTTCTCCCTGTATGACCACAAGCCAATAGTGATGAAATGTATGGTTGACAGTACTGAAATTGTATAATAATTACAATACCTAATTACAATATCAGAATAATGTACTTACCTAGTTGAAATACTTACTAATATTGTGAGTTGTGACAGTGTGCCTATTATACGGATTGACATTAACGTTTATTTTTTATGTCAGTGTTCAGTAAGACAGTGCAATCGATAACTATACTAAAGTATTGTAAAATACTTGAGTAAAAGTATTCTTTATATGTAAGTACCTATTTAAATATTTTCTCGAAATAGGTACTTTCTCAAAATAGAATCTTAAAATCAAACACCTACTAATTTTTAAATATTTTTTAAATTTTGTTTGAAATAAATAATATTTTAATCACATCAAAATGACAAATAGATATTTATTTAAATCATAACATAATAATATAACCAATATAAAATTGTTCAAATTCGTTAGAAACTTTTTAATTTCTTTTTACCTACCTACTTATATAGGTATAAGGTGTAACAGGACTATTTAACAGATTGCCATTACAAACGTTGTTATATTTTTCAAATAGAGTCCCGTTACACACGTAGGTACATTCTACAAAGTTTTAAATTTACAATTATTAATTTTCAGAAGCACAATCCATCTATTTATTTCCATGTATCAGTAAAAAAGTGTACTGTAACATCTGTAACTATTTGGGAACCAATATTAACGCTGATCGATGTCATTATAAAATTGGAAATATTTTTATAAAGATAAACATTCCTAAATTCTTATGATCTTTTCTCCGATAAAAATGTATTTTTATATTTAATAAATGTTAGAACAAATAAAATAGATGAATAGGTAATAAATAGTTAATATTTAGTTACACCAAACGATGAAGTATAGAATTCTCAACAAAATTAATGTAAAAGAAAATAATGCGATAAAACTCTATTTAAGGTAAAAAACCGAAAATTGTGACAAAAATAATGTACAATATACGTCCGTAGTATTATATTCATAACATATTAGAAATATTAGAAATTTTTACATAACATTACCTATTATTAATATCAAATCATTTATTTCCGTGTATAATATATAATTTAAGTAATAACCTAACGTAATTTATAAACCTTACAATATGCTATAGTATATTATGGTGTTTTGTGTTATTTTTATTAAAATTTTGTATGGGCGTTGACTAAGTTCTTACGGTTCTGAGATTTTCGATAGATTCTTTTTGGCTTCAGTTTATGCGACCACTTTCTTATGAACAGCATATCATAGCGCCCTCTATCGTTCCAGCACTCATCCTTCCTCCGGAAATCGGTACGCTTAGAACCCATGTCAATGGTTTTAACGTGTGACGGTTTCGAATCGAATGAACCATATTATAATATTGTACACAAGTCCATCTTTTCACCACACCCATCGCGTTCGTCCACAAGCTTCGATCTCCACAACATTTTTGATTTTTTTTCAATTTAAAATGTTCAAATCTTCTTGTTCTTCTTATTTTTTTTTCGTGCAAAGTACGTTATTTTTACATTAAAATACAATTTGATACGTGCCCGGAGTACCTACTGAAAAAAATGTTTTGGTATAAGAACCTACTATAAAAAAAGTTTATTGATCCAACGAATACCGTCTAAATGACATCATACATTTAAAAACACTGTTAAAAATAAATGTTTTAAATTATTGATAATATAAATATATAATATTAAACTTAAGTACCTTATACTCCGTACGTCTTATACAGAAATAAGCTTCTAGCTGACGCCTCTTTTAAGCCGTCAATTCAACTTAATGGCCCATGGCTGCATGGTTCTAGTGTTTGTGTAACATGAATAGACAATTCTATAATAATTCTGCCTTCAGATCTAAACAATGCAGACGAACTACACAATATGCTATTTAATTTTTAGCTAAAGAATTATTTTAAATGCCTATACCTACCTACTGAAACCAGTGAAATCTAATTAAATATAATTGCTTTAAATACTTGTTATAATATTTAACTCCGTTGAGTTCAGTTTGTTGTTGTTTTAAATTTAAATTATATCTAGTTTAATAATACTATTGAAGTGCATATAATTATATATAGGGTGTCCTGTGAGGATTTACCCATTGCGATATCTCCTGAAATAAAGGAGATATCATAATTCTGGTTTTTTAAGAAGATTCACAAGGACGAGAACTACAAACATTTCATATTTTAATTTATTTTAATGTTTTAGTAAAAAAGTTAAAAAATATAATTTTTATTTAATTGTTTAAAAAAAAAATGAAGATAGCCATTTTGTAGAGTTAATTTTTCTGAAAATATTGACGTTTCAACATTTTAATTTCATTAATCTCCTAATTTTAGTATATTCTCTAGTTTTGAAAAAAAATGCGAATTAGCGCGTCGCAAGCTACATGATTATACCGCTGTGCCACTATATTAAATAGTTCACTGTTTTTCTAGAAACTAGAAAAAAAATTAAAAATCAGGAGATTAATGAAATAAAAATATTGAAACGTCAATATTTTCAGAAAAATGAACTCTACAAAATTGTTATCTTCATTTTTTTTAAATAATTAAATAAAAAAATATATTTTTAAACTTTTTTACCAAAACATTAAAATAAACTAAAACATGAAATATTAGTAGTTCTTGTCTCTGTGAGTCTTACTAAAAAATCAGAATTATGATGTCTCCATTTTTCAGGAGATATCGCAATGGGTAAATCGTCACGGGACACCCTGTATAGGTAAGGTATACCTACTGTATATGTATTGTTTCAATGATATAATGAGTATAATAGTGATTAATTAAGATTGGCATGATACATAATTATTTAAAATTTTGTATATATATATTATATTTTCATGAATTTGAAGTTTTATTTATAATGTTTAAAACAAAGCATTATTAACAAAAACAAAAATAAAACCTATTATTTTAAATACTTTATAAAACTGTTTATATTATTTAAAATAAATACCTATAAAAAAAAAATCCTTTAAACAAAAATAATATACGTTTAAACATAAAAACATTTGTTTTTGTTTGATTTAAAAAAAAAACTATTTTTGTAAAACTGCCAATAATGCTTGGTATTAGTAATTTATTTTGAACTCGATATGATTGTGATATTTTTTTGACAGTATAGGTATGTAGGTATAATTATAAAGTACGCTTAATGTGCAAAATTGTGAGTAATAGTATTAAACAGCAGCCTTATAAAATTGTGTACCTAATTCATTAAATAATACACTTTTGTTATGAAAAATGTTTTTTTATTCTTTTATAAGAATACAAAGGTATACTTGTTGTATGCTATAGTTAAGTAAACATGCAATAAGTTGCAGGGTAATGTTAAAATCTAAAATTTAATCTATTTTTTATCAAGCTGTTTGAACTAAAATTATTAATTTTAGCAAAATGGCTTTCTAATAACTACGTTATTGTGAGTTTAATATGTCTATATAAACACACAAATCACACATTCTTGCTCAAGTATCGATGCATTCGTGTGTCTACTGTCTAGGTTTTACCTAGTCAGTTGTATAGGTACCGATAAACCCGATCGATCGAATAAAGTTCATATATTTCGTTTATTTTATTCTTCCCTGAAAACATAATCTTAATATAGGTACTACTACAGTGACATAAACGAGTGTTTGGCGTACAACGTACAATTCCAATTGAAAATCGAATCCACTTGCCGTCCAACATAATAATATTATACGGTACATAAATGGTTTCAAGATTATGAAATAACGTGCACTCGTGTGGAATAATAACTCAAGTGTCCCGAGTACATAAATTATTTATAGGTTTTTAACATTAATAATGTTTATTCTTCAAGTTTATTTAGCTGCAGTAGCCACGATGTTGAGGGCTGGCTCTTTATTATCGTTTAGTGGTATATGTTGCAGCGTTTATGTGGTTCGCGACTATATTTGTACTTCTTGTGAACATAATATTTTGATGTAATAATTTATTGTAAAACGCATTTTGATGAGTTATATGCTTTTGATCAGTGTGAAACTTATGATACACGCGTGCATTGGGCCATAAAGTCGATGGTTACTTAAAGAAAAAACAATTTTGAACTATTATTATCTCAAAATGTAATAACAATAAATGTTATAATTTATAATTTATAACCATCGTTATCCTTAGGTTCATACTTTGTACCACTTGTATTATGTTTTGACATTAGGTTTAGTAGTGAATTTCCATAATTAACGTTATAAATCATAATACATAACAAAATATGAAAACGGTATACATGTCGGTGGACCAGGTACGGGTTATTGAATATTTATAATATAAATATTGTACATATAGGTAGTTCAAAATAATAACATTTAAAATGTCTGTATTTTAAGTCGGCCCAGTAACTTTTGAGCTGGAGCCAAAAATGCAATAAACAATTATTTAACTTTTAAAAGTCAATTGTAAATAAATGCATTCTTGTATGACGAATAATTACGATCGATAGTTTTTGACGTCAGCAGTAAAATGCGTCATATTACGTATTATCACGGCATTTTAAACTGACGTTAAAAAAATGTCCCATACAGACCTAGTTCGATTTGAATAACAATACTATATTATAGTTGAATTGTTTCATGAACTATAAAAATTCAAACTACACTCTTTAACAGTATCTACCTACATATTAGTCCTATTATGACATTTATTTTGTTTAGTTTTGAACTACCTTAACCAGATATCTATCTAGAATAGCGTTTCCCAAACATTTCCTCCACCGGACCCCTTAGAGTATAGTAACAATTATTGCGGACCCTGTCATAAAAATAACTTAACCTAACAATAATAAATAATAATAATAATTCTCGGACCCTCTCCCCTTCGATATATATGCGGACTCCTAAAGGTCCATGACCACAGTTTGGAAATCGCTTATCTAAAACAACACCCTAAAATAAGCCTCTCGAAAATCGTTTTCCTCGTGTATGTGTTCAAAGAACCTGATGTTTTAATTTTGTAGGTGGGAAGCTCAGATAGAGTCCAGCCAAATTTTTGAAATCATATTTCGGTAGAAACTGTGTATATTTTGGTGCTTAATCTTTTATATAAGATTAATGAAAAAATGAACTCGAGTTTGTTAAGTAAAGTCAACGTTAAGTCATAAGTTAAACCTCAAAAAATCATACAAATGTATTAATATATTTTAATATTTTAGATCTAAAAGTTTAAAGTTTACATGGAGAAAAATATTAACCTGACTTATAGATAAAAATAAGTAATATTATTTTTTAATAATAACTTAGTATAATGTTACAAATGTTACAATTCCATTCGTATTGGACATTAGCTATACAAGTAATTTAGACAATTAGGTACATGTGTCAACAAAATTAATAAATTAGAAATATTTATTTTTATTTATCATTATTATATTCCTACAACGGGATTAGACGAAGTTGTTTTCAAATTATGACTATAGTTTTAATTAATTTAATAAAATATATTCGACACGTAATACTCTCTTTTTCGAAATTGTTTTTACTTTTAAATTATAATATTTATTACAATAACGTGATCAAATGAATGTTATGACAACGTTGCGATTTAAAATCACGCAGAATCGTATATATAATATTATATGTATGCAATTTGCTGAATCGTTCTGTACCATCTGTAATCGAGTGATCGTCAAAATAAATAACAAATCACTCTCGAGCTGAGCTTATTTATAGTATGGCTTACAGCTTGAAATATAGGTAGGTACCTACTTTTACGTGTAACGCGCATTATTTTACCCATCCGTTTTCCATTGTTACGTTATGGCATTTTAATAAAGGTCAAAATTGAAATAAATATGTTTACGACCCCAATACTCGACAAGACAATAAAAATACCAAGAAATCGTTCTATCTTATACTATCCATTTGATAAACATTATAATATTGAGAAATGCACACAGTTCGGACTTTGGTGCACTTAATATTGTGCACTGTAATACAATATTATGTATACTTATATAATTTTTCTATGCAATACAAATAATTTGCGCAGTAAAATAACGTTTCGCATGACTTTATTCTGTAAAGATTGGAATCTGAGTATTATTGTACCGTAAGTCGTTATTTGAATTTTGCAGCGGTTTTTCAAAATCAATTACGAAAAACGGCGAAGGAAAAAAACATGACGTTCCTAAGCGATTTTTAACCGAGACATGACTTACGGCAGAATGGTGGTTTATTAAATATACGTTAGCGTTTATAAAATGGTCCTCATACTTTAAAATACTCACATTGTACCGATATCATTTTATTCATGTCAAGTAACCTAATCAATCATTCAAATTTATTTTAGGTTTGAAGGATAACTATTTCGGGAAACAAATTAATTTCTAGTTATATAATATTATATAGGTACGTAGGTACTTAACCCCCTTGTACATTTTAATTGCATGTTGTCATTATATTTTACGTTATTTCGTTGAATATTATTACTGATTCGTTGTTATTGTGAAATCTAATTTAAACGTCACAGTTGTAAGTACCAAAATGTTAGAAATCAAATTAATTGATTTTTTGAACCAATTGTAGTTTTTACTAGAAAACTCGTAACTAATCTTAAAATAGTGTTCCTTATTATTCTCAGTTATAATTATTTATAATTTATAAACACTAAGAAGTATTCATTTAAGATCCAAAACGTAAATTGGTTGTACATTAATAAACACTATATTTTATAGTAATAACTAATAATATTTGAGGATATGCAAACTATACCGCAGTTATGCAAATTATAATACCTTTTAGCTTGCTATTACGCTAATGAACTTTTTTTGCCATTGGCTAATTGCAGTGGTAATCAAAAATATCACCCAAATAATTGTATACATTTAAATAAGTATTGCATGTTTACTTACTTATTTGACTTACTTGCATTGGTAAATAACAGTTATTATAGTTGACACGATGCATATTATCTAGTATCATTAATACCTACACTGCCTGTCTGCCTGAAACATTTAGGACATTAAAAACTGATGAAGGGTTTCGCTAGTCGCTACTGCCGTCAATTTTAGCTGAAAAGACCTAATAAGTATTGACAAAATTAATGCTAGTTAACGTTGTCCGTATTTGATTCAGAAAAAAAATTTGAACTTACCAGAAAATTGTCTATTGATCCTGCGAAGCACTTTGTAAATACTAAATTTTATATTATTGTAAACTGTAGATGAAAACTTGAAAATATCAACTTTTTTGAATCATAATTAAAATTATAATAAATATTAAAAACGGAAAATGTTTCGTACGATTTACAGACATTTTTCTGCTGACTTCAAATATTTTTTCAGAATCAAAATCAGACAACGTTAACTAAAAGTAATTCTAATCGGAAAATATACTTTTTGGAAAATACTCCATTTGGGGAAAAGGGAATTATTTAACGGGATACAAAAATACCAGTAATACAAATTTACTTCTTATATGTTATACGTTTGTAAAACGTACACAACCCACAGGGTTTGGTGCCCCTTGAATGTTGAATCTGAATGGTAAAATAGTTTTGTAGCTAATATATTTTAAAATTTTATTGGTGGATATAATAGTATACCTACTGGACAAACATGATTATAAATAAATAGCCGAAAATTGTCCCACCCGAGTGTTGATGTCCGGGTACGCTGATGGTCGAGGAGTAGTATAAGTATTTATATATTCTACATACTATTATTTTTAATGTTACATGATAGGTATAAACCTATTATAGGTACATAATGGGATGGGACTATATACGCGTGAACGAATATTTTTAAATCGAAAAAATCGTAATTGTTGTTGATTTGACTCTATGTCATTTTCAGTACATAAATATACTTCCCACAGCCTGATTCGGGCTCCACAACAAATTTATAATATATTATATGCTGCCTAAATGCCTAATATTGCTAATAATTTAACATTATAATATATATGCGGTTCTAAACGGCGCGACGACGTTAACAAGACGTAATAATCGTACTAATCATAGTTGTACATATTATTGTTATAGGATTACGTGTTTCAATATCATGGATCGAAAATCGGCGTGTTGGAACCGCACGTGTTCGCCGTGGCCGAAGCGGCCTACAACAGTCTGCAGACCGGCGATATCGACCAATCTTGCGTGATATCTGGCGAGAGCGGAGCGGGCAAGACGGAAACCACCAAATTTATTCTGCAGTATTTGTGCTCGGTGACCAGCAACGTGAGCACGTGGGTCGAACAGCAGATACTCGAAGCAAACACAATTTTGGAATCTTTTGGTGCGTACCTATTTAATATTATAATTTATATTGTAACTGCGATATTATAAATTATAATATTGTATAATTATATGGTTTACACGACCTGTATACATATTATACGGGTAGGTAATGTGGCGTCGCTGGCCCTTAATATACAGCGAGGGGATGGTCGACCTTTGAAAATAATATGTACGCTGGAGTACGCACAACATCATATATATGTATTGTTTGACAACACAAGCAATTTAAAAAAAAAAAGTTTATTTACAATAATCGGGGGGGGGGGGGGGGTTAAATAAACCTATAGGCACCTGGTATCCTGGTAACGTGAACAGGCACACATCTCATATAATAAAACCCGTCTTGATGTGAATAATACCGGTATTTTTTTTAAGGAGGGGTTTTGAACCCTTAATCTCATCCAGGCAAAGCTGATAGAGAAAAGTTAGTGTTTGGATTACTTTAATGACTAGTTATTAAAATAATTTAGGTATTGTGTTTACTGTTGCCAATGACTAGTTTGAATAATTGATTGAAAAATTTCTAAATGTATTGTAGGTACAAGTAATGGTTGTCGTCAGTTAAAATTTTTTCTGATTAATATTTTTAAAATATGAAAATTATTACTGAAAAAATATTTAACGAGGCACTGTGCTATAGTCTACAGCAGATATCTACAGTTGCTCTAAATTTTAGTATATATACTTACTCGTGTTGGTCTACTTGAAAGATTGATTTCGCTTCTTTTGAAAAACTACGAAAAGCTACCTTCATAAAATTTCCCGTTAGTGGAATTTTTAAAGACTAAATAGCAATTTTTACAGTTTTGATTTTCTATAAAAATAATAGGAGTGGGAATTTAGTATATTGCTGCTCACGAGTTCTAATCGAATTCAAGCTGTGACAGTTATTGAGTTAAATTTTCGCATTGGGCCAATTACACGGCGATGCATCAACGAGCATGCAGGCTTTCTGGTCTAATTAATGAAATATAACTACTAATTAATGTCTTATTATTTAACCTGTAATCAAATTGTTAGTGTTTTCGAATCAACATTACAACGTAGGTTGGTACTAAGACAGTATTCATCATATACGGAAACGAAATTAATGGCTGCTTTTTACCATGCACGAAAAAATAATAGACTAATCGTATGAATTTAAAATTCCATGTCATGTACTACTAAACATTATTATATTATTATTTATTTATAAACGCCAATCGGCAATTTTATGATTACATTTGAAATTTAATGTATCAGTTGAATTAAATAAGTATAATAAACATATTTATTATTATTTATAAACGCCAATCGGCAATTTTATGATTACATTTGAAATTTAATGTATCAGTTGAATTAAATAAGTATAATAAACATATTTATTATTATTTATTATAGTTATACCACCTACTCAAAACATTGTTCCTGTTTCGCACAAAATTCGAATAATTATGATTTGCAAACCTGAATCTCATAATTAATATCATTATGTTTCTCAGTATCTCTAATATAATATAGCTCCATTTCCCCTTTTTTAACAAATCAATGAGTATTTATTTTTCTTATGGTATTCAACCCTTAAGGTTGATTTTGCAGTTGGACATGCGCTACAATTCTCTGTTCCTAGCTAATTTCTTCAGTTCGGTGTAGCTTGATATAGTCTAGCATCGGGAATTGTTTGTTTGGCAAATTAAGTTCTTGGACGTCCTTAGCCCCTTTTACTTTCAATCTTCTCTTCTATTATTCTATAAATTAGCTGGATTTCGTGCCTCAAAATGTGACCCATCATGTTACATCATCTTTCTCTGATGGTTTTGAAAATCTCTCTGCGTTCATCTATTCCACAGAGTATGCTTTCGTTGGTACTGTGTTTTATCCAACTTCTATCCAACTCACTCTCAGCATTCTTCTCCAACACTACATTTATTAGTTAGGTATTATTTATTATAACAAGTATTTATTACTATATTTTAAAGCTATTATAGTGGTCTATTTAAATCAAATTTTAAATAAAATGTTAATTTGGTAACATCCTCTATTAGGTCCCTATATGATAAAATATATTATTATGTTATAGTTAAAACATGTTTAGTGAATGTTAGAGTTGGTATAATTATTTATAATTGTATAGCTTATTCTATTTCATTGTTCACATGTCCGACGTTCGTTTTTTACGGCAGTAGCCGAAGCAGTGTGTTATTAGCAGTGGTATATATTGCCTAAAGTTATGTACTACCGTGCTGTTGATTTTTATGCTAAATATTTTAGTTAGCCATTGATTACTAGCTATTTTATTTTAGAGATATAAAGATAATTAATTAGGTCAATCACTAACTCAAAACAGGATATCTATTGTTTTTGTGAATGACAATAAATATTTATTTTTTTCAAATTGGTAAGGTTAAGATTTTCTAAAATCAAATAACCTAAATTTAAATTTGTGCTCAAATCCCTGAAAAATCAGGCAGTCAAATTTTATTTAGAAGAATGCAATTGGTTGCATAATTTGATAAATTTATCATTAAATCATTAGTTTTTAAAAATTCAATTTTCAAAAAATTAAGAAACTATAACACAATTTCGATAATTTTTATTAAAAATATTTTCAAAAATAAAATAGATATTTCAAAAGTTTTAAAAGTCTTTGAATTAATTAAATTATAGTACATAACCACAAAAACCACATTATAAACATTGATGATCCTGGTGTAACTGGACTTATGAGACATATTAGCAGGATATTGTAATTAAATATTTAAAATTCATTCAAAAACACCAAAGCTCTTAATTTTTTTGAGAATTGATAAAACGTCTGATATATGGCTACCTACTACCTATTTAACTATTACAAAATATGTAAAAAAGTAAACTAAACTGAATAATATAACTTAATTTGTTTACAACTAATAAATACTTTTATTGGCCATGCCCTCCAACCAATTTAAAACTCTGGATACGCCACTGAGTTAGTACAAGAATATCATTAAATATTTGGTTGAACTTCTAAGCATATATAATTCTAAATTCTCTATTTTTAAATTAGAAAAAATCTGTTTTGAATAAATTTCTGCAGTGTATGAAGATTTTATTTTGTAACTTTTCATTACACATATTATATAAAACCTATTAGAAACATCGACAAAAACTAAATACATCGAATAAATGTAATTGAAAAACCAAATTAATGAAACACTAACGATTTCCACATTTTAAGATTCATTTAGGTATATGTTTGCACATAATACATTATTATACCTCTAAGTTTCTCCCAATTCTGATTATTAATAAAAAATAGAACGATAGTCTCGATGTAATATTTATATTATAGTACCTACTACCTAGCAGATATCCACAAAACCTAATTTTTTATTTTTATTTTTTTCAAAAGTATATTGTAAATATTACATTCATACACACTTACAAGTTACAGGATATGATCTCAAAAATTAGCTTTAAAGCATTATTTTATGTATAATACAATATGTATTGTTGTAAGTACATAGTCGTAGGACAGACCACTCGAAAAAAACAATGTTTGCTTTCACAGTCCATTAACAGCTGCTGTATGTATTTTGATTTTGTTTTCATTCCAACAAATTTAAGAATAATATTATTTATTCACTGCAGCAGTCCACAGCATACTGCTTAGAATATAATTAAAGTGAGCTATTTAGTTGATTATTTTCCTTCTTGTTTTTTTTTTGTTTATAAGTGTTCAGTTTTATAAGTTGACCATTAATTATAATTTCAATAGAAAAATATTAAATCATATTCATAATATATTAATATTACACAATCTGTATTCTTATGTTATAAAAAAAAAGTTTATAAGAATTATGCAGAACATAAATACTTTGGTAAAATACAGTTCAACTTAAAAGTTGAGAATTATAATATTAATGTATGTGGTGAATAAAATAATAATAATACTTAGAATTAATGATTCAATAAATTTGATAATTCCTATAAAAAATAATACGAAAATCTTCATTAAATAATTATTATACAAATCAATACTTCTAAATAATATGTTTACCTATTCTTTATTTATACCAATTTTTTTTTTTAAATTTATGATAAAAAATTATAATTATAATTATTTAAATAAATTAGAATCTCATGACGTATATTATAATATTTTTTTTAACGCATTTGTGTTTTGGATATTGTAATAATAATATTATTATTAGGGACTGATTTTTTATTTTTACTTATTTTAGGCAACGCGAAAACTGCACGCAATGACAACTCTAGCCGTTTCGGAAAGTTTATGCAAGTGTGCTTCGACGGCAGATGGATGATAAAAGGATGCATTATACAGGACTACCTACTGGAACAGTCGAGAATTACGTTCCAGAGTGCCGGCGAACGGAACTACCACGTGTTTTATCAGCTTGCCGAGGGCGCGAGGGTAAGTCGTTTTCGTTACACGCATCCGTCTGTCAGATAGGAAGGGGGATAATTTTTATTCATAATATACCTATTTCTCCCATTATAATACATTGGTACCCATATTATAATGCTGCAACCAAAAACTATAAATATTTGTCCACGTCTTTTGAATCGTATATATTATTATGCTAAGAGTAAATGATCTAAAATTGTTACTCAAGTGTAATTGTGATTTTCAATATTTCAATACGGCTTTAACTGCTTAACGATAATAATACGATGGTTACCTCCCTAATGCCGGGTTGAATGAACATTAAAGAAACAACTTAAAATATTTAATGAACCAATAGTATGCTATTAAATAAATAAAGAGTTATTTATCCACTAAACGTCCAATAGCGTTATTCGGTCTTTAAACTATAGATTACCAGTCTTATATCCGAGTTTGGTTGAATAAAAATGTATTTGTTCACTAAATAGTACGTCATTATCTACTTACCTATGCGCGATTGTAAACGTTATACGCCACCAGTTTTATTTTTTTTACCTGTAATGACTAAGGTATATGAAACATTTTTTTTATAAAAATAAATTATATCACTTACATGATACCTATCTTAAACTGTCATCAATAACTCTCATAATTCATAAACTTAGTATGATACTATCATGTACCTATGGGTACCAATTTTTTTATATTTTAGCTAATTATTGTATATTGTAAAGTTTAACTTAAAAATACATTTCGATATACAAGATGATTCTTTTATCATGAAACACTCATTATTTCAAAAAATATTTTTTTAAATATCTCAAGTTGTAAAAAAACAACGTTTTTACTAAAAAATTATATTTTTAAATATTGTTTAGACAAGTAGAGTAGCGGGCCGCGGGGTAACACTGTACCATTCCACTCCGCTATTCTAAACTTTAAATACTTATAAGTTATAACCAAGGCTCGGAACTTTATGCGCTAAAAAGTTCTCAAATATGCGCATACATATGCGTCAAAAAACATCATAATATGCGGTAAAATATGCAGTAAAAATTTGGAAAATATGCAAAACTATGCAATTTATTGGATAAAAAATAAATTTTATACACAAAGTTTGAAAATTAAAATTAATTAATTAATTAATACTGACGAATGACTAATGTGCACTCGAAGTTCGCACTGTACAGTGAATGAGTGAAACCGGTACGCACGTAGACCGTAGTATTACAAGTTGTAATACTAATACTAATTTACAACGAACAGAATTAATATGGTGTATAAATACTGATAACGACCTAATGGTTAAACATAATTGTTTACAAATTTCCTAGGATTATACAATTTATTTATATCATGGTTCAAAATATATAAATGCCGTGTTGAATTTGGATAAAAATAAATACGGGCCGGCCGGTCGGCAGTAACTATTTCCAGTTCTCAGTACTGGAGATTATATAATATTATTGTTAAATGCATTGGGAGCAATATAAGAATATCTAATGACGTATTTTTCGATGAATTATTTTGTTAAATATCTAATTTTATTTTGTTACTATAATTAAATTGTATAAATGTAAGAAAAAAATTGTTTTCGTTAAATCTATGAAATATGCATAAAAATGTTCTAAAACCTAAAATATGCTAATTCGTACAAAAAGTAACGAAATATGCAAAATTATGCAATAAAAATTTTTGTATTTGAAATGTACATACCATGGATCAAAATTGTATCGAACCAGAAGTTCAATATGCACTTTCTAAACAAATATGCAATTGCCTAAAGTTCCGAGCCTTGGTTATAACTCATAAACTACTCGCTTTAAATTCGATTTTTATGAATCAAAATACTAAGAAAAATATTGTGCTTTGGAATATGAAATTAAAACTCTTTGTTGTCATTCAAAAAAGTAAAAAAATTAAAAAATTAAAAGGATAAAAAATATAATTTTTTAATAAAAACGTTGTTTTTTAACAACTTGAAACTATGTAAAAAATATTGTCAAAAGCATTAATACTTTTTGAAATAATAATTGTTTCATGATAAAAGAATCACTCTTTATACCTAAGTACATAGAGTAAGATAAAACAAATAAATTAGATATTTACTTTCATGTTTTCAATCAATGACATGAAAAAAAATCCACGTTCCACGTTTTCCATTTTAATTTCAATTCACTTGCATTCAGTTAATACATAAGAAAAACCCATTTAAATAGTATAAAATAATACATTTAGTATTACTTCTGCCGAATAAGTAAAACAAATTTTCAAATTAACTGGTTAGTTGTTATCAATTTTCTGTGATATGATTTAAGCTCCAACAATAAACCTTGGTATCATTTTTAAAACCAATACATTTTTATTCAACTGTTTGTACAACCCAAATGGCTTGATAAAATTATTTAATGGGGCATTAAATAAATTTAAGGAACGATTTCATGCAACTCGGCAGTATTTTAACGACGGGCTTTTTAATTGCAAAGTTGGGTGGGACAAGAAAAAATCCAGACTTTAGGGACTGTTTTTGGTGAAATAAAATGTTGAGAAAAGCATTAAGAAATATTATACGGCTTAAAATTAAATGTAAATATAAATCTTTAAATACGTATTTTTCGTTATTTATTAAACCGAAAATTATTTCCGATTCCTGCACTTGCGCTTTTATACTCGTTTTATTATTATTATTATTATTATTATTTTTTTAAATATGTATGATACATTTTTAATATTTAAATATTTATTTTTAAATTGTTCATGTTTTGAATTGTACATCAGAAAATCATAAGTAATAAGGGTGATATTAAATATTAAAAGAGCGCTATAACTTATAATCGTATTTCGAATACTTCTAACAGAATTAATACAATTTGAAATTACAAGTGTTCACTGTTAAAAGATTAACCATGTATAGTGTATACGATAAAGACATTTTATAAATACGTTAGCTAATATCTCTGACTATATTAGCTAATTGTCTTTTCAATAAATTCAAAATGTTAATTTTTCATTGAATGTCATCTTTACTTACTGTTTTTCCAGCCCGGGCATAAACGAGTTAAAAGGTTAAAATTAAGTTAATTAAGTCTTCTATTAACTTAACTGATTTTATTGATATAAACTGGATAAATAACGACTTACTTACTGTTTATCAAATCCAAGTTGCATTAATTTATAAATAATTAAATAATAAAATTATAATTGATGGTGCAATATGCATGAACATTTCCTTTTTTTATTATTTTAAGCCATATTGCTGGATATTTATATATTTAAAAATAAATAACTCAACTTAACTTAATTTAATAAGTTCATTGTAAGTTTCCATTTAGCTTTTAACTTAACTGAGCTTAAACAAAAAATTAGGATAACTATTAACTTTAAACTTTTAGAAATATTTACTATCAACTTAACTTAACTTAATTAAAAATTATAATCAACTTGCTCAGGCTTGGATTTTTTCTTCTTCCCAGAACTATTTTTTTTATACGAAAATAATATAATATTACGTTTATTCATGTTTTCGGCAGCACAACAAGGACTTGGTCGAGCTGTACAAATTGAAACCACCAGAGTTCTACAACTACCTGAACCAGTCAGGTTGCATAATCATTGACGGCGTGTCGGACGTACACAAATTCGACGCGTTGCGTTTGGCGTTCAACGTGCTCCGTATACCACTTAACATGGTCGATGGAATTTTCTGCGTCTTGTCAGCCATCTTGTGGCTGGGAAACACGGTTTTCCGGGTAAATATGCACCGCTGATATCATAAACTATGTATTATCATTTAACTATATTATATGATGTAATATAGCCCCATCAAATAATTAATATTATTTAGAAGTTAAGCGGTATATTATAGTGGTTAAAGTAGGCTTTGGTCGAAATAAAAGCTAAATTACTAAAATATAATAAATAATAATATTGATAGGTTCGTTACGAGTGGGGCTTCAATTTATGGATAAACACTATAAAATACCACGAAAATATATACTTAAGTAATATGCACCTAAAATGCTCAAAGATACTTAGATATAATTAATATACAGCATGCTTGCCGAAAACCACGTTTATGAAAAAACGTAACGTTAAGTGAATGTACAGTTTTAAGATTTTCGTCTTTAGGCACTTTAGTTTTGAAAGTTCAAAATTTAAAAACCTTTATCTTTTGCATTCAACATTATTAATTAAAATAAGAATTCGATGTAAGATATATATAGGTACCTAACAACGTCGGTAACTTTATATTTTTTATAAGTTTTTGTAATCATTAGATTATATAGTCTAAATTAAATTGTGGTTAAATCGCAGTCATATTTTGTTTTCTTTCGTTTATCACAAAATATTTACTGGCATAGATGCAGACAAAAAATTATAAGATAACAAAATATGTATGTGGTTTATTTGTATAAAGCTTAATATGACCGTAAAATTTAAAATTTAAATATATTCTCCAAGAACTTAATATATACATTTTGAAATAATTAAGCAAATACTTTTTGAATATATATTTAAAAGTTTAGTAACTACCTTTGGCACGAGCTTAATAGGTATAGATTTTGAGCTTTATTACACTATCTACTAGAAAATAATATGCAATTGTTGAACAGTATACAAATTTGAGACCACCTAGGTCATAAAAATGAATCCAACATCGGTTGTAAATTGTAATATATTTGATGGATATACCGATTATACCGCTAATTTAAATCTACCATTTACATATTTCTCAGGACTTATTGGTTTAATGGGGCTATAATCAGGGACACATATTCCGGCTCTACCATGGATATAACTCTTGTTATTTGTCATTTTCACGTTATATTTTATGTTTGTCATAACCCACAGGACGTCGACGGAGAAAAATGTCAACTGACCGAAAACGATCACGAAATATTGTCTGTCGTGTCTCACCTACTGGGACTGAAGAAGGAAGACGTGGTTCACGTGGCCTTGCTCAGACAGATAAACGTGCGCGGAAACATCACTGAAATACCTCTGAAGTTGCCCGAAGTATGTAAATGATAAACGCATAGGCCATCAATGGTGCCGAAATGTGCATCATGATTATGGATATGAGACGTGAATTGAATAATTCATAATACTATAAATGTATAATTAATTTAGGGTCCAGATTTTTATGCTATAAAATCACTTACGAAATTCTATACCATTTAAAAATAAGGCCTCTTAACTTTTAAGTTGACTTAGAAGTGAACTTTGAACATAAAGCATATTGTTTTTGCATACATTTAAAACACAATGACGTTTGAAAAATATTTTTAAATAGATTCGTATACAACGTAAACGCATTTTTGAAAGCATCGTCTTAGACGATTAAAAAAAGTCATCAAAATCCGAGCCCTAGTTTATAATTGTATGCACGACACGCTTCTGTGTTTAGAATTTAGATCATTTGTTCGACCGACAATAATAGAAACTGTTTATCTTATATTTTTATTATTATTGGCCCGTCGGGCATGGCCACACCACTTAATCACAATATGACATGATTTGCTTTTAACTATACTTAATGTTTGTATTTTTAACTCGTCTAATTTTTCGTCGGCACAGATGGCTTTATCGAGGCACTTTTTGACTTGTATTAATAAACTATAATACCAAATAGAGTGTATAGACTTTTACGGTAAAAACAATTACATAATTTTCAGTCTAAATATATAATATTGAGTAGGTACGCTTAAGTTATTTAAATATTGGCCATTGTTCACTTTTCACTTCGACTTATTTATATTGATGAAAACGTCACAAAATTATAAATACAAATTACACATATAATAACACCTCGTACTTTATTTTCTATCATCTATCACATTAAAAAA
The DNA here is from genome assembly GCA_008086715.1 of Sitobion miscanthi. Classification (NCBI taxonomy): domain Eukaryota; kingdom Metazoa; phylum Arthropoda; class Insecta; order Hemiptera; family Aphididae; genus Sitobion; species Sitobion miscanthi. Next base: position 11,433,306 of record CM017803.1, on the reverse strand, counting down.
AAATAGGTATTTTCATGAACTGTTAAACAATAACATTATTTCTCAAGAACTACATTACTTCAGTAAATTTTTTTTTTTAATTTAAACTTAACTTATTAATATTGCGATTGATATCGAATCAAAAACTGTCACACTAGCAATACACTTTATAATACGGTATTTAATACATTTTTTTCAGGCCATCGAAAATCGACATGCAATGGCTAAAGCGCTGTACTCGCGAACTTTCGCGTGGCTCGTGAATCACATCAATACCTGCACAAATCCGGGACAAGATACGTCCAGATTTCTCGGCGTCCTCGACATATTCGGTTTCGAAAATTTTACTATCAATTCGTTTGAACAGTTGTGTATAAATTACACTAATGAGAAGCTGCACAAGTTTTTCAATCACTACGTTTTCGCATTAGAACAAGAAATCGTACGTATTATGAAAATTAAAATGTAATGTAATACTCATACTAGGCAGAATAAACGATAATTGATAACTATGTATCTTTATAATTGTATATATCAAAATGCATCATATTTTACAACGTTTTTATTTTATTTCCTAAAGTATCGACAAGAAGAAATCAAATTTTCCCACATTCAGTTTACTGATAACACGACATGCTTAGAACTAGTCGAGAAACCCCCTCGCTGTATTCTGAAGTTGCTGACCGAACAGTGTCATATGCCTAAGGTAATATTTTTTTGTTGAAAAAACTATAAACTTACCTAGTATTATTAAACACCTAATTTTATTGGTTAACCGTAGGGATCGGACACTACATACTTGATGAATTTGCACACGGAATTCGAGAGTCATCCAAATTTTGTGAAAGGAGACGACCGTCGGAAATGGGAATCGGAATTCAGTATCGTGCATTACGCTGGATCCGTTACTTACACCGCCAGAGGGTTTGTCGACAAGAATCGCGATGTACAACAAGATGTGTTTTTTGATTTCATGACGCGTTCCACGAATGTCTTCGTGCGTGAACTTGTTAAATATCAGGTTGGTATTTCCCGGAGGTCGTCGGGTTGGTCGTTTAAAATTGTACGTTCCAAGACTATAATATTACATTATTTTTTAGGATTTACTTGGATCCACCGTATCGCGGATGGGTAGTGCCAACTCTACGTCCACGAGAGGGACCACGAAAGGTCGACCCACTGTTAGCGATACGTTCAGGCACCAATTACAAGCGTTGGTAGACGTCTTGCAATCCACTAATCCTTGGTAAGTGATCTTGGATCTTTTAGTCGTGAATAAAATTTATCAAGTTCGTTTCAATAATGTTTGCACTATACAGGTACGTGAGATGCATTAAGCCGAACACGATAAAAGCGCCAAACCATTACAACGAGAAGTTAGTGTTGGACCAGTTGAAGTACTTGGGTATGTTGGATATAATCAGAATTCGCAAGGAGGGCTATCCCATACATCTGTCGTTTCACGAGTTCCTTAGCCGTTACCGTTGTTTGGTGAGAAAAAAACTACCTGACGAAGAGCGGTCAGCCGTAAAGTACGTATATCGAACTGTTATTTTTTGTAATGGTTTTTCAAAACGTTTACAATATCATCATTACCATATTATTATTATTATTAATATTATAACTATGTCTTACCGTGCCTCTTTACAGAGCATTTTTGACGCTACAAGACATTCCTTCAGAAGAGTGTCAGATAGGCAAATCTAAGGTGTTTCTTCGGAACAAAGCGCATGAACCACTCGAAGATAAACGGAAGGTAATGCTCAACTTGATGGCCACGATCATTCAACGAACATGGAGAGGATACTTCGTCAGGAAAGGTAGACAATATTATCATAATAATTCTTTTTGCTAGAGAATCTAAATAAATTCCTTTGGCAAATATTATTCAGATTATGTTAAAACACGGACCGCGGTGATAATCGTACAAACTGCGTTTAAGAGTTGGAAACAACGTTTGGTGTTCTTGAAAAAACGTAGAGCCGCGATTGTGATCCAGTCGCATCTAAGAGGCGTTTTTGCACGAGAGGTAGGTAATGCAATGTGGCTACATCGCAAAAGAAAGAAGGAAAATATTCGATAGTTGGTAATAACACTACTGTTACTCGTTTCCTATTATATAGGTGGCCGCTGCCTTGCGAGAGATGAGAAGAGTAGAAGAAGAAATGCGGAAACGGGAACGCGTGGAAGAAGAAAAACGCAAAGCCGAAGAGGTCAAAGAAAAAGATCAAGAAAATGAACAGTTAAACGAATTGCAAATCGAGAAAGACGAAAAGTAAGCGTACTTATGAATAATATTATATAGTGATAACGATTTATCGGAATGTGTATGATATCATTACGATGGGTTTTCAGGATATCCGAAATAGAGTTTGCAAAATTAGCAGAACAGTTAAACTCGAGGCTTCAAGTAGATCCAGCACACGAGTCTGTGGACTTGGACAACCTGTTTGCGTTTTTATCCGATGTCCAGTCCGGACGGACTATAGACACTGTGGGAGACCGTATGAAGGAAATAGTAAGCGATTTCGATGAGGTAATTTGCACACGATTTATTTCTTCAGACACACTGAGTTATACCTTATACGATCACGATTCATGTGGTTAACACTTTTTCGTTAGTTTATATATTTATAATACAATTTACTTTTTCACTGAAAGTGGTAAAACGTATACGTACGAATACACTTATGTGTTGAAAATTTATTATGCCACTTGCTAGGGACCAAAATGTACATGATATTATGTTACGCAGGTGAGGAAAATAATATATATTCACAACGTACGTAAGATTTACTAAAGATGTTCAAGTTTTTTGATTTAATTATTTTAACAGTATATTTACACCGATCTGTATGGCTATTGATTATTGGCACTCGAACTAATATCTCTTCGCTTTAATTAACACGTTTAACGTTTACACAAATACACTATGCATATGATTTTCAGTGTTGTAAACTATTTGAATATTTATAATCAATAATCGTGTATACTTTATTTAAGTACTGAATACGTATATTTGAAATACTTTTATTGACTTGTCGATATTTTAATATTTGAGTGTAATAGTTTAGTTAAAATAAAACTACATGCTAGTTTTGAAATTAAATAGATGCTTTTATGTAAAGCATAAACATTAACCAATAATCTAATCTAAGATTAAAAAAAAATATTTGACGGTGATTTTAATATAAGTTCTCCAAAAATTGTTTAGTTAAAAACCTTGAAACACTATTTTTTAATTATAAATATTTAATGCTGGAATTGTATACAACACCGATGGATATTGATGACACTATAAATATATAGATAGTGATTTTTTTTCAAACCACATGATTTCAAATAACTCAAACGCACTCTATACTTATTTTATTTTTACAATTCTGTCGAATCATATATTAAACCATGTGTCTAATAAACATTCGCGTCATGTTTTATGCATTTTTAGTTGGAGAGCGTAATCCAGCGAGAAATAGAAATAGTCGAAATGGAGCTTGAGAGCAGAGGGCTAGAAAAATCGTTGTCTTCGTCTTCAGCAAATGCACCGCAGGTGGTGTTACCGGAGCCATCGCATCCACCACCACCTCCACCACCGTTTAACCAGCAGCCAGTGAAAGCTAACGATGAACCAATTTACGAAGCGGTGTTGCCCAGGGACGAGGATAACGTGTCGCCGCCGCCACTGCCCACACCGCCACACAAACTGATCAGAGCTAAAAGCCCCGTGGCGATCGAAAGCGCAAACAGATCTATTAGTCCGGCCACCACCGCCGCAGCCGCCCTATCGTCACCCCGGCAAAGCAGGCCAAACTCGAGGACATCTGGCACGGGGGTAAGTCCGTTTTAGATTATGAGCATAACAATAAATGTATTGATTTTTACAATTGTACTTAGGTATATACCTAGGTACAAATGTAAAAATGTACAGTTGTGTAGGTATTTATTTTTTTTTTGTGTGTCTGAAGCACACCTTTTTACAAAAGAAAAAAAAATGCTTTAATCTTCGTTTTTTGAAGCAAGATTCTTGTAGAAAATTGTTTGTTGTCTGTACTGAAGAGTGAATAATTTCTCAGTATTGTTCAAAATAAAAGGGAAAACAAAAATACAATTACAAAAATACGCAAAACCTGTTTTTGACAAAATCGAATGGTTTTTTTTTGTAGTTTAAAAATGAATAGTTGTGGAGACTTGAAATTTTATCCAAATATTTATATTAGCATTTTTGAAAAATAGTTTCTTTTTTCGCTATTTATTGAAATTTACAATTTTGTGACTTTGTTTAATTTTTACAATTGTTATTAATAGAGTTATTGATTATTTAAAAAAATTACTGCAAATCTGTTCAATAGTAAATACTCATTCGTATGTTATGTTTTAGGGTGCGAATTGGAAACACAACAACGGATTCGTCGAAGACACAACGGAACGCGATCAGAGGAGGAAATTCAGAGTGGAGAAGAAACTGCTAGAGATGGAAAATATTCAAGAAAAGTTGAACGTCGAACCGCTGCACGACAACTATCACGATATCCTAGAGTTTGCCGAAAACTATTTCAACGCTCACGAGCGTTCACCTGAAGGTATGAAAAGCTTTTTTTTATTAGCTCTCTTATATTAACTGTCGGTAGTTGTGCCGTTAATAAATGCAATCGATGTTGTCTGTATTCCACAGGAACGATAATAGCCACGCTGAAGAGGAAAAGCAAGTCATTGGAAAAGATACCTATGTACGAAATGGTTTCATTCCACCGTGGCTCCACTATTCCGACGTCGCACATACACATGTACGATCCGGATAACATAACGATAGCCATATCAATATTTAGAGTAAGTCCTGTCGATATTCTTAGGCGATAATATAATAATTTTCTCGTTAATATTACATCACATCCAAAGCATAAGTTAATAATACAAACAAAATAAATAATAAATAATATACAAACATTATATAAATTATTTTATTTATTTATATATTTCGTATGGCTGGTATACAAATCAACACAGTTAAGGCCACAATATATATCGAATATAAATCAAAACATGAGTATAAAATAAAAATAAAAATAAACTAACTACAGTTAAAAATATAAATATAAAATGTAAATAGTTAAATAAATAAGTAATGATACACATGGTCACATGGTCATTGTTTACAGATAAAATCCATAGTCATAAGGCAATGTCTAGATCTCGAATCCATTCTAATGCTTCATTATTTGCCGCATGAATTCTCTCAATGCCCCGGTTGAACCTCCTTTTCGGACAATCTTCCACAATATGGTGTATTGTTTGGTTATCGTGACCGCAATCACACGTAGGGATGTTCTTAAGACCCCATTTGGACATCATGGAGCCGCACCGGCCGTGATCAGTTTGAATTCTGTTAAGTACGGACCATACATCTCGTGGTAAATCCATGCCTTCTACACCTTTATTAGGGTCTGACACTAGACCACTAATTTTTACATCAGTTGATTTCCAGTTTTTGCACCATTCTTTTGTACCCTCAAAGTTTGATAGTGCTAACTCATTAGCTGTGCTCCACGGGGGCTTTCTTGATTTTAGCCTGAGGTTAGGTGTATTTATCAGCATTTGGTATAACAGGGACTTTTTCGTCTTATCAGCTTTGGTTGTTGTTCTAAGCAGTGCCTCCTTCCTGCGTAATGTTGGTGGCAGAATATTAGTTAAGACTGGTAACCATTGTGTCGGTGTGCTTTTTACTGTTCCACTAACTATTCTCATTGCGCTGTTGAGTTGTGTGTCTATTTTTTTCGTATGTGTACTGTTACACCAGACTTGAGCACCGTATTCTGCGGTAATGTAAACTAGAGCCAACGTAGCTGTTCTTAGAGTCCTGCCATCTGCTCCCCAGCCCGTTCCGGCAAGTTTCTGTATTATGTTGATGCGCGAATGTAGCTTCTTCGTTCTTTTCTCAATGTATTCTTTAAAGGTAAGTGAGCGGTCGAGAGTAATTCCTAGGTACTTGGGTTTGAAGCTGTGTTGGACTTGTACACCATTGAAAACCACCTCTAGTTCTTCATAAGCTTGTTTATTATTTAAATGGAATGCACACTCCTCCGTTTTCGTGGGGTTGGGTTTTAGTCGCCATTTATAGAAATAATCGCCTAGTGTAGCAAGATCTTCGTTTAATGTGTTGCTCCCGTCTTTTAATTCCCTGCTCTGGTGTACGATAGCGATGTCGTCAGCATATTGGAACATAAGTCCTTTGATTTTTGGTATATCATGCAGATAAAGGTTGAATAGGTTTGGTGCAAGTACTGAACCTTGCGGGAGACCATTGTTTGCTGTGCGCCATTTGCTTCCTTTGCAGCCCATAAAAACCTGGTAACGACGGTTAGTTAGCATATTTTCTAGGAAAATTACAAGGTTTTTACAATGTATAGCTTTGCTAAATTTATACATAAGTCCGTGTCTCCAAACCGTGTCATATGCAGTAGAAAGGTCGACAAATGCAGCACTGGATTTTAACTTGTTTTGAAATCCCGCTTCTATTAGGGTAATAAGCGCAAGTACCTGTTCCTCACAACCCCTATTTTCTCGAAATCCTGCCTGTCCAACTGGAATTAGTTTGTCAATATGGGGCTGTATACGTTCTAAGATAATTCTCTCGAGTAACTTGAATGGAACACTCAGAAGTGAAATTGGACGGAAATCTGCAGCGTCAAGACCATCTTTCCCGGGTTTAAGCAAGGAAATGACCTTAGCTCTCTTGAAAAGTTTTGGCAGTTGTCCACTTCTAAGTATTTCGCTATAAAAAGATGTTAACCATGCACGGGTTTTCGGTCCAGAGAATTTAAGAAATTCTGAGTAAATTTCGTCATACCCGGCAGCTTTATTTATTTTAGTTTTCCTTAAGGCATTATTTATTTCCTCGAGTGATAAATCTGCTTCAAGTGAAGTATGAGGTTCTAATGTCTTTTTGCGGTGTCTTAATTCTGACTTAATTATTCGTGCGTGTTCCTTGTCCATTGCTAGTTTACTCATTCCCGTTAGTCTGGTAGCCACTTGATTCGGGTTGATTATGTGTTGTTTCATACTACCCTGGTTGACAGCCCCCATTCTCTTGAGAAGACCCCACGCCTTGTGGCTTGAGTGCTTAAAATCCATCTTCTCAGTGGTTTCCTGCCACCTTTGTTTTCTTTTTGTGTTTAGAGCGCTTATAAGATTATCAGCATGATTGTTGGACTTTGTTTTTTGAAACTCTTCGAAAAGTTCGGAGCATGATTCATCCCAGCCCGGGATGAATTGTTTTCTAAACCCTCTTGGAACATGTTTATACGCTGTTGCTTTGACTGCACCAATGAATCGTTCGTAGCAGTTTACTGTTGGTGGTATCCATTGGATTACATGGTCTAGTTTATTAGCATATTCGACCCATTTTGCCTTTCTAAAATTCCACCGTGGGTTTGGTAAAGAACGAATTAATGGCACTTTTAGGCCATATTCCAATAGTACAGGTCGGTGTTGGCTATGAGGGAAGTCTCCTAATATAAGTCTTGTCGCTATTGTAGGACCGTCTAAGGTATTCCTTGATGTAATGCTAAGATCAGGGGTGTAGTCTTTGCGCCATCTGGCTGACCTAAAAGTTCCCATATCCTTAGCGTTATAGTTAAGTTCCAAATTGTGTAGAGCAATCCATTCTTGGAGCACTTCTCCGTTATCGTCATTTTGATCATAGCCCCAATCACTGTTGTGGCTGTTAAATTCACCTATATACATGGCTGGGTGATCGAATAGTTTCACGGGCGGGTTTTCCCAATTGGCATTAGGTGGTTTATATACATTTATTATTGTGACGCTATCTGTTATAGTTGCTAATATTTCTATGTTATTCAAATGGCTTCTATAGACTACATTTGCTGTATCAATATCATTTTTGACATATGTTGCTATACCATATTGCTTATGATTGATGGCTCCAATTAATGTGTATTCAGCTATGTATCCTCGTTTTTGCAAATCGGCTTCATCAGTTGTGTGTGTTTCCTGAAGGGCAGTGACATCCACTTTATTGTTGATCATAATTTTTGATAATATCTCGCATTTGGCTTTAGAGATACCCTCAATATTGAGGTGACATATCCTAAGATAAGTGCCAATATTTAGCGTCAAGTGGTCCTTAAAAGGACCATTTTTGTTAGGCATTGTTAGTGTTGATTTGTATTGCTGGGTATCAGCGCCTAGTTGATGGTATTAGTTATACTAGTATATTGTTTATGCTTGTTAGCGTTAACGGATACTAGTATATGCAGGGGAGGCCACGTGCAGGCTACCATCATCTCCCCCAATTAATAAATAATAATAAATATATAATTAAATTATATAAATTATAATAATAAATAACATTATTCAAAATCAATGAAAATCATTTTCTGAAATATTTAAATAATCTGCGTCAATTATCATACAAAAGTATTTATTAACGGTTTAATTAATTTTTTTATAAAATGTCTTTGATAATGATAAAGCTAGTATAAGCAGTAGGTAATTAGCTATTATATTGAACAAAAAGAAATAGGTATATCCTAATATTACATTTAATACATAAATGTATTTTTGACACATTTTTAACATTTTTAATATTAAAATTGTAATTAGGTGCATTTAAAAATCATATCATGAATCAAATGGACATTTAGAAATTAATTTTGTTATAATTTGTAATAATAAGGCATGAAGAAAATGAGAGTAATATTAAAATTTAATTTAATACAAAAGGAATGTCATACAGTTAAAAAAATAAATAGTTTTTGGTCTAAAAAATGTATATTAAACGAGCCATCCTAAAATAATTTAAGAAAAGAATGGCTTATAAAATTATGATTTTTATATCTACCTACCCAAGTTTTCAAGAGTTCCTAATGTTTTTAACTTTTATCAGCGTACCGATTCAGTTAATTAAACAAAACTATTTCATACTTATTTCCATTAATGATTTAGAATTTATACAAATTTAAATAACTTATTTAATTGTTTTCAATATGTTTTAAACACCTTATATCCATAGGCATATTCTAAAAATCAAGCAGTAAACTAAATATTATGTAATTTTATCATGTAAAATGTGATTGATTTTGTATATGATGTAGGTTTTAAAATATTACGATCATTTTCGTTTGAATTGAGTTTGTCACGTGTTATATTATTATTTACAGGACCTCTGTAAATACACTAGAGGTGACATAAAACAAGACAACGAAGTACAAATCATCCAGTCTATAATCGGCGCGGGGATCAACCGTGAAGAGTTACGAGACGAAATTTTCGTACAATGCATGCGACAAGCGACGAATAATCCAAACACTGAGGCCACCGAGAGAGTGTGGCTGCTCATTTGTCTCGCGATCGTTGCGTTCCAGCCCAGCAAGTTACTCTATAAGGTGCATTTATTGCCTAAATGGTTAAATGGTTGTGAAAAACGTTTTCCACAGCAAGTCTGAACTTTGCATACGCTTAGCGTTATTATAATAAAGCGATGCAGTTTACTTCGAACTCATACCTAACTGAAATTCAGGACCACGATTTGGTGGTAACAATATTGCGTACAAAAGTATCCATGCAGGACAGAAATCATCATCAATCATCTCAGTCGATCATAATAGGAATGATAACTAAATATTGTAAAAACATAATTTTATAGAATAGTTTAACCACAATACTTTTTTAATATAATTTGAATCGCTTATTCATGAAAAATAATAGTCACAGCTTTTCAGAAAAATGGCTTTTTTTATAAAAATTGTACTGTGATATATTTTTTGTGACTACAGAGATGAATATTGTTCGTTTTTAAAGGAGTCAAATTCGTATGACATAGTTTGCTGTAGGTATATGGAAATTTAAGCACTCAATTTGTGTCTATAAATGCTATATTAATACTAGAATATACAGTTTTTTTTTTTAATTTCCTAAAAGTTTTACTTTTTGGACTTAAACCCTTTCATAAATAATCAATTAGTTTATAAAATTTGCCAAATTTATTTTCATATTTCGTGAATGCCATTTCAATATTAATGGCATGGTCAGTTTTGAAAACCGTATACTTATAGTTATAATTGATGTACCTTTATGTATAATAAATACATTTTAGAATTCGTTGTATATTTTTTGCAGTTAGGTAAGTAGGAAATTTATGGTTATAATTTGTCCCAAACAATTATGAATGGCTGTATATGATTTTTCATTTTTTCAATTTTCAATTTTAAATTGGATCTGTTTCAGATATGTATATAACATAATATTTATCACGTTATTATTTCTATAATATTTTTTGAACAATTGTGACTCGTGGTTTAATCATTTAGAATTGGAAAATTTTAAAATTTGCGCAATTTAGTTGTAGCCAAAGTTAATACATACACAATATAATATATTTGGTACGCATAATATAATATTTTATTTACGATTTTTTCAGTATTTCGTGAGTTTCTTGCGGAAGAATTTGCAGTGTGAAGGGAAACTCAAACAGTACGTTCAATGGTGCCTGGATAATTGTAAAAACACGAAAGTGTCGTGTCGACAGTATCCACCATCAACGGTTGAAATCGCCGTAAGTACACTTTTAAGATAAGTAAAAACGTGAAAACGCGTTTAAAATGTTAATGTCACTGATTTTGTGTCCAAAAAGGGTTTAAATTTTTTTGCCAAATTCGCCCCAAAGAGGCAATTTTATAGCCTCGTCCTTAGTTATATTATACTTTGCATATCGCAAATAAAAAACATTAGTTATACCTATAAAAACAATTAATATTTAAAAAACATACACTTTCCACTTAAATGAAAAATGTTTAAATCAATAGAACTTTAAAATATTTTTGAATTATATTTTCTAATGATTTTTTTAAAACGTATAAAAGCGTACATTACAAGTTCTTAGATAAACATTTTGGTATTCGAACACGTTTTTGACATTGATGATCCATGGTGATCCTTAAAAAACTCACTTTTTATGATGCAGGCTATGCGGAGACTCGGCACGATCGTCTGCAGATTTTTCTTCCTGGACGGCCGAACCAAAGCGATTGACATCCATCCAACGGACACGGCCAGCGATGCGGTTTACAAGCTAGCAGATAAATTGTGTCTGAGGTCGATTGACGGTTGGTCGATATACCAGAGCCGGTCGGATGGTGAAGAACACGTCCGTGCTCATTATTACCTGTACGACATCATCGCTGCTTGGCAATCGTACGTATATCGCATTTCAAAAAAACCTATTACCTGTCTGAATAAGGTCAAACTCCACTAACATTTACGAATATCAGAATAGTTTGAATTTTTAATAACTAAAGTGTATTGTTTTTATTAGAAAATTGAACTTAGCTTGTTGACTTGAGTTAAAAATTAAAGATACTATAGCATAATGAGTACATAATAATAATATAGCCTACTATGATAGTAGGGGGAGTATAAGGAGTATATTATTAAGAGTTTTTAAGTTGCCATGCAAAGTTAAATTTTTTAGCAGATTGTTTTAACTTAAATTATATCTTTTTTTTATATAAAAAAGGCCGTTTATTTTGTGAAAATTTACAATCTTTACAATAAATGGTACAATAAGTAAATATGAATGAATGAATATAAAAGGAGGCGGTGAGAAAAAGACAATGAATAGTAGTTTCACATTGGAAATTCTTAGACATGATTGGTAATTTTAGGGAGAAATAATAACAAACACGTTAAGTGTGATGTGTGTTGAGAAGATCTCTGGGCCATTCGCGTTTCAGGCATCTGGCTGGGTTGTCTGGAAAAGCATTATTGGTATGAAGTTGAGCGATTGAGTGGTGTTTCATATTGGAATGTAGGCGTGGGTAATATGTTATAGTTGTAAATTATATCTATAATTTAGATTCAGCTACCTATAAAGTGATAATATTACAACTTTTAGAGCCATTTTTTCTTATACTTAGCGTTTTGTTTACACAGAGTATGGCGGAGTGATTTTGTTGGGATAACAATTATATTTAGATAGATACAATTATTTTAAAATAATTATATGAAAACATGTATTTACGATTATTTATAAGCTTATTAGTTATATCGTGTAGAATACCTTACTAATTATATTATCAATCGACACACACGTGCGATTTTCAAGTAAAACTATTAGCTAATATATTTTATAAGTTCTATATTACCTACCTGTTTTTGACCCAAGTGCATTTCGAACATTTTTGCTTTAGCTAAGGGCGTAGTTCATTCATCAACAAATTATTAATTGTTTATTCTTTTATTTTTGTTAAAATTCGAGTATCAAAAATCATATTTGTATATTTAAAAAAAAAATAATTGTCTTAAAGTTTAAATATAATACGTTTATTAATTTACTCCAACAGTATTATGCACCTACCATATAGGTACTAATAAATTCCAAGATCGAACTATTATATATGTATTTATTTCGGTCCACAGAAAGCAACAGATCAAACAGACCACTCAATCGAGTAGCAGTTTCCCCTCTCTGAGCCGGCGGTCCAGCAACACGACTTTGACCAGTGGCGAGAACCGCTTCATATTCAAACGTCGACTGTTCCGGCATTCCCGAGAAATTTCGCAGGACCCAATCGAAGTGAATCTGTTGTACGCACAGGCCGTCTACTGTGTAGTGAAGGTAAACGATCGGCGGAATGTTTAAATTGCTTTGTTTTTTTACTTTTTTACTTTAACTAAATTACTTAACGAACATTTTTTTAATTATTTTTATATAAGCCTATTTATTACTGTTTCTGTTGATTAGTGTGACGACTTTCCTGTCAGTGAAAAGGTTGCTCTCCAATTGGCTGGACTTCAATGTCAAGTTTCACTAGGCGATCCCAAGGAGTCGACTTTGGAATATTACGCGGACGTCGAAAACTATATACCGTTTAGGATAAGCAGAATCAGGAGTTCCGATACTTGGGTAGGTTTATACGTGATGATGGTTTGCAGAAAATAGTGAGTTCCTGCAAGATGAATGGCAGGTAAAAATAGACGTACCTATGTACAAAGTGTTGCTCGATTAAATAATGAGCTATTAAATCAGTGATCTCTTCAAATAGTTGCACTGATGTCATGAAATTGAACTTATCGTTAAGCTCATCAGTTTTTAAGCTAGCTCACCGAGTTTGATAGTGGTCGAAAACCACTATTTTCCTGCACTTCCAATTTTTTAAGGTTTCTGGTGTAATTTCGTGACACCGTTGATAAAACTCGACTTTCTAATAATATACGGCCCCGTACCATATAATTATTTTTTCCTACCAAAAACCTTTTTGTTATTAATGTTGTTTTAATTTTTACCTGTCGTGCGTCATGCACATGAACTCACCCTCGTCCGATAACGAACTACGTACACAGCGGATTCGGTGTCAACAAATAATATTATAACTTAGACGACGCGATCTTATATTATTACAGGTGCCGATACTGGCGCAGGCTCATCAACAATATGGTGCTGGCAGATCAGAGCTAATGGCAAAGGTCTTGTATTTGTCGTGTGTAATGCAATATCCTCTCTACGGCACCACAATGTTCCACGTCACCTACAGGGGCTACTGGTCGTACGGTATGATCATATTATTTTCACTCACCATCGTTATCGGGTTCGTTGTTAATGTCGGTCTTGTCGTTTCATACAGGAAACACTCTAATACTCGGTGTCAACTGCGAAGGACTCATGTTGATCAAGCCGGAAGACAAGTTCGTCATGTATGAGTTCAGGTACACTGACGTCGAATCAATATTTTTGGACCCCAGCGATTGTTTCCTGACCATTAACTTAATGAGACATCAAAACGATAACGCCTCGGCGCACAAGTGTTTCGTCTTCGAAACGCAACAGAAATCCGAAATCGGTTCGCTTATTGTCAGCTATTGTCCAGGGTTGGCTGGTTGGATAATCGAAAACGAAGCACCGGTATGAAACGAATAAATTGTTGTGACTTATAATCAAGATTTGAGGCTGTGAATTTAATGCACTAAAATACTATGAAATAACTGGGTGGTTGTGCATTAAAAGTTGGTAATATTAATGATTTTAATATTCATCGAATTTTATTTAAATACATTAAATAGGCTAAGAAACGACAACTATGACGTGCATACGCAAAATATACCTAACATCATTTTCAACGATTTTGCTGGTATATATACGTTAAACTATTAAAATAGGGTATCTACTCAAAACAGAATTTCGTAAATCAGTAGAAATATAATTAGATGAATTCTGTTCAAACTTAATTCGAAATGCAAACGCATAAATTCACAGTCCTGCTGCAGTTATAAAAATATTGTACTTACGCGTTAATGAACGATTTTAATTTATCTCAACAGGTTAAAGCCATAACGAACGATGATCGCATACGACTTTATCACAACGTGATCAACTGCCGGCGCAACTTAATCGATTCAGATATGTTGAATAAGCCTCAGGACACCTCTGGTAGTTTCTTAAAGAACACTTTGCGCAGGTCAGTGTTACAACCAATACAACCAACTGGTGTATACATCGCATAGATGTATCAGTAAAAATCTATCAAATTAAGTGCGTTTTTAATCTACAAATATTTTGTTTAGACTGAGCAAACACAAATTGGAAAAATTATGGGCTGAACACATTGGATCGTTGTCCGAACATGGAGAAACGTACAAGGGATTCTCGGGCTCTTATTGGTCCTTCAGTAGACAGACGATTTCCCAAAGTCTCAGCCGGTTGTCCGAACAAGACGAACAGATCGCTTTGCAAATGTTCCAGATCATACTGAAATATGCTGGTTTAGGTCAAAATGGTAACGATAATGATAACCACGTTAACATATCCATCCCCAGAGGGAATTGCACGGCGCTGCTATACGGATTACGATTATAACTTTAGAATGTTGTACAGTTGAGTCCCATGAATCCAAATTTACAAATTATTTAACTAAAAAAAACTGTTTTTCTCAATGTATTTACCTAATATAGAATATGCCAACAAATTGAAGTTAAAGTTTTAATTTCTAAAAATTAATAAAATTATTATTATTGTTACCTAACAAATTAAATAGGTACCTATACATGTAAATACACCGGTATGGTTAAAAGTATGCTACTCGATATTTTTTCTCTACAAGGAAAATCTATAAATCATTAAATGATATGTTTAATAAATTTAATGTTTTTTTTAATAAAATACCATGACAATGAAAACTTTACGAAAAACTCGACGGAAAATAAATAGTTGTATCCAATCTAAAACATATACATGTTAAAAATGATTTCTTTTTGTCTTTTCTATATAATTTAATTGGCTCTTGTTCATTATTCATTTGGTAGATATATATTATTATCAAATATCGCATTGAACATAATTTTACTTAAGTTTCACATTAAATTTGTAAGCGCATGTCAATAAAACTAGGTATATATTTATTTCGTTTTACTAATTAAAACAAACCGTTTAATGTTTATTTTTAAATTTATAACATACGAGTAGTTTTTTGATAAAATGGAATCTGGTCAATTTATTTTGTTTGTAGTTAGGTGCCTATTAGTTAATTGTCTCTAAAAAAACATTTTTTATACCAAAATGTATTTTTTGTCATGTACTTCAAGATTTTTTCTTCACTACCTGATACCCACTACTGATGATCGACTATATAATTGTTTTATATTATTTGTATGCAAATAGCCATCCTTTGTTGCGATTATTTCATATTATTAGTAATATATAACGTAGATAAAATAAAAATAAAATAATTGGTTTTTAATATTATATCTGTTGTATCGGAGTATCGGACCATGTGCATTATAGTATTCAATTTTATATGCATTTTAAATGTTAGTGTTAAAACTAAATTCTAGGTAAAAAACAACTTTTTAATGCGTATTAACGACTGCATATTATAATAAACGTACTGATTTCAGCTATAAATATAATTCCAAATCTGGGACTGAACTGTATAACTCCAGAATTTTAAAACCTTGTCTTTCATAATAATTTGATCGTTTTTAATGCCTAAGAATCCTACCTAAAACTTTTACCATGCCTAACAACGGCCGTCACCTCTAAGCACGTCGTGGCACGACACAACTTACTGTCGGCGTCTTCGATCGTGTGTGAGTTAGATATCACTCAACAGTTTGTTGTTTTTAATATGCATTAGGAGAAGTCGTCCGGCGAGCTGAAGACGAACACGTCACCCTGATACAAAACGTCATGGAGAGATCGATGCGCAAAGAGTCGTTGCTCTGCGAACTGTACCTGCAACTGATCAAGCAGACCACCGAACATCCGGATCCAAACTCGAGGGTTAACCTCAGGCATTGGGCGCTGTTGTCCCTCACCTGTTCGGTCATCTTGCCGCCGCAACGCAACGTCCGAAAATATTTGATTGCACATCTGCG
Organism: Sitobion miscanthi; assembly: GCA_008086715.1. Taxonomy (NCBI): domain Eukaryota; kingdom Metazoa; phylum Arthropoda; class Insecta; order Hemiptera; family Aphididae; genus Sitobion; species Sitobion miscanthi. The sequence goes on along the minus strand of CM017803.1, from coordinate 11,416,944 downwards.
GAAGTGCGCCGGTGATTGTGTAACCGAGGAAGGGAAGTACGCCCGGTTCGCGGAAAAAGTGAGTGTGTGGTAACCGGAAGGTATAATAAGAGTGATTCCGGTCGGATTGCTCGTAAACTATATCTGTACTTAGCTATAATTTATAACCAAGCAAAGATGCGGATACAATAATTTGATAAGTGTGTAAACATTTTTTTTTTAATTTATCTGAGAAAAAAAGTATTTAAGAATTATTGAAAATATTTAGGAAGTATTTAGTAAATATTTAATCAACAATTGTTTCATTTTTACTTAAAGTCGAATGTAAAATGAGATTCTTAATGTAATAAATCGAGTAATAAATAAAGCAGCTAATAATACATTATCGATGATTAATTATAGGTATTAATATTATCTCTGCTAAAATTAATTCTAACACCAGTTCAATCAGTTCAGTATACTATTATGTTTATTTTGAATTTTACTACCTATTTCAGTATTTTTAATTTTAAAATGTCGTTAATTTTTTTCGTTATATTATTCTACATGAAAATATTATGCTTTCAGAAAAATGCCACATAACCGTAATTTAAGAGGTTTGATATAGTGTATTTTAATGAAGTAGTTGAGAAGTATTACAATATTAAATCTTGAATATATATTTATATACTAATTTTAAGTAATTTAAAATCAGTCCAATGTCAGTACAACAAAGGTTGATACTTGTTGCGTGATAATTAATAATAAAGTTATACAGAAAATTAGTTTCTTACGTTACAAACTTATTAATACCTATAACGATTACATCAGGTTCACCAAATGTTTACACTATAATAGGTATAGAAGAAAACTTTTTCCGTGGCATTTTTATTTTATTTATATTAGTACTCACTAATATTTTGTAATAAACAAATGAAAAAAACCAAAAGAAAATAAACTTTTGTTATTAGTTTGTCCCACACAAAACCATTTTCATGGATATATTAGGTGGTAAATCTTCCTCTTAAGTTTACGTTGTAGGAAACAATTTTCAATGACAACTCCGACTTACATCGTTTTAAAAAATATTGGAACAAAATGTTGTGCTCGGTACACTTTTTTTATATTTAAATTTTTTAGTGCGTGTCGAAAACCCAAGGAACGAGGAGACGACAGTGGCCGCCGTCTAGAGAAGAAATATTGTGCACGATAAACAGGAGGTTGATTTATGCCCGATTTCATTTCATGGATGGACAATACCACGCCATTGAGTTTCACCCATCTTCAACGGCTAAAGACGTAGTGGAAATCGTCAAGAATAAAATTGGACTTAGGAAAACAGCGATGGGTAAGTAACACTGAAGTAGTGGCAGTAGTGGAACCATAACAAAATATGTATTTTGATATTAGGGTCAAGTTGTTATAAACTAAAAACAACAAAATGTGAACTAAAAACTCGATTAGTTTCGTGTAAAATAATAGTATATACGTAAGAGCGAAATATTTTTTTTGACTGTCGCTGTTTTTTTTTTATACACATAATTTTATTATTATGAGAAAATCCACTTCCAAATATTTTTATTTGCAAAATGTTCTTTAATCATTCCTCAAAACCTTATAAAAAATACGTGAAAAATAAAATTTCGCGTTACGACACGTCGTACATGGAAAAATTTTTTAGTTACATATAGTTTTCAATAATACCTATTGTATTATATATTTATAGGATATGCGATCTACGAGGTGTTGGGAAATTCCGAGCGAAGTTTGGTGGCTGAAGAAAAACTTGCCGATGTCATGTCGAAGTGGGAAAGATACAGGAACGCCAACACTGGAACGGCAAACACGTCCAAGCCCATCCGAAAGCACAGCCACATATTCCTGTTCAAAAAACACCTGTTCCTCGACCAGTACATGGACCTAGACGATCCGGTGGAAAAAGAACTGTTGTACCATCAGGTGCTGCATGGCCTTCGGTGCGATCGATTCCCGGTGACCGATAACGAAGCGGTTCGTATTTTGTCTTTTTTACGACGCATTGAACAGAGCGTAAACCAGAGTTTAAATTATTTTATTACTGAAAGAAAAAATTGTGATTATCATGTTTGGTGAATCAATCTGTATGACTGTACCTACATAACAATTTAGAAAAATTGTAGTCAAAATACAGTACACCAAACATTGATGGTAGATCGCTCACTTTTTATCGCATTACCACTGCACAAAAATTAATGCAAACAATATAATAATAAACTCTATATTCTCCGAAACTCTTAAATAATTTAAATCTATGTTCGGAGGAGTCCAAGAGTTCCTATTATATTATATCCTCTATGGCCCTATCCCTACTTAAGCCAATGATACTGAACATGTATAACGTTTATTGATATCTTTGTATTGTGGTTTTAGGTTATGTTGACCTCTTTACAAGCTCAAGTAGAACTAGGAGACTGCGAAGATACCGTACTGGAATACCGACAGGTCTCGTGCCATTGTCTTCCGTCGAGGCTAGTCACCAACATACCCAACGAAGACGTGGCGATGCACCACCAGAGTTTGAGAGGAATGACTTCAGCTGAGGCCAAGAAAGCTTTCTTAAACTTGATCAAAAGCTGGCCACTCCACAGAGCTACCATTTTCGACGTTATGGTTAGTGTATTGACTATTGTTTGAGGACTATAATTTACATGCATTGCATTTAATTCCGTTAAGATGTTAACATTAAATATTTAATAAGACATACAACGTTAGATATGATGACTTTCAGAATGTCATATGAAAAAGGTATGCATATTATTTCACGTTTACAGTTAAAATATGCATTAAAAAAGCATCATACACGAAGTATGTAAAACAAAATATAGGAAATCTAACTACGTCATTTTTTTTACTCAACTACCTAACAGAATTTATATTTAGACGTTGAAAAAATCTAATCATGCATAATCTAATAAACCTATCTAGACCTAATTAAGTACTCAAGTATTTGAATGTTTAAGTGTAACGGTTTGTATGTTGTAAAAACAAAAAATAATTTTGCAACAAGATGGGTTGCTGTATATTTTAAGTGTGCAGTACATTGTTTAATATTAACAAAAATATTTGGTTTTTAGCAATCGTTCACCTCAAATTGGCCTCGTGTCTTGTGGTTGGCTGTGGATCAAGCCGGTTTACATCTACTGGAACACCGATCTCGAAATGCGTTGTGTTCATACGAATACGACAGTATCTTGAGTTACAGTCCAGCCGTTAATTGTCTGATGATAATTACGGGCAGCGACAAAAAGCAGAGCAAGATTATATTAACCACTTCACAGGTGACGTTTTTTAATTAAGAAAACTTTTTCGGTAATAGCCGGTGCAAATGTACCCCGTAAGAGTTGTAGGAGCCTGTATCTGGTACTGGTATTCTTACCGAATGGTGTTTTTTCCGAAATTCCGTATACCCTAAATCTTTTTTCCCGAACGCCTTTTTCCCGAATCGAAATCCCCGAATGAACTTTTTCCAAATGGTATTTTTTCCGAAAGTCCATATACCCTAAATCTTTTTTCCCGAACACTTTTTACCCAAATCGAATAATAATATTAATATCATAATAAATGCTGTAGTTTAATAATAAAATATTTAAAAATCGATAATTTATAATACGTATAAAGTGGCCAGCTTATTACCTATGTTGTTGAGGTAATAAGGCCTTTTACTTATAATAATAAAAATAAATAAATATAAAAATAAAATAAACAATATAATATTTATTACTTACAAAACAATATTATGCGTTATCAGAAATTGTAGCTCCTGTATGTATTAAATTTAGCAGTAATGGACCCTAACAATATGCTATTAAATAAATTTTGAATTTTTTTATTTCGGGAACAATAACCGTCGGGAAAAACGCATTCGGGAAAATAGGTTTCAGGTTTTCGAATTTTCGAGCAAAATACCATTGGGGAAAAAGTTCAATCGGGAATTTCGATTGGGAAAAACGGCGGGTACCCCTGTATCCAGTAAGCAGTAATGCAGTATACCCATCATTCATTGATGTGAATAGGGTCCTCAAAAAGTCAAATGTGTAATAGAGCATGAGCTATGGCCTCACTATATTATAGGTATAGACATAGAAATAGAAATTATTATTTACATACACTTCATATTAGTTTACATATTATATCTTATATCGTATCATTCGTATCATTTCGATACCTAAAACTCGTTTTAAAATACAATTTCTCGGTAAAGTCACAAGGTCATTTCGTGCGGAACCTTGTGAAGAAAAATGTATATCAGGAATCGTGAACCGCCTGTTCAAGCCCCATCCAAGTCCCGCCATTTTAGAGAAAAAAAATGTCCTTCTCCATTATTGACGCGCCCGTATTACCATAATATTATAATGACTGCCACAGCCATAATAATATAATTACAAATAAATTACTATCGATCGAGTTCGATGTTGTACCGCGATAGTTTACAATCGTAATTTATCATAATAACAATATTATAAAATAAATTACAGGCGTTCCAAGTGGCGAACCTGATCCGCGAGTACACGGAAGTGCTGCAGTCTCCGCAGGCGTTCAAAAAGCGCGAAGGTGGCGGAGGCGGCGGTGGTGGCGGCCGCAAGAACGGTCTGAACGGTTCGAGCTCGAGGCCGGTGAGCATACTGCACAAACCGGCGCCGGCGATCGAACTCCAGACATGATCCGAGGACCGGCGGACGTCCGATCAACGGCAGCAGGATAACGACGATTGTTGATCGGACAACAGCTTAACAATACGTGTATATTATTATCATTGTAATATTATCATAAACAACAGTGTACCCCGAGACTCAAGTTCCGGCTCGTCGTCAATCACACCGCGTTGTTAGGAATATTATGTAACAATCGCGAATTAAGATATGTAATTATATTATATTCCTAATTCGTGGTGACAATAATATTATTATAATAAGTATATCGAGTGTTTTGTGACTGTAACCGCGCAGTCGCATATTAATATCTATATTGTGTAAGAGATTTTTTTTTTTTATAATGGAAATTCAATGCGAAAAACACGATTTGCTCGGCGTGAATCGTTTTTTTATATATAGACAATTCCTGTTATAATAATAGGTACGGTTTGAATCGTCGAATTTTAAACATTTTCAAAATCATAATAATAACGTATTGCAACGAACATTGTAAAAGTTTGTTAGGTTAGATTATGCCGCATTTCACGTGTACATTTTTTCAAAGTGAATGATTGAACCGAACTAATTGATAAACTTAGAATAACAGACTGTCGAATAACAGCTTCGTTGACAATTATTATTATTATTTCTAGCTGAACAAATAACGTACCGACTACAAAAACTGGACCGTAGCGGTAACGCCTAAATCGAGTGATTATTCGAAACATCTTATACTAACCGGTGCCTAATTTCCTTGTAGTTGTAATGGCATTATTTGATTATTATTCTAATAATCTATAGTCACGATTTTATAAATTCTGTTTTTTCTTTTTAAATCAATGTACGACATTATTGTACGGTTTGTCATTAATATACAATCTAAGTTAAATATCTAATATAATTTTTAATTAAATTATCTTAATCGATGTATAAATATTTATTTAGGTAACTTCATAGTTACAATTTACTAAATTGAATTGCATATTATAATATGCGTATTGTGTATAATAGTATAATTCGCAGCGTGGAGCGTGGCAACGACGGACGATGATAACATTTTAAATTTCCGAACACCGTCCGAGTGGCGTGTTTTAATGTCTACATAATAATAGCACGGACCAAATATTATATAAATAATATAGACGAATAATTTCAATGAGATGAAACATAGGTACTTCTTATACAAACGGTAAACGATTCACTCTTGTTATCCCAGTTCTTAAATATAGCTCCAAGTTCTCACACGAGTAGACCACTCGTTTTTTGGACACTCGTATAACCGTGACATCGGATTTATAGACGCCCTCGTGTATATATATTCGTATAAAATATTTTATAGTTTCATACTTTCATACCAATAAAGATGGGGTTCCATTTGCGTTGTGCCCTGTTTCGGACGAAGTTGAAATTATATTATACATTTTTATCCCCCAATATAATCGTACATCGCATGTTTTTACACTCCCCCACCTACCACCCCCACCGTATCTAACGTTAATACAATTTAAGTGCATTATAATTTCTATAGGATGTAAGCATGTACCTAACGCATATATTATTATACATTTATACTATTATTATGTAAGCAATGTTTTCCATTATTTATTATTATTATTACCTTATTCACCTTTGATATACTATATTATATTATATTATGTAATTTTTATTAAACAAATGTTTGATGTTCAATTGTTACTATAATCTTTCAACGAGCAAATTAACAACAAAAACGGAAAAAAAATGAATGAGTAAGAAATATTGTTGTTATACATTTTTTGTAAATACCTAATGTGATTTTTATTTTATATTTTTCTCCATTATTATTCCCGTAAATATTATGAAGAAATTCGCCAAATACTGTTATGATAATGATGTTGAATAATTTTATATTATAATTTAAAAAAAAAAGGTGTTATATATTCGTCTATATACCTATTACAATACCAGATGAAGGTGTAGACCAATTTATATATTGTGTGTGCTATATTATATTAAAAGTGCCACCAAGATTTTCCTAAAGTATTTATATATATATTATATCTATGCGTCATGTAATATAATATAATATTAAATTAAAGAATGTCTTGTTTTCATTTAACTTGCCTTATCAGTTCCGATTGCAGTCAATAATATACCTAATAAGCTGTCATGATTTATGTATTTTATTTGTAGATACATAAAATATTATTTTACGTTAAATCATAACTCAATATTGTGATTAAAATATTATAATATCTATCTACTTTTTATTTAACACACGAGTAATGGATACATAGCTATAGGTACATAATATAATTTATAATTACTGTATGTACCTACTTTTAACCCCCTCGGAGTTGGTACTCCAATTAAAATACGATAAAAATCCAAGTGTATCTTATCAAATTAAATTATTTTATTTTAATTAAACTAGTGAAATTAGATAATAACTAAAATGCTCACTGGCAGGTGCTATGATTAAATATGCAAATAAAACCCAGCCAGAGTGTTAGAATGAGACAGTGAATACATTACGATTTTCCATTTCTGTCTTTATAGATAATATCATTGAGCAGGGTTGAAACCGATATTCGATACCGGTTTTGAATACCGGTTAAAACCGTTAAAAACCGAAATCGAAAACGAAAACGAAAAAAACCAATACCGGTAATCAAAACCGAAATCGAAATCGGAAAAAATCAATACCGGTATCCGAAACCAAAACCGAAATCGGAAAAAATAAATACCGATATCCGAAATCAAAACCGAAATCGGAAAAAATAAATACCGATATCCGAAACCGAAAACGAAATCGGAAAAACTATTAATGGTACCTAATATTTTTTATTATAATTAATTTTTAATATTTATAATATATATATGAAGATTGAAGGTATAACTGCTGCAGTTGTAGTCGTCGTCTTCGGGAACCCCTGTGTTTTCCTTATGTTTTCATAGGTAATTTCACGGGTATACAAAATATTATACGTACCTACTGTACCTAGTATAAACTATAAATGCCTATTATACACAATATAAATATTATATATAATATTTTGGTCAATACTAAATAGATTAATAAATTCGTCTAGAACAGTATACGCAGAAATACACCATAATAAAAATTTTAAAACAACAACAGTATTATTATATAACTATAATGTTATAAGCTGTCGTGTTTTTCTGTCACCACAGACGATCAGAAATAACTATGTGCCTACATTAAATTAACACAATCGCCCCGACGCAAACAATAAATTATAAGATACTGAGTATATATAGTACTGTATAGTATACTTATAAATTAGGTATTAATATTTATGTTATAAACTTATAAATACTTATAGTTATATAACATAATTGTCTGGGTTTCCTAAAAGTCATCGACTGAAAAATGTGTCCCTTCCCAACCCACCACAAATCACACTGGTGATCATATTGTGATTGGCATTTAGATAATAGTATTTATAATCAATTATATATAATATATTATTATTCTATCTACTTGTGGGACAACCAAACGCTAAATCGTACGCTACGGGATGTGTGGCGATTGGCGAGTACGCGAGTATATATGTCATTATAAATTATTATAATAATATAATAATAATCTTGGATTTGAAACCGATATTGAAACTGAAATCGAAATCGGAAAAAATCAATACCGGTATCCGAAACTGAAACCGAAATCGAAAAAAATATTTTCGGTTTCAAGCCCTGCCATTGAGTATAGATACTAAACAATTGTCGTATTTACAACACCTAAACAAAAAACATGAGCGTTTAGACATCCCAAGACAAATGTAGAATCGTTCCATAAGGAGCATAGGTACGCGGCAATCCACCGCACAGGCTGAAATTACCTTGTTAATTAACTAAACTAATGCTAGAGAACCGCTCAATTCTAAGCATGGAATCGTTTCACTTTTAAGGAAGCTAATCTGCTCAAGGAACATACAAGACGAGGCGAGATCATTTACTACCATTCCCTTTTCGACCAAAACAAAAAGTTCAATCATAATTAATATAGTATACTTTAAGTATTGATGTTATACTTATAGAAAAATATTAATATATATTATACTTAAGTTGTATAAAAAAATATATAAATAATAAATAATTATAATTAAAATAATATAAAACTGTTGTCATATAATTAATATAATAATAATGTGAATTATATATTTAATAATAAAATAATATACGTGTAATATTTGTAAAATTATAACTACACATTTTTGTATTGTACTTGTATTATGTTAAATTTATATTCTGTACTTAGGGCTACTATTGTAAATATAATTTTGAAAATTATTAAAAGTTTAAGTTAGAAATAAATATTATGTGTACAACATATAAATAATTATAATATGTATAATTATTGACAAATTCTAACTTTTAATAATTTTCAAAATTATATTTTATTTTATTATTTAATATACTTTATGGATATATTACTGTTATATTTAATAATTATTGACAATGATTTCATTTTATCTATTATAAGTATAATTATTTACTTACCAATATATTTTTTTTATACAACACTTAGGTATAGTAAATATTTAATAATTTTCTATAAGTATAACTTAAAGATCCAAAGTATATACCTAATATTAATTATTATTCAACTTTTTGTTTTGGTCGAAAAGTGAATCAGCCGAAAAGGGAAGGGTACGTTCTTGGTCGATAACGGCGATGCCCACAAAAAGGAGGGACACTAATTGGCTCGACCTTTTGAACGCATGTAAAAACACGGGTACCATAATATGCTAACTGTCAACTGAGAAGCATTACAAAACCCGTGTATTTCGATTAGACTCAGATGTTAAAGCCGTGCCCCTAGAGATTGACACGGGTCCTCAAGTTCTGAATAGAAACTATTCCATCTCACTGAGAAGCTATACACATTTGGTAAAACGCAGCACAGTCATTTTTAAATGCCAAATTTGCTGGATAAATATATTTTCTTTCATTAAGACGAGAGGCGAAAAACCAAACTGATCGAATACCTTGTTCAGGTTAGATAAAAGGATACGCTTACTCATTTTAGTTATAACTATTATATTAGCACTAACGCAACATCATTAAACAGGAATTCATCTTGGCCAGGTTTTCAATCTAATCCCAGTTATTTATCGATATTTTCCACATCCATAGAGATTACATAATAATAATGTTAACGGAATCTACATAATATAATAGTAAACACATCACTTCGTACTTTCTTGGTATTGCGATGATCTAGCTGGAGGTCGTGACTTGTCATTTAACTTATTGAAGCTTAGTACTGGGCCTTAAAAAATGCCACATTTTACCACTTTCGAAAGTACCTCAGGGTCTTAAAAAGGTGACTAAAAGCCTTCCAGATCTTTCTCATAGTCTGAAAATCTGGTCAAGTTACATTGATTGTCTTTGAGGGTTATCAAGTCCGGTTAAGTAGGCACATACTGATACACAAATTTCTGAGCTATATATATCCACATACTTCAACTGCTGCTATCGTTTCAAATGTAGCTTTAAATGTTTAATGTCGTAGATTAAGCTCCAGTTAAAAATGATTTGCTTAAGTTTACGTAAATTATATTTAGGTAAATTATTTATGTAAACAATTATAAACAATTGCAGAAATTTTCATCAAATAACAAAAAAAAAAAAATTAAAAATCAGTATTAAAATCAGTTTACTTATAATTTTACGAACAATATTATTTTGTAACAAATTTTATTAAAAGTAATATAATACTTAAAATAAATGTAGTAAAAAAAAGAAATAAAAGAATAGAGAAATCTTATAATTAACAAGGTGTTGAGAACAAAATCCTAATAATAAATTTAAGAACTATAAATACGATAATAATATAATTATAAAATAATTATAGAAATAAATATTATAATATTATAATTTATAGGCTAAGAAAAAATAAATAATCTTTAAAGTAGTAACTACTATAAGCTATTAAAGAAAACTAAATATAAAATAATATTTAACTAGTTTCTCACGGTGTTATCGATTTGAAAATATGTTATTATTGAATACTATAGTACTGACAACTGTATAGTTACCATGTCAAAATAAAAAGTAAAATGGCGTACTATTTAATAGTATTAGATAGAATCATTTTGAATTAACTATGTTATAATGTTGTTTAACACCTTTAGTGTTGTTAACCTTTGTATAATCACCTTAATATATTATAATATTTGTCAACATTTACGTGTAAAAAGAGAAAATATTAATATAACAGCAAGTTCTGATAACGTCGTAAATTAAACTAGTATACTTAGTTATGTGAAACGGTGATTATCTAATATTATAATATTTAAATAGATTTGAGGATTGTAGATGTACATGCCTTATAATTTTCTATAATATTATAATAGTACAAACTACAAACTATTTTATTTTTTTTTATTTGACATCATCATAACTTACAAAAATTTAATTATAAAAATTATTCATGATTATCTATCTCTTTTAAGCTAAAAGCTTGTGTTAGAGATAGAGAGTAATACAGTTTTAGACTATAAACTGTATAATAAATTAGTTGACATCTCTAAACTTATTTACATCATATTATAAATCGTTTGTATCCTAAATTTAAAATTTCGATAACTCATTATAAAATTGTCACACTGATGTATCATTATGATACATCTAAATATCCTCCAATATATAATAACAAAAATGTCGCTTAGACCCACGGAGGCACGGACTAAGATTAACAAGACTGGAAACGAACATATATCATCCGAACAAGATCTGTTACGGAAAGTTAACGAGCGATCGTGGGGACAAAATTGAATAATTTACTGAACAGTCATACAACAGTGTATGAAGCTGATTAAAAAAGTAAAATATTAAGAGATGGCGCCACAAATGCTCGTTAACTATTCGTAATAGATGGTTTTTTGATTTTTCATACACCGTGCACCATTGTTCGTTTCCAGTCCTGTTAATTTGGTCCATGCTTGGACCCTAACATCACTTATTCCTTGCTTATCCCCTTTAGTCATGCATCAATATTGATTTAACCTTTTGAAATAAACTGTATTTAATGACTTATCATAAAGACAGTAAGTACACATTTCCAAATATTGTCATAATATGGAATTTACTAATTGTGTAGATCTTGACTGTAGCCTCTATTATAATTTGATGTGCTCACTCTCCAAAATAACAATCACAATTAAATTACAATAATAATACAAAAATTAGATAACACTCGGCTATCGTGATAATTAAAGTTGCCTCGCTTTCACACAATGTATTAAATATTTAAATGTATGCTTAGCTTAAAAATAATAATAATTTTAAGACTTTAATGTTAAATATGTTTTAATTGTTATGTTATTTTTATGTAAATCAGTAGTATAAAGAAACAAAGTTCAAAGCCTTATGAACAACATCAATTATTTGTTTAATTCAAATAATTGTATTTTAATATTGAAATTCAGTTGTACTAATACAAATTTGGAGAAAAACGATAGTAATTTAAATATTATTTCTTTATACACTTAAAGTTTTGATATTAATATAACTGAATGAAAACAACAAATTGTCAAAATATTTGAGTATTTTATTTTAGTTGTTATAGTCTCAAATCAGTCAAATTCATTTAAAAACAGTGTTCAGTTAATTTAAGTTAATTTACTATGATTAAATAACCAGTAAACATAAAAGTTTTTGGGTTAAATAATATTAAATTAATTATAACTAAAAGTTATCCAAAAGTAACTGCAAGTACTATTAGTATGCAATTTTGAATCTAAAGATATCTCCAAATATTCCTTAACAGAAATGTTTAATATAATAGAACAATATTTACCATTGAAAAACCAACAAAATTTAATAAGTGCATTAGACTTAATACATTAATTACAAACATGGTATACGAAACATACTTATTTATCTTACTTCATTCATACTACATGTACCTATTAAATATTTATCATTATTTAAGAAATTAGGAACAATTAATTATGGACTACTATAAAAGTATAAAATATATATTTTTCATATAAGTTAATGTATAAATAACATAAAAATAACTCATTAATGATAAAAATAAATTTAGTTACAAAACATAGCTTAATGATAAAGTAACTCTATAAATATCACCTATAATCATAACTTATTGTTTAAATCATAAATGTAAATAAATTCACAGTTCAAAAAAAAATTATTTTTTAATACATAGTATAATGGAACAGTAAGGATAACATTATTATGTTTTAATAAGAAAAATAGCATACATTTAAAAAATAATATATCAGTTAGCTGATGTTTCTCCTCTAATTGCCACAGATGTATTTGAACCAGACCTTCGTTTCTTCTTAGGCGGTTGCTCTTCAGCCTCAATTGGTCTTTTATTACCAATTATTTCTTCATCGCTTTCCTATATTGATAATACAACCAGATTAAAAATACAATCTTTCATTAATTACTCAACTTAATTCAATTCTACTTACATCTGAATTATTTTGTTTGCTAAGCATATCCTGAACTTTCTGTACATTGAGTCTGAAGTCACGGGAAGCAGTGAGTTTGAGATTATTTAACAAGTTTGGATCCTATTCATTGAATATGGTTTAACAACACATTGTATTATTATATTTATATAATATAATCAAAACTACTGACTCGTAAAATAGTAAAAAAAATATTATTAAAATAATAACCTTGCACTTTTTCCCCAATTTAGTAATTAGGTTCACGAATAGTTCCAATTCAGTAACTACTCTGGGAATGTAAGAAGCTTGGCGACGGGTTTGATTTTTTAATTGAACAGACTTTTTCTCCTTATCCGTTAATGGTCTATCGTACTGAAATATAAATGTTTAATTTATTATGAACATTGTTGGTAAAATATGAATCAATTAAAAGTATTATACCTCTATGAACATGATAAACTTAGAAACATTTGGTGACAGTTGATCATTGACAATTTCGGACAATTTACCCAATCTAAAAAAGGAAATTTAACATTATTATACACTGTAAAATATTTCAAAAACAAGAGTTTACTCAACAAAGCTTGCTTGTACACCGGCTCGTTTACATTTGAACGTGACAGGAAATGTTTGGTAACCACATTGATGGTTCGATAGACTTGGTACAATAAATTGAAAACAGACTCTGTACATTGACCCAATGGAATAACTGTTTTTGTGAATGAAGTTGCGGACAAAACCACTAAAACGATACGATGACAAATGGCTCTTTCTCGAGATTTCAGTCGGTCTTGACAAATAATCTTTATTTTTCTTTGTGATGCATTTAACTCAGCCTTGATTCGAGATAAGCATTGCATAACATGGTTTAACTCATTGCACAAGCTTTGACACAAGACAGGACATATCATTGTTCGGTTCCAAGTTGTTATTAATCTCAATGGCTTAATTTGTGATTGGTTGTTTTTATGAGACTATTGAAACATAACAAAGCAAAACATTTAATTAACAATAAACACACTATAATCAACTATCAAACACATTTTAATAATAATATTTAATGAAAATACAGTGTTGATGTTTTAATAAAATTAAAATAATAATTAGGTTAATGTAGGTAGACCTATATTGTTGGTATTAGTCTAAATTAATAAGATCAAAGTAAAAAAAGTGATAGTAGTTACAAAGCAAAATCCAAAGAAAATATCATTAATAGTGGAAAATTTAAAAAGGCTAAATGCATAGGTGATATTTATAATATGTGTAAACAATTAGGAAATAGCTCATTGGGAATATTGAAGTGTATATGTTACTGGTAAACTAGTACCCATGTCTATTGGATAAAGAAAAAATATTATTTGTAAAACATTTATTTTGTACATTAACAGGGTAATTTGTATATTATCTACTTTTGAGTGGATAAAGTGTTATGATAAAATATTAACTGTAGGTAATATTTCTGTAATAAAATAATAAAATACGATAAAATATAAATTTTACTTTGTAGATATAATATTTAAGTACATCATGAATCATGATAAAACGTTATTGTATAATTTTAAACTTCAGTATGGTGCTATCGGTTTTTGAGTTCACTTATTCAGCTTGTTAGTTTTATTATTTTTAATCTAGTAAAATGTGTTCTCGAAAAAAGAAATTTTAAAAGAGTTTCAATAAATTAATTAATGAAAATAATGAGAATTCTGTGTATTTAACAGAATCAAAATATTATGTCATACTCAGTGGCGGATCGTGGTTTGGACGACAGGACGACCGCACCCTCTACTAAAATTAATTTAATAATATTCTTAATTTTACATTTTTAAAAAATATTGCAAATTTTTAAATAGTAAAATAGTTATAAATTACCTACTAGTTACTACCTACTTTACATTTGTCTATTAAATTAATTGTCATGTGCGAACTTATTATTTTTCTCAGATACCAGGAGCATTTGTATACGAGCAGTGTTTGGACGACCGACAGCGTCGTCCGAACAATATTCGTATTACGCATGTATAAGCGACGTGCTGCAATCATGTAAACACTAAGCTGTGTTCTTAAATACGGATATTTACGACCGGCAGCGTCATCCATACAGTAAAATATTTATATATTACTATATTGGGTAATTTTTTTTTTAAATTAACAGCGTTGTCGGTTGATAATTGCTATTATTATTATTTTAATTTCCATTTTCTACTGCGACCTGCGACTATATAAAAAGTAAGATGCATGACAAAATAGATCTATATTGTCATGGTAAGATGTATATTTTTGTATATTTAAATAATTTTCTATACCTATGGCTACCGCTATTATATTTAAAGTCGCACTCCAACCACAAGCACCCACGAGCCGCCACTGGGTATACCTAATATTAGAATTTAAAAACAAGAAATTAACCAGGAAAAAAATAAATAAATCATACAGATTTTAAGAGATACGGCATTATTAGACCTGGCACACAAAAGGCCCATGGATCAATTTTTTTAAGGGGCCCCATCATGGAGTACAAAATTTACTTGACATTTTGAGGAAAAAATGCCCACTACCTTTTTTCTTTTAAAAATATATTTATTCAAATTCTGATTTATAGAATTTTTAAGTAGTTATATCTAAAGACAATATATTCAAATTCCTGATATTTTTTGTACTAATATTAGAGTGTTCAGTGGCTATACAAACTTCTTTTTTTCAAATGAGAATCTCCTTTTTTACAGCAAATTATTTAGCAGATGATGTTCTTGTAAATGTAGATGTGTCTAAATGTACATTATTTTTTTTTACTTTGTTAAAAAAAAGGATTCCTATTTTAAAAACAGTAGTTTGTGTTGTAACAACATCAATCTTAAATGGTATAAAAAATTTCAAGTATTCAAAAATCTTCAAGAGTATTTAAAAAATCCAAAAATCAGAATATGAATATAATATGTACAATTTAAGTAAAAAATAGGGTACTTAAAAAATTACTACGTATAATATTAACGCAAAGCCAACGAGGGGAATCATTCGTTAAGTAATAAACTATGAAATTATTAAAATATTTTAAACTGCAAAATAATAAATAATAATTATTAATTACATAGAAACAAAATTATATTTATATTGCCTATAGAATTATAACTTTGAAGACATATCCATAATTATGCATAATATTATTCACGTTAACTTTCAAAAGTAAATGTAAAATCTTTATCATTGTTTAATATTTAATTATATATACATATAGGCATAAAGTATATGTTTAGTATTATAAATCATACATATTTTTATATGCAACATTTTAATGAATACAGGGTGGGTAAGCAGGGCTGAGCCCATTGTTTTTAAGGAGAGATATAAAACCTAACTTAACTTGTAGTAGCTAGCACAATTAATCCAAAAAAACCTCCTCCTATTTATTACTTGAAACTTGTACATTATAATTTATAGTGCCCTGCTTACACTATAGTAATAGGCAAGCATCTGGGCCCTGTAAAAACAAATTGCATACGGTTAAATATATCGATAAATACCTTACTCCTTATATAGACCACACACGCCAAACAAATAAAAAAAAAAGTGGCTAAGTGGATGTCGCTCTGCTGTACAGTAGATTACAAATGGGTCAACGAATAATGGATTGTATTAAACTTATACGAGACCCTAAATAAAATCGGAGGGGCTTGGCAGCATTTGCGGCCCAGCGGCTATGGCCAGGCCGACACAAATTATTATACTTTATTTCAAATGAGAAAGCACCAGGCGGCGGACGGAAAGCGTTCAAAATTTGCGCAGGTCCCGACAGTTTCAGCTGCAGTTATTAATTTCGTGGTAGGAGTGTTGCTGGCCGCCTCTGATAACGATGCGCGATGCGGTGCGTTCTTATTTGAAATAGAGTATAGTATCGGTAGAGAAGACAAATTAATATTTCCAAAGTTAGATAGCTGTACAAATATTCTATATTGCACTATAAACAAAAACATGTATGACATATTGTATGATATACATATAAGTATTGAGCAAGGTGGAAAACATAGCCGAAGTTAAAAGAAAGTATAAGAATATAACACAAAAAATCTGTCTAAATAATTGTCTATCAATTTAAAATTGGTTGAATGTTTATTTCCCCCCTGCGTCACTCTCCTATCAAAACCAGTTGCCTTATGGCAGGGTGTTGCGTGGGGATTAAGTTTTGGTCGGTGCGCAGACAGAGTATAGGTTATGTGTACTTTTTTTATGGATTTTGTATTTATACTTTACTATTATTACTTTACTCTATTTTTTCTTTGCTATCATTACATTCACTATTTTGGCCTAGACCCATATTTTTAAACTTCTCTCACAGTCGACAAATAATCCTAAATAATATGCTTGATGAAATGGTTTTTATTGTCTTCAAACAATTTACTCACTTTACTTATTCGACCAAATGAATAGCACAAATTGTTAATTGTAGTAGCTAACATTATAGGATCTTCTTGGTTTGCCGAATGCATCTCTAGCAAGAGTGTTAAGAATTCTTTGGAGTTGTTTGAATTTGAAAATGAATATTTTTCGGCCACCATAGATAGCCAAGTCAATATCTATAGGAAAGGAACAGTTTAATTATCATTTTATTACATAAATAATAATTATAATTACATGTTTGACTTTAGAATCCTTATTATTTTTGATGCCATGACATACAACAGATACACATCCGATTAGATGAGATTCTATTAGATCGTATGTTTCTTTGTCATCATTATCTTCAAGTTGGTTAGTATCGTCATCGATTTGATTCATTTGTAATATTTCATCTAAGTATAATCTCATATTACGCAGCACGTTGAATATTTCTCCTGATTCGTCGTTTGAATCATCCTTGTCTAATAATTGATAATATAATTATAAATTATTTTAAAAAAAAACACATTTCAGCAAAATCTGTATATACTTACTGGAGTCAGAAAAAAATTTATCCAAATTTTTATAATATGAATTGACAAGTTTTATTGTTTGTAAATAACAATCCAATCCCAATTCAAGAACTGTTTGACTGAATTTAATTTTTTCACGAACGTCAAATAGAAAATAGTCGTAAAGCAATCTGGTAACATTAGTTTGATAAATAATAGATAATATATGCGCAAATAATATGAAAGTTAAAATTCTTACTTTGTCAATTTACATATATTTTCATACAAATTACGAGGTTTTATATCACGCGAAAGCAAATTCTTCACTTCCATCAAATGTGTTTGTACTAGTTTTAACACAAATTCCCATAGTCTTACATTTTGTTTTAATGATACAACATTAAGTTCAGACGTCCAATTAACATTTTTACTAAAACATTAAATTTAAAACTGTTTCTAACCTCATAGGAAATTAGAATTGATAAATATAAAGTAAATCTTACGCAAGTAATGAAAGAAACTTATACAGTACATCAAAATCTAAATGAATTGCAGGTTCAACAAATTTAGTGGTTGTTCCAGTTGTTTCAGCTTTATTTTTTTTATTTCCTTTATCCTTTTTCTTATTAGTTTTATCCGATGCCTAAAACAGTAGAACATGAATGACATTTCCTTCAAACAGGAAAAAAAAGTTACCATAACAGCTTCTAAAATATTATTGTATTTAGAAAATAACTTTTGTAGTTTTTCACAGCATTCTTTATCTTGATCAGAGCTACACCATGAATTTACAATATAGACCATAAAGGCCTGGTAAACACACAGAATTTGTTTGATGACATCTGTATATTCTGTTGTATCACAAATTATATCTAGTAAGGAATCACTTTCGTTCTAAAACAAACAAATAAAACCAATAATATTGTATTTGAACTAACAAAACACGGATCTTACTGACCACTTTTATTTCGTCTGTATTACATTCACTGTAGAAATTTACCAGTTGACAGAGTAATTGTTTTAATTCATCGATTTTTGCATACTCTTTATTATCATTAAGCTGCATATTTGTAACTAGTACGTGTTGAGCCAGTAAAATCAACTCGTCTAATGGCTCCTAAAAATAATGCATCATATAATTTAAGAACATAAAAAATTGAGATTAACTCACATGCACGATAGGTTTATTATCTTTTCCTGTGACTATGGACTTGTCAAATTTTAATGATTTTTTGTTTTCTGCTACTATAAGTCTGTTACACCATAAACTCATGTGGTCTAATAGCAAACTATTGACACAAACACATAATTCGTTATTGTGTGAAGTCACTCTAATCAATCCTCTATAAAATGATTGTTTGATTTCAGATTTTTGGTAAAAACATGTTTTAAGTGAATCCAAAATTTCCAAACAAATTGTTTTATTATTTTCTGAACTATCTTCAGAATCAAGAACTGAATGAATATCCACAGAATCTCGATCAAGAACCATCTATAATCATAAATATTTGTCAAAATATCAGTTGTATGTAGTTAAGTACATTGTACATATGTATAACCAATTGTATGAGTGTGACATATATTCTCGTCTTGGGAATAAGTGCAGGGATTATTATTTTTTTTATTAATTTTTAACTATCAATAAGTAATTTCAGTTTTCCTTATTCATTTTTTTTGAATTAAACAAACTAATATCAAAAAATCAACTTGGTTTTAGACTGGGTTTAAGGTCAGAAGATTCTATTCTATAATGTAACAACATAATTTATAAGTTATGTACTTTATAATGAGAAAAAGCCTTGAAAATTTTTTAAGGGTTAACGAAAGCGTTAACCACAGTTAATCATAGAAAATTTACTACAATTTTCCTTATTTTTGGAATCAAATTTAACAGTTTGAAATGGAGAACAAGTTACCTAAAGAATATAAAACAAATGGTAAACATAAATGGTATTTTAAGAAACAGAAAAAATATAGTAAATGGAGTACCCCATGGCAGTGTTCTTGGCCCTATATTTTTAATTTTAGATGTAAATAGTATTTTTATCACGCCTGCACCGAAAGTTTAGTTTTTGATGACGGTTTAAGCGTTAGAGACCGACCTTTACCATCCAGCGGGCGGAAAAGTGGGAATCCTCATAGTGCCGGACGGTATAATGGAAATCCTCAAAAGTACTGGGCGCACATATCACGCGTATCCTCTGCACAACTAGACACTAAAATCTATACTACGGCCCTTACAAAACATAAACTTTTGGTTACATCTTATATTCATATTATTACCTCCTTGCATGACACGTAAACATTTTTCTTTCATGAAATTGTTTTCGTATAATAATTTGGTTGTTGCATAGATTCCTGCATAATGCATTACCTTTGCCATGATTAAATTTTTTATTCCTTATTTTATTTAAATATAATAATTATCATTTATACTGAAATCTATCCCACAGTCTTTACAAAACATACATTTTTGGTTACATCTTATATTCATATTATAACCTCCATACATGACGCTTAAAATAAATAATAATGAATCGTTTCTTTCATGAAATATTGTTTTTACCTTTGCCGTAATGGCGTAATCAATGAACACATAAGCGTGACAAAAAATAGTATGTGTGGCTCGTGTAGGAAGGCAATTTCAGTCTTGGACAAATTGTAGTCCCGCGACAGAAATAGCGTACTTCCCACCTTTGCCACACAATATACTATTGTAATATGAATATAGAAATAGAATATTGAAATGTGCAACAATAAATTGTGACTTATGCTGATGATACATGCTTATTATTCTCAAATTATTCATGGGACTATTTACATTTTAAGGTAATAATAGACACAAAAAGAGTTGTAGATTCAGTTATTTTTAATATTTCTTCAGTTAAAAGAAATTATCCATTAAAATACCTACTAAAAAACTTTTTTTAAGACTTTCAACATCAATAACACATAATATGTGAACTAATTTTTCACTCTTGAAACAACAACATATGTGTAAACATTTTCTAGAGTATCAAGAATTTGCTATTTGGGTATGACAAACATTTAAGATGGAACTTACATATTAGTCATCTGGTAACACGACTACGCACAACAGTACATAAGTACTGCCATTAGACATTATTGATTATTCAAACAGTATATTTAATATTATTTATCTCAGTGTCTGACTCCATATCAGTTTAGCATTAAAGTATGGGAGGGTCTCATAGAAAATGCTATAAAACCTCCAAGAATACAACAAAACAAAATAATCAGAATATTTCTAAATCAGCATAGCCTTGAAGGTTCTTCAAAACAGAACTAAATAGAATTTAGAGTATTGCCAGTCAAACTTGTGCATAAAAAAATTTCAATTTTATGAGTGGTAATAAATATTCATACATAGTATAATAAAGATCAAACAAGAGATAGATAAATCTTTTAAATTTAAATATGTTATTAGAATCTAATTTTGTTTTTCGATTTAATAAAAAAAAATCATTCGCACTACTAAGGTTAAAATTATGGGAGGGTGGCTCCTAATAAATTATTGTTAAGAAATTAATTGTAACAAAACAAAAATTGTTCAGAACAAACTGTAATATGTATTTATAGGTATTAACTATATTTGATATGAATACCCAAGACCAACTGTAAAAAAAAAAAATAGGCAAGTTCCCTTAGTTGCACTAAAAGTCAAACAATATTTAACATTCTAAATAAAAAGAAACCCAGTTCTTTTTTTTAAGTTTTTACGCTGTAGGATTAGTCTGTTTATATATATATTTATGTTAGGAGTTTACAACAAGTACAATAATAAATAATAATGTCTCTCTCAAGTTACCTGAGTAAATAATCCAGGCCATGAATCCTGGCTGCTTGTATTCTGACTTAATGTAGTAAAACTGTCCAAATGAACACTACATAATATTTCAATGAATCCCAAAACCGCACAATGTCTTAACTGATATTCTCTATAAATAATTTTTGATGTACAGATTGAATTATTAGGTTGGAATACCATTAATATATTCTATAATAATAATTAGGGTTCGGGACTTTTGCATTTGCATGTATTTTTGTAGTGGTCTAAGATTATTCTAGGTAAGTTATACATATGTTTAATAAAATGGCAAAATTAAACACAAAATGTGAATTTGCATATTTCATTATATTTGAGCAGTTTTTAGCATATATCAAAATTTATATGCACCTGTACAATTAATGGGAAAAATAATTTTTGGATAACACTTAAAAATATTATGTTAGGCGTATACAGGCGCATATAGAATTTGAGATTTGGGGAGGCTTAAGCCAGAAGTTCTACTATTATTATATTGAGTTATTAGCCAGTATTTTTAAAACTAAGTTGTTTAAAATGCACAAAACATGGAATAGAGCTTATATTCAAATTTCAATTAATAAACCCGTGTTTAAATTATTTCATTATGTTTACTAACTAGTTTCAAACAAAAATTTTAATATTTTTTATGCATTTTTTAAAATTAATATAACAATTTAGCTGCATTTATTTAAGTATATTTTGATAATTTTGAATACATATTTCGATAATTTTTAATGCAACAAGTCCCACACCCTAATAATAATCTTTAATAAAGCAGTAATTCTAATTAATAAAATTACTATATTATAAATTACAACTAACTACTTATATAACAATATTATAATATTTAAGCAAGTTGAACTAAATAGTTGTTAAAAAAATATATAATTTAATATTTAGGTACAAAATATAAATAATAGAAAAATTAAACCTGATAAACTAACAGTGTATTAATTATTAATGATAATAATAATCTGTATAGTTAAAAAAAAAAAAAACTCCATTTCCATACTTAATAACACACATCACTATACTTTTCGATCAAAAAAGTTTCAACTTTTGTGGCTATGAAAATCACAAAAAGCAAATAAAAAATTCACCCAGTACTAAAAATTTTAATTTTGAAAACATATTTGAATTCCATATTCTCCTATTGGTAGGAAATAGATTTTCGATTTGATTTACCAATTGTTTAAGTATAGTACCGAATAATTTTTTTTTTTTAAATGCACCTTTACTAGTGTTACTAAAAAAAATAATTGATTTCCTACAAGAAATAGACAAGAAGAGAACAAATTCAAATATTTATGAATTTAAAATTGGATTTCTGGGAGTAATTTTTTTTTTTGTTTTAGGTCTAAATTTATAGAAAAACAAAAAACTTTTAACTGACTTAAGATGGATTTCTACTATAAGAAATAATTTAAAATATCCCCTAAAACTCTTATCATAGCCCAAATGCAGATCTCTTTATCTCTATGTGAATTGAGTTTTACTTATTTAACAACAAATAAGCAATTATAATGAAAAGTATGTATTAAATAAATAAATGATAAATAATATATACTCCGTAAAATAAACCTACTTTGATATGAGTTCTTTTCGTAAAATCATGATGATATTATCGCGCAAATATGTTGATGTCTTTAGGACGGGCATGACTGCACAAGTTACTTTATCAGTCATGCCAATCGGTATTTCTTTAAACAACTTCAATATTTCAGTATTATTCTCGACAACGTATAACTTTTGGTTCTTACAAAGTTTATGTAAACACTCTAAGACATAAAATACAAATATTATTACCAATTACAAAATATGTAGAATGTGTACAGTAAAAATCATATTATTTTCTATGTACCAACCTAAATATTGATTGGATTCAGGGTTGGATGTAATAAAATTGGTCAATTTTCGTAAGACACTACCAGTGATAAATGATCGCTTGTGAACCAATGATACTATTATGAACAAACCAAGCTGATGAACTGTGTTTATGATCTCAGTGTTTTCTGTAATAATACAATAGAGTAATTAAATATTAAAACTGATGCGTAGATGAACTAATTAAAAATATGATTTAGGTAATAACTTACTTTTGAATATAGAAGCAGTAGTTCCAAGAAATGATAATCCCAAATTGACAAGACCTTTGAATATTTTTTCATAACTTGATATTCTAAATACGAAAACAGTTATTATTATTAAATTTTAATAATAGAAAAAATAACAGGAGATTTTAAAAACATACTCGCTTTTTATAAACACTTGAAATTGTGTGTAAACATCATATATATCTGTGTAATGAAGTTTTAACCAATATGAACGTTGAGTATTTTCTACTTCTACCAATGACTGCACTACAAGCTTTTTTACCAAATCAATAACCTAAAACCAATGTATGTACGAATGTTATCTATGTTATCGGATGTCATACCTGCATGTGTTGTCTCCGTCTTACAAATGTACAACATAGCAAAAGCTGTTTTGCGCGGGACAACTTTTCTCGCACCATATTTGTTGTAGAACTACCAAATTTTCACAACACATAAAGAAGAAATTTATCTGTGCAAGAGTGTGCTCTTTTTTTTAATAGCACTATTCAATAATTTTTTATAAGTAAATGAAAAAAACAAAAAAAACCAAATGTTTAGAAGTAAATAACTTTTATTGTGTTGTATGTTATCTAAAATATGGGCACACTGAAATTTTGGAGCCACTACTACAAACACAAAAAGATAAAAGTTGTCCCACGCAAAACAGTTTTTGTTATGCTGTACATTTGTAAAACGGGGACAACACATGCGGGTGTGACATCCTCTTAAATAAATAAGTGTAGAAATATATTAATCTTCTTACATTAGCTTCAAAAGGTGCACAGCAAGACATGGTTAGTAAAAATGCCAACATGAATGGACCGAAAACCATGTTAGGAGCACCAATACTATTTTTTATGTACTTAGTTATATCATTAACAAATGAAGAATGCACCTTAGCAAAGTCTTCCAAAAGAAATAATACTGTACTTTCAGCTTCTAAAAATTCTTTTTTCTCGGATCCTTCTAAAAGTCCAATATAATATTAAATAATAAGTAATTATAAAGTATTTGGAAATTGATATAAATATAGAAACTATATCAATGATGACAGTTAAGAGGATGTAATGCAGGCATTTAATGTCTCCATCTTAAAAGTGCATAACATACCAAAATAACTTACGCTCAGCAGATCACATTTAGCTCTTTTAGTTTAAAAACTAAAGTAAACGAACTCTTATAAACTTGATACTAAGAACATTGTCAGTGTTTGAATGTGCTTTTTAACAATAATTCAGTTTTTATGTGAGTTATGAGTATTATTAATTTATGTTACATTATAGTATACTCAAAACTTGCTAAAAAATTGAACTATCGTTAAAAACCTATATACTAACACAGATAATGTTCTTAACATCAAGTTTCATAAAAGGTTGATTCACTCTAATTGTTAAACTAACGAATCTAAATGCGATCTGCTGATTGTAAATTTGCTATGTTATGCACTTGTAAAAAGTTGACGGTAAATTTCTATATTAAGTCCTCATAATAAATATAAACTGTACCTATTTCAAGTCCATAGTTTTCGCCGTTACTTTGGTCTAAATGGTACTTATCATCAAAATACTTTTGAAGTGTACAAAAAAGAGTTAAAAAATCTCCACTTGAACAAAAATGTAATATTTGTTGTAGAATAGGTGGGATTTCTAGAGGTTTCATTTGACCGAAGTATGAGCATAATGTTTTGATAACTAGTTCATGTTCTTTCTCAGTTAATAGTGTTCCTCTATAATTAAATTAATCATAGTTTAATAGAAAATATGTATATATATGTGTGTCCAAAAAGAAAATACCTAAACATCAGTGCAAGTGCTACTGAGATGTTGGGCTGAACTTTGAAACGACAAATGTCAGTAATGATCATTTCTTTGTAATCAGCGCCTGACATTTCTAATTCTTCAGTTCTTATTAGTTTGATTTCGGATACTATTTTTAAAATATGAGGGAACAATTCTTTCCAGCTGAAATTAAAATAACATGTCTTACACAAATAAAAAGTCCAATAATACAAATAATATTACCTCTGAACACAGTTTTCATTTGATTCTTCTATGTCTTTTTTACACATATTTATAAATTTGATTAGTTGTTTGGTTGATAGTTTATTTAATTCTAATGATAAACGACTAATCAAACATACTTTCATTTTTTCTGGTATTTCAGAATTATTGATTGCGTTTAATACATATTCGTAAACCTATAAAAAAATATTGTTATATGTTAGGTACAAAATATGTTAAATATCAATTTATTCATAAACATAAAATAGTAATGTTTTGATTTGCTACTAACTAGTTTTTTTTTTTGGAGGTATACATAATATATTTTTAATTAAGATCTTATAGTAGGTACATTAAAATACAAATGTGCATAAAGGTACATACGTTTTCAACAATTTTTTGGGAATCAGGTTTAACAGAAAGTCCAACTAATATATACTCCAATACTTTTGGTCCATCTTCACGATCAATCTTTTCATCTATTAATGAATGTATCTGTAACATATACATAACTACAAAATAATGTTTGATTGAAGAATATTAATATTAAAAAATAACAAGGTGATAACAAGTTCAATAAATATACAATCATTGAATTTATAAATACTTAAGTACATAGCCATAGGCGAAATTTGGGGAGTCACGAGCGGGCAGTTTCTCTTCAGAAAAAATATTGAGAAGGCAAACATATAATTTTTAATTGGTCAGTAATTTGTGATTAATATTTATAAATATATTAATATCTCAACAGTTAAGGCCAAGTGCCGTATGGATAAATAGGTACCTATAGTACAATACTAATTTTAAAATAAATTTAGGAATTAAATTAAATTAAAATATTAAGCCAAATAAACATGAAAAATTATTGAATTTCAATAAGGTACAAGGTTTTTTCAGTCAAATAACTGTATTAATTTTAAAATCAATTATACATTGTGCATGGCTATTTTCAACCAAAATCATACCCTTCCCTTTTTAGCCAATACACTTTTCGACCAAACCTAAAAGTTTAATATCTACTTTCAATTATAAATATCAAAAATTATTAAAAATATGAGTTTTATAAAATGTGTATATGTACCTAATAATGTAATTTATAAATTAATAATAATACAATAATACATATTATTTATTTTCTATCAATAATTATTTGATCAATATCTTCTAGTTATTATAAGCAATAAGCATGCTCATATTTTGTTCACATTTATAGGTACCTTCTAGGTATCTATACTCTGTTCAAAATAAGACGATGAGATGGCCGAGTTGTGCGCATGGGCGTAGCTTTGTTCCGTGGCAGCGCCCGACGCACCGCGTCTGACCGTCACAGAATGAATACTGGTCGCCGCTAGATCATTGTCTTATTATGAACAGAGTATAGTTATCTACTATATTTTGTACATAATATAGAAAATTATTAAACATATAATTTAGGTACCTACATAAAATGCTTGTATTTATATATATAATTATTATTAATCGAATACCTAATCAATGACAACAACTATATAGGTAGGTTTTAATAAATTTCTAAATGTATAAAATAAAGTACCTACCTACCTAAATATTCCATTATTTTGTTTGGCCAAAAAGTGAATCAGCCAAAAAGGAAAGAGTACAATTTTGGTGGAAAAGGGTCTCACCCACAACATCATAATCCTAAGCTCATTTAATGAATGTTTATTTTCAATTTCAAATTATAGATGTAATCTTTAATCACCAATTGAGCATGTTATTTTGCATAACATGCTGTCCCCTGGGCATGTTATATTATTGTATAGGCATAATATAGCTATATTCGACAGTGGACTGTGATAAAAAAAAAAAATAATAATTCTAGGTACTAACGGTGTCCAAGTCAAGCTCTTGAGTGACGAACGTTTGAAACTGTTCAAAATCTTCACTGCTGTTCAACCTGTTGTTGGCAAGTTCCACCAGACTTTTGATTTTCTCGAAACTCATCTTTTAAGCTGCCACACGACCTACGCGTGCCTCGAAGGGTTGTTTTGTTCCGGAGTAATCGGGAAGACGCAATGTTTGGTCGATGCCGTAAAATTGTCTCGATACAATCGGTTGTTGTAATCGTCAGCTACGTACCCACGTCAGTTGAGAAAATACTCGTGTGTACTAATAAATATTACCAAATACTTTAAAGTACCTACATCCTATTTGATATTACCTTAAATACTAAATTCATAAAGAGACAAATTATAAACTATAGAGGTTTTATTCTGTCATTATGCGTGTGTACTATGTAAATCGGAGGGAAATTTCGAATGATAAAAAATATATCATGGATTATCTACAATTTCGTGGTGTTATCACAGGCGGAGTTATCATTCGATTAAGCAGCGTGTTTTATGCGTTGGCTGGCAGTTGTCCGAATAATGATAAGGACACGAAAATCGAAAATCGAAAAAGCACTACCAACAATTGTAATCGAAATGTTCTAATATAAATTATTATTATTATTTTTATATTTCTATTGATAAAAGTTATACTATGATAAAAGTTATACAATTCCCGCATATTTTGTAGTTAACGATTTCAGTATTTCGAACTATTTTTACTTAGTTTTTACTTTTGTAGTGATACAAAAGTTTGTATTTCGAACTGTTTTTTAACTATAAAGTTTATACGACGTTATTATAATATACAAAAAAATGGATTTTGGTAAAAAATTAATTGACCTTATTATGATTTATGTTTTATGATTTATTCACTATACTTAGTGGCGTAGCCAAGGTTATGGAATGGGAGGTTTAAGTATAAATTAAACCAATTTTTTTACAGTTTTCGTTTATAAATAATATATATATATTAGGGGAAAAATATTATAGAGTAAATTATTTTTATTTGGATACCAAATAATCAAAAAAATTATTGCAATTATTTAAATATAATATAAAAAACAGTTATTTTAATAATTTTAATATTTTAATAATTGTGTAAAATACAATTTATAACAACATTTGACTAATATTTACTTATCCCTAAATCCGCTTGTCAATTGTCAAATGCAATTTGATTTAGATGAATTGTTGAGTTATTTATTTATTAATTGGTACTAATTGATAAGCAGCTTCACTTCTAAATGTATTCACAATAATTCAAAATGTTGATATAAGAATTGTCTCTGTTAACTGTTTAGACATCATCAATCATGATCACAATTATTTTGGTGTACAAGATGAACCCGTTGTCGAAAATAATGGTATGTATACAATATACAAAATTTTTAATTGTAAATAAAATATATTATATGTACATCCTTCTTCCCCTGTAAGTATTGCATGTATTTACTGTACAATTTCTTATTAAACAAAAGTATTTTAAATTATGAACATACTTTTTAGTTACTTGTCATGTTACGAAAAGAAATTGGAAGGACAGTGCCGGGCAACTGCTCACATATCTCCGGACCGCAATGTTGATAGGTTGGCACTGTCGAAACAACATCATACCAGGGAATTCAACCTCAATGTTCCACTGCTTCGATTGGAGATAACTGAGAGGGCTTTAGAGAAAACCATAAACTCGTATACTCCACGTGGGATTTATATGCAAGCAATTGCTAAGTTAGTACCTACCTATAAACTTGTTTTTTTGCTTATTTTGTAAACAACAATACATATTGTACATAAAGTATGTAACTATGCATATGTGATGGTTAGTGTTTAGTTTTAGATTTACTTGAGTTTGATATAATGTATGAACTAGTTTTCCAGAAGCTGCAGAAAATTATACTTTTCTACAGAGTGTAGAAAGGATGCGGCGTTTAAGACGTAAGTTTTTCCCTCAGACTCCACGAAACATGGCAAATTTGCACGATTTGTTGACGGCTGCTGATAATGAACATTTTGCAATGACACTGCAAAACCCTCGTAACAGGTTAAAATATATTAATTTATCTCATTTATTAAGCATAAAACATACAAAAAGTATTTAAATAAATCATTTCAATAGGTTTTATCAAGGTCCATTGATGGTAGAGGGAATCGTCAGTGGAGTAATTTTTTGTAACATCGCCAATATAAATATAATTGCACCAGATTTGAGAAGTTTAGGTCCATTTCACAATAATCAATTATTTTTATGGATTAGGTCCGTGTAGCAGGGTGTGATGGCAATTTTAAAACTGTAACAAAGTTTTTAGAAAATTGAGCCTATCAGTTGTTTTCTTTTCAAGTAGTATTCAAGGATTTTGTAAGTTTCAAAATATCTGTGTAGTATAGTAGGTTGTATATTAATTTATTATGACTAGCATACCTCAAAATTTCAATATGACACACATTAAGTAACAATAATAATATCTATATTGTTTAAATTAATATTTTATTACACTACTTATTGTTAAAACCTTAAAGTATACCCTGTTAGTTCAACAAATACTAATATATTTAATGAAAATTATTATATGGAAATAGATTATGGTAAATACTTACAACGACATAATATATTCTATAGAATAATATAATACAATATGTTATTCCAGAGCTTCCCTTTAGTTCATGCCATATTGATTGGAAAAACTCAACAAATTTATGTTGCATTACTACAATATATAAGAAATGTGCTTCCATTATGTTATAATCAGCTCAAAATTATTACTGATTTTGAGCAAGGGCTAATCAATGCAGTCAATTTAGTTTTTCCGGAAAGTAAACACCAAGGGTGTTACTTTCATTACTGTCGAGTAAATAGCAAATACCTTCCACTGAAATTAATGAAATTAATAGTAGGTAATTAATAACTAATAATTTATGTTAGGCAGTAATAAGATACGCCAGAAATAAGAGGAGCAACATATTTCAATTATTCAAAGCTGACAATAATGCTGCTCGTATGCTTCGAGCAGTTTATGTACCTTAGATTGGATAAGCCCTTAATATTTTATTTAAAATAAAAATTAGAATAAAACTATTAGGAACTGGTATGATTAGGACACCTATTGTAGATTCTTTTAACCTGATATGTCTTAATTTACTTTAATTTAAGTAAAATTATTTTTATTAAAATTAGCATTTACTGACTCCTTTTCAAACTGCGCCTCTTGTAGGATGATTTGGAATTAGAAATAACGACAACAAACACGTTTTAAAATGTCACAATTTTATATTGCACTGACATTACAAATTATATCAGACGTAATCGACGGTGTACGATGGATGGGCAAAAGCTGTCGCTGCTGTTAGCCGTTAGCCGGGCCGGTTGTCGGTCGCACTCTCGTGTGGCGTCATTTGAAGGGGGGCAAGGTGATTTGCCCCTATCTGATTAAAAAAAACCAAATTGTTGGTGAAAAAACATAGCGATATTGTGTTGATACTAGACAATTATTGTCATAATAGTAATTAATATTTATAGTTTTTAGTTTGAAATATGTACGCGTTGGGTTTCCGATACAATATAAATTCTAAAAATAAAACAATTACTACTAAATTAATGTAGCCACAATTTCTAAAATAACTCTATTTAATAGATTGTTTTAAAAATTTGAATTATTTAATAATTACACTGTAATCATAAATGCCAACATGATAATATAATATAAAATTAACTATGATTTATGAATCTACACTTAATAGGTACAAGTACCTACTAAAGTACGCAAGTACGTACATAATAATTAATAGTACCTATGAACCTACCTAATAGTTTATAATAATTAATGTAAATTAATGGTAATCAACATACACAGCCCATTCCTATTCGAGAGCATATAATATGTAGTACCTCGCATTACTTCGTAAACCACCTGCAGGGTTCCACTGAGTTTTAGGGTTTCCTAGAATGATAAATTATTATTATTAAGTAATTATATAACATATTATATAGAAGTAAAACATGTTTAGATAATATTAAGAGGGTTATTTTAAATATTTTTGGTATCAAACGACATTTTCTCAACATTGCAGCGATATTTAGGTATCCTAAAAAATTAATAATATTTAGAACCGAAAAGATTTAATTAGATCTTTACTAAAAGTGTATTATAAATTAAAATAGACATATAGTTTAAATTACTTAATAACTACGTGTAAGTACCATAACAATTTAAGTACCCAGTACTATCCACCTACTTGCGGCCTAAGCCTACTACATTTCTAATATTATTTTGTATTTATTATCATAGGTATTATTGTATCGACATTTTATCTACTTGTTGGTATCGACATTCATGTACAATTCATGTACTTAAGTATGTGTATAATCATACTTAAGATTTTTAGAAATATTTTGAAAAATACTTGGTATGAACAATTGTATGCAAATGCGTATGAAAGAATTAATATGAAAACTAGTGCATTTAGTTAAAATTAATTACATAATTTAAATTTCAAATATGTACCCATAAATTATAATTAAATTTTTATATTAAATACTTCAAATGATTACCTTCTAAATATTACGTAATAGAAAATAATA
This sequence comes from Sitobion miscanthi, assembly GCA_008086715.1. NCBI lineage: Eukaryota > Metazoa > Arthropoda > Insecta > Hemiptera > Aphididae > Sitobion > Sitobion miscanthi. The sequence continues at coordinate 11,384,650 of CM017803.1, read as the reverse complement.
ATTAGGTGTTTGTATGATTGTTAACAATTTAAGTGTGGGATTTATTACACACCAATATACCATGATAGGTATATTTAAAAATTAATAACTCAATCGGTATTTTTTTTAAACCTTTTTATAATAAAACTTCATACCAACCTTCTAAATGTTAGTATGTTACTTACAATTATTTCGCTTCATAATAAATATAATATAATACATATAGTGTAATAATAGTTTAATAATAGCCACTCTTCATAACTAGGCAATACCCAAAAGAGTGTCATCATGATAATCCTTAATATATATTATATTATAATTTACAGTCATACAATATATGTTAATAATTTATATTATAATATATCTGTGGTCATATATTATTGTTATGCCCTTATCTAAATAAACTATTCTATCTGCTTGTACGACACACATATTGGCCCAATCTACATAACTGCACTCCTTCTGCGTTCGCCATTGGTGGCAGTCATACGCGATGAGCTACATAATATAGGTATGTTTATTATAATATTTTTGTGTCTTCAATAATAAATGTATTCTTTCAAATATCTCTGATATATTAACTGTGTTCATAATTAATATTAAATGTATTTCTTCTTCTTTAATCCTTCGTTCATCGAATACCTAACAAGTCTGCAGTCGAATCCTTAAATATAATATATATATATGTACTTGCATGTGTGCACATAGGTATATACATATAAAAAGGTAGTAATTTAGAATGTGTACAGTGTACACTGTACGCAATATATATAAATAGTAAATCATAAATATTGTTAAGTAAAAAAGAGATAAATACGTATATATTGCACGCACATCCTATTTTCACATTACTACAATTATAGGTAGTTCATAATATTCAAAATGTCAATATTAAGAATTTTGATTCAATAATAAAAAAAAACAATGGTGGAATCGGAAAGTAGGAAAGGTTGGATTATTTGAATCACTAATAATTGTACCACAAAATACCTTATCACACGGGATTTAATAAACCCCAAAATACTAATTAATAAACAAAATTGTGGGATTGGTGTCAAATACTGAAAGTTTATAAATTATAATTCATATTAGAACTTTAGACTGAGTAGATCGATGAATGTATAAATATTGGTTACAAAATAATGTCTTTATTTGTGTGTGTGTGTGTGTGTGTGTGTGTGTGTGATAGGATGATGCACAGCCAGCTATTGGAGCAGTAAAATGCATTAATCTTCAACCGTATAGGTAGTAAGCACTTATTCTTATATGATCGTCGATCGAGCTCAAGATGAATTATTGACTGTTCTTACAAATTATTATAAAATATAGTGTATTCGAATATTTGAATTCCCTATATCGAGTTTATTTTATTCTGTTCGGGCTTTGGCCTGTATTGACCGTATATAAATAACTAATTAATAAAAAATAAACACCCACAAAGACATCTGGCATGACGTTTACAACTATACTGCATTGATGCAAAATATGATTCCGGGATTCTTTCAGTTTTTACATTATATTAGAGAGATACATAATATTCACTTTGTGGATTTCCAGTTGCCACGACCAAACTATATTATTATATCGTCACGACCATCAATCGTAAACACTACTCATGATGTATACGATACATAATAGTAATAATTACAATTTTATTATAATATAAAGGTGTCTCGTTTTACACGATTTATCAATTATCATCGCTCATTCACGCATCGCATAAATATACGTGTTTTATAATATCATCCACCGTTCGGCCAGTGTCGACAGATCGAATTCGATGATATTATACTATTTTATAGAATGGGTTGGTTCATTATTAAATCTTCGCACGATACCACAAAATAATAATGCGGTCCGTGTTACTTCATTTAATAAAACGCAGTGTAAAAATGTAAAATTTTTAATTACGTCCACCACAGCTGATCCTTATAATTGGAGGTTTATACTGCTTTTATAGACAAGTATAGACAACATAATATTTTTTATTATACGCGAATTGATCGATGTCTATAATATACTTAATTTGTTACATAAAGTGTAAGTTGCATTTGTTTGTTTGTTTTATTATATTTAATATCTATGTATACCCCAGGGATTGGCATTTTTTGAATTTATCGGTACTTGTTCTGGCACTAGTTCTCCAAAAATAAAACAACTGTTCAGGTTCTGTTCTGGTTGTTTAATAAAAAAAAAAAAAAGAGGGATTGGTTAAAAATAACTGAGGCTCCAGATAATTTAGGTACCAAAAATTATAATAGTTTTAAATACCTATCCAGAATGTAAGTTTAATTAATAGTATGAGAAATATTAGAAAACTTATATGATCATACATAGTTTATACACAAAACAGTAATACCATTTAATTAATATGCCAAGTAAAATAATTTTGTTTTTGAACCTAAAAAACCTATTTAATTTAAAAATTCCTGTTCGGTTCCGGTACTTTATGCTAGGTTTACATATGTATGTCACCCATGCAAGTTAAGGTGCCAGTGAGGTGTAAACATGTTCTGGCGCGCAAGTGAAAATAAAAATTGGAATATTCCAACATAACCAGTGTTGTATAAAGATAATTTTTTAAATATCTCGATAAAGATAAAAAATCAACATTTATTATCCTGACAAAAAAAAAAGATAAAATTTATTTTTAATATGTACCTACCTACCTATTTATTACAAACCTAACGTGAATACATTTTTTAAAATTTCGGTAACAATATTTAATAACTAAGAAGTGATAGAAAATTATTAAATAAACACATAGGAGGCTAGAGCCGCCTTAATAAAATATAGATATACACTAATCACGTAGATGTTTTTGCAATGCTAAAATTAGTATTGTAGGTATTTTATTATACACTAGGCAATATTATTATTATACGTCTTATTATTAATAATTAATCAATAATAATTTATTTTGTGAACGTTTCAATTTTAATTGCAGAATGCGTGTATCCTGTTGACGGTCAGCGAATACGACGCTGATACGTAGACACGTAGTTAACCCAAAGCGTTTACTATTTTACTACTAAGAACATTTAAAATATGAACTTGATATATTTAATAATTTAAGAATGAAAAATATATATAGGTATATTTATAAATTATAAATTATAATACTAATACATATTAAATAATAATTTTTACCTATTATGTTTAAATATAAATTTACTGTTTTGTAATCAGAAAATAGAAATATTTAAAAATTAAATTTTATCTAGATGTTTTAATTATTTATCTTAGATAATAGCTTAGATAACATATTTCCCATTTATCTGTATAAGATAAAAGATAAAAATATACCTATCTAGATAAAACACAACACTGAACATAACTGATGAGCTGGCGCGTAGATGATGGCACTACAACAAACATGCACGTGTAAACCCACCTTTATTTATTAAAATAAAGGTTTCAGTTCCGGTTCTTAATATTTTCTTAGGTTCCAGTTCCAGAACCGGTTCTTTTAGGTTCGGTTAGTACTATAATATAGCGGCTATACTATAGCCAGTAGATAGAAAAGTCCATTGATAAAATGTTAAATGACCATTGTTAAATTACTAAAAACCAAGTATTGTTAAATATTATATTATTGTACCATAGTTATAAAAAAAAAAAAATAACTTCATAGTTATTACTAATTAATATTACATAAAATGTACCTATAAAAATCATATTGTATTAACCAGTAAGAAATAAAAAAAATATACAATAGTTAATAATATAGTTAATGATTATTAGTCATATAAACAATATAGTTAAAAATATTATTTAAAATATAGGTACCTACCTACCTATAAAATATAAAATATAATGAAATGAATTAAAACATTTTAACGCATAAAAAGACATTTTTCACCAGATGTTTATTTGCTGTTATATTCTAAACACAATTTTAATTTTTCCTGCAAATTTAAATACTGTTTTTTTTTTTTTTAAGGAGGAGGCTCAACTATAACTTTTCGGCCAATCTTTGGTTCATTTATTACTAACTCTATTTACATTTTTGAGTTAACGTCCTCATCGAGGGGTGTGAACTATTTACTAATTTTGATAATCGGTGGTTCCATCTCTCAGTTTGATTAGGTTAGGCTTTTAACGAAGTTTTCAGAGGGCATTTTAGATATAAAGACAATATTCATATGTCTTATGACTCCAGTAAAACTATGGATGGCTTTATTTGTATTATTAGCGGTTTCCAACAAATTACCACAATAATTCATATTTTACCGACGTCAGGTCTTTAAATTTAATTACGCATATTATTATTACTTATTACTTATTTTCATTTTTTCTAAACGTTTTGTAACTTCAATTTACTGTGAATTCGCGGGATGATTTAAGTTATTCATTTTGGATTAATATACGATAAATTAGATTTCAGTTCAGCCGGAGAATTCAACAAATTCCTACAACATATAAAATATATTATACTTATGGAGATAACAGGATTAAAACGGAACTACATTTTCCAAAAACAGTAAAAGAAAGGTTTCGAAGTTGTTCGGGATGGATAACGTCACAAAGAGACACGATGCTGAAAAAAGGACAAACCCATTTTAAACTGGACGGAAGGTCACTCTATATAGACCATAGCTAACATAGTTAAACCGGTGACCGTGATCCATAATATATTATGTAAAATCACATTGCAACATAGGTAGGTTCAACTTTCAGGATTTTTAGTTAAAATTTATAATATTGTGTTTAATGGCAAAGGCTAAAAATACAAGCTTCCTCAATAGGTGTTTCCGTAGAATCTTTTGAAATATCTGAATAATTAGATTTATTTGTGGTTTGGTTAGATGTAATTTCTCCCATGCCCCTCTATTGTTCTGTATATTCATCGTGTCCTGGTACAACGACGCAATAATAATAATAATAATATACACTATACGATTATACGAAAATCGAAATGATTTGTTTTTTATTTTCATTTCGTTTTTTACAATCTGCTTATCCCCGCGGCCTTCTTTCCACTGCAGTAAATACCTATATATTCACGACTATTTATACCGAAGAGGGTCGTGATTTGCATCGTATACGTCGACGGCGTAGTACAAGCAACCGTAATGTATACATTTATTCGCGTAAGAATATAATGTATACGTGTATAAAGAAGAAGCTAGTCACGATGAATGCGAAACGAAGACGAAACAATAATAATGACGGCGTCGACCCTCTGGCCGATTGTCTCCTATATAGGTACGCATGTATACCTGCCAGCTGTCCGTGAGTACAGTCCCCATTATAGCTATTTTATTTATGCACGTCGGGTCGACGGGTGTGGTATATGTGGAGGGGGAGGGGGAGGGGGTTGGGGTTGGTTTCACCGGGCTTTCTGTTGTTTAGCCGACGTATTATATATACATTACCTATACATGTATATACTACACCACTGTTGCACTTTTTGTGTATGCGTGACGAGCAGGACGACGTCATCAATATTGAATAGATGCGAGGCAAGTCGAAATGAAACAATATATAAACAAAACGACGAAAAACTAAAGTAAAAAAGTCTCTACTGTGAGCATAAACGTGTCACCGTCCATCCGTGCTGCAGTGATCTTACACAACTGCTTTATAAAAACTTCTGTGACGTATATGCGTACGTTGATTTCCACGCTGGATAAGAGGTGGCGAGTAGGTACCTGTATACATATATATTATATAATATATACGAAGTAATATAAACAGTTGATTGTATTTAAAGTATTTATGTAATTTGGTTAATTTTTGAATTCTGCTCGACGTTATATTGGTTAAAACGTTAAAACTGGGAATATGACCCGTAAGAATACATGAATGGATATATTAATATATTATTATATTACAATGCGGGATATCGGTTCATACATAATTTATATAATTAAGTTTAAATGTATATTGGAATAGACTTGGGGAAATGTGGGCAGTGGCATTGTTATTGCGTCAGGAGTTTATTCGGGCATCGTTGTTTACACGGAGACTCACTTTGCTACAAGGCAGAGAAGAAGTTGATGATCAAAGGCAACCTACTAGGTGCGTTGATGTTGTACAATATCCTTTGGTTTCTTTGTTATTTTAACTTGGTCTTGTCGTTTTATTGTAAATTCGATGACTCGAGGAATCGCTAAGCGAGTGTTAACTGAGAACGTTTGGTATTAGCGAACAGGTAACCACCCCCCCCCTATAAATTTAATAAATAAAGTGACTTCATTAAAATTGTACTACTCTGTAAAATATGTTTTTAGTTTTGCACGATTTTAAGGATAGTAAATCAATTTATACCAGGAACTGGAACCGAACCTAAACAAACCGGTTCTGTAACCGGAACCTTAAAATATTAAGAACCAGAACCTTTTTTTTAATAAAAAAACTACTGGAACCAAACAGGAATTTTCAAATTAAATAGGTTCTTTAGGTTTAAAAATAAAATAATTGTATGTATCATAATTTAATGGTATTAATGTTTAGTGTATAAATTATGTATTATATTATTATCATATTATATTCATATGAGTTTTCTAATATTTCTCATACTATCAATTGAACCCGGATTCCGGATAGATATTTAAAATTATTATACTTTTCGGTACCTAAATTACCTGGAACCGGTACCGAAATTATTTGGAACCAATACCTTTATTTTTTTTTATCAAAAAACCAGAATCGAACCGGAACAGTTATTTTATTTTTGGAGAACCAATACCGACAAATTCAAAAGGTTTCAGTCTCTAATTTATACTAATACGATTCTGAGCAAAGACAGTCCCGCCCATACTACCAAATACCGAGTAAATTGTATATTATATACCTATTATATTATATATTATATAATAGATTAATTATAATACTATTATAGTAATTTTTTTTAATATTATTGATAAACGGATGGATGAATTATTACATTTTTCCGAAATATTATTAATTTATTTTACTATGTTAGGTATTATAGTATTTAATTATTTTATCTAATATACTGCAACAGTATAGGTACCTATAGGTATCTACTTACATATTTTTTTCATGTAAGAATATGATAATGTTGTTAACTTTTGTGAAGAACGGTGTGAATAAGCTCATGGTATAATTAATAAGCAATTGCATAAAAAAAATTAATTAAAATGTTTTGTCAGTATATAATAAAATAATATACGTACAAGTATCAAGTTACCACGATTAACATTTTTAAATTACAACAAAGTAACTAAAATCATTTTGTTAGTTTATATTATATCTAATATTGTCAAATTTCAAATGTCTAAAAAATTTGTTTTTAAATTTTAGATTCTGAGTGGAAAGATGTTGATTTTACAATGATGTGTATTATTTTTTTCAACAGCATCTATTCTGGTAAGAAAGTGAACCTAGATGGTATCTTAGGGGGTCAAAAATAAAAAATTCCTACTACTAATTCACTGAGAATTTAAAATTATGGTTTCTCAAAGATCCAACTTACTATCATAAACCACCCTTAAAGTTGATCAAAAATTAATTGAAATCAAATATCAAGTATTAAACGTGTACTCATACACAAAAAAAACATGGTTCCGTATAATTTTTGCTTAGGTACACGAATTATAAAAAAAATAGTGGGTAATTGCATGAATGTTTTTTGTCAGCATCTAAAATATGAAATTGGATATTCACACAAAAAATAATGATTTCTCATCAAATGGGTTTAGTTTTTTTTAATATTATTTAATATTCATTGATTCATAGATACTTTGAACATGCCACTGTTACATAAATTATGATTTTCTATACCTACATTAGAATTTTTAAAATATTCAGATTCATTTTAAATTATCGCCTGTTTATACCAAAGTTACTAATAGAAAAATAAATTTGTATAATACTAATATAAATATATAAATATATACTTAGTAATATATAGAGCGACAAACTTCACTGTCTCTGATTACACCTTTTTTCCACATGTAATAATATTTATCATTGAATTCAAATTTAATCAATCTATTTCAGTGACCTATAATTCAACTATTGATGTAAAATTCAATACATCCATCGTACTGCAAAACGCTACCTACTTGCCATTATTATTTTTAAAATATAGTTGTCTCTAGCGATAAGTTATTACAAAATCGGAGTTCAATGTGATTATAATAAAGTTTTTCTCAAATGCTTCTCAAATTTCTCCAGCATACTTTAATTATGTTTTGTCGTTACATAATGGCAAAATGGTTCTCAATTTTTTGTCAATGATCATGTTTACAAATATTTTTATTATATTTTAATTTTGTTATTTTTCTTGACATAATAGTATAAGACTTATCCTATCTCTGTATACCGGTATATGTACTTACCACATACTAAGCTTGAGATATACGTTATTTAAGTCATTTAACATATAAATAAATAGATAAACAATATTTTTAAAAGTTATAAAGTACCTACTGATATTGTCTATAGTGACACAAAAATTGAGTGTTGTGAGTTCGCACCACCTTCCTCCACTCAACCCTCTCGGTGAACATGGATGCAGGCAGCATTTTCTAAAATATTTATGTCTGGTTTGTGATAAAAGAAACGCCCTGTATATTATAAAATACGAGTACACCAGGCACGTGAGGTCGAAGACGGTTGACGGCGTCGTCGGCAACCGGGGTGAATGGCGGAAGACGCCGTGTGGGGATGTGGCGGCGGATATCGCTGTGAGTCCGAGATAGGAGCGTTAGCGGTGGCGGCGCTTTGTCGCGGGCGCGAAAAAGAGGATTACGACGCGTGTATGATATAATAATAATAACACACCGGAGAAAAGACGACGTTTGTGGCGTGTGTATGCTAGCGATACGTGCCGACGATACGCCTACACGCCGACCACAGTTTTTTTGCCCACCGCTCTCATAAGATATCTCCTCCGACGTTTATAATAGAATATAATACACATAACATAATAGACTATCCTTCAAGATTCGCTTGCACCACCGCTGCCACTGATGATCGCACATGACTCACGGCTACGTACTCACAATGACATTTAAAAAATCAATTTGGCAAATATTTAACGTGTAATCGACATGTATTTGTATGTTAACTTTTGTGATTATTCACGTGCATTTGGTTTAAGCATGAAATCAAAATAATTTGGAGGTGTCGGGGTAGGGTTTATGACACGATTCAATTTGGAAATAGGATTTTACGAATCAACGGATAACGTTAGAGTTTATAGACACTAATCGTGTAAATTATGCTAATTATAAAAAGATATGTTCTAACTATTGGGAAAGGTAGAATTTGGTATTAAAGTTTTTTTATATGTCAGTGAGGAGCTGGGTTGGAGATACAATGCTACCAAACTTTATTTTTACAAGTAGTTTATGAATTACAAGTATTTAAAGTTTAGACAAGCGGAGTAGTTGTGTAACCCCGTACCACTCCACTCCGCCCATCTAAACTTCAAATACTTATAACTCATAAACTACTCGCCTTAAATTCGATTTTTATGAATCAAAATACTTAGAAAAATATTTTGCTTTGGAATATGAAATTAAAACTCTGTGCTGTCATTCAAAAAAGTAAAAAACTTAAAAAATTATAAGGATAAAAAATATTTAAATATATACATTTTTAATAAAAACGTTTTTTTTCTTTTTATATATAATTATAATAAAATAAAATATACATAAATTATAAGCTTACCATAACGTATAGTTCATCACTAAATTATTTAGCACTTGAAACGTCATTATTTTATTTGTATTTGTATAGTATGTAATATAGTCTTCGTTATTTTTCAACCTGTCTACCTTACGGAAAGTAAATGAAAGACATAGTATCATCTTATCATTTCCATCAGTTGTTACCTAACTTATAACTTAGTTCATCCCCAAACAAACGTTATAAAAATCAATAAATTAAAAAAAAACTCAATATTTCAGATTGAAAACACTAACCTTACTGTTTCCCATTATAATTTACAACCATTAATATATGGCTTTAGTCTATTAATATAATAAATCGATTTAGGTTTCGTTGGACAAATGTTTAATACAATGCACATTTTTAAATAATTTAAATAGTATATTTTTACAATTTTTTTTATCATTTTTGGTTTGACCAACTATGGTTGTTATCATTTCTCATAGAGCGTCGCTAAATACTGTTGAAAAATCAGTTTAATTTATAATGTATTATGTTCGTTTGGAAAAGTATGATTACTGTACAATTATAGCTTATAACTGTAGTAGATTATTTTCTAACAATATACAAATAAAAAGTATAATATGCAGATATAATCTGATAGTTGGCCCTATATTCATATGACAATTATAAACATTATTATATTGAACTGATTGCAATAAACCAATCATCCAAACCTAACCACGCACATAGAAGAATGCATACAGTTAAATGAATATAATTAAATTTATTTCTCTAAAAATAATATAAATTATAGTGACATTATATTAATTTCTCAAAAAAATTATCTCTGAGTTAGTATTTTAATTGTATACAATTATGATTACACGGCGTATTAGATAGGCAGTTTCAGTACACCTCTGCAGTATCGTGATTCGTGAATCCATTTTATGATACTAATTATATTGTTCTTGCCAGTATAATATAAATACAAAAAAATGTTTCCCACAAGCAAATTGCGTATATTATATATGAATTGTTTGAAATCAAAAGAAAACAAACTGTACAAATTGACAGATTAACATATTGAAACCAAAATATGCCATTATAATATCATATTATCATTTTATTCATACTATCGTTATCTAATATATAAAAATAAGTCCGGTTTTCCTCCCTGACGCTATAACTCCAGAACGCACCAACCGATTTCCATGGTTTTGCATTCGTTTGAAAGGTCTTGGGCTACGTGAGGTTTATAGCAAAGAAAATTCTTGAAAATTCAGGAAAAATTCAACAGAAAAGTGTTGAAATCGTTTTTCACATACAGCGCCATCTATTATACATCTATTATATCTTTTATATATTATTTTTATGTACTTCAAACCAATAGCAACGGTGCGTGATAAAGTGTTTGACAGATAGTCATTATTCTCTGCTCAGTTAATTTCATTTAAGCTCAGTGTAAATTATGTGGATCGTGCATTTGAAGTTAAATTCAACACTCTGTCCATAGTCCAAAATGCCTAGAGAACGACGTTCGAACATCGGCCGCCGCACAAGACATGCAAGCCAGCAACAAGTCTATTCAAGGAACTTAAGAGAAAAAGACAAAATATAATAAGAGAAAATGACCGATTGAGACATTCTCTGCTCAGTTAATTTCATTTAAGCTCAGTGTAAATTATGTGGATCGTGCATTTGAAGTTAAATTCAACACTCTGTCCATAGTCCAAAATGCCTAGAGAACGACGTTCGAACATCGGCCGCCGCACAAGACATGCAAGCCAGCAACAAGTCTATTCAAGGAACTTAAGAGAAGAAAGACAAAATATAATAAGAGAAAATGACCGATTGAGACATCGCGTGAGCACACGAAGATCATTGGCATCATACAATCGCTTGGCATTCCAATATGATCCCACTGCGAACTACAGTGATGATGAAAATTTTGATGTTGGACGAATGACGACTATATGCAGATATTGCAATGCGTTAAAGTTCAAAAGAGAAACGGTTGGATTGTGCTGCGCAAATGGAAAAGTCAAACTGGATCCTTTACTTACACCACCACAGCCACTGAAAACATTGTTTGATGGAAGTGATCCCGATTCAAGCCATTTTCTTAAACACATCCTTGAATACAATAACTGCTTTCGCATGACTTTCTTGCAGCAACGAATAATGATGTCCACGCACTGAATTTCACCATTCAATCAAAAATTGCTGGCGATTTGGTGACATACAAATCCGTTGATTCAATAACAAATCCTGATGATGTAGTAAATTATCCAACGGAGTTTTTGAACTCTCTGGAGATACCAGGATTTCCACCACATAACTTGCAACTGAAAGTTGGTACAGTTATTTTGATACTGCGTAATTTGAATCCACCGCGACTTTGCAACGGTACTCGACTTTCGGTAAAGAGACTTATGCCGAATTTAATTGAGGCAACCATTATTAACGGAAAGTACGCAGGTGAAAATGTATGTATTCCTCGAATACCAATGATTCCGACTGATCTTCCGTTTGACTTCAAACGATTGCAATTCCCAGTTCGCCTTGCGTTCGCAATGACAATTAATAAGTCGCAAGGCCAATCGCTTAGTGTTTGCGGGATAAATTTGGAAAATCATTGTTTTTCACATGGACAGTTATACGTTGCGTGTTCACGAGTGGGAAACCATCCGCTTTGTTTGTGTTAACGACAGACAAAAAAACAAAAAATGTGGTTTACCAAAGAGCACTACAATGAAACAATTAAATAACACTTCATTTTAGTAGGTAATTGTAATGAATTTATTACTGTTGTGAAATGAAATAAATATTTTCCTTTTCAAATATATAACAAAAAAAATTACAACGTTACTTAAAACGAATCTGGTGGCGAAACGGAGTTCGACGGGTCTGCTAGTAATAATATAAAAATATGATGTTCCAACCTACATAATATATATTTAGATTCTAATTAAAATGTTTTTATACTATTCCACCCCCTCAATTTTTCAATTTTTAATTGAAAAATACGAAATTAATTTAACATAATATAGAACGTTGTGTAATATAATATTGTCAGTAACTCTCTTGTCTACCTACCAAAAAATGTTTCCAACATAAGTCACTCTAATAAGTTTGATGGCTATATAACAGAATAATATAAATATAATATGTGCGTTAAAGAATTTGAATTAAACGTGAAGTTTAACAACTTAAACTTTACTTAATATGTTGTATGTCTAACTAAGGTATGTAGGTACTTGCTTAACGTGATAATTAATAGTTAATTTTGTATCTAAATTATGCTTAACATTTTTATGTTGGTTAACAAATATATTTGTTCCAGTTATAAGACTTTCGTTAAAAATTTAGAAAAATAATTTTTTATAGTTTTTCAGCTATTAAAATAAAATTTTTTTGATGGACAGAATGTAAAATTATAAACCTTAAGCCATTAAAACGTTAACAATTTTTTTATGTAATAATATTATTATATTGACTTTTAACTTGAACGAGATTAATAAAAAAAAACAAACTAATTTTTGACTTGACTTAAGATTTACTGTGTTAACGAATAATAAAAATAATAATAATAATAATAATAAAAAAAAAACTGTAAGGTTTCCCAGTACTGACAATACACCGTCATAAGATGGCCGAGGGACGAGGAGTACGGAATGACGAGTCGGGACCTGCGGGGAGGGATGACGATTGCGATCGTACACACTTGTGAATATTGCCACGAACGTCGCCGTCGATTATGTATATGAGTAAGAAAGAAAAAAAAAACCCGGAAAAGAAACATCGCCACCGTTATTGTTATTGCACGGCCGGCGCGCGGCGACCCGTGAAATTGGCTCGTCGCGCGCGCGTGCCACCCCCTCGCCCCGCTCAACCAGTAGGGGTATAATGTCATTACGGCGCACACCCCGGTATTATAGACATCCAATACCTGTGGTATTCACCAGAGTGTTGGCATCCACGCATCGTCGTCATTATACCACGGTCGAAACCAGCATACATCCTGCTCCAGGTGTGACAAGGACCCTGCAGAGACGCGTCATCTATAGAGTTTAGTCGATTTCGCCAGCCCTATGTAAAGTCACAGCGACAGTGTCCGTTAATAGGCGTAGCTCATGCCGACCCCCCCCCCCCATTCCCTTAAAATGAGTCACTGGTGGCTATCTGAAGGATATTATGTAGTTTGCAAAAACATACTAACACTCGACATTTGATCCGTACGCATACCGCGTGTTCAAGTTTCTTTGTCATAAAATAGAATCATACAGTCGAATTAGTGCTGTTTTTTCTATTTTTTATATAAATACAATCACCTCAGTATATTAGTCCACTTGGGTTGGATGGCTGACAACGCGCGTGTTTTCACTCTTATGCAAAATTCACTTATCAACGTGACTTCCGATATCGAATTAAGTATAATCGGATGGACGGAAATATGTGACTGAATTCAATAAATATTTGTCACGTACCTTCCTGATTTCTGACACAAATATCTCAGTTTAAAATACGGATGTCTATGTAGGCATAATAATAAAAATATTTATACAATAGCGGATGTTCCTTTCTCACTGGTGGTGTTCGTTACTGGAAAACTCAACCACACACTGATTTACATATTTCTAGTAAGACCGGAAATTATACTCGTACCTACCTAGGTATTGAATTTCTGATTTTTATTTATGTTATATTATACACTTATATATCTTGACAATGTTTTTGTAATACGTTTTAGTTATAGGTAATGTATAATTCTAATACAGTACCTATAATTCGTGTTCATAATAAATAATAACGTCAAATAATGGCTTTCTTGGGCTGATGCAATTACATCACAGTAGTTAATCACAGGTTACCACGCCACAGGTATCTACAACCAGTAGGAACAATAATAATATATCTATTTACTTAATTAAATTATTAAAATATTTCATGTAATTTGAAATTCTGTTAAATTTTACGATTTAAAATAAAATTATACCTTATGGCGTATACTTATGTATTTTATCTATTTTTCCTATTGTTTTGCATCATAACTTTCGATGAGTTCCATCATCGGCACCGTTTTTCATATTTCCTTTCCCTTAAATTTTCCCCTTTAAATATTCACACATTTTATTTATTAAACTGTTCTCTTATTTATATTCCGAATTTTCTGACATCAGTTGTTTATTTTATTAGCAATCCGTGTTGCTTGCAGAACATTTATAATTTCAACAGAAATAGTATAGTATAGTATAGTTATTTCATATAATAATATAACCAATATATATACAGTATCGACTTGCCATATTATTTTTTCATCATACAACCCCAAGTTGTAGTCTAGGTCAGTACTCAGTAGGCATAGAAAAAATAGTTATGAAACTGTACTGACGCATGTCGGTCGGTAGCTACTCGGTAATACTCTTTTGCGCCAGCTATTAAGAATCAGCTTTGCGCCGTATGATCGTTGCCATTTTATAGTGACGCGTAATAGGAACGTGATAGGTACCTACATCATTTTATATGACATCGTTTGTATTATATTATGTGTAGGTATGAAAAACGCATGAACAATAAAATCATAGTCTCATTCGTAATAGTATTGTACTCGCACGTTTTTGGTGATTTACACGTGTGCCGGTATCGTAAAAATCATTCGAGTTACGGTATTAAAATATATTGTTGCTGTACAAAACCCTCTCTTCTTATGTATAGAATGGAATAATTGACGTATTAGTTTTTTACCGTTGATTTTAAGACTATCGACACTGTAATAAATATTATTGTCCACAATTTAGATTGCTGAGTAGTAACTAGCAAAATGCGCACAAGTTGTACGATTGGTGTTCAATTTTTAACGAGAATCACGAAAAATATTGAGCTTTTATTTGCCCAACACATACTACACCTAAAAATAATAAAACTAATACCGTAACTCGAATGGTTTTCAGAGTTGAAGTTCTAATTACTATATATTTTATACCTGTAAATGTATATTATATATATAATATTACATAATATTTTTCCTCGATAAATAATTTTTATCTATTATCTCGCATAGTATAATTGAATATGAAATAAGTATACACACTTCGACACCACTAAACCTACGATGACAACATTAAGAACAAAGTAATTTATGATCTCAATTCTCAATGAATTTATTCTCTTGTCTTATAAACACGTAAAACACAAAACAAGTATAATACATATAAGTATATATTACCTATATAATATTTTATACCTTTTATACCTTTTCTACACAGCACAAAACAATACGCACGAGCGTGAACAATTCACGTGAACAATAATATTTTTTATAGGTATAACATTTTGGGAACATATCGTCACAAATCGGTTAATAATTACATAATATTATTATTATATACACATGATGTGGTCTTAAGTATTAACAATATTATGATAATAATAATAATAATAATAATAATATTTGCAAACTGCCCAAGTACATGACGAAATTTATAATATATAGACGGATGGCATATAACTTCAAGTGTCTAATGTCAATAAAACTATAAACGTACAATTATAGTAATTATTCAAATAAAAGCCCTACAATACAATTATCTTATGACGGCGATGGCCGAGATAGTAAAAACATGACATTTAAGGCGAAACAACAATAATATTATGTCACATAATATACGAAACAGTAGTCACCACTTACTGGACTCACTTTGGGACCAGAGCATGTGATGTGATTCTATTAACCGAACGAGTCAATAACGTGAGAGGTCCAAGAAAAAAATATTTCTTTAATATGGATCATAAGTTGCATTAAATTTAGCTATATTATGTACTACTTGTAAATATTCATTATTTTATGTATTTCGTAGTAGGTATTAATAAAGGAAAAAGGTTTATTTTTACAAAAATGTTGTTTTTCATTGACTTCAAATTATGTGAAAAAAAATATTTTCAAAACCGTTAGTACGTTTGTGGTGTGATTATTCTAGGAAATAATATTAATAATAAAAATATATACGAGAAAATTGAGAAAACGTACTAACAAATGTGAAATTATGCCCTTAAAAACACACTATGACACCATTTACCAGTGTACAATGTGCTGTGCGAGTCCAATTGAGTATTGAGAGCTTTTATTTCATGTATTAATATGAAATAAAATTGGGACCAGCCTGTTTGAGTCCAATAAACGAATGAGTCAATTAACCATGAATCCAATAAGTGGATACTGGCAACTACTGTATTATGTTTCTATATTTTATAGTTACGATATAAATAAATAATTATCAGTCGTCCGGAAAAAACAACAAACGCATGAGAAACATACGACGTAGGTATATAGCGAGTTCGACGATGATAACAAAATATAATATAATATATAACAACACACAAGGTATTACGTAATAATAAATTGTAATAATATTAGGTATAATGATAATGATAATAATAATAATATTTAAACGCGCAGTAAATCGGTATAGAAGCGAGATTATTATTATTTGGTCGATGTAGATAATAGCGCTATAACAATACTCGTGTAGGTATTAAATTGCCTGTTGTAATAATAATATGATAACAATAGAAATAGACCTATTAAGCTACTTAAGCTTTTTACGCTTTGTTTTTTGACGAACTATTTAGTGTTATATAAATAATATGTCTTCTGTCGTCATGAAAAAAAGAAAAAGAAAAAAAAATTAAAATTAAATTTATAATTATTAGATCTATATAATACATAAAAGCGTATAATATAGTATAGCTTTTGCAAAAGTTGCGTAGTAGACAATTATTTTAAAACATAACATGAATAATCAATCGACCTATAGGTCTTGACTGGATTCCAAACGAACTCCCATTCACTATAACGTTTCTATAACATTATATAATATACCGAATTCGATCGAATAATATATATTTTTGTCATTTTATTATCCTACGCGCGTAATATTTGGATGTATATATTATCGTTTGTATTATAATACGATAATATTATAAGAGGTACGTTCGAGTGGTAAAAAACACAAACAAAATATCATCATTAATGGTTAAAAAATAATAAACAGATGGAAACTATAACAATATTGTTCTACACTTAATAACGACGCAATTATTATATTTTATATATACGAACGGACGCGGGAATCGCATCAATAGAATATATTGGAATAAAAACTTAATAATGACGTATAATAATACCTACTAATTTATAATATAATAATAATAATAAGATTACGCGTATGATAATATTGTAATGAGTGCGGTTTACGACTTGCCTGTCGCGCACGACTCGGACCGAAACCGCGACCGCGGTATTGGTATCCGCGGTACGTACCGGCCGTTCACCGGCACACCAGGCTCTCGTTGTCGGCGGCGCACTGACCGTCCGGCGGCGACATGAACACCTTACCGTTACCGCACACGCACAGCTGGTACACGCTGGGCAACTTGTCCTCGGCGCCCCTCTTTTTCGCGCCGACGATGGAATTATACTGGCCGGTCGACTTGCCGCCACCGCCATCGTCCCCGTCCGCAACCACTGCTGCCGTGTTGGCCGAAGACGTAGTCTTGACCGTCTTCAAACCCTTGAGGAACACCTTGGCCGCGTCGATTTGTATCTATAACACGATAATACATAAAAATAAACAATTATATAATAAAATAATATTTCGTCGCCGACAACGATGAATTAATCGAGATTGGGGACACGAAAAATCCTCTTATACTCTTTTACAGAGTATATAGGTATAACTGTTTAAGCCAAATTTACCACAACTTTGGAGGTTCTGGCCAGGGCCTGGAACCTGTATGATTTTTCTTGGTTTCGGTTCCGATTCGGTTCTTCAAAAAAATTAAAATTCGGTACCAGTTACGATCCCGGTTCTTAAAATTACAGAATTAAGGTTTCGGTTTTGGTACCGGTAAATACCGGTATTTAGAGGTATATTTTTTTTCCAAAAAGTTAAAACAAACCAAGTATAAACTTCAAACATATATTATCTAAAATGATAAAATCAAATTATAGTAGCCTTATTTGGTTAAAAGACTTAGTAAGTTTACTATAATTTTGTTTTAAAAACATACAAAACAAATTTTAAAAAATAGGGTTGGCTCATGTTGTGAGAAGTGGAAGTCAGTGCATCATATAATTTGATACAATCAAACACTCAAATATTCAATGGTCTCTTTAAAAATCATATTTTGTGTAAATAAGCACTTAATTTAATACTTAACTGATGATTTTTAGTTTAAATTAAAACGACAACATTACTTTTTTACAAAAAGTTATTTTAATTAATTGACTTTTTCTTACTTCAACTTTTTCTTATTTGATAATTTTCGGTCTAATTTAATATGAGACCATAATATATAATATAAATTATAATAAGAGACTGAAATATGATTTATTTTCTTTTTTAATTTTAATCTAGAATAGAGATGAAAAAATAGTAATTTGGTGGTTTAAAAGACAAAATTTATAAGTAGTTTATTTTTCATGTAAAAGTCAATGTAATAAAAAATTAAAACAACCTTATGAACATTATAATTATAATATTATTCTCTATTTAAAAAACAGATTGACTGATCAGTATACATTTACAACCAAATTTTATGAATCAACTATTGTTATTTAATTTATTGTATTACCTACCTAAATATATTAAAAATTAAATAAAACTAGAACCGAAAAAAACCGAAAAATTCTCTTCCATAATTTTCGGTTCCAGTTCCGGTTTAGGTTCCTAAGAAAATAAAAAAGGGTTTCGGTAAGGTTTCGGTTCCAATTTTTTCAATAGGTTCCGGTTAAAATACCGGTATTTTAAATTTCGGTTCCAAGCCCTGGTTCTGGCATCTCTAGATTCGGAAAAAAAATAAGTTATAATATGATAATAATATCGTCTAAGTACGTTTGGCACTTCCTGAAACTCCTTAACGAGAAATATTCTCGAAGACATCGAGATTGGAAATTTACGGGAATACAAAAAACCAGGGCTTGCATTTGAAAAAAATTTCCGTTTTATGTTATTTACAATTAAAACGTTACACAATTTTTGCGTTTAACGTTATTCATGATTAAATGTTATCCACATTTTGCGTTTATCGTTATACAGAATAAAAACGTTAACCTGCAAGTTTTGCGTTTATCATTATTTAGAACTAAAACGCTATACAAGTTTTGCGTTTATCGTTATACAGAATAAAAACGTTAACCTGCAAGTTTTGCGTTTATCATTATTTAGAACTAAAACGCTATACAAGTTTTGCGTTTATCGTTATTTAAAATGGCGTTAATACCTATTAAATTTGAAAATAATAACTAAAGCGGGTAGGTTATGGCCCGGATAGGGATTATTATAATATAATCAATTCTAGATTGTTAGCATGAAGTAAATGTTTCTACGAGACCAATATACCTAAAATAGATTTTAAAATATTTCGTTTTGTGTGGTTTTTGTACAATTTATATTCTATAAATTACGTTTTGCATTATGTTTTGTTTAATGATATATACTATATTTTGTTAATCGTTATGTTTTATTTTGCAGTATCTAATTATTTTTGATTATCGCTTTCCGTTATAATTACATTAACACATTTCAATTATTTTTTTCAAATATAACATTATAATCGTACAATATTTTTCAATAGTTATTTTTTGCTATTATAAACAATTGTGAACGTTTCTTTAATGTATTGTACAATCCTACAGTTGCACAGGTTAAGTTAATTTGACACATACTTAGTATTTATTATTATATAGCTGAATAGCTCCCCTTTTATTTTATTTATTTATAGATCAATGGTAGGTACCTATAATAGGAAGAAAAATAAATTAGCTAATAAATAATGTTATTTAATAAGGAACACTAGATTTAAGATTGTAAACATTAAGTGGAAAATAATTAAATTCATTTAGTCACTCGTTAATAATACAATTTATGATTTCCAAAATATTTAGTCTAATTTTAAGGCTCAGTCAAAAAGCTCAATAATTTAATACAATACCACACATAAGTTATTTTTATAGATATTTAAAAAAATTAACTGTACATAACATTATATGGGGCACATTTTTTTTATAAACGTTTGAAGTTTAATTTTTTACAATATTCGTCAAAGTTAAGAAAGTTTTAAAATTATTTTGATGGATTTTTAATAGATAATCTTGGAAATTTAGTTGAAGGTTCCTCATAAGTCATAAACAGTTTTTACTGAAACTTAAATATCTAAAAAATATGTAACACGCTACCTCTATTACATGGTGTTGCTCGGAAATAAATGAAATCGAGATGGAAAATCCACCTGCGCGTTGCGGTGGATAGTAATAAAAAGCATTTTTTCTTAAATGAACCAATTGAAGGCAGAAATAAAGGAATATGTGGTTATGATTTTAATATTATCAATGGAGGGCAAGCCACCCTAAAACAACTCGATCAATATATTATCTTCCTAATATAATCTTCCTTTAATCGTCAACATCGGTCAAAAGTTGTCTATGAGCCTTAGGAATACTTCAGCTATATTTTATAGATAATAATTATTTTACCCTTGGCTTCTATTCTTATACTATTCGTCCTGTCCGGGATTCCAATAATAATTATCAATATAGGCACTCACATGATTCCGTAAGGTTTTTTTTATGAAACGTGGCTATTATACATCTGTTTACTCCATTATTATGAATAATAATAAGATTATAACAGTTATAAATTAACATTTATCTTATACTTAATAATTTACAAAATTGAATTTATGACATTTTTAAAATTGATAATTCGGCCGTCATATGAAAAAAAGTATGACTTAGTACCTATCAAGTTAAGTGTTGTACCTTATGCAGTGTTTTAAAAAATCTGTTAGAATTTCAAAATATATCTCTTATTATAAGTAAATAATCTTGCAGAATATCAAATATGATAATTTAAACAATGTGTAAAGTGTTGGTAAACTAAAATCATATTTTAAATACGATATAATAATATATTATTACTAGCTGATCCCGTGCACTTCGTTACCCGTTAAATGTACAAACTGTATATGACTCAAACTTTGTTCCATGCGTTGTTTAATATTCGGTGTATGATGTTCTAGATTTATCTTAACTTTTCTGTTGCCCGGAATAAAAATTCTGATTCGCAGCAGAATATTATCAGGTAAGCAATCTACTTGTGGTAGATAGCGGACCCCATGCTGTTTGTACGTAAGTGTATGATTTAACACTTAAGTATCAAAGTTATACCAAGTTTGTCGTTCTTACTTAATTCCACCTATGGCGGATAAGATATATAATCAATTAATACAAAATCCTAACTTAACCTTACTAAAATCCGACGAATAAAAAAAACCAAATTTAACCCTTTTTAAATTAGCCTATCTGCTTCCTAGAGGTTTAATCTACACACAAACATTCATTTGTTATATATATATATATATATTGACAAAAAATAATAATACAAATCAACAAACATGCCCGATTAACCAATAGCAACCAATATATAATACACTATTAATATTTTAATAATAATATTATTTTATATTTTTATTTTTATCTGGACAACTATAATCACTTAGGGGTATGAAAAATAGAAAGTAGCTGATTCTCAGACCTACAAAATATGCATATAAGATTTCATAAAAATCGGTCAAGCCATTTCGGAGGAGTATGGTAAAGTATGGTAACTAAAATTGTGACACGAGAATTTTATATAATAGACTGTTTTTCGGTATGGTGACGTTACATAATATTAAAACCTTGTGGAATTGTGTTTATAGAAATATTAAATATTTCGTGGAATCGTGTATGTACACAAGGTTATTAAAATCTACATGATTCCGTAAAACTATGGAATCTGGTTGCAGTCTTTGAAATTCCCCAGGAATATTAGTTGGCATGCTAAACGTATAATAATCTGTCTCTAACAATATACGACGCTGAAGAGGACGTCTCGCCTACTTGATGCTTATCAGTCTTAGAAACGAGATTAACTATACAAAATATATATTACGCTATAATGTTTATAATCACTGGTAAAAAAATAGCAAAATTGCGTTCAGCAGAACCAATTTCGTCTTGTTAGCTCTAAGAATATACCAGAATGAACTAACTTTTTATCAAACTCAATGGTAAAAACAATGAGTATCTATGTTGAGTTTTGTTTACGATATTTTAATTTATTGACAAAATATGATTATTTTTAAATTGTAATATTTCACATTATCATAACCCACATAAAAGTAATAATATTGTAAAAAAGTCACTTCACAAAAACATATTATATTGTTATTGAATTTAAGTTGATAATAGGTCGATTTACTCTAATATTAAAGTTAACTACACGGTTTAGCTAAACGCAAAGTTTTTGTGTCGTACGTTTGTGAAATTGGGCAGTGTTTATTTTTGATTTCAGGTATTTACAACCAATCTGTGTTAAACTTTGTTTATTTTGGTCATTGGGGGCAACATCATCGAAAATCACCGAACAATCACAAGATGAAATAATTATAATAATATATATTTGACAACACACCAACGGGTGACGCATTAATATAAAAATATGGGTTTGGAGTAAGCCAATGAAATCAGATGGCCGATGAATGTATAATTTATTTCATCACAAAACCTCTATGATAAAATTATTGATAACTGTAGATTTGTTCTTCACCTTTTTTTTGTTGTTAATAAAGTGCATTTTAAATTGAGAGTTTTACTAAAACACAAATAGATTGAACTTTTCTTAATAATTTATAAAAGATAATAATTAAAAATATGCAAAAATTAGGAAAATAAAATTGGATCTAGATATCTTGTATCACTTATATCCGGAAGTTTCTAATGTAAAACCCTTATTTAATGTCTTTTATTCTTTCACTGCCTCATTTTATATTCATTATTGCTCATTTACTTATTGTAAAGATCGTACATCTCACTAAATAAACGAAATATTTTGTGTAAAAAAAAAAAAAAGATATTTTGTAGAATCTTGTTGTATCTAAAAATATGTTTTAAGTCAGCTTAGACATTAAATAGACATCTTTGCAAGTCGTTGATATAAATATCAGCGTACGATAAGCAACAATGCATTTTGTTTTGCAAATATTCAATTAGGTATTGGAGTACCTTCAACAAGTACCTATTTTCTATGATAAGAATGTATTTAAGAATCTCCTATGTAAGTATACCTATATTATGTATTATTTTATTGGACAGATTATAATCTGTTGTATAAGAATTCTAACAAGGTAAAAAAAATCTAATAAATAAATACACACCGCTCCTGCTATCGACTGCAACTTGACGTCCATCAGACACGATACGGTTATGTCACCGGCCCTGGACTCGATAGTCACTCCTTGGGGACCACTCAGCTCTAGTCTCCTGGACGCTGACTCCAACCTAAATATATATAATAATAATAATTATATTATATTATACTACAAACTATCATATTATTATTACACCGACACGAGAGACGAGAATTATTATAATAATTTACTACCAAAACGGTTATGGCCAAATTGATGATCACTACCTACATTATAAAAATAATATCGACTCAAGCATATTATTATTATCTTCCCTACTTGGATATTTCTTAGGTACTCCCTAGGCGAGGGTTTCGTTCCAGATATTTAGAATATCAGCCATATCAGTCCTATTTTTAAGTTGTAGCTCAAACGTTAAGAACTAAATCTATTATCTATCAATTTAGTTTGAGTCACTTGTCCTAAATTACAATATGCCCTTTTTCAATTAAATTTTAATTGATGAATGTGCTACGGCTGAAAAACACGGCTTTCCGTATAATATGATATTTTCAAAAGTGATCTCAATTTGAGTCACTGACTTTGCGAGCGTTAAACTACTCGGTGTGCCACGATGCCCTCGTGTCTGTTCTTTCAGCTCTAGGCTTTAGTTTCCTTTTCATGGCTTGGTTTAGTCTTAAGTTAGTTAAGACTTAATTTAGTTAAGTAGTTAAGTTCATAACACTTTTCAGTTCTATATTTCATATTATGAATACATGAACATATTCAGTGGGGCCTATTATGTTCTTGAAGAATAAATTTAAAAAAAATTTTAAATATTAAAAAAAAATATATTGTTTTCTCAGCCGCATATGGTGCCTCTCGAGTTGAACATTTATCTCCTATTTTTTTATACTATTTAAAACATAATTATGAATTTTCTTCTCCATTGGAAGTTAATATGCTTTGCTGATGATACTAATCTATTGTTATTATTTTTTTTTAATTGATAATGATGAAGATTGCGTGCAGGAAGATATAGAAAAATTCGTCAAGTGTAGATCAATATTTGACAATCAATCAACTTTGAGAATATTGTAAGTCCACATAACTTACTAGTTTTACAAAGAGAGTTGGTACTAAATTTAAACTTGTTAGCTTATTAAAAATTATTCTGTGAGCATATTAGGCCCATAGACATGTATGGTTCTGGTGTCTGGGACCCATACTCAGTAGCTTACTGTCAACAGATAGGTACAACGCAAAAGTCTTAACATTTTAGATTTTAAGCTGAAAACTAACAACTCATTGCATAACTATTAACAAGTGTTCCATAAGCTTGATATCACGTCTTTAGCTAATCGACGACTTGATTAATGAGCAATAAGCTTGTTTGTGGTAAAACTTGATTTTTTTCTCTCCTATAGTTCCTACGCTCCACACCACAAAACATTGCATCTATAGTACCTACCCCCTTATTCATTTCTTCGTACCCTACTTATTATCTGGGTAATGAGACAACTACAGGCTAATGTAAACATCTATTGTACCTAATATATATAACTTTTGTAAGTTATTTGATTATATTAATAGTAATTTGTATAATTTGTTTAAAATGTATATGTAATCGAGAAGTGATATCTATGTCTATATAAAATACAAATATATTGTATAAAATATTTACACGTAATAATTTGAATGTAAATTTGTCAGATAATCACGTGATACACTCTATTTAAGCATGTATTTCATTGATAGTTTTCTTACCTCAAGTCGTGTCGAGAATCGGCTCGAACCATCGGCGTTTGGACACTGCCTTGAAAAACGGCACCACCGGAACCTTCAAGTAAAAGACACAGTGTTATAGAAACATGATATCACTGTCGATAATTTGGTCTCTGTTTTACAATTTACATGAAGCTCCGGATTTTAATTTAGGTTTGCGCCCATTTCCAATTATAAACAATACAAATAATAAAATATCTTATAGGATTTCATCAATAACTGTTTTTCTAATTTATTAATTTTGTTTGAATGAGATGGTTATTGAAAAATATCATAGAATTACAGCAAAGAACAACATTTTTTTTTAGATAATTTTAAGTATTTTTTAATTTAGCACAACTAGTAGTTATAATTTATAATATGTATATAAGTACCATAACTACTGTATTTATTTTTCTTTTATGTTTGTTAATAATTTTCGATTTCAAATTCATAGAAATGGAGAACATTTTTATTTTAGATTGTATTCATTAGTTCTTATAAACGAACATTAATGAATAAAAATACTGATTTCTATTGTTATCTTAAAACACAGAATCATAGTATTTTGAATAACACAATAATTACAATAATTATTATTTTAAAAATATTATGATATTGACAAAGGTTTATTAAAAATTGAATTGTTCATGTTTGTATTTTTCTCAAACTTTCAATGCAAATTAAAGAGTTTTTCAGTAATTAGTAGTTTTTCAAATCATTGAATTAGTAACATGATAGTATGTAATGAGTGACTCATTACTAATGACGATAATTAAATTAATTTCAGCGTGATTCAAACTTTAAATGGTAGCTATCTCTATTCTCGGAAAAATGGAAAAAATCTAAAATAACCAATAAAAACTGAAACTATAACCCCTACCTTAAATTGTTATTGGTTTAGGTTTTACCAGTGGCACAACAAGTGGTTTTTGGAGGCCAAGCCCCTTTAACTCATAGAAGCTCCCTAAAAATATGAATAGTTCTAGGTATTTTAACCTCTTCATACACATTAAAAAAATTTGTAAAAATACGATGGAGGCTTGAGCTGAATATAAACTTATCTCGATCATTCACAAAGAAATGACGCAAACCTTATAATTATAATAATAATATATTATTCTACATTACCCGTGACTCGAAGTTCTTGGGCACCGACTATCACTTTACTCCGGTCTGCCGAGAACAGCGTCTCGCCGCGTGTATCGGTCACTTTGAACACGCTCGCTTGTGCGCACTCCAAACCATCTTTAGCTGTAAAGGGGACCAAAATAAATGTTATTATTATTAATATTACTACAATATAATATACGTAGGTACGTGATAATATTTTATCGGACCTATACAGACCGACGTCCAATATAATATTATTAACTCAGTCATTATGTATATTAATTTATTGTAATTTAACAATATTGTATAATCAGTTTTGAGGCAAAATGTAAAAAAATATAATTTTTTTCTATTATTTCCATAATATTATACACATAGATAAATAGTGTCACTGTTACACGGAGTTCCTAAATGTTTTCCTGCATTGGTTTGTGGAAGTATAGTCACCGTGATTCGAACAAAAGGAAATTTAAAATTTAAACTGCGTTAGTAATAATATAAATCGATATTATATTATTATTGTATCATTACAGAAATAATTGTGGCAACAAGATTGATTGAAATAGAAAATATGAAGTCGTCGATAATTGCACAACGCATTATTATTTTTGACACACGTTTTTGACACATATTTTGGTTTTGCATGTTGTTCACTTGACATCCATATCGATCGTTTTTAATTTCTCGATTAACTAACATTTAGAAAACCTGAAGCTATGAAGATTTTTATTGTTGCTTAAATTTCTAATAGGTACCGACTAATATTTCTTCAGTCTTTCAAGTATCACTCTCCCGTTAAAAAATATCATTTTTGCATAAATTTGATTTATAATCAGAAATATGAAACTGAAAAGTTTCAGAAATTTTTCAAGTGAAACTTTTCATGAAATTTGATTTTTTTTATGGCTATTGAAATGAAAAGTATTGAAACTTTTTAATATAAAAAATTAAATTTCATAGTCGTACGCATACACCAATAAATAGGTAATAGACAATAGTCTTAATATCTATGATTGTAATAAATTATAGTAGGTATAAAGGTACCACTGGTATCTGCTGTTAATTGTTATCATGATAATTTTCTACAACTAAATTGTTATTTGCTTAGATCATATATGATCTAAGGTTATTTGCTAGTTGCCACGAACTAAGATATATAGTTTGCTACATCTATGATAGTACGATAAATCTATTATCTAGTAATAATTAGTTTTTATAGTTTGTTTACTGCCTTGTAATATTTAATTTGTTTTCTATGATTTACTGCCTTTGTTATTCATCATGATTTCCAGACAAACCAATTATTATTCATTAAATATATTAGGCTTGTAATTATTTTTAGTCAAAGTTTGGTTTTAAAAGTTAATATTAGTTTCTATTGGAAGATCAATAAATTACTAGAAAAATAAATAATTAAACACAGCTTCAATATAATTATTATTAGTATTCAATGATTACCATTTAAATTAAATTAAGATGGCCAGCATCTAATAGGTAAATACATTAATATATAAATCACTTTTAAATAATTTGACAATATTATTTAGATTTTTTAAAAAAAGCCATTGAATCATATACAAAATAAATTAAAGGTATATAAAAGTGTTATATCAAAAGTTTCAATTTTTTTGAAAAGTTTCATGAAAACATGAAAAATTTCTGAAATGTTTCAACAAGTCAGTGAAAACATGAAATTTTACATCTCTGTTTATAATATATACTCTAATAGCATTTTTCTTATTTTGTTAAAATAGTAAAAAATAAATTCATCATAAATTCATAACTTACAAACTCTAATAACACTAACACGTCACTATACAAGTGGGTACAAGAGGGTTTGTGAAATAAATATGAAACACTCGTGATGGCCTTGTCCATACAATACAATCGGAAAAATATAAAAGTACCATATTATCAAATCTATTTTGATTTTGAATTTCTGAATATTCTACCGAAATAATAATATTATATAAACAATATTTTTGGTATTAAAATCTCAGTTACCGAGTGCAAATGTCTCACTCTGTAGAACTGATTTATATACACATTGCACGGTGCGGTGGTAAGTTATATGATACATTGTATAGTACTCACTCAATTTGAGACTGTTCACCAGGCGTCCCTGTGAATTGCGAGCAGTCAGCGTGACGTTAGCAGTGGACTCGATGAGAAGCGGACGTCCGGGCCGAGAGCGTATCGCCGATGCCACCAGCCGATTGGTGACCAATGTCCGGCCGGACAACCGGAGACCGCCATGTGTGATCTTCATAGATCCCATGCCCTCCTGCATCGTAAAACCATTGTTAACAATATTCGGTTATTCGGGTATTTTTTAATACGTTGCAGATTTCGATTTCATATGAAAAAGATCGGGGTGTGGGATGCCCCGTTGCTGTTTGGCAACTAAAATACTGTTATACCTACGGAGTGAATTTCCGAGCTATAGCCACGGCATGTTGGTAGGTAAGTATACCGCGTAAGTATTCGAGTTTAAGATAAAACATATTAAGCTATACAAAATCCAGTTAAAGAATTATCGTGAATCGCAAGTTAAATGGGTAGGTATCTACCTCAAAATATTTTTGTTGTAGTACGGAACGGAATGGGTTTGATAGAGATCGCAGAGTGATTAGTATAACTGAAAAAGCACACGCGAGTTACACAAAATATTCATAAAGATTTAGCCGTGATTATCATGCCATGTGTTGCTCTATCATTCGGTGGTCTGACTTAGGTAAGTATACACAAATTAATTCATACACATGGAAACTACTACAAAATGACTACGAAATTCACAAAAAAAATTTTTTTTATATAAGATTAATGGAGCCCACACTAATTATATATTATAATTTATATATTATATACTGTTTACGTGGAACCTTAATTTAAATTTTCAATCCTTAGCTATAAAAGTTGAACATTTTATACATTTTTAACTACAAAATAATTATTATTTTTAAATGTGATAGTTTTTGTCAAAATTTGAACTTAAAATGCTTATAAAAAAAATAGTGCCTTTAGTATTTTTCAACTGCTATTGTAACAATATATTAGGAGCTTTGCATTAAATTTCCACGCTTTTTTACCCAACAAATAAAATTATATTGATATTAATAGAAAAAAAAACTAAAAAAATTGAAAACTGACAATGTCTGTAAACATCTCAAAAAGAGTCAAATTATTTTCAAAATGTTATGGTGTATAGGAAATGAAATTATAAATATTCAGTAAAATTTTCATGTATCTACAGTTATTCGTTTTTGAATAACAATAAAAATAGCAAAACCGCTACATGAGAAATTGAGCGAACATCCAATATTGTTAAAATATTAATATCAAACGCTCATTCATAACAGTGACCCATACGACACCTCATGTACCTACAGCAGAGTGGTTCCCACTTGCCCATCTACTTTCTTTTGTTTTTCTATAAACACATTGATCAATTTTTAGCTATTTTGTTGTAGATTGAAATTATTGGGTTCTTAAAAGTGTAAAATATGATTCTTATATGCTTCAAAAAAACCTTAAAATATTTTCTTAAAAACCCTCTAACTGATAAAATATACTGAAAATATGTTTTTTTTTCTTCAAATAGTTTAAAAATCTGTATATGTACCAGTTACAATAGAAACATATTATGTGAAATATATAGCATAATATGAACATTAAACTTTATAAGTTTATAATATTTACATTTACCATCTAAATTTGACATACCTAATGTAATATAATTTAAACTTGAAATTAATTATTGCATACCTTTTATTTGGTAAATTATTTAAACTAAAATCCATATCTGAAACCCTCATACAAATTAAACAATTTACAATTTAATTACAAATAAGTTATTGAAAATAATTTCTATAATTTTTCTTTTACAAATTAACACATTTTTTTCACGCAAGGAAATATTTCCTCCTTGAGAGATGAACAAACACATGATTTTTTTAAGAACAAATACAAATCTGTTTTTATATATAAAATATATTCTGAATATTCATTAATGCTCAAAATATACTATAATATGAAAAATAATTTTTTCCTACGAATTCTGTACTGTATAAGTCCTCAAAATGTTCTCCCCTGTTGGAGTAAATAAAGTCAATAAATAGAAAACATAAAAATTCGCTTTCTAACAACTATGACAAAACAATTAGGTAAACAAGATTTAAATATTAAAAACAACAAATTGTTATTAGATATAATAAAATTTTAATAATTACCTATTTAATAATAAAAATAATAATAACTTACAATAGACGGTTTAAAATCAGTTTTTTTAATTATAGGTATAAGATTATAATACAATTAATATTATATTTATATTATGTGATATTATTTATTTAATATATATATCATACAAAATGAAGTTTTTATGAATACAAGTTACAATTAATTTATCATAACAATGTTCTAAAATGTATTATTATATCCTTAGCTATAAAAGTTGAACATTTCAACCACCAGATAATTTCACTTTGTGAAAAAAGTATAAGGTTCCAAATTTCAAAAACGAGCTTCCAATTAGTTCCAAATAAGTTCCAAAATATTGGTGAAAGATCGATGTTGATACGATATAAAATGGGTGGTGGGACTCCTCCCCAACAGAAAAATAATTTTCCCGGGAAAAGTATGAGGTTCCAAATTTCGAAAACAAGGTTCCAATTAGTTCCAAATGAGTTCCAAAATATTGGTGAAGATTTGAAGATGATATGACAAAGTGGTGGGGCTACGTGAAGTTGAACACCCCCCCCCCCCAACAGAAAAATAATTTTCCCGGGAAAAGTATGAAGTTCCAAATTTCGAAAACAAGGTTCCAATTAGTTCAAAATAAGTTTCAAAATATTGGTGAAGGTTTGAGGTTAATACGACAAAGTGGAGGGGGGGGCAACTTCACGATAGTGAAAACTCAAAATAAGTCAAAATATTTGTTATGGTGTATAGAAAATGCTAATAAAAACAGTCAGTCAAAATTTCATGTACCTACGGTTATTTGTTTTAGAGTTGCACCAAAAACTAAAAACAGATATTACGTAAAAATTCCCGTTTTTCCTTAATTTTTCTTTTGTTTTTTTCGCGGCGCTTTTGAAAACTACTGAGAAATTTTTACTTTTGATTCCCATAAGTACCAATCAGATTCACTTTCTTATCAGGAAAGATACCGTTGAAAAAAATCTAAGCATTTTTACTGTGCTAAAAGGTG
Source organism: Sitobion miscanthi (assembly GCA_008086715.1). Lineage (NCBI taxonomy): Eukaryota > Metazoa > Arthropoda > Insecta > Hemiptera > Aphididae > Sitobion > Sitobion miscanthi. Next base: position 11,352,765 of record CM017803.1, on the reverse strand, counting down.
ATGACAAACACAAAAAAAAAAAAAACACACATCATTGTAAAATCATTACATTCATCGCTCTGCTCAGAATCTAAAACAATTGTTATTAATTATTTTAAACGAATTTTATAGGTACAAGATTGCGTAGATTAAATAATGGCAAAAAATACTTGTATCTAGTTGTATGTGATTCAAATAACAAATCTAAAAATGGGCTCAAATTTTTGTTTTTGGTTTTTATTGCAAATCACGCTGGTACTTCCAAATTCCAATACTTACCCTATTTTACACTTTATATACATTTTGTACATTCATTTATTATTTTACAAAATATAGAAGTATAATCATTATTGCATGCCAGTAATAATAATTGTTTGATGATTATTAAAAACTAACCTATATTTACCATACGTATAATAAATGTATAATATATTCGTAAAAAACTAAATATTGGTAAAATAAACCTAAATTAATACTAAACTAAATACTAAGTAGCTCTAATATGAAAATCAGGGTTGGTTTGAAATAAGGTTTGTCTACACAGTCAACACAGTTTGTCATGAAAATATCAACAAATTTGGATATTGTCATAATAAATAATATCGTAACGAAATCATCCTGCTAAAGCACTTGAGGCAGAGGCTCGACTTGGCGGTGCGCCAATGTTATGTTTATTTTGATATTTCCCATCAATAATTAATTAGGATATGATAGGATCGAGCTGAAGTAGGTAATATTGGTATTGTTTTAATAATATTGCAAACAATTAATCTATCTGATTTGAATGTTAAATTTGAATTTTGTGTATAGAAACATAATCTTAAATTTTAATTTCTGTTAAATTAGACATATTTAGCGGTAGGCAGTCAACACAGTTTGACATAAAAATATCCTAAAATTTGGATTTTTTATAATGATATCGTGACGAAATCGTCTGGCAGCGGTGCTAACGAGATACTATGTGTAGTCACTATAATATACTACCTACTATATTATAGTGATCTCGCCAAACGTCTGCAGAACGGTCTTCCGGCCTAGAATTTCCGTTATTTTTCCTGTCCCACTCGTTGCGAACAACACAGTAATAATAATAATAATAATAATAATAATACAATGTCGTTTAACGATATCAAAACACGTATAGTATTATTATTATTATATTATACGCACCCCATCAACAACGACGGCAACCACGCGAGTCACGGGGCCGGTTTATCTATAAAATGCATTATAATACCCAACGCAAGTGGGTGGGTATATTATATTATTATAACGGCAAAAATATCAAAAATGATAATAATGCGATATCATAAATCACCTGTACGTTTTTCACGCGTGCTTATTAAAATATTCGCCACCGTGAAGTTACGAAATGCGCTTGGTTACACGAATCTTCTCACTTCCGTTTATCCACGGGCCACGGACCTATACCATTTAGTTCTCTGCTGCTAGTTCAGTGTCTAACGTGTAAGTATAATATGCAGGCAGGCGCTGATCCAAGGGGGGAAGGTTTAGGAGCTTCAGCCCCCCCACTCCCTCAAAGGGGGGCTTTGAAAATGTTTTATGATATTATTATAATGTAATTATTTGAATAGATAATAAATCATTCATATGATACATACATTTACAATATAAACAAAAATGTACATTATATTATGTCCATTGTTATCAAATCTTATCTATAATCTATTACGTATAGGTACTATAATTTTTATTATAATATATGGTATTTTATCTAAAAAAAATGTAGCCGCTATCGAATTTCAGATTTCTAGATCTGCGCCTGTAAGTAGATAAATCGTAAATAATAATATGAAGTATATTATTATGGACGGATTGAATGGGATAGTAATGACATGAATTCGCATATTTTTTTTCAAATAATTCAATACTTATAATTTCATATGGTCAAACACACCAACGCAATAGCAAAATTTTCTTTTCTCGGTTCAACACAAATGAATGCTTTCCGGTCAAGTTTGAGTCGGTAAATTGGGATGTTGGTGAATTATTGAGTCTCGACTAAGTTGGATTACACGAAATGCTCACTCGACCGACACGGAGGAGAGAGATTGGAGGTGCCACTAATAAAAAAAATATCAATCATTAGGGATAGGTGTGCTTGAAAAAAAAATATTATAATTATTTTTAAATTTCAACTTCATTAAATAGTTTGTTTTTTTTAAATTTGTATGTATATGAGGCACTGCAAGAAAATTCATATGGCTGTATCGTTGCTTTGGATCGTGTTTTAAAAATATTATAATTTATATTATTTGCAATTTATTAATATTCACTACGCGGCGATGATTTATCTCATATACGAAGAAAACGTATATTATAATAACATGGTGTTATGCAATATATTATTATACATATAGGTATGTTGCATGTGAAATCGTGAAACATATTATGTAGGGAAATTACTTGTCAAAGTTTATACTAACTCGAAAAGTTTGACTCGTAACGGCCGGTTGGCGCGCGTGTTAACTGTACATGTATACAGGTACGGTATAGGTCTAAAATTAATTTCAAAAATTGCAGCGCGGCAAAGACAAAATAAATATGTCGGTCCCATACATCGCAAATAGTATAATAATTATAATATGTACATATTATTTACATTTTATACAAACCGTTCAGCAGCTAGCGAACAGCTGTTAATACGCTTTAGCCGCTGTAGACATTATATTATATTATAGTGAGGTGGCCAATTTATCGATTTTCAAAAAAAAAAAATTCCCATCTGCTCCGACATGAGTATGATATTCGTCTAAAACTAAATATATTAATATAGTTTATATACGTGAGTCTAAAATTATTTATTATTATTAAGAAAAATCTTTATTTTTTTCTTTATATAATATTATTATTATGTAGGTACCCATAATATCATTAATAATATTTCTAAACTAAGATAATCCCTGGGCCTCCACACGAATTAATCTCAGTGAAGCTCAGTAATCTTTTTGATATAAATTTAAATAATAATAAATACGATTTAATATAGCTCCCTGTATTATAAGGAGCACGAATAAAATAATCGAAGCTTTTAAAAAATGTGTTTTTCGACGTATTAAACTCTAGTGGCAACTCTTTCTGTATAATACACAATAACGCATATGGGGTTGCATAGTGGCTAAGTGCGTATAATAATTATGTCGAGTGTGAACTGTTTGTTAGGGCGGGATAAACGTTTTCCAATCAAGTCATTGAACGAAAAATATTTTTTTATATTTTTTTTGAATCGCTGTACAATATATTATATATTATTATTATTATTATTATATCGGCGTGTTAAAAATTATAAATTTATGTTTTCACAATCGACAAGCCTCCATATAATACGAGACCTATAGCTTAGGAAACAAAAGACAATTCGCGAGATATAATATTATAATCCACGACGGCAATTTTTTCTTACTCAATTATTTCTGTTTTGAAATCTGATTTTTGTAAATTATTACACCGTATTGGAAGATAACACTATTGTTTAATATAGGTAGTTTTTATAGATACTATATTATTAATGAAGTACAAATAAATAAAAATATAAAGTATTCATCTAGAGTTTGCGTTTATTAGACCTTTGAGATGGTCATGTGACCCCGATTTGGCCTTCAATCAAAATAATTCATGATTTTTTTATAACAATTCTAAAGCTTTATTTTAAATTTTCATCGAGCATTCATTATAATATTATAATATTGGTATACATTTTTTGAAATGTCGTGAAAAGTATTAAATATTTAAATCCCAAAATAACTAATACCATTTACGTTCATTGTATGTCATTAAATATAACTCGATACACTGAAAGATATTTTTGACGTCAGTCTAAGATCTCCCCCCCAAAAAATACTCACATACATCACTGAGGTTCAAATTATAATATATATTTAACGCAGAGTAAACAGTATTACCCTGCGCGTGTCAGTAAAGTTGTCAACAAAAATAGTACGTGTTACGACGGGTTAAAGTTCTTAGAAATGAGTGGTTAAAGGTTACTTAGGTGGTAAAGTAATTAAACCATTAGAGTAATACGTTAATGTAACGACGTCAATATTTTGTTTGTTACGCTTTACGTAATTTCGTATGCATTTTTCCAAGAAAAGATAATTTTTTTTGTTAGGTTATTTCCAAAATATAACGCGATACCTTTTCGAGTATGTACAATATAAAATTGTGTTGTTTAGTTACGTGAAAAGTACGAATTTGCTTTTCTTATTGAAAGTTAAAATAATTTAACTACAGTTTTATTTGAGTACCTATAGCGAGAAAGTATTCAGTAAGTATCTAATTTCAAGTAACTTATCCAACACTGTATAATAAATAGTATACCTACTACTCTATTTTTTTTTCAAAGATTATTTGGTATAGTGTAAACTTATTGAACCAGTAAACCACCTACAACTGTCATTGAAACGCGTTTAATCATACCTAATAATAATAATAATAATAATAATAGTATGGCGATGCATACCTTGAACATTTGACAACAGTGTTTGAATGCCGAGGACAGCATATTATTATCATGTTGTAGCTGTCGCCAGACGACATCTCTCAGCTGTCTACCGACGACAGTGATTTACACGCCACTGCTTCATTATACGGCGTGTACATTTCAATAACGATTGTTCTACTCGTACAATTGTGTATAAAGACCTACAATGAGTTCTCGGCAAATTTAACTCTTTTAACAACCGCATAATATTACCTAATTATATTATCGTTCGCTGTCTTCAGTTGAATATAAAAATATGTGAATAAACAGAGTAATATTATTTTGAGGATCATTTATAAATTCAAAAATATTTGTTCTTAAAAAAAAAAATTTCAATTTTTATAAGTTTTTATCAATTTCTATATTTCTGAAAAATTTTTTTTTTTTTTAAACGTTTTATTGCTATTTACGACAGTACGTCCACACATATTTTTCATTCCATATGTCGAAGCAGAACATGATTTTTATTTACTTACAAAATCAAATTTTGAACGAGTATAGTTAATGGGTTATAAGTATTTTAAGTTTGAAGAAGAGTGGTCCAACATTTTGGGAGGTAATTTTTTGCAACTTGCCTTTGTTCACCTAAACTTAATATATTTATAACTCACAAACTACTCGTCTTAAATAATCTTTTTTTATGTTGAAGTTGGTACTCGGAAACATTCTGATTTGAAATGATAAATTAAAATTGTATACTATTTTGATTGAAAAAAGTTAAAATTCAAAAATTATAAATTAAAAATATAATCATTTTTAAAAAATAGGTTTTGTAACATTTTAAATGAATCTATATAATACAAATATTAAATATTCTTCGATATAACAATCACAAAGTATCCAAGTATATAGGTTCCTATGTATTTGTGAACCAATTACTAACGTAGTAAAGTGTCTCCAATCGGAATCGGTTGAACAATGGCAAGGTTCCAATTGCCATTTCAAAAAATATCATATAGCTAAAAAAATCAATACCTACATGCTACAGCCAGATCTTGAAACCGATATTGGATATCGATTTTGAATACCGGTTAAAACCGTTAAAACTGAAACTGAAAACAAAATCAAAAAAATCAATACCAGTAATTCTAAACCAAAATTGAAATCAGAAAAAAATAAAAAACCGGTATTCAAAACAAAAAAAACCGAATCAGAAAAAAATAAAAAACCGGTGTTCAAAACAAAAAAAACCGAATCAGAAAAAATAAATACCGATATCCGAAACCGAAATAAAAATCGGAAAAATAAATACCGATATCCGATACCAAAATCGAAATAGGAAAAAAAAATTTCGGTTTCAAGCCTTGCCTATAGCTGAATATTACAGAGAAGTGTCGAGAAAAACTGTAAACAATTATGTTAATTTTTAAATGTTAGTTTTTATTTTTATTTTTATCTCACAAGTACTACTTAAAGTACCAGTTTTTTCGATAAACGTTAATTCCAATAATGCTATGACATTTATTTCCAAAGACAAATTATTTTCAAGTTGTTGTTGACGTCAATAGCATATTCCAATAAATATACAAATACAGAAAAACAATATTACGTAACGCTTTTGATTGCCATCTTAAAACACAGTTTAATACGTACAACAAGACTCGAGAAAGGTTTATTTATAATTCTTTATGAAAGTTTTATAATTTTATATTAAAAGTTGATTTTCCATTGTTATGCGTTTTTAAAACTTTGGAGTTCGGGGTTTCGCATACTTGGTGCTTTAGTGGTATTTCATTATTTCAGACCATATAATAGTACCTATCGTATTTTGTCATGGCTAAACAGTAACCACGCATATCTAGTCACAAGAAACACGCGGTATAAAACGTTTTTGTAATATTTTGAACTCTAGGTAAGTTCCACAGGAACGTTTCACTGCTCTTCGGGAATGTTCTTTTTTCTATAACTAGAACGATATTTTGCACAGTCCTGGAAATTTACAACGCATCTACGTTCGTGTAGAACCAACAACGTCATAGATAATACGTAAAATTTCATAAAATTTATTTTCTTGAAATATTTTATTTATGTGAAAAATAAAAAATAAAAAAATGTTTGTTATACCTCAAAGATTATAGTCATATACTTACAGCAAGAGAACATTTTTAAAAGTGGTTTTTATTGTATCGAATACTTATAAATATTAATTAATAAATAATCGCCAATAGGGACCCAATTGATAATTGATAAATATTAACCGATAATATTATAATTTATTTTATACCTAATTTATAATAATTAATATAGTAATTCTTAATCTTTGGTTTATAAGTCATTCATCATCAATATTGTCTGAGTGTAGTCTTATCCATAAGCCATAACCATATTGTTTGTTATTTCAAGTGAAATGTTTCAAAATCAGAACCCTTTACCCTATTAATACGTAATATTACAGTGCAACACAATGTTCTTAGTGCATTTGGTCATATGTGATAACATTTTACCGTCACGATAATTTTAAAAACAAAGTCGCCTGCTTCGACCACAGTTTTTTACACGTAAATGTAGATAACCGTAGGTAGTTTGGCTCTAAGACCCGCGTTTTGTCGACAAATTAAAATATTAAACGCGATGTCCGTGGCGTTGTTATATTATATAGAATAGGTGTAATGTAGGCAATCAAAAAACTTTAGCACACTGCTGCGACTATTACACCAACGTTTTCCACACTTTATTTCACGGAACCGCCTCGAGTGTTTATTTTTTAATTAAAAAAAAAGTATATCATCAAGTAAATTCGAATTTATTATACCGCGTAGGTAGCTACAGTTTTCGGTGATTGCAGTGGCGGTAGTATAGTCGTCATCATCAACGCTGTTGAAACGAAATGGACAAAATATTAGCCTTTGGGCGAGAAATCGTTTACATTTTTTAAAGACGAGAGTGGAGTGATATTCATAACAAATTTCACGGGGCGTCTATAAAATACTACCACTCGCCTCTTTACTAGTGTATTGCGTATAATTATACAATAATACAAATTTAGTAACTACCAATTAATTTTAAAATGCTGTCTAAAACCAAGAAAAAATTCAGTATTTTACATATCCTAAGACCTAGGTTATAAAACACTATATTTTTCCACAGATAATGAATATACCGAGTATTTCCTTAGATATTTCATTTCCCTTCTCATATATTTACTTAGTATCATGGCTAAATAATTTGCCGCATATACATACGTTATGCAAATATAACGTTTCGACTTAAGTTTATGTTTAGCTTTAAGCACACCTATGGAGGGAGCTCACGGAAATATAAATTTGGAGGGGGGGGCGGATCACAACAAAAGTCTCTGATGATAATATTACAGTTGCAGTCTGCACGTATACTATTTTTATTTGTTTTACAAAAACAATTAACATTGACTAAACTAGCGGGGGGGGGGCACGGTCCCTCCAGGCACCCCCTTGCAGCCGGAGCCCCTGACACCCAAACGTATGAAAACAGTCATAAGACATTCTATAATTACCGACGTGAACTGCGTGACCCGGATGAACCAGAGCGTGAGCGTAAGGTTGACGACGACGACTGCCAGCAGGCAAGCGAGAAACACGTACAGTGCACGGGTCTTCCACTTGGCCGTGGACTTGTGCCCGCCGCCGGCCGATAAGTTGTGGTCGGCTTTGGCGGCACGACGGCCGGCGGCCGAGTTCGGTTCGTACGCAGACACCGAGGCGCCGGGTTTCTGCGGGAACGCGTTGGTCTGTTGCTGCTGCATGTGGTGGTGGTGTTGCTGCGGCTGGTTATGAGGTAGTAGAAATTGTTGCTGTTGCTGCGGCGTCGGCGTGTCGGCGACCGCGGACGAATCGTACTCGACGATGTCCGCCGACGACGTGGGCCACTGTCGGTGGCCACCGCCGCCGACTGCCGTCACGTTCCCTTCACCGTCGTTACCGTTACCGTAGTCGTAGTCGTCCATCACGGATGCCGTTCCGGTCCTCCTGTGTCCCAAAAAAAACATGAAATATAATTAGATAAAAAATTATAGTCATGAAATTCAAACATAATATCGGGAGTTGACACATTGGGCATTAATTTAGGCTATATAGTTAGTTATAACTTTATATTTACGATATATATATTATACACTGTTATTGTACACTATTCCTGGAAATCAATATAGGTATATTCTATGACAATGACTTTACAAAGCAATAATAAGGCATTATATTACTGTTAGTTGTAATTTATACTGCTAATTTAGGTTTTCCTATTACACTTATAATATCGAGTTTTATAATATTCATTTTCACGAAATCGTTTCAATAATTCCCCTCCAAGTGCACTTGTGAGATGTGGATACACGGCGTTCTTTTCTTCATTATTTCCCCTCTTATTGAGGGGAGGGGATGTCACAAATCGTATATTTCTTTTTTCCACTTTTTCGACGATACTCTCGAATTATTTCATGATATTTTTGTTCACACAGTCGTTCCAAATAACTTACAACACCCGCTCCCAGTGGTGTACGCAAGATTTTTCAATAGGGGGGGGGGGGCTTTAAAGTTAGTTATAATTTTATTTTTATTTTGTCTGGTATAATAATTTCAGGCGTTTATTCGAGGTATTTTAAAATGTTTGTAACTTCTCAACTTTTCTGGTGGAAAAAATGCTCTGATCATACATTTTGATGCTCCATGTATATTTTTGGAAGTAAATTGTACTTTTAGAGATCAATATTGAAAATGCTCAATGTTTTTCAAAATAATTAGAGAAAAAAAATGAAAATTTATTAAAATTGTTTGGTAACCAGCTTAGTTATACCGTCCTCGCTTTGGTTGTATTTGATTAGTTAACATTTTTTTTTCTTATAATGTCAATAAAAAATTATTTATCCATTTAAAAAGTTTAAAAATGTAATACGTAAGGTTTTATTATAGCTAAAATATTAACATGGGCATTATGGTTATTTTTTATAAGCATTTAAAGTTCAAATTTCATCAAAACCACAGTTAATTTGTAGTTCAAAACTTATAAAATATTAAATGTGTATAGCTATAAGGCTAGCTAATTTAATACAAAGTCTTTCATACAAGTATTTCATACTTTTGCCAAAAAATTACAGATAATTTTCGAAAATTTGGTATGCAAATACAATGTTTTTCAAAAATGAATTCTTTCTGGTAAGACGTATATGAAATTTAATTCTTGCTTACTATAGTTGACAGTTGAAACTTGATAAATATTTATTTATTTTAAGTAATAATAATACGGGCTATGGGGAGGGCTTCAGCCCGTTAGCCCCCCCCCCCTCCCTGCGGACGCCACTGCCCGCTCCCGACCCAAATATCATATCGCTCTATTTCCCATTTATAGTAGGGACAGGGAGGGCACACGTTGTATTTCAATGTGCCGGATTTCTTTAAGGCTTTTGAATCAGGGCTTACAAACGCTATAATGACGTTATAATTATAACGTTATATTTGACAAAAAACGATTGCACTTGTAAACGTATCTAATTAAAACGGAAAGTGAAAATCAAAAATAATTAAATACTGTAAAACAAAACATAATGATTAACAAAATATATTATACACCATTAAACAAAACATAACGGAAAACATAATTTATAAAATATCATTGATCAAAAAAAAAACGCAAAAAAAATATTTTAAAATCTATTTATTTAAAAGTTCTATTGGTTTCGTAGAAACATTTATTCCATGCAAACAGTCTAAGAATTGATTATATTATATTTCGTATCCGGGCCATTACTTACCCGCATTAGTTATTATTTTTTTACAATTTAATAGGTATATTAACACTTTTTTAAATAAATGTAAACGCAAAACTTGTGTAACGTTTTGATTCTAAATAACGGTAAACGCAAAGATTGTGTCACATTTTAATTGTAAATAATCTAAAACGGATTTTTTTTTTTCAAATGCATGCTTTGTTTTAAATATTGAATAATTACATATTTTTAATGTTTTTTTTTCATGAGCAAAGCTGGCTTATTAATATTATATTATATCAAGTGCAACCTGATTTTGTACACAATTATATATATATATACACGTGCACCCACTATTATTGATATGAACTAGGCCTGTTTACTTTAACACGCAGAAGAATTAAAATTAGACGATAGGAATAATACCACAGTATTCTTTGTGGCTTCACACTTAACATAACGAATATGTGCAATTGAAATCAAACAATCATAAATTATAATACAATTTGTTTTCAATTTATATCATCACGTCACAAACGCAAATTAAAAAAAATTGAGAAAATAACAGTACAAATGTAAGGTGTTATTTTTTTAGGTACATATACATATTACATAATATATAATATATCGAGGGTGTAGGTTTTCAATTCTACACCATTCCCATGACGACATAATCCCATCATTCAGTATCATATCCTAACCGCCTGCTGCAGTCCATACATATTATTATATATCAGACGCATCGACATCGGAGAAAATCCTTAGAATATCAGTCCAAGTATACGAACATAATGTATATTATATACGAGTGCGATGCAGGTATATGAAATAATATGACGTCTAAACACGCACGATCGACTAACAGATAAAAAAAAAAATATAATAATAACCCACATACATTATGATAGACACACACGTGGGCAAGTTATAGGCACGGTATATATATTATAATGTGCATTCAATCATCGTCGTGCGTTGGTCGTCGTCGACGAGCGTAAGTCGCTGGCGGACACCGATGACGACGACGATCAATCATCATCGGCGCAGGTCGTTTACTGCCACGATGTATATATCTAATATATATTTATAACGAGCACTTGGACCCTATATTATATAACACCGTATGCATGATATAGGCACGTAAGTATGTATGGTACACTCGTATATATAGTATAATCGGGACTCGGGACTCAGGACTCGAGAAAATCGCCTCCTGCAGAGCCCTCGACTCTCGAACTGCAGCAGTTCATGTGCACAATGCGCGCGATACACGCGTTATATTATTATATTATAATATTATATATATTATTATGTACAATGGGGGGTCTTTGTGCGGTGGGTGGGGGGGTCGTATATTCCCGTCCATATAAGTTTTCCCTCTTTGACGTGACGTTTCGCAGTGTAAAAAAAAATCACCGGAAACGGCGGCGGGGAGGTGGGATTTTCTTTTTAATAGCGCGGATACAATATTATTATATAGTATATACCTATATATTATTATGTATGCGGGTGCGGGTGTTTAGTGGAAAAGGTTGTTTAGACCGCACAGAAATACGCACGTGTGAGAGTGTATAGGTACACATATAATATATTATACTATGTATAGGGTTATTGTCGGTGGGGTCAACCGACGATATATTATAATATTATAAATACGTCGATACGGCGGTCGATGAAGACGGATGGACCGCGGTGCAAGCCTTATAGCTCTCGATGTATATAAATTGTATAGCCACCATATATTTCCACGCGTACCTGTTATACATTATTATATATATTTATATTATGTATATTGTAATAAGCACCGGGAAAGTGAGTTTTTAAAAGCCTTTCCATAATACTCGTTGTTGCCCTTTTACCGTTACGATTATGCGTACATGTATAAGACACGTGGTGGCGATGAATGGGAGTAACACAAAAGTTGTTCACACATATACACACACACACACTCGTCACTCACTATAATCGCACACTAAACACTGGACAGAACCGATATTTTGCGATACGCGTATTGCATATTTTACTGAAAATATAGCGACGACGAACAGGTATTATAAATAATATATTGTAGAATCTAACGTTATTATATTATGATTGAATACTCCCTTATAATGATAATAATAATTATTATGACGTATCAATTACTAGACATAAATGCTATCGCAAACGTTTGTCACTCTACCGCTTTTCAATAATTACGAAGTACAATAATGAGTATATTATGGCATAATGTTGAATATCTATATTATATATGTAGGTATGTACTTGCTAATGGTATTTTATTTTATAGTTAATTTTATTATAATCGATGATCTAATAAATTATTGCATAATACGTAAATAATAATAATAATATTATGTTATTATTGTATACCATTTAATTATTATATGCTTATATATATTTTTTCTTTTTATTTGTGTAAAGTATACTTTTGGTACATACTAAACGTTTTATTTGAAGAATTTTTAAATAATAATTATTAAAATTATCTACCAGATTTGTTTGGTTTTTTTTAAGAACGTGAACGCATGACCGTGTTTCTTTGAAAAAAAAGTGAACGTGTAAGTGAATGGGTTCTTTTTTACGCTTTGAACTTGAACGCGAACGAATTCAATTTTCAAGTGAACTTTCTGAACACTGAGACACTAATATTATATAACTTTTAGATATGTTTTTTTGGTAGTAGAGGTATATAATAAATGTTCTTATCTATTGCCCCTAAAAATATAGCGAGGGTGGAACTTCTCCCTCTCAAACATTTTACTAATAAACAATCTGTATACATTATACATGTAAACACTGAACATGCAACAGTCCTTGAAGTTTTGTGGAATCGTGAAATTAGGTAGTGAAAATATATAAAGTTATATAGTAGGTGGGTACTTTATCTACAACTTACAGACTGATATCCATATTCTCCGGAGAAAAACTTTTGAATAAATACTTATTTCAATATGGATATTTTATTTTATATTAATTATTATAACGCACACATAAAAATTATATTGAAGCAGCTCAAGCATAATATGCTTTTTTAAAACAGTGATCCATGTGGCTACATTAATTTTTTGTATCGGTTTTTGTTCTTTTCAAGCGTTTGAAGTATTTATTTTACAACATTTCAGTTTTACAAAACACTTTTATTAAATTGCTTTTTTAAGCAGCATACATATATCGGTTATTGTATAAATAATTTTTATTAACAAGCGTTAAAAGTTTAGATGGCCGGATTACAATGGTAGGGGGTACTCCGCAAAATATATGGTTCACTGTTATAACACTCGTCAGAACTATTTAAATACTCTTTAATATATATATGTATTTAAAACCATTTATTCAGTATTTTTTATCCATCTATTATACTGATGTACATAATTATATTGAACAAAAATTAGGTATTATTCATCTACCTATAATACATTAATACTTCATTACCAATTATACATTTACACCAAACATTATTGATATCACATTTTTTTTTTTAAATTTTTATATCGTATGATAATGAAACTATTTTAATTCACATTCGAATACACAGTTCATATCTATGAAACATTTGATTAGCTATAACTATTAACTATAACCTCATTTTCTAAATGAATTCTTTTCGTCTTTTTTAAATTTAAATATAAAGTATAATACATTTGTGTAATAAAAAAATTAATTTCTTCCAACTTTTTGCTCTCGTAGCTTTTTTTACATTTTTTACTTCGATAATAATTATAACCTATTATAATAATCTATTTTTAATCCTCAATATTGGATTTGAAAAATGTCCATGTATTTAATTAAATACAAGTCATACAAAGTCAAACATTTTAATATCTTTTTGGTCGTGGTGGTGCATTTTGCCGCAAAAGGTTTTTTTTCCAATATAATATTAATAATAATTATGATATGGCACAGATATAGCCGGTAATCCGTACTATCGTAAAAGGTAAAAAAAAAGCAAAACCACACGAGTGCAGAGCTTACTTTTTACCTCGAACTTTACCGAAGACAACAAAAAAGTTTTCCTCTTCACTGTATTCATATATAGGCGTGTTGTTCGCTGTGGCTTTTATTATATTACTATGCGGTCATCAGTTTGTTTGCGGTATCAAACCTACTTAGATCCCATAATACCACGGTAAGCGGTGCATATTGACATTCGACGAAGTACTGTATATTATTACATATATATATATAATATGCAGGTCGTGGCGGGTCACTTGCACGTTCAGAGTAGGGAGGGTGAGGGCGAAAAATTCTTCTGTTATTAATTTTTCCGAGATGCGTGTACAGAGTGTAGCGGCAAAAAAACTGACAAATGTAATTAAAACTAACAATGTTAAACTTTTATCAACATTTAAGAGGACGCTACATCCGCATCCGCTGTCTTCGTCTTATGTTACGCTTATACATGGCAAATTGTACGTTCTGAATAATCTATTTAACATTTTTATGATTAATATTGGAGCAAAGTGATCTTTTATCAAATTTAGAAGTAAGAATATTATATAGTGAACCTAGTAGGTTTATTTTATATTGTAATTTTAAAGCAAGTTGAGTATTTTAAAATTGTAAATTATTTATGCATTTTAGAATACTCATAACTTGCTTTAAAATTAAAGTCCGAAAAACCTTGAGGTTCGCTAAATAATATTTTTCTTCTACTAACTGAATCTGAGTTAAATAGATTATTTAGAAGATACAATAATAATATGGTATGTTATGCGTTTGTAAAATAGAGATAACGTATTCTGGTGTAGCGCACTTTTAAAAGAAGGCCTAATTCTAATTAGGTATAATAATAGAAGACAATTAATATTATCTATGGCTCTTTCATAAATGTTTTGCTTTATAATAAAGATAATGGTCATAAAATAAGTTTGATGAACGATATAACATAGTCCCATGGACTGGTTGAATGTATTTTCGGTTAGGTAAATTTATAATTATTTTATAAATTATTTAGAAGAAAGTATTCTATTGCCCGATTCTTAATACCTATTACGGTTATAGAAAAAGTTTAGAAACAGATTTTTAGATCTGATGGTAAAGCTTTTGACTAGAGGTTGGTCGAACTGTTCGAATGTTTGATGTTCAAAAATTGAACCAAACCTTAGGTATTCGATTCGAGTTCGAAAGTCGATCTAAGCTTTATAACTTCTAAATAGTTCGAACTCCAAAAATATTCCATCACGTCAAATGGTTCACACCAAAAATGTTCCCGGTATTTTTTGTTGAATATTAAATAATTAATTTGTATTTTGTTTATTGTCTATAATATAGTTTATACTATATACCCATATTCTATACTAGTTTATTTTTATTTACTTTTAACGTGGAGTGTTCTGCGTTGAATGTACATTCTAATTATTGCATTATTGTTATTTTTAATTTTAAAATCACAAAAGTAAAATTAAACACACGATACTGTCTGGGTATCGATTATTTATAGACTTTTATAATTATTTTGGCTTCATACTATTTATTTAATCAAAATTCGTAACTTACTGAACAATATTAAAAATTAATATTATTGATTATTGTTTTCAATATTTATGAATCGTTATAATTTATAAAATTGGTCCTTACCTCGATAGTCGTTGGTTATTTTGGTTTGACATAAAACTATAAAGTTTGATTTGAAATTTAATTCATAAGTTTAGTTTGGGTTCAGTTCAATAATGAAATATAATCAATATACGGTACAGATGTGGTTTGATGTTAAACGAAATGTTCAGTTTATGTACGATTAAAAAGTTCAGTTCGAGTTCGACATCACACTGAATTTTTCGGTTCGTGTTCTGTTCAACAAACAATCAAAAAGTTCGGTTCGAGTTCGGTTCGATACCATATTTTGTAGTTCGACCCACCTCTGCTTTTATACAATAAAAAATGACAGGAACAATAAAGAAAGGCGTTTAGATTTCAGAATTTAAATTGGTTATTATTATTATCATTCTAATTTCTAATCATGACGTCTTCAATTTTATTTTTATTTTCTGGTGCCACAATTTAATTAATTTTCTTTGACTAACCAATTTTAATTATCACTGTACTATTTTGTATTATTTACTCAAACGTGTGTTTTATTACTCTAAAAATGTGTTATGATAACATTAGCTCCCCTGCTAAAATACATTTCTGGCTATACAGTGCAGGTTACGGTGTCACACACATACGTAGTCCATATACATTATATATCTACGTATAAAATTAATATATTAATTGTGGAACTAGGACAGTTGGTAAAAAATATTTCATCAAATAATATAAATCATATTATAATAATTTCTTTGTCAAAAAACTTTTGAATTTTTATCAATAACCGTCCAGATACCATTCATTTTATTACCTGGGCATTGTTTTTGAACGGAAGTAATCAGCTGTTGATCTGCCACCGTAGACATCGTTCTCTAGTCCAACTCCGCCGTTGTGGTTTACCGCTGAATCTGCAGTAGAATGTATCTGCAACAGGTAAAAATATTAAATAATTAAGTAAGCATGGTTTGCTTAAATAAAATAAAAATAAATTTTTGGTTTAATGGGGGAAGAATAGTTGGTAGGGGATATTCAGCCTTAAAATTGAAATGTAAAAATATACAAGATATTATGTTCTATGTATAATTAATATTTATCATAAATTACCTTTTTGGCTATATTCCTATATTATATATATATATATATCTATATTTATTAATTTAATTTTTTTAATAACTATTTAATTATTGATAACATATTTTACCTAATTACATAATATAGTGTTATTAAATTAATTATTGAGGTAAAATAAAAATGTATTGATTTTTGCCTTTAAAAAACATTTAAAGTTTTTTTTTTTTCAGATGACAACAAACATTTAATTCGTTGTGCTGTTTTGAAATTTGTATCTATATTTATTACACAACCGAGTTATATTTAAGGGACGTCTTTGTAATTTGTCAAATATACTCAAATACATTAACCGCGTGTTGCTAAAAAATGTGAACCGTATGTATACACTGAAATAGGCTAGGCTAAGCATATTAAAGTACATTTTATATGATAATATTAATTTTTTACAATAATTGTTTACGATGAAATATTTAAAAATAGATAAGGATATGTCTTAACAGATAGCCCTCAAGGATGGAAAACAGCTGAGTTGCGCATGGATTAGTTGCTGGATTGCATTACAGTGACACAGTGACATATTATCTCGAAGCACGTTTGTTTATAGTTCACTGCAAATAAGACATGTGGGATAATTTACAAATTCATCTGGGTGGTTGCAGCACCTCCACTGCTCAACTCATCAAATAAACGTAGGTCTAATTGATCTCATAATCGTACACAATTGTGTTCCCAAAAAGTAAATCGTACATTCCTACGCAAGTAAGTTCTACTAAAAAATACGTGTTAGCGTGTTGTGCCTATATATAGAATGCCTACATTTTGAATAAAATATATAGTGTAGGTACAGTGGCGTATATAATGGAGGACGTGGAGAGGATCAGATCCTACCAAATTGGCTTTGGAGTGGATAATCTTCCATAATATTGTGTTTGATGTGAATTTTGAATCAATTCAAATTATATTCATTGTTCCTTATTGTTAAATATTTTACTACCTAGGTAAAAAGTTTTGAGAGAGTGGGTGATTTTCCAATTTATCCTAGCCATTTAGCTATGTTGTTTTATTTTTTTGACACCCCCCCCCCTATTTCAGAAATCATGTCTACGCCACTGTGTAGGAGAAGTGATTGTAATCTTCTTAAGTTTATAAACAACTGCAATGATTTTGTTTTATAAAAAACAATACTTTTTACATTTACAAGATCTAAGCATTAAAACGATGTGTTTAGACTTTGGTCTGGTAATATAATGGTTTTTCTACTTGAATTTTGACGCGTGGGCGCACTTGAACGTAAATTCTGTATAGGTGCTCGAAATAAACCAATGCCACTTGTTACTTTATTCCGGATTATACGCTTACTATCAACCTAACCGTTTTAAGTGTTTAGCAGTAACTGTAATTACTAAATACTTATCGGCTGTCATAATATTTTTTATTTGTTTTAATGATGTATAATATCAATAGTTTATTGCTATGAAATAAATAACTCTGTAGATGGAATTCATAGTATAATGTCTATAAGTACGCTGGGATGAAAATTCGTGCAATAATCAAATAATTCAAACACAGTATAGTTGAATAATAATTAAAAGTGTCTGCACAACGGTGAAAAAAATAAGATATAAAAAGGTGGGTAAGTAGGTGTCGCTCTGCTGTACAGATGTTTACAAATGGGTTACTATAATGGAAGGTGTTAAATTTGAATTCGATGATATAATATCATTGTATAAGAAAAACGATTCTGAGCGAAAACGGTCAGTCAGCCAATGATATTACCAAGTATATTTGATGATATTATTGTGAATAAAGTAATTTATATATAACCTATTAAGTGGAGCATTGTTTTCAATTTTCAATCCTGAGCTATTAAAGTTGAAAATTTTATACATTTTTAATAAGAAAATAATTATTAAATTATAAATTTGATAAATGTTGTCAAAATACTTTGAATGCTCCATAAATTTATTTTAACTCACCCTTGCAGCGATCTAGCCAAGATTTGTTTTTTTTGGGGGAAGGACGTGCTGGTAATTTGTTATATAGGAGGGGCCTAATTAGGGACCCTAATAAGTTAGGTATGATAATGCCGTGGGTACATTTTAGACTTTTGCAACTCTTACGTAAACCTACGTTCGCAGAATACACTAAAATTATAGCATTCAAAATACCGAGATTTCGGTGAAGTCGCTGCAGTCCCTTCAGCCCTGTGGCTATGCCTCTCATTATTTCACCCCATTAATGTTAAATATTAATTTTTTCCATTACTTTTAAAAAGCGCAATAATTGTTGTTCAAACAACCAATGTATAATAATTAATAGCACTCCACTATAATTATTATTATTGTTTAGTAAAAAATTGTATTTTGTAAATTATTGATAATACCTAACCATTATAGTCAACCTAACCTTACCTAAATAGTAAGCATAATATAATTTTTTCTTAACATAAATATGTTTTTGGGCTGGGTAAAATGTTTTTTTCCAACCGATTTTTGAAATAATAAATTAAATTCCTAACAAAATGTAGCAGGCTACTATAGATATTTCCAAGAACATAATAATATCTATGATTTTTCAATTTTCTTCGCAGAAGAAAAATATCTAGTAGCATGCTACTTTTTAGTTCCCCTCGGCACACCATAGTGTTGTATAAATATAACGTAGAGGAACTTAAAATTCCTTTTAACAATAATAACAATATATTATTGTGATCCGCCGTAGGAGATCGACCAGACGAGACTACATTGACAAGACGACGACGTGACAAGTGATGTTTATAGTATATAATATATACCGATCGCGGCCTGGCTGTACCATATTATTATTATTATTACAACGGTCATCGATGAGGGTTACGCTCGCGCGCGTGTAACGGACGCTATTGGCACAATAACTATGAAATAATAATGTTTACATGTCATTATTATAGCATAGAACAGCTGTGCGATGATGATGATATTATTATTATCGTCGATCGGAGGGCCGTCGCCGTCGTTGTCAGAGCGCCGCCGCCGACGCGTTGGTTTTAACGCATTTATCATTTCGTTTCTCTCGCGCTTTGTTTATCTGCGTAAATAGACTACCGATGACGACATGTTGTTACAATATCACCATCTTGTTTATTCCTTTATTCGTCGCAAATATTATTATTATTATTACAACGGTCA
This sequence comes from Sitobion miscanthi, assembly GCA_008086715.1. Taxonomy (NCBI): domain Eukaryota; kingdom Metazoa; phylum Arthropoda; class Insecta; order Hemiptera; family Aphididae; genus Sitobion; species Sitobion miscanthi. Next base: position 11,332,835 of record CM017803.1, on the reverse strand, counting down.
TCGATGAGGGTTACGCTCGCGCGCGTGTAACGGACGCTATTGGCACAATAACTATGAAATAATAATGTTTACATGTCATTATTATAGCATAGAACAGCTGTGCGATGATGATGATATTATTATTATCGTCGATCGGAGGGCCGTCGCCGTCGTTGTCAGAGCGCCGCCGCCGACGCGTTGGTTTTAACGCATTTATCATTTCGTTTCTCTCGCGCTTTGTTTATCTGCGTAAATAGACTACCGATGACGACATGTTGTTACAATATCACCATCTTGTTTATTCCTTTATTCGTCGCAAATATTATTATTATTATTATTTACGGCGTATTTCGAAGATATCTACTATTTTGGCAACCGTCCGAAACTTTATTTAGTAAAAAAATATAATCACGCGAGGGGGCGACGGCAAAACTATATTATATCCTATTGCGACACCGGCCTGATGCAATCGTATCAAACAAAATATTAAATATCAAAACATATAATATTAATATAGGGTAAATTAATATCAGGGGTCGCTTAAGTTCGTACACTACAAGTAAACGCTTAGATATCCATGCATATGTTACATGCTCTTAAAAATGCTCAAATATGCAGTAAAAAACTTTTAAGTATCCGATTAAATCTTATTAGTTCATCTCAATTCAGAATTTACTAACATAACTTGATCGTATTTTAATATTTTTTATTTCATGAATTAGTAACTATCAATAAACACATTTTTTTGTTCTTTTCAATATTTTTTATTAGACTTGTGTGTCTATTATGGTTTTGAACCATTTCTTATTTCTAATTATTTTACCGTCTGACGCGTCTGCTTATTTATAATATTATTTTAAAATGTATTAGTACATAGTATTTTTAATATGTCTAACAATTTTTTTTTGTGACAGACATAAAATAAATTCTCAGTAGTTACTTACATGAAAACTATTTACAATGTGTTTACAATAACTTTCAACGATTTTAAATGCTCTTTAAATTTAAAAAAAATGTGTGATTTTGCCAAAATATGCCTGTAATATAAGTATACCAAATACACTTCGAAATATTACTATGCAATTATTATATTATGAAAAACAAAATTGTATGATATATTGAATCCTGTCACGTCGAAGCGAATTCTAATGTTGCCCAGAGCATAATTTAATGCTACTTGGCTGCAAGTTTGATATTCAAATTTCCCGATCTTACGAGCTCCGTTAATAATATTATTAATAATTATACATAATATAATATTCGTACACGGAGATGACCGAGAAAATCTAAATGTTATATACTAGTCGAGCTCGATCGGTTCGTTTCGTTTCACCCCTACCCTTGGTATACCGTTTTATTTCTAAACGAGTGAAACACTTCAATGTTTTTTTTTCTATTCGCAACAGATGAAACCGGCCGGTATAAGGACGGAAAAAAATACGAAATTGAAAATTTTCCTAGTTTCCGTACACGCACGTTATAGCGTATTATACGACGACATTATCGCGAGCCCTCGGCGGCGATTATTGCCAGTGAATTAAATAATATATTATAATAATAAACGCCGCAGAACATTATTGTGTGTCGCAAAATATATACTATATAGTACGTATATGACATTATATCATATATTATTATCTACTCGGCGGCGGTGTGCGGGTATAATATATATATATAAATATATGTAATATGTATGTACATAAATATTATTATGTATACGGTATACAATTACTACTATTATTCGTTACACGGGCACAGCCGCCGGCGGACGCGGTGAATTATGATCGTAATAATAATAACAACAATAATAATAATAATCGTCAGATATTTTGCATATAAATTGGTACTAGTCTTGTGGTGTTGTATATATATATATACATTGGTCGTGACGGGTATATATATTTATATATACCTACAGTGTGTAATAATCGTCGTCGTTGTCGTTCTTATATACTGCGACGAGCGGGCGGGCTGAAAGAAATTATTACGAGCGAGCAGAGCACGCCGCCGCCGTTGTCGTCGTCGTCGTCGTCGTATAAAAAAATCGAGTCTCGTATATAGATTTCGCGCTGTATATATAAAAAAATATTATAATATTATAACCGAGACGGCGCGACGTGGTTTAACCGCACGCGCACGCACGTATAGTCGCCGTCGTTATAATAATAATATGCGATATAATAATATTATATTTATGGCATCGCCGCCGTCCCCGCCTCCACGGTTCGCTTATAAAATAAAAAAAAAAATATATGCCCACCGACAAATGGGAAAGAAAACCGAAGAGAGTTGGACGCCGTCATCGCACCGTCACCAAATACATGTAGGCGTATTAGAGTATTATACATTGTAACTATCAGTGGCGTATCTACGGGAAACCCCCCCCCCCCCCCAGAAGACCAAATTTAGTACACAATAATAATATGTAATAATATGAATAATACTAGTATAATGCGTGTATTATGCGAATGTCTATTAAAAATTGTATATCACTCCCCCTTGAAAAAATTCAAGATACGCTACTACTGGTAACCATTGTGTTATTATCTACCTATAGCAGATATTATAATAAGTGTATTATTATATCAACTATATATTAATATATTAAACTTTCAGCTGCCGTGGAGCTGATATATTTCTATATAATGTGTAAGTATTGCAGATGGTGCCTTTGTGAATGGGAGTACACAGCTGATAATAGAATAGTAGAATGTACAAGTCATATTATATATTATATATGGGTATCTATTAAAATAGTACCTGAGTGTCATTTGTCTCGTATTTTAGTTGGACTGTGTGTTTGGGGAAAAAGAGGTGGTGATACTTAAACATATTTCAGTTTTTATTTGTATGCAATACCATATGAAACAGACATCGGTGCCACTGCATACAGGGACGGGCAAGATACTTTAAAAACGTATTTACTATTTGAAAGATAATAATATAATAGATATTATAGATGCGGGTACATCCACTTTTACCTTTAGATTTATTTTTAATATAATTATTCTAAAGGCAAATTGCCAAATTGAAAAAATATACTTTGATATAATTTATTTAACTTCTAGGTAGGCATGACTATAATTTATTAGTAGTAGATATAATACACCATCGTCTCTATTCACCGTTCAATAATTTTTTTTTTCAAAAATAATTTGTAGATACAATTCATTAAACAAATTTCGGCCCTTTTTAAACTTGTTTTACGATTTCACGATTAATTTTGTGATTCCGTCAATTAGCTTTCATAGAATAGCACGAGGCAAATTTTAAATTTTAAATTACATGTCCTGTCGTTTAAAAGAACAATGATGTAGGGACTTTTTGAATTCTGACTTATAAAATTACATTATTGATGGTTCAGTCGCTGGGTAGACTGCAATGAAAAACTGTCTAGATACGAGATACTAGATATAATAAATTATTAAAATTAAATATATAAATACATAAGACAAAAAATATGGATATAAGATACGGTGCCCCTGCATACAGTACAGGCATGATACAATTATCTGCTGACCGATATGATACGTTGTTATTCACACACAAACAATTTTAGGACCTGTGACCAATACACACTATATTACTCAGTGTAAGTACATTCAGTTATCCGTGACCGGTATCGACACTCAAACACAACGCCTTGAGACTCAGTGCGGCAATACGATACGACCATTAATTTAAAACTTTTCTGACATACTTCATTTTATTAGTATTATAGGTGCTAATGTATTATAATATTGTATGGATGTCTTGGCTAATTATTGGAACTGAGTTCTTGTTAGTTAAGTTTATTTATTGCTACGAGATCCTGTCATCGCTACCAACTCCTAGCTGCAATGTATATAGATATATTATATTATCTATAATAATATGGCATGAAAATAATCCCTATAGACATTTTATATTTAACAGGTCACCCCTGGCCACGTTATAACATAATATTATACACAACTTGCACGACTAAAACTTTTCGATAGTCAAAAATTCACCCCTCGTACTCGCCAACTCAAAAACTCACTGAAACTCGAATTGTCATTTGGCTCCCTTGGGTTTTGTGAATCGTGAAAGTTCTGCTATATACCTACCTATAATATCGGCACATTTTAAGGGAGCAGGCAAAGTGTTGTTCGAATTATGTATCAAATATACATCACGATACGTATGCATCTGAATTCGACTTTGTGTATGTCACATTATACCTACTTCGGTTTCTAACACTTTTCAATTGAGAGTATATTTTTGGCTCTTAAACTCATTAAACTTCCATAAACCATACAGAATATTATGGTACGTCCAAGAAGATAAACCATATTTTTGAATTAAACCGATGAAAGATCTTCGTGAAAATTCGCACGAGACCAGCGAGCCAAGAAATATTAAATCGTTGTTTTTGCAATATTAAACTTCGTTTGGAAATCATATTTGTGGAAAAATTTGAATACAGTCTCGTGAGTGGTATGGGACGGGCTCTAGTGACACATATTCATTATAAATAAATAAATAAATAATTATTGTGCATCACCACTGTTCCATGAGTTGAAGTTCGTCAAGAAAAAATGATGTGCGAGAGTCACACATAATTTTGATAAATTGCCGTGAATGATTTGACTTGGATTCCGTATATACCTACCAGAGAATCGGTCGGTTACCGTTACCGCGAGATGTACGAGTTAAGTATATAAGTTCCCACACGAAACGTAGCTGATAAAAGGTTACATATTGTTATGATTTAATAATATAATATATTAATAAAATGACTAACAATTATAGGAGATTAGTACTAATGTGTTAAAAGTATACCAAATAGGTAGGTAGTAATTTTTTCGATAACACTTAAGGCAGCCTTCTCCTAAAACATGTTCACTAGTTGCTTACTGAGGTCCAAGAGATAGATTTTTCATGTGTTTATAACACGACTATAAATAGTGTATCGATAGTAATTTATGCTAATGCATTTGTTTTCGAAATGTCGACACACTATTTACGTAGTAGCGATGTTAAAGTGCAACATAATAATTAAAACACTAATATTAGGTACAACAATATGAAACATCACCCGTACATAAGCTCCTACTAAGTACTACCTACTATCTGAAGGCGATAACATTGAAACAGATGTAAATTATTATAATTTCAACCATCTATTATATTATTATATTAAATAGACTCATGCAAAATAGTCTATGGAATAGTACGAAAAGTCCATTTTTTTTTTTAAATTTAGAACTCGCGTCCCACGTATTGATTGTTAACCGAGTTGACATTCATATTTTAGTAATTCATTAAATCGAATGTTATATCTTACAAGTTACAGCATTAGAGAAAATGGAAAAAATCATTATAGAAAAAAAAACACTGCTAAAACAACTAATATAATATTTTTATTGATTGGTGTTTTAATATTTTTAAATCGCCACCTGGATCACACGCATACCTTAGGTATATTGATTAGGTAACTTTCAAATTTTTATACATTTTTTCCAACTAAATTATTACAACGAGCAATATATATATATTTTCAATCATTGTATAATAGTACAATACAGAGTGTTAAAAATGAAAATTAATCGATTAATTTTAACTAAAGTTGGGTAGGTACCCATTTATTATAAGTCATAGATATTATGACGCATAAATATGATTTGAACTCAAAGTATTATTTTTCAAATTTACTGTAGGCAATAAAAAGCTAATATAGGTAAAGTGGTCGAGATGGATTCTGATTTAATTGCTTAGTTAATGGTCATTAGTCAGTTAGAAGATCAGCTGAGTAGAAGTCGCGTTAAAAAAAAAAAAAAACATAGACTTTTTTAATTTTCCACCGGTTAAAGTCCCCTTATCTTCGCACACGGGCAATGGTTATTTTACGTATTTTTTCCACTCGGGAACCTTACGCGTCTACCGGCGATGCGGTCCACCAGCTCAGTATCGCGCGGGAACTTAAGTATATTATGCACACACGGTCGCCCCCGACAGGACGTCACTTACTTATCGTCGGGCCGACGAGACGGGCACATGGTGGACACACGGTTGGAAGGAACACGCGTCTCTTGCTGTCGTATGTTGTCGCGTTGCTGCCGGACGACGTTTGCGACGACCGATCGTTTAGCGCGCCGATCAAAAGTATGACACGTGAATAAATAATAATATCGTATTATAACACGATATTGTGATAGTAATGATAATGATAATTGATAATAATGATAGTAAAAATATGTATAAATTACGGTGTATAATGTAATACCGTCGACGTGTGACCGCTCGCGACCTATTGGCGGCGGCAGCACGCGCGGTCCCGACGCCGTTACGCGCACGTACACGCGGCTGCGTTATTTTAAGACGGACGCGCGCACCGACGACGACGCCGCCGGCGACCTATTATAATAACGCGTCACGACCGATTCCTATTATTAGCCGCCTCGTCCCGGCCGCTCTCGATCTCCAGCGCACTGGACACAACGATCCGTCTTTATACGATCCGTTTATAGACACTTACACGCACAAGAGAACCACGGGCGGCGCACGCTAATTACCGTTTGGGCTGTGCACCGATAAGTCGGCCACCGTCGTTTCAATTGGTTTTTCTTTGCACGATATTGGGTTAGGAAAACCGATTGTCCGTCCACCGCGGCCACGGACGTACGTCAACAACCAGTTACGTCTCATAAATTATTAAATATTATATTATTTCTACTATCGATGTAGACAAAAAAGCGACAAAGTCACTATATTTTTAATTTATTTTTCGGTTCGCGATAACTAGCTGTAGGTCGTATACGTAAAACCGTCAAAATGCCTATCCTAATTTTTTTTTTTTTCATTGGGCTCGTTAACTAAATACTAAAATACACCCGGACACAACTGGTTATTGCTCCTATAACGCTTCTATATTAGAGTTTTAGAATCGGCTCTAAAAATATGGTTTTTTTTTACTCACAATATGCAAAATATAACTTAACAATTAATAAAAATTTGAAATACATATTTATCACCGACGAGCTAAAAAGTTAAGGTTATGTTAAATAATTGGTCAATAGTACACACTGAGTTACTTTTCTACTATTAGTAACTATTTAAAAGTAAAATTTCTCCATTATATGTAGATACTAATCACCAATCAGTTAATTAGTAACAACAATATAGTAACAACAAGTTTATAATTTTATAATATTATTATTTATAAACCCTAAGCATTTAAAATATATTTTGTTTTGCACAAGTTAAGGTTTTTTTAAAAAAAAATAATAGTAATAATTAGTGAACGGAAATATTATAGATAATGTTATACTATTATGTATAATAGATAATGTATGAACTAAATTATAGAATTTCAAAGTGTTGTTTTATGTTATTTACAATTAAAACGTTATACAACTTTTGCGTTTATCGTTATTCAGAATTAAAACGTTATCCATAAGATTTTCGTTTATCGTTATACAAAATTAAAACGTTATCCAAGTTTTGCGTTTATCGTTATTTAGAACTAAAACGTTGTACAAGTTTTACGTTTATCGTTATTTGAAATAGTGTTAATACATATTAAAATTAAAAATAATAACCAATGCAGGTAGTTATTCCTGAATACGGAATATAATATAATCAATTCTTAGATATTTTGCATGAAATAAATGTTTCTACGAAACCAATAGACCTTTTAAATAAATAGATTTTAAAATATTTCGTTCTGCGTTATTTTTCGGTCAATGATATTCTATAAATTACGTTTTGCGTTATAATTTGTTTAATGATATATAATATATGCTGTCAATCGTTATTTTTTTTTCCATATTTAATTATTTTTGATTATCGCTTTTTGTTATAACAATTACGTTTACAAATTTCAATCGTTTCTTTTCAAATATTACGTTATTATAACATTTGCAAGCCCTGTGTATAATATAATATGGTATACAACTGATTTTTAAATAAATTAAATACATTTTTCCGCTTGAAATTTGTAATTTTTAACGAGACTCACATTCGTCTATTACTATTAGGTATTTTAAATTAACTAGTTAAAAAAATTAGTTAACTACTATTACCCACGATTAAATAATATACTAATTGAGATATAAACGAAAATTATACCGAATGAGTCCCCACTTGGAAAAAATAAAATATAGCAATTGAGTCCTTTTATTTTTATATTTTATGACGTGTTATTATACTGTGCGTTTTTATAGCTGATCTGGTTGTAATAGAAATACCAACACTGTTAAACCCTCGACTGTAATACCTATACATACATTATACATAAACGCGCAGGCGACTACGTGATGTAGTCTGGTAAAAGTATATTATTCAGACTATCATTATCATGACTCTATAATTACACTAAGTAATTACAATTGTATAGAATGTTCTTATGGTTAAAAATAGTTCAGTGTTTAAATTTTAACTGTAGTACTACACGAGATCATAAGCGTAGAATGGGGGGGGTCTAGGGGGCTTTATCTTTCTGTAATTTTGTTTAGCCCCCACATACCGTACATTTTTTTAGTTACATTTTTAGAATTTATTTTATATACCAGAAACATAATAAGTCCTGGATAAATTCATCACGTTACGCCTGTGCACGAGATGGGTATTTTATTTGTTTATTATATTTTTAACTAACTGAATAACATAAAAAATAAATATTAAATTTTAAAAGTTGTACAACACAGTAGTAATTTTTTTCCAAATGCTAAAAAAAAATTTGTAACCAAATCAGTAACATTTTTTTCTTCACCGGTAGTTCAATATAGGTAATATCTGTAAAAATGGGCATTTTATGGACTCGATAAGTAAGCGTCCCGTTTTAAAATGTTCATGTAAATTGCTGGGTGTATTTTATACATTTGTAAATTCTTGGCATGTTTTGTTAAATATGTAAATTGTGGTTAAAATATATTTTACTTATACCTAAATTACACAGAGGAATATTTTTGCAAAACAATATCTTCTTTGCCATTTTCCAGACTTAGGATTGGCAATATAACTGTATTAATATTGATATGGTTAAATATATTGGTTTTGTTGTATATGTCGCTTATGATTAATAAATGAATTAGTAATTATGAAACGGTGGTGTATTTATCATACACCTGCACAAAGTCTAAATGAGTATTTATTTTTTTATTAGCTATTCTTTAATTTTTTACTATCTATTATATGTTTTTCTTTTCCAATAATTTTCTATTTTTTAAAACCCTGACTTCTCAAATTATAATACACCTATGTATCACTCTGTTTATTTTTCAAAATGTATCGGCATGTAATTTACATAGTAATTTATTTTGATCTTTTTCGGGGGCACTATTACATACTCCAAAATAACATTAGTAAGTACTTACTACATTTGAAATTTTATGATAATCCATTAATATTTGCCTACAACAACCCAATTCGTACTAAAAGGCTTCTCAAGATACAATTCTTATATGCAAAAAAGTAGCCAATATAATATGTATCAGATTTCTGACAATCTAAGAGTATAATATATTTTTATTATTATTATTATAATGGTATGCCTATATGTAATAATCGATTATATGGTACGACTTCTTAAATATAAACGTTATACCTAGAGTTCTAGATAGACAATACATTGATTTTAAAACTAGTGCTTAAATACTAAGGTTATAAGAATACAACAAATTAATAATTAAATGGGACTTTTAAATGAATCATAGTTCATGAGTAATTTACAATGCATATCAACTGATTTTGTAAAAGTACTTCCATTTATGTATAGTTAGTTCTGTTCCCGGTATTACCCGAAACAAAGAAGTTGGGCCACTGCAGCCTGCAATGATCAAGGTACGTCAATTTGAATAACTAACAGACCCTGGATAAAGCTTGGAGATTGGAAATCTGGCTAACAGGTCTGTAATCGTCGCGTGCATATTTTTAACCTAAATTAAACGACACTTAAAAAATATTTTGAACCCGATGGAACGCAGTGACGATTGAAGTTTGTGGTGCCCAGATTACGTCCCATACTATAATACCGTACTAATTAAATCAATGTAAAGTGGAGCGAAAAATGGAATTCGGCTGGGGGGAGGGGGAAATCGATGGTATATGAGTGCTATTGCCATTCATTAAAAACAAGTACTGATAGCACTCTCTTGACAATTGGTCAACATGGGCCCTTAAACCAAGCAAGGGAACATAAATAAATTCTTAGTCCATTATGAACAATGATTTCTGAGCAAGTATTCTTGTTAACTGTTAAGCGTATAGCTTCTTTATATACGACTAGACTCAAAGCGCACGCAATAAGGAGAATTTATATTATTGTCTGGTATTGTTAAAGATCTTATAATATATCTTATATGCTTCTAAGGGCCTTAATGGCAATATGACAGAGCAGTAAATATTTATGAAAGTGATTTATGCAAATATTTGACTGCCTCTTCATCTGGCAGTACATCTAAGATATTGACCTATTTAATGATCTTTAAAATACTAGTAATCTCGTTATAATATCCCGTTTAAAGTCATATAACTTGTGTCGTGTATCAGGTACAGGATAGCCGGTGGGTGAGAGAGAGTTTTATAGGAAGAGTTGGATTGAATAAAGTAATGGTAATTTGAACATATTACATTTTTTGATTTTCAAATTAAATTCCCTTATACATTATTACCGATATCTATTATATTAACCCTTTCCCTTCCAAACTGGTTTTCACACTGCAACATGTCTCTTCCCTGTGTGCAAAAAAGATTCTCAGAGATGTTATACAGCAGTTATTTTGTGAAATGCGAAGTTTAATATTAGTACTTATGGGTATCGCGGAGATGTTGTAGGCACCGTTAATATCCCTACCTGTGAAGTTACTGA